>CM062806.1:285228724-286706973 GCA_031772625.1 Pinus tabuliformis | reverse complement strand
TTTTTCTTTATCTATTACTGCTAATGTTCCAGAACTATGAAGGAAGTAGTAGATTCAGATGATTGGAAAAATTTGTAAAGAGGCCATTGTTGATGAAATGGCATCTTCGCACAAAAATGAGGCTTGGGATCTGGTGGAGTTGCCGACTGGAAGGAAACCCATTAGCAGCAAATGGGTGTTCAAGAAGAAGACAAATGCAGAAAGAAAGGTGGAGAAATACAAAGCTCGGTTGGTAGCAAAATGTTATTCCCAAGTGCCGGGAATTGATTTTGGTGATATTTTTTCTCCTGTTGCTAAGGTAACTTCTATTAGATTACTTTTATCTGTTGCTGCTGCTTTTGATTTTGAGGTAGAACAGATGGATGTGAAGACAACATTTCTTCACAGGGATCTCGAAGAGGAAATCTACATGAAGCAACCTGAAGGCTTTGCGGTGAAGAGTAAGAAAGAACTAGTATGCAAGTTAAAGAAGTCTCTGTATGGGTTAAAACAGTCACCAAGGACGTGGTATCAGAAATTTGATACATTTATACGAGGATTTGGCTTCACGAGAAGCAAAGCAGATCATTATGTGTATTTTAAATTAATTGGTGACCGTGTTATTTATTTGGTCTTGTATGTGGATGATATGTTGCTGGTTGGAAATGACCAAGAAATTATCCAGGATTTGAAGACCCAATTGTCCTCCAAATTCAACATAAAAGATCTTGGTGTTGCAAACTATATTTTGGGCATGGAAATTAAAAGAGATCGGGCAAAGAGGAAGCTCTGGTTAAACCAAAGGAAGTATGTCGAGATAATATTATGCAGGATAGTAACCCGGTGAAGGTTCCTATTCTTGTAGATGTAAATTTATCTGCTGAACAATGTCCCAATACACAAGAAGAGGAAGAGGACATGTCCCGTGTTCCATATGCAAGTGCAATCGGTAGCCTAATATATGCAATGGTCTGTACTAGACCAGACATTGCACATGCAATGGGACTATTGAGCAGGTTTATGTCAAAACTAGGAAGGAGCATTGGACAACAGTGAAGCGGGTTTTCAGGTATTTGCGTGGCACTAGTGATTATGGTTTGTGCTACCAAGGAAGACCAGGATTGGACAAAGTGTTGGATATTCGTGGCTTTGTTGATGCAGACTAGGCTGGAGATCTGGATCAGAGAAGATGTAGAAGTGGGTATGTGTTTAACCTATTTGGAGGTGCAGTCAGTTGGATGAGTAAGAAACAATTTGTAGTGTCACTATCAACTATAGAGGCAAAATAGGCCGTGTGGGTTTGGTCTAGTGGCAAGCGAACGATTTGCTAAGTTGTTCGTGTAGCTATGCAGGTCACGAGTTCAAACCCCAAGAATACCCGAGGGACGTTCAAGGCAGCCTGGGCGGACCCTCCTAGAGGTTATAAAGGTAGCCGCTGAGATTCGACCCCATGTAACGCGAGTACGATACCACCACAGTTGCCGATTCCTCTAGTAATATATATATATATATATATATTATATATATATAGAGGCAAAATACATGGCAGCCACTCATGCAAGCAAGGAAGTAGTTTGGTTGTAGAGATTGCGTTCAATTATGGGGTTAGTACAGGGAGCTATAAGGATAGACTGTGACAGCCAAAGTGCAATTTTCTTGGCAAAGAACCCTGCATATCATTCAAAGACAAAGCAAATTGATGTTCAGTATCACTTTGTGAGGGATATGATAGAAGACAAAAAGGTGTTGCTGGTAAAGGTGGACACTTTGAAGAATGTTGCAGATGCATTGAAAAAATCTGTGAGCTCTGAGAAGTTCTCTTGGTGTAGAGAAATAATGGGTGTTGCAGGGCTAGATAAATGATTAAACTCTCTTGTGGCCCCCTGTGGAAAGAAAACAACAAGTGGGAGAATGTTGGGTTGTGTTATATTCTTTCCACAACTAGCCCACATAATTAACCAAGGGTTAGAGGGGGGGAGGTCATAGGGGGTTTGAGGGGTACCCTAACCCCACTCTATGGGGTCCGGGGCAGCGCCCCAGAAAATTTTGGTTTTGGACCCTATGTTAGTTTGGGCGGACCCACCTATGGTTTTGTGCATGATTTTCGGTCCATGGTTTTGGACGCAATGGTTTTTCGGTCCATGGTATTGGATACTTCGACATGTATAAATATGTATTGTAACATTGAAAGGAAAATAATGAAAAATCAAGCTGGTAGTCCTGGTTTTGGGATCCAGGGAAAAATCTTTGTGTATATGTGTTTTATGTGTTATGCTCTCGCATTGTTTATTTTATGTGATTTAGAATTCGTATGCAGGTAATTTCTATACGGGGTTAAAACCTACACTTTTGGATCTACACTGCCCATGGGCTCTGGTCTCTTTCCTTTGTCTTGGACCTCATGTTGATATTTCTCTTTGTTGCATTCCTCTGCTACATGAGTAGTGGTGATAGCAGTGTTGTCTTCTTCTTGTGATGGTGATTTTTTTGGACCTTGGTGAATCCCTCTCTGTCATAGGATTGGAGGTTTTGGCTTCAGGCTTGGAGTCATTGAGGGGGAAATATCTGAAGAGGTGGCCATGCTAATGGCATTTTCCACATTTGAATGACACATGTTAATAGTCCAACATTTGAAACCAGTCCTTGTCTTCGGATTCTAGAGCAAAAACTTCTAATAGGGATCCTGATATGTCCATGTAGACACACATTCAAGCGTAAGCAACATAGAATCCCTGGCAGGTTTGTTCAAGGAGGCAAATAAAATTTCCCAGGATATTTCCAATGTCGCTGAGGGTGTCAGGGTCCCAATATTCGTAGGGTATGGAATACAGGTGAACCTAGACCGGAGCCCATGAGAAATCTTCCTTTTCGGGATGAAAGGAGGAGTCCATTGGCGCATGTAAAGCCCAGCGAAATTGAGAAAGTAAGGGTCACCTTCTAGAACCGTGAGGTCATATTAGTGAGTGAAGATAATGGTAAAGAAACCCTTGGAATCTAGCTTCATGTCATAGTGTGCTTTTGGCTTCCATTTGAGCGTGATATATTAGAAGAGTGTTTTTTCCATGGGCCAGAACCCATTGAATTTGTAGATCAACGTGTGATCCTGCATAAACTGGATGTTATTGTTCAATCTTGTTGGGGGAATGTGCAGTCTTCGAATCTTGTCTGACTTAGCTTTCCAGGTTCAAGGTTTTCATAGGACTCTATCATAAACTCATCAGCAGCTTTGTCGTTACCCTGTTCGACTTTGGCAGTGTTCAGAGAGGGTTTTGGGGGGTTCAGAACAGGGAAATGAATGACTATTTCGGAACTTTTAGGGGTGGAGGAACCAGAGGCTCCTCCCCCAACGAACACCATAAAATTGTCGGATGAGACCTCAGTTCGCGCTCCGCAGACTATTGCTGAAAGGGCCAGTAGTACCGGAATTTGTTAGGCTAAACTCACTGTTGAACCTGGGTCAAGCCCCACGTAGCCAACAAATGGTTTCATTGCCGGGACCAGGATCTGCCTAAGGGATGTCTGATGTCATGCCATTGGAACCCAGCAAAGAAGGAAATTGAAGAGTGGTTGGACAAGAAGATTCACGAGTTCGTGACATAGGAAAATAGAACTCCACAAGTATCTGAGAAGAGCTGGCTGGATTGTTATGTTTATACAAAAATCCACGATATTTTCTTTGCATCCTTTCCCTCTGAACTGTATGAGTGGATCACTAGATCAGCCGACAACCAGGGAAGGTGTAAGCTCAACCAACCGATAGTGTGGACTCTGGAGTTAGTGCATAGACTAGAGGCATCAAAAGACAAGATCGTGTAAGCTGTGGACCATTGGCTTGACTAGACAATAGGGGGATTTATCATTGAGTTTGTGATGGACACGACCGTGAGCTATAGTGAGGTAGAACGACGTTTTCTCAAGGGACCACGAGGTAAGTATATTAAATCTTTAAATACCTGGATTAAGATGTTGTTGTGTGAAAAAAGGGTTATGCGAATACATTAATGTTTGGGACGACGCGGAGCGGAAAGATCTACAAAGGTAGCGGGGAATTAGCAAACAGCCCGTTAATTTCACCTTCACGAGAAAGCGAGGAAGAGCTCGCTCAAGTCTCTCTGAGAAGTGCGGTCAGCTTGATAAGGCAGCGCATTCCGCAGTTACCACCTCCACCCACGCCACCACCCGCTTCACCTCCCTCACCTCCATCTCCACCCACTCCACCTCCACCAACCCCACAGTTCAGCATGGCGAGCGCAATCAAGCTACCCGTATTCATAGGAGTAGGGAATGAGGATCCGGACTAGTTCTGGTTCGTGGTAAGAGCAGTGTGGGAAGTGCAAGGGGTCACGGACGACAACATTAAGAAGGCTACATTGGTGAGCGCACTGCAGGATCGCGCATTGACATGGTATATCAAGCACTCTAATGACCACCCAAACGCGGGGATAGAAAAGATCTAGAATGCGTTGAACAGATAATTTAGCTGGCTGAAATCAAAGACATGGTCAATCATTGGGTTTAAAAAGATCGCGATGCTTTCAGGCGAGACCCCCTGGGATTTGGATCAGCGGCTGAAGAGTATGATCCGCGAGGCTAATATGATGCTCATGGATGCACAGCATCGCGTATGGTTTGTGGCATCCCTGACACTGCACTTGAGGATGGCGTTGTCACAACAGAAACTTTCTACCAGGCCGAAGCATTAGAAATGGTGATGAGGTTGCATGAGACCCCGATACAAGATCTTGGGTTGGGAGTTCAACAAATCCATGTGCAACTACAAAATATCTGCTTGGAAATGTAGAGTTTGAAGCAGGATAGGGCACTGCAACCAGAGGCACGCGAAGGAAGTATGGTGCATAAAATGCAAAGGCCAGGGCCATGACAAGGATCATTGTCTAGTATTCGCAAACTACTTGGCAGGAGGGGGACCAATGCCATTGAGACCAGAAGCACAGGCAGGACCAAGTGTGACACCCGCGTTATGGTGCACGATCTATCAGATAGGAGGAAAACACATGACAGACAATTGTCATTTGTTGCAGAAGTATACACAGACTCCCCAACAACTGTTTTGTAATTTCTATAGGTCGGTAGGCCACGACAAGCGCACTTGTCGCAGTTACGAGCTAATGATGGATCAGACCCCAGCCTATAGGATGCAAACAGAGATGCAAGCCCTCGACACAACTGCGCAGGGATGGTGCGCGTTGGATTTCAGGGGTGAGGTTGATGACGAGGAGGAATGGGACCAGGAAGGGGCCGCAGATAGTTATTTGTTACAAGTGCGGAGAGCCAGAGCACTATGCCCATGATTGTACCAATTCGACAAGGATATCATGTTCGTATTGTGCTCATTTTGATCATGAAATCATAGATTCTCCTATGTTGATTACACATATGTGCGAAAAAGGAGTACTCTAGCCTCCTCCGACTCAGAATATCCAAATGATGAGGTCTGAACCTCATGAAGAAGACCCAAATGTGAACATGATGCTTAGAAGCAGCGCGACCACGGGGGAAGATAAGGGGAAGCAGCCCAAGGGAGATACATGGGTTCGCAAGGCTCCTACAAAAGAACCTGAGTTTGACTTAGAACGCGCAAAGGAGACTTTTAGGGAAGCTAAGAAGAGCTTCACGGAGGCCCCCACTTCAGGTAGTAAGGATCAACTAGAGCCAGGAATGGATCCTTCCATGCTTGCTACCTTTCTAGAGACATTCATGAAACTATTGCGCAAAAACAAGGCAATTAAGGGGCTACAAGAGCTGATCGCTAGGTGCGTGGGATCAGGAGAACTACGCGTAGTCCGGAAACTGGGAAAGCATGCATTACGCACTGAGAGGGAAATGAGATTGACAACGCAGATTGGTGAATACGAAATAGATCATGTAATCCTGGACCTGGGGTCGGATGCGAATGTGTTACCGAAGCAAATATGGGAACACATGGGCAGGCCCGCGTTGCAATAATCCCCTATTCAATTACAAATGGCAAACCAACAAAAGATTTTTCCGATGGGGAGGTTGCAAGGGTAATAGTTGATATCGAAGGCATGAGCACACAAATGGACTTTGAAGTAATAGAGATTGTTGATGATAGCAATCCCTATCCCACATTGCTAGGAATAGATTGGGCCACTGATATGAATGGAGTCATCAACCTAAAGAAGCGGAAGATGATATTCAAGAACAAGTCACTACGCATAGTAGTCCCGCTAGACCTGGTCGAAGAAGCGCGCTACACCGAACCAGTGCGCGACGATGAAAGCGATAATGAGCTAGATTGTATTTACAAGATAACTGCAGGAGATCAGGATTGGGTGAATCCGACTGCAGATGGAAGGATCTCGTGGGAGCGCGCAAGTTCCTGCACCTCGGATTCAAACGAAGAAGTCGAATGTTGGCACAATCGATTGAACAAAGCGACAACGCTGAATTGCAACATGATGATTAGATCACTGCGTTGCGTAATAACACAGGCTGAGATCTGCCAACATATGATGGGTTGACAATGGTGGATGAATTCTTGAGCAAGTTTGAAAGTTCAGTATCGGAACAACAGTGGTTCGATGCATTGACGTGGGCGCTGTGCGCAACACCTGCACGCTAGTGGGGAACACATCAAGGAAATTTTGAGAACTGGCGCCGATGTAGAAGGATGATGCGCCTATGATTTGGGAAACCAAAACTATGGATAGAAGATAAATACAATGGACAAGATGACTTGCGCACGCACCTTGCGAAATGGACCAAGGCATATGGGGAAGAACTACAACCTAAATGGGTACATTTATTCTACCATACCCTAGATGTCATACCCATGAATTGATATACTAAGACAGAACTCTAACATGGTAGGGGTGAATGGGATGTCTTGCGCGAGGGATTTTTGTTAACATTCACATTTGAAGACTGATGGTCAGATACTGTTGACGACGCTCTGCAAAGCAATGAAAGCCACCATCTTCAAAATACCATAGGAGCCACTAGAGGTGCTTCAACTAGCATGAGCAACCCAGTTAAGCAGTTCTCTAGAATGTTATAATATGCAAGTAGAGGAGGATGATGACGACCCCCAAAATATTAATATTCCAAAAACCAAAGGTTGTCGCGAGGTTCAAGGACCATCAATTGAGGATCTCGACATCACAACGCCTCTAAAAACAAAGCAGGTAAACATTGGCAAAGACGCGGAGCCGAAGTACGCGACGCTTGAGGACTATTGGGACGATGCTATAGTAGATAAGGTCGTCGAGTTACTACGCGAATATTAGGATTTGTTCCCGACCAAAATCACGAACTTAAAGGGGATCATTGGCGACTTAGGGATGATGAAGATCACTCTGAAACCGGACGTGAAGCCAATTAAGCAACGACCTTACCACTTGAATCCAAAGTATAAAGAAAAGGCCCGCGACGAATTAGACAAAATGCTCGCAGCCGACATTATTGAACCAGTGGAAGAATCCGACTGGGTGAATCCTATGGTAGTATAGGAGAAAAAATAGAAGGGCGAATTTAGAATATGCGTGGACCTCAGGAAGCTTAACGACGCCTGTGTTCACGATCCATTCCCGACACTGTTCACAGATGAAGTATTGGAGAATGTTGGTGGTCAGGAAGCTTACTCATTCACGGATGGCTTCTCAGGGTACCATCAGATCAAGATCGCACTGGAAGATAGGAGCAAGACAACCTTCGCAATCGAATGGGGTTGTTTTCAATACATCATTATGCCCTTTGGACTGAAGAACACGCCAGTGATATTTTCGCGCATAGTGGTGGCCGCGTTCAAGGAATACATCCACAAGTTCTTGGAGGTCTATCTGGATGATTGGACTGTATTTGGGTTAGTTAAACACCATATAGTGAGCTTACGTTTGATGTTGGATACTTGCCGACGACACCAGATTGCACTGAATCTTAAAAAGTGCACCTTCCTCGTTCCCTTTGGAAACCTGCTCGGCCATGTGGTCTACAAACAAGGCCTGATGGTGGACCCTGCAAAGATTGTTGTTATTCTCAATCTAGAAGCACCGCGAAGTGTAAAACAACTATGCGCTACTTTAGGGCACACTAGTTACTATAGAAATTTTATCAAGAGCTATGCACAAATAACAGCACCAATGGAAAAACTATTGAAAAAGAACACTACATATTGTTGGAATAATGATTTTATGAAAAGTTTGGATGTTCTCAAGGAGAAACTGGCATCCGCTCCCATCCTGGTCTTCCTAAAATGGGATGTAGAATTTCATGTACATGTTGATACTTACGAAGGAAGGCGTGGATCGCCCGATCGCATTCACGAGTCAGTGGTTGTCCAAAGCCAAAAATAACTACTCTACTAGTGAGCGCAAAGGGCTAGCAATGGTGTACACGCTCTAGAAATACCGACAATATTTACTTGGCGAGCACTTCAAGATGTATATCGATCATTCCGCGTTGAAATACCTGGTGAACAAGCCTATGTTGGGGGGGCACATATGTAGATGGCTATTACTATTTCAAGAATATGACTTTGAGGTCATGGTAAAGCCGGGACGCCTAAATGCAAGACCATATCACTTATCACAAATTGAGACAGGCGAGGAGACAACAAATTTGGAGGAGGGACTACTGGATGCACAGCTCTTTGCAGTGCGCATCGCAGACAGCCACTTCAAAGATATAATTCATTTTTTAACCACAGGGACTATGCCGAAGGAATATTCAGTCCAACAAAAGAAGGAATTGGTGGTGCGCACGACGAACTTTTCTGTCATCGTGGGGCACCTCTACAAAATGGGAAACGATGAGATATTGCGAAGATATGTACCTAAATTTGAACGAGGATAGATCCTCGCGGAAGCACATGGGGGCTATAGGAGGACACTATGTAGGATGCGCGACTGCACAGAAGATTCTTCGCGCTGGGCTATGGTGGCCAACCCTGCACCAAGATTCAAAAGCACATTGTCGGGCCTGCGACATATGTCAAAGGACTAGAAAACCATCATGAAGGGATGACATGCCACTCAATCCACAAATGACACTGCAGTCATTCAAAAAATGGGCAATCGATTTTGTGGGGCCTGTTATCCTGAGGTGTAGTGCTGCTATTTTAACGAAAATGTCCCCTATTTTAGCTCCGATGGTCCACGTCTCGTCTTGCTCCGCTTTGGCCATAATCTGGACTTCAAAAATTATACACCCACGCTCATAAATATTGGTGGGTCTACTCTCAATTCATCTCCTTTCCATTGCGCTCTCCATTCTCTAATCTCCAATCAGATCGATTTCCGCCGTCCATTTCATTCGTCGATCCAATGGCTATCGCGCATCGCTTAATCGCCCATCAACATATCGCAATTCCATCACACTGTCCACCAACTCTTCACCTCTGTGATTAATGATCAGGTCTTGACCATTGATCTGAACTCGATTCGATGGTTATCGCTTAGCCAAACAAATCAACTTGCATGACGATCCCCAACCGTCGATCTTCCTCCATCATATCTAACGGTTCACAATGATTTCGAGTGAGCAACATGCACAAGGATTAACCACCCGAAAATCGTTTCCTCTCTCCTCATTGCTGATACGTGTCACTTGATGAGTGGAATTGGGTGCCAATCCAAATTACCACTTACCTCTTGTGATCTCAGCCAAAATACCACCTTTTGCTTTTAAATCCGCCGATGTGATATCAATTCCTCTATCTCTGTGATATGATCCTATCCATTGATCATATCGATCCAACGCTCCTGTGCACTCTCACATCTATTCTTCCTTGGCTCGATCTCCACCACCTGACCAACATCCCTACTGTCGATACACACCATCCAAAGGCCCTGTGCCCCACTTCCCACCAGTCACCCGGGGAGGAAATTTGTTGGCTTTGTCATTGTTTTTTACAGTTGGACAGTTGAACTAAAATAATAGAATGCATGGTCAAAAGGGGAAAAAACAACTGCACGATGCAGCTGAACCAATAGAAATGATCATGGAACGTGCTGGCATGAGTGAACCACCTGACAATGTAGCGAAATTACCAGAATTTGATTACCATGTTGGTTAGAAACAGAGCTCTCTGAGCTCATGTTTGTCGAGTTATGGCATAAAGTAGTTAGAAGACAGAGGGGATAGATTAAGACATCTCGAGCCTCAGAAAGTTCAAGAGTATTGTAAAAAGCCTATAAATACCTGAAAGTTGGAGGGAATAAGGGTTCAACTTTTGGAGACTGTGGATACTCTTTTCCTTCCAGCGTTTCATCTTCATTCGAGTAATACAAGCTTCTTTTGATGTTACATGTTCAATCGCCATCTTCTCCTCTATTCTAAGCTTGTACTTGAGTAGGTTATTCATGTTTTATTCTGTGTCTAATGCCAGATAACTATCATCTTATCTCTGCATTGATAAATTAGAGTTGCAATCTTCATTTACTTTCTCTAGCTAGCCATTCATATGTGTTTATGTATGTATCTATTGGTATAATCAGGATTCCCCATCTATTCATTAAATCTATATACTATTGACCATTAGTGGTCGAAAGCCTTGTCAAGTTGAGGGTGTTCATGCATGTCTTGAGTGAAAACAGAATTGAAATAGTCATCTAACTTGATCCAAACCTCAATCCATTCCAATAGTTCAAAGAACGATATTGAAGATTTATATGTTACTAGGCATCTCCGAGATACAACCTAGGAGAGTTTCCTGGAGTGCTAACATAATTGGCACCATTGCGGGGAGAGGAGACTAAAGCTCAGCTTCCCTGGGGGACGACACAAATCCAACTTTAATGATAGACAAATCCTAGACACTATTTGGGTTGTAATCATCTATTCGGTGACCCTACATGAGGACGAACCTCTTGGCGACTCCACTCCATAGTTCTGGCTTAGTTTGTGAGGCATACTCCGAGAAATCCTCAGAAGCCACAAGCTGACCCAGTACCTAACCCTGAAAAAATCATCAAAGAAATAAAGCCATTGCAGAAAAGAGCATCAGGTTCAGGTAGCTCTAAACTAATATTCTATATCTTTTCAAGAAAATCCTGTAATAGAACAAATACATGTTGAGAGTATAGCATCTAATACTAGCAGCGAAGAAAAAATCTCAAAGATTTATAGAACTCCTTATTCTTTATGTTCTCCTTTCGTTGTAAGCCCAAAGGAAGCCTCTCTTCCTATCCATCATACTCCTTCAGTCATATCAGTCACTCCTCAACCCTCTGTCATTCAAACTTCCAGTACCCTTATAGCAACCACAGTTATGGCAGCACCTACCAAAATGGAAAGAATCATAGCTGCTAGGTATGAACCTCTAGTACTGCCCACTCCTTTGAATTCCATGCCTACTGGAGAATATCAGAAGTATATGCCTAAGTTCACTATGACTGAAGGTTGTTACAGCTGAGGAACATCTTGAATCATTCTATAGCTATGTTTATAACCCAAACATTAGTGAAGATGATGTATGGATGAGAGTCTTTGTCCAAAGTCTAGATGGTAAGGCTAGAAAATGGTTCAGGGAACTGACCCCAAGGTCTATCGTAGATATTGAGACTTTAGATGATGCATTCCTAAAGCATTGGGGGGATAAGAAAGATCTACTCTACTACCACACTGAGTTTGGGAACTTAAAGAGGGAAAATGGTGAGCTGTTGTCTGATTTTAATAAGAGGTTTAACCACATGTACAACAAGATACCATCTGAAGTAAAATCCACCACTACCTCTGTTAAACTCACCTACGCTAGTGCCTTTGATTTTGACTTCTGTCTACTATTGAGGGAGAGACGATGTACTACCTTGGCTGATATGAAAGATGCAACATTGGAAGTAGAATAAAACATCATGGCTACAAAGAAGCTCAAGGGGAATGTTGATAGAAGGAGACAGAGGAGATAATCTTCATCATCTTCAGATCCCAAGATAGATAACATGCCAAGATGATAGAGTCATTAGCCTCTTAAATCTCCAGATTAAAGGTTGAGCAGCACCCTAGGAAAGGAAGAGTTCCTAATACCTTTGCTCCTAGAAACCCAAATCCATATAGAAGAGCTAATGAGCAGTTGAAGATTCTACAAAGAAGAAAAGATGCCAATGAAGACCAAAGGGTGAAGACCCCTTTCCAGAATGTAGTCATGGAAGAAGAGCAGTTTGAAGAAGATGATGAAATCCATTGTCTGGAAGACAAAGGCGGTGCCTCCTTTTTTACCTTAGCTGCCTATGAAAAGTCATTATTCAATGACCATATTAGCCAAGACTGGAATGGTGGAGATGTTCTGCAAACTGATGACCAACACAGATATAATCTGAGGTCGAAGATCAATAATGCCAAGGAAACTCTTGTCCAAAGAGCTGTTGTCGCTGCAATATAGCAAGCTAATAAGCATAAATGACCGATAGTTGATCCCATCATCTTCAAAGCTCCAGCTCACAAGGTAAGAGGCCTTGACAAGTCCCCTTCTCCTTTCAGTTTTGAATCAGAAATTCAGAAGATAAGCATATCTATAACTCTGATTGAACTAGTGAAGAATGAGTCCTTCATGAGATCTATCTTTAAGGCCCTTGAGCCTAAAGTCATCCAAGCCTCCATTGACTATGTAAATCTACAAGACGGCAAACCAGTTGTTGTTCTCAGCCCAATGATTGAAAATTGTGATGACAACTCCCCATCATTCTATGTCTTGTTGACTACTCATGACAAAATCCTTCACAACTGCTTTTGGACACAGGAGCCAAGCATAATCTAATGCCCAAGGTTGTCATGGATGAGTTGGGTCTTGACATTACAAGTCTTATCATGACTTGTTTTCTTTTGACTCTAAAAAAGTGAAATGTTTGGGATTAATCAAAGACCTAGCCATCACCCTGTCTCAGCTGCCCATGAACAGAATGATGATGGATATTGTGGTAGCATATATACCCCCAAAGTTTGGCATGTTGATTCTAGAGGTTGGATCAAGAGATTAGGTGGAATTTTGCAAAATGATTTTTCCTATGCTATTGTCCCAGTTTTTGGAGGTGAGAGTAAGAGATTATACAGAGAAACTCAGCTGGCTTATATCATCAGTGATGAAGGAATTCCACTAATCATCCCATCTATGTTGTCGACACTCATTTTGGAGCTTGTATTCTTGATATTGAATAATCCCAGTTGGCCTCCATACAGCTTAGGAAACCAGTTTTCTAGATCACAGAGGAAGAAGGCCCACAAATTTGGGACATGTTCTTTGATGGAGCTTGCTCTAAGGAATTTGTAGGGGTAGGTGTATTCCTTGTGTCCCCCACACAAGAATGCATTCCTTTATCTTTCAAGTTAACTTTTCAGGTCACAAATAACATAGCAAAGTATGAAACCTTGATATTGAGCTTAAATGCTGCTAAAGAAATGGGCATCAAAGGCCTGAAGGTGTTTGGAGATGCAGACCTTATCATTTAGCAGGTCAACAAAACTTTCCAAGCAAAGCATCCAAAGCTGAAAGCATATAGAGATGAGGCATGGAAGCTTAAGGGTTCTTTTAATAGTTTTAGCATTTATTATATCCCTAAAATGAAGAACCATCTTGTTGATTCCCTTGCTGTGTCTGCTAGCACATTTATTCCTCCTTTGCCTCCTAAATTGACTTATGAAGTTTAGGTGAAATATAGACCATCTCTGCCTGACAATGTCAAATACTGGAAAGTTTTTGAAGATGAGGATGAAATTAATAGGTTTTTACAAGTTATTGATGAATATTCTGAAATGCACATTGACCAAGAAAACAATACCATTGGAGAATGCATCCAGTCCAAGATAAAGGACAAGACTGGTCAGGATAGCATTGTTCAGCTGCCTAGTAACCATACCCAAAGGATTGGTGCCCATAGAGAAACTGTTTGATCATAATGATGTACCTTATAAGCTTGCCAAAAAAGAAAATGAGTCTACAGTTCATAGACATAATGTAGGGAGTCCAGCCCATCCAAAGTACATAAATCTGTCCACTCACTTGTCTTCTACCCAAAGTTCTAAGTATTGCACCCTAATGAAACAATTTGTTGATATATTTGCTTTGGAGTACAGTGATCTTAAGAGCTATGACACCAACATCATTAAGCATAAGATTCCATTGGAGAAGAACACCATCCCTTTTAAGAAGAAATTAAGGCCTATCAACCCTCTCTTATTGCCTTTGATTGAAAAGGAAATCAGGAAGCTGTTGGATGCCAAGATCATAGTTCCCCTAAGGTATTCAAAGTGTTTAGCTAACGTTGTGATAGTAAAAAATAAGAAGGGAGAAATCATGCTTTGTGTTGACTTCAGGTGAACAAATACTCTAAAAAGGACAACTACCCCCTGCCTAAGATGGAACACTTGCTGCAAAAAGTTTCAAGGGCTAGAGTCATGTCTTTCTTAGATGGATTTTCAGGTTACAATCAAATTGTTTTACATCCAAAAGATCAGGAAAAGACCGCCTTCACTACTCCTTGGGGCACTTTCATGTACTCCAAGATACTTTTTGGACTAATGAATGTTGGGGCTACTTTTCAGAGGGCCATGGACATAGCCTTTTGTGGGAGAGAAGGACAAGTTTGTCCTTATTTACCTTGATAACATAACATTCTTTTCCAGCAGTCACAAGGACTATTTGCAGCATTTGAAGAAGGTGTTTCTAAAGTGAAAACAGTTTGGAGTTTATGTGAACCCAAAGAAGCCATAGTTTTCTCTAGATGAAGGCAAACTTCGCAGACATATTGTTTCTGCTAAAGGTGTGAAGATTGATCCAGCAAGAGTTCAAGAAATTCAGGCATTGTCCATCCCAAGGTCAAAAAGGGACATTCAATCTTTCTTGGGTAAGATTAACTTTGTCAGGAGGTTTATTCCAAACTTTGTAGAGCTAGTGAATCACATCACTTCCATGCTGAAGAAAGGATTAAAAATAAAATGGACAGAAATTGCAAGAAGCTCTTTTGAAGCCATCAAGCAATTTATCATGGAAGCTCCCACTTTAATCAGTCCAGATTATACAAGGGGGTTTTATATCTTCTCTTTTGCCTCTTATGATACACTTGCAGCAGTTCTATTGCAGAAAAATGATGAAGGTGTAGAGCACCCTGTGGCCTTTTTCAACAAAACTCTGAGGGAGGCTGAACTAAGGTATGACCTTATTGAAAAAAAAGCTTAAGCTCTCATAAAATCTTTTAAGGCATTCAGAATTTATATTCTGCATTCCAAAGTGGTTGCGTATGTACCTTCAACCTCAGTAAAAGATGTCCTAACTTAGCTAGATATTGATGGAAAGAGAGCTAAATGGATTGCAAAATTCATAGAGTTCAACATAGAAGTGAAGCCCACCAAGCTTGTCAAAGTTTGGGGCTTGGGTAAGCTTATGGCTGAGGAAAATTACAGTTTGTTAGACATCAATTGCATAGGTTCTGTTAGAGTCGGTCTGGTCAGCCCTCCACCAAAGATCAAAACTCTTTATGCATTTCATTTTTAGGTGTCCCGCTCCATTCACTCAGCTGCATTTCGCTAGGGGCATGCTATAATATCATGGAGAAGGTCATGCTAGTCATTTCCCCTCATGTCTGGTTCCTACTGGATTAAGTCTTTGTGTCAAATAATCAAAAAGTCCATAACAGTCAAGGTCTGGTCCTTCAACGGACAAAAGTCATTTTTGGTCATTAGGTCTAGGGATTGATCAGTTTGGTCTTGAAATATGTCCAGTAAAGCCATGTAGGCCAGAGTGATGCTCTTGCAAAGTAATGATCTGCAACTTTCCATCATATTATTGATAAAAATCGACGGTTCTTCAAAACTCTGTTTTGAAGAAAAGTCCAACAGTGCTATTGGTTAAAAAAATTTCAAAAAAGGATCAACAATTGATTTCTTCAAGTGCAGTCATAGTTTGTGTGGCCAAAGTGCTCTCTCATGCAATCCCTGCAAAAAGTGTCGAAAATTTCATCGTTTGAGCCCAAAATTCAGAGAAAAAGTGAAAATCAGGGTTGTATTAAAGTCAATGAAAAAAGTGTTGAACAAGACATTAGAAAAGTGGGGTTTTTGAAAAAGTTAATTTAAAACATGACCTCCAAGCCTATATACACAAATATCATCATGAAACAAACTCATTGTGCAATCAAGGTGTTGGGAGAAGATTGCAAGGTCGTGAGTTGAGGATTTGAGTGATTTGGAGCAGCTTTAGGCAATTTCTGGGCGCGCGGCGCACAGGCAGGAGCGCGGCGCACTCACCGGGCGTGGCACACATAGAGCCCACCCACAGTTCAAAATTACCACTGGCGCGATGCACACAGAGCCTGCCCACAGTTCAAAATTACCACTGGCGCATCGCACTGGGCTTCGCGCGTGACGCACAGGGGCAAAGTGCCTAGAACCTATCAATTTCACTCAAAAATTTTGTAGAGCTTATCCAATTACAAGGCAGGCAACCTAGATCCACTTGTGCATCAAATTTGGTAGTAATATGATGGTTTTATGCCTATAATAAAATGCAAAAAAAAATTCATAAAGTAAACACAAGAAGGCATCAAAGAAAAATTGTTATGCTAGGGTTTGTGATATAGTGATATTGATGCTAAGGTTATTCTTCCTACCCTACCCCTGTTACTTATTCCCCTATGCCATTTTCCCCATAATCACTACCCGAACACTACCAAAATCATACTCCCTTTCCCCCTCCTCCTATTGCTCAAATAAACACAAACCCTAAAACCTTACCTTGCTAAAAACACAAACCATACCCTATCAAAATACCCCAAAACCCCCTGTATATCCCTAAAAAAAATTCCCCTATAAACCCCTATTCCCATTATATTATCCCCCTCCTAATACTCCCTTTTTAATTGTCCCTTGGTGGCAGATTTTCAAAGCAACCTCCAGCTTCACTATAATCAAAGGGCAGCCTAAATTCAGTTTATAAAACAACAGTCATGGCATCTGAGGTTTCATCAGAATATGAGGAGGAGACCCACAGTGATACAGCTTCAGGAGAACAGGCCCACAGGAGACATCACTGGAGGGGAAAACATGTTAGAGATGAGCCAAACACCCTCACTGAGTTGCAGGCATGCCCGCTTGCTGTGTCTTGTTTCCAGAACTTAGCATGTTTTGAATTTTGTCAAAGGGTGGCAAATGTCAAAGTTCATCATGAGTTGGCCCGTCTTTTTTCAATTCACCTACATGGAGGTCAGTCTATTTTGGCTAGGGTCACTTTCACATTGACACCGAAACCATATCAGTGGCAACAGGCATACCAAACATTGGAGAACAGTGGCATAAGAAGAAGAAGGTGGAGAGGCATCATTATGAGCCTTACATTAAGGCCAGCTGTTTTAGCCAGCTCACTAGAATTTTTCCATTCATATTTTTGAGAGATGAGTATGCTCCGCTCATGAAATTGATCATGAAGTACTTCAGTTGTGAGGGGAGGTTTTCTCGCCTTTATGCCTATCACATCAGGTTGCTCATGCACTTTACCAGAGTGCGGATGATGAACCTCCCGTTTTTCGTTTGCGGTAACATAGAGAGGATGAAAAACTTCATGTAGCACAAGACCCCTCGACAGCAGCTCAACAGTGTTTATCACTTTGCTCTTATCCGGATTTTGGTGGACCATCAGTTGGGATTGCAGGGTATTGCTTGGGAGGACTTCATCTGCCGTGACTTCTTCAGCACTCCACAGGTAGTATCATAGGTAGAGCATGAGGTAGGTGGTTCTTCACATCAGTATGAGCGACATGAGACTGCTACCATGCCAGTATACATCACCTACCAGAAAGGCATAGACCTTTGTTTGCCGCAAAAAGCGAGTGTTATCTCCACCCGTGGGTGGAAGGGGCCTCGCTTCCTACATCAGCATCACAGGAGCAGGGCAGAGGTAAGGAGCCAGTGCATGATGAGCAACCTTCAAGAGAGCCATCAGGTGAATGAGAGACCGAATTCGTTCTCCTTCATGATGATGAGACCGATACAGAGCCAACAAATGCAGAGCTTAGAGAGGTCGTCTAGGAACAGCAGTCGGAGATTGAGGCCTTATCCCTTGATTTGGAGAGGGCCAAATGGAACATGAAGTACCTGGAGCAGAGAAACAAGCAGCTAGAGGATCAACAGGCGATCATGGAGCTGTAAAACATTTGTGAGCATCGCCAAGCTGCTCAAAGAAGAAGGGTTGAGCTCACATCTTTGGAGAAAGAAATTGTCAAGCCAGGCAGTAACTCCCCAAAGGCAGAAAAACTGATTGGTGTTTTATTCCATAGGTAACCCATTGTTATATACAATAGGGAGTGATTGTTCAGTTCATCTCCCGATGACTGTTCACCTTCCCAATTTATTTATTTACATAAAATTCCCAATCATGAAGATTAGGTGTCAACATTCCCCCCCTAATTTGAAGGGATGTTGGTGAGTCCAAGCATCATTCTGAATCGTTCAAGCTTTTCCCTTCCAAGTGCTTTAGTGAAGATGTCTACAATTTGCTCATTTGTGGAACAATGACGGGGATGGATTGTTTTGGCCTCGACATGATGTCGAATCAAATGATATTTAGTATTGATATGCTTTGTTCAATCATGGAACTTTGGGTTCTTGGCCAACTTTATTGCAGAGGTGTTATCAATCATGAGTGGAGTTGATTGTACTTGTTTTACCTGCAAATCTTCAAGAATTTTCCCGAGCCACACAATTTCTTTCGTTGCTTCAACTGCTGCCACGTATTCTGCTTCTGTTGTGGAATCTTCTGGAACTGATTGTTTGCGTGATCTCCAGGAGACAGCTCCTGATCCAAGACTCATAGCATATCCTGAAGTAGATACCCCAGTTTCTTTGTCTCCATCGAAGTCTGAATCAGAGTATCCAATCAAGCTGAAGTCGTCCACTTGTGTATACTTGATTCCAAGGTCTTGAGTTCCCTTCAAGTACCTTAGAACTCTTTTTGTAGTAGACCAATGTCCCTCACAAGGATTTTGCATGAACCTGGAGAGGATTCCAACAGTAAATGAAATGTCTGGTCTGGTAGTAGTGAGGTAGATGAGACTTCCTACAAGCTGTCTATACTTTGTTGCATCCTCAAATTCCTTTCCTTCAATAGATGTGAGCTTTAAGTTTTGTTCCATTGGAGTAGAAAGAGGATTGCACTCTGTCATGCCAAATCTGTTTAACAAATCTCCAATGTATTTCTTTTGAGAAATAAATATGGATTTTGGATGTTGGGTTACTTCAATGCCAAGATAGTAATGAACATAGCCCAAATCAGTCATTTCAAAACTTTTCCCCAATTCCTTCTTTATGGATGCAAGGTAGCTTCCATTTTTCCCTGTCATTAAAGATCATCTACATATACCACAAGATACACAACTGTTTTGCCAACTTTCTTGACAAATAAAGTTGCATCATCAAGATCAAAATGATTGAAGTTGAGTTTCAGAAGATGCTCAGTTATTTTTTCATACCAGGCTCGCAGTGCTTGTTTGACGCCATACAAGGATTTCACAAGTTTGCATACTTTATGTTCATGTCCTTTCACAGCAAATCCTTCAGGCTGGGACATAAAAACATTCTCTTTTAGATCTCCATTCAAGAATGCAGTTTTTACATCCATTTGATGGACTTTCCAACCATTCTGAGCTGCTAGTGCAAAGAGTGTCCGGATGGTGGCCCATTTTGCTGTGGGGGAAAAAGTTTCCTCATAATCGACCCCTTCCTTCTGTGCAAAACCTTTTGCCACAAGCCTAGCTTTGTGCTTGTCAAGTGACCCATTAGCTTTGTACTTGTTCTTGTAGACCCACTTGCAGCCAATTGGTTTGGTTCCAAATGGAGGATCAACCAGCTTCCAAGTGCCATTCTTTATGAGGGCATCATACTCCTTTTGCATCGCTTCTTTCCATTCATCATGAGAAGCAGCTTCTTTGAGGGAAGTTGGTTCAAAATCTGTAGACAAGTTCAATTCACAATCATAAGTAACATCCATATCAACAGGTGAATTAGAGTTATCTACATCACCTCCATTTTGTCAGTTTGAATTTCTGGTTCCTGTTTTTCCAATTTCATCAGGATGAACTCTTTCAAGTGTCTTTTTCAGCCACTTTGGGGACCTTTCTGAGATGGTCCAGGCTGCTATTGTTGATTGAGTTGGGATTGAATCAAGATTGAGTCTCCCAATTCTATCAATTACATCACTTAAAGGATCATCCGTTGTTGAAGTTTCATGCAGGGAGAGATTTTTCTTCAGAAGAAGAATCCACATGTTGATCTAGTATAGGAATCCCCCCTTCAAGATGTGGAATCTGATTATCAAATTCTTGAAATGATTTCATTTTTGCGAATCTATCCAAGCGATCAAGTTGTCGCTCAACAACATTGTCAGATTTGGATGATTCAAGAAAAATTACATCTCTAGATACAACAAACTTTTTATTTACTTCATCATAGAGACAATATGCTTTGGAGGTGTTTGAATACCCCCGGAAGATACACTTATGACTTCTAGCACCAAGTTTGTTTCTATGTACCTTTGGTATCAAAGCATAACAGGTGGAACCAAAGATCCTGGGATGTTTTACCGAAGGAACATGTCCATACCACAATTCATAAGGAGTCTTGTTTCTTATAGCATTAGATGGACATCTATTCTTTATATATGCAGCACACAGAACATCATCAACCCAAAACATTATCTTTACATTTTTGAAGAAAATCATGGATCGTACCATATTCAAGATTGTTTTATTCATTCTTTCAGATACACCATTCTGTTGGGGATTATAAGGCACAGTTGTTTGATGTTTGATCCTATGTTGGTGAAGATAGTTTTCAAATTCATTTGATGTATATTCTTTTCCATTATCAATGCGAATAGACCCAACATGAGATTGTGCATCATTTTCAATCCATTTATGAAAATTCTTGAATGTTTGAAAGGCATCAGATTTGTTCTTCAATAAATAAACCCAACACATTCTGGTGTAGTCATCAATAAATGTCATGATATATTTATTTCCATTTGCAGAAGGAACAACCATTGGACCACATAAATCTGAATGAATGAGTTCAAGCTTCCTATGTGCTCTTGAATGTGAATCATGAAAAGACTGTTTGCTATGCTTTCCTAGAATGCAAGCATCACATTGCTTATGTTTCCTAGGAATTGTAGGCAAACCAACAACACCATTTTTCTTCAATAAGCGGAGACTGTCATAGTTTAAATGTCCAAATCTAGCATGCCATAATAAACTTGATGGAAGTGTACCTTCTTCATGATGAGAAATATATGAGAAATGTTGTGCATGAGCAGAGGTTCCTTGCAATTTGAGAAGTCTTTCTTCTTCTATTCCCCTCATGACAAGTGAGTGGTCATATGCTTTTCTTACCTCAAGCTTGCCATCAAACATATGAATTGAGTGACCTTGCTGGCGGATGTGGACGAAGGACAACAAGTTTCTCTTGAGCTGTGGGAGATATAGAACATGATCTAGAAGAAAGTCTGGAAGACCGGGCAGTTTAAGCCTGATTGTGCCAAGCCCTGATGGCTTGATTTTTGACTGATCTGCAAAGTACACTGCTCCATCAACATTGTCAGTGAAATCTTCAAAAAAATCTTTTCTATGAGTCATATGGCAGGTTGCTCCTGAATCAAGAAACCAATCATTTTTCAAAGAAGCAAGTGAAGCATTAAACAAATCTTCATTTACTCCAATGTTACATTGTGCCTCAATATAGTGAGCGGATTCAGGTGCTTTACCTTTGTCTGTATCATCAGTTTTACCTTTCTGCTGGTTTCTTTTCTGCTCAATTTTGTCCCATGGTAGCTTGCATGTAGAAGCATCATGTGATCCATTTCGTTTGCAGCGAATGCAATGCAGATCTGCCTTTTCTCCTTGAGAATGTCTGCCCCCCTGCCTCTGAAGTATCTTCCTCTTCCTCTTCATCCACCTCTTCCTCTTGTAGAATCTTGAGGAGGATGCTTTTCTTTATGAGCAAGGCACACAGTCTCTTCAGAAGATTCAGGAGCTATCCTCTTTCCAAAGGCTTTCTCTCTTTCAACAAACTTTTTCACAAGAGAGTCAAAGGTTATATATTTAAGATTTCCATTTGCTTGTAAAGACTCAAGATAATTGGATTAAGTAGGATAGAGTGCCTTGAGAAAAGCAATAAGAGGGATATCCAGCTCAACCTTAATGGATTTGATATCATGCATTATAGATTTTACTTCAGATGCAAGAGCAAGAGGATCATTATTTTTCAGTTCAAGAGTGAAGAGTTTAATCATGAGCTGAACAACTTCAAGTGCAGAATGTGAGTCATACAGTTCTTTCAGCTTTTGTAAAGCTTCAAAGGCAGTTGAATATGATGAAATATGGCGACTTACTTCTTCATTTACAGATGCTGCGATTAATGCATAGGCTTTTCTATTCTTGTTTTTCCAAATGACAAGCTCTTTATCTAATGTAGGCTGCACTGGGTCTTTGTCTTCTTCTTCGACACACACTCCTTTCCACAACTCATTAAAGATGAGGGTGTGTTTTATCATCCGGGACCATTCAGGATAGTTCTCCTTGCCAGTGAGAACTATTCCTACCATAGAGATGATTGAATGCATTCTGTAAAAAAAACTTCTACTGATAGAAAAAATTCTTCTGCTGATATACAGTGAAATTGTACTCAAAAGGGCAAAAAGATTTCAAATACTTTTATGTACTGTTTCTTCAAATCCCTCCAAGGATCCTCATATAATATATCCACCATATTCCATTCTACAAAAACACATTCTACAAACTATTCAATATATATATATGTTGGTCAATATATATATCATTCAAGCCACAGTTCAATGGGACAGCGCATTCAAAACATATGCTGGTCAATATATATATCATTCAAGCCACAGTTCAATGGGACAGCGCATTCAAAACATATGTTGGTCAATATATATATACTGGTCAATATATATATCATTCAAGCCACAGTTCAATGGGACAGTGTTAAACAACGTCCAATAATTCAAACGCATTCAAAACATAAATGCGACTTCAGCTTTAATTCAACAATGCATTCAAACGTTAATATGACTTCAGCTTTTCAAAGGAGCCTTTTATCTTTCAAGGAGTTCAGAGAATTGAATAAAATAGCCGATCAACGTTTCAAAGAATCCGTTGCCTAATGCAGAAATCGACAATGAAGTAGGTTCAAGGAAGCAATCTTCAGCTACTGTTCGTGAAAAATTTCAAGGCAACAAATTTCAGAAAAGCCCTCACCGAGAAGTCCACAATGAAGCAAAAGATTAAATTCAGAAGCCTTTGTCATCACCTTTACAAAGATGTCTCTTTTCGCCGAAGTCAAAGAATTGAACACAATAGCAGATACCAGCTTTAATGCAAATCCATTCAAAATTCAAAACGATAATACCACTGCGCATTTAACATTCAAATCTCCGTTCTGGAACTCATTCATGGTGCCGCCTCATATGCATCCCGTCTTTGTGTTCTTCTCCATTCTGGAACTCCCACTTCCACTGGCGAAAGCTATGCTCTCTTTCCAGAAAGCAAGTAACCATGGTTCAAGGCGTTGTGTGTATGAGAGAATTTGAAACTCGGTGACGTGAGAGCGAAATGAGCTTGGACATTCCTGCGTGGAGGCACCAACGCATCTCTAGGCATGTCAGGCCATGGACAGAGGTAGATCAGCGCTCAGGACTGAGGCAGTGGTAGACTATTTCAGGACAGAGGCAGTGGCAAAGATAAAGGGAGTTACAACTATTTTTAGGACTGGCTCTGATACCATGTCAGGCCAGGCAATAACTCTCCAAAGGTAGAAAAACTGATTGGTGTTTTATTCCATAGGTAACCCATTGTTATATACAATAGGGAGTGATTGTTCAGTTCATCTCCCGATGACTGTTCACCTTCCCAATTTATTTATTTACATAAAATTCCTAATCATGAAGATTAGGTGTCAACAAAATCAATGAGGATCAGGAGGCCAACCTTGAGAGGGCCAACATGCATTTGGAGAGGCTGCTAGACAAGGCCAACAGGGACCTTGCTCTATTGAGACACATGGATTTTCATTACAGGGCACGAAACATGAGCGCCAAGGCCCGAATAAAGAGTTTGAAAGCAAAATTGAAGAAAGAAACAAGGAAGGCAAAGGAGGCAAAAGAGCAAGATCGGCTTTGAATCTTGGTTGAGGCTTCCTTGGCTCATCATAGCACCCCATAGAGAACCTCTAGCCGAAATTTCAAGAAATTTTGGGGAATTTTTTGTCACATCACAAATTTTTGGGCAAAAAACAGGGATTTTCTCCCACTGGCGCAGTGCTAAAATTCTAGACCTTTAAATGAGGAATGGCTTGAATTTATGGATTCATCATGGAAATCACGACTACTTGTGTCCGGACAAGAAATTTGGGCAAGATCTGAGTCTCCTAGAGGTCAAAAATACCCAAAAAATGGCCTCTCTACCCCTTTTCTGACACACAAAATGCAGTCTTGGGAAAATGGATATTTGGAGGGGAAAATGAGTACTAAATTCAAAAATTCCAGTTGGGTTATAAAGTAGAGAGGACAGGCTTTCCAACAAGCCCACTTGGGCACATTTTGGACACTTTAAAGTGCCCCAAAACAGGCCCCAAAGTAGCACATCGTACAGATAAAAGGGCGCGACACGCAGAGGGAAAATTGCCAAATTTGCTTCCGTTTCGCGAAATTTCGGTTCACAACTTCTCCAAGTGGACCCACTCATCTACACTTCAGTTTTTTGGCACCAAAGGTGGCATTTAAAGTATTTTTTCTCCATATTGGCTTCTATCCAAGAGGCGAAGGAAGGCGATGGGTCACCCAAGCCAAATGTCATGTTTGTAGCGCTGCATTAGTAGCTGATGGTTGGCTCTTCATCTCCATTTTGTAATAATTTGAGTAACTCCCCAACCCTTGGGCGTTTGATCTCTTCCTTACACATTCTATATATTGTATGCAAGCTATTTTCAAAGGGTTGGTTGGCTTGTAACTTCTGGGAGACTGTGGGAAAGAAACTCTGTTTCTTCACTGTGTATTTTTGACAGAGAATTAATGAAAGGCAGTGGCTCTGTTTCATAAGATTCTTGTGGTTGTGAGTGTAGCAAATGTGTTTCTTATGTTTTCATATGTATTTTGTTATGTTTCATAATTCAATTCATGCTCATTTCCAGTGAAATTTTCTGAGTGAGATTAGGTAGAATTCAATTTTATTGCTCTTCATGTGGAAAAATTTCATGTTCAATGTTAGTCTTCTGTTGAAAGGATTCATGTAACTATGCCCTTTTCACTTTCTTCAGCAATCTTTTCATTCCGCATTACCTCAAACTAAAATTGCTACACTTTCCGTCTGCCTTGCCTCATGGAATAATCTGTGCCTTTGTATTAAATTCTCTGTTCTTTGCTGACCGTTGGTCCCATACCATCCCAGAAGCTCGGTCATTCATGAAAATTGTTTCCCGAATCCTTATTCACTTACTAGCCTAAGGTAAATATTTCATTGTAAGTCATCTCAGACCATTTGTGATTATCTATTCACTGAGCGTGACTCGGAGAGAGCCCTCTCCTGTTCTGGTAGGGCTAGCTACGAGACTGAGCGTGGTTTGTGGTTACCCTAATTTTCGCCTTCCTTCAGCCTAGGGCAGATTTAGGTGCTAACATAGTGGCAACTCCACTAGGGAATAATAAAAACTAAAATCAAATCCCCTTGTTTCATAATAATTCTAAGCTTCCAGATGATGAGCTTAGGATTGGATAGGCTGAGTAAATTGGTTGTGTCTTGTGATTTTTCCCAATAGCACGCTGGCTTCTAGAAGATATACTAGAGCCAATCCAGACTTGGATCCTCCTCACATCTACGAAAACCCCAATTTGATTCCGAGAGTCCTTCGTCAAGAAAGCACCATAACTCCCATGTTCAAATCCCATTCATGTCCCGACATTTTTTAGTACCTTGAAGAACTTGAGTTTGACGAGCGGTTTGAAATATCATTGTTTGAGTCTAAGTCCGAAAGGGCTGTTGACTATAGTGTCCCCAATCCACAATTTCTTGTAGACTTAGAAACAGAAAGAGCTAACCAATCGATCGATAATTATATTGCGGCACATCCCCAAACTCCAATTGCTAGCCCCTTGCAAACTGTGCACGCTCCTCCAACACCTCCAAGGTCAAATCCATCGAGAGTGATGGCTGCCCGTTTCGCACCCCTTGTTCTGCCCCAAGTTCTAGATGATATGCCCTCAGATTATTAAAGCAAAATACTGTTTTTTGATGGCACTCCTAACAGCATCACTGCTCAGCAACATGCAGACAAAATGGCAGACTTCTATGAATTGCACGAGATCGATGAGGAGAATGTGGCAATGAGACTCTTTGTGCAGACATTTGCAGGTGAAGTGAGGAAATGGTTCAGAGGTTTGTCAGCAGCACGTATCGCTACCTTGGCTGAACTACAAAGACTATTTTTAAACCAGTGGGAAGTGAAAAATAATCCCCTTCAAATTCTGGCCGAATATGAACAAATCAAACGAAACGCTGGTGAGTCAGTCCAAGATTATTGTGTTAGGTTTAATGCAGTCTATAACAAAATTCCAGATCATCTAAAGCCACTTGTGGGACTAGCTATGATAAAGTTTCCAGATGGTTTTGATGCTGACATGGCCTATCAATTAAGAGAGAGAATTGGCCACAATGGAAGATATTCAGAAAAATCGCGGTCAGCGTTGAAGCAAATCTGCTATCCAAAAGAGCTAGAGCGGAAGCAGAAAAGAAAGTCACTGTTAAGGAAGAGTCTTCTTCAATGGATCAACTACTCAAAAAAGTAGAGCAGATGCTTGAAAGGGTGAAGCTCGATAAACCTGAGCCACAAGTTAGAAATCCTAACTTCTGTGGCCAGCAGCAGCCACAATATAGAATAAGACAGAGAGATCAGCGACCCCAAGAGCAGATAGCACAACAGCCGATACAAACACCTTTGCAGCAAAATTTTGTGCATGGATCGCAGTCAGATGAGGACGGAAATGTAATAGGTGAAGAAAACCACCTTTTTACTCCAGATGAGCTGCCTACTTACGTTACCGAAGAAGAGGAATGTGTAGTGAGCTCAGCTGCACACAAAGATGCAGATTTCATTTTAGCTAGTGACACTGTTTTGGAAGAAGAATCAGAAGAATATCAAAGGGGGTATATGAATGCTTTGTCCATACAGCAACAGTGATATTCACTTAGAAACATAGACGTGTCGGCCAAGCCAATTCAGAAAAAGAAAGAGGTTGAAGCAGCAAAGAATGATTCATCAACTACACAAAGAAAAGGAAAAGAGGCGGTTGGTCTGGAGAGCAACAAATCAAAATCAGCAGAACAATCACAACAACAAACTGCATCAAAGGAAAAGGAAAAGAAAGAAATCCCAGTCAAAGAGGTAGAAAAGATTCCTGCTTTTAGCTTAGAGAATGAGATTTCTAAGTTAGAGGTATCCATCCCCTTGACTGAAATAATGAAGAACAACAGTTATAGAGGACAAATATCCAAAATGTTGAATTTGGACCTAATGTCCGACATGGTAAATGTAGAATATGATCAAGTTGAAATGATTTTTGGACCAGCATCAAATGGTGAGTCTCCTGATAGCGATGTGCCACCTTTTTACATCAGTTTATGACTGCATGATTTTGTGTTACGTAATTCCATGTTCGATTTTGGAGCATCTCACAATCTCATGCCTAAGGCTATCATGGATAAGCTTGGTCTAGACATCACCTGACAGTACCACGATCTCTATTCATTTGATTCCAGCAGAGTGAGATGTATAGGACTCATCAAAGACTTGGTTGTGAGTTTGGATCAGCTTCCCATGAAAAATGTTTTGATGGATGTGGTGGTAGCAGATATTCCTCCAAGGTTTGGCATGCTTCTTTCCAGGTCTTGGGTGGCGAAATTGAAAGGGACACTACAGCTGGATTTCTCCTATGCAACGATCCCGGTGTTTGGACAAATGAGGAAATTATATCGGGAACAAAAAATGAAATATATGATCACAAGCAAGGAGAAACCTATAAATCATCCAATTAACTATGTACATACAGATTTAAAGTCTTTTGTTTTGTTTTCAGATAGTTTAAAAATGATATAGATGGTCAGATAGTAGAAGCAGACGACATTCCAGAAATAACAGAAAATTTCAGAGAAATTTTGAAGAAAGAAGGACAAGAAAAGCAGAAAAATGTTGGGTGATCAGCTGAAAGCAATGGACAACAAGCAGTCAAGGCACAGCAAACAGATTTCCAGCACTTACAAGAGGAGGAAGAAGGCTTGTGGACCATGGATTTTGATGGAGCAGTAAGAAATGATGGCGCTGGAATTGGAATTTGGGTACGCAATCCTTTCTCCGCCCTAAACAAAGTGCCTAGTAACGTGAGGGTTTGCCCTTACAAGTTGGCCTTTGAGTGTTCAAACAATGAAGCGGAGTATGAAGCTCTAATTGCTGGCCTGAAGATTCTTAGAAAACTAAATGCTAAAAGAATTTCGGTAAATGGCGACTCCGAATTGGTAATAAAGCATGTCAGTGGCGAGTATCAAGCAAAGCATCCTAGGATGCGGGCCTATCGTAATGCAGTTTTAGACATCTTAAAATTAATTTCAGAATACACTTTGACATGTTTGCCCTGTATACAAAATAGTTTTGCTGATGCTCTTGCCAAGGCAACAAGTAGTTTGAAGATCCCCATGAACTCCAGCAATAAATTTGAAATCCATGTCAAGCATCGTCCAACCTGTTAAACACACATGGGTAGCAAGAACAATATGAAAGATAAAACATGCAAGTACATTTTTTATTGACAAATGATATACATTTATAGTACATTATGTGACCGTTGGGTTTCACATCCCAAGGTCTCTTGGACTCCTTTTTTCCATTCAGCTTTCACACTAATCCATTGAGGATTAGGTGTTCAACATTCCCCCCCTTAATCCGAAGGGTTATGTATGAGTCCAAGAAGAGATTTGTAATGCAAAATGTGAAAAAATGCATGGCAACACTAGGCTGAATGTGCTATATGAAATGTTGGTATAAAGGGCGATGGTTTAAGGATGACCACCAACACTGGAATGCTTAGTGCCGTTCCCAGAACTCTTCCAAAACTGGCAAGAAGCCGAAGTCTTCTACTAGAGGAAGTGTTCCTATTGTTTTGAAGAGGGAAACATTCAACCATGAAAGGGAGGTCTCACCCCGCATAAAAGGGAGAACTTTAGCCTGAAAAGGGAAGTCTCAACCTGTGATGGTTTAAGGATAACCAACAACTCTGGAATGCTTAATGAAATTCCTGGAACTCTTCCAAAACTGGCAAGAAGTTGGAGTCTTCTGCTAGAGGAAGTGTTCTAAATTTTGTTCCTGGAATTCTTCCAAAACTGGCAAGAAGATGAAGTCTTGTGCTAGAGGAAGTGTCCCAGATTGCCAACTGAAGGCATGCTCAGGGGCATCTTTGTCTCTGGCTACAACTCTGAATCTGGTGTGACAGGTTGTGGCTCAGGCTCGCTTGATGTGACTTTGAAGCTTGTAGATGACCATCATTTCCCCCCCTGTCAAACAAAAGGTGAGATGATGGAGAAAACTCAACTGCAAGATTGTTCAATACTCTGGAACAAGTTCTGACATGTGTTTGGAATATATTCTTGGCTGTTGATGCCCATTGCCAAGAAGGGATCCATCCAAGATGAATCTTTGTTCTTGCAGGATGTTTGTTTCTGAAGCATCTGTGTGAAGATTTGCTAGTTTTATGACAATGCTTACATGGATGAAGATCAAAACAGTGATCTTTCAAATGGCCAACTCAGTCACAGTGTTGGCATTTTACAATCTGTTGTTGTTATTGTGGAAGAGGGGCAGAGTCTGGCACAGCTGAAAGTGAACTGTCATGAATGAATCCAACACTCTGAAACTGAATGGGCTTGGCATAGTCTAGAATATGAAAGGACAAGTCCTTGTAATATCCAAGACCAGTTATGTGCTTGTTGTGGACAAGCTGTTCCCAAGGTCTGATGATGGGCTTGGGAAGTGCAGATTGAGTTTTTTCATCTGCATGTACAACTGTTGCTTTATTTGAATGAACTGTAACATTATTGACTTGCTGCTGATGGGTTGCAGTCTCAATGTTCTGAACAGAAACATGTTCAGAATGACTCCTCTGTTTTAGTTCTTCTTGTTGTAGCTGAGTTTCAAGCTGCAAAAAATCAATATTCTCCTGTGCATTTTGTAGACATATTTTAATATTGAATAGAAAGATTTCGTTGATCTTAACCATCTCATCAAGAGTGGAATGTATCAGAGTATTTTAACAACTCTAATGCATTATCAAGTTTGGTCATTTTCTTCATTATCTTATATGTTAAAGAAACTGATCACAACTATCAACCAGTGAAGAAGAAGCAACAATAACTCACAATTCATTGTCATTGTAATATCCTTTATAAATGTCAGCAAATGATCAGTGTGCAACATAAAATATTACAATTAGCTCACCAAACTCTTTATGCAGTGTTCCAATCAAGGAATCAATGCACTATAATGAGTTTTAAATACAATGCTACACTGGAGCAGCAACAACTGCAAACTTGCTTGGATCCTTCAAATACTTGTTCACTCTTCAACGTATATCAACACTTCAGAATCAGCTAGTGAGAAGAATATACAGCCACACAAACAGCCTCTAAATGGCATCCAAAATGTGATAGACTCATTCTGGTATGGTAGAAATTGACCCAGAATACCAATAGACCAACCAGCAACAATATATTAAGTAACTCGATTACTGTGTTTGAGCTCCTCCTAGTACCACACACAAACACTTTATAATTTGGCTCAGATCGCGAAGATGATCTATGGAACCAATTAAAAATTCAATTCATATACCATGATTAACTCAATGTTTCACCACACACTAAATTTGTTCTGTTCATGCATATTCTTCGTCTCCATTTGATCTGGTTTCAACCTTCAAATTTTGAATCCCTGAGATGAAAGGCACATATTTGCTAGGGCCTTTTCTCTTCCACCTGGCGAATGAACAATTTCACTGGTAAGAGTATCAAGGGAGAATTTCTGATGGGGCTAAGGTTCTAGGAGATGTTGGAGAACCAATTCTCTTCCCAGAGTAACAACGATTTTAAGGAGATTAGTTTGATGAAACAACAGCCAAGGAGATTAGTCAGCTCAAGGAAAGGAGAAGTCTCATTGAGGAGTACAAAAAACTAAGTGCAACCATGGAAAAAACTCAACTTAATTGAAAAAACGAAGATTACGAAGACACGAAAGTTGTCGAGGAATTTTATAGCATACAAAGAATTGAGGCCACCTCGAGCTATAGTTTTGAATCGGAAATAGGGGTTTAGAGAAGCCTTTAGAGGTGGAGATTCAGTTACTATTGCATTTTCATTTGATAAATTATGTAAAGGAAGAAGCCAGATAATCAATTCGGTGCAGAGGTTCAACAAAGTACATAAGAATGCTGATATATATAGCAGTGGCACCCATAAATAAACTTTTTCCTTTTAATCTAAATACACAGTCAACAAATAGAAGTACAGAGGTCGTTTTCTTCCTAATAGTGGCCAAATAAACAAGGTGGATAAAATATTGGAACCTGGTTTCTTAGCTTAATTTGCAGCCTGTCTATCTCTTCAAACTCGGCTTCTTTACACTAGCAATCTGCCCAGAATTTATCTCTGATGTAACACACAGCCCCAAGAAAGCAAACTCGGTCCAGAAGTAGTTGTCGAGTGGTGTACGACTCCCTTGCTGTCACTTTCAGAACTCGTGGCTAGCTCAGAACTGGAGATTCAGTCATAGGAAATAAATATGGCCACGTTCAGCTGATGCACTCGGTCTTATGCATTCCCAGCAAACTCAACACTTCGAATTCAAGGACTCAGGTGTGAACTTGTCTTCAGGTGGCAGAAAATCAACTCGGGTAGGAGATAACTCAGGCAGCAACAAAAATGAGTGGGTTCTGTTTCACCTTCCTCAAGACACCCGTCCAGCTACTCAATCGACGATTTCAACGGTCTTGAAAAATAACTCACGCACATGTAAGAACCATTTACCATACATGAGCTCCATACCATATAACCCAACATATATTGGCCGTATATATGACGTTCAATAAACCAGTCATGCCAACACTCCAATCATACGTTCCAAACGTTGTGTTCGCACCATTCTAGCCTCTCCGTGCATCGCACAAGATCATTAAAATGAAACAACCAGTAATTTACGCAGAGACAATCCAATGTTACACACCAAATATAATATATACCACGACGACTTTATTACGACCCTTTGAATGAAACTCCATAGAAGGATTCACGCATCAGCAGCATACCATAAAGGGCAAGCCAGTAACATCAAACATAAAGGGCAAGCCGAGCAAACATTATCTCTGATGTGCGTCCAGGCAGGCGAAAATTGAAGTTTGCAGGGCACTCAACAAAACAAAATGCTTGAGGAAGCAGTAAATACGCTGGGCATTTCACTGAATCGACGTCCAGTCTGGCGTTATAGGCCCATTTGTTCGACTTGGCATCCTTTTCTTTAATCCACGCTAAATTTCCTCTGCAAATCCTCAACAGGTATGTCAAACCAGTAGTGTAGTGTTTAAGAGCTAGCAGAAAAATCAACAAATATTCTAAGCTCCCAGAAAAGGAACGATACCAAAGACAGGCAAATCCAACAGCGTTAAAAATGCAGTTGGGTCAGTCCAAACATTTGAGAGATACCAAAGACAGGCAAATCCAGCAGCGTTAAAAATGCAGTTGGGTCAGTCCAAACATTCGAGAGGCGTTCTTCAGCAGTGTTACTTTCGTTCAAGTGATCGAATCCCTCAGATTGCATGACAGCTTCAGTCCCCCAGGACCAGGTATCTTTGTTTTATTCCCTCCTGTTGTAGGAAGCTTAATACCATGTCAAGGACAATCAATTACAGTGCTAAGGATAATCAATTATAACAACATTCAATGACCAGCTTTCAAACGTATGAAACGTATGAATGTCAGAGAATAACGGTAAATCGCAGATGGAGCAGCGCTTTTAAATGGAGCGTTTATAGACAGAGAGCGTAGGTAATGGCAAAGAATGAGAGCACAGGTATAGAGAGCACCGGTATGGCAGATAGAGGTCAGAGATGTCAGCCAGTAGCAGATTTTAGGCAGAAAATTCTCAAGAGGGAGCGCATGCAATGTCAGGAGTATGGAGGCGCTTCTATATGGAGAGCAGACACCAGCAGTGGTATTAATAGGTTGCAGCTAAAATTTAGCTGAAGAAATATTCATGAAGTTCATGGCAGAAATAAAATGCATAGAAAGGCCATAAAACAAATGGATTAAATTAATTATGCAGGGCAGGAATACGCCTGCTCAGATACCATGTTAAACACACATGGGTAGCAAGAACAATATGAAAGATAAAACATGCAAGTACATTTTTTATTGACAAATTATATACATTTATCGTACATTATGTGACCATTGGGTTTCACATCCCAAGGTCTCTTGGACTCCTTTTGTCCATTCGGCTTCCACACTAACCCATTGAGGATTAGGTGTCCAACACAACCATTCTAGACAATCAGAGATATTGGCAAGTATTTCAAGATGATGAGTAGATTAAGGATTTACTGCAAAACAAAGGCAAGTTCAAAGAAACCTCCATTGATGTAGAAAATGACGATGGCAAAGGAAATGGTACAGATGAAGTGCAGATCAACGAAATGGACGTATTGCAGTTGAAGAACAACATTATTCCTAAAGGCTTGATACCTCTAGAAGAACTTTTTGATCAAGATGATGTAGCCTGCAAGCCAACATTGCAACCAACAGAGAAGGGTGTAGAAGAGGTCAACACCGGAACAACTGCCAATCCTAAAGTGGTAAATTGTCGAAAGAATTACCGCCAAAGATCAAGGACAAATGCATCAGTTTGATGGCTTCATTTGCAGATGTGTTTGCTTGGGATTATTCTGATTTAAAGACCTATGATACCAATATTATTTAGCACACTATACCCATCAAGCCCAATCAAAAACCATTTAGACAAAAACTGAGAAGGATAAATCCAAAGTTGCTGCCATCTATCGAAAAGGATGTAAACAGGTTGTACAAGTCAGGTATCATTGTGCCCATCAGATTTTCAGATTGGATCTCTAACTTGGTGCCCATACACAAGAATACCGATGAGATCTGCCTATGCATTGATTTCAGAAATCTCAATAAAGTCTCGTTAAAGGACAACTATCCACTGCCTAAAATGGACCATATACTTCAGCGAGTAGTGGGGGCATCGCATATGTCATTGCTTGATGGTTATTCCGGATATAACCAAATTTCTGTCCATGAGGATGACCAAGACAAAACAACATTCACCACTCCACGGGGAACCTTTCATTATGCCAAAATGCCTTTCGGTTTAAAGAATGTAGATGCCACATTTCAGCGGGAAATAGAATTGGCTTTTGCGAATGAGAAGGATGTGTTTTTGGTGGTGTATTTGGATGATTTGACAGTTTTCCAAATCTGATGAAGAACACATGCACCATCTAAAAATTGTCTTTCAAAAGTGCAGAAAATATGGTTTATCGCTGAATCATAAGAAGATCTTGTTTGCCATGGAGGAAGGCAAATTACTTGGGAACATTATCTCAAAGGATGGCATTCGTATTGAACCAACACGTGTGCAAGCAATTTAGCAAATTGATCTGCCCAGGAACAAAAAAGAAATACAATCATTCAATGGTAAGATGAATTTTCTGCGTCGCTTTGTGCCTAATCTTGCTGAACACTTAAGAGAAATGACCAACATGCTTAAGACGGACAGGCAGATGAGATGGATAGAGGAGGCTGTAAAATCTTTCAACTTGGTCAAATTGGCCCTTTCTTCAGCTCCAGTTCTAGTAAGCTCGGACTACACTCAAGATTTCATATTGTTTTCATTTGCTTCGGAGCACACTATGGCAGCAATCTTATTGCAGAAAAGAGGTGATCACGAAAGACCCATAGCATTCTTCAACAGGGCTACAAGAGATGTAGCTTTAAAGTACAACATCATTGAGAAGCAAGCCCTAGCACTTGTGAAGACTTTAAAGGATTTCCGGGTATATATTTTACATTTTCATATTCTGGCCTATGTTCCTAACGCTGTTGTAAAGGATGTTTTAGTGCAGACCGATCCAGAAGGAAGAAGAGGCCAATGGATTGCAGCCTTGCTAGAATATGATGTGGAAATAAAGCCCACAAAGCTGGTCAAAGGACAGGGATTGGCAAGGTTAATGGCCGAATCAAACTTGCATGCCTTGGACATAAATCTGATCGCTGCCATCTCCGATGAGAATGAGGAAGGATCATCAATTCAGGTATCTGAAATGTTTGCGTTGTCCCCATGGTATTCAGATATAATATATGTGCTGAAAAATCTGTCACCACCACCCAGCGTGATTAGAAACAAAGCGAGAACACTCAAATTGAAGGCTGCCAAGTTTTGCATTTTGAATTCTGTGCTGTATTGGAAAGATCCTGGTGGCATTTTGTTAAATTGTTTGGTGGAAGAGGAGGCAAAGAAAGTCATGGAGGATTTCCACGGAGGAGAGTGTGGTGGTCACCTTTTTTGGAAGTCAACAGCAAACAAAATTTTGAGAGCAGGGTACTATTGACCTACTTTGTTTGCTGATGTATATAAGATGGTCAAGCGTTGTCATAAATGTCAGATTTTCGAAGGAAAACAGTAATTACAGCCTTTGCCACTTAAGCCTATTGAGGTGAGCTCTCCTTTCCAACAGTGGGGGTTGGATTTCATTGGTGAAATCCATCCCGCTTCTTCTGGACAACATAAATGGATCCTTACAGGCTACAAGGACAGATTATTTCACAAAATGGATTGAGGCAACTCCCACCAGAAAAGCTACATATATGGTAATCATTTCATTTCTTGAAAATAACATCTTGTCTTGCTTTGGTTGTCCAAATAAGTTAATCACCGACAATGCAGCAACTTTCAAATCGAAAAGGATGGTAGAATTTTGTCATAAATATCACATCATTTTGGGTCACTCAAATGCCTATTATCCACAAGGCAGTGGATTGGCGGAATCTTCGAACAAATCATTAGTCAACACTATCAAGAAGCTGCGAAATAAATAAAAAGAGCTAGAATAAGAGGTTGATCCATGCGCTTTGGGCAGATCGGATCAGTCAGAAAAAATCCATTGGTATGTCACCATTTGAGCTTGTTTATGGAGTTGATACAATATTTCCTACCTCTCTCGCTGCCCCGATAATCAAAATTCTTCAGGAGGCTGGCAGTGAAGAAGATCCCATGCAAAGAAGGTTAAATCAAATGGTCCACTTGCAGCAGACAAGAGAAGAAATTTTCAAGAACACATCCAAATTGTAGGAGAAAATAAAGAAAATCTATGACAGAAAAGCAAAGGCAGATAGATTTCAGTTGGATGATGTGGTGCTGAAGTGGGATGCAAGGAATGAAGAGAAAGGCAAGCACGGGAAGTTCGAGAATCTTTGGAAAGGTCCTTTCAAGCTTGCAGGATATAGGGGTCAGAATGCTTTTCTTATGAAGGAAATGAATGGGGAAGATTATCCAGGAGGGCCGATAAATGAGTCAGAGTCTTGTGTTGTTTGTCGAAATGATGACTCCATAGTCCAATGGACAAAAGACACTGTCTAGGTCCTCTAGAGATCTGTTTTTCTTGGCACCTCCAAGGAGCTACCATCCCCCATTGTAGCCAATGTTAGAGTCGGTCTGGTCATCCCTCCGCCAGAGATCAAAACTCTTTATGCATTTCATTTTTAGGTGTCTCGCTCCATTCACTTAGCTGCATTTCACTAGGGGCATGCTATAATCTGACGGAGAAGGTCATGCTAGTCATTTCCCCTCATGTCTGGTTCCTGTTGGCTTAAGTCTTTGTGTCAAATAATCAAAAAGTCCATAACAGTCAAGGTACGAACCATATTGCAAATCCTTGGTTTTATTACCATGACCTTGTAGCCTCTTCTTGTTCCATTGTAGCCATAATCTATCTCCCACCTTAAAGGAATTCTCTATTCTATGTTGATCATGCCTATATTTATATTTTTTTGTATCATTTATATTATCTCTTGTGATGGTATATGAATGTCCGTTATCTTCTCAATGGATTTTTCATCCCTAATGACACCCCGTCTAGACAGTCACTCACTTCTCCTTTACATCCATATGCAATATCCAAAAGGTGAAGAGGAAGATATCAAAAACAAGCATCAAATGAGGACTTACCAGTAGAAGTGTGGATTACACAATCATAAGTGTTGTATATGCCAAATTTTCATCCCATGTCTTTTGTTACTTTCAATAGATGCTATCTTGTTGAATACTTTTATCTTCCCATTTGCATATGGATGGAGTGTTATAAACTTATTTAACTTCATATCTATATTCTCCTATAATGCAGTCTAAAATGCACTAAAAAATCCTTTGCCTGTTTATGGAACGACCTTCTTTTGTATCCCAAAAATACACCCAAACATATTTAAAAAACAATTCCATTACTTCTTTCATGTTGATTGTCCATTTACAAAACATTAAAAACACACATATTTATAAACCTATCAACTACCATGAATAAGTAATGACATTCCTTTCTAGGTATGAATAAAACTCTTACAAATTAGCCAGAAAAGTTTTTAAAAAAATAAAATGATAAAATAAAAATGATATATACCATATTTCTTATTACTAAATTTGTCCATACAAAAAAATAAATGCATCATTTTATGAAACTTGGTACCTATTCTGGAGTCATAAACCAAGTGGTAAATTGGCATTGCCGTGTGACTTACTTTCTCAATTTAGTAATTTAACATATATAATTTGATTATAGGGAAAGTCACGTTCATATGACTTAATTTAAAATTTAGAAAATTATTTAATTATCCTCGAAGGTTGGTTGGTTGAGTGGAAAACCTTAGAATCTTTTTTGGTTGAGTGGGAAACCTTACTCTCTTATTTTCTTTTACAACACTCGCCCTGCCTTGTGAATTAATTTGGTATATATAATCCTTAGAATCTTATTTTATTCTTTGGTCACATTCATACCACTTAATTTGAAATTAGTAAGTTGTTTAATTATCCCTTGATCTTGCTGGACGTCGGTTGAGTCAGTCGATTTCCTTTTCCTCGTCGTGGGTACATCGATGTGTTATGCGTAATTATTATTAGTTCGCAAGGTCACATACAGTCAACCTAACATTTTTGTCAGACCAGTTCATATTTTAAAACATTTACGAAATTTATTGAAAAATTATCCTAAACTAAATATTATATGTAAATTATAATTTACACGTAATTTTTAATATGAATTGGAGTGGATATGTATTCTTCCCATGACTAAGTAGTTTGGAATTTGGGTCACTATGCAAAAGAGATCGTTTAAAACTAATAATTTTAAAACTAGTAATTTTAAGAGAAAAAACTTTGTTGTATAAATTAATTAAAATAATTTCTGCCTTTTATTATTCTTTCACAGTAATAATATAAAATAAAAAAATGTAAAAGGAAAATAAAACATGCAGGAATCATAATATGCCAAACTTCAAATTTTATTTAACTTTTTTCTTTTTGAAAACTAAACCAGTTTTCCCCTTAATTTTAAAAATATTTTTGGCTTTTCTTACCACTTTTTTAAATAGTTTCCCATGAACTTAAAGATTAATAGTTATTTTCACGAGGACCTTTAACGATGGGGAGCTTAAAGATTAATATTTATTTTCACCAAGATCTACAACGATGGGGAAGCAAGATGGTAATTATTTCGAGAAAGGGATTCTAGTTGCACTTAAGTTGAAGTAACATTCTATAAGTAAATGTTGATCTTGGATTTTCATAATAAACAAGGAGGGCTGCAAGGTAGCAAGTCCCTGCCTTGAGCGGGTTGATTGCGTGAAGTGTGTGAAGGTTGACTAAGTGATGCGTGTGAACTTTGACACCGATATTCTATTCCGTTAACCTCTTCGTTGCTCAGTCGAATAAGGGGTCACTATAAATGTATAGATTGTGCTACAAAGATGACCATCATTGCTATGCTAGCCACAGAAAAAAACAAGGTGCGGGAAGCTCCATGAACCATATCTCCATGCTAGATTCAATGCATTATACAGGAAAATACAGCGTGTTTGTAATCATGGCATCGATTATCGTAATGATTAATTGAATGGAGTCAACTTCATTACATTTAAGTAGCAGTGATCATAGTCATGGTCCTAACCCATAGGACCTACCTAATCGCTGGTAACGAGTCACTATTTTGTTACAGGGACCTAAAGAGACTATCTACGAATTATCGAGGTAGCTTTTTTAGAAGAAGAAAAAGAATGTATGGGCTTGATTGAAGGCTTGTAACTGGCTCTTTCCACTGGCCAAGCAGTAAGGAACGAACCTTCTTGCCAAGGTAAGGTTTTTTCACTTGCTTTTAGGCTGGTCAGGCTCGCTTCTAATTATGTTCTGAAGAAAGATTTCCTTACTTTTCAGCATGCGTGCAATTGAGGGGAAGATATTCATAAACCAACCTCCTAAAACTAGAACTATTTGTCACTAACCAACCCTAACTTGAAGGTTTGATAGTGACAAAAAGTGAGGAAAGAAGTTGTTACATTGAGTTACAAAGAGCGACAAAGAGCAGATAGAAAGAGTGACAATGGGAAATAGTTAAAAATAGTGACAAAAGGGTGATGCTGGGAAAGAAGCTCAGACATAGGACAGGAAGGTTTGTAGTGTACGAACACCTCGCGCAAGCCAGTTTAATAAGAAATCGGTCTCTTTCGTTAGGATCCAAGCTTGCATCTCGACTATTTGCGTTAGCGATGAGCTTACACTCGGAATCAATGCTTCCCATCGTCTACAGTCATGTTGAATGTCTATATGCCAGTTCATTTATTCCATCCATGAATGACGGATGGAATAGCATGCAATTGATCTCTGGTATGTAGCGTTTGATATTTACGGTCAGGTGGGGCACGTATTTATGATTCTATCCATCCACGAGCATAGACTATCAGTAGCACTAGTTGATAAGATGCTACTGAATGAACAACATCTACTTCTGGATCTGTTGTCTCCATAGCCCTTGCTTTTGTTTTTGTTGCACTTGCCCTAGTTTCTTCAAGATCTTGATCTCATCCTGGAACTAGCACTACGACTAGCTTTGCTACCTTTTCTCTTGGCTTCATCTTTGTTTCTCCTGCTTGTTAAAATAAGATAATTACTCCCGCATGAGGAGTTGGCAAAATTTAAAGAATTAGTTAAGTGTTGAGGGTTGAGTGTTTGAGTGTTGAGTCAAGTCAATTGAGAAACGACTTTTAGTGTGTGGTTGCATGTCAAGATATTTTAGGCAAGTCGTTAGTTGGAAAAGGATAAATACCCTTCACCGGGTTCATTACAAGCATCAAGTTTTGTGTGATCAATAAAAGAGTTGCAATTAGTGTGTTTTAGGTGAATTGTGTGTTTAACTTCTTTACCTTTCCAACAAATAATATCAGAGGTAAGGAAAAATCACAAAATCCATGGTGTCTGTAAAGTCAGTGAGAGGGTCAACAAGAAAAAGCCGACGATTAAAAAAAACCATTGTCTAACCTGTCAACAGGCACACAAATTTCCCACCTCTTTAGTATAAAAAACAGTGCAATTTACGTGTGACTTCAATTTCCCACCTCTTTAGTATAAAAAACAGTGCAATTTACGTGTGACTTCAAATATGAAAATATTGTGTGTGCAGTTTTACCCTGGTCCGAAGCGTGCAACGCATATCAGGTTCTTTATTAAAGCCGTTTTCAAACTCCCGAGAACCGTGTTATTAATTCAAACGTCAAACGTGGGTCCCGCTCTTTATTGAAAGCGTTGCGTATCCTTACTTTCATAAGTGATTCACAAGCACGTGGGCATTTTTTTGACAAGTTACTGTTGTCATATTAAATTTTATTGATTTATAAATTTTTATATATAAAATTTTGTTATAAAAGTTTTATATATATATATATATATATATTTTATAATTTTTTTTTTTTATATATAATTTTTTTTATAAAAAAAAAGGGAGATAACGAAGGTTCATAAGGAATTTTTTGAGGAGCTTTGCAAGTTTATAAAAAAATTATAGTTTTTGAAGAAAGATGACTTTTTCAAATTTCTATCCCCAGTTCCCATAGTTTACAGGGAAATAATATGATGTGTGGGTCATTAAGATGGCAAGTATTTTGCAAGCTCATGATGTTTGGTATTATGTCTGGTTTGGTTTTCAAGACCTAAAAATGAAGCAGAAGAACAAGCTCTCATTAATACATAGAGGGAACAATGGAAGAAAGACAAGAAGAAGAATGCACAAGCGTTGCATCTTTTCCAGCAGGGAGTGGACCGAGCAGTGTTCTAGAAGATTATGATCACGCCTTCAGCAAAAGAAGCATGGGATACTTTGGCGACAAAATATACAGGTATGGCCAAAGTCAATATTGTTAAGTTGTAGAATACTAGGAGAGATTTTTAAATTCTACAGATGAAGGAGACAGAGGACATCAATTCTTTCATGAATCGAGTTATAACTATCGTAAATCAATTAAAAATCTAAGGTGATAAAGTTAAAGATCAAAGAGTGGTTGAGAAGGTCCTCAGATCTTTGTCTACCAAATTTGATGTTGTCGTAGCAGCCATAGAAGAAGCTAAGGATTTGACACCATTGACAATCGATGAGTTGATGGGCTCACTTTTATCACATGAGGCAATGATAGACATAAATAATTGTTCCACTTTAGAGATTGCTTTCAAAAGTCAGGTTTCCATTTCAAGAGACAGAGATCGAGGCAGAAGTAAAACGAGAGGTAGAGAACAAAGCGGAAGATATAGTGGTTAGAGAGATGGCCAAGAAGAGCATGAACATAAAATTAGGAGTAGCTACAAAAGCTTCAACAATAATCAAAGAGTTGACAAATCAAATATGAGATGTTATTATTGCAATAAATTTGGTCACTATGCTCGTGATTGCAGGAAGAAGATAGCTGACCGAGGGAACCGGAGAGCTAATGTCACTACAGAAAGTACTAACTATATGTTCCTAGCTTTCCATACCATGCATGAACCTTCTGCTAGTGTGTTTCTTTTATATAGTGGTTGCAGCAACCACATGACCGAACAGGAATTTGGTTGCAAATTTCGACCAATCTGTGAAAACAAAGGTACTTTTGGGGACTGAAAAGACTTTGGAAGTAGATGGAAAAGGAGTGGTCAACATTCTGACCAAGCAGGGGGAGTCGAAGACAATCTCAGAGGTATATTATGTTCCTAGTCTCAAACATAATTTGTTAAGTGTTGGTCAATTGACATAGAAATGATACATGGTTATCTTTCAAGGTCAAGAATATGTTATATATGACAAGCCCTCAAGCAAGCAGCTTATAGCAAAGGTGCAAATGAAGAAGAACAAACTCTTTCCTCTAATTATGAATTACAGTGCTCAGGTGAGTTCTTTTACATTTCCATGCTCTGATTATTATTGGTTATGGAACTTCTGATTTGGACACTTGCACTTTTCTGGTTTAAAATTGTTGCAGCAGAAACAGATGGTCAGAGGATTACCTCCCATCAAAGAACCTGCTAGTACTTGTGAGTGTTGCATATTGGGAAAGAAACACCGTGAAGGTTTTCCAAAGGGAGTTACATAAAGAGAAAATCAACCTCTTGAGCTAGTGCATACTGACTTGTGTGGACCTATGAGGACACAGTCGATTGGTGGAAGTTGTTACTTCCTCACTTTCATTGATGACTACAACAGAAAGACTTTTGTTTACTTCTTGAAGCAGAAGTCTGAAACTTTTGCAAAGTTCAGAGAATTAAAATCCTTAGCAGAGAACCAAAGTGATCGACAGATCAAGGTATTGAGGTTAGATCATGGTGGAGAATATGATTCAAAGGCATTCAATGATTATTGCAAACAACATAGAATGAGAAGACAATTTGCAACTAGGTACACACCGCAACAGAATTGTGTAGTAGAGAGAAAGAATGTGAAAATTATGAACATGGTAAGAAGCATATTGAAAGGCAGAAATGTGTCTAATGAGTATTGGGCAGAAGAATTTGCATGTGTTATTTATGTGATCACAAGATCTCCTACAAAGAGTGTGATGAACAGAGTGCCAGAACAAGCATGGTAAGGTGTGTATTGCAATGTATCTCATCTCAGAGTATTTGGATGTGTAGCTTATGAACATGTGCCTTAGGAGCGAAGAGGCAATTGGATGATAAAAGTGAAAAATGCATATTCATTGGTTATAGTGAGCAATCAAAAGCTTACAAATTGTATAACCCTGTCACAAAGAAGACCATAATTAGCAGAGATGTTGTATTCAAATAACAAGAGTCATGGAATGGAACTATAGACACAATAGTTGATGCACAAGTGCAATTGACAGAAGAAGATGTAGTACAAAAGGAGTAGCAAGAATCACAGGTGAAGAAACCAAATAGAGAAACAACAAAAAGGACTAATATTTTTAGAGAGGCACAAAGATACAGAGGCATAGAGATACATTAGAGATAAAGATGGTTACTTAAAAAAATAAGATGGGTGAACATAGGGGAACAATGGGAAAAAGCACCATGGTTCTGGTTCACCAAGATCAAAAAGTATATGCATTAAGATCAAAAAGTGTATGCACTAATCTTGCAAGGTGAAGAGCATGCACTAAGCCTGCAAGGTGAAGAGCATACACTAGATGAGAGAAAAAAGATGGAAAGATAAGGTGAATGGCTTCAGTTAAGCCCAGTTGTAGACACCACCACACCAGTTAAGCCCAGTTGTAGACACCACTGCACCAGTATATGCACACAACCTTGTAGTGTTCCATGTGTACTGACCATAGACAATGTTTTACAAACCATAATACGAACCAAATATTATGGAAAAAAAACTAACATTTAATGTTTGTTAACTAATGCTAGCATTAGTTTTGGTTTTGAAAATACAAATTCCAAATACTTACCAATTCCACAAATTATATGAACAAGATAGCCTCTCTAGCCTTTTTGCCTCGGAAAAAGATCAAATAAGATAATCAAATAATGCTCTATTAAATTATTGTATCAATGTGATTCAAACAACTGTATTTTATGAATACAAATACAAAAATTTATCTTAAAATAAACACTAACTAAAAACCGATTACTATAGTACCATTACGTCGGCACTAAAAATGATGAAATCTAAATCCTAAGCATTCGACTCTGCTTGAAGTGGTCAGCTGGAACGCTCTTTTGACAATTGCGTAGCATACCTTTCAGCCGAGTGATAGGATATTATGTAGTCATATTCTTAATATTTTCAAATGTGAAATAATCAAAAGGTTTATATAATCTAATAAATGGATGAATTTACCATTAGATATGATATACATCAAATTTTTAAAATATTTCAAAACCCATAATCGAGTTACAATCATATATACTAGAAAAACATACTACTGCACTGTAAATGTGATATATCTAAAGCATATTGCTCTATGTAATGCTCTCTTATTTCGATTAGTGAATTAAAAATCGGGATCAATGGATCAACCTTTCTATGCGCTCAGAAATCGACAAAGATATCTAGATCGTATATTGAAAATTTTGGAAATACTCTATAATCTGATGCTTTGACTTGTATGACACCTCTCCTAATAGTTAGATTTCCAGATAATTTGTAAATCTGCAATGGACATCTGTTTAGGGCATTTTGATAGTGAAAAAACATTAAATGCTAGATAAACAGTAAGTGGTGATTTTGACAGAGCTACATAGATATTCATACACCTCATGACCAATAAATAGATATTCACATCGTCTCAGGAATAAATTACAATATTGGTCTAACTGAATAATACTTATATTTACATCGATATACACACTTCATTATTGGAATTAGGCATTTTAATTATTTTGTTAATTATTTTTTGTTACTCCATTAATGGAGGTGGAAAGAATATTTTGATCTTGAAAATAATTGTAAAACAACAAACCTCATAATGTGGGATAAAAAGAAGTTCCTCTTTGAAACTTTAGTCACTCCTGTTATCTTATATGGTTATGAGGTTTGGGGTTGTAGCATCTCTAGAGAATCATGGAGAAAGATTGAGCAAATCCAGAAGCATTTTATAACTTAATTATAACCTGAAAATTAAAAGTAATACACCTTATCATATTATCCTTATAGGAGTAGGTCTTTCCCCTATTGAGAGCCTAGCTATGATTAAGTTTTTGCTATACAAGCACAAACTCAATAACATAGACAATCATAGACTTCCTAAGCTAGCTTTAAATTTCAGCCAAAATCATCTAAGGCTCAATCGGGGGTGGCATAAAGACACAAGGGCCTGGTTAAACTATTGGGAGATCAATGAGAATGATGCATTGCAAAACATTAATAACATTAAAGATATTGTTACTTCTAAGTTCATAGAAAACATGTGGTGTGAGAAAGATTTAGCGGCTAAAATAAAATTAAGTTATTATAAGAAGGTCATCAACCCCACCCTAGAAGATCAAAAGTATCTCTCTATTTTAACTATCTCAAAGAAGAAAATTAATATAGCAAAGATTAGAACAAATTCTCATGAGCTCCATCGTGAACAGGTCGTTGGGAAGTTCCTAAAACACCATGGATGGAAAGGATCTGCCATATAATAGGAACATCGAGGATGAAAAACACTTCCTCTTAGAGTGCCCTTTGTACAACCACATTAGATCTGAGTTTCACAATCTTTGTTACAATATTGACCTTCCTAGCCTTTTACAATGTCAAAATTATAGTGAGCTCGGGAGGCTTCTCTCCAAGCTTTTTGAACATAGGAGTAAATTATTAAATAAAAATAAATAATTTGTTTCTTTAGGTCCAATAGACCAATGTTTGGTCTGAGCGTACATTAACCATTATCATCATCATCATTAATAAATAAAATTGAAAATGATATCTGAATCAAGTATTTAAATGATGTTTAAATTAATCTTTTATCAAATTATAATTAAAAATTTACTAATGCGATTATAATGACCACTTCTAAAGATTAATTAAAATTAGATTCGTGCATAACTTATTTTGAAGGCTCTTGAATTATGAAACATGGCCACATGTCCATTTCCTGATCACAATAAAATTGTGGATTTATAATTTTGTTTATAATGTAAGTTTTCCAATATAACGTTGTTTTCTCTAGTTTGTGAAACGTGGCCACATTCAATCATGAAATGTCAAATGGCTGGCATGCATCCACTTATGGCTGCATTCAATGATAGCAACACTTGACGGTTTGCATTCTCCTCCCCTCATCTAAATCAACTCCCTGAATTAAAAAATTCAAATGTGTGCTGAATGGATGGGAACATGTGTGAGTGCATTTTGATTGACCGCTGAGAATCATCTATGGATTCAAAGCGAAATCTCATATTGCATGACAACTTCAAGCCTCGTTCATGTATCTATTGTGTTCCTAATATGTTTCAAGGACCGCGCCGGAACAATATGCCATGTTTTTATACTCGGCAATGGTATAAATGCTTCCTATTACATTTTTTTGCGTGTGGCTTAATTGGGAATTGGGTCAGAGTATATAGGGAGCAACAGGCGAGTTTTATATACTTTGCAATGGTATATACTTGGCAATGGTGATTGGTTACTTGAATATCTTCCCAATGGATTAAACAGACGGTATCATGGCTCTAGGAAGTGCATTCCTACTTTATGGATCAATTGGCAGCTACTCGCGAACACTATTTTTCCTTGCACATAAACTTTCTCAGGAGATTGGGGGATTTTGGAATAGGTTTCGCAGTATTCAAAGCATTTTTCTTCAATTTCTCATCAGAATTGGTAGCATTAGGAAGAACTGCATTAGTTGGCTCTGTCAATAGGAAAAGATACAGGACATTCATCATGGATAGAGGGATTCACGACTAGTGGATTTATCTATATTGCAATTGTTGGAGTGTTTCCTGAAATGCACATATGCTTTCAAAAAATAGCATTATGTAAATCACTGAGGAACCAAATTAAGGTATACTAGATGCTTGGCCTTTCCTGTGAAAGATTCTCCACAATTAATTGATTTTCCTTCCATGTAAGTAATTTTCAAGGAACACTAGATCACACATTCATACCATGATTTAAGCCTGAAATATTCTTGAATATACTCGGCATGTTAAGCTCCTTTACATTTTCCCAACTACTGCCTACAATTACAAAAGTAAATTGCAGTCATTTCCTTAATTTTTGGAAATCAACTGCAGTAATTTCCTTAAATTACGGAAATCAACTACAGTTAATTAATTTCTTGTTGGGAGCTTCTGGAGTGGTCCATCACTCCCTCTGAAGTTCTCTACCATGATCTGTGGAACACTTGACACATAGCCAATAGAAGCTTGATGGAATCTTGGCTATATATACTTCTGTTTGGTCCCCAAGCTCACTAACTCAACCCCCTTCAGCTTCACACCATCAAGTAAGAGTGAGCAGAGCTTGGAAGTGCCAAATAAGATTTGGGAATGATTTGGGAATGATTTGTTTAGTCCCTCTTTTATATTGTTTAGTTTGACAAATTATTTATGTACGCTTTGCTTATGGTTAATCAGTAATTTTGCTTTTCCCCACACCTTCAGCCGAATAATTCCACGGATCATAGTTGAAAAGACAGTGACGACCTTTCCCTGCAGCGTGAAGCTCTTTAAGTTTTAGTGTTTGCATCATCTCATAAGGAGTTTTCTCGAAAATCAATTGCCCACTCAATCAATTTTATCGAGCTGTCAATGCAGAAATTATGGAGCGAATGCTTTCTAATTCGAATACAACCTTATGAATGATTGTTGTAAATGGGTAGGGATATACTATGACATTAATACTCAGAACATCAATGCCAATTTCATATGGAGGTCTAAACAGTCAAGCTTCCAGTTTAGATTGTGCATCGTTAAAAGCCGCCACTGGACGTGTTCAGATATCCAATAGTTTTGAAGCAGCAACAAATTGGGGTAACTAGATTTACAGGCAATCTTGCTTTTATTTGATATCATTGTGTGAGCAAGCATCAATGGCTGGAGGTATTTCTTCTTAGGCATTAAAGTTTTTGATTCTTTTAAGTGTTTTATTCCACATTATAGAATCGTTATAATTGTTATTAAGCTAACATTTGGTATCAGAGCATTTTTATCTATGCCTTGGTGTTTATAGATATGCTTTATTTGGTTAAATGCCACATTTAAAAGATTTTCTGAATTAAGGCATTTATTTGGAAATATGTCTAATTTTTGCTCAATTTTATGCTTATAATATTTGGTTTAATTATATGCAATCTGGATTTTTATTAATTATCTGAGGATGTGGACTCGGTGGGCGAATGAGGGTTAGGGTTTGAGGTGGAACTGCTATGAATAGATCGGAATCGAAGACCAGGTGTAGGGGAGGCCTGCTCCTCTTGCGCTTGACCAAATTAACGATTGTAGATATGGGCGAAGGGTATGAGGCAGAAAACAAAGGGATCTGATGGTGAAATGGCAGCTGCACCAGGGAGGGGAGAGATCCCCTCCTACAAAAACATAACAATAGGGGAATCAAGTAGAAACGGAGTGCAAAGCGAGTTAAGGAAAAACAACAAAGATACTCCGGTAATAGGAGCCCAATGGCAAGCCGGATTAAGCGGCAAGTGTCTCCTAAGGGCATCAAAAAAACCTAGGTTCGTAATTCCGAACAATAAACTCGAAGAATATAGAAGCTAAATGAGAGATCATGCTTTAATTTGTAAGTTCATATGGTTTTGGCCGTCTGAGAAGGATTTGTCCAAATGGATACAATAGAGGTGGAAACCTAAGGGGCATATAGATTTAAAATTAGGGGCAAAGGGTTTTTTCACAGTTATATTCTCTAATCTGGAAGATAAGGAAAGGATTTTTGAGGGAGGACCCTACTTCATGAACAATGCTGGTGTATTCATGCAGCACTGGGAGGACCGTTATAACCCAGACAAGGAAAAAATGTTAGTAGCAGCTATTTGGATCAGACTTTTAGGACTACTAATGGAGTTTTGGGACCCGAAGATCCTAGAAGGAATAGGTAATACAATCGGGACATTTGTTAAAGTAGCCGAGACCACCAAAAGAGGGAGATACACATCCTATGCAAGGATATGTGTATACATGAATATAACAGAACCACTTCCAGAGTTTATCGAGTTAGAATATCATGATGAGGTTTGGCAGCAACCAGTGGATTACGAACACATCCCATTTCGTTGTAGAAGATGCCATGAATATGGCCACCTCTTCAAACAATGCCCTTTAAATACCGCAGAGGAATCAACTGAAAAGAAAGAAGAAGAGAAGAAGGCAACAGAGGTAACCGGAGGGACGAACGAGGGATTTAAAGAAGTGCCCACCAGAAGAAAATCTGTAAAAGGATCGCCCCTGCTGCAACCACCCATCAAAACAATGCCATTGGAAAATCAAAACAAGTTTAAGGCCCTTCAGGAAGAGGAAATGGAGATGGAAAAGGAAGATAGTGATGAAGAACCTATGGAACTATCAAAAGAAACAAAAGAACAGGACACAATTCAGATAAACATGGAACAAGGAGGGGTAGAGGAGAACATGGACTTGCTAAATGACCAAACCCAAATGGAGGTAGATCCTCAAAAAGACAGAGGAAGCGAAGAGGAACAAATAATGAGGAGATTGTTACAAGAATGGAGGTATCTAGATGAAAGATTTATACCTGAAGAACAAAAACAATTATATAAAGAGATGTTCCAAAAATACAAGGAGAAGGTAGGAGTACTTCCAGCAAGTCAACCAGAACAACTAGGAGCACAACGGACTTAGAGTATCAGAATGGGAATTACTAGCAAAGGAGGAAGGAAACGTGGTAGGCTTCCAATGAGTGAGACCATCCAAGTGGTAGGGGAGATGCTGGTTAATTCAGGAAGAGTTATACCTCTCTCAGAGGTATTTCAACAACCGTCCAAAATATTAAAATGATAATCACAAGCTGGAATATCAGAGGTCTCAATAGTAGGGAAAACAGAGATATCTGAGGGATAGGTTGAAAAAAGATAAACCCAGTATAATGATAATTCAAGAAACCAAGATTAGTACTCAGAAAATGGAAGAAATAATGAGAAGATTTAATACTCACTATGAGATAATGGGTCAGGATGCAGCAGGTAGTGCAGGAGGGCTAGCAGTCCTATGGAATCTTTAGGAAGTTCAATTCGAAAATTGGGTTAGCTTCCCTCGAATTCTTTCAGGAACCTTTAGAATGATAGGTTCGTCGGAATGGATAATTCTTACAGAGGTATATGGCTGGCATTTATCAAGTGAGCGCAGAAGCTTTCTTCAAAATATGAGAAAAATTCGAAGGTTGTTCCCGGATATGCCATGGATTGCAGGCGGGGACTTTAACATGATTACAACCATAGCGGAAAAACGAGGAGGATTGAGAAGAACAGACCAAGACATGGAAGCCTTTGGTGACATGATATCGGAGCAAAGATTGGTTGATATTCCTACAATAAATGGGATCCATACATGGAAAAATAGAAGAGGGAGCCAAAATCAAATTGCATCAAGACCGGACAGATTTTTAATATCGGAGCAAATTATAAACAGAGATATATTCTTAGAAACAATGATCCTTCCAGCAATGGGCTCAGACCACTGGCCAATCAGGCTAGAAATTGACATTAAAATGAGCCCAAAAAAACACCCTTTTAGGTTTGAAGCGTTTTGGCTTAGGAATCAGCAGTTCATGCCAAAGGTGGAGGAGTGGTGGACCCAGAGCCAACAAAGAGGAAGAAGCAAGATGCAGACTTTCCAACTAAAACTAAAAGAACTCAGAGAAAAAATAAAAAAATGGAACAAAGATGAATTTGGGAATATATTCATGGAGCAGCAACGTTTAGAACAAAAAATGAGAGTGCTGCAACAAGAAATTATAACAGAAGGTAGAAGCGAGGAAGGAAGCAGAGAAGAGGGTATAGTGATAAGCCAAATTGAGGAACAAAGAAAACAAGAAGAGATATTATGGAAGCAAAAGTCTCGAATAAACTGGCTTCATGAAGGAGAAAGGAATACGAAGTTCTTCCACCAAGCCATGATCCAGCACCAACAAAGGAATAGAATATTTTCCATCAAAAATGAGGAAGGGCAATGTATAACCCAGCATGAAGAAATGGAACAGGCTCTAGTCGGACACTTTAAAGACATCCTTATTGAACCTCAAGTGAATAGAGAGGAGGCTATAGGAAGCATGTGCAATGAAATCCCAAGAATGATCACTAGGGACTAGAATTTAGCCTTGATGAGGGCAGCAACCCTAGAGGAAGTGGAGGAAATAGTGAAAGGGATGAAAAGAAACAAAGCTCCAGGACCAGACGGATTTACAGTGGAATTTTACCAAGCAGGTTGGCACTTCCTAGGGCAAGACATCCTGGAGGTGGTAGAGGAATCACGCAGACACCAGAAGGTATGGCCTGGCCTAAACTCAACTCTTTTATCTCTTATTCCTAAATCTGCTCATTCGGAAACCGCTCAAGGTTTTTGTCCTATTGCTCTTTGTAATGTAATATATAAGATTATTGCTACTCTAATGGCTAAGAGATTGAAACCAATTCTATCTAGTATTATCTCCCCGGAACAAACTGGGTTTGTGGAAGGGAGACAAATTCTAGATGGCTTGGTGGTATCTCAGGAAGTGGTTCATTCTCTGAAACAAAAAAAGGAAATGGGAATGATGATAAAATTGGATCTCTCAAAGGCGTATGACTGTCTAAATTGGAATTACCTTAAAACAATTTTAATGGCATTTGGCTTTTGCAATAGATGGGTAAACTAGATCTATGATATGATATCCACCCCCAATTTCTCCATTCTCTTAAATGGATCACCAACCTCGACTTTCAATGCCACAAGAGGATTGCGACAGGGGGATCCTTTATCCCCATTCTTGTTCATCATAGCAGCGGAAGGACTAGGACGATACCTCAAAAAAGAACTGAGGGAGAGAAAAATCAAAGGATTGAGGCCATGGGGAAACAACTTACCAATTACTCATCAGCAGTTCGTTGATGACATTATGCTTTTTTGTGCTGTCTCACTAAGAGAAGTTAAAAGGGTTAAACGGATTCTGGACCTCTTTATGGAAGCATCAGGCACAAAAATTAACAAGGATAAATCATGCACATTCCTCTTCAATACACCAGATGCGGTCAAAGCCCACCTAACTAGAATTCTGGGTTTTCGCTCTGGAGAATTACCTACAAAATACTTGGGAAATCAATTAGCTTTAAATCCTCTGAGGATAGAAAATTGGCAGCAAACCATTGAGAAACTCAAGAACAGACTGGCTAATTGGTCCTTCTGATCTTTGAACATAGTGGGAAGACTAGTGCTTCTTAAATCGATTCTTCAAGCAATTCCTATCTACCCTCTCTCGGCAATGGCGGTCCCTAAAGGAGTATGCACAAAAATGACGGATATATTCAGAAAATTCATCTGGGGAGGACCAAAGCAACAAAAGAAATGGGCTTTAATATCATGGAAGGGCCTAATAAAAAATAAAGAAGAAGGAGGACTAGGTCTTAGAGACCCGTATACTTTGAACCAAGTTCTAGGAGCGAAGCTGTGGTGGAGATGGATGAGGGGTGGAGAAGATCTATGGAAAAAGATATGGACCCAAAAATACAATATGCCCACAACTACTGAAGGCATTCTTAGACTGGAGGAAGTTCCAAGAGGATCCACAATATGGGACTTGGCTAGTCAAAACAGAGATATTATATGCAAACATGCATTCTGGGAAATAAGGAATGGAAATGCAGCTAAATTTTGGGAGGAAGCCTGGCAGCAAAGAGAGAGAATGATAGAGATACAAGACCTGCAAAATACATATCAGAAGGCTATAGCAGAGGGGTCAAATTATGTTAACGAATATTGGAAAGAAGAAAGGCAAGATGAGACCTGGCGAACTTGGAAGAAACCATAAGAATGGGACAATAATATTAATCCTGAACATAAAGCTATACTCGTAAAGGAAATGGAATCAAGAAGAATTAAAATCAGAACAGGCCCAGATATACTTCGATGGGGTAGATCCACAAAGGGAACCTTTATGGTAAGGGAAGCCTATTATCTAACTACCTGACAGGATCAATATGAAGATACACTCATGTGGAAACAAATATGGCAGAAAAATTGGTGGCAAAAGGTAACCTTGTTTGCTTGGGTAGTAGGAAAAGGAAGAATCCTGACTTGGGACCAGATACAGAAGCGAGGATTCCACGAACCTCCTAGATGTAGCCTTTGCAAATAGGACAAAGAAACAGAGGAACATCTCTTGAACTCATGCCCTGTTGCCCAGCAGCAATGGGAAGAAATCAGGAACCTTTTTGGGAGGACAAACAGGGATCCTCATGACATTGAAAAAACCATTTACCAAAGGGGGAAAGGTCAATTCTCAATCCCTGTGATTAAGAGAGCCTGGAGCCTAGCAATGGGGTTTAATATATGGCTAATATGGAAAGAGAGAAACCAAAGAATATTTCAAGACAAAGACAACCCTCCAGAGATGATTTGGAAGCGAACCCAAAAACTTATAAGGGAAACTATCCTAGCGGAAGCCTGGGCGCAAGAAGACTGGAAAACAACTCCAGAAGAAGGTCGAATCCTAACAAGTCTAAAACTGGAACAAGGCATGGTTTATCCTCAAAAGCAAAAAAATCAGAGCATTCATAACCAGAGCTCAACCAAGTTCAAATGTCCTCGCGAAGACTTCATCAAACTAAATTTTGATGGGGCATCTAAAGGAAACCCGGGGCCAACAGGGTTCAGAGGCATTTTTAGAGATAATCAAGGACGAACCAGATGGGTTTATGCTAATCGGGGAGGTATAATGAGCAATAACGAAGCTGAATTAATGGCAGTCTACCAAGGCATCAGAATAGCAATCCGAAACGGGTATACCAAGCTGGAAATTGAAGGAGATTCGAACCTAGTAATAGAGATGCTCAGGAAATTGAATAACGGTAAGGATTGGGAACAGGTAGCGAAGAGTTGGAGGATGGCCGGACTAATTCAGGACCTGGCAGAAATAATGAAACGCATTGACTACAAGATCATCAACCATGTTAGAAGGGACGGTAATAAGGCCGCAGATTTCCTAGCTAACTGGGGTTGCAATGAACAAGATGGAAAGGTAGACAGTATATGGCCAATTCATTTGGAAAAGCCACGATGGGAGACCCTTAATTTAATCATTACCCAGGATAATAATGAGATTACAGATTCAAGATAAAGGTTACAGATGGCCCCTGATTGGGGTGGACGAGGTGGCGACATGTGAAAATATGATGAAGGTAGGAAGGTGGCAATGCAGGCCACCACTCAACATAATAATTCCACAGGACATCGGGACGGCCTGCAGGCAAGGTAGAATCCCGAGGTGTGGAGGCGACAGGGAAGTGGAGGAAGAAGCAGGAAGGAACGGTGGCGAACGGACGATGGGACGTCGGGTAGGTGGCAAAAGAATAATAAGGGTAGGGAAGGGCAGAACCAAAGTTAGCATGCTGCAAAGGAAGGAGACGAAGGGAGCTCGAGGCAGTCTGGTGTTCTCTGCAACTCGTCATAGAACGGGGTATGTATTCGTAAAACCATTCCTTGCTTTCTTTGCAATCTCCAACAATATTAAGGAAAAGGGAAGAGGGTTAGCCACGACAGAAGGTAAACGAAGGGAAAGGGACGAGGAATTCTTCCTTGTTACTACCAGTCAGAAGACAGTGGGTGGGAGAATGGGAAAGGCTGGGGTCGAATCTAGCAAGGTAGGGAGCTGGACAGGTCAAGAAAAATGCATGCAAGGATCACGGTCAGATACTGATCAGGGGTAGTTGGAGATGGAAAAACAGATGGTTTGGGAGGAAGAGAAGACCCCCGAGAACATTTATCAATTTCATTCCAGGAGAGGAGGGTCGGGGAAGGTCAAAATTTCTGAAAAAGAGCAGCAAGGGGAGGGCACGAATTTGGAAAAGAAAGCCAAGGAGCCTGGAAGTGAGGAATTCACAATGAACGCATCTTTCGTTGTTGGGCAGGGGAGTCAGGCAGCAGCCAAGAACAAACCAGCTCGCCCAGGTCGCGGAAGAGGGCGTAGGGGCAGAGGAAGAACTCGACAATCAGGCAGATAGGAATTAAGACCCCCCTCTCTAGTATGTCAGAGAAGAGGCCGGAAAACCATGAGACATATGGTGCAGAGGCTGAAAAAGCCTACAACGAAGGAACTAATGAAGATATTTGCAGGCTTATTCAAGAATTAGAAGCAAATGCAATGCAAGAAGACTCGGAACCAGAGATGGAAGACTGGGGTAACCTTATTCCTGACCCGGGCAACACCAGGGGTCGCCTGTCCTTATACAAGCAGGCTTTACATGTATATTGGGTGTTGAAGTGATTACTTGCAAAGGCAATGGAGCAGGTTGCAGTGGAAATGGCAGAGATGGCTCAGGGCATACCCAATTTAAGGCGAGAAATGAAAAATCTCCAAATCACTATGCTCATGCAGGACAGTAAGTTGGAGGAAATTCAACAACAGCTGAAGAAGCTTGCTCCAGCGACAAGAGACGAAGACACTCCACTTGAAATCATGGTAGATTAATCCTTCTAGTTGTTCCAATGGTTTTCCTTGTTAGTTCTTTGAGAACAATCTCTCCTTTTTCTGTTTATAGTTTCTAATGACGGTAGGAAACCAGATTAGTAATTTTGGTAGTGAAGTTTATCTGGCATGGATATGCAGACTTATTCTCTTTTGCTACCTGTCAGTGTATAAAGACTTAAGGTGGCCAACAAACCCGGTTTCCCTTCTGGGCGAGTTGAGGCCACCAAATGCTTATACTTATTTCAACCTAGTTAAATAGAAAAACAAAGGTCCTACTTTAGCTTACAAAAAAAAATTATATGCAATTTGTATAATTATTGTGCAAATTTATAACTATGCTCGTATTTAATTTGCATGAATTGATTATTTCTCCTCTAATTAAAACATGCTATTTTGGATGAGAATACGAGACCCCTCGTTAAATGTTATGCATGAATTTTATAGTTTTGTTTATGCAAATTATCATTATTTTCATATCAATTTAATTTTTATGCATAAAAGAAATAATGTCTAGTGATCCATATAATTTTAATTGAATAGAGAATAGCCACAATCTCTCTAATTAAATAATATTATATATTATGATTGGTTAGGATCACATAAATATTATTTAGACATTAAATTGTAATTAATTATACTAAATATAATAAATTTTATCCTACAGAAATTATGAATTAATAGTTTTATCATAAAGTTCAAAACTAAGATAGAATTTATATCAAATTATAATCATAATATACCTTAGAATTATGAATTAAGTGAATACTTTGATAAATTCTATTATAAAGAATAATTGAATCTGCTTGAATTGAAAATTTAAACCACAAGCAATTTTTATGTCATTAGATTCAATTTTAAGCATAGTTTACATTGGTAAAGCATGAAATTTTATTTAGGTCTCAAATTTAACATAAGCATGTGATCTTTAATTTTATGCAGTTGTACAACCTGCAAATTTCTCTGAAATTCGTTGTGATATCCCTGAACTTAAGTGAGACAACTATAAGGTCTGGAAGGAGAGGGTTCTCCTTCATTTGGGGTGGATGGACATAGACTATGCTATTAGGAAAGATGAACCACCGCACTCACTAATACCAGCACTATAGCTGAAATCACGCTTTATGAACGAGGGGAGAGATCTAATCGCCTAAGCATGATGTTCATTAAGACTAAAATTTCAATTGGTATTCGTGGTTCCGTGTAAAAATTTTGAATAATTTAACACATATTCAATAGAGATTATCCTGATCATTTACTATTGCGGAATACATACACAATACATAAGCTCCTCTACGTTGATCATCAATATAGCAACATCAATAACAATAAAACATCAAGAGCATTCACACATTAACACAGTATGTAACCCGGGGAAAGCATCTCGCTAAAAACCCAAACTATCTGTATATTAATGATTGAGACCATGTAACATTACAAAGTACAATGCTTATCACAAGCAATCTAGTACCAGCTCCACCTGTTACACACAATACAGTTAAGATTTGATCTCCAAATCTATTCCACTGCTTTCCCGCCTCCACTGCTCAATACCTGCTGAAGAATTGATGAGAATGGTTTACCAAAATAGTATTTGACCTGCAAATAATCACTCACACTGTGTTGGACATGAGCATAGGCTACAATTCTTGGTATTGGCCAATTCATTAGCATACTCAATCCCTCTGATTGTGCAAATCATCATGCACAACTATAGTCGCAACTGATAGCAATATGATCCTCTAACACCTGTCCCTGCTGAACTGAACATGCACTGACATGCAACTAAGTTAACTGATGTATTCTATAGTTGCATTATGAGTTAATAACTTGTGAATTAATTAATAACTAATTCACCCAACTCATCTCTAGTCTATTGATCAGTTAGACTAAATACAACTAGTTTAACAGAGTTAAACTGAACACAACTCCATCAACTGCACCTCCAGTCCACTAAACTCAACTCACTTGAGTTCTAACTGAAGTCTTGCATGAAAATATTAGTCATCCCATAGGTAACCACATATTTCCTTCTGGGATCTGCATGTACCACATCCGTAGCTCATCCTGAAGTGCTCCAAGAGAATAAGATAAAGTTTATAGTCTAAATATTATTATGAGACAATAATATTTGACTTTTCTATTTTTGAAAGCCAGTCTAAAAATAGACTTTGATCACTCATACTGTGATCACCCATACTGTGATCATCCCTGCTAGGATCCAAAAATAGAACTTGCACCATAATTTTCCTGCGGACCCACTTAGTGAAGGCGACTCTTTTCACTAAGCTCCATCATCTTGTTGCAATCTCAACAAGCATTTCTTGTTGCACACTTTTCAACACTCCCTCTCAACAAGAAAGGCTTCCTCTCAAACCTGATCCTGAAACTCTGGAATGTTCTCCATGCAACACATCTGGCCGGTCCACTTGCTCTGTCATCAAAGTCTTTGACTGCTATTGCCTCTGTCGACTGAAAACTCTGCATCTCTGTGCTCTTCAGTATCTGACTGCTCTAGCCTCTGTCACTTTGATCTCTGACTACATCTGTGCTGCTGCTAGTTCTATCTCCCAGCATTGCATCCGCACTGCACCTCCCAATTGACCTCCCTGTTGGGCTAAAAACACCCTCTGATGCTGAAGCTCTACCTACTGCTGAAAAGTGCTCCCTCTCTGACATCTGCGCTACTGCAACATCTCCATGCATCTCACACCATTGCACACCTCTCTATGCCACTTAGCACTGTGCAAAACACTTGTGCCTCTCGCATTGCTGCAGCCTGCTAGCTATGCGCTGTCTTGGGATTCCCTGCACTATCGCTCTCTCTGCCGCTCCATCCACATCTGTCTCTACCCAATCAATCAGTTCCTGCTACTACACATTGGGGCTCCCGTATCAAGGTCTCATCCAAGAGGTTGGGTACCTCAAGGATCCTACCCCTCCTCCTTGGGACAATCAATCCACATCACCCCACCTCCTACCTGGAGGTATGGCTGCATGCGATCCCTCGGCCCACCTGGCTTGAAGTTTCCCCCTATTGGAGGTCTCTGGATGAGTAGATGTCTCTACTCGATCTCCTCTCAGCTTCCCCTGTTGTGGCTCCTCCACAACCTCCTGAAGCTGCTGCACCAATCGTGGCTCATCCACAATCGTCTGAGACTTCTTTTGGCTCTGCATGTTGAGAGGTAATATACACTCCCTCTCAACCACCAAGTCTCCATCAGTTGCCTCGCTGCTCAAGGCTTCGCATGCATATTGAACCTCATGAGCATATAGGTTCCTGACCCGTGAACCAATCTCATGACAATGAAAGCATCTCACCTTAGACTTGTCAATCTTCTTCCCATCACTGGAAGAACAAGATTCAGAAAGAGAAACCTTCTCCTTCCCCTTCTTCACCTTACTCGCTAAGGCACAGTTCTCCTCATCATGCATAGATGAAGAACCGTCTCTGGTGCTCCGTCTAATCTCCTCCTGCATCAAATCCGACCATGGTCGTTCCCAATTTGGCAGTTTCTCCCTTCCATTCACCGAGTCCTGGTAGCTATGCCAAATCTTAGGAAGGTCAAGGAGTGCTAGACTCACCATCCTCATCCGACAGTCACCCCCACACTTCCCAGCTCATCCCGGCATTGGGTGAACTTCGTGAGATACTGGGGCATACTGTCTCCATTTTCACACTTAATGTTTCTGAGTTTTATCTCTTACTTTGGAATTAAATTCGAATTCCACCAGCTCAAAAACTCAACCACTTCCAATCTAGAATTCATGAGAACAAAGTATTTCTTGTACAGAGATTGACTGTCTGGGAATTCACCGGATATCTCACCTTCCAAAAGAAGGATGAATCCAGAGGCTACCTGGCCCGATTACAGACTCTGCCTGAAGAAATAAAATGTAAACACTTCCTAAATAGTAGATCAGATGATCAATCCTCACTTGATATCCTGTAAAAATCTCTTCTACAAATCAAGCAGCTCCGATACCATGTAGAAATTTTGAATAATTTAACACATATTCAACAGAGATTATCCTGATCATGTACTATTGCGGAATACATACACAATACATAAGCTCATCTACATTGATCATCAATATAGCAGCATCAATAACAATAAAACATCAAGAGCATTCACACATTAACACAGTATGTAACCCGGGGAAAGCATCTCGCTAAAAGCCCCAACTATCTGTATATTAATGATTGAGACCATGTAACATTACAAAGTACAATGCTTATCACAAGCAATCCAGTACCAGCTCCACCTGTTACACACAATACAATTAAGATTTGATCTCCAAATCTATTCCACTGCTTGCCTTCCTCCACTGCTCAATACCTCCTCAAGAATTGATGAGAATGGTTTACCAAACTCGTATTTGACCTGCAAATAATCACTCACACTGTGTTGGACATGAGCACAGGCTACAATTCTTGGTATTGGCCAATTCATTGGCATACTCAATCCCTATGATTGTGCAAATCATCATGCACAACTATAGTCACAACTGATAGCAATCTGATCCTCTAACACCTGTCCCTGCTGAACTGAATATGCACTGACATGCAACTAAGTTAACTGATGTATTCTATAGTTGCATTATGAGTTAATAACTTGTGAATTAATTAATAACTAATTCACCCAACTCATCTCTATTCTATTGATCAGTTAGACTAAATACAACTAGTTTAACAGAGTTAAACTGAACACAACTCCATCAACTGCACCTCCAATCCACTAAACTCAACTCACTTGAGTTCTAACTGAAGTATTGCATGCAAATATTAGTCATCCCATAGGTAAAAACGTATTTCCTTCTGGGATCTGCATGTACCACATCCGCTGCTTATCCTGAAGTGCTCCAAGAGAATAAGACAAAGTTTATAGCCTAAATATTACTATGAGATAATAATATTTGACTTTTCTATTTTTGACAGCCAATCTAAAAATAGACTTTGATCACGCATACTTTGATCACTCATACTGTGATCTCCCACACTGTGATCATCCCTGCTGGGATCCAAAAATAGAACTTGCGCCATAATTTGCCTGCGGACCCACTTAGTGAAGGCGACTCTTTTCACTAAGCTCCATCATCTTGTTGCAATCTCAACAAGCATTTCTTGTTGCACACTTTTCAACATTCCGTTGATCAGCATGACAAGGTCCAAGACTTGTTGAAAGCCATTGATGATCAATTCGTCACTTCAGATAAGGCACTAGCAAGAACCATAATCATGAAGTTCTCATCCCTAAGGCTCACTAGTGTGAAAGGTGTGTGCGAGCACATTAGTGGGCTCCAGTATTGTAGCAATAGTGCTACAACTCCTGGAGCTCCCTATCTCTAATTTTATCAACCCGGTAGTTCGTACAAACTTGGAAGCGACGGTGCTGTATGCACAAGTACTAGCTCTTGTCGCAGCTGTCACTTGGTCAGCTGGCACAAGTCCGCTAGGGATCAAGCCAACTTCTATAGGTTCACAGAAGAAGCTTTATGAGTGGTGGACGAAAGCTATCTTGAAGGAAGCTAACCTACTTTGCAAAAAGGAAACGGAAAGCCAAAAAAGCATAGAAACCCTAATAAACCCTAATTTAACTAGCTTGAGCCTTACAATGCAAAAACGTGAATGAAGCTTCTACCAATGATGCTATTACATGCAGTGAGTTGAAATACATGAATCTAAGTTACCTGCACTTGAAAACACATGTTTTTGTATTTTGTCATTAAGTGGTTGGATTTATTGTGATGATGCTTTTGATTAGGGTTTGGTTGTGCAGGAGCGGTTGGAATGGAAGGAGAGCATGGGCAAGGTCAGGATGGCTAGGGGAGGTCCCAAGGGATCCTTAGCATCAGTCCACAGAGGTTCCTCACGTTTAGATGCTCAGCAACCGAGTGTGAGGGCTCCTACAGGATGTCTGCAGGGGATCCTACAGGAAACTCAGGAATTTCTACAGGAAGGTCTGCAATTCTTCTACAGGATGTTCTGAAATGGGATGTTTGAGGATGGATGGTTGATGGAAGATGCATGGATGGTTATGGAGGTAGGATGGGGGTCTGAAGTGACCCAGGAACTGATGGATGGAGTGGTGAGGTGATGTGGAAAGCTGACTTGGCTTGAAGGTGGTTGAGACAACAATGGGGAAGAAGGTAAGGTTACTTGGCAAAAGAGAAGATGGGAGATGAGGGAACAGAATTGGTGATGGAGGAGCTGATCTGAACGAGGCTCAAATGAACGAGGAGGTGATGAAGATGCCCTGCATGGTGGTTATTTGATCAAACCAACTACATCTTGCATGCAATCGAAATATCATGTGATCTATCTAACAAGTTAATGAAATCGGTGGACAACAACCTTATTCATGAAAAGAATCACGTACAACCTGTGAACAAAACATTATCAAAGAGATATAAACACATGAATAACTCCTACCAATCTATCTTAAACATAAGAAACTACTTTAACCATCAAAAGCAACCTAAGTAACACAACATGAATTAAATTTAAAGAGCAGATTTTTTCTCAAGAACGCAGCAAACACACATAAAGAGAAACAAGGGAGGTATTGGGCGCTTGAGATGGGCCCAACCCCAAGAGCTACAGCCTCCCATGAAAGATTTAGAGCTGGTGCAAAGCTGGATCCATCTTTATTAATCAAGAAATGAAAAGTATATCAAAACTGTCCACAAGGAGAACTTGAACATGAGCTGAAAGCAAAGCTAATCTATTGCATAAAAATCGAACTACAAACTAGCTAACTAATGGCTAAAACAAAATGACTAACTAGCTACAAAATGACTAACCACTAGCTAACCCAAATGAGGCCCCAAGCCTTCTTATTTATACAATTTGAGGACCCAACAGTCCTCCTAAAAGTTAGGGACTTGGCTGCCCAAGACTTGTAGTTAACAATAGTCCAACTTGACTTGCTTGGCTGCCCTTGAGCTGATTGATTCGGTGGCCCTTGAACTCCGAGCTGATGGTGGAGAATTCGAGGTAAGGGCCCATAAATGAGGGGGACACCTTCCTACAAATCCTCTAGCTTGTTCTCCCACGAATTTGGCTGCCAAGTGCTCATTAAGACCTTCAATTTTGTCTCCAAGTTGACCAAAAAGGCTACACAAAGCACCCATTAGACTTGTTGGCATAATGACTAACCAAATTCACTCTATTAACATAAAAATAATAAAAAACATGCAATAAACAAATGAGAATGGTGGACTAAGCCAAATTAGGAGGTTGAATGAGCCCAAATAATTGTACATTTTTGGGGCTCATCATCACCCCCCTACTGAAAGTGTTGCTCATCCTCTGAGCAACCAAATCTCTCCCCTTGTCTTTGATAGCCCTGGTGACTTCCTTGGCTAGCATCTCGGCCAATTTCTCCTTTGGCTTCCCGCTTTTCAAACTTTCCTATAGAAACTCTTCGCTGGCTTCCTGTAGAACGAATTTTCTCTGATTTTGCTTGCGGTATTGTCTCAACTTGTTCTGTTTTAGTGGCTTGTTGAAGGCTTACATTCATAGGTACACTGATAGTTTCACCAGATGGATTGGACTCGGACACTGCATCATTCAAATTTGAAACTGCTTTTTCCTCTTCTCTGAAAATCTACTTGCTCTGCAATGCTGTTTGTTAATACATCCTTTGTCTCAGAAGCTTCAAAATTTTCAGTCTCCTTTAGATATGCAGAATCATTTGCCAAGACATCCTCCATTTCTGCTGCTTTTCTTAGTGCCCTCAGCCTTGGTATGAGTGTGCAAGTATATTCTTGTAGAAGGCTGAACCATGATCAAATTATGTCCAAATCTTGAAATTTAAACGGCCCCTCTGAAAAATGGTAGCTGCATGCAGAGCCTCAGTCAATCTTCACTGATAAGTACATTGTCCGCACAAACCAAAGGCATGCATAGAAATCTATTGTACCGGTCAGAACAACAAATGAGTATGACATGATGGGCATGTAGCCAAAATATGAAATTCTAGAAACAAGTTTTGTCATCTCCAGCTTGGTGAATAAATAGAATGTGGCATAGAGAAACAAGTAGAATGCGGAGGAGCCTGTAGTCAAGTAAGATCTCCACCACCGGTTGTAATCTTCACTGCACATTTCAACGTAGCACAAGATAACAGTGATTTCTGCACATGTAACCATGAGGATCACAAAGATAATGAACAGGAACCCAAATATACAGTAGGACTGATGCAGCCATATTGAAGTTAATCTGAAGAACAATCCAATGGATACAATTCCAAACCATAAAAGGACTGAGGCAAACATAGTCTCGAAAGGAACTATACCAACTGATTTTTTTCCATAGAAGTGCATTGAGAATAAAGAAAATGCAAAAGGAAATGCATGGAAACAAGAATGTGGCCTTCAGCATATTCCTCCTTTCCCCTCGTTTTGAGCTTGAACTTTTCTAAAAATCCCGTGGTCAGCCAACAGAAGCATCAACCCACAGAAGCTCCTCATGTTTTCTTTCTACAGGGCTATTTTCTGCCTTTCCTATAGACGACATCTTGTAGAAACGCCTGTAGAGCGTGATTCGGCCTTTGAGTGAGCCCGCTGCACTAGAGAAATTTGAAAATAGGTAGGAAACTCAGCGGAGGATGATAGATTAAGCTGATTGTGGAAGCAGAGGATGTATTCTTTGAGTGAACATGATGCAAGTGCAAGTGGACTAACGGTCTTTGGATTTCAGCCGAGCGCTCAGTGATGTCTGCGTGATTTTTGGAGTGAGGTGGCAGAGACGTGCTGGCCCATGCAATTGTGCATGAACTGCAGTAATGTCATGAACTGCTGTTTTTATTTATTTGTTCTCTGCTTGTATTCAATTCCATTAGTTGCACTAGAGTTTAGTTAATCCCCAACTGACTGTGTTTTGTTTTGAACTTCACGTGAATGGCTGATCCATGCATGCGTGATTTTTGCCTTGCTGAGTGCAATTGAACGTGGCTCCCTTCTTGGCTGAATCCACTCATCTCATTCATTCATGCATTGCTTTAGATCAGATCTATGCAAATAGATGAACAAGGTTAAGTCACGTACCTGAAAGTTAAACGGCTGATTGTGAAGCGTGTTGCTGCATGCATGTGTTGATCTTCATTTGCTGCATGTATGGTGGCTTGACTGATGATTTATGGCTGTTTTTTTCTTGTGCAGGTGCCCTCTGGACGGATCTAAGCTACACGCGTTCATTTCCACGTTCAACTCTGCCCATTCAAGCTGCTGCTGCTGCATGGTCACAACCAGAACTTCTTTTTGCTATTTCTCCCAAATGGTAGATCGGTTTGATCTGAAACTCGGTGAGCATGTTCCTACCATCATTATGCATCTCCCATAGCAAATTCGTGATCAATGGATGCACGGATTTCGAGAAAAATGGAAAATGGCTGAATATTTAAGAGGTCGATTTCTCGGAAACCGTGCATCGGAATCGGTTGAAACTGCTTGGGTAGGCTACTATCAGCCATGTGCATCTCCCCATGAAACAGGTTTTGAAACGGGTGCACGGTTATGGAGAAAATGCAAAAATGGCTGATGGTGATGGAGGCTGATTTCTTAGAAACCGTGCACCGGAATTGCATGAAACGGCTCAGGCATGTTGTCATCAACCTTATACAATTCCCCATAAAACGGTTTGTCAAAAGGATGCATGGTTTTCAAGTTATGGCAAAAACAAATTTGGTTCTATGGATTTTTGCCTCAAGGCTTTTTGCATGTGCTTGCATGGGATGACAAAATGAATTTTGTTTGTGATGCAGGTATGGAGATGCTGGAGGAGGAGTTGGAAGATGGCATGAGGGCTTCTGAACCCTTGAGGAAGCTACCATGCTCGCCAAACCACTTTTTGAAATGCATGCCTAGTTTCCCACAATTTCTACAGGAAGTTCCTGTAGAAGCACAATGAGAAGCACAAGGAGGTGAAAAATGATGGATGAAGGCAAGGGATGGACACACAAGTGCTTGTAGGCCTAATCAACATATTCCCACCATTAGATTCACTTTTGAAATTGGATTTGGCTCGTCCAAAGGTTCTACAGGATGTTTCCTGTAGAAGACACAGTTTTGAGGAAAGAAGCATAATGACATGAAAAAAATGATGGAAAAGGGGTGAGGAATGGAAACATGGATGTGGGTAGGCCTCATGGACATATTCCAAGCCTTCAGGTCCTCCTCGGAGATCAATTTGGCTTTTTTGTAAGCTTCCTGTAGAAGATACGAAACTTCCTGTAGAAGGCACAAAAACTTCTTTGTCTTTGTTTTGAGTGATCCACCTAACCTACAATGTCCTCCTTGCAACCTGCAATTAGCCAATGGAAATTAGTTTTATTTGTTCTTTTTTCTTTTTCTCTTTTTTTTTTTTTTTTCGAAAAACAACTAGGGCGCCTCCTGGAGGTTTTCACCCTAATTGCCTGCCTTGGGCGCCTCCAAGGGAGGTTTTCACCCAAAGATCTTTTTCTCTTTTCTCTTTTTTCCCAACCCATTGACCGCCTCATGGAGGTTTTCAATCAATGAGCTAATCTAAGGCGCCTCCGAGGAGGTTTTCACCTTAGATTTCTATTTTCCTCTTTTTTCATTTTTTTTTTTCATTTCTTTTTCTCTTTTTTTTTCTACCCTACCCTACTTGAAAAACAAAATCGTTCTCAAGTATAAGAATACTTCCAATGGAGCCATGTGCACATCGAGATTAGAGAAAAAATGATGTGAAGGCTCGAAATGCATGCTTGGACAAGTATCCAGATCTCAGAGACCAAATGATCTGGCGTTGAAGGGATCAAACAAAGCTGAGGAAGAAAGTGCTGCTGCAACTTAGTGACCTTCTGAAACCATATCTCAATATAGCTTTGATATCCTTGGTTCTTTGGCTGATCTGGATCATTCTTCATGTCACCTTCTAACATGACTTTCTCATCTTCCTCTTTTTGCTGATCTTTCTCTTGAATACATGGAAGATCTGATGGTAACCATGAAGGAACTCTCTCGATCTCTGATTCTGATCTCTTCTCTTCATTAAGTGCAGCCCATGGTTCTTTGATCTCCTCTTTGGAATCTTCTTTTGCTTTTGGTCCTTCAATGTTTTCAATAGATTCTCTCTTTTGCAACACTCTTCCTGAGCTTTGGTGAACATCATTGAGCTCAAAAGGAGTCATTTGCACATGTTGTGCCTTAGATTTGCAATGGGGTTGAGTTGCTCCATTGTGTGGTTTTGGAAATGGTACGGGTAGTTGAGTGGAGGTGTGAAATTGAGATGGAGATGGATGGCATTGTGGTTGGGTAGGCATTTGGGGTTGCCTTGGTGGAGGAGGAGGCGATGGTTGTGGATGAGTTGGTGGTGGAGGAAAATGAGCGGGATGAGAGTTGTACTGGGGCCTCCACTCCTGATAAGGTGCATTCCACTGCGGCTATGGCTGAGCATAAGAGTGAAATGAATGAGCAACTGGTTGGGCATAATATGGATCTGTGAAGGAACAAGGAGAATATGACCAAGGAGGAGGTGTAGACCAGGAAAGATGAGCAGGGGGATCCCAAGAAGGCATGAAAGTGGCTTGATAAGGGTCATAATATGTCTCGGGTATCCCTTGCAGTTCCTGCTGGTAAGATCTAGGTCCATGTGGCCTCCTTTGGTTCATATAAAAGAGTGATTCAGTGGCTCCCTTGGCTCTCTGATATGCAGCTTTGATTCTGGGCAAGGAAGGGCACTGATCTGTAGGATGGTATTCTTCACATACAAAACACACTTCTAGGGAGTGCATTGGACATTCGTTCCTAGGATGCTTTTTAAGGCACCTAGGACAAAAAATGACCAAAGCCCTCTTGGCTTCTTCTTGCTTCTTTTGGATCCGCAAGGTATCCAGTTGCATGGCAAGAAACTGCCTCATATCACTCTTGAAATCTTCGATCTGATTTGCAAATTCATCTTTGGACAAGGGACTGCTCCCAACATTTCTGCTTGTAGCCATTTGCTTCAGAGGAATGTTTCTTCTTCTTCTCCCCTAGAGGTTCTTCAGATATGTCTTGATGTCCACCCAGGGGTTCTTTCATCACAACCATCGAAGAAGAACGTTGGCTGTGTGAAGCAGTGGGGGTGTTGTGCAATCATTTTTCTAACTTATCTCTACTCCTACAAAGCATGAAATGAAATCTTTTTGGTTGATTTTTGCTTTTTTCTACTTCTACTTGCAAAACTGAAATAAATGGAACTACAACTAACTATCTTGCGAAAATGAAAATGCGGAATTGAAATGAAAGCATGAAAGGACTAATCTATTTTGCTCAAATGAAATTGCAGGAATGGAAAGGCTAGTCTACGCTTGCAAAATTGAAATACTAATCTACGCTTGCAAAATTGAAATACTAATCTACGCTTGCAAAATTGAAATTGCGGAATTGAAAGGCTAATCTAGGAAAGCAGGAAATGCTAATCTATGAAAGCAGGGAATACTAATATATGAAAGCAGGAAATGTCTATGCTACTTTTGCAGAATGAAAATGAAATAAACTACTGAGCAGAAGGTTGTAGTAGAAAATAGAAGAATAGCAACAATCACCAATACTCTGTCGCTTCCCCGGCAACGACGCCAAAAAGATGGTGGGCTCCAGTATTGTAGCAATAGTGCTACAACTCCTGGAGCTCCCTATCTCTAATTTTATCAACCCGGTAGTTCGTACAAACTTGGAAGCGACGGTGCTGTATGCACAAGTACTAGCTCTTGTCGCAGCTGTCACTTGGTCAGCTGGCACAAGTCCGCTAGGGCTCAAGCCAACTTCTATAGGCTCACAGAAGAAGCTTTATGAGTGATGGCCGAAAGCTATCTTGAAGGAAGCTAACCTACTTTGCAAAAAGGAAATGGAAAGCCAACAAAGCATAGAAACCCTAATAAACCCTAATTTAACTAGCTTGACCCTTACAATGCAATAACGTGAATGAAACTTCTACCAATGATGCTATTACATGCAGTGAGTTGAAATACATGAATCTAAGCTACTTGCACTTGAAAAGACATGTTTTTTGTATTTTGTCATTAAGTGGTTGGATTTATTGTGATGATGCTTTTGATTAGGGTTTGGTTGTGCAGGAGCGGTTGGAATGGAAGGAGAGCATGGGCAAGGTCAGGATGGCTAGGGGAGGTCCCAAGGGATCCTTAGCATCAGTCCACAGAGGTTCCTCACGTTTAGATGCTCAGCAATCGAGTGTGAGGGCTCCTACAGGATGTCTGCAGGGGATCCTACAGGAAACTCAGGAATTTCTACAGGAAGGTCTGCAATTCTTCTACAGGATGTTCTGAAATGGGATGTTTGAGGATGGATGGTTGATGGAAGATGCATGGATAGTTATGGAGGTAGGATGGGGGTCTGAAGTGACCCAGGAACTGATGGATGGAGTGGTGAGGTGATGTGGAAAGCTGACTTGGCTTGAAGGTGGTTGAGACAACAATGGGGAAGAAGGTAAGGTTACTTGGAAAAAGAGAAGATGGGAGATGAGGGAACAGACTTGGTGATGGAGGAGCTGATCTGAACGAGGCTCAAATGAACGAGGAGGTGATGAAGATGCCCTGCATGGTGGTTATTTGATCAAACCAACTACATCTTGCATGCAATCGAAATATCATGTGATCTATCTAACAAGTTAATGAAATCGGTGGACAACAACCTTATTCATGAAAAGAATCACGTACAACCTGTGAACAAAACATTATCAAAGAGATATAAACGCATGAATAACTCCTACCAATCTATCTTAAACATAAGAAACTACTTTAACCATCAAAATCAACCTAAGTAACACAACATGAATTAAATCTAAAGAGCAGATTTTTTCTCAAGAACGCAGCAAACACACATAAAGAGAAACAAGGGAGGTACTGGGCGCTTGAGATGGGCCCAACCCCAAGAGCTACAGCCTCCCATGAAAGATTTAGAGCTGGTGCAAAGCTGGATCCATCTTTATTAATCAAGAAATGAAAAGCACATCAAAACTGTCCACAAGGAGAACTTGAACATGAGCTGAAAGCAAAGCTAATCTATTGCATAAAAATCGAACTACAAACTAGCTAACTAATGGCTAAAACAAAATGACTAACCACTAGCTAACCCAAATGAGGCCCCAAGCCTTCTTATTTATACAATTTGAGGACCCAACAGTCCTCCTAAAAGTTAGGGACTTGGTTGCCCAAGACTTGTAGTTAACAGCAGTCCAACTTGACTTGCTTGGCTGCCCTTGAGCTGACTGATTCGGTGGCCCTTGAACTCCGAGCTGATGGTGGAGAACTCGAGGTAAGGGCCCATAAATGAGGGGGACACCTTCCTACAAATCCTCTAGCTTGTTCTCCCACGAATTTGGTTGCCAAGTGCTCATTAAGACCTTCAATTTTGTCTCCAAGTTGACCAAAAAGGCTACACAAAGCACCCATTAGACTTGTTGGTATAATGACTAACCAAATTCACTCTATTAACATAAAAATAATCAAAAACATGCAATAAAAAAATGAGAATGGTGGACTAAGCCAAATTAGGAGGTTGAATGAGCCCAAATAATTGTACATTTTTGGGGCTCATCACACATCATGCAAATGAGGGACACTATGGCTAAATTGAAGAAACTCGAAGTTGAAATATCAGAGTCCTTCTTGGTGCACTACATTCTAAACACCCTTCGGCACCAATACAGACCCTTCAAAATCTCATACAACACACATAAGGATAAATGGTCAATTGATAAACTCATGATCATGTGTGTTCAAGAGGAAGAGAGTCTGGTGATGGAACTGGGAGAAAGTGCAATGCTGGCAACGCGTGGAAAGGGCAAATCTCAAGCCAATTAGAAAGGGAAAGGTAAAGTACCTCCCCAAGTTGATATCAAGAAGGATTCCAAGTGTTTCTTCTATAAAAATAAGGGACACATGAAGAAGGAATGCACCAAATTTCAGAAATGGCTTACATACAAAGGTAATCCAATCTTGTTTGTCTTTTATGAATCTAATGTCAATATTAACACCTGGTGGATTGATTCTGGATCAACAATTCATATCTCGAATTCCTTGCAGGGTTTGCAAAACCTAAGGAAGCCAGTGGGAAGTGAGCAAAGCATCTTATCAAGAAACAAGATGGGCTCGCATGTGGAAGCTATAGGAACATGCTATTTAACTTTAAGTAGTGGCTTTGTTTTAGAATTAGAAAAGACCTTTTATGTTCCAAGTTTTTCTAGAAACTTGATATCAGTTTCAAGGCTTGTACCTTTTGGATATTCCTTTAAATTTTTAGAAACATCCTTCAGTTTATTTTATAAATCTGATTGTGTTGGGAATGGTATCTTGTCTAATGGTCTTTACTGCATTAATTTACAAAACAATGTCACTTATGATTCAATGCGTATTCACACTGGCACTAAAAGATGTGTTATTAATGAAGATTCCTCTAAATTATGGCACTGGAGACTAGGTCATATCTTCATAGAAAGAATTAAAAGATTAGTTAATGAAGGGGTACTTAATAATCTGGATTTTACTGATTTTGAGACTTGTGTGGACTGCATAAAGGGAAAGCAGACCAACAAGTCAAAGAAAGGTGCCAGTAGGAGTTCGGACATATTAGAGATCATACATACTAATATATGTAGTCTAGACATGGACTCGCATGGTCAGAAATACTTCATCTCTTTTATATATGATTACTCACGATATATGTCTCTTTACATGCTTCATAAAAAGAGCGAAGCATTAGATGCCTTTAAGATCTTTAAGGCTAAAGTAAAGAAACAATGCAGGAAGCAGATTAAGATTGTGAGATCAGATAGAGGTGGAGAATATTATGGTAGATACACAGAAGATGGACAAGCATCTGGGCCATTTGCAAGATTTCTTCAAGAGCATGGGATTGTTGCCCAATACACCATGCGTGGTTCACCCGACCAGAATGGTGTAGCAAAAAGAAGAAACCGAACATTATTGGACATGGTGCGGAGTATGCTTAGCAGCTCCAATCTTCCTAAATCCTTGTGGACTGAAGCACTTAAGATGGCAGTGTATATATTAAACCAATTTCCAACCAAGGCTATTCCTAAAACGCCATTTGAATTATGGAAAGGTTGGAAACTAAGTTTGCGACATATGCACATTTGGGGATGCCCGTCTGAAGTGAGAATATATAATCCACAAGAGAAGAAGCTGGACCCAAGGACCATTAGTGGGTATTTCATTGGATATACTGAAAGGTCTAAAGGTTACAGATTTTATTGTCCATCTCACAGCACTAGGATTGTGGAATCAAGAAATCAAAAGTTTCTTGAAAATGACTTGATCAGTGGGAGCGATCAAACCAGGAACATAGTTTCTGAGAAGGATCATACAAAATCTCAACCTTCCACCTCAAGTGATATATTGGTTATTGTTCACAGCACCCCTCGAGTACAAACTGGTGGTGAACAACTAATTATTGAAGTTCCACAAGCTGCTGACGACATTCCAGTAGATCAGGTAGTTCAAGAGTTGCCAAGAAATTTTGAACAATGAGTTGAACCACATACTTCTCATGGTGGTACAACATTAAAAATATCTACTGGACCAAAGAGATTAGCAATTCCTGATGATTATGTTGTATATATGCAAGAATCTGACTACAACATTGGAGCCGAAAATGATCCCGAGCCCTTTTCACAAGCTATGAGTTGCAAAGAATCAAAATTATGGTACGATGTCATGAAGGAAGAGATGAATTCTATAAAGAGTAACGAAGTATGGGATCTTGTTGAGTTGCCTAATGGTGCAAAAGCCATTGGATGTAAATGGGTCTTTAAGACAAGAAAAGACTCATTGGGCAACATTGAGAGATACAAGGCAAGACTTGTTGCTAAGGGATTCACTCAGAAAGAAGGAATCAATTACACAGAGACTTTCTCTCCTGTATCTAAGAAAGATTCCTTGCACATTATTTTGGCATTAGTAGCCCATTTTGACTTGGAGTTGCAACAAATGGATGTGAAAATGGCATTTCTCAATGGAGATCTAGAGGAGGAGGTTTACATGAAACAACCTGAAGGATTCCCCTCTAGTGATGGTGAGTAATTAGTTTGCAAGCTCAAGAAATCATTATATTGATTAAAACAAGCATCCTGCCAATGGTATTTGAAATTCCATAATGTAATTTCTTCTTTCGGTTTTGTAGAAAACATTATGGATCAATGTATATACCTGAAAGTCAGTGGGAGTAAAATCTGTTTTCTTGTTTTATATGTGGATGACATTTTGCTAGCAACCAATGATAAGGGTTTGCTACATGAGGTGAAACAATTCTTCTCTAAAAATTTCGATATGAAGGATATGGGTGAGGCATCTTATGTCATTGGCATTAAGATCCATAGAGACAGATTTCGAGGCATCTTGGGTCTGTCTCAGGAAACCTATATTAATAAAATTTTAGAGAGATTTCGGATGAAGGATTGTTCACCAAGTGTGGCTCCCATTGTGAAGGGTGATAGGTTCAATTTGAACCAATGCCTGAAGAACGACTTTGAAAGGGAACAAATGAAGAACATTCCATATGCTTCTGCTATCGGAAGCCTAATATATGCTCAAGTCTGCACAAGACCTGACATTGCATTTGTTGTGGGAATGTTGGGATGATATCAAAGTGATTCAGGGTTAGACCACTGGAGAATTGCAAAGAAAGTAATGAGGTACCTTCAAGGAACCAAAAACTACATGCTTGTGTATAGAAGGACGGACAATTTGGAAGTAATTGGCTACTCAGATTCTGACTTTGTTGGATGTGTTGATTCACGCAAATCAACATCAAGCAGACCTTGATTGCCACTTCCACTATGGACGCCGAGTTCGTTTCCTATTTTGAGGCTACTTTACATGGTGTATGGCTTAAGTGTTTCATTTCTGGGCTTAGAATTATGGATTCTATCTCTAAGCCATTGAGAATATATTGCAACAATTCAGTGGTTGTTTTTATGGCTTAAAAAAACAAAAGTGGGAGTCGAAATAAACACATCGACATTAAGTATTTAGCTATAAGAGAACGTGTTAAAGAAAAGAAAGTGGTCATTGAGCACGTCAACACTGAGTTGATGATCGTTGATCCTTTGACTAAGGGCATGCCACCGTTTAAATTCAAGGATCATGTAATGAATATGAGACTTGGTTCCATTATGTAGTTTCTCATTGTATGGACAATGGTATTTTAATGAAATTCTTAATTATTGTGATGTTTTCCTCATATTTATGTGCACCTTAATTTGATTTGAGAAAATTCATCTGTGTAGGACCAAGAATAAACATAAGGTTTATTCATTAAGAAATTGTTGCCACATAAATTATAATAAGAATAAATACATAGTAATACATGGAAGACAATACTTGTCATTAGAGGACTTATCGCCATGATTCATGTATCTATTACTTAATACAGATTATCAATGGGTTTTAAGATGAGGCATTAAGATTGTAAGTATGGACCAAGTGGGAGAATGTTAAGCTCCTTTACGTTTTCCCAACTGCTGCCTACAATTACAGAAGTAAACTGCAGTCATTTCCTTAATTTCTAGAAATCAATTGCAGTAATTTCCTTAAATTACGGAAATCAACTGCAGTTAATTAATTTCTTGTTGGGAGCTTCTGGAGTGGTCCATTACTCCCTTTGAAGTTATCTACCATGATCTGTGGAACACTTGACACATAGCCAACAGAAGCTTCATGGAAGCTTGGCTATATATACTTATGTTTGGTCCCCAAGCTCACTAACTCAATCCCCTTCAACTTCACACCATCAAGTAAGAGTGAGCAGAGCTTGGAAGTGCCAAATAAGATTTGGGAATGATCTATTTAGTCCCTCTTTTATATTGTTTAGTTTGACAAATTATTTATGTACGCTTTGCTTACGGTTAATCAGTAATTTTGCTTTTCCCCACACCTTCGTCCGAATAATTGCACGCATCACAGTTGAGAAGACAGTGACGACCTTTCCCTGAAGCATGAAGCTCTTTAAGTTTTAGTGTTTGCATCAGCTCATAAGGAGTTTTCTCGAAAATCAATTGTCCATCAGTGAGTTGTATCGAGCTGTCAATGCATAAATTATGGAGCGAATGCTTTCTAATTTGAATACAACCTTACGAATGATTGTTGTAAACGGGTAGGGATCTACTACGACATTAATACTCAGAACATCAATTCCAATTTGATATGGAGGTCTAAACAGTGAAGCTTCCAGTTTAAACTGTGCATCGTTAGAAGCTGCCACTGGATGTGTTCAGATATCCAACAGTTTTGAAGCAACAAAAAAGTGGGGTATCTAGAGTTACATGAAATCTTGCTTTTATTTGATATCATTGTGTGAGCAAGCATCGATGATTGGGCATTAAAGTTTTTGATTCTTTTAAGTGTTTTATTTTGTATTATAAAATCATTATAATTGTTATTTAGCTAACACGGCAATGGTATTAAATCGTTTTCTATGTACAAATTCAGCTTCAATGATGTTAAAAATGGTTATACAGTTCATCGTATATTGCAATTAAGTTTGAGTATTAACTTTTAATGAATTGCTTAATTTATTAATTCTTTGTGATAATTTTAAATTTGTAATCAATTGTTTCTCACAGTTGCTTCTGAACCTGCAAGACCAATGGGTAACTGGAAACAACCTTTTTAAGAGTGAACATTGAGAGTATTATTATTTATTTAATATTAATATTAAATTATTTAATCAATAAACTACATTTGTGTTCAACGCCTCCAAATCTGAACCATTCTCTTGTGCCTTGACACGATGAATGTGTATTTCCATGAATCAGTAAGCGCAAAGTTTACACCTAAATTATTGATTTGATAACAAGCTCCTACTTTTGTAATGACTTCATCACACAAAACTCTAAAACCTGGCCACGCTTGTATTATAAATAGTTGTGATTATCTTCGGGTGTGTCCTTGTCGCAGTGAATCACCAACCAGGCAACATAAATTCCGCATTTTCCATCTGCATCAAGGGGATGTGAACATAAGCATCTGGTTAATAGAAAATAACCCTTAATAAAAGGTCACCAAATATCATTAACAGGGATTTGAAAGTACATTGAAAGTTGGTATTGTATTTAATATTAGTAATAGGTTTTAATAGGGTTTACGTTAATATTGATATTAATAAGTTTTATTAAGTTATTAATAGGTTTTATAATCAATATTAAAAAATGATTAATATTAAATCTCATTTATTAATAGATTTATTAGATTTAATAGTTAATATTCATATTAATAGGTTTTTTGATTAATAAATTTTATGACTAGAATTACTTATAATTAATATTAGATTTTATCAATAATTAGTTTATTAATATAATAAGTAATTAGGTGAATAATAATTTTTATTATCAATATTAATAATTAATTAACAATAGATTTATTAATAGTTAAATTTATTAACTAGTCTAGTAACATGAAAAACATAAATCTGACATAACTACAAAATGAAATTCTGAAGTGAAAGGTTGTAGAGTTTGGAATACAATAAAAAGAATGCCCAATGGCATTAGATGTCCTCTCTAAAGTACAATTTGAGCATTTGGCCATTCGCAGATAAATCCAGTGGTTCACCTTCTAACGTGCTCAAATGGAATGAGTTGGGCCTAACAATGCCTCAAATGATGTATGCTCCTAACCAAAATTGTCAATTTTTTTATGTTTTCATGGTTTTTCATTCTTTCGATCTCACAACAAGACCATATTCCAATCTGCAAAGATCTAGGATGATATTTTTTGTCAAAGATTTTCTTGATGTTAGATTCATTCTTATGCATATTATCAAAAGCCTTCCTACGAGTTTCATCCAAATCTACAGGCTAATCAATTCTATTCTGGATCACAGTTTTATTGTTAGTAAAGTGTTGAAGGAGTTGGTAAGCTAGCAATTTAAGGTGCACTAGAAAAGTTGCATCCATTCCATAGACTAATTCAAAGGGACTTTTACCAGTAGCTTTCTTTTTTGTTATCATATCTGCCAAAAAAGCATACTTGATTTTACTGTCCCAAGATTTCTTGTTATCTCCCACTATTTTCTTGATAATGGTTATAAGATTTGTATTACTTGATTCAGCCAGGCCATTACCCCGAGGATAATAGTTAGATGAATGAAATAACACAATGCCATGCTTAAAGCAAAGTGGTGAAAGTTACATAGAACTGAAAGCCTTAGCATTGTCAGTAGTGATCTTTGCAGGGACACCAAATCTAGTAAGTATTTGATTTTCAAGAAAACCCATAATAACCTTTTCAGTGACATTCTTAGCTCGAATGGCTTCTCGCCATTTTGTAAAATAATTAGTAGCGGTCAAAATCTATGAGTAGCCATTACTAGAATTTTCATGGAATTTCCCTATGAAATCCAGACCCCAATGCTGAAAAGGAGTCTCAACAACCATAGGTTGAAGGGGAAGCGTGGCTACCTTCTGCTTCCCGGTGAATAGTTGACAAGACTAGAAACCTCTAACAAATTTGTGCACATCAATAAAATTTTAAGGGCAGTAATATCCAGGTCTAAGGATTTTGTGGGAGGTAGTTCTAGCAGCATAATGCCTTCCATGAAATCCGTAGTGAAACTCAAAAATCAAATTTTTAGACTCAATTTCATCAACACATCTAAGTATAATGCTCTATGGATTTCACCACCCAAGGTCATCCTTCATGAAGAAATACTTAGAAGCCTTTAATCTAAGAGCCCTTCTTTTATGAGTAACAAAATGGTTAGGACATGTAAGATTCAATAGGTAATATATAATATCGTTGTACGATTCATGTTCTCCTAACCTTGGCAACTCAAGTGAAGATGAATCATTAACACAAATCAAACCAAGATCCTTTTCATTATTTTCATTTAGCATCTCAGCTAAAACTTGACCCTTGAACAACTTGGTGGGTTTAATTTCCAAATCATATTCTTGAATTTTCATTACCCACCTAGCACGGGTCCCTAAGCAATCGGTTTGAGTTAATATATATTTGATAGCGGAATGTGCAACGTAAGCTATGACTTTGGAAAATCCCACATATGTCCTGGAATGCTTAAGAGATTTAACTAAGGTATAATTTGGCTTTTCCATGTTAGTGTAATTGAACTCGGAATTTTGGAGCACCCTACTCATAAAAGCAATAGCTTGTTCTTGCCCATGTTTAGTTTTTTGAGGTAAGACACCAGCAATGGTATCTTTAGAAGAAAAAGAGAAAATCATGAAATCCTTGGAATAATCGGGACTGATTAAAATAGGAGCTTTGGCAATAACATTCTTTATTTCTTGAAATTCCTTTCTATTGTCTTCTCCATAGACATTTTGCATTTTTTTCAAAAGTCTTTGAATATGATTTTCTAATTCTGTGTAATTCAAAATAAATATTCTAAGGAAATTTATATTTCTTAAGAAGGACTAGAGGGATTTTAGATTATGGGGCAGAGGAATGTTTTGAATTGCCTCAACCCTTTCTAGATCAATCTTGATCCCATGCATTCAAATTATGTGACCAAGTAACTTCCCTTCAGTTACCCCAAAGATAGATTTAGCAGGATTTAAGGAAATTCCAAACTCCCTACATTTGTTAAAAACATGCCTAAGATCACTTATATGATCAATACAATTCTTGGAAAAAACAGAAAGGTGATCTTGATATATTTCAACGAATTTTCCAAAACTCCTAAAAGTATAGTCCATACCTTTGGAAACTAGCCCCAACATTGATTAAATCGAAAGGAATTCTTATGTATTCAAATGTTCCCCATGGTGTAGTGAAAGTCATTTTATGTCGACCCTCCTTTTTTACCTAGACTTGATTATACTTGGAAAAACTATCTAACAGTGACATCATCCCGGATCCCATCACTCTTTGCAACATGTCTCCATATTAGGCAAAGGGTAATTATCCTTTTTACAAGTTAAATTAAGGTTTCTAAAATCAACACATAATCTGATTGTACTGTTTTTTTGACTAACGATCACCAAATTTGAGCACCATGTAGAATTCCTAGTTTGAGAAATAATGCTAGCAACAAGCATCTTTGTGAGTTCCTTTTGGAATAAGGGGGCCAATTTAGGATTTATTCGTCTAAATTTCTGACGAAATGGCTTAGCATTTTCATCTTCTAAAGGAATAATATGTTCCATAACATTTTCCCTATAGCCTATTAACTCATTGTACTAAAAAACTAAAACATCCCTATACTCGTGAAGTAAATTTATTAATTTCTTTCTTTCATCATCATTTGTATCTTTACCAATTTTAATAATTCTAAGATCCTTAAATCTACCAACTTTTACTTCAATGGACTCTCCAGGATCAATTTTATTTTCCTCTTTCTTCTTAATAACACCATGCCAATCAAAGTGTATTGCAAGAGCAACAACATTCTGAGGAGTAGGATTTAAAATATCTTCATCGTTATCATGTCCATCCTCCTTATAATTTACTTGAAAACCCTGAAACTCATCCCAATTGTCTAAGAAGTGAATAATCTGTCTTTTATCACCAAAGGCCTGCCAATGCTCAGAATTATCTGGGATAGAAGGTCTAAAAACAATTTCCATCTTAGTTTTATCTTCAATTAAATTATCAGATAATTTCATGGTGGAATCATAAACATCTAACTCATTGACCAAACTATTTTTCTCCCTTGCGATAGCTTCAAAGTTAATGGCATCAAAATACTCCATGGCATCCCACACAACATCTCTATAATTTTTTAATCACTAATTTTACATGTAAATTTATTTTCAATTTTCATGATAAGTAAATTTGAATCACCCTTGATAATTAGAAATTTATCTTTTAAAGCTTTTTCCAACTCAATACCCAATAATAAGGCTTCATATTCAGCCACATTGTTGGTCGCTTCAAATTCTAACCGATAAGCAAATTTGAAAATATGACCAAGGGGAGATTTTAAGACAACAACCCCACCTTTACCATGCCTAGATGTTGCACCATCAAAGTATAAATACAAAACCTTATCTATTAAATTACCCACTTTTTCTTCAACCTTGGCCTCCAAGGAAATGATATAATTAGATAAGATAGCATGATTCCCTAGGCTAGGTTGTTCACTTATGATTTCATTGTGGGGACTTCTAGGATCTTCTACACGAAATATCCTTTTAGGCTCTCTCTTTAATTTAAGATATTTTTGACCATTAGGGGAAGGAATCATAGAATATGACTAGTTAATTCGTATGCTTCCTCCTAAATCAGAGGCCAATTTCCTAGACAACAACATGCCCCAAGCATCAGGCACATCAACCACAACTATGTCCATAACAATCATGATATCGGAGTAGACAAACATATGGAATTGTAAGTCCTTAATCAACCAATGAACTTCAATTTTCTTTAAATCCATGGCACATATGTTACAGTATGACCTAGATATCCTTAGGCTAAGTTGCTCCATGAATCTCTTAGTCATCACACAAGCTAAAGCACCAGAGTCAAGCATGCAGTTATATAAACGATAATTGTTCACAAGGAAAGTAATGAAGAATGGAGAGTTTTCTTTATTATAAGAATCCATACTCTGCAATTATATGGGAGCATCCTGATAGAAAGCCTCAGGAGGTTCCTTTTGAGTTGCATTTACCTAGGTTTTATTAATAGAATTTAATAACTTAGTCCTTTGGGAGGTTATATTTACTATCTCTGTGACAGGGACCAAAACTTTAGAGTTGTAAAACCAACCTCCTAAATCAATATTCATTCAGAAGCTGATCCAAACCTAATACTTCGAGAATTAACTAGGTTATCATTTTGATTTCTCCTTTGATAAGCTAAACCCTTGTCCTTAGTGATTTCAAGGACTTGCTCAGGTGGAGGTTTCTCACCAAAGAGTTTAAGACATCAGTTTCTTTACCAAATTTGATACTATATGAAGATGTCAAAGGTCGAACGGATTGACTATTTCCCTTGACCTCTTCCCAATTTTCCTATGACAAATGGTATTCTTTACCAACCATATTTATCTGGTTGCCTGTCCCAAGAATCTCATGATGCATGATACTCTTGATAACAAGACAATTGGCTTCTTCATGAATCTCATCACATGCTCTGTAATAAGGTAGGTTCTCCTCCATAAGATTATTCATTTCAAGAGGATTGGGAGGCCTTTTCTCTCTGGTTTAGGCTTTTCTTTGGAAATTATTTCGATTATTATTATTATTCTGACCCCTAGGTTGAGGATTTTACATTTTAGCTCTTTCCATTTGAATCAACCTAGACTGTAATGTAGTTATTTCCTTAGCATTATCAACAATCATCCTAGCTTGATTTAACTCCATATTTTCCAACTTCTTAAGCAATTTTTACATAGTTACTTATTCATATTCCTTTTCTTTTCCTTTAGGTTCTTTTATTTTAACATTATATCTATTAAACCTAGGAATTTCATATTTACCGGAAGCCTTCTTATCTTTTTCTAGCTCTTCAGTTGTGATTTGACAAGCCTTGTAGTCATTAGGCTTGGTCCTTCTTAGCTCATAAAAAGTATCGATTGAAAGCATTGAGATAATATTCTAGAAGCATTTTCTCAGTTGATTTGTAATGAGTAGATATTTCTTTAATCATACGATTAAAACTTTTATTAAATTCTTCACATGTCTCAATTTCATTCTACGCTAATGACTTTTTCTAGAAATTGATCTTCTTTTTTATTACCACATTCCTCTCTAGAAGCATTAAGGAGGGAATTAAATGAAACAATGTTATGATAAGGCCTACCCTAAACCAATCCATAGCATCATGCTCAAGGGTCAAGACGAAACATTTCATTTGCACATCCTCATAATTATGAGCATTAGTGAATTTAGTCCATCAACTCTAAAAAGCATATAAATAATTTTTAACAGTGATTGCATTATTTCCTTGGAAAGCAGGTAGCTTTTCTAGACCATTATTAGGAAGGTTATGGGAACCCTAGATGTTAGCAAAGTTAAGAGGCTCATAGATATCCATGATGTCTGAAACGTGAGGATTCAAGAAGAGTTAATGGATGTCACATAGAGCTTCCAGGCTGAGGTTGTCAAGGAGTGTAATGAAGAGAGGTTGTGTAATCTAGCTTTGAGAGCCCTTTCAGGATCCGGAGCGGGATTATCCAAGTTGCTTGGGTTACTACTAGTACATGCTGCTTTACAAGATGATGGAAGTGGAGACGCCACATGGATAGATATATAACCTAGACACAAAAGATGATATGATGAAAATGAGATGAAGATGAAAGGATCAAATGATGAGAAGTGATTGAGAGGACCAAGGACAGGAAAACTATGTCCCTAGAAATGACACCAAAAAATGTTGTCGCGCAAAGTGTCTAGGCACCACACCAATGCTCACAGTAAGGGATGTCACTCTAATCCTTACTCACTACGTTTAGACTCTCTCCTAGACAAGTAAAGGGGGGTAGTCCCTGGGGTGAATGAATGAGGATAGCCTGTGAGACACAGGCTCTAGGAGACTTAAAGATGAACAACTTGATGAATGTAAATAAGTCCTAGTTAACTGAGATGAATAGATCAAACAATAAATAAGATAAATACACAAGATAGAAATGATTCCAGACCGGTGCCTTTATATTCAATTGACCATAGACTAAATAAAAACAAGTTATCAAGAGAAATTTATAAATGTGGAGAAAGTGACGATCATGAACAACTAAACGTAAACGCCCAAAAAATTATCATCCAATTTTCTAGCAGTTAAGTCCCATGAAGAATTATGAAACTTAAGTACTAAGCAATGATTCTAGATTTAAAAAATAAAATTCAATAACCCAGATCTAGAATAATTTATCTTTCTCTTATATTCAATAATTTTAAAACATTAATCACACGTGACAATAGAGAAATCACTACCTAAAAATTTAAAATTTTACAGTTAACACAAAAAACACCAGGGAACTTTAGATTAAAGCTTTATTTATCCCTTAGGTAAGTTTAATGTGCTAAGCTAACAAAAAATTCAAGAGTACTTAATTAAATTTAAAATTTTTATGGCCCATAGGCCACATAAAAATTAAAAAAATTTAAATCTGAGGGCACAAATTCTCCTTTCGATTTAATTTCTTAGCAATTCTAAAGTCACCAAAAAAAAATTAAAATTCTTAGATTTTTTAATGTTTTTGAATGTTTTCAATTTTTGTTTATGAATCAAAACCAAAATAAAAATTAAAAACTAAAAAACTCAAATATAAAAAATAAAAAATCAAATTTGAAAAAGGCCTAACCCTAATAAAAAATAAAAAAACAAAAATCAAAAGAAAGCCTACAGGAAAATCTACAGGAGGAAAACAGGGAAACTACAAGAGGCCTACAGGAGGAGGCCGACAGCAATTTTCATTGTTTTGAGGGTGTGAGAGTAGGTGGAAAAAGGTGGATGAAGGATGGAATGAGGTGTTAGGGTGCCTAAGGTTTACCATAAATCACCAAGAGAGAGAAATATGATTGGGTTTGCTCAAGGAGAGAGGAAGAAGTTTTATGAAAAATGAAGGAGATGCTATTCTAGCTGCAGAAAGGAGAAGCACTGGAATGTAAAGCAAAACCTAGTAAACCATAATTAACAAGCTAATTCTACTTTTTCCAAAAACACTATGAAAACCATGAAAGAAATGTTGTTACCTACTCAAGGAAGTAAACAACATCTAACCATGCTATTTCTGGAAGTAAATAAGCAAAAAACATATTTTTGGATTTTTATGTGTTTTTCTGTGAATTTAACATGCATCTAATTTATTGTGTGTGAGTGTGGCAGCAAATAGGTGGCATTAGAGGGTGGTTTTGGAGCATTCTTTCATTTCTTACAGCGTTTCCCAACATTTCCTTCTATACATCATAGTTTAGGCCATTTTAATGCAAAGCTCTGTTTTTTCCTAGGATGCACTCATTTCTTTGGTTGCTTGATTTTCTTGTTTGACTGTCAGCTTCCATGCAATAGATCTATTCCAATAGTAGGCTAGATTACTAGCAATCACACTCTCTGTCTGTTCCATGCCCTATAGGTCTCCCAAACCTCACCTCAATTTTGCCCTAGTTTCCTTCATTTTTCATAGAACTTCTTCCTCTCTCCTTGAGCAAACCCAATCATCCTTCTCACTCCTGGTGATTCATGGTAGAAATTAGGAACCCTAACACCTCATTCCAACCATCATTGACCTTTTCCACCCACTCTCAGACCCTCAAAACAGCGAAAGTTGCTATTGACCTCCTCCTGTAGGCCTCCTGTAGTTTCCTTGTTTTCCTCCTACAGTTTTCCTGTGTCCTCATTTAGTTTTTCTTATAGGATTTATTTTGAAGGTTGAGTGTGGGGAAATCCTCCAAAAGGCCACCTAAGACCTCCTAGGTCCCATCCACACCATCCTACATCTTCCCAAGCTCCAAAACCGCCCTCTAACACCACCTGTTTGCTGCCACACTCACACACAATAAATTAGATGCATGTTAAATTCACATAAAAACACATAAAAATTTAAAAATATGTTTTTTGCTTATTTACTTCCAGAAATAGCATGGTTAGATGTTGTTTACTTCCTTGAGTAGGTAATGGCATTTCTTTCATGGTTTTCATAGTGTTTTTGGCAAAAGTAGAATTAGCTTGTTAATTAGGATTTACTAGGTTTTACTTTACATTCCAGTCTTTCTCCTTTCTGCAATTAGAATAGCATCTGTAGAGTAATATTTCTTTCCTTTCATCACAGATAAATCTTCTTCTAAAATCTATAGAAGTTGGCTTGAGCTCCTAATGATCTCGTGCTAGTTGACCAAGTGAAAACCTGCAGTGAGAATAACACCTCCTTCATTTTTCATAGAACTTCTTCCTCTCTCGTTGAGCAAAACCAATCATATTTCTCTCTCTTGGTGATTCATGGTAGATATTAGGTGCCCTAACACCTCATTTCAACCTTCATCCACCTTTTTCCACCCACTCTCACACCCTCAAAACGACGAAAATTACTCTCGGCCTCCTCCTGTGGGCCTCCTATAGTTTCCCTATTTTACTCTTCTAGTTTTTCCTGTAAGCTTCCTTTTGAAGGTTGAGTGTGGGAAAAGCCTCCAGAAGGCCACCTAAGACCTCCTAGGGCCCATTCACACCATCCGACATTCTCCCAAGCTCCAAAACCGCCCTCTAACGCCACCTGTTCGCTGCCACACTCACACACAATAAATTAGATGCATGTTAAATTCAGATAAAAACACATAAAAATCCAAAAATATGTTTTTTGCTTATTTACTTCCAAAAATAGCATGTTTATATTTTCTTTACTTCCTTGAGTAGGTAATGGCATTTCTTTCATGGTTTTCATAGTGTTTTTGGAGAAAGTAGAATTAGCTTGTTAGTTAGGGTTTACTAGGTTTTGCTTTACATTCCGGTCTTTCTCCTTTTTGTAGTTATAATAGCATATATAGAGTAATCTTTCTTTCCTTTCATCACACATAGAGATTCTTCTAAAATATGTAGAAGTTGGCTTGAGCTCCTAGTGATCTCGTGTCAGCTGACCAAGTTTGTCACTTGGTCAACCTTCGCGATATCACTGCGAGCTCAAGCCAGCTTCTACAGATTTTAGAAGAAGCTCTATGTGCGATGAAAGGAAAAAAATATTACTCTACAGATGCTATTCTAACTGCAGAAAGGAGAAATACTGAAATGTAAAGCAAAACCTAGTAAAACCCGATTAACAAGCTAATTCTACTTTTGGAAAAAACACTATGAAAACCATGAAAGAAATACCATTACCCACTAAAGGAAGTAAACAAAATATAACCATGCTATTTCTGGAAGTAAATAAGCAAAAAACGTATTTTTGGATTTCTATGTGTTTTTATGTGAATTTAACATGCATCTAATTTGTTGTGTGTGAGTGTGGCAGCGAACGAGTGGTGTCAGAGGGCGGTTTTGGAGCTTGGGAGGATGTAGGATGGTGTGGATGGGTCCTAAGAGGTCTTAGGTGGCCTTCTGGAGGCTTTTTCCACACTTGGCCTTCAAAAGAAAGCCTACAGGAAAAACTACAACAAGACACAGGAAAACTATAGGAGGAAAATAGGGAAACTACAGGAGGCCTATAGGAGGAGGCTGAGAGAATTTTTTGCTGTTTTGCGATTGCGAGAGTGGGTGGAAAAGGTGGATGAAAGTTGGAATGAGGTGTTAGGGTGCCTAAGATCTACCATGAATCACCAGGAGAGAGAAATATGATTGGGTTTGCTCAAGGAGAGAGGAAGAAGTTCTATGAAAAATGAAGGAAACTAGGGCAGAATCAAGGTGAGGTTTGGGAGACCTATAGGGTTGGATCAGATGGAGGGTGTGATTTCTGGTAAGCTAGCCTACTACTCGAAGAGATTTGTAGCATAGAAACTAAAAGTCAACTAAGAAAATCTAGCAACCAATGCAGTGAGTGCATCCTAGGAAAAATTGAGTTTTTCATTAAAATGGCCTAAACTATGATGTATAGAAGGAAATGCCGGGAAATTATATAAGAAAGGAAGCATGCAAAAGGACTATTGAAAATTAGGAAGTGAACATGATAAAGAATATCTAAAGCAACGCAAAACTGAGCTATCAACCTACTAGAGAGCTGCAAACACTAGAAGTCCTAGGAATGAGAAATATCTGTGTTTTTGGGGCAGTAAGAGAGTCTTTGCCTCAAATCATGGTCCCAGAGGGAGGAAGAGAGGCCAAGGCACTGTTTCTAGCCTTTTGAATCTTCTCCGATCACTACTTAACCTACTATAGAAAACACAAATGGAAGCAAGCTACTAAATCATCAAAAGAAACCTATTCTTAACCATAAGTGAAATACATCTAACAACAAACTAATCTACAAACTGAAGTAAAGCATACAAATACAGGTAAAGAGAAGTTTGGATGCCTGGATTGGGCTCTAGCCCAAGAGCTTTAGCTTTCTGTGATAACTTAGTGCTAGCTCAAAAATGATTCCATCTTCATTATAAAAAAAATAACAAGTTTACATAAAACTGTCATAAAATAATAAGCTTGAAATTTGAGCAGAGTTTACACAATAAAAAAAAAGGTTGACCCTAGTGAGGCCCTAGGCCTCTCCACTTATACATTTGAAGCTACCAAAAACTTCCTTAAAATCAGGGAGGCTTGTCTCCCAAAACTCGATATAACTATCAACCATCTTCCACTTGCTCGGTTGCCTTCTAGTGCATGATTCGGCTGCTTGTACTCCGAGCTGAATGAAGGGGAATTCGAAGTGAGGAGAAATAAATGAGGGGGATTCCCTCCTATAAGCCCTCTCCTCTATCTACTTCATGTTATTGCTGCAGTTTGACCACTAGATCCTTGACTTTGACCTTGAAATCCATCAATAATCTGCATTAAATACATGTTAGACCACATGTCATAATAACTAACTCAACTCACCCTATAAGCATAAATATAATCAGAATATCATACAATAAGCTAAGAAAATGGTTCATTTGACTAGGTTAGGAGGGAAGATGATCCCATATAATTACCCATTTATGAGGCTCATCATCACCCCCTACTAAAGGTGTTGCTCATCCTCTGAGCAACCTAGTCAATATTTTTGTCTTTCATGGCCCTGGTGGCCTCCCTAACATTACAGGCTTCTGATATGGTTTTCTCGTGTTCTCCATAAAATCCTACCTTTCTGTCTATGTCCTTCCACTGCTCCTTCTCTTCTTCTTCTCTTCTGCCTTCCAGCATGCCTAATATGAGTGGAGGACTCAGTTTAAGGCCAATCTAGTTGACCTTCAGCCTTTGCATGGAGCACTTGTACATTGGCACTCTTTTTAATGCCTCCTTCATCCACATGGGGGAACGATATTCTTTGATTTACAGGCTATGGGGTAAGGTGTTCCATCTTCTCATGCATGCATGCACACAATCATCCCCGAGTAGCCTATGCATATATTCAAAGTGTGGAATGGCTTCTTCCTGATTGGCTAAATATTTAGGGGCAATATGAGGGTCATTGGCAAGCAGGTTGTGTGTGCTGATGAGTGCCATAGGATTTGATAGCTCAGCTCTTATCATCAATGGTTCATTCTGCTCTTTTATTAACAATCTTTTCATTTTTACTACCCTCAATTCTTCATGGTTCATCCATGACACCATGGTCATTAATTTCATATCCCCTAGCTTGGAATTTGGGTCCCGCACATTCAGGTCTGTGAGGGCCATGTTGTGTAGATAAAACTTTTCCATCTTTGCTTTGTCCTCGGAGGTGCTTTGGTCACACAAATCCATGAACTACCTGTATTCTTGGAAAGGCATTATGCCTCTTTGTGCCAAATTTTTTATTCGGAATTGAAGCCATTGATCCTTCAGATAGAGGCCATAAGATTTGGCTGGTGTTCTACATTGTAATGCTTCTATGGATAAGCTGACCATGTATGCCAAATGAGTCTCTTTCTCCTGCAGCTGCCTCCTTAGTAAATTATTCTCATTCTCAAGGTGGCTTCTTGTAATGGCTTATCTGTCTCTGAGAGCACTCAATTCCATACCCATTTCCCTGAGTTTGTCTTCCATGTGGCCAATATCCTCAACTCCTTTGGACTTGTCTATCTGCATCTACCTATGCATTCTCACTCTCTCTTTTTCCAATTCGAAAAGCAATGGAATTGAAAATTTTTGTGGGATTATCTTGCCTCCCTCAAGTAGTCTATAATAGGAGTCAAGATTAGGCTAGGGGTCAGGTTCTTGTAGCTCTTGTGCTTCCTCTTTAACCTCTAGTTGTCCTCCTATCTTTTCCTCAAGTTTTTGTGTCTCCTGTAGTTCAAACAATGTCTCCTGTAGGACTCTTTTATCCTCTTGTAGGTCTGGTTTGGGGTCCTGTAGAAATGCCTTTCCCTTCCATGTAGATGATCTTGTAGTCCTCCTTTCATAGGTTATGGGTGTCTTAGAAGAAGATTCTTTCACCTTGGCAGATGGTGAATCGTCAATGTTAATGGGAGTCTTTGATGAGGGCTAAGTTTTGCCTGTTTTAATTCTGGTACTCTTCCTTGCCCTGAAATACATGGAGGTTTTTCTTTTCCTCTTCTGCTTCTGCTTGACTGGTGTACTGAGGGTAGTGAGGGCAACTGCTACTTGTCTTTCCAAAGTTTTAGGGGACTCTTCTCTTTGCTCTACCCTCTCTGCCTCGTTTTCTCCCTTTTCTGTCTCTTTTTCCTCCTCCTACTCTGTCTCTTTTGCTACCTCCTGTTATATATCTTCAACTCTCCCCTCCTCTATTTATTTTCTTTCCTCCTTCCTCTCTTTCTCTGTGATGTCACCACTGGCTTCATCTTCTCCTCCTTGCTATTCTCCATCCTCACTGACAACAGGATTGACATCATAGGTTAATGCCTTGATGCCACCCTCAGTTGTCATATTTATGAACACGTCTCATGCTATAGGGATTGAAAGGGTATGGTGGGCTTCTTCTACTAGGATCTTGATTAGGCCATGGTGAGCTAGCTACTGTGAATTTCCTTCTTATACCTTGGTGCTGGAGTCAATGAGGGACTGAAGGAGAAAGTAACTGATACTGAGCTTTTGATGTGCTGGGGTATCCATGCCATATCTCAATTTTTGGAGGATTCTGAAATGATATCAATAAAAAATGTTGTGCATCCCCTCAAAACAAATGTATTTGATCACTTGGTAGCTAAACTCATCCCAGGGATATGGCACAATAGCCCTCCTAATTCCATTTTTGTCTTCAATAGGGGTTTCATTATCTTGGAAAAATTTCCTCTTGTCAGTTTGGCCAATTATTTTCTCATCTTTATTCCAAGGCAGCCCAAGAGGAAGGGTAGTGACCCTACTGATGAATTCATGGGTTATTTCAATGGAGAGGTTTATAATGGTTACAGTAGCATGAGTTCTTGTGTGAGGGACTAGAGAGAGAGCAAATTCATGGGAAATTTCATCATCAAACCCCCTAAACTTCTCAGAGAAATTCATCTAGTTTTCCCTTGTCAATATTTCCACCACTTGAGGATGTGCATGGAGTCTAGTGGAGTTAGTGGGCTCTTTTCCCATAAACCCCCCTATCATACTGCTTGTACTTATTTTTGAAAAACTAGATATGGAGGTGGAGACAAATAATTTTGAATGAAATAGAAAAATAGAGGGGACTTTTTTTTTCAAGAATTTTTTTCCTTTTTTTTAATGTATTTCTACCCTCTTAAAGACTCATTTTAACTTCAATTTGTGACCAACTCTCACATTTTGATATTCAATAGAGGGAATTCATGAATCCCACCTCTTCACACTGAAATTCGTGCCAAAAATCATGTTTCCTCCCTTCAAATTGACTCATTGCCCCTCCTGTAGGTGCTCCTGTAGAAAACCTGTAGGGCTCCTATAGAAGATTCTAAGAGAAAAAATATGGAGGAAACCGATGGAGGATGGTGGATATGAGGCTGTGGGGGCATCATAAGACTACTGTGTGGTTGAGTTACAAGCAGAAAGTGAAGAAAAGGTGGTGCGAATGCGCGAGTAGGAGTGCTCATTACCTTTTATGGCTGTTTTTGGTTATGAGTGCTGAGCTGGCAAGGTGTATGTTGCCCATATTAGGACCATTGGTCCCCACTTTCTTGGTCATAATGACCCCCCTCGTAATCATCCCCTCATTAATACATCAGAGTTAACTCTTCCTCCCACTACCTGTCCTTCACATCTTTTGCTTGAGTTAACTGTGCGCACGTGGGTGATATCTCGGTTAAGTGGAGTCAACTAAATGAAGGTGGCCAAGTTAACTGGCCACCTTTGCCTCTTTTGATTTCAACCATCTTGTTGCCTTTGTATGATTCAAAATTACGCAAATGTAGATAGAGGAGTGACTTAGCTACTTACCTATAATCCAAGTGTATTTGCTGCCATTGACTGTGAGGTGCTGTGGCTTTCTCTGCTGCATGCCTTCATTTTCCCTCATGCATATTTTCTTTGCTTACTAATGTGTTGTTGTGTGTTTTTGCAAGTTCTTATTTTGCTCAAGCTAAGCTGCATGTACCTTTTCAACCTTCAGATGTGTTGTTCCTTGCTACTGGTGCTGGACTTCTATGGGATCAGCTGCTACAGGAATTTCTACATGAGCTCTTGTAGCTGCTTCTCCCCTTGAAACTTCAGCTATTTCCCTGTGCTTGGAGCTTGAGAATTATGCCAGAGGTGGAGATGAATGATGGAGGGATAGTAGGTAAGCTTCAAGTAAAGTTAATGGTGCCTTTTCCTCCTTTTATTTTTGTTTTTTTTTCCAAATTGAAAAATTGTTTTTCTGTGTTTTTTCTTGGAAAGGAAAAAAATAATGATTCTTGGAGTGTGATGCAGACTTGGAAATGATGGCAAGGAGGTTTGAAGATGGTAAGAGGGATTATAGGTTCCTCATGAAGCTTTTCTTGTCCCTCAAACTGCCTCTTATAGACAATTTTGGCTCTTTGTAATTCCTTCAGGAGCCTCCTGTAGAAAAAATAGAGCCTCCTGTAGAAAACACAGTTTTGGAAGAAGAGGTATAGTGGGGTGAAAGAAATGCCAAAAAATATGGAGGAAGGTGTGGAGAAGATGATATGGATGTTGGTATGAATTTCAGGGTCCCCTTGGTACCTTCTTTTGCTCCCTGTAGTCCTCCTGCAAACCTGCAATGCAATAAAAATTCATTTTTTCTTTCTCTCTTTTTTTTGAAAACAACTAGGGCACCTTAGAGAGGTTTTCACCTAGGGATCTTATTGTTTTCCCTTTTTTTTTACATCACTGGACCACCTTAGAAGAGGTTTTCAACCCAATGATGGGACTCAAGCACCTCATGGAGGTTTTCACTTGAGTCCTTATTTTTTCTCCTTTTTCTTCAGTGAGTGGATGAAGTGGAAGCTAAGACATGCTCCACTACCATCACCATTTTATTCAAATCTTCAATAAATTCTCGCTTGGAGAGGGGTTTCTTGTAGACTTTCAACCAATGTCCATTGACAAGCATGGGGATGGCTTCATCATCAATGGTTCTGATCCGAACTGAACCATTGTAATTGCATTTCTCCACAGTGTAGGGTCCCAACCATCTTGTCCTCAACTTGCCTTTGAAATCATTGTATATTGAATCATAGAGTAATGCCCAATCTCCCTCTCGGAATTGCTTCTCCCTGATATTTCTGTCATGCCATATCTTTCTCTGAAGTTGAACTACCTCTATATGGAGAAGGGCTTCAATCTGTATTCATCCAATCCATTGAGCTAAAGTAATCTCTCCTTCTGTGCATGGCTGAGGTCTAGGGACAGGTGTACACTTGACCATGAGTCTCTGAAGTTGGGCTTTTCTTCATAGTCTTCCAGGGACTCATCACTTCCTATGGTCATTTGCAAGATTTATTCTCTAGTATCTTTTATCCTAAAATAGTCTCGATACTTGTTGTTAAAGGCCTGTTGCATCTGAGCCAAATTTGTGATGCTATTGCCAGGTAATCCCATGAACCAGCGTAGCGTTGTGTCCTTGAGAGTAGAAGGGAACACTTTCAACTTTTGCTCATCTTCTGCATAGTCATAAGTTTGACAAATGACAACAAACTCAAACAAGAAGGTGTCAGGATCATTTGTAGTTAGACCATGGAAGTGAGGTAGGTCTGAAGGAATTATATTCCTCATTTTGGTGTCCCCATTGGTCCCAAGAATTGGGATGGTACCCTCTATTCTCTCTCCATTTCCCCTATAATTTCTCTTTTCAACCATTGGCTCCAGAGGAATGTTTTCTTCTTCTTCTTCCCCTATAGGTTCTTCAAATATATCTCGATGTTCACCTAAGGGTTATTCTTGATTACAACCACCGAAGAAGAGAGAAGGTTGGTTGTGTGAAGTAGTGGGGGTGTTGGGCAAAATTTTTCCTAAGTTATCTCTACTCCTACGAGGCATGAAAGGAAATATTTTTAGTTGGTTTTTTTCTTTCTTTTTCCCCACACTGAAAGTACCTGCAGAAACTGAAATTATGATTGAACAAAACAAATTGCAACTCGCTGAATGGAAATTTGCAGAATTGAAATGGAAAGCAAGGAAATGCAGAACTAAAAGAAAAGAAATGACTAGTCTACTTTTGCCAAAATAAACTATTAGCAGAATGTTGCAATAAGAAATATAAGAAAGCAGTAATCATAGAATACTCTGACGCTTCCAAAAAAAAAATTAAAAGGAAAAAATGAGATCGAAAAAAGACACAAACCCTAACATAAAACCAACAAAGGGAAAATAAGAAGAACGAAGTTGAGTTTTTGGTTTTGTCTGCATATAGGTCTTTGACGGTGGCAACAACGAAGGAGCTCGAAGGAAAAAACTGATCAACGAAAGGGTTCGACGTAGGTGAGGACATGTATTGAGAGGGAGAAGGCAACTGAGAGGGAAGAGGAGCTCAGGCTTACAAAAATGGTGTCGCAGTCTGGTTTAGGATGAGGGAGCTGCGATGTAGAGGAAGAGGGCATGCAGAAGAGCAACAAGTGGGACGTAGGTGGGCAAGAAAGAGGAGGAGTGATGGCCACAAGTTTTTTGCAAGTAGCGGACAGAAGAAGAGAGGGGCAACGCTGACAACGTATGGTGAACACAACATTTTGGAGCCACAAATGGGTTAATGGTAGTGTGGAGATAAGCAAGCAGTGAAAAACATAGGCTGAAGAAGATGGCTAGGCTTGTGTTTTGATGGAGGCTGCATATTAGGAGATGAGGGTAGAGCAGGAAGTAGCAGAGGGAAGAAGAGGAAAGTTTTAGTTGTTGCTGTTGTTTTTTTTTTCTTTCTCTTTTCGAAATTTGCAGCGAATCAATAAACCCAAGAAGTACATAAATGTTAGCCGAGAAAATCAAGATAAACCCATAAAAAACGAATTCCACAACAATATATTATTATGCTTCAGATTTTGCCTTAAAACCCTTCAAAATTTCCAGATCTAAAAAAATTGAAAACTCTTAGAGTGCAAAAAAGTTTGAATAATATCCCTGCAAAGAGATGTTGAGGCCAAATCCTACCCTCCAGGGCCTAGATCTGGCTTCAAACAAAAATTCGCCTTCAAATATGTACCTATAATGACAAAACGAAACACCCATAAATGAGATATACAATGATAAAAAAAATAAAATAAACTAGCTATATTACAATAATTACAAGCTCAAGGCTCTAAGTAGCAAGCTCTATCATTATTCCGCACAAAAAGTTAACTTTTAAAATTTTAAAGGAGGTGCTATCTCGAAATCATTCCTATATCACCAACAAACTCTTATGATAATCCCAGAGCTAATTTGGTTGGGCTCTTCAATAAACACAGATCAGGATTTGGCTGGTCCAATTGAAAGCTTCCCCTAACACCCGAGGATATAAAACCAAGATTTCCCTGCAAAACATGATCTAGCCATTAAAAATAGAGTGAGAAAATAATAATTAAACTGAGATAAATAGAGATACATGCTATTACGTTCAAAATTTAGATTATATTCAAACTCCAGAGACTGAGCAAGATACTTGTACTCAAATCACTCTTCAAAAGTTGTCATCAATGGCTTTAGAAAAAATTATGCATGAAAACTACACATATTACAATATTCTCAAGAAGAGTAACACCAACATAATTTAATTCCAAAGTCTTTCTTTATTATACAGAAAAAATATTACACCAGAGCTTCTTTCTAATCACATGACTCAAAGATCGGATAAATCAACTAACAAATGACTTCCTATTTAAAGATAAATCCTCCAACAAATAGATCAAGTGATCTTCATCAAACCAATTGTGACCATTAATGAAGATTAAGACTTATTTTATTCTCAACCATCGAAATATTTAAATATTTGGGGAAATTTGGAATTTTTAATTAAATGCATTTTAATTAACTCAAAAATAGATTTTTTGAGTTAGTCCCCAAAACATTAACTTTGACTTAATCCCCAAGGGTCAAATGTTTAAAATTTAACAAAATGGTTAATTTACCTTAGTTCCGGGACCTTTTAAAATTTAATTTTTTAGGACTGGAAATTTTTTCCTTTGGAGAATTTAAATTTATCTAGGACCTAAAATTAATTAAATTTCTGGCTTAGGATTTTAATTAATTTTTGGCCAGAAAATTTTCTTAATTAACCTATGAGGGGATAAATTATTTTTCCAATCCTCGAGACACTTTACATCATGATTTTCATATTTCCTAACCATAAAGGGGAAAACCCTTCTGTAGAAAGCCCTCACAAACTACCCATTTCTGTGACACAAACATAGTCTGCGAGACCAAGCAATTTGTAATAAAATAACCTAACGAAATAGTTAGGATTATTCCCAAATCACTTTTACATAGACTCAATCTAGAACACTAGGACTCACCTACGCTCCTAGCAAAAAATCCATTCCATCTTTGGGGTAAGATTGGAGGGGAAAACTCTACCGACCATCCAAGAATATATTGGTGTGACAAAAAGCCTCCCAGAATGGAGATCATCACTAGAAAGTAGGTTTACCTAGGTTGTTATATATGTGAGACGGTTCTGTTGAGATTATTTACATCATATACATGCAAAATGGGTTTACATTATAACATGATGATTAGGCTGATGATGATAACTGAACAACACAAAGATATAGGTGAGGTGCGATCCCTTTTACCAAAAAAGGGGGTGTACTGCTATGGTTCGTTGACACGTTGTGGTAAAAAATGTCCATGAAGAATAAAAAAATATAACACAACTTACCATTGATGAGTTGAAGAGATCCTTACTATCCCATGAGATAAGGATTAATAGAGATGATGATTCTATGGAGAATGACTTCAAATCATAGGAATATTTTAACATAGGTCAAGGAAGGAACAACAAAGGGAGTAACAAATATAATAAGGTCATCTTACATAGAGGCAATTCAAGCTTAGATCAAGAAGATTTTCCCTAGCAAAACCCTTGAAGCTTAAGGTGGAGTTGTACATGTCATCTACAAATATGAGAATATGAAAAATTTATTTCTTAATTTGATTATTGTAAATGGTATGTGAATTATGCTACTTAATAGACGACCAAAGAGTTTATTACTTGTGATGATTTGGAAGAGAATAAAAAATATATTTGGTTTTTAGATACTAGTTGTAGTAACCATACGATTGGAAATAGAAATATGTTTACAAGCCTAGAAATTTCTATTAAGGTTAAAGTAAAATTGGTTGATGACAATATTGTTAATGTTGTTGGTAAAGGTACACTCATTGTCCTTATTAAAAAGAGGTGAAAAAAACAAATTCGATTTGGTCCAAGGATTAAAACATAACCATATAGGCATTGATTAACTTACCCAAAAGGGATACAGAGTTACACTCAATGGCGATACTCAAAGAAACCACACAAATTTCCTAGGAGGAGACTAATTGTTATAATTTAAAGGAGAAAAGATATGATGGATCCTTTGACTATAACAAATTCCAATGAGTTAATCACAATTTCCAATAAAGTAACCAACATATATGACCCATGGCTTTGGAATTTTAGATATTAACACGTGAATTTTGGAAGGCTAAATTTGTTTCCACAAAAACACTTGGTGAAAGGCCACCAATAATACATGAATCGACTTTAGCCCATAGGGTGTAGAATAAATAGTGGTTGTGTGTTTTGTTAAGGCACTCCATAGTACAAATATGATCGATTCGAAACTTCATGGGAGCCTACATGCTAAGGGCTAGTGTGGGTTAGGACGAGCAACGATCTCCATTTTTTAATGATTTTATTTAGAAAAATTGGATACATTGTTTTAAAATTCAAATATAATTTTTTTCACAATTTCAATGATTTTAAAGCTCTCATTGACAAATGATAAGTATAGTAAAATATTGAGATGGGTAAAGGAGGAGAATATACCCCTTAAATAAATGGAAGACATACCAAATGGATGTGAAACATCCATTATTAAATGGAATTTTATGTCAAGAAACTACAAAGGTATGAAATCAAATGATATAAAGATGAAGTAATGGGAATTTTTATTTTTTTATTTATACTTGGATAATATGTACACTAAAAAATTAGATCAGTTTAAAACATCAATGAAACAAGGATATGAGATGATAAATTTGGGCTTAATGTACTTCTTTGGCATTAAAGTAAATAAGTTAAAGTTTGAAATACATATATGTCAAACAAAATATGGATTAGATGCACTGAAAATTTTTAGATTAAAAGGAAACATATACACCCGTAGCAATATGAACAAAAGCTGACCAATAAGATAAAAATTCAAATGAAAATTGAAATTTTTTCATATATAAATTGAAAATTGTTCAAAAAAGTATTTGATAGTAATATGTATATTTTGATTAGATTTAAAAAAACCTATTTACAAATTGACAAAATAATTTCAACATGCATTATAGTAATAACAAAATATGGTATTTTATACTCAAATTATTGAGTACTAAATAAGAAATACCCTGTCCAAAATATGGTATTTTATACTCAAATTACTGAGTACTAGATAAGAAAGACCCTCTCCAAATTATCATGGTGATATTCCAATAATTACCTTTTCCATGAATTTTGTTTTTAACTTTTATAGGTAAAACTAAAAAGTTGTAAAGACTAAAACATTTAACAAATTTAATTAAAAAGTGTGTGTTGAAATTGTCGTTGAAAGTTTTAAAACTATCATAAATAAATATTGATTTTTATATTGAACTTTACTGGTTTTTTTTAAAGCTCCTATAAAGGAAATTGAAAATATATATAGATATATACAAAAGAAATCTGTTGTCTCAAAAAATCAATTTTTATTTTAGTTATTTTACATTAAAAATTAATATCAATTGATTGGTCTTAAATATAAGATTTAAGACAAAAATATGTTGAGACAAAAATATTTTAAGACAAAACTTTATATTTAAGACAAAAATAGTTTAAGACAAAAATATCTTAAGACAAAAGTAGTTAGAGACAAAAATATTTTAAGACAAAACTTTATATTTAAGACAAAAATAATTTAAGACCAAAATATTTTGAGACAAAACTTTATATTGAAGAAAAAAGTAGTTTGAGACAAAACTTTATATTTAAGACAAAAATAGTTCAAGAAAAAATTATTTTAAGACAAAAACAATTTAAGACAAAATTATTTTAAGACAAAACTTTATATTTAAGACAAAACTTTATATTTAAGACAAAAGCATTTTGAGACAAAAATATTTTAAGACAAAACTTTATATTTAATACAATGACCACTTTACATCAAACCTATGTTTAATATGATATTTCACTTCGAATGAAAATGGAGGGCAGCGCTGAGTTTCAGGGTGATCTGCGCATGTGTTCTGAGCTGGAGCTCCCGCGCTCCTGCTTCCTCAATGCCTGTGGCCCTCCGCAGGGCCCCTACCTGGCAGCCCCTGCAGCTGGGCTCTCAATCCTTCCCGACATCCCCGCAATCGGGCTCTGCCTCCCTCCTCCAGCTAGTGTTGTTGTTGGCACATCATCCGCGTCTGGGTTTTGCGAATGCAAAGGAGCGTAGCCGCCACCATGAGTGCGCCTGGGGGTGGGGAGCCTTCTCCCACCCCACCAATCTCTTCAGAAGAAGCATCCAGAATATTTCTCTCGCAGAAAGGGAAGAAAAGATTGATTCCAGAAGTCCCGAAATTCATCAAAAAACTGGAGAAAATTCCCGAGATCGCCCTGCCAGAAGACCAACCGATAAAAATCGCCCTAGCCCTGGCTGACAGAGGGTTGGTAGGAAAATTTATGGGACGTTGGCCCTCTACAAAAACAACAGATGACTGGATCCAATGCAATTGGAGGCCCCAGCTAGAAAACAATGTGATCTGCTATGCTGTCGGAAGAGGGTATTTCATTTTCCAGTTCACCTCCAAAGAAGATCGAGATTTGGTTTTTAGAAACAGTCCATATTTTATGGGAAATCAGGGTTTATATCTTAATAAGTGGACCCTCGACTTCGATCCCTCAATCGATACCCCTAAAGAGGTCCCAGTCTAGGTCCAACTTCCCAATATTCCGATCCATTCCTGGAGCTATCACACCTTGTAGAAGATTGGAAATAGCCTAGGTCATTTCATTGACAAAGAAGATAACAACGACCAATATACTTGCGCAAGAATCTGTGTGGAAGTCGATCTGGAAGTTGGACTGCCGGAAGCGACAAAACTTACAGTTGGAGAATGGCATCACTATCAAAAATTGGATTACGAGCAACTGCCTTTCAAATGCAGAACCTGTCACGAACATGGACACTTCCAACGAAATTGCCCAAAAGTTCCAACCAGGGACAAAGTGGACAAAGAAGGATGGAAGGAAATAAAAAAGGGCAAGGTAGTCCCAAAACCAACTGAGAAGAAAAATTCAGGGCCATTGGTGAAGCCCCAGCCTATACAAAAGGAAAAGAAGTTCCAAAAGAGGGTTATTCCTCTGGGATAAAGACAAATGCCATTAGAACCCAAGAGGAACCAGAAGACCCATCGAAGAAAGTGAAAGAAGCAGAGGCAAAGTCAACTCTTCATTAGAGGATGAACAAGGGGAAAAAGAAGAAAACGAGGAGTGCATCACTCTAGGCTCCAATTTTGAGGGAGATTCAGAAGATGGAGTCTCAGATTCAGATAGCTTGCAAGTCACTCCTATCAAGTCAGCCAAGGGTCGAAAGTCCAAGAAGAAATAGAGAGAGGAACAAAATTATCTAGATGTTCTCCAAGGCTCTCAGAAAACTCTCAAAGGAATGATGAATACTAGATCTAGGCGCAAGCATGGTCAGGCTCCAAAAGGAGCCATAACCTTCCAAGCCAGTAAATAATGAAATATGTCTCCTGGAATTGCAGAGGGTTAGGCAGCAGGTTGAAAGAAGAAGCTATAAAAGACATTGTAAGGATGTACTCACCTGAAATCCTTCTCATCTAAGAGACAAAACTGGAGGACCTTCTACTCCTCCATGCAAGCAAAGCATTCTAGCATAAAGGCCAAGGGAGAGCAGTTAGCGCCAGAGGCACCTCTAGAGAGATTGCCTCCTTTTGGTACAACTCCAAATATGATCCAATTCACGAAGAATTCTGCCCCCATTGGCTACTCACTAAGCTCCTCCATAACGAATCTGGCCACCAAGTAAGTATGTTCAATCTTTAGGCTTCGGTCTTACTGTCTGAGAAAACGGTTTGTTGGGAGTCACTCCAGTCCTATATTTTCTTGAACAACCTAGAAAATATTATTATTGTAGGTGATCTGAATGTTACGCTAGCCGCAGAAGAGAAAAATGGGGGCTCTCTGGTCAGGGACCCAGCTAGAGAATGGATTGAAGACCTCATTTTAGATTGGGAATTGGAGGATATCAAGCCCACATCTGGGAAATTCACTTGGTCAAACAAAAGGATAGGTCCCGACCACATTGCTTCTCATCTGGACAGATTTCTCATGCAATCCTCCTTCTTGACTAGTGATCTAATGTCCACCTATAAAATTCTGCTGAACTACACCTTTGACCATCAACCCATTCTGTTTGAGCTCTCCTTGGATGGAAATCTTGACCCCATTCCCTTTATATTCAATTCTCTATGGATTCATCAAGAAGGATTCTAGGAGGTGGTCTCCGAGGCCTGGAATCGGCAAGTTCAAGGATCCCGTTTCTTTGTGTGGGAAGAAAAAATGAGCAAACTTAAAAGGGAGCTCAAGGAGTGGGCTAAAAGGTTGAAAACGCCCACCGCCAAAATAAAGGAGATGCATGACAGTTTAGCAGGCCATCAATTAACAACATTTGGATAATTTCGACGCAACTCAAATCCTTCTTCAAAAAGAAGTAGAGCTACAAAAAGATCTCCATAGAGTATGTAGGGATGAAAAAGAGTTCTAGAGACAGAAGTCTAGAAATCTTTGGTTACAAGCTGGAGACAAAAATACAAGCTACTTCCATAAGCAAGCTGAAGCACGCAAGCACTTCAAAACAATAAATGAAATTCACTATCAAAACACTGTGGTTAAATATTTTGAAGGCATAAAGTGAGCAGCCAACTCCTTCTTCAAAGATCTTTACTCTGCCCCGGAAGACTCTCCTATCGATTCTCAAGCCTATCTGATTGATCTTATTCCTCACTGTGTTCAAGATTCTGACAATATTATGCTAACTGTTCCAATCAGTATGAATGAGATTAAAGAAGCTTTGGATTGCATGGATTTGGATAAAGCCCCGGGCCCTGATGGGTTCACTGCAAGGTTCTACCTGACTTGCTGGCCTACAATTAAAAGAGACCTTCTGAGAATGATCCATAAATCTCAGACCTGCACCAAGATTGGAGGTAGTATCAACTTGGCCTTCCTTGCCTTGATTCTAAAAGACAAAGGCACCATCAATTTCAACAGATTCAGGCCCATCTCTCTATGTAATACAAGTATAAGCTGATTACAAAAATAAAGCCAATTGTATTAAGAAAATTCAGCCAGTCATCATCCCTGAAAACCAAAGAGGATTCATAAGAGGGAGGAAGATTCTTGACAATATTGTGTTTTTGCCTGAAGAAATTCATTCAAGCTGTCATCGAAAAGAGAAAGGCATGGTGATTAAGCTAGATTTCACAAACCCCTTTGACAGTGAGACATGATTTCCTATTTTCTGTGATGGAGAAATTTGGCTTCTCAAAAGTTCTCATAACTTGGGTGAAAGCTTGCATTGTCTCCCCTTGGATAGCGCCTCTGGTTAATGGTCAATCAACAGAATTTTTCTAGGCCTCGAGGGGGCTAAGACAAGGTTTCCCTTTGTCCCTGCTTCTTTACTCCATTCACGCTTTAGTGCTTAGCTTCCAACTAGACTACTGTCAACGGATCCAAACTCTGCTAGGCCTGAGAATGGCTCACAATGTTAAAGACATAAATCATGCCCAGTTTCCTGATGATACATTATTTCTTGGAGGAGCTAACATAAATTCTGCTAGAACCTTCAAGAAGGAGCTGGACATTTATAGGGAGGTTTGTCACACGGAATCAGTCAATAGTGCGGACACAACCGACCTTCCTAGAAGTCTAAGACTCTCTAGTGACAAACAAGACAAACAAGAGCAATCCTTCTCTAAACATGCATTTACTATACGGGAAATCAAGTGTTTAGATCCTACCTGTAATCCAACGCTGTTGTAGCAGTCCAGCTCCACTGATCCAGATGAGCTCCTCCTTCACCTTGAAACCTGCATACACTAACAATCAAACGATTAAATAGCACTTGATAATCTCATAGAATAAAACATATTTAACACATAGACCAAGGAGTACATGAAACAACTCATAAATAACAAGTTATTGAGAAGAATGGACTCATTTGCATTAATAGGTAACAAAAGGAACAAATACAACCTGAGCCTTGGTGTTGTGCAAGTCCCTCCCAGGGTCCATCAAGAGTTCTCCTTTACTTTGACAAAGCTCACCCACTTCCAAATAGAACAAGCAAAGATGGCAATTTCTCCTCACAAGCTTCTAAATGGGAGGCCTAATTCCTGCAGCATTTACCCTTAGAAATGTATAGCTTTCAACCTCTCCTCCTTCTGGCCCAATGCCTGTACTTATAGTGCTCAAGAGGAAGTTAATCAGGTCCACCATCAATGGGATAATCCCCTCTTTGGATGGGATAGCTCCCCTATTGATGGGATAAGTTCCTCTTTGGTAGGGGTGCATGAACCATCTGGAGGCGCTCAATACACGTCGAACAACCTTCTAGAATGCTCTAGAAATGACCACAAGTGACTTTTTAAAGATGAAACTTGCGCATTTTAACCTTTTCAGGGGGACGCACCTACACCTTTACATACAGAGTGTCCAAAGACACAGTTTTTGTGAACATTGGGTGCGTCCCCGCAGGTAAGGTTGAGAGAACCTGCGTCCCCAGAGATAAATACATTTAGAAAGACTTTCTCTCTTTTTTGGAGTTTGACATGGAAAGCAGAGGCATAAGACTTGCCTAAGAGGGTATCATGACTGTTGATAGAGTCATCCTAACTGTAAATAGTCATGGTGACATTTTTTAGTGTAACAGATTGCCCCCTAAAGTGCGAAGCCTGAAGTAGATTAGGGTTTTGTATTATCTAGGAAGGGTGAAGCGCTTTATCATTTCAAGGATTATCTCATGGAGAGCCTGGTCAGAACCTGCAATTTTCAACACAAAATACATGTATAAGATTATATCATCACTGAGGTAGGCATTCCCATACTCAGATTAAAACTTTAACTAACAGACTAACTACTCTGATAAAGGAATGATCTTGCAGTACATCATAATCATAGACTTTTGTAGACACAGTATGGGTGCAACCATCTGTTTGTGATTAGTCTACTTAGATAATGAATACAAAACTCCTTGCAGCCTGGATGGTGGAGACTCGATCCAGGGTCTTCATTTCTACTTCTCGAATTGGTACGATTCTAGCCATGCGAATAAATGAGTTGATGTCGAACATGGTAGAAACCACTTGATTACCAGTCGATGATGTGAACTGTTAACAAGCGTGAGAGAGACCACCAGTAATGTCAATGGTTCTCAAAGTACCCAGTACAATCCATGAGATGTGAATGAATGAGTTGATGTCGAACATTTCACGGAATCCTTCGATCGAAAGTCAATGATGTAAACTGACGTCAAAGGCGAGAAACCTGCCATTGATGCATGCAGACTTCAAGGTACTGACGATTTCTAAGTCATCTCTCTAGATAATGCGCTGATGTCGATAGAAAGCGACCCGTTGCAGGCAAGCCCACAACACGAAATCATTGTTCAAGTTGAAGAAATGTTGCTGTAAGGACTGACTCAGGGATGGTCAAATGGATGACAAGTATTTTGCAGATGAAAGTTTTGCTTGCAGACCTCTTGAACACATAACGACACGACAGATGGCTTGGTGCTTAATAACTCAAAGTTAATCCCCGGAACCCGGCTGAAGACTTTCAAAGTGGTTTGACCAACTGTGAGGTAAAGGATTTCCCAACCCAGGTGAAAGAGTGTCGTATTCAAGAGTGGTAATAAAGTTTCTTCTGAGACAAAAGGTAACAAATAGGCTCATTCTTCTCTCTTTTCCCCCACCATTTCTGGCAAGTACCTCTTTATTTTTAACAAGCTTGAGGAGGATAACATATGCTTGATTATAAGCTCATCCTTCGGATGAGTCCAACCTAGTTTTGATTCGAACCCTAGGAAGGAGTGGTTCGTTCCTGTTTGTAATTGAACAGGTCCTTTACTGTGAAATGTTTAACGAGTCCAGTATAGGAGAAACTCGGCATTTTTCAATTTTAGAGAGTCTGAAAAACTTAAGAAGACTCCAAGTTGAACTTTTTCGTAGATTTGTGTCCCTCAAGCCCGAAAAAGTATAAAATAATACCTGGGGGAACCACTTGAACTTGCGACCAAGGAGTACTTTCATAATTAGTGCCACTGACCTGAAAAGTAAAAAGCGATCAAGGACACGTCGTTTTATTTCTAGTATCGAGTTTGAAACGACAAAAACCCGACAATCTTTTCCTGTTTTTACGGTCAGAAAAGGGATATAAGGGGACCATCTTTTGATTCCGTTTTAACGAGTGTAAAAGAAATGCTCGGCAATCTTTTCATATTTTAAGAGTCAGAAAATGGCTTAAAAGATGACTCTGAGGTTTCACTTTTTCGTAAATTTGAACGAGTTCGAAAAAATGATAAAAATGTACTCATGGTTTTCATTTTTTCGTAAGTTTTAATGAGTTCGAAAAAATGATAAAAATGTACTCATATGGCCGACTTTCAATTTAATTTACGAGCAGGAAAAGACGGAAAGAACTCGGCATTTTCATTTTTTTTACGAGAATGAAAAAATAGCAAAATAATCTCGAGATTTTCATGAGTTTAACGAGTCTTGAAAATAACTGACATTGACTCGAAATAGGTTTCATTTTTACAAAAGCTTGAAACAGAGAAAAACTATGCTTCAAAGTAGTTTCATTTTTTCACAAGCTTGAAACAGAGAGAAAACTGTGCTTGATGCCCCCTAAGCATAACTGCTAGAGCGCATGCCCCCCCAGCTTCATTGCATTCAACCGGTTGGATGAAATGAAGGTTGAGTTACGAGATCATTTGAAAGACTCGACCTAAAACTGTAAGAAAATTATGCAAAAAACTAAAATAACTAACCTAAATACTTGACATTTATGAGATCTAGTCAATCTCTCGACTCAAGTAGAGGAGGATTTGTTTCATTTTTTAACGAGCTTGACACAAGAAAAGAACTGTGCTCAGATTCGGTTTCATGTTTACGCAAGCTTGAAACGAAAAACTATGCTTGTTATAAGTTCGCATGCCCCCAGCATAATGATGCAAATCAAGGTTCATGCCCCCCAAGCTTCATTTCATTCAATGAGGTGGATGTAATGAAGCTTTACTTTCAAGATCTTGGAAAGACTCGTGGGAGTTGTTTCATTTTTTAGTGAGGTTGACATAGGAAAAGAACTATCCTCAAAACCCTTGTTTCATTTTTTAAACGAGCTTGACACAAGATAAGGAACTATGCTCATAACTACTCTTTACAATCTACCTAACAAAGAACTATACCTAAAAAACCTTGATTCATTTTTTAACGAGCTTGACACAAGACAAGGAACTGTGCTCTAAAGTCCTTGATTCATTTTTTAATGAGCTTGACACAAGACAAGGAACTATGCTCATGACTACGCTCTACAATCTACCTACTTAACCTACCCTTGTTTCATTTTTTAACGAGCTTGACACAAGACAAGGAACTATGCTCAAGACTCCTTGTTTCATTTTTTAACGATCTTGACACAAAACAAGGAACTATGCTCAAAAAGTTCGCATGCCCCCAGTATAATGATGCAAAGCGAGGTCCATGCCCCCCAGGCTTCATTGCATTCAACCAGATGGATGGAATGAAGGTTTACTTTCAATATTTAACTTGAAAAGGGAGTTGTTTCATTTTTAAGGAGGATGACACAAGAAAGGAACTATCCTCCTACCTGGTTCATTTTTTAACGAGGTTGACTCAGTAACAGGAACTATCCTCAAAACCCTACTTTCTATAATCTACCTACATATCCTAAAAACTACCTGATTCATTTTTTAATGAGGTTGACTCAGTAAAAGAACTATCCTCATACTAGCCTGTTTATTTTTTAACGAGGTTGATACAGGAAAAAACTATCCTCGTACTCACTGATTCATTTTTTAATGAGGTTGACTCAGTAACAGGAACTATCCTCACGACTCTTTGTTTCATTTTTTAATGAGTTTGACACAAGACAAGGAACTATGCTCATGACTTCCAGTTTCATTTTTTAACGAGGTTGAGAGAGGAACAAATTATCCTCGTACCATTGATCATGGCTTCCAACCGGAAGAAAGACATGTCAATGGACACACCTTGATCATGGCTTCCAAGAGGTCTTCATCAGAAGGAAGAATACTTCTTTGGAAGGAACACATGTCAAGGGACTCAAAAGGGATAAGAACATCGTGTTCAAATAATCCCATAGAGTTTTCCATGTCAATTACCGGATCTAAATCAACAGTGAGAGGCTCACTTACATCGGTAACTGAAAACATGGGACCAGTTGCCACATAATTAACCCGTGGCGAGGTAGATACCACTTTAGAATCAGGAACATTTAGGGGTGTCATATTATTGGTAGTTGAGACAAGACTAGGGAATGAAAGCTGGTCTACAGTCACAATATCGCCATTGTGAGGGAAAGACATCACACGAAAGAGTGTCGATACGACAACTTTCATTGCATAAACATAATCTCGCCCAAGGAGTAAATTAAAATCCAAGGGACCTCGAACTACCATAAGATCAATGCAGACAGTTTTACCTTCCAAGGTAATAGAAAACTTAGGAAGGATCCCTAAAGGTTCACTAATGGTTCGGTTAAAAGCTTTCAGATTCTGCGTAATAGGCGCAAGCTGAGGGGAACCCAAAGCTTTCCAAACAGTTGAGGATAAAATACTAACAGAAGCACCTTCATCTACCTGAGTACGATGTATGTCCCTACCACCAGCCTTCACAATGATTTGAAAAGGGATGGAGGAGGGAAGACGAGGTTCTGTTAGTCTATTCCAATCAAAGGAAAAGACCTCAGTGCTTGGAGGGGGTTCTGTAGAAACATGTGAAATGCCCCCCGGCATAGAAGAATCTGATATAACAAGAAGAACCTGAGCGGTATGAAGTTCACTTTCCAAAGGGAAAGTGTGATCGACCGAATGTGAAATTGAATCGACCACTTGATCAACTAACGGATCATCAACCTGACTGACATGAGTTTCACTCTCCAATGGAAGAGTGTGATCGACTGCACTTGAATTTAAATCAATCACTCCGTCAGTTGACGGGAGGTTGGGAGAAAGTTTACGGTAACCAGTTGGAAATTCTTGCTGTGGAACAGTAAGGTTTTCCAACAATGTTGAGGCTTCATCCATGTGAGGGCAAATGTGAGTTTGATGACTCCCTTTGCATAACTTACAAGGAAACCTAACTTTACCCTTTTTCCCAGGAACCTGACTATCATTAGTTGATGGATCAACAGAAAGTTGATGAGGTTTTTCTGACCATACTTCCAAGACCTTTGGAATACTAGGACAATTGACAAGGAAGTGGTCACCCTTACAAAGCCTGCAAGGGTATTTGGGTTTACGATGCATGTCGGAGTTTTCCTCAACACAACTAACACTTACAGCCATGGTTGGTTGGTTGACTTCTTTCTTATCTTGCTTCTTCTTCTTCTTCTTCTTCTTCCCTTTCTTCTTCTTCTTAGCCTCCTGGTTACTAGCATCAAGGCTTTTACCAGGCGAAGAGGAAGAAAAATTAGGCGAAGAAGGTAAAGGGTCAACAAAAGGTTGGTGATGTTGAGATGGTGAACTCTGTTGCGGTGAAGCATCCGGTTGAGATGGAACAATTGGATTACTTTGGGCCAACGAAGTTGAAAATAACCATATCGGTAAACCTATTGTAAATCCAGGTAATGACAAAGTAGCCATATAAGGAGGACCAACATTTCCAAAGTAAGGAAAAATACTAGGATTCTCATTAGGAAGGGTTCCTAGGTTGGTAAATTCCGGAACATTTGCCATTATATTCAACTTCAGTGAATTTTATTAACAATTTAAAACTAAAATTAACAATTCACAATTCACACCTAACAATTAAAATTCACAATTCACACCTATGGTCTCTAAAAGTAAAAACAAACAAATTAACACGCGCTATCAAATCTAGGAGTCAAACCACACACAAATAGTAGCCTTCCGGACCGAAAACACTAGTTGGTGATGAAACCCAACATCGCCAAATTCAGTACAGAAGTGGTGGGTGGAACAATTACCCCGGCAACCTGATTAATGAATAGACTGGACCAAGTTCCTCCACTTTAACCGTCTCGAGTGAAGTGAACCCCCCAGAAAATCCAAGTGAGTCTAGCCGACGTCTGCTCCAGGTACAGTGGGATCTTCCCTCCACCGTCACCTTGGGTAGAACCCTAAAGATAATGGTCACTAAGGTTACCAACAGCAACAAATGCACCTGGGGGAACAGTCTACACTCCGACAACACTCAAGGGCAGAGTATCAAGCTCAATCCCCTTGCCGGCTCCTTGACAATAATCCAAGGTTTACCGACAAGTGACCCCTGGCTCCTCGACAATGGTTAATCCAAGGTTTACCGTTTGTAATACGTGCGTGTCTGGCGTCATTCCCAACGAGGGAGGATTGATCCCCTCACTGGTTCGGACATGAGCTCGTGCTTCTCCTTTAAGAGGAGCTTTCCAGAGTACAAATGAAACAGTTGGATTTATCCTACCACAAGATGAGCTACTTGTTTGGTTTTGCTGTCTTGGAGAGTTAATTATTCTCCTACTCCAAGACACTAGCCTAAGCTATGTTGGTGTATCAGAGCCCTAGAAATGTAAAAATTACTAGATGAATTTTAATTAAGCGTTGTGTTATTAAGGCTGTTATTACTCAAAGGGGTAAATGGAGATGAAACCAATGGTGTTATGACCCGACTCAACTGAATGCAATCGAATATGATAATGTAATCTTTTCAATTCGATGAATCCTAACTAAAGTAAGGAGAGAGTTTCCATTCACTTCCGACAATGCAAAATATTGATCACTAAGAGAAAATATAACAAATTCTCTAATGCACTAATTTCATCAAGAAAAACTAATGCAAATCAATTCCAAACCATTTTTTTTATTTTTATTTTTGTGTAAATTCAAATCAAAGAAAGCTGATCTAAATCTACGATTGATTTTTCAGAATGTAAACTATGCAATGGTAATCTAAGCACAATTCACTCGAAAAGTATGCAAATGTAATCTATGCACATTTTCATTCATATTCTGAAAATGAGAATTCTAATTATGCAAATGTGATCTATGCAAGAGAATTCTCAAACGCAATACGATTCTAATGTGATCTAAGAACCAATCAAGTGCAAGTCGAGAAAACTGGGTGAGAGTTCCAAAGATCAAAACATAAAAACACTCAAAGGTGATTAACACTCATACACAATTTAGCCCCCCAAGTAATGACCAAAGGAAATCAAATCAAGAAGTTCTCAAAAAAGAGACTCAAAACACCCAATTGATGAAAGCTTAAAACAGGAATGCCAATGAAACAAGCTTAGGTGAAGATCTTTGACAAGAGACTAATGAATCTGGGCAGTAAAAACTAAGAAAAAGCAAAATCTAAGAGAAAAAATGCAAAAAAATGGGATTTTCTCAAATTTTAGCAGGGGACGCAGGCGACCCGTTAGCACAGGTGCGGGCCCGCTCTGTGCACACAGCGACAGTGCGTCCAGGGACGCACTGTGCAACACTTAGAGGGTGCATCCTACTGGAAAATTCAAGAAAAACCAAAATGAATCTAATCCTAAGCTAACCCACCCACAGACAAAGTCACAGAGCCAAAACCAGAAAAATAAACCAATTTTCTCAGAGCAAAGTTCACACAAAGGAAAAGACTTTTCACATCAATGGAATCCCTAGCGGAGTCGCCAATTTGTCACACGGAATCAGTCAATAGTGCGGACACAACCGACCTTCCTAGAAGTCTAAGACTCTCTAGTGACAAACAAGACAAACAAGAGCAATCCTTCTCTAAACATGCATTTACTATACGGGAAATCAAGTGTTTAGATCCTACTTGTAATCCAACGCTGTTGTAGCAGTCCAGCTCCACTGATCCGGATGAGCTCCTCCTTCACCTTGAAACCTGCATACACTAACAATCAAACGATTAAATAGCACTTGATAATCTCATAGAATAAAACATATTTAACACATAGACCAAGGAGTACATGAAACAACTCATAAATAACAAGTTATTGAGAAGAATGGACTCATTTGCATTAATAGGTAACAAAAGGAACAAATACAACCTGAGCCTTGGTTTTGTGCAAGTCCCTCCCAGGGTCCATCAAGAGTTCTCCTTTACTTTGACAAAGCTCACCCACTTCCAAATAGAACAAGCAAAGATGGCAATCTCTCCTCACAAGCTTCTAAATGGGAGTCCTAATTCCTGCAGCATTTACCCTTAGAAATGTATAGCTTTCAACCTCTCCTCCTTCTGGCCCAATGCCTGTACTTATAGTGCTCAAGAGGAAGTTAATCAGGTCCACCATCAATGGGATAATCCCCTCTTTGGATGGGATAGCTCCCCTATTGATGGGATAAGTTCCTCTTTGGTAGGGGTGCATGAACCATCTAGAGGCGCTCAATACACGTCGAACAACCTTCTAGAATGCTCTAGAAATGACCACAAGTGACTTTTTAAAGATGAAACTTGCGCATTTTAACCTTTCAGGGGGACGCACCTACGCCTTTACATACAGAGCATCCAAAGACGCAGTTTTTGTGAACATTGGGTGCGTCCCCGCAGGTAAGGTTGAGAGAACCTGCGTCCCCAGAGATAAATACATTTAGAAAGACTTTCTCTCTTTTTTGGAGTTTGACATGGAAAGCAGAGGCATAAGACTTTCCTAAGAGGGTAGCATGACTATTGATAGAGTCATCCTAACTGTAAATAGTCATGGTGACATTTTTTAGTGTAACAAGGTTTCGGGCAGTAAGATTAACTATCTAAAAAGCACGATCTATGGCTGGAATTGCTCGATCAAAGATTTGACAGACATAGCAAGGCTATTAGAAATGGAAAGAACCCTGATCTGGGAGTCATTTAAGTATCTTGGGATCGCAATCTTCAAATCAAATCCTAAGGTAGCTCACTGATGCCCCTGCTAGACAAGCTAAAACTCAAAATACAAGGTTGGGGAGCCTCATAGTTGAATAATGCTGCGAAGGTAATCCTTATGAAATCTATTCTCATAAGTCTCTAGTTTATCAGAACTCCATTCTACTAGCCCCTAAAACCTTTATGAGTAAAGTGGATGGTCTCCTGAGAAGATTTTTGTGGGAGGGAGGGAAAAATAATGAAAGAAGGCTCCATTTAGTTAATTGGGACACTATTAAGAAGCCATTCTTGGAAGGAGGTCTCCAAATGCGGGATCTGGCAGCCTAAAATCTTGCTCTGGGCTCCAAGCTCCTTTGGAACATTATTTTTGGGAATCCTAGTTGGAGCAAGAGAGTTCTGTGGAAAAAATATTTTCATGGGTAGCGTTTGAGGTGCTTGGACCAGCCTCCTAGAATTTCCAGAAGATCACCAGTTTTCAAACTCTGTCCCACAGCTTTGAAACTTTTCAGTCATAAGCTTTATTAGATCCCAAGTAATGGGAAAAAAATAAAAATTTGGGAAGATTCAATTCTTGGAAATTAGCCCTTGAATCAGATGGTAGAACTAGAAAATATTAGAGCTTGGCTTCAGGCCAGCAATCTGGAAACCATTTGGGACATCTCCAATTGGAAAAATGATGTAGAAAGTCTATGGGATGGTTGAAATTTGGGGTAGGCCCCTCATTGGCTGGATGGTGAAGCCAATTTATTGTTGGATTTACTCCAAGGAAAATGACCCTTAAAGGCCTCTTTTAGGGACAAAAGAGGCAGGGGTTCTCTTTCAGGCTCTTACTTAGTAGCAGAAGGTTACAAAAGTATGATGGATATCCCTAGCATCCCCCCAGAGCCAACTCAATGGAAATTTATTTGGTCTTTTCCTACTCTAACCAAAATTGACTTGTTTTGCTGGACTCTGGCACATAAAGGTATCCTCACTAGAGATAACCTGAGGAAGTGTGGAATGGAAGGTCCCTCCAAGTGCCCTCTTTGTGCATTAGATGAAGAAACAACTAACCACATGTTCTTATTGTGCCCCTTTTCTCAAAAAATTTGGAAGGGTGTCTTGATTTTAGGACCTGACAAAATAGAGCTTCCAGGAAATATTCAGGACCTGCTAAGAAACTAGTCCATGTTATCCCCATTCTGTCTCTCCAAAAAAAGCCTTCTCAAGAATGTCCGGATGTGGATCCCCAAATTCACATGCTGGAAACTGTGGTTGGAGAGGAACAATAGAATATTTAGTGAGGAAAGTTGACCCGGTCAAAATTATCACCAAGATCAAAGCTCTGCTAGGGGAGGCCTTAGAAATCAAACCCACCATAAGAAAAGGCATGATTCTGGACAACGAGGAAGATCAATGGTTAAAAGATCTTGTTCCAAATCATCAAAATAGTTCCCTTCCACTTGCTAAAGCCCCTTCTCATTCAGAAATTCATCTGGAAGAACAGGAATTCATCAAATGGAGATCTACTTTGGATGATCACTACCAATTCTTCAATGGGGCCTCTCCTAGGAAAGGCAGGTGGCAGGGGAGTTATCTTAAGCCTAGGTGGCTCAACTAAGTTGCGCTTTGCTTGGGGTTTGGGGCATTAAACAAACAATAGAGCAGAGGCTTTTGCTCTATGGTAGGGTCTAAATCTGGCTATCAAGAGTAATCTCCTCTCCATCTCAATCTTTGGATACTCCAGACTAATTATACAGGCTATGAACTCTCAAAAGATCCCTTCTCAGGTGCAGTTAGCCCCCATCCTCAAAAAAATCAGACTACTGTTGCCCAAGTTCAACAAAATCTCTTTCTATCACGTTTTGAGGAAGTTAAACTCAGAGGCAAACCTGGCAGCCAACCTAGGCTCTCTCAAGAGCAAGAGATCTCTGTTAGTAAATGAGGTTGAATCGGGCTACATCATTCCCTAATTCTGGAGTTGTCTGGGCCTCTGTTCCTTTGAGCATTTTGTTGATTTAGATTATCCAGACTTTGGGACCGAACCATTTTGAGCTGGTTGCTATTAGGAAACACGAACTTATCCACAAGGGAAAATTCAGAACGCAACTGTGGCATTTTCGATCTCTGTTTGTTGTTGGAACTCACTGCTGCGTCTGGGTAGGTGCTGGGGAGTTCATGAGGGCCTCTTCAAGGAAAATTTACCACTCTTGGCATTCTTGAACACTATATAACACTCCGCCAGACATTTCAAAAAGAAGACGCAGTGATTCTTGGGATGATTCGACACTCTGGCGCGTTGGATCTCCTCTCTGCAAGCTAGGAAGCAGAGCTACATCACGGAAAGCAAAAGCAGTGGAATTTCAGGGCACCATTCTAAAACCAAATCAAGTTCTTTTTCAAGCCTCTATCTACATTCACAGTGTAACTCATTCAACGGATTATTCAAAATAAAAGTCTTCTTTCCCCACCAACTGTAACAAGGAAATACAGGGTTTCAATGTTAAAATCCTCAGCAACTGATGTGCCAAATTTTAAATAAAAACTAACCGTTTATGTTAAAAAAAAGAAAATGGAGAGTGGAGTGCTTAGGGTTTGACGCTACTCTGCAACTGGCAGACCTTCATAGAGTGCGACGTTCTACCATTAACCTTTAGCCATAAGGCAGCTACAACACAATAAGGAACAACTATTGCACAATGGAACCCCCTCAGGGGGAGGACATGATGCCTCCCCTTGCTGATACGAAAAACGGCCTGCAACAAACTGAAAATGTTGAGATGGACCATCCAGAAGATATAGCAATAGAGAATAAAAATACACCAATGAATAACAACACAAATGAAGAACCACGAGTGATGTCAAACACCTGCAAGCCAATAGCAGTTGACAGACCCAAAATTGAGCTCCCAAGTCAGCGCATCAACACTCAGATCCAGTTTATGAAGGATCATGCTTTGATAGGAAAGTTTATAGGCCTTTGGCCAACGGAGAAAGCTTTGCATGGATAGATCATAGCCAAATGGAAGCTAAAAGGGCACATAACACTGTAGTTAGGGCCTAAGGGCTTCTTTACTGCCATTTTCAATTATTTGGAGGACCGAAACATGGTATGGGATGGAGGACCATATTTCTTCAATGCAACAGGGCTATACCTAAGAGGATGGATCAAGCACTTTAACCTGGACAAATAAGATCTGAGCTGGGTCCGGTGTGGTTGCGCCTTTATTCTCTCCCTCTGGAGTATTGGGACAAAGACTCTTTGCGAGACATTGGGAATGGTTTAGGTGAATTCATCAAAGTGGCAGTGGAGACAAAGCTAAAGCGATACACCTCCTATGCATGGATCTGTGTATCCATGCACCTCGGCAAAGCTCTCCCAGATGCGGTAAGCCTCTACCATGATGATTATGAATGGTTACAAATAATAGGTTATGAGCAAGTACCATTCTGCTGTCGAAAATGCCACGCCCTTGGCCATTTATTTCGAGACTGTTCCTCCAATATGAAATCCAAAACCACCTCTTAAATTGACAAATCTGACTTGGATGGGTTCACAAAAGTTCCCAATCACAAAAAGACCCATAAAAAGCCCTCTACCTCAGTCAAAGAACCTGTCACTAGCACCTCCTTGCCTTCAAAAAGCAACATATTTGAAACCCTGCTCCAGTGGGAGGTTCATATTTTAGATAATCAGAAACAACCTGAAGCCATTCCTAAGACTTCCACCCATTCTACTCCATCAATCTCAAAGAAAGCTCTCACTTCTAAGCAACCCACGGACACCAAAACGCCCTCTCCCAGTAACATGCAGAAAAGGACTGCTCAAGGTATGGAGGTAGATATCACTCAAATGCAGCTCACGATTGTAGATGATACAGAGGCAGAGCAGGAAACAATATAGCACATGGAAGAGGAACCGAAGAGTTTCGACATCGAAGATCTAGATATACTGGGACTTGAACAGGCTTGTAAGAAAAAGGAATATGATAAAATTCCTGAGTGATAGCTAGAGAACTTAGAAGTAATTCTCTCAAGAGCACAGAAGCAAAGATCATTAGGCGTCCAAACTGGTAGTCAGTGGGATGGAAGAAATATCTTCAAAGACAGATGAAAGATGTTTGATGATATGTATGTAGTCAGTACACTCCTCTGCATTACTCCTTTGCATTAATCCTTGCTTTGTATCTTGCATGTACCCTCACCGCTTGTCAGATTTGGTTACCTGCCGCCAATAGTCTCTTAGTTCTTTCTTGACAAAGCAGGTGAAGGAATTTCCTTCAACCTGATTCCTTCAAGGCTCTTCATAGAAATTATAGAGCTAAGAGAAGGAGATGGGGAATCTCACTATCCAACTCTTGAAAATGCTTTGCATGTTCGAATATATCCAAACAATTAATCTACCACTCAACAACATTGTCAATCTTGGAAGACTCAAGAAAGATCACATCTCTAGATATTATAAACTTCTTATTCACTTCATCATAGAGATGGTATGCTTTGGAGGTATGACTACCCAAAGAAGATACATTTGTGATTCCTTGCACTGAGTTTTTTATCTATTCCTTAGGTATGAAGGCATAATATGAGGACCCAAAAACCCTGAGATGCCTCACCGAAGGAATGTGGCCATACCACATTTCATAGGGAGTCTTGTTTCTAATAGCAAGAGTTGGACACCTATTATTTATATACAAAACACATAGAATCACATTAGCCCAAAACCTTATGAACATAACATGTGAACTATGCCAAGTTAATAGTGAAAGTAATACATTCTAATGAAGTATGTGTTGAAAAATGCAGCAAGAAATTCTCAATTTGATTTTTCCTTGATTAAATTGAAAAAATTTAAATTTCCACATTAACAGACAACTTGGATGATGTTAACTTGTTTGACATGCCTTGTGTCACCTAGTTTACTCAATAAATTCGAGTTGGAGGAGTTAGAGTTCAGTTCTGCATATGCGATTGCTAACTTGTGGCAATAAAGGTCAATTATCTCAGGTTGTTGTCAGTTAAACCAATTCTAACTTTTGGAGGAACTAGTGGAAGGTAATTTAAGCAATGGGACTTAGTCAAACTCGGTGATCATCTAGTTAACTAATCAATCAACCCAAAATAGTTGGGGCATTAAGAGAAGTGAAGTCCCCTAAAATTGGTGGAAATTCGAAGGTAGTTTTAATTTCTTGTAGCTCACATAGTTGCAAGAACTTGCTATAACCATAGTGGAGGAGGTATCTTGATTAGGAGCTTCTTGTGAAATTAGAGAGCGAATGATTGTTGGTAGCATTAATAGCCTACTAGCAATTTGTTTTGCACCACACTTCAATGTTTTGGGCATGGTTTTTGAGGGTGGATTTTTTTTATGCTTTTTGGTCATGCACGTCCTCACTAAGTATGTTGGGAGGTCTGTAATAGTTCTTTGCATGCACATCCTCACTAAATATCTTTTGGGATGTCTATACTAGGTCCTTCTAAATTTTTCTTTTCCAAGGCTTAACTACTTATGATCTTAGGTGCTCACAACAATTCAACAGTTTATGGCACTTTCCAAATCACCATTCTTGAAAGGATCCAACAAAACGACTTCAGAGGAAGATGAAAAGGGAAAACTCTTATTGGAACTAGCCTAGAACTAGTGGAATTGGTTGGTACCAATGGTTTTAGAGTTGTACTAGTCTAGTTTGGTGGTTCAGATTGGATAAGGTTGGTCTTGTATTGAACTGACCTTAAAACACCAAATTCACTAGTTCTCTAATAAACTGACCAATTCTGAAGAATGTAGTGCAACATAGCTAATGACCACCAAATAATAATTTTTTAATAAAAAATACTGAAAAGGAAAAAAAAATTATTAACTCAAGGGCCCTACAAAACCTAACCCTAGTAAGTAATGGTAATATTTAATTTTTAAAGTAAAAGTAAAAGTTGACATTCTCCTTATCTTTCCTTTTTGAAAAGGAAAGATAAGGATAATGTCAACTTTTACTTAAATTTTTAATATTAACATTAATTGTTTTGAGTTGTTTCAGAGTGGTTCCAACTTCATTCAATTTTGAGAAAGTCAAATTTTAGATCCCATTCAAAACTTAGTGGTTATTGTTTGAACCGCTTCTTTATAATGAGTCCTAGACTTTGACTTCCAATTTTTCAAGTGCAATTATTGCATAGTCATATTCCTCGCGAGACTTTGCAGCAGAAGTTGATATTTAATCCATTGCAAGCACTTGACCTAGCATAGGGAACCATTAGCTACCCTTCTCAAGTTGCACCTCAATGTTGAATTTTTTTTTTCAGTAGACATTCATTTTATCCATTAGATCATTTATTCCAACGTGATAGTCCAACAACACCCTTGCTAGCATATGCTTGAAAATCCATCTCATCTTTACTACTACCTTATAAACACTCTTAAATCTTGTGTCTCCAATATAAAAGAGGAAGAACTAGAAAGGGCCTTCTTGGCCCTCTTCACAACCCACAATATGTTTAGCTTCTCTCTTGTGCTTACACTCTAGTCTTCTCGCACCTTTAGAATGGTGAATCTTAAACACAGTCTCATGACGTCCATTCAGGAAGCATAATTCACCCTTTTTTTGAATCAAATTACCACCCTACCATTCCCTTTACCTTTAAATGTAGGCATATATTTTCCTTTTGGATGACTGTTAAGCTTCCCATCTCTATTTCGCCTCCCTCTCCAGTACCCTCATGAACTCGATAAGTTGAATTTAACCAATCTCAATGTATCTGAGATTTAAACAATCCTTCCAACTAGGTAGATTGAGTTGAGACCCTTTTAGAAACTAAATCCATCCATCCACAATGATATATACCTCCCCAGCAACATCATCATGCTCTGTTCGAGATCTATCATTCCCATGATCACTATAAATTTCCGATTCCTTCACTTACATATTTGGTAACATCATCATTCAGATCACTTATACTTTGTTGTGTTGTTTCTTGTGTTATGATTTCCTTTAATGGAAATATCTCCCTAGTAGGCATGATTGATGGTTAATGGGTCCACTATTAAGGCACCCCTTGTGTTAGGCCACCAGTTAAAATCCCCCATCACTTCTAGTCTACAAAAAAAAGTTATATAAATGTTTTAGAAAATAGAGATCACAATTATATTATTGTCTTATCTCAGTCTAAACATAAATGGATGGATATAGTTAGAACTATAGCATATGTAGATGGCTTAATCAAATAATTGACACAATCAATTGTTGAATGTTGTTGTCATTTATCCCAACCTCAGTCTTTGAAACACTCTTAATATCCGTCTATGGATTGCATTGATAGGAATACCCAATGGTCATGAAACCCTAAAAGGAAGAGAAGAAAGCAAGCCGTTGTAGTGTAGCCATGATACTCTGCATTTAGGAATTTGGATGCAAGAATCAATGTTTTTAGGTCCAAGACCATTTTCATTTGATTCTCCTGATTATGTTGATTCCAATGGTAGGTGGAATGCCACATAACGCCTCATGTTTGACGAGATATGCTTGATCAAATTTAGTGCCTCAAAAATATGGTAAACATTCCCAAAATGAGTTGATGAAGGCAACTTGATGTTGTGGTGAATTAATGGAACTTATTCTCAAATGGTTGATTAACATTAATATTGGGATTATTAGGGATCGTCCTAGTTAATTTTAACTTACAAAGAAAGAATTTGTAAAGGGATTATTGATTAAATAATTTGAATCCCATGTCAGCTTTTAAGGATGATTTTTTTTGGCTCCAAAATTTAAAAATTCAAGTTTCATTTTGTCTATGTCGGTGCCATGTGTTAGGATGATGTTCACCTCTCTAGAAGCTTTCTCCACTTTATATTTGAGCTTGACATCTCCTTGGAGTGCATTGAAATTTTATCCAATCCTAGAATTATCTCTATTCTAGTAGGTGAGGAATAGTCACATTCATCTATGGATGAGGATGAATTTCATTGTGAGCTATTAAGATTGATCTAAGGCTATTGTGGATTTTCTGAGGAGTATACTTGAGGTTTTTTGTGGAGGTTTTTTTACCTATTTTGAGGCCTAATTTGAATCACCTCTATGGAATAATTTCAGATTCTATTGTGGCTGAACTCACTGGCATAATCAGGGAATCTTCACTATTTTTTGAGGTAATTTCATTGGTAGTCCAAGGATATTTTTATATTAATTATGAGCCCTATTCCAAGATTTCTCTAAAGAAACCTAGTTTTCTATTTCTGAGCGCTAATTTGTGACTATTTAAAGAAATTTTCACAAAGCTCAAATACTAACCGGAGCGAGTTTTGGAAGTGGGAGATATTGTAATTATAAAGATTCGCATTGTCTAATTCTATGACTTCAATTATAGGATTTCAGTGGCTTGCAGCGATGGATAAAGTTGTTTGAGTGAAAATGGAAGTTGAAGCACAACATGAGAACTCTGTTGCTCTGTGCGAGGCCTTATGCCTTGAACCATCTCTCGGCATGTGGCTTTGAATGCAGAATATCTCTCTGCATTTGATTTATGGCTACGACCCATGTCCCTGCGCATGGCATTAATTCCCTATATCCAGCTACCCTTTGCGTGTCTTTTGTTTTTCAGGTAAGATGTCTTCATGATTCAAAACATCATTTTGGTCTTAGTCTACCATTAATGTTTCCTATCTAGATGACTGGATCTCAGTTTTTATCCTTGTAACTGCCCGTGGCCATCTTTATTCTGGCATATGGCCTTTCCCTTTCTGTTTTTCCTGGCACATGGTATGATTCTAAATTGGTTAGATATTTTTTGGCACCTCGCATACTACTTATGGCTTGACAATTGTAGGAACATAGAGGGTTTCAAGGAACAGAGAGGGTTTTTGCAAGGAACAGAGGAATGAAAAAGATAGAGGGTTTCTACAAGGAACAGAGGAACGAAAAATATAGAGCATTTTGAGGAACATAGAGGGTTTCTGCAAGGAACAGAGGAACAAAAAAGATTGAGAAATTTTTGCAGATTCACGAAGATGGTGACAGTGCCACACCAATGTCACTTTGTTTCTGTTGTGCTAAGAGATGGTTAGAGAATCACCTTAATTTGTTCCATATGGATTCTCCAGACGACACGAGAAATTAGGCTTTTGGAAGGAATTAATGGAACGTAATCCAGTGGTGGGCCTGGCAGAACTACTCCATTCCCTGCCTAATTCCTACCATGACTTTCCATTACAAATCCACTGGAAAATGGTGTTGCATCTTCATCAAACAAATCTTCCTCCACACTGCAATGAACCAACACCTTTGCTTCTACAACCAAACCTTCCTCCTTGTTTGCCCGATTGAAATGGAGGGTTTGTCGAGAAAATGGAGAGACAAACAAACACTAAGGTTTGAGAGCCACAAGACTAGGGTTTCTGTGATGGGAATTAGGGGCATGAGGCCCAACGGTAGAAGAGTACATACTCATTTATTCATGGGTGGTGGGAGATAGATATTAAGACCTTCATTCTTATGAAAAGTGGGAGACATGGGTGGGAAACAATAGGAAACAATGGACTAGGCCATCTTAAAATGGAAACAAGACAGCTGAAACCACCGAAACTTTTTTGGTGTAGAGGCCGAAAATCGTTTTGGCGCTAAATTGTTTTAGTTTTTATATGCTGGGGCTTTCACTGTTATCTTGCAAAGGAACTCGAAGCTGAGCTAGAAGTTTCAAGGAAGACAACAAAGGGTTTATTTTCCATAGGTATTTTCCTTTCAATTTGATGTATTTCCCTTGCAAAGATGTTGGTATTGGTATTATTTTCCTTGCATAGATGTATTCGTTGGTATAGCTATAAGAATTGGGATTATTTTCATGGTATAGATGTAGGCATTGGGGATTATTATCAAAAATTTCCTGAGATGTGTCTGGTTCTGTTTCTTTATAATGACATGAACAACTTAATTTCTACTTTAAAGTATCGCTCTCTATTTGTGTGTAGACGTGAATCCAATCAACCTTGTAATGAGATGACTCAGCTGCATGTTGGGAAACACTAGGCATTGGCTCATACATACTAGAGACACTGTCCACTTTCGAACCATACAATTCATCAAGGCCATAAAACTGTTTGTCATTGTCTGGACTCTGAATAATGAAATTTGTCTTCATGAACTTCATCCTCAATAGCTAAGTTATGTGGTTGCAGACCAACATCTGAAACTCAAATATTCTCATAAGCTTCTTGAGGTTCATCGTATGATGAATGAATCAGTTGATGATCTCCAAATTTCAAAGAAACTGCATTAGACAACATGGGACAACCATCAATTTGGCTACTATTCTAATTCTTATGTGATTTTCATTCTTCAACATCGTGAGTTTCACTTTTGTAAACCTGTTCAATTTGCTCTTCTTTTTCAACTACATGATCTTGATATCTTTCAATTGCATATGAATTCTTAAACCCATACTCGTGAGTTTCATTATTAACAAGTGAGATGGGATTTTCCTAAACAGAAGTAGCTGAAATGTACTATATGCTGCATTCTTCACCATCTCGAACTTCATTGGATGATGCCTCCTTTCTAAATAACAATTCTTTCTTATCAATGAAAAATTGTCTCCTTTCTAATTAAGACAAGAAAAGGAATTTTCTTTATGTATACCATGGAGTATAACCTTTTATATGCAATTGTGTCTTATAACATGATAGTGTTGCACCCTAACCCAACATACAACATTGTAACAATCCTAGTTCCTTTGGGTGTGTTTTGAGAAATGAGGTCATCCTTTTATGAAAATTCATGCCCCATTGGCTCATTGTTATATATTTCAGCTTCTGTACAATAAATGGTCACATTGAGTCACTTGATATCCACCATTCTAGGAGATGCACTGGGATGATCTTTTGCTTGGATATGTGATCATGTGTTTGGCACTAGACTCTAATTCGTTAGCATGAAATAGATTCTAGAGGGGTGTTATGGAAATATGATTGATTCTCCTCTGAACATCTCAAATCTCCACAAATCTACGCATAGGTATAATACCAAGCCATGATATTTGTAGCTTAGGTCTTTGAGAAGTATGAGGCATGAAATTGGCATTATTTGGTTTAATCCCACACCAACATTTACTCATGAATTGATGAAACTAGAGCTCATGGGCATTCACTGCATTGTCATTCATTTGAATTCAGTTATTCCATGTGTGGTTAACTATATTGGAGGGTTAAACATAATTCTGAGTTTTTATACCCTCTCTGCCACCAATGTTCTACATTATTTTATGTCTTTTCATTTTCCAAGCATATTTCAGGGTTCTTTATTGCATATTGGTGCTCTTCTAAGGCAGCACACCATATCGCTTCATCTACCATAATAATTCTTTGGACTTCGATTATAGTTTCCATGCATGCTTAATATGCTTCATATGCATTTCTTTTCAAATGTTGATTTTACAATTTAATATAAACTGGTGATAATTTATTTAAATATTTTATATACAAAATGATGCTTGTTTGTTAGGAACACTGTTTATTTTTTGAGCACCATATATGGAACCTCGTTGGTTTCAATCCATAATTGCTGAGAGTCAACCAACCATAATTTCATTTAATTTTCTAAAATCTCTCACTTTAATCCAACTTCTGAATGTTGTTGTATAAATGATCAAACAAACACTAACTGTGGCAGCAAACTATCTTGAGGCATTATCTGGGCAACAAATCATCCCTAAGACATTATCTGAGGCATTGGCCTATCTCTAAGGCATTATCTATAGCAACACATTAAATCTGAGGCTTCACTGTGGCAAAAATATGTCTATGAAGCAATTCTCAGATAGAAAGATACCTCTGAGGCACTGTTGATGACAACAGATCATCCTTGAGGTATCAATTGTGGCAATGAACCACCTATAAGGGATTGTTTGTGGCAACAAATCACCCCTAAGGTTTTTATATGGTAGCAAATCATCTTGAGGTATGGTCTGGGGTTTTTAGGCAAGCAAGGTCTGGTTTGGAGTTGATTGTGGCTGCAATGAGATAGTGAAGTAATGTTTATAGGCAACAAGGAGATATTCTACAGAGATTAGTTTGCATTATGCAACAACAATTTAAGACAGTGCATTACCCTTTGTAATATAATCTAGAGAACTTCTTAATGAAATTAGTCTTACATGCATAGAAGTTTAAACCAACATATTTTAGAATAATTTATGGTTTTACACATTTTCATATATTTCAACATTTATTTATGTAATGATCCTAACTAGCATCCACAAAATTTTCTTCATAGATTTCTATTACATTATTCTATACAAAATGGTAGACTAGGTATTTATGTTGCTTTCGGTATTTGTATTATTTATGTTGTTGATTTAGTTAGAGGTTGGATTTGTTTTTAGAAATAAATTTAAAATGATACTTCAAAAGTTTGTTTGTGACTAGTTAAATGCTTGTTGGAACACTCTGATAAGCTTGCCTCAAAGTATTGGACAGATCTTCAATGCTCACTCAACACATATTTGGTGTTACCGATTCTATTTTCTTATCGGTTTTTTGATCAAGGTTTTCTTATTTTTATGTTATTATGTGTTTTTTTAAGAATGTACCCATGGGTGTTACTGATGCTACTATGTGGGATTCAATGATATTCACTAGTTTTATGGAAATGTTAACAAATGCATGAGGGCAAGACGCTGCTATGATGATGCATGAGGTAAGCTTGAATATTGTCTTTTATATGTTCAATTATCTTATATTCATTATTATATTATTCTAATTTATGTTTGTGGAATGCAGGCAGTCGCTAAAGTCATTCGAACCCCTATAAAACCTTATAAAACATCTAAGGTATTGATAGTGGTAAAACGTGATCAATATTTTTGTGCATTTAGTTAACTTATTTCACTATATATATTTATTAATATTTGTGTTTTTACTAAGCGTGCATTTTGTTGGCATGCAAGATTCATTTATGCCCCTCAATACAACCAATGTTGGCATGCAAGGATCATTAATGCCCCCATATACATCTAATGTTATGCAAGATGTAAGATTCAACTATTTATTTATGTGAGTTTTATTATGTTATTTGTTGATAAATCTAGGGCATATATTTAATAAATTTTTTGCACAACGACTCCATGATTTATGAGGTGTTACGAAGAGCTACATCATGCCTTCAAATGGATCACCCCATCCATTTTTTCTTCTTGTACATACAATACTATTTTAACAAGTAACCCAAGCAATATATTATTCCAAAACATGATGTCAAGTTACTTTTTTAGGGTTTTTATGTAATCAAGAGGCCTTTTTAGGGTTTATTAAATTCAAACCTTAGATCATACTCTTTTCCCTTTAAGTCATTCTAGAGTTTATCCCATGCCCTAGAAATCAAATCATAGGGAACAAATACCTTAAGGTTAAGGTTTCTAAATACTAGGGTCTTCTATATTTATTTACATATAAATTTGTTATGGGTCCTCTATGAATGAATACATTTACATTTGATAAGGTAATGACAGACCTAGATGCTCCTAGTCCAAGCGAACCCAACATGCGGGAATGGGTTCACTGGTATAATAAATTCCTTCCCTTCTCCTTTCTTCAATTTATACAAACATGCAGGAATGGCTTCACTGGTATAATAAATTCCTACCCTTCTGCTCTCTTCAATTTATACAGACAATACACTAAAAAAACAATACACTGCAAAAAATTGAAAGAGAGACACTCTAATGGTAATAATATTTGGTTATTATTACCAGGTCTGATATGCACATCGAGGTTGCAGAGTTCATATCTCCAGTTTTAGTATTCTAATATGCATGCTTGAGCTTCATAGCCTCTGCAATCTTATCAAAGTTTCTAGTGCATATTAGACTAGATAGGTCTGATTTTATTTGGTAGTGCTCACATTCAATTATAACTTGATGGTGTCTAAACAATGGCACCGGTTTAGATCGTGTTGTGCCATTGTCCATATTCAATGAACTCACTGCCTTTGTCCATATTCAATGTACTCAATGCTACCACAAAATGGCACATACATAGAAGCTGAGTCATTCCCATCCTCACATAGAGTTGCCAGCACTTCCTCTTCCTCCTTTTGCATTTGTACTATCACCACTTCATTGCATATTTGCCACACCATACTATTTAGTATTTTTATATGGGCCAATACACTATCCTAGTCATCCCAGTTGTATAATGCATAGTTGTACCATTGTAACACTAACATAGTGTTGGGTCCCTATAATACTAGTGATTACCCCATTACTATTGTAGTTATACCCCTTATTTATATTGATGTACCCATGTAGTGCCCATATTGTTACTATTGTGCCACATAGAAGCCCACTATTGTTATTGTTGTGCCCTACAATATTATTGTTATGTAGGCTTGATTGTATTGGGACCACTTAGACTCCTATATATAGAAAGGAGGTATTTTCATTTGTATCATCCAAGAATTGTTCATTTATGTAATGTAAAGGAGGTTGCCCCCTCGAAGAGGCTGAATTCTAAGGCGTTGATCTCTCTTTTCTATCTTTTCTTGAGCTGGTTTCATAACATTTGGTATCAGAGCTTTGGATTCTAGGGTTTCGCTGCTCCAAACAGGTCATCGTGGTATTTTCGCTATAACTTTTTTTCGGGGATGTTTCAGAAGTCGCAAAAAAAACCCATTTGAGAAGAATTGGCGCTGAAACTTGGGTCCGAATTTCAAAGCTTTTCTCGCGACATTTTCGGAGATATGATCTGAGGAAGTTGATCCTTTTGCAGACTCCTGAATTACATTCAAAACAGGTGACCTGGGGGAAAATCGTCATAACTCTCTCTCTGAGGATCGGATTGAAATTTCGTAAAAAGGTAAAGAAAGAAGACGGACTGTAGTTGCTTTTATGTGTGTTTCAGATTCAAAGGTTGAAACAGTGACTCGTGGCACGTCGTACAAGTTCGCTCTACTGAACCAGTCTAAAAGCAAGTCACGGTGGGAGATTTCACATAACTCTTCCTGGAAGAATCCAATTTGGCTCAGACCTGTGGCATTGGAAAGAGGACACAGAAGGCTACTACAGGTAGCAATTTAAGAATTAGAGGATCCGAAATTACAGAGATACATCAGATTCAATATCAGGCTTCTATAAAGTGAAAAAAGGTGTGTAGCTTTTTTTTTAATTTTTGTGTAAGCTTGGTTTAACGGAATTCAAAGGGCATAGTAAAACTTTATTATCGGTAACTGATGCCCCGAAGAAAGAAAATGCAAACACCTAGTAAGGAACCTGAAAGCTCTAGCATGACTCATGAAGAAGAGGAAGAAATGCTACATGATATATCAAAATTACAAGAACAAGTGCAACAAATGTCACGCTCACAAAAGCTAACAGAAGCTAAGGTAAATGGCGTGGAATCTAAGATAAAGGGAATGGAAGCTAAGATGGATGGCATGGAAGCTAAGATTGACGCTAAAATTGATGGTATGGACGCTAAAATTGATGGCATGGGTGATAAGATGGACGAATTGAAGAAGTTGCTACAAGAAAGGGTCACTAATGGTGAAATGGTAGGAAAGGAAACTCATGATGAGAACAAAAGAAATGTTAATCATGATACCATAGACGCTAATGTTGGATCGAAGACTCACCATGTTCCAAAAATCGATATGAGGAAGTTTGATGGCAAGGATCCCGCCACATGGATATTACAGATGGAGCAATTCTTCGATCTCAATAATGTGCAAAACACACAAAAGGTACGTATGACAACTTTATATTTGGAACCAAATCAGTTTGTATGGTATCAATGGCTTTGTTCTCGTAAACAATTTATCACTTGGGCAATTTTTACGGAAGAATTGATAGCACATTATGAGGATACAAAAAGCAACACTTTTTTTAGCCAATTGATGAATCTCAAACAAAAGGGTTCAATAATGGAGCACATTGAGGAGTTCCAAAAATTGAACATAAGGATAAAAGATATTCCAGAGGAGCATAGGATTGATGTGTTCATAGGGTCTTTAAAGGATAATATCCAACATGATGTGTGCCTTTGGGAACCTGATTCATTAGAGAAGGCATTCAGGTTAGCAAGAAAAATGGAAAGAAAAATTATGGCAACTAGGAAGCATACCATTCACAACTATAAAGATGGAAGTGTTGTTGCCCATAGTCTTCCACAACCTACAAGGTTGACACCACAACAATTGGAAGAAAAAAGAGCAAAAGGGCTTTGTTACAATTGTGATAGCAAATACACAAAAGGTCATAAGTGTGCTGAGAAGAAATTATTCTACATAGATTGTGAAGAGGAAGAAGAAAAGGAGCAAGAAAGGTCAAAAGAAGAGGATATATTCCAGGAACAAAGCCTAGATGAAGAACAAATAAATCCGACCATATCTTGTAATGCATTGGCGGGAATTACCACTCCTCAAACCATCAAGATAGAAGGACAAATCAAGAAGAAAAAGGTAATAGTGTTGATTGATTCAGGAAGCACCCACAATTTTATTCATTGTAGGGTAGCAAAAGAATTGAATTGCTTCCTATATCCAGCACCAGAGTGTCAAGTGATGATTGCAAATGGAGGAACAATAAATTGCTCTGGAAAGTGCCATAATATCAAGCTATCCATGGGAGAATATGTATTGACTAGCCCAATGCTTTCCATTCCAATGGGAGGTGCTGATGTTGTACTAGGAGTCCAATGGCTACAATCCTTGGGTACAATAGCTTTTAATTTTCAAGAACTTTTCATGAAATTTCTGTGGAAGGAAAGGAAGTTGAATTAAGGGGTATTGCAGGGAAACCAGGAAAGATAATCAGCTCTAATGGTATGACAAAGCTTCTAAAAAAGGAGCAAAGGGGTGTAATTGCACAATTATGTTCGCTAGATGTTTCCACATTAGAATCATCTATTTCTCCAGATCTCCAAAAAGTCCTGGACAATCATTCCAAGGTATTTGAGACTCCCAAAGGTCTCCCACCTATGCGTGATCATGATCATGCTATTCATCTGATTCCAGGAAGTGTTCCTCCAAACATCAGGCCGTACAGATATCCCTATGTCCAAAAAAGTGAAATTGAACGTATGGTTGCAGAAATGCTAGAGGCTGGTATAATTCAACCGAGTCAAAGTTCTTTCTCTGCTCCAGTAGTATTGGTGCACAAGAAGGATGGATCATGGCGCATGTGTCCGGATTATAGGGAGCTCAACAAGCTCACTATTAAAGATAAGTTCCCCATTCCTGTCATTGATGAATTACTGGATGAATTGCATGGATCAATTTACTTCACCAAGTTGGATCTTCGTTCAGGATATCATCAAATCAGAATGAAGATTGAAGACATTCCGAAAACGGCATTTAGAACTCATGAGGGTCATTATGAATTTTTGGTCATGCCTTTTGGCCTTACCAATGCACCTTCAACATTTCAAGGTTTGATGAATTCAATTTTCAAACCATTCCTTAGAAAATTTGTGTTAGTATTTTTTGATGATATACTAATCTACAACAAGTCTTGGAAGGATCATGTTGAACATGTTGACAGGGTGCTACAACTATTGGAGGAGAAACAATTATATGCAAAAAGATCCAAATGTTTCTTTGGAGTCCAGGAGGTGGAATATTTGGGTCATATTGTATCTCATGAAGGAGTTAAGGTAGACCCTAGCAAAATTAAAGCCATTAAGGAATGGAAAATCCCCACATCCATAAAGCATCTGCGAGGATTTCTTGGGTTGACAGGGTATTATCGCAAGTTTGTTAAGAATTATGGGAGAATAGCAGCACCTCTAACAACATTATTGAAGAAAGATGCATTTTCATGGACTCCGGAAGCAACAAAGGCCTTTGAACATCTTAAAGAGGCAATGTGCCAAGCACCGGTCTTAGCTACACCGGACTTCACAAAAACCTTTATTGTGGAATGTGATGCTTCAGGAAATGGAATTGGTGCTGTTCTAATGCAAGATGAAAGACCCATTGCTTTTGAAAGTCGTCCAATCAAGGGAAAGTTTTTAAGAAAAGCTATTTATGAGAAGGAAATGTTGGCAATACTCCATGCACTTAAGAAATGGCGACCCTACCTAATGGGAAGACACTTCAAGGTAAAAACAGATCATGATAGCCTTAAATACTTTTTAGAACAAAGATTATCCTCTGAAGAGCAACAAAAGTGGGTCACAAAGATGTTGGGTTATGACTTTGAAATCATCTACAAAAAGGGGAAGCAAAATGTGGTGGCAGATGCACTCTCAAGAAAGGATGAGGATGTGGAAGCATTGTTGTGCGCCATTTCTATTATCCAACCAGATTGGATAAATGAAGCAAGGGAGGAATGGAAGAATGACGAAGAAGTGTGGGCACTTATTCGAAAGCTACAACAAGATTCCAGTACGTCTGATACATTTAGCTGGAAAAATGATTCGTTATGGTACAAAGATCGCTTATACCTCTGTAAGAATTCCCAGCTAAAACAAAAGATTCTTATGGAATTGCACACTTCTCCCTTAGGAGGGCACTCAGGATTTTTAAAAACTTACCACAGGGTTAAGAAGGAATTTTTTTGGGATGGCCTTAAATCAGATATTCAAAAGTTTGTGGCAGAATGTTTGGTTTGCCAGCAAAATAAAGTTGAAACAATTAAGACACCGGGTCTATTACAACCTTTATCCATTCCAAGCCAACGTTGGGAGGAGGTTTCAATGGATTTTATCACAGGTTTACCCAAGTCTGAGGGAAAGAGTGTCATCATGGTGGTAGTTGACAGACTTACCAAGTATGCACACTTTTGTGCATTATCACATCCATTTAAAGCCAGTACAGTTTCTACTGCATTTATGGAAACAATTCAAAAGCTACATGGAAACCCAAAGATTATTGTAAGTGACAGAGATCCCATTTTCACTGGAAATTTTTGGACAGAATTATTTTCTTGTCTTGGTACTCAGTTAGCTCATAGCTCATCTTATCATCCTCAATCTGATGGGCAAACTGAGATAGTAAACAAATGTTTGGAAGGATATCTTCGTTGCTTTGTATCTGATAAACAGACACAATGGGTCAAATGGTTGCCTCTGGCTGAATGGTGGTATAACACTTCCTTCCATACAGCAACAAAAATGACCCCATTTATGGCACTTTATGGGTATCAACCACCATCCATCACATCATATTTAAGAGAAAATTCTAAGGTTCAGGCAGTGGAACATCACATCGAACATCAACAACAAGTCCTCCAACTCTTAAAGGATAACCTTGTGTTGGCACAGAATAGAATGAAACAACAGGCAGATCAACATCGCAGTGAAAGAAGTTTTGATGTAGGTGATTGGGTATTCCTACGGCTACAACCATATAAGCAAATGTCCCTCAAGCAAGCTAAGAAGGATAATAAATTATCACCAAAGTATTATGGTCCGTACAAGGTGTTGCAAAAGATTGGTACTATGGCATACAAATTGGAGCTTCCTGCAGCTTCTCGATTGCACCCAGTTTTCCATGTTTCATGTTTAAAGAAGGTTATAGGCGACAAGCTCCCAGTTCAAACAATATTGCCAGAACTTGACGAAGAAGGAAAAATTATATTGGAACCGGAAGCAGTCATAGAAACAAGAACTCGACAGCTACGAAATCGATCAATTTCAGAGTATCTTATCAAGTGGAAGAACTTATCCGCTGAAGATTCCACATGGGAGGATGAGAATTTTATGCAGAAGTATCCTGAACTACTCAAGCGTTGAGGACAACACTTTTTTGAAGGAGAGGGGCATGTTGGGTCCCTATAATACTAGTGATTACCCCATTACTATTGTAGTTATACCCCTTATTTATATTGTTGTACCCATGTAGTGCCCATATTGTTACTATTGTGCCACATAGAAGCCCTCTATTGTTATTGTTGTGCCCTACAATATTATTGTTATGTAGGCTTGATTGTATTGGGACCACTTAGACTCCTATATATAGAAAGGAGGTATTTTCATTTGTATCATCCAAGAATTGTTCATTTATGTAATGTAAAGGAGGTTGCCCCCTCGAAGAGGCTGAATTCTAAGGCGTTGATCTCTCTTTTCTATCTTTTCTTGAGCTGGTTTCATAACACATAGGCACTAGAAGCTATGCTACTAGAAAGGATTAAAAGTAAAGTAGGATGCTAAGACCTTAATTTATTTGCATGTTAAACACTATGTAATAAATATTCAAGTTTGCACATGGAGTTCATAGGTTCAAGGGTAAAACATTGAGATTTGTGGCCAGCCCTAATAGTTTCAAGATTGTTTGCTTTTGGACTGTAACAATATCTAAGAAACATTTTGTTTGCTCATTGAGTCTATTGATTCAGAGTTAAAATCAATATTATCTAATAAAGAGTTTCTTTTTAGCAAGAGCTAATAGATTCAAGGTTAAAATATTGAGGTCTGCAACTAGAGTTAATAACTTAATAGATCCATCTTCAAGGTTAAGACATCTTCATTTTTTTTTGGCCAGGGAAACACTATCTAATAAATATTCAGTTCTAAATAATAGTCTTTGGACAATCAAGTATTATTTAATAAATATTTTGAGTATTTTCAAAAGCCTAGCGATCATATATTCACTTTTAAAACATTAAAATAATAGTTTTTGTCTTGTCAAAATACCATATAATTGATACTAGAGAATAATAGATTCAAAATTTTGAATATGAGGTTTGCACACAGTTATTATTTTATTCTGGTTAACCAAGATAGATCTCGTGAAAATGGATCTATTATTTATGGTAGCTCTTTAAATTTGGTATCTCAGGGAACTTTGCACCCACCGTAAAAATAGATTGATAAATATGGATATAATGCTGCTCGATATTGGTAATGGGAGTTTATTCATAGTTTTTCTTATAATTTGGTATCTCTTTGAGGTTTGCAGCTGGTTGATGGATAGATCGTAGTTCAGTTGGATCTACTCTAATTTTCATCTAGCTTTAATACATCATGGATTTTTGTGGACTTTAATGGTTAAGAAAATTATATCATAGTGTATTAGGTTAAGATGGTTTATTTATTTATTTTCTCTTGTCTTTTGCTTAAGTTGATATATTCTTTGAGATTAAGATGCTTTTTTAATAGGTTTGATGAAGATTAATGTATTCTAGTTTACTAGGTTAATATTTTTTGTTTTAGTAATTTTTTTGTTCTTATCGTCTTAAAGATAACATGAAGTTAAGATGAATCATTCTAGGTCTAAAATTTTTTGGTTTTAGGTTTAGTTAAGATTAATCTCTTCTAGCTTGTGAGGTTAATTTGTTTGTTTTACTTTCTTAGTTTTTTTAATTGTTTTACTTTTTTAGTTGTTTTTACCTAAGTTGATAAACTCTTGAACCGAGATTTTTTTGTCAGTTTTTTTAATTACTGACTTTTAAGCATTGAGGTGTGATATTTTCGAGGTTTAGATAGATTTATACTATCTTTATGTTAGATTAAATGGAACTGATATTCTTACAGAGTAGATATATTTGTACATTTTTATGTTAGATTAAATGGAACTATGTTGGATTCTACTAGGTTATTTACAATTGTTTTAAGATAATGGTCAATAAGTTGAATAAATAGTAATTTTTGTTTTTGTATTGGTGATCTCACTCAGGATAGTGACTAATATTCCTGGAGCCACAGATGCAGCTCAAGGCCAGCTGGCCTTTTCACTTAGTGGACTGTGTGGAGTACATAGTACCTGGCCTTCGTTCCTTCTATTTTTAACAGTTCAAAATGTTGTTTAATTTCAGTATTTTATCTTAGTGGTTGAGTTTACAAGTTTTTGCAGGGCATGAAATAGATATGCCATGATTTGTGACATGATGTACTTTCTATCCCATTAACTATTTTGGTCATCTCTTTTTTCACATGCTTTGTAATACTAAGTACTTTTCCTATCTATCAGCGGAAATCATGAAGTTTGATGCATGCAAAGGAGTATGCTTCTGGATACCCATGCAAAAGAATTGGCTCTAGGAACGATCAAATTCAATGCTAAAGTTGTTTCCATTCAATAGTCCACAGGTTCTTCTTTAACTATAATAAAACTAGGAGATGGAACGCTTATCAAAGCTAAGGTAGCATCTTAAATCCAAACTTCTGACTCCCATTTGAAGTAGTAAAACTTGGGCGTAATTCTGACAAATTACTTGGCAGTTACGCTACAATAAGCCTTCTGAAGCTGAAGCTGAATAATTACATATCCTTGGAATGTAACAATGTAACAGAGTGCTAAGCCCCTCTAGAGACATCCTTCTATAGACGTTGATTCTCAAATGATATTTGAGGCATCCCTGTTCTCCTATGTTTTTTACCTGTTTTCTATGGAATGGGGATGAGAATAGGAATGCCACAAATATCATTTGATGCATCTCCAGTTTTGTGGGAATGGCTCATTGGATGTCACTGGGACATCCCCTACATGAAGGGACCATTCTTAGGATATTCCCAGCAAGAAAGGCACTAGTTTTCCATTCCTGAAATTTGGTTCTATGTTGGAGCCATTGGTGAAATTCATTTTCTTGCCAATTCTTGCTGGAAGATAGAGTCATTAACCTTTGGCCCATTACAATGTCAACCTGCAAAGACAATTAAAGCATTGGATAAAGATGCACCCTTTATACTACAACAAACCTTTCATAGGTTGTTTGAGACAAATAAAATGCAAGCTGAGTTGAGTTCACTGTTATATATCCATAAATAGAAGTTCCTCCTCAACTGTACATTGTATATATTATAACCACTGACATAATGATGGCATGATCTGGTGAGAAGCCTTCATTAACTGAATTACATTATGTTATATGGAATTGTCTTGATTTACTATCGAGTACTCACATGTCTGTTTAAGGTCAAAAAATTAGTAAATTGCATTCAAATGCATGCTAGTCACATTATTTTTTGCTAGACAATTATATTGCAGATATGTAGGCATTGTGCTGCTAGACAATTGTTCAACTTATGAATAACTACAAGTAACCAAAAAATTTGGTTTCTCTGGTAGAAAACTATTTAGCAGAAAATGAAAATAGATTGCTAGTCTTTGCTTTCAGCTAGGACTAACATCCTTTGAGTTTTCTTCGATCTTCAAGACAAACTATTTCCATTGTTAAAACTTAAATAGATATAAGGTAGAGGGTAGGAAATATTTAGCTGGCCAGAGGCCAAGACTACTTTATGTAACCCAAAGTATAATCGTGAACAACTATAGCTTGTATTGAAACACTTGCATATAGTCAATGAAGCAAATAAAGTTCCATCGTAAGTTGCACATGTACATAATCAAAATGTTTGCTATTAAATAATTTAAGAATCAATACACATTTTAGCCTAGGAGACCATGACCATATACAACAATGAGAATAGAAAAATTATTTCCCAACTTAATATTCAACCTCAGTTTGATTTTCTTGTTTATAATCCAGGAAACCATGGTAAGAAGGCCTGTAGATACGGAGGAGGAGCTCAGAATGATGGCTCAAGAAGTCCATGGTTATGTGGAAGCTGTTCTGAATAGTCTTGCTACAAATGTTCCCAAAGATCTATGTAAACTTTGAAACAGGGACTGATATTGTCACCCGTTTTGTAAAGATAGCAAAAAAGTGACTCGATTATGAAAATTGGTGATGCAGAACACACATGTTTTTTTTAGAGCATAGTTTTTGGCACTTTAATTTTTTTTATGTACATTGCGTTTTAGAATGGTAGTGATTTTCATGCTGATTTAAAAAAATGGTTATTCTGCATCTGACCATTTTTTTAAAAGACCTATTTTTTGACTTCAAATTTTTAATGTGTGAAACGTAAATAATTATTTTGTAACCCTTTTTTTAAAAGACCTATTTTTTGACTTTAAATTTTCTAATGTATAAATGTAAATAATTATTTCGTAAATTTAATAATTTTGGAAGTGGTCTTCTTCTTCATATTTTCTAGTTTTTATTTATTTATTTTTGTAGTGGGGTTTTATTGATTTGCATATTTAAAGAACAAGGTCGATATTTTCCATTTTCAATATTCTACATATCTATACATCGTTAATTAAATTTTCAATCCACATGAAATAATTGTCTATAAATAACAAATATAAAAATATATATAAAAAGACAAAAATATAAAATAAAAAATGTTAAAAAACAATTATGTCATAAACCATAAAAGAATTTGGAAAACAAAACAAAATTATATATATATATATATATATAAGTAAGTAAATATTGAGAAATAAAAAAAAAAAATATTAGCAAAAACTAGGAAAAAAATTTAAAAACAAACTAGTTTAATAAAAAAAATTGAAAAAATAATGAAAAAAAAAAAAAAAACTAGTAAAACTAATATTGAAAAAAAACAAAAAATGTAAATTTTTTTTTTATCTCACAAACCATAAAAGAATTTGGAAAAAAAAAACAGAATTAATATATATATATAAGTAAAAATAGAGAAATTAAAAAACAACATTAGCAAAAACTGGGAAAAAAATAGTAAATAAAAATAAAAACAAGATAGTTAAAAAATAAAAATAAAATAGAAATTAACGAAAAAAAATTAAAAAATTAGTAAAATTAATATTAGAAAAAGCAAAAATAAATTTAAATTATAAAAAAAAAATTGCTTATTTTTTATTAAAGAAAGAAAAAATGCAATTATTTTTTATTAAACATACATATTTTATTTAAAAATAAATAATTTTTTTTTTTTAAACAATCTTTTCTTTTATTAAAAAAAAATATTTTTTTAAACAATTTTTATTATTATATTTTTTTTATTTAAAAATACAAATGATTAAAACTACATTCTATGTTTTCCAAAAAAAAATTAATTAAACCTACATTTTATATTTAAAAACAAAAAAATTAAAATTTACATTTTTTTTAAACAATCTTTACTTTATTCTATATATATATATATATATAATTTTTTTTTAACAATTATTTATTTAAAAATACAAATCATAAAAAATATTTTAATTTTCTTAAAACAAATTTAATTTTTTAATTTAAAATTTAAAAAATTATTAATATTTTTTTTTAAGTTAATGTAAAAAAAATGGTGGCCCTCCGTCCAAAGTAAACAATTTTAATTTTCAATTATAAATATGTTTATTAAAAATGTTTTTATTAAATATTTATTAATAATTTAGAAAAATTATTAAACAATTTTATTTTTTTTATTAAACGAATTTTTTATTTTTTATTTGAAAAAATAAAAAAATACATTAAGCAATTTTAATTTATTAAACAATTTTAATAAAAATTAAATTTTAAACAATTAAAAAAAAAAATTTGTTAAAGAAATTTAACAAAAATTAAATTTCAATCAATTTTTTTTTTTTTTTAATTTTGTTTTTTTTATTAAAAAAAAATGAAAATAAATTGGCCCCCGACAGCGCCACCATCGGGCGGCGAGCGGGCCGTGGGGCTATTCTCGGAATCGCCCCACGGCCTTCTCGCAGCCCGGTGGTGGCGCGACAGGGGACCAATTTTTTTTTTTTTCTTAATAAAAACAAAATTTTAAAAAAAATTATGAAAATATTTTAATAATTTAATTTTTATTAAAATTGTTTAATAAATTAAAATTTAATAATTTTTATTAAAACTATTTAATGAATTTTTTTTCATATAAAAAAAATTACGTTTAAAAAAAATTATATTTAAATATTTTTTGTTTGTTTTTAAATAAATAATGAAAATTTAATAAAAAAATTATTTTTTTAAATCAAAAACACATTTTTTTTGTAAGTTGAAAATGTTTTTTTTTTTTTTTTTTTAAATTGGAAAAGGCCTATATTTTTAAAATTTCAATATTTTTTTAATATTAATATTGTTGTAGAAGGATGGAGAACAGGGGCTCTGCAACTCAAACCCTAATGGCGGTAAGGCAGTGAAAACCTAGGGGAAACGTGAAGGAAGTGTGGAAAACCGTCACAGCCCATTCCAACAGTGACTGACAGCGGCCAAAGCAACAAAGGTATGATAGAAGATGTCAGGAGGGGAGAGATACCCTCCTACTGGGATACAGCAGCAGGAGACGGATAGAGTAGCCAGGAGACAGAGAAACGGAAGAACACGGGCCCAGTGCTAGGAGCTACCTGGCAAACAGGTCGCAGAGGAAGGTTCCTGCCATGTACAGTGAAGAAACCCAGATATGTGATCCCAGCGAACAAGTTGGAAAAGTACCGAAGTTACATGAGGGACCACGCCCTTATCTACAAGTTTGTTGGAGTCTGTCCGTCAGAAAGAGACCTCACCAAGTGGATACAACAAAAATGGCGGCCCCAAGGCCACATGGAGCTCAAGTTGGGAGCGAAAGGCTTCTTTACGGTAATCTTCTTTAACCTGCAAGATAGAGAAAAGGTATTTGGAAATGGCCCGTATTTTTATTATAATGCCGGTTTGTTCATGCGCTTCTGGAAAGACTGCTACAACCCTGACAAAGAAACCTTTTTGGCTGCTCCTGTCTGGGTTCGCTTATTTGGGCTCCCCATAGACTTCTGGGACCTCGATATCTTGGAAGGGACAGGAAACTCAATAGAAAGCTTCGTGAAAATAGCAGAAACTACAAAGAAGAGTAGATACACCTTGTATGCCAAGATTTGTGTCTACATGAACCTAGCAGACCTCATCCCTGACACCATAGAGCTTGAATATAATGAAGAAATTTGGCAGCATAACATAGATTATGAACACATCCCGTTTAGGTGTCGCATGTGCCATACCCACGACTATCTTGCAAAGGAATGTCCGATAACTAGGGAGGAAGAAGAAAGCAGAGGGCCCCAAAAAAAAGAGAGAGAGCCAGACTAGGAGGAATTCCAAGAGGCGAGAAACAAAAGGAAAGCCAACAAGGAACCCCCCAGAAAGATAAGAAAGGGAAACAACCTGACATAGTGAAACCAAACAGTTTTTCAATACTGTAGGTAGAGGAAGATGAGGAAGATCAACTCATGGAAAATTAGGAGGATAAAGGCTCAGATTGTAGTGAGAGCTGTGAAAGAAACCTAGCTAAAAGGAAAGCCCCGAGCGAGACACCAGAACAAGATAAGGAAATAGATGAACAAACTGAACAGATGGAGACAAACCAGGAGCCCAGTAGGGAGGACCTAAGCCAGGAAGAGGAAGTATTGAAAAACTTGCTACATGAATGGAAGAGCCTGGATAAGAGGTTTATTCCCGAAGAACAGAAGAAGCTGTATACTGAAACCTTCCAACAATATAAACCAAACTAGAGAAAGGCAAAACCTCAACAGAAGAATACCAAGAGACTCAAAAGGAAAGAAGACCATATCAGAATGGACAAAATAAAGGGGGAGGGGGAGGAAGAAGAAACATTAAGGACTCCATCCAACTCATGGGAGAAATGTTAGTCAATACTGGAAGAGTCGTCCCTCTATCAGCAGTGTTTCAAACCCTATCCCAAGTTAACCAATGATTTTGACATCGTGGAATATCAGAGGTTTAAATAGAAAAGTAAAACAGAGACATTTGGCAACACGACTCAAAAAAGACAAACCTCAGATTATGCTTCTCCAAGAAACCAAAATCCCAGGCCAGAAAATGAAGGAAATTCTCAATAAAATAAAACCAAGGTACGAACATGTAACTATAGATCCCAAAGGAAATGTAGGAGGGATAGCAATTCTCTGGAACCCAGCGGAAGTCCTCGCCAGCTGGTGGATAGGAATGCCATGAATCCTCACTAGGAGATTCATACTAATTGGACAAAGCAAATGGGTGGTAATCTCGGCTGTATATGGTCCCCACACCCGTGCAGACAGAGACCTATTCCTCAATCAGCTGACTAAGCTTTGAAGTTTGCACCAGGAGCAGAGATGGATCTTGGCAGGAGACTTCAACTTAATCGCTTCTCGAGAAGAGAAAAAAGGTGGAGTAAGTAGAGAAGACCCAGAAACGGAAAGATTCAGAGAAGTGCAGACAGAATTAAGGGTGGTTGATATCCCAACCATAAACGGGAAATTCACATCGAATAACAGAAGAGGCAGGTCCAAACAGATCACTTCAAGACTGGATAGATTCCTCATCTCAGAGCACATAATCGGGCTAGATATCTTCTATGAAGCCTCTATCCTACCCTCAACAGGGTCAGACCACTGGCCAATAAAGCTGGAAATAGCCTTAAATAGTCAGAACAAAAGGAGACCCTTTCAGTTTGAGTCCTTTTGGCTCTGCGCCCCTGACTTCTTAGACAAGGTAAGAGGCTGATGGCAGGACAAAAAAAGTGGAAAGGATGGCCACAGCAAAATGCACTCATTTTAGCTAAGGCTCAAAGAAACCAAAAGCAAAATCAAAAAGTGGAACAAGGAAGAATTTGGCAATATCCAACAGGAACAAGGCAAACTATAGTCCAGAATGGAAAGAATCCAGCAACAAATCATCTCGGATGGTTGAAGTCAGGATCTGGTAGAGGAGGAAGGCTGAGTAATCACTCAATTGGAGGAAAGGCGAAAACGGGAGGAAATCCTGTGGAAGCAGAAATCCCGGATTCAATGGCTCAAAGAAGGAAACAAAAACCCCAAATTCTTCCATAAAGCCATGCTGAACCATCGTCAACACAACAGAATCTTCTCTTTGGAAAGATAAAGAGGGAAACAAAGTGACTTAGCAGGATGAAATAGAACATCTCTTGGTGGAGCACTTCAAAGGTATTCTCTTCGAACCAAATGTCAACAGATATGAGGACATAGACAAAATCTGCCACCATATTCCTAAGAAAGTCTCCAGAGATCAAAACCTGGCCCTTCTCAGGGTAATCACCAAGGATGAACTTGAGGAAACAATAAACAAAATGTCAAAAAATAAGGCCCCGAGGCCCGATGGCTTCACCATTGAATTTTATTAGGCGACTTGGAGCTTCATGGGGAATGATCTGCTTGATCTTGTGGAGGAATCCAGGTGCTCCAAGCGCATGCACAAGGGCTTGAACACCACCTTCCTCGCGTTGATCCCGAAGAATGGTTGCTTGGATGAACTGCAGGGTTTCAGGCCCATTTCCCTTTATAATGTTGTCTACAAAATCCTTGCAACTATCATGGTAAACAGGCTCAAGCCGATCCTGCCAGATCTCATTGCCCCGGAGCAAACTGGCTTTGTCAAAGGACGGCAGATCACCGATGGCATCATAGTGGCCCAGGAAGTGATTCACTCCTTGAAAAGCTCCCGTGCCCCAGGCATGCTTATCAAACTTGACCTGGCCAAGGCGTTTGACCGACTCAGTTGGAACTATCTGGCAGGTATACTTAAAGCCTATGGATTTGATCAAAGATGGATACATTGGATCCTGTCTATGATTAGCTCTCCTGTCATGTCAATTCTCCTAAATGACTCCCCCTCTGAAGCTTTCACTCCCTCCCGTGGGCTAAGGCAGGGAGACCCCCTGTCTCCCTTCCTCTTCATCCTAGTCATAGAAGGGCTAGGTAGATTGGTCAAGGCTCAGGTCTCCAGGGAGTAGATAACAGGCCTCCGAATCTGCGGAGATGACATTCTGGTCTCTCACCCATAATTCGTCGACAACGTGATGCTTTACGGTCATGCCACTCTAAAGGAGGCCCAAAGAATTATCAAATCCTTATCTCAATTCAGCAAAGCCTCTGGAATGGAGATCAACAAGGATAAATCGGAAGTGTTTTTCTTCAACACCTCACTGGTAGCCAAAATATTCCTAGCTCATACTCTAGGCTTCAACAAGGGATCCTTCCCATCCAAATACCTAGGTATCATGCTACATGAGCATCAATTCCGGTCGACCAACTGGAATATACTAATAAAGAAAATCCGAAATAAAATGGAGAACTAGACCCATCGCTCGTTGAATGCCCCAAGTCTGGAAGGGTACCAACAAAACAAGAAAGTGGGCCCTTATCTCATGGGAGTGGCTTATCCGGCTCCCCAAAGATGGTGGTTTAGGGCTTCGTGACCCCTTCGTCCTCAACCAAGTTATGGGTGAGAAGCTCTGGTGGAGGTGGCTTCAGGGTGGTCCTGACCTATGGAAGGTGCTATGGGAAAGAAAGTACAACGCGGTAAGGGAAACCAAAGAAAGACTGAGAAGCACGACAGAGACCAGAGGCTTTGTAATCTAGAACCTAGCGAGAGGCATCAAAGACCTAATAAGGGAGCACAATTTCTGGGAAATTCGAGCAGGGGACAAAGCTAGATTCTGGGAGGAATCCTGACAGCAACGCAACTGCCTCATTCAAAAAGACAACCTCCATGACATCCTTGCCTTCTCGTCCCAGGCCAATGCTTCAACTGTTGGAAACTTCTGGAAGCCAGAAGAGGCAGGATACTGGCGCAATTGGAAATTTAAAGAGGACTGGGAAGGAGCGCTAGAAACCGACAGATGGCAAGACTACTATACAAAGATGGCATCTCAAAAAATAACAAGGAAAATAGGGTCTGACATCCTCAAATGGGGTAAACGAATTCAAGGAAATTTCACAATAGCAGAAGCCTACTACCTTAAAATCAATCAAAATCATCAACCGGAAACAAACCAATGGAAAAACCTTTGGAAAATCAAGCACTGGCCTAAAATCTCTTTTTTCATTTGGACCATTCTACACGGTAGAGCGCTCACCTGGGACCAGATTCTGAGGAAGGGAAGCCAAGGCCCATCCCACTGTGCCCTCTACTTCTCCCAAGAGGAAACCATGGAAAATTTGATGAACCGCTGCTCCATCAGCTCCTCCCTATGGGAAAGCCACCATAAATTGTTTGAGCGCCAACACAGAAACCATCAAAACATCGTAAGCACCATAGTCAATTGGCCAAGAAAGCCTTACCTGAATCCGGTGGTCAATCGAGCCTAGCTCCTTTCCGCTAGGTTCCTGCTCTGGAATATCTGGAAAGCACGGAATGGGGCCATCTTCAAGTCAGAAGCCCAAACACCCGCAGCAATCTAGGAGCAAACCATTAGAAATACTCGGGAAAAAATCCTAACAGAAAGTTGGAAGGACGAAGACTGGAAGATTTCGACTATGGAGGAGACAATCCTGAATAGCCTAGAGGTCAGACAGAGTATGGTAACCGGCAAGCGTTCTCGAAAGAACAGACCAAAATAGTGGCCGAAAGCAACCAGTACAGACACCCCCCACAAGGATTCATAAAACTAAACTTCGACGGTGCTGCAAAGCACAACCTAGGAGAGGCTGGCATTGGAGGAGTCTTTAGAGACGCCAGGGGAAACACTCTAAGAACTTTCACGATGGACTACGGGGAAGCCTCGAATAATGAAGCTGAGCTACACGCCCTGAAGCGAGGCATGGAAATAGCTCTTTGGATCAATTTCAAACGTCTCCAAATCGAGGGGGACTCGAAGCTGGTAATTGACATGGTTAGGAAGCTCCAGCAGCAACAACCAGCGGAAAGGATCAACAAAAGCTAGAGAACTTCTTGGCTTGTTGGCGAAATTGGGAAGCTCCTTCCCAGAATAGACTACCTCCTCCCGACTCACACGAGGCGTGTAGGTAATAAGCCAGCGGATTGGCTTGCGAATTGGGGATGATGGAACCGGCGCAAAGAAATCGACAACAAAGGTCTACCTCATCTGCACCAGGAGGAGAAATATCAACTTCAACAACTGCTAAAAGTTGATAAAGGTGGTAATGGCATGAAAGAGATGAATGGTCAAGATCAGGCGGCACGCAGTGGAGGCGGAGATAATTTGCAATAGCTGGGATCGGATAGCTCATCCATGGGAATAGGTAGAGGAGAAAGGCAGGAACAAATCGGGCGGGTGACGGGGCATGGAAAGAGTAGTCGAAGGGATGGAGAAGACGTGCAAGTTGAGATAGCATTAAGGAATGATCTAGATCCAACTCCGGAATTCGGGATAATGGACAGAGGAAGGATGAGAGGTGGCACCAGGAGTACAGGAAGGCTATGGCAAGAGGAGTCGGATGGAGGTTGTAATAATGACACATAAAGTGGGAAGGTCAAGTCATGCCACTTCCCGAGATGGGGAAGCCGAAATGCATGATGGAAAATTAAATAGCCAAGCGGAGGCTAGAAATTTAAACAGCTAAGTGGTGGCCCAGTCGACACGACAACGAGTTAATAAGCCCAAGGAAATAGATGGAAGGTTCATTCAGCTTGATAAGAATGATGAAAAAGAACAGAAAGACGCCTGCTCACCTCTGCGACTAGCCCTCCTCCTCGGCTTCAGCAAGAAAAGGTGGTATGTTTCCTATAGTCTTTGTCCTTCAGACATTATGCATGCTTGTTTCTCAGTTCTCTTTGCCTGGCCGGCTATGCTCTGGCCTTGCACGCAGAACCCCTGTTGCAGCAATGAAAAGGGCCCTCCGGGCACTCTTTGTTTTCTCCTTCCCCCCTCCCGAGATGGGAAAGTTTTGCTTCATGCTAGTCTCGCGGCCTGCTCTGAGAGACAGGCTGTGTGGGGGGCTTTGCCAGGTTTCATCGCGCTTCAGGAGGGTCCTCGCACCCCTAGTCTCTTCTACTCCCTGGCCTTCTTTTGTGGTCTTTACCTCATCTGCTTTTCTTTCCTGCTGGCCTTATTCTTTCCTGCTGGCTAAGGCCATCAGGTTTCACCGCTTTGCTGGGTGGGGGGTTCTTTGGGATCTTCTGAGATGGTGGTGGGTCTTCAGCCGCCGTGCCCAAAATTGAATTGCTCCAAGGACCTGAGCGTCCATTCATGCTGAGCTTGCCATTACAATTGAGCAGACCTTGATTGTACTCCTCTCTCTCGCATTAACTTGTGGTTTTCTGCTGTGACAGGTCAGAAAGCTTCCTAAATTGCCAAGCCCCAGGCCAGTGGTAAGATGACTCCAAGGAAGAACAATTCTGATAAGAAGAGGGGTGCTAGAACCAGTAGTCAATCGAACAAAAGGGGCAGGAAGCCCGACTTTGACAAACAACTTCACTTGATCGATGGTTACATGAATGGCATTTCTCCTGAGGTCTGCTCTCTTATCCATGGATGGGAGCGTGAGCTGAGTGAATCAGCGCGAACCAAGAGATCTCCCGCAGGGACTGGGAAGTGATCACGGACCCTGGCACCACCAGAGGCAAGAACATGTTGTTCAATAAAACGTTACAATTCTATTGGATCATGAAATATGTGATTGGTAGGGCTATGGAGGTTAACCAGGCTGTTCGCGAAGAGGAGGATGAAGAGTGCAAACAGGTTGAAGAACTCCTCAAACACCAACTGACGGAAGAATCCGCCTCCATAAAGAACATTCTCCTGAAAGAGCTTGCGGTTGTCCAAGTCCAGGTTTCCAGAAACCATCTGCTGCTAAAGGACATGGAGCAAATGATGCTGGAACTCAAATGGGCCATAGAGCAGAAGATCCTGAAGCCGGGCGCTAGCGACTCTAAGCCAGCCCCGATAAATTTATCGGACGAAGATTAGTGGTGTGTGTCCTCTTTAGTTAATTTTTTGATGAATCTGAACTGTATCTGGGCGCCGAGTTATGTTACTGTAGTTAGCCTCGATTTTAATAAGTAGAACAATGGTTACGACAGGAAAAAGGAACTTAACATTTTTAAATTTTGGTTAGGATTTAAGGCCAAAAGGTGGCAGTCTTGTTTCCTTTGGGCAGATCTGCCACTTGAACTCTAGTATGATGTAATTTTGCTGTTATTCGAAATGAAGAATGCCTAATCTTACAACAACAAAAAAAAAATCGATATTTTTATAGTTCTTTTTTTTAATAATTTGAGCTTATTTTTGTCTTTTTAGTTTTCTCTAAATGTTTTTAATATTAATTTTACTAGTTTTTAATTTTAATTTTTTTGTTAATTTTCTATTTTTGTTTAATCTAGTTTGTTTTTAATTTTCTTTTTTTTTGCTAATTTTTGTTAATGATTTTTTTAATCTTTCTATTTTTACTTATATATATATATATATATATATTAAAAAAAAATTCCAAATTCTTTTATGGTTTCTGAAACAAATTTTTTATTTATTTTTGTCTCATATATATATATACACACACACACACATTTATTTTTTTAAGTAATCAACATTTTAATTTTAATTTCAGTAGTTTTTATTTATTATTTGTTAATTTCCCCTTTTTTTAAAATCTAGTTTGTTTTTAATTTTCATTTTTTTTTAGTTTTTTGTTAATTTTTCTATTTTTACCTACTTAAATTATAGTTTTTTTTAATGTGTTTTTTCTTTTTTCTTTTACCAATTTTTTTTATGGTTTACATATTTGTTTTTTTTTCCATTTTTGTTAAATATGTTTTTTTTACTATTTATTTGTTTATAATTTGTAATTTTTTTCTAGTTTTTTAATTCTTATTTTTTATGGGTTAACTTTGTTTGTTTTTTTTTTTTTTCTTTTTTTTTTTTAAGTATATATTTTTATTTATGTTTTGTTATTCTTATTTTTATTTTTTATTTATTTTTGTGTTTTTTCATTGTTTTAATTTTAATTTTAATTTTTTTTTTGAAATTTTAATGTTTTTCGGGGTCATGATAAAACATTTTATGCTATTATTTCAAAATGTTGAAATTTCACCCTTGAAAAAAAAAATTGTTATCCTAGCATCAACACTTTCTGTTTTGAGAGTGTTTTTCGCCCAAAATTTACCATTGAGAAAAAAAAAATGTTATTCGAACATCAACAATTCGTTTTGAGGGTGTTTTTTGGACAATTTTTGCACAAAAAATTAGTTTTCACTGCCATTTTTAAAACATGTTGAAAATTTACCCTGGAAAAAAAAGGTGCTATTCCAGCATAACACTTTTCATTTTTAGCACTGTTTTTGATGTTTTTTCGGGGTTTTTTTGGCCAGAGTTCCTTTTTCGAGTTTATAGTTCCCGTTTTAAAGTTTACATTGTTAAAGTAAGACATCCATGTGGATGAGTACACAATACAACCATACAGAATCTCAGTGTTTATTCAGTCCATGATACTAGAATTGATGATTTGATGATTTGCAAGCTGTGGTGCTTTGTCAAGTTGAGAAAGCCAAGGATGAAATGCTAACCCAACTTTATAGCTCAGTTAGGTAAGATTTAATGATAAAATGTGGTTAAGGTACGTCAATAATTAGTTTGATTATTTTCCCATTTCTGTATTTTTCCAGACTGATTTTGATTTTCACTTAAAATCAGGTCTCTTGGGACTTTACAAAAGTAGTGTTTTTTGTCATCCTCTGTAGGTGTAGTAGACACCTGTTCATTGGAGCACTGTACATTTGAGCTTTTGGGGTGCCTTTTCAAATTTTTGTTTAAAAAAGTCCTAAACGGATTTAAACTCGGATCAATCCCAAGAGAACTTTTGACTTATCAATTCTATTTTCTTGTGTTGATATGTATGTAGTGTAGGCTCAGTAGCAACACCTTTTAACCTCAATATCAATGACAATGGAGCAACTATGAGCCTTTTTTTGGTTCCCTTTTATCATCACTCTGTTTTACTCGTTTATGTCTCTTTATTTTGAATTTTAATTTAACTTAATTTTGAATTTATAGAAAAACTGTGTTATTGGTTGTTTTGATCAATACTGGTTTGCTTTTCCTGCTTCTGTTGGCATTTTCCTCATTGTATTGGCAAGGGTTCTATAACTTTCCACTTATATTTATTTGAATTTTAATTTAGTTTAATTTTGAATTTATAGAAAGACTCTGTTATTGGTTGTTTTGATCAATTCTAGTTTTCTTTTCCTATTTCTGTTGGCATTTTCCTGATTGAATTGGTGAGGGTTCCGTGTTTTTCCACTTCTATTTATTTGTTTCCTTCTTATTTACTAATTGGGATTTTGTTTGTTGCAGTATTCATGGGCAATGTGAAGTTATCATGTTTGATGTTACTGCATGATTGACTTACAATAATGTCCCAATGTGGCACAGAGATCTTTGCAGTTATCTATTTTGCAGAGGGGTTGGATCTCTAAGTAGAAATGAAGGTTCCTTAATTGTGTGGTGGCACAACTGCCTGGACCGATTAGTTAAATATCTTTGTGAATTTCAGGGTGTGTGAGAACATTCCTATTGTTCCTTGTGGAAACAAGGTTGATGTGAAGAATAGGCAAGTGAAAGCTAAGCAAGTTACTTTTCATAGAAAGAAGAATCTTCAGTACTATGAGATATCTGCAAAAAGTAACTACAACTTTGAGAAGCCATTCCTGTACTTGGCACGGAAGCTCTCAGGGTGAGCCTTTAATCTAGTTTCTGATGCTCCCTAATATGAATGTTATATTAAAAAATTTGTATTCATTCTATAATGGGTTATTTTTATAGGGATCCAAACCTTCATTTTGTGGAGTCACTTGCTCTTGCTCCTCCTGAGGTTTAGATACACCTTGCAACCCAACAGTAGTAAGTAGAATGCTATTTTCTTATTATTTTTTGTTAACTTTTATTGAAATAATTTGTTCCATTTCTAAAAGATTGAAAATTTGGCTTACAATATTTTATGTTGTCAGGTACGAGGCAGAACTTGTAGCAGCTGTGGCCCAACCCCTTCCAAATGACGATGATGATGCTTTTGAATAGCTTTTTTAAGATGCTTTTGCATATTTAGGGATTGGTGGATTCAATTAGTTTTGTATCATTGGAGTTTGCTTTTGAGTTCCGACATTTAATTATGATTTGTATTTGGGGCTTAGAATAGCGTTATCGCATCTCTCTATATGTGATTTGGGTACTGTGTAGATGTTTTAGTCGGTGGAGTTGGCTAAGCTATCTTAGTTCAACTCCATTACAAAGCTATTTTTATATTCTAAGACAATTTTTCCCGTTATAGACTCTTGCACATTTTGCACAAGAAATTTTTGTACTCTTCAAATATTTCAAGAATGCTCAAGTGCCTTTCATTGTGTACTGTTGGGGGAAATGCTAGTTGCGATGATTGTTGCTTGTAATATATTATGGCTTGTTAAAACTTTCTCTGAAAATTCTAGCTATGTCTGAGGATTTATTTTAACTCTGAAATTGGTTTACATAAAGCTTGTACAATGAACAATTTACCTACTAGACTATCAGAATAAATGATATTATAAAGTAAGCGCTAATACCTTGTATACGGGCCAAATCCTCCCTTTGCAATATTGTTTTCATCCGGGACACTTTTTGTTGCAACTGTCAATGTTTCCGTGGTAAAAACTATTGGTTGACCCTACGTATAGCCTCTGTTTCCATTCAGGGCTCTACAGATTGCAATTTCTGCAATGCGAACTTGCAATTTCTAACTTCGATTAGAAGTCGTGCAACATCCGTATGGAAAAAAGATTGTATTCACAATAACATCAAGAGGAAAGAAAGATGCATGTCCTCTAGAATGGATCTTCACACTAAGACCAATGCTAATGGTGTTGAGAAAGTACTGTGCAATGGAATAAACAATGTTGAGGTGTAGAACAAATATATTTTGCCTCCCTAGGAGCAACCCAACATATCTCAGGTATCTTTCTGCGAGAGCATTCCACTAGTGGATCTGAAACACCTGGATGGCCCTAGTAGAACCACTATCATACAACAAATCCAACGTGCATGTCAGGAGGATGGCTTTTTCCAGGTACAACCTTCAATCTCCAATGTCCCAAGTTATGATTTTTTTTGCGGAAGGGATTGGATTCATGAGGCTTTGAATTTTGAATCTCATGATATTGCGATATAAAATGTTTTGAAGATTTGAATTTTGAATCTCATAATATCTCTCAATAAACTTCCAAAATCTCAATTATGAACATTAATTCTTAAAAAAAATTCTGTTCAAATTCAGTATTAATATGGTTGAAGCTGCATGATATGATCAGATAGTGAACCACGGGGTACCAGAGAGGGTGATGAAAAACATGATGGGAATCGCCAAAGAATTCTTCGAAATGCCGATGGAAGATCGTGCATGCCTCTATTCAGAGGATCCAAAGCAACTGGCTCAGCTTGCTACAAGCTTCAATATTCACAAAGATGAAGTCCTTAACTAGAGGGACTATCTGAGACACCCTTGTTTTCCATTACACGAAGTCATCGACTCTTGGCCTAAAAAACCTGCAGCCTATAGGTAGCCATTAAACCTTATGTCAACCATTAAAGCAGCAATCATAACTCGTTTGGCTTAATATAATATTGAAGCTTTTGTTACAGGGAAATTGCAGGCAAGTACGCTGTGGAGGTGAGGGCACTGTGTTTAAGGTTGCTGGCTACAATTTCTGAAGCTCTAGGACTCCATTCCGATTACTTGAATAATATTTCTCGGGAACACAACCATTTGTTACTTGTAAATTACTATCCACCATTCCCAAACCCACATGTTACCCTTTCTTTAAGAAGCCATTCAGACGCAAGGGGAATCACTGTTCTAATGCAAGGCAATGTTAGTGGTTTGCAAGTACTTAGAAAAGGGAAGTGGGTTGCTGTAGAACCCATTGCTAATGCCTTTGTTATCAAACGTAATAAGCGAGTCTTCCTCGGTTAAAATCAAAATAATTCACGGGCTACATAAGAAACCTCACAAGCTTTTGATAAGTGATCAATTAAAGAATATTTGTGACGAGTCCTTTCAGAGTATTAATTTTCAACAATGATCAAAAATATTTTTAATAAGAAGTTAAAATAACTGGGCAGGCATAAAAACGTTCCATTACAGACCGTTCAAGCGAAAGAATACTCACTCTATAATACTGTGTAATCCAGTTCTAGATATCATACTCACTCTATAATACTGCGTAATCCAGTTGAGTGATGAAGCTATATTTTTTATAACATGCTTGAAGCATAAAACTAACCCATACTTGCCATCAATGAAATTCCTACAATCTTGTACAGTTGATAAGTATGGCTATCAAGCCTGCTTGGGTATTCTTGTGGGTATGTTGTCTGTCGAACAAATAAAGGTATCACCATTTCATTAATTGGGCTCTCGATTGATTTCTGCATAAAGATTCGCATTATCTAAATCTAAAGTCGTTTCCATTCAATAGTCTATAGATTCTTCTTTAACTATAGTAAAAATGGGAGATGGAATGATTATCAGAGCTAAGGTAGCATCTTAAATCCAAACTTCTGACTCCCATTTAAAGTAGTAAAACTTGGGCATAAATTTAGTAATGAATTGAATCCACTCTTGCTAAACAAAGGTAATATTAATAATCCATATGCGCTGGTTTCTATCAGACAGGAATTTCTGTGGTGGTTTTCCTCATACACTAGTACTATTTGTGAACTTTGAATGTGAAACTACTTTGAAAGAACATTCAAAATGATTTTATTTATTTATTTTTAAATAATTTTTTATATTGTCTCTAGAGAGACAATAGTTTGAATTATGATTTTATTTATATTTTTTAAAATAATTTTTTATATTGTCTTTAAAGAGACAATAGTTTGAATTATGGACATATAGTCTCTGTAGAGACAATATGTTTTTAATCTCACGTATTGTCTCTAAAAAGACAAAAATGTAATTTTCTCTAAATAGACACAAACGAAATTGTCTCTAGAGAGACAAATCAAATTATCTTTTAATAAACAATAATTCTTGTCTTTATAGAAACAATAATAATAATATGTGTTTACAATTTTTTGAGACATTATTTTTTGACTTTACTTCCTATAACGAAAAATGACTTTAGATATTTTTATTTTAATTTCTATAATGAAAAATGATACAATTTCCCATTACCTATATGGTGCTTTTATTCTTCGCCATTTCCAACTTAGTATTTTGCACCAATTCAACTGGCCCATTACCTATATGGTGTTTTTATTCTTCGCCATTTCCAACTTAGTATTTTGCACCAATTCAACTGGTGAAGAAGGTAAGGTACGAAAGATGTAATTACAGTTCTGCTTCAAGGAGTTAGTTTGGTTTCTTCCGTTGGTCGGTCGTGGAAATGACATTCTCTAAATCAGTATAAAACCCTAGCTCATGAAACTGAACCACTCCAAGTTCCTAACAGACAGAATATTAGCTGTCTAAATCTATTCATTATCTGAATGGGTTCCACAATCCCACCATTCGAATGTCAAGTAAAAATATAAGAATTGTAAGAGGACGCGAATCGATAACGGAAATGGTTTTATTTATCCTGGCGGTTTTGTGGAAATGGACAGTGGTTCACACGTTGATTCCACACAGTTTTTCTCTCTCGCAATTAATTTCTTCACGATGTTCGGCAAGAAGTAACTTGTAACGAACTGGGATGTATATTTTAAGAACATAGGTGAGATGTATGTGACCCAATATGGCGTTGAGTGTTGTTGTTGCGGAGATTTTTAGGAGAACCCCTGTGCACTTTTTCTTTATGTACTCTACTCTAGGGTAGGAAAACCTGGGAATATATGTAATATCATCCGCGGGCGTTGGGTGTCGTTGTCGCAGATAATGTAAGACCCCGTCTGCACTTCTCCTTTATGTACAGTCCTTAAATCTAGAAAACTGGCTTTAAAAGAAAAGAGATAAAGCTTCGATAGTAACACATATACTTGCATGTCGTAATAACGGAGCATCTGCACTATCGTAGGTAGTGAAGGTTCTAATGTCTTCTACGAAATTCTTGTCACGGCCACTCTCTTAATGTGATAAACTTAAAAACCGCAACCAACATAAGCGTGGGTGACAAAAATTTTCCTCTTTCTTGTGAAGAAATCAACTGCATTGCTTTGTTTGACATGAAGAAACAAAACTTCAGGTCCCTTGTTGGCCAGCTTATTGACGCCCCATTTCATGGAAAATTTGCTTCAGTTCACCCCAACTCTAATATATCGATTACCGATAATTTTTATTAGTAATATAAATACCGGTATACGTTAATGATGAGTTATAAAATAGGTTGAAGCAAAATATTTGATCCTTTTTCCCATGGTGAGTATGAAAATGAGGGAGATGGGTAATTTTTTATGTGCTAAATGTTAATTTAGATGAAATTTAAAAAGAAAAGATTACTAAAATGAAAATAAAAAATTTAATTGTATTTATTGGTTTTTAAAAATATTTTACTTTTGTTTATATATAAAATATTTGTATGTATATGTTATAAGATAATTTTCTATTAACATTATAGTGATAAAGTAGCTTTTAATCAAATATCTACTTTAAATTATATTGGGGATTTTTCTAGTAAAATCTCAAAAACAAACTGAACACACAGAGACAATGCTCTGTTTCTCTCTACACAGGATCTTTTGCACAGGGAAGCTTAAAAAAAATAATGTCTGAGAACAGATTATTACATAGCCATAAAAGATTTGTATTCATTAAAACAAAATGCCTGATACAACATTCATCCTCTTTTACTGAGAGGGATTCACCAAAAATATATTCAGCCAACAAAAATAAAACTATGTCTCCTTACATTGCTCGTGTAAAACCCATTTACATTTACTGCTGTAAAACCCCTTTTACATTTACTGTTGTAAAACTATTTTTACACATACTGCTGTAAAAATAAATTTACATATGCAGCTCAAAAAAACATTATATGTCTGCTTCACTTCTGTGCATATCACAAAAATAAAATTACAAAACCATACAAAGGATTCTTCTTCTTTTACGCACTGTTGTCCACTCCTTGCATAAGAAAAAGGTCAACACATACAAAAACCTTCTACGGTGCTTCCCCTGTTTTCTTTAGCTCCACTCCTTGCATAAGAAAAAGGTCAACACATACAAAAACCTTCTACGCTGCTTCCCCTGTTTTCTTTAGCTGCCGCGAGCTCACACATTACACTGCTGTGCAATAACCTTGTTTTCTTTTGCTGCCGCCTGCTCTGATTTCATCCCATGTGCAAATGTAAAGTATTACAACTACGAGCATTTTTCATTTGGCTCGTTATGTTTTTTTTATTAACCGTGCCTATGTTTTGCTCTTCATTACCAAATGGTCAACACTTAAAAAACATGAAACATTTAAGCCCTCCCAACAAAAAGCATAACATATATATGATGTATATGCAATACAATAAAAAAATATATGCCGTATATAAAAACTAAACTATTCCCGTTGATTTTTTTAAAACATTAAAACTTACACCTAACATCTACGACCAGCATTAAATTCGATTTAGTTCTTTTGAGACGGAACAGGCGGTCAACTATTTGAGTTTACTCCACGCAAGATTAATTAATGCACCTTCAAGTGCATGTTGAAACAATCGACGGCGGAAAACGATGGAGCAAATCGGACGGTGGACAAGGATATCGGAAGACCTTTTGCTGCTGAACGATAGCGTCCGATAAACCTGTACAGAAACAAAAATGGCTGAGGACGCGTGGCTAAATTTCACTGGATTGGACTCGACTGTCTGGAAACTGCTTTCACCGTAAAAGCGGTCCAAAATGCATCAGGCGGTTTGCTGGTTTCGCTGAGCGGTTTCAGGGTTGTACGTGTTGGCTGAGTTGCTGTCCACGCTGCGTCCACGGTGCCTGCAGTTGGAATTAATATTCCAACACTCCCCTTTAATTTCAACTGCTGGGCATTCAGTCATACCCAAACACTTCCTCACATAGAGGGATTCACCAACATTGCTATTACAAAGACATCTTCCTCACATAGAAGGATTCACCGACTGCTATTACAAGAATATCTTCCTCACATAAAGGGATTCATCAACACTGCTTCTGATGCAGTTCCACAAATAACAAAATAGTCTTCCTCTTAACAGAGGGATTCACTGAGACTGTGCTGAAGAACATCTTCCTCTTGACAGAGGGATTCACCACACTATGTTGAAAAGCATCTTCCTCTTATAGAGGGATTCACCATGACACTGTGCTGAAAAGCACCTTTTTCTCTAACAGAGGGATTCAGCATGTGATTGTGCTGAAAAGCACCTTCCTCTTTAACAGAGGGATTTACCAGTCTATGCTGAAAAGCATCTTCCTCTTGACAGAGGGATTCACCAAAGACAATAGATCTTCCTCTTAACAGAGGGATTTACTAGAGATTATGCTGAAGAGCATCTTCCTCTTTAACAGAGGGATTCACCAAAAGACTGCTTCAAGTGCAGTTCCAAAACAAAAATAAACTTCATTGTCTCTTCTGAAAAATACTCTCTCTCTGTCTTCAAAATTAACACTGCTGAAGCACTGCTGTGTCTGCACTGCTGTGCATTTTTCAAAAACAAAATACTCTGTCTCTTCTGGAACAATTACTCTGTCCCAGCTTACAAATTTACACTGTTGTGTGTAAATATTTCTTACATTCACTGCTGTTGCATATATTGCATTTCAGTTCAATGAACAACACACTCACTGCACTTACATTCACTGCTGTAAAGAAAAATTTCTTTTACATGTGCTGCTGTCCATTACATTTCGTTTCTTCAACAAAAAAATCTTCATGCTGCTGCATTTTTCATGTTCACACTGCTGTGTGTTTTGACTACATATTCTCCAACAACAAAAACAAGACTTACATTACTCTTTTCACTGCTGTGTGAAAAATTTCATGGTTGCACTAATGTGTGCTTCCGTTTTCTACATTACATGCTCCTCCTTCATTTTCCTCTCACTGCTTTGCGTTTTCATTGCCAATACAAAACATTTCCATCTGCTGTGTATTACACTCACTCTGCTGTGAGTATATTCTCTCACATTACATAAAAAGAAAAACTACATTCCATTGCTATGCATTTCAATGCATGTGCTCCACAAAACAAATTTCCATGCTGCTGTGCATTCTAATCCATGTGCTCCACACACAAAAGTTTCCACGCCGCCCCTTTTTCTTCTCCTCACTTCTGTGCATATTGCATTGCATATGTGATAAAAAACAAAGCAAAAACATTACATTTTTCAACACCGCTGCGTATTACATTTCAGAGGGATTAACAAAAAGATTTCATTTGCGCTCTGCTGTGCTGCAATACATCCTCCACGCAGTCTCCATGCCCTGCATACTTTTCTTCTCTGCTTTTATGGCAGATTTAATTCCATATCTCTCCCCTATAAGAAGATCTTCATCAAAGAGTGACTGTTAATACAGTTCAACAATAATTATAAAAAAATTACAGGCTCCCCTTAACTGTATGCATTGTCTTCTTTCAGCAAAGTTTTCTCAAAAGAAACTTAGATCGGCTGGGGAGCTCAAGGGGCTTTCAGATTGTATTTCCTTCCTTCTCCATACTTGTGTAACTTTCTTCTTTTGGATGGGTCTAGCTTGTGTAAAGGCCAATTTTAAGTTATAATCACGTGCCATATGCCCAATGTTATGACACTTGAAACATTCTACATTGTTCATGAATAAGATTTCATGATTTCTTCTTGCAAAATTGTTTCTTGGAGGTTGTCGGAGACCATAACATCTATCTCTATGAAATGCTCTACAATATTTTGCCATATGACCGAAGTTTGAGCAAACATAACAATAACCAAAAAATGAACTTTGGTACCTGGGAGATGGAGGTTTTCTTGAGGTACTTCTGCAGCCTTTCTGCCTTGAGATCCTTTGATGATAACCATTGCCTCTCACATTTTTTTCGTCATCAACATTTCTTCTTGGAGCTTGTTTTCTGCTTGGAGTAGGATTTCTTCGATTGTAGCCATGATATTTCTCCTTGCCTTTGCTGGAACTAGGAGCATTACAGTTTCTTTCTGCCTTCTTCACATCTCCTTTTCTTAAAGCATTTTCATTCTTGTTTGAGGGTTCACCTACATACCCAAGTCCTGATTTATCAGATGGAGATCTGTGATAGCTGAGCATGTCATCCAAGGCTTGAGAGCTCTTCATGATTTTGTTCATCCCTTCAACCTTTTTCTTGAGGAGGACAATCTCTTCTTCCAATTTTTGACATTCATTATTTTTCTTTGCAAGTTGTTCCTCAGTTTCTTCTTTGCTACGAGTAGCTTCAGCTGCTACTACTTTAAGGGAGATAACATCTGACTTCATTTTGGAGATTTCTGCATTCTTTGCTTGACTGCTCTCCATTTTCTTTTCAGCTCCTTGTGCCTGCTTCCTGGCTCCTTGTAGTTCAGTCTTAAGGGAGGAGACCTCTACCTTGTACTGTCCAATCTCTTCTACAAGCTTGTTCACTCTCTTGTGCCTTTGTTCAAGTTGATTTAACAAGATATCTTCCTGCTTCTTTTCTCTATTCAACTGATTTGTCATGGATATGACTTCTTCATGATACTTCTTTTTGCTTTCATCAAGTTCTTTCTTAAGCTTAGTGACCTCTTCATCCCTTTCTTTTACTTGAAGTTTGATGAGGTCAACCTTCTCACTTTCAACTTCTATGATGGGTTCAGAATTTCTTTCTTGACTGATGGTCATGGTGAGTGCTCCCTCTGCATGAAGGTCATGAAGTCTGTCCCATATATCCTTTGTTGATGAATATTTTCCTAGATTTTTTTTTACAGAATCAGGCAGTCCATCCAAGATTGTCTTTGCTGCTTTTGCATTGTACTCCTTGGATTCTCTATCCATCTTGCTATCATCAATCACTGATTCCCAAATTTCAATCCTTTGAGATTGTAATACAGTCCTCATTTTTATTTCCCACATATCAAAATTTCCATTAAACCTTGAAGCCTCAAATATAATGCTTTCAAATATATTTTCTTCTATTTTAGTAGAGGAGGGAGACACAACCTTAGGAGGATTGAAGGCTTTCTTCCTTGACCTTGCCATTCTTAACTATGTTTCAAATACTTGACTGTGTTTTTAAAATGACTCACTATTTCTTCAACAGTAACCCAAAGAAATACTTTGAGGAATACCTGAATCCTTTTGCCTAAGACTTCACTCTGTTGGAGAAGCTGTTGCAGCAAAAGAACTCCTTTCTTCAGCTTCTTGAACACCTTCAAAGAGCCTGAACCTGGCTCCGATACCACTGTTTGGGGATTTTTCTGGTAAAATCCCAAAAACAAACTGAACACACACAGAGACAATGCTCTGTTTCTCCCTCCACGGGATCTTTTGCACAGGGAAGCTTAAAAAAAATAATGTTTGAGAACAGAGTATTACATAGCCATAAAAGATTTGTATTCATTAAAACAAAATCCCTGATACAACATTCATCCTCTTTTACTAAGAGGGATTCACCAAAAATATATTCAGCCAACAAAAATAAAACTCTGTCTCCTTACACTACTGGTGTGTAAAACCCATTTACATTTACTGCTGTAAAACTCCTTTTACATTTACTGTTGTAAAACTATTTTTACACATACTGCTGTAAAAATAAATTTACATATGCAGCTCAAAAACACATTATATGTCTGCTTCACTTCTGTGCATATCACAGAAATAAAATTACAAAACCATACAAAGGATTCTTCTTCTTTTATGCATTGCTGTGCGATATCCACTCCTTGAATAAGAAAAAGGTCAACACATACAAAAACCTTCTATACTACTTCCCCTGTTTCCTTTAGCTGCCGCGAGCTCGCACATTGCACTGTTGTGCAATAACCTTGTTTTCTTTTGCTGCCGCCTGCTCTGATTTCATCCCATGTGCAAATGTAAAGTATTACAACTACGAGCATTTTTCATTTGGCTCGTTATGTTTTTTTTATTAACCCGTGCGTGTGTTCTGCTCTTCATTACCAAATGGTCAACACTTAAAAAACGTGAAACATTTCAGCCCTCCCAACAAAAAGCATAACATATATATGATGTATATGCAATACAATAAAAAAATATATGCCGTATATAAAAACTAAACTACTCCCGTTGATTTTTTTAAAACATTAAAACTTACACATAACATCTACGACCAGCGTAAAACTAAACTACTCCCGTTGATTTTTTTAAAACATTAAAACTTACACATAACATCTACGACCATCGTTAAATTTGATTTAGTTCTTTTCAGACAGAACAGGCGGTCAATTGTTTGAGTTTACTCCACGCAAGATTAATTAATGCACCTTCGAGTGCATGTTGAAACAATCGACCGCGGAAAACGATGGAGCAAATCGGACGGTGGACAAGGATATCGGAAGACCTTTTGCTGCTGAACTACAGCGTCCGATAAACCTGTACGGAAGCAAAAATGGCTGAGGACGTGTGGCTAAATTTCACTGGATCGGACTGGACTGTTCGGAAACTGCTTTCACCGCAAAAGCGGTCCGAAATGCATCAGGTGGTCTGGTGGTTTCGCTGAGCGGTTTCGGGGTTGTACGTTCTCGCTGAGTTGCTGTCCACACTACGTCGACGGTGCCTCCAGTTGAAATTAATATTCCAATAAATTATATATCTTTATATCAATATAGATATTTTTTTTATTGAAATGAAATTAATATAAACATAAAGGAGATGAGTAATTCTTTACCTACTAAATGTTAACTTACATGAAACTAAAAACACTCTTAATAATATAAGAGAAAATGAAAATAAACAAATTTTATTGTATTATTGGTTCTTTAAATTAATATGAAGGATATCTTAAAAATATTTCACTTCACTCGCAAGTCCGTGCCCCTGCCGCCTGGTAGTTCAAGTACGCGGCCTTGATAACAAATCGCCTATTGCAATTCTGCTCGACGTACACCGCCACGTGTCCCCACGGCACGTCTGGCGGGATGGCCAACAGCGAGGGACGATGCCCGTTGCTTGAGTTGTTCAACCCGGCGACATCGACCTGTGTGTCGCCGGACACATAAGTCACTCCGCACGACCGCGAGAAAAGCAGTTTGCCAGCCACAGCCTGAGCCGCCTTGCAGAAGCTGGCGAGCTTCCTCCATTTCCTGCTTCACTTTCACAACATGGCGGATCTCGACGCATTTGCTTTGCACGTTCATGGCGAAATCCTATTATGAAACAAAGTGGACTTCACGAAAACTGAATCAATATCTATTGGCTACTTTCAGGACGCACATGAAGCAAAAGAGAAACTCCTGAACGCGGCCTATGTTGCCGAAAAGGAGTTTGTGATGAGGGCTATTTATAATGGAGAGAAGGCCAGAAACTGGATAATGATCAGCCTCATTACTTAGCAACTTTCTCTGAAATCTCTACGCGAATTACATAGTCCGGAATCTTTGCATGTGAAATTCACGTAAAAGGAGGAGAACAGTAATGAAACGCAAATGGTTTTGTCTGTTACCCGAGGGTTTCTTTGAGAGGGACCATGGCTCACATGTGAACACTTTTAAGGTTTTAATTTTTTCACTGCTGTTCCGTAAGAGTGCTGTATAAGTAACGAAGAAAAAGTGGAAGGAAGTCACATGAAAAGTTGTTGCCGATTCTGTGGGCGTATTCTATCTTTATTAATGATTTGAAAAGACGTGTATATAAACAATCTAGGATGTTGAGATTGGGCGTTGCGGAGAGATGCCGAGAGACTTGTATATGGTGATAATGGAACATGCCAATAAATAGGTTATGTTCACATGAAAATTTACGTCAATATCTTGGGAAATCTATGATCTACAAACGTTTATAATGTTATGGTTTTAGAATACACAGCGAATGAGCCAATCAGTGATCTACAAACGTTCCTAAGTTATGATTCTAGAATACACAATAAATGAGCTTGAGATATCTGGTGTAAATTTTAGTTATAAATCTAGTTGGAATTATTTTGATATTGATAGAGCTACCACTTTTTTCCCGAAAATTTAGATTTAAATTTGGTTGGAATTATATTGAAATTTTAAGTTAAATATTTCTACAAGGAGTTTTGTTCATTACACTTGTTGTCAAGTTTTTTGGCTAGCTTCTAAAATCATTTAAATTATCAAGTTTTTTAATTAAATAAAATAAATTTAAATAAGGTTTAGCGAAAAAACCAACTGTCATAGAAATGAGACCATATATATCAAATAAAAAAATAAAACATAACAAAAAAACATAAAAGTATTCGTAGTTTAATTTTCATTTCACGTGAATATAAAAGTTATATTAAATAATAATTATAAATTTAATATATATATTCGTTTGTAAAAGTTTTTTGGATTTTTTTCCCAATAGTTTTGTGGATTATATTCCGTTTATATTATATGGTTCCATTATTAACTTTGATATGTTAAACTTATGTGGTTAACTTTGATATGTTAAACTTATGTTGTTGGGTTTTAAAATTTTGCAAGATAAAATATTACAAAGTATTAAAGAAATGAAAAAAAATATGATATAAATAAAGAGTGAGAAATACATTTATGTTTTTTTGAATTTTATAGTAAAAAGTTATTGAGACAAATTATATTTTGAAAGACTCAAGGATATAATAAAGAGACATTAGAACTTGTACATTAATAATATATACGAATATTTAATAAATATACCTTAGGTATTAGGAACACAATTCAAATTAATAAAAACTCACAAATTTTATTCAATTATTTAATGGAAAATGTATTTTTAAACTGCTAATTGCACTTACAAACTTAATGTTGCAAACATAATGTACACTTCATGTTCTTCTCATTGAAAATGAATCCTCAGTCCTCCTCTTTGTTCCTTCTTCTTTTGTATAGAGAGTATCAATTTCTTGTTTGAATCAAAGTTCTTAGGTTTTTGGAATCCATTCCTCCTAGTTGGCTTCATCTTCGATAACAAATCTAAAGGAGGGAGGTTTTGAAATCTTTCTTCCTTCTCTATCCTTTAAGGGAAAATTTGAATCATTAACTTGTGCTTCTAGACATCTATTATTATCTTTTTCTAAACATGTCTTTGGTAGCTAAAATTCTACAATTTAATAATCCTTTTATGTGGGTAGAATTTCTCACATAATTGTAACACATCTGACCAAGGCCTTTATCATTTGTTTATTTTTAAGTGAATCTCATTCTCGGAGCCACAAGGTCTCTTGTTAATTTGTAGATCTAATATAAAAAAAATGTTCCTGTAATCAAGAACCCCAATTCACCTATCACTTCCTATAATATTGTCTTATTCCTAGACACTCAATGATGTTGAACATAGTTATACTTCACAATGCCTTATAATTATACTTCACAGTCCTTGTTCAATTCAGACAAATGTAGTGGTACAATTTTTATATAGGAGCATAGACACCATTGAAGTGAAAAATTATTCCAAATGATTCATAAAAGTGAAGGTTGTTTTTGATGTCGAGCTCATAATCCTCAAACATTGGCACCTTTTCATATTTCTCCATGATATGTTCCTTAGAAGGAAGGTTTAGATAAATTGAAGTAGAGTTTATTTTTTAACCACAACATTGAACAAGATAGGAACCGAATAGAATGAAAGTTGTTCCTTTGGAGATGTCGTAAACATATAATAAATTATGGTTTCTAGTTTTTTACTTTCATTCAAATGCCCTTTTCCTTCCACTGGGATCCTTTATAGGATCTCTAAAATTTTCTTTATATTTACCATGTGATCAAGAATGCCCACCGACAAAATTAATATTTTTCTTTTGACGGGCATTACCATTATTTATAATATTTGTTTTATGTTGTAACCCTCTCATAGTAAGATGATGACTTCTAAACTATTGTGGATATTCTGCTTCATAATTTGTCACGACATATCTACTAAAATATATTAGAAAATATAAAATCTACATTATGAGGGTTTATTTCTCCTTAAATTTCTAGATTTATTAATTATTGTTTACTACAAATTCATGCAAATTACAATAATGCACAAAATATAGAATAAAAAATAAAACTCACAAACCACAAATTAACACAAGATATCATATTGGAAACCCTTTGAAGAGAAAACCTAGTTGGAGCTAAGGCTACTATTCTTTGTTTCTCTTAAAGGAAAATGCATACAATTACAAAGAAGTGAGAAATGTGGCTTGTGGGCTACTAAAGTGCAAAAATCATCTCTCTCGCTCCCTATCCACTCTTAATGACTTTTAATCATCTATTGAACAAAAATCACATGAATAGAATGGAACCCTTTTTCCTCCTAGTAGCTCGGTTTTTGCTCCAAAAATTTTGTTTGATGCATCAAATGGCTTCTAGAAGGTTTTTTTACCACAATTTTCCAAATTTGGACCTGATATTAGAAATAGTATTATGAGATGATTCCTCTAGTTTTTCGACTCTAAAATCATAAATATGGGTTGAAAAAGATATAATGACCTAATCCATATTAGATCTCCCCATTTCAAGAGGCTTTTGGTCGCAAAAAAATTCTACTTAATGAGGCTTTACCTAGAAAATGTCTTTTCATCCCAATATGAATAAGGTAATGATTCCGCTTGGTTGTAATTTTCTACCACTTCTACAAAACTATAACATATGTCGGATCTACTTAAGCATTTGGTGCCAAATCCTTTGCAAAATGTAGGGCCTATTCCTCTTCAGGATCTAGCTTTTAAGGCTCATAGAATTTCAAAATATGTACATTCACCACTATGTAAATGTGCATGTATGTAGGTAGATTGAGTATATAGGAATTATCTCCCACATTTTTTGATATCTCAAACGGACCATATCGCAAAGCCTTGATTTTATTGCCATGACCTTTTAGCCTCTTCTTGTTCTATTCTATCCATAATCTATCTCCCACTTTAAAGTAATTCTCTATTCTATGTTGATCATGCCTATATTTATATTTTTTTGTACCATTTATATTATCTCGTGTGATGGTATATGAATGTCCCTTACCTTCTCAATGGATTTTTCATCCCCAATGACATCCCCTCTAAGATACTCACTCACTTGTCCTTTAGTCCATATGAAATATCCAAAAGGTGAAGAGGAAAATATCCAAAACAAGCATCAAATGAGGACTTACTCATAGAAGTGTGGATTAATCAATCATAAGTGTTGTTTATGCCAAATTTTCATCCCATGTCTTTAGTTGCTTTCAATAGATGCTATCTTGTTAAGTACTTTTATCTTCCCATCTATATATGAATGGAGTGTTATAAACCTATTTGACATATCTATATTCTCCTATAATTTAGTCTAAAATGCACTAAAAAATATGGCACGATCTTCTTTGGTTTGCCAAAAATGCACCCAAAAATATCCCAAAAACAATTCCATTGCTTCTTTCAGGTTGATTATCTTTTTATAAGAAATTAATGCACACATATTTATAAGCATATCAACTCCCATGAACAAATAATGGTATCCCTTCCTGTTTCTTAATAAAACTCTTAAAAATTAACTATAAATGTTTTTTGAAAAATAAATTGATAAAATAAAAACGATATATACCATATTTCCTGGTACTACAAAAAAAAATCCATCATTTTATGAAACTACGTACCTATGCTGGAGTTATAAACCAATACATGTACCTCCGCAAATTCGCATTGCCGTGTGACTTAGTGTCTTAATTTAGTAATTTAGTATATATAATTTGATTACAGGAAAAGTCAATATGACTTAATTTTAAATTTATTTAATTATTTAATTATCCTCGAAGGTTGGTTGAGTGGAAAACCTCAGAATCTTATTTTATTCTTTGGTTCAGTGGGAAACCTTAGACTCTTATTTTATTCTTTTTTATTTTGTATATATAATCCTTAAAATCTTATTTTATTTTTTGGTTCAGTGGAAAACCTTATAACCTTATTAGGCCGATAGGCCTTCCTTTGGAACAGACTTTCATCGTTTCTTTGGCTCTCGTGCTGACACGTGGCATCGGATTTTTAGGCCGATAGGCCTTCCTTTGGAACAGACTTTCGTCGTTTCTTTGGCTCTCGTGCTGACACGTGGCATCAGATTTTGAATGGCTCCTTTGTTGCTCGTACTGACACGTGGCATCGGATTCTAGCGGGACAGTTCTGCGAGGGAATGGCGGGTCGTGTTAACTTCATGCAGTTATCTTGGAGTTATCTTCCACCTTATGCACGACGTTCAAGACTCGCAGCGCTTCAAGTTGGCCAAGCTCCAGGGGAATTTTTCCAGTCAAACGATTAGAAGAAAGATCCAAGATCTGCAGATTATGCAACATACCCAACTCCTTCGGAATAGAACCCTTGATAAGATTCACCCGCAGTTGAAGTGCTTGTAGCTCTTTAAGCTCACCAAATTCGGGCGGAATTCTTCCAGTCAGACTATTACCAGAAAGATTGAGAGTGCGTAGTAAAGACAGATTGCCAAGAGACCGAGAAAGGGTACCTTCCAAATTGAAGCAATAGAGGTCTATGGCGACTACCCTTCTGCTGTATTTTCTGCAGCAAATGCCAGACCAGGAGCATATATTCTCAGAATTGTCGGCCGTCCAGTTGGAGAGCTTCTCCATTGGATCCGACGTGATGACCTTCCGGAACGACAAGAGAGCATGGAGGTCCCTTTTCTCGTGGACGTCTATTGATGATAAATTGAAATCAGGCTCCTCAGCCATGCGTTCAGAATCGGAATGACGTTGAAGTGAAGTTAATCCAGGGGGCATGGTGTCATACACATATTGATGGGCATGGGTATGGGAATTATATGGCTTAGACATCGCCGCAGGCAGAGAGGCAAGCATGCACAGAAGCAATAATATAAGAAGAAAAGGAAAAGCATTGTGATCCATTTTTCCTGATTGGATTTGAGTGTGTTTCACAGCCCTTAAGCTATATATATATATATATATATATATATACACCATGCGCAGGTTTTCATATGAAGTCGACACAGAGCGAGTTTTCCACGATTGATGGGGAGTATAGATGAAAGAAGAGCGCGCCGAAATTATTTAAGACGGCAGCCCTACTATTTTTCTGGGCTTGTATGCCCCAGTCCAGTCAAGTCAGTCAGCCTCTCACCTATATTTTCACCTCTATTTTTCCAGTTCAGTCAAGTTTTTTGGCCGCCCACTTTATGATGTTCACAGGTATTTAATAGAACTGTTCTCTGTTGTATGAACAAAGAGTATTCAAGTACGTGGTCCACTGCTCTTTGTTTTCGGTTTTATGATTCAACCGACAACTTTTTTTATAAAGAAACACATTTCTCACTTTAGATAGGTCGATGTTTACAACAACCTATTAGGGAAATTTTCATTCAGCTCTTTAATTCTTTCTATTAGTGTTGATAGGGTCAAAATCTACATATTGTTTTTTATCATTTACCCAGTTGGTGACTAGCTCTGTCTCTGCCAGTATCTGGATTTCAGCAGTACCTTTCTTACTTGTTAAATTTTTCAGTATTGAAAATGCACTTAACTCTGCCCAGTAGTTGGTACCTTCTGCCAATGCAGCTTTGAAACAGAAACTATGGTTTTCCTTCAGAAATAACACACGTCCAACACCACAAATCCTTGGAATTTATGGGAATTTTATCTCTCATGCATTTCAGATTCATATTTTCAATTAAAATAGTAGATGAGGATAGTTCTTGACAGTAGAGGTGTTTTCTTTATAATGAACTATTTCTTTTATTCTGGGCTCTTTACATGCTTGGTGATGCATGTTAGAGTGCCAAGTAATGCTCTTTTCATCATGACAACCTGGCTTGCAAAGTTTGAAATGCTATTTTCTAACACTTCCTCTTGAGTCACATTTGGCTTTTGGGATTTCCAGTACTCCCTGTCCAGCCACATTGAGCTTTAGGGATTCCTAGCCAGTTAACCAACCTCTCTGAAGAATATATCCATCTAAACCAGAGAAATGAAAATTACTCTGGAGTAAGGAAAAGATCTATAATTATGCATCTAAGACGCACAGAGAGGGTAGCTATGTTTTTATGGGCAAGACACCTTAGCAGTGCATCCAGTGAATACTTATCTTAGTAATCCTAGCTTTATTTTGATTTATACGTTTTAAGTAAGACTGTAACTCCTGTTTTCAGAAATTTACTTTGTATCTGATGCATGCCCTGGGAAATTTATACATATTTTGGTCTTGACGTATCAGTGCTTAGAGAAACTTGTAGATTGGGTGAGAACTGAGACCTTATTTGATATGTTATTTAAAAATCTACTCCTAGTGGATAGGAGCTTATTTCACTTCTGTTCTTCAATGCTATGTTGATAAATTAGTCTTTAAGGACTTATTCTGTCCCTGCTATCAATGTGTATTTGCTTTTTTGATGCAGTCGGGGATCTGAATCACCTGATCTCGGCCACTATGAGTGGAGTTACGTGCTGCCTTAGATTTCCTGGCCAGTTGAACTCTGATCTCCGGAAACTGGCTGTCAACCTTATCCCATTCCCTCGTCTGCATTTTTTCATGGTGGGTTTTGCCCCTCTTACCTCCTGGGGTTCTCAGCAATATCGTGCCCTTACAATCCCAGAACTAACCCAGCAAATGTGGGATGCAAAGAACATGATGTGTGCAGCTGATCCTAGGCATGGCAGGTACTTAACTGCATCTGCAATGTTCAGAGGGAAGATGAGCACCAAAGAAGTAGATGAACAGATGATGAATGTACAGAACAGAAACTCCTCCTATTTTGTTGAGTGGATTCCAAACAATGTAAAATCCAGTGTCTGTGACATTCCTCCCACAGGATTGACAATGTCATCTACTTTTATAGGCAATTCTACCTCCATTCAAGAGATGTTCAGGAGAGTCAGTGAACATGTTATCACAAAACCAGTACTGAGGGCTGCAACTAAGCATGGTCTCATGTAACTATTTCAACCTATCTTTAGACCAAAGATTAGCCTCTTTGATCAGAGAGGGCTCTCTCAAAACTCTTGATAAAATCCTTCACACACTAGATGGCTAACTCTTTATTTACTTATGAAAACATAACTGGTTGGAAACACACCAAAAGATATCTCATTGGGCTATGGAGTCTATAATATCAAGTAGACAAGAAAAACACAGTGATCTCATAGAAATCAAGGCTCTTAGCATTACAAGTCAAACATATTCCACCACACATAGCTTGCTGTATACACAGGAAGTCAAAGCATATAATTATGAATTCTGAGTGATTGCATACAACAAAACCATAAAATAACATAAGGTATAACACATCATCACTTCATTTGACCATGAAAATCCTTCGAGAATCTTGAGAAGAGAATAACTCTGTTTTACTATTACTGTCAAAAAAGGTCTTACAGTGGCCCAAAACAACACACTTTTTCTATTAAGTATCCAACCTTTTTTACATCTAAGTTATTCCTATATATAGCTTATCAAAACACTGCTGTACGAGACTCCTCATCAAGCATGAAGGGAGCTCGGGCTTTTGACATAAATGACCTTAACAATAACATAAACAAACTAATTGATTACAAGAGATATGATGCTACGAAAACAGAGGATTCCATCATATTGGCACTTTAAGTCTTCTTCCTTGTATACCCTGCTGTGTCCTTGGAGCTTGCCACCTGTAGTATTGCAATAATAACCATATCCAAACTTAAAACAGATTCAATGTATATACAGCTCCGGATACTTGATGCATAGATGATTCAACAACCGAAAAGAAAATGAAGCCTATATTCTTGGTTGCTGCCTCCCCTCGGTGTTCATATATTAATGATCCATCTTTAAGCCATTTAAACCTTGGATAGTCCCGTGTGACTGAAGAGAACTCATAACCCAGCCATCCCACAACTGGACAAGTGTATCATTTAACACCTCAGCAGCTCTATCCAAACCCTAAAATTTCGGAGATAAAGTGACTTTTAGGCAAAAGACAAAACTTCGGCTTTTTCTTTGAATATTTACACCTGGCCTCCTTTTCAAAATATCTGACTGATCTTCTATAATCTCCATGCTGATATTAAACCATCTCTTTAAATATATGCTGACCTCAGCATTCCAACTCAAGCTTTAAACCTAACCAGTCATCTACAGCAGTTTCGTAGCGCGCTACGAAACTGCTGTAGGTCATCAAATTTAGCAGCAGAACTGACCAATCACACTCGCGCTACGAAACTGCGCAAGTACCTAAGAGATCATACCCGCGCTGCGAAACTGCGCAAGTACCAATGACATGACATGACATAACTAACCATGATGGAAGATGACTAATGCCCTTGCCTTTACACGAATTTCATTCATAACTCTTGAATTTCAAAATTTGAAATTGACATAAGTTAACAAACCTATTTACAAGACTTCAAGACTCTTCAAAAACTTATAGACAATTATCATATACATGGACTATAATTTCTAGTGATAACAGAACAATTCACTGTCATGTTCAAAAGAAAAGCTTTTCTTCATTGGTACACAGGGGAGGGCATGGATGAAATGGAGTTCACCGAGGTTGAGAGCAACATGAATGATTTGGTTTCTGAGTATCAGCAATACCAGGATGCTAATGTTGATGAAGAAGATGATTATGAAGAAGAACCATTAGAGGATGGAGAATAATCGACTATGCTGCCATCTACTTCCAAGTAATATTATATATATAAAAAGTGCTTTCATTGCATTTTTTCATGGTGGGTTTTGCCCCTCTTACCTCCTGGGGTTCTCAGCAATATTGTGCCCTTACAATCCCAGAACTAACCCAGCAAATGTGGGATGCAAAGAACATGATGTGTGCAGCTGATCCTAGGCATGGCAGGTACTTAACTGCATCTGCAATGTTCAGAGGGAAGATGAGCACCAAAGAAGTAGATGAACAGATGATGAATGTACAGAATAGAAACTCCTCCTATTTTGTTGAGTGGATTCCAAACAATGTAAAATCCAGTGTCTGTGACATTCCTCCCACAGGATTGACAATGTCATCTACTTTTATAGGAAATTCTACCTCCATTCAAGAGATGTTCAGGAGAGTCAGTGAACAATTCACTGTCATGTTCAAAAGAAAAGCTTTTCTTCATTGGTACACAGGGGAGGGCATGGATGAAATGGAGTTCACCGAGGCTGAGAGCAACATGAATGATTTGGTTTCTGAGTATCAGAAATACCAGGATGCTAATGTTAATGAAGAAGATGATTATGAAGAAGAACCATTAGAGGATGGAGAATAATCGACTATGCTGCCATCTACTTCCAAGTAATATTATATATATAAAAAGTGCTTTCATATGATGGGGGTAATTGGATGTGAGATTGGCTATCAAAGAATTGGTGATACGTATATTCACTGGGAGTGACGACCTCCTCTAAATGGATAGGTGGTTCTCTTGCTATTTTCATCAAGCATTGCTACTTTTAATAACAAGCAGCACTTTGTACTCTAAAGTCCTTTATCATTGCAAATTTGGGAGGTGCTGGACTTTATCATCTTTGGCAAAACTACATTTTCTGTGATTGAATTTCAGGAAATTCCCATCTCTACTAAAAAGGCAGCTGCACCTACAATAAATGTTGTGAACGTGCATTCGCACTCTCGGGTGGACATTTTCACAATTGGAAATTTTCGAGGGGCTGTGGGCAGTCATATATCTTTGGACAGAACAGTTTACATCTGCAACCTATTTACTGCCTAGTTGTATCTTAAATAGATTTATTTTTAGTGCTTTGTTTAAACATTGGGCTAAGATGCCCACATGGAATACTGTTGGATCAAAGTCATCCAAAACTTGCACCTGCTCCAATTACTTATTTATATATCTTCAAATGGACTAGCAATTTATGTCAGACAGATGGGGAATTCGCAGCCTTCGAAGTATATATAATGCGAAGAAGATTTCAAAACACGCTAAATAGACTAGTAATTTTCTTTCGAAGTATATATAATGCGAAGAAGATTTCAAAACACGCTAAATAGACTAGTAATTTTCTTTCGAAGTATATATAATGCGAAGAAGATTTCAAAACACGCTAAATAGACTAGTAATTTTCTCAACATGGACAATTAATTCAGGGCTTGCATTAATGAGGATAACCATTTGTTTTGTTGCATCCATATGTCGAAGTTATTCTCCATTTCTTTAATGTTTGCATCTTCCATATACATTTCATCAACGAGAATCAACCATTGCCATCAAATAAATCATGGCCACGGCACTAGTGTCTGGTGAAATTAATTTGCAGCATTGCAATGTGGTATTACATGCGGTCATTCAACTTTTATTGGATAACTTAGTCGCAATCAATTTAATTGCGTATACAAGGGTAGCAGGAATAGCATATTGTTGTATATTCGGGTCGCTGCATGTGATTTACCGGAGAATGTTTTTTCCAGGGGTAACCCTTCAGATTTGGGTTGCGTGTTTTTGGCTGTCAGTAATTGATACAGGAAATATCCGCCTGGCTAATCCAAGCCTAGATGCAGAAAATAATGTTTTAATTATATTCACAGGAACTCGGAGAAAAATGATTTGTATCATGTAGTTCCTGCATTTTTATGCCTGATAATTGCCATTTTTGTTTCATGTTAAACACAAACAATGAGAGAATATAATATAAACTGTGTTTGCTTACAGGGAAAGTTGATTCCTCGTGCTTTGACATTTCCATTCGGCATCAAGGCCCTTGCTGACTATGTGCATGAGAAGGGTCTGAAGATTGGCATATATTCAGATGCAGGGTAAGCTCAGCAAGACACTCCTATTCTTGAAAACCATAACCCATTCGGGACCTTACGTGAGCTTACCTGATCTCAGGTAAGATCCTGTTTTTCTTTCTTCCATTTGTAAAACCACTTACTGACTTGGGGTTTTGGCTTTAGGCAATACACATGTCAAAAGCAACCTGGCTCATTAGGATTTGAGGAAGAAGATGCCCGGACATTCGCTGAATGGGTATGTCAGAAATATTCTTTAGTGTGTATGAAGTTAAGATTTGGTAAATTGTGAAGAAAAATTAAATGCTACAATATCAACAATGTTGCATCAACAGGGTATCGACTATCTCAAGTATGATAACTGTTTCGATGATGGTTCAAAACCTGAAGTCAGGTGAAGTTCTTCTCCATCAGGGTTTCATCTTTGGAGTAGATTCATACTTTCAGTTGTTAGAAGGGTTTATCTTTGTATGCATAGCAGGTACCCAAGGATGAGGGATGCACTTCTTAAGACAGACCATCCAATATTCTATTCTTTGTGTGAGTGGTATGCAAGACTTCTCTACTTTCTGTGGACACTTGTATACCACTGGATGTTGTTAAAAGTGTATACTGATTAACATTCAAATCATTGAGTTTTAGAAGTATTTTGTTGGCGACTTCCAATTTTTTTTGGTATTTTTGCAGGGGTGTCGATAATCCGGCTACTTGGGCTCGCAATGTAGGAAATAGCTGGAGAACAACACTAGACATACAGAATAAATGGGAGAGGTAATTTACTGGACCTTTGCAAATTGTTCTTATTATCAAAGATCCATGATTTCAGATTTAAAATTACAATTTTCTTGAGCCTGCGAAGCTCAACACTGAAACATAAGTCCATATACTATGAGGCTTACACATTTTCACTTGTGGCTTGAGAGGTCTGCACCATCTGCTTACAAATCTTTGATATCACGTTCAATTTGGTTATAATTTCACTCATAGATTACAAGATTTCATACATAAGTAGTTTGTAGCTCTATTTAGGTCATGTCTTTCTAGCATAAAAGAAACATTCGTATATAAGTTTGAATTTGAATACAATTTGATACAGAAAAATTATGTAACAAAAAGATCCATTACAGCTCCAGAACAGAATTATACTTCTCATAGCTAATAAAATATGCATTTTGTTCCAAATTTTAGAAGAATTTCAGCTTTGAGAACACTTCATAAATAAGAAAAAGGAAAAAAAAAAAAATTCACTTCTTGAAAATTTTGTCTTTAGATTATATCTATAAGATGTATTAGAGATTTTCTTTCAATATTTTAGAGCTTTTTGGGTTGTTTTTTTTTGGGTTTATGGAATGATCGGGATGAAATACATGAGGTATATTATCAAAAAGACAATCAAAAGTAAGATGATCACATTGTATCCATATTGTATGGAAAATTTGCCGGATTTTTACTACTTGCTAAATTTCCATACAACAAAGTCCAATATGACCGAATTTTGCTGCTATGTTTTCTTTTTTGGCTTCAACTTCCACTGAATGGTGTGAAAACCAGGGATTGAAATGCATGACCATGAATAGTATGGTGTCGGCCATTGTACATGGTGGAAGGGATTGAAATGCACTATTTATAATTCATTTTATTTGCAAATCGAAAGCAAAGATTCATAATTTTTTTTTAGCAAGTTTGGAGAGTTTTGTACTCACTTTATGACTTGCTCTGGTCCAGTATAACATCCCGGGCAGACCAAAACAACATTTGGGCCGACTATGCAGGACCTGGTGGATGGAATGGTAACGACCTTTCTTGCTACTAAAATTTACTGTGCGATGTCTTTGAAATTTAGGTCTTTGTTTTTCTTTTTTATTTTGGGCTTTTGTTTATATTGGGTAAGATATGCTCCAATCAAATGTTTACCATCGTTTGGTCATGACTTTAGTTGCTGTTATTTCATCATGAATCAAGATAAATGCATATCAAGAAGACGCAATCACACAAATTCCCTCTCCCTACAGAGACCTAGCATGTTATGCTTTTGCCATATAGGCTCAACAACATCTAGATCAGAGAATTATTAGTAGCTTTATCTTTTTATCATACACTTCTTACTTCAACAACCGCTATAAATACCATCAACCGATTCCAGATCATTACAAGCATTATTTGAAACGTTGTATCTGAATAAAGGAAATGAAACGATTTATAAATGTTGTCCTCTGTTAATTTCTTTGGACACCTTGTATGTTTTCCCATATCTTCAGATCCGGACATGTTAGAGGTTGGGAATGGCAACATGACTGCAGATGAGGACCGCTCACATTTCAGCATTTGGGCTCTTATGAAGGTATTCAACATGCCAATGTCTTAGGTGATCATTACTGATAATTAGGAAGGCATGAACATATATTATCATCGCTTGTTTTCAAGCAGGGCTGCAAATCGACATTCAAGGGAAGCTGAAAGAGCTTATTTGCGAGGCGATCACAACACTGCTAGGAATATTTCTCTAAAATCAAAAGAGGAACATTTGGCTGCATATAAACTAAATGCTAAGGCAGCTGCAGAAATTCTTCAACTTAGAAATAAAAAACATAAGGACATTTGGAATTTAGATCTACATGGGCTTCATGCAGCAGAAGCGGTGCAGGCCTTAGAATTGCGATTGGAAATGATTGAATACCATACTTCTGTCCCAGTTTAAGCTTTTCACAGATGACAAGCTGGAACTAGAGAATCGACATCTCACTTTTCATATACGTTGTTCAGGTATGTTCAATCGTACTTGCCAAAACTATTATACAATTTGGAATACGGTTTTAAATTGGTTCTTTAGATTAGGTTTCAATTTAGTCTCTGAAGAATTGTTGTGGTGCTATATTTAAAATTGCAGAGGAAGAGGCTTTCATGAATGTATTGAGGTTTATGCATCAGGGAACACTTCAACTGCCTTGTACTGCTGAGGTGTTGGATGTGTTGATTCTTGCGCTCAAGATGGATGTCACAAGATGTGTTGATTATTGCCTCAGGGAGTTGCAGTCATCAATGACAACAGACTCCGCATTGCATTATTTACAACTCCCACAAAATATGCTTACAAATCACAGAGTGCAGTCATTAAAAGAGTCTGCAGAGAAGTTTCTTGTCGAACATTTAGGTTATATTGAAAAGTAAGTTTCTTATTACAATGTTTTTTATTTTTTTTTTTTCTAAGAAGTATCATCAGGATTAGGTTATATGAAAAGTAAGTTGCCTTTGACTTTCTAATTTCTCCTGACTTCTAGATTTTGCATTTTTTATTTTATATGATTTTTAAAAACTGGGACTCTTTTCTGTTTGTAATTTTATACCTACTGTCATTTGAAGAATTAACTATTTTATTTTTCTTATTACATAACACAATTTGTTAATAGAATTAGAGAGAAGCTATAAAATTTTTGATATAGTTTATTTATAAATTTTTTGATACAGTTTATTAATATTGTTTTATAGAATAGAATAGATGATTTAATTGGTTATTTAAGTTTTTCAGAAAATATCAATTTAACTTTTGTTAAAAAGAAAGTATTTTTTGTCACTAGATTTTTTCTAGAAAAAACTTTTATGCACAAATTCCGTGCAAATAATAGTGAATTTATTATATAACTTTTAAAAAATAAATACTATAAAATAAGATTAATTTCAAATTCTTTATCCAAATTTGACAGAATTCTGAAAATTCTGAAGAGAATATATATATATATATATATATATATATATATATATATATATATATATATATATATATGAAACAAAATTTGCATTGCTGATATGACTCTCTCGTGGAAGATTTCTCATTCATCCCTGATGTACTTCAAACTAATCAATCTGTTATGTCCTGATCATGATTTTCAGGCATTCTGAAGAGCTTTTGGATCTTCCTTTGGCCGGCATCGAGGTTGTGCTGTCAAGTGATGAATTGAGAGTTCAATCAGAAGATGCACTGTATGATTTTGTCATAAGTTGGGCCAGAAAACATTATCCAAGTCCTGAACAAAGGAGAGAAATCTTGGGCAGTAACCTTTGCAAACTGATACGTTTTCCAAACATGACCACTCCCAAACTGAAAGATGTTCTTTCTTGCGATGACTTGGATAATGTGTGTGCATCAAAGGTAGTGTCAGAAGCACTTCTTTTGAAGGCAGATGCACCCCACAAAATATTGAATGAAAGGGTGTACCAGCATTTCCCTGTTACAGTGGTGGAGTTTGATGACCCTATCAAGGAATGCATGGTGTTTTGGTACATAACCAAAGATTCCTGTTCTCGGTTCTCTCCTGATGATGAGCGGCTGTATTCTCTACCTTTCTTGTTCTGTGGTGCAAATACAATCTGCAAAACTGTAGGAGATAGCGTTCTGATAATGTCTCAGAATCTCAATTGTATCTGAGACCAATGCATTACAAGAAATACTTAAAATGTTTAATTGAAATCATTCCATAATTTACTGAAAATTTATGCGCTGTCCTTCAGACTAGTGCATGGTTACTTGCAGTTTGTACAAGTTGTCATTTTTTCAACAACACAAGATAAATTTCATTCATTTATGGGTTTCTGTTGGTGATATGCCATGCCGGAGTTCGCAGCTGGATGATGTATGTGATGGTTAACCCATTTGGGAATTAGGTTTCTGCATATCTTTATGGGTAAACTATCTTTTTAATTTATTCTTTTCATCATATATATATATGACTCACATGAAAATTAAATGGCATCTACTTGGCTTGGTAGTTACAAGTGAGAGCCTTCCAGTCCTCTTGTAATTCTGCATGCATGAGGTCTCATTGTATTACTATTTACCATGTTTGTTCTGTTGTATCAGTTTATTTAGTGGGACGTATCTCCTTTTTTTCATGTTGAGCTTCACGCTGTAACTAATTTCATACATAATAGGATAGCCACAGTGAAGTTTAGTATTGTTATCCACATGGACATTAACTAAGGGAAAAAAGGCTGACCATACTTATTGAAAAACAGAATAATACATAATATCAAGTCTTTCTCATCATCTCTTCTCTATTTCAGTGAAAGTAATATGTGAAAACCCATCAATCTCTGATGTAAGTTTCATGTCTGTTAAGAAAGTCACATGATGGTTGTTTTGTAGTTTTTCTCTATGTTAGGACAGCTTGATCATTTTCATGAGAAATGCAAGGGTGTCACTCTTCTTAGACACTGGTACCACTATCCAATTAGGAGAACTTTAGAGGTTGTAGACAATTATACGAGAGACTGTGTACAATTGGATGATCTTTGGGCGCTCAATTACTTCTTAACCAAAATTGGCAGTGAAGGTCAAGTGAACTCAAAAGTTATTTTGTTTTCTCTATTCTAAAATTTGAAACTGAATTCAAAACCTTCACTATTTTCCTGACACATTTGTTCTTCTGGGTACTGTTTTGTATGGAGGGTTCTTGCTTGAATCACGGTTCATTCATCAGACAGCACCAGTAGGCTATGATATCCTCATGGTTGTGGCTTTATGGTCCTCAGATCTTTCTATTCTTTTTCCTCATGGCTAAGATCTTGTTTTTAGATATAGAGGTCCATTTTTATAGGAGATTGCTTTTGCACTCCCGCACGGCAGAACTGCATTGGGCTTGAACTTTTCTAAAAAATTAAGTTGTATTTAAAGGAATATGGTCTCCAAAAAGCATAGAACTCCAAACATCAAATCTCTTTGCTCCTTGTAGACTTGAACCAACATCTCTTCTAGAGAAATTCAACAATTCTAATTTAATAATCCTATCGGCCTCTCTTTGTACCTTTTGGGACAATTGCTAGTTTTATTCTTTTACAACACTCGCCCTGCCTCGTGAGTTAATTTTGTATATATAATTTGATCATATGGCAAGGCAACATTCATACGACTTAATTTAAAATTAATAAGTTCTTTAATTAGCCGTTGATCTTGCTGGACGTCAGTTGAGGCAGTCGATTTCCTTTTCCTCGTCGTGGGTACATCGATGTGTTATGCGTAATTATTATTAGTGTTTTTTTAATTAATTTTTTGATATAATATTTTTAAATCACATAAAAATATCGAATTAATATTAATCATTAATAAAAAATCATTTTTATTTTTATTTTAAAAATATATTTTAATAAAAATTATGAAAATTTTAATTTTTTAATAAAAAATAATTTTAAGGTATGGGGTATATTTTAAAACTGTTTTGTTTAGTTATGAATTAATTTTGGTCAGATTTAAGGAAATAGGTTAACGGCAAAAAAACTAGAGGCATATGCCCGCTTAGGTATCACCAACAACTTATTCACGGTGGCCTAATTTTCCTTAAATAAGGGTGATGAATTAACCTCCATTCATAATTAGCAGCCAAAAATATCTCACTAATAATTTGACAAATAAATTCATAGACTTTCCCACCTTATTAAAAAACACAAATAAAAAATATATATATATACTTTTCTTATTTTCAAAAATATATTTTAATGAAAATGATGAGAACTTCGGTTTTAATAAAAATCAAAGCCGAAGGGAAAGTTCCCACGGGTCTCATAAAATATCTTCCCAGCCCCGTGACTCTACAGAGGATTGGGTCTTACCTTTACGACACATACATTACCGGCATCATCAACCATGTATTTCCATCTCTTTCCACGACGTCTTCCCATGGACACCTCCATAACAAATTAATTGCCAAAGAGAAAACAGTCGAACTCGTTCAACATACTAGCCACTGTCTACATCGACAAAACCGTCGAACTCGTTCAACATACTAGCCACTGTCTACATCGACAAAACCGCCAGACAATTACAAAACCATTTGCGTTTTCGATTATTGCCATAGTAACATGCTTTAACGTGACTTTCAGATACTGAGACTGTGAGACGGCATGTAATTCGTGAATTGATTTGACACAAAGTAGTAGTCTGTTGGTAGAAACTTTGTAGTGGTTACGTTTCTTTGAAGTGGTTAGGTTTCTTTGAGTAACTTTCTTATGCTGATATACCAGAATAGAGAATGTGATTTCCACAGCCGATCCACGGGGGAAACCAAACTAATTCCTTGAAGCCGATGTAAGAAAACATCTTGAGTATGTAACGTTGTTCACCAGCTAAATTGCCACACAAAGTACAAACTGTCAGTTATAGTACAGGTTGGAAATGGCTGAAGAATGAAGGCATTTAATATGTAACGGGAATTGGGAAAATGTATCGGTTTTCCTTTCACAGTATAAAGGGATGAGATGGAAACATAAAACTTAATCCACTTTGATTTAGCCATTTTGATATATGTTTTGATTGAATAGAACCTGCAATCATCAACATACACTCAACCTAACATTTTTTCAGAACAGTTCATATTTTATAACATTTACGAAATTTATTGAAAAATTATCCTAAACTAAATATTATATGTAAATTATAATTTACACGTAATTTTTAATATGAATTGGAGTGGATATGTATTCTCCCAATGACTAAGTAATTTGGAATTTGGGTCACTATACAAAAGAGATCGTTTGAAACTAATAATTTTAAGAGAAAACACTTTGTTTTATAAATTAATTAAAATAGTTTTTATCTTTTATTATTATTTCAAAAGGAATAATATTAAAAAAAAAGGTGTAAAAGGAAAATAAAACATGCGAGAATCATAATATGCCAAACTTCAAATTTTATTTAACTTTTTTCCTTTTTGAAAACTAAACCAGTTTTCCCCTTAATTTTAAAAATATTTTTGGCTTTTCTCACCACCTTTTTAATTTTTACTCATCTCAGTTTCCCATGAACTTAAAGATTAATAGTTATTTTACTCATCTCAATTTCCCATGAACTTAAAGATTAATAGTTATTTTCACAGGGACCTGTAACGATGGGGAACTTAAAGATTAATAGTTATTTTCACCAAGATCTTTAACGATGAGGAAGCAAGATGGAAATTATTTCGACAAAGGGATTCTAGTTGCACTCAAGTTGAAGTAAAATTCTATAAGTAAATGTTGATCCTAGATTTTCATAATAAACAAGGAGGGCTGCAAGGTAGCAAGTCCCTGCCCTATAAGTAAATGTTGATCCTAGATTTTCATAATAAACAAGGAGGGCTGTAAGGTGGCAATTCCCTGCCCTATAAGTAAATGTTGATCCTGGATTTTCATAATAAACAAGGAGGGCTGCAAGGTAGCAAGTCCCTGCCTTGAGCAGGTTGATTGGGTGAAGTGTGTGAAGGTTGACTAGGTGAAGCGTGTGAACTTTGACAACCGATATTCTATTCCGTTAACCTTTTCTTTGCTCAGTCGAATAAGGGGTCACTATAAATGTATAGATTCTGCTACAAAGATGACCATCATTGCTATGCTAGCCACAGAAAAAAAAAAAAACAAGTTGCGGGAAGCTCCATGAACCATATCTCCATGCTAGATTCAATGCATTATACATGCAAATACAACATGTTTGTAATCATGGCATCGATTATCGTAATGATTAATTGAATGAAGTCAACTTCATTACATTTAAGTAGCATCGATCATAGTCATGGTCCTAACCCATAGGACCTACCTAATCGCTGCTAACGAGTCACTATTTTGGTATAGGGGCCTAAAGAGACTATCTACAAATTACCAAGGTAGCTTATTTAGAAGAAGAAAAAGAATGTATGGGCTTGATTGAAGGCTTGTAACTGGCTCTTTCCACCGGCCAAGCAGTAAGGAATGAACCTTCTTGCCAAGGTAAGGTTTTTTCACTTGCTTTCATGCTGGTCAGGCTCGCTTCTAATTATGTTCTGAAGAAATATTTCCCTACTTTTCAGCATGCATGCAATTAAGGGGAAGATATTCATAAACCAACCTCCCAGAACTAGAACTATTTGTCACTAACCAACCCTTACTTCGAGGCTTGATAGTGACAAAAAGCGAGGAAAGAAGTTGTTACATTGAGTTACAAAGAGCGACAAAAAGCATATACAAAGAGTGACAATGGAAAATAGTTACAAATAGTGACAAAAGGGTGATGCTGGGAAAGAAGCTCAGACATAGGACAGGAAGTGTAACGTCCTCGGATGTGTGACGCGTTTGGGCGCTGGGCGGACTGGGCACGCGCGCGGGTAGGCGAGGAGTTGGTGCGCACGACGGTTGTGCGACGGTAGTGCAACCCATTATGCGACGATACTTGCGACGAAGACATGCGATAATAGAAATGCGATGGAGTATTCATACCCTTTGAGCATGGAGCGATGCACTTGGAGGCCGACGATGATGGAGGGTGGGCTGACTCAAGTGTTGGGCGCTTGAACGATGGTCAAGGGGTGTGCACACGAAGGTTGGGTGGTCGGCTGGGCAAGCCCCATCCACACTTGCGATGGATATATATATGTGATACGCTTGAGCATTTGGAGCATCATCACATTCGATCATAGTAACTTCGCACAAGGGAGTAGTGCGCGGGTTCTAGTGCACAATAGGGGAAGGAGAAGGCACAGTTCTCATGCGCCCATCCTTGGGCTAGTCGCACGGTAGAAGAAGTCGCACTTGGTGTTGGGCGAAGGTGCGGGCGAAGGTGCGCCCGGTGATCGGGTGAGGCATGCACGGTGAACGTGTGGCACCCGTTTGTGCTAAGTCTTGGCGTGGGTGTCTTGGTGGCTCGGGTGAGCACCCGCCCATCGTGCAAGTGTGCACGAAGGTGAACGAAGGTTGGAACCGGATGTCGTAGAGTTGGGCAGGCGGTACTACGTGCTGTTCACATGATTTGAGCATTTGCCAAGAGTTTGCAAGTGGGATTGTGTGTGGGCAGGTGTACACGGTTTGGGCGTTTGCGGACCAAACGAAGAGCGAACCGGTGAAGATGTGCAACCAGGTGAACGACAGGTTGGTGAGTCGTGCGGTGACCGTGTGGAGGTTCCGACGAGCTGGGCAACCGAGTTTGCTGAAGTTGGAAATTTGGCTAAGTATAAATTTGGGGTTTCCCAAGGACTTAGTCTATACTTTGTAAAAGTGGAAAAATTATACATATATTGATATTCGGGCAGACTCATATTGCAGGGAGTTGCCCCTCCCTTTATACTGTTGTGCATTTCTCTTGTTTAATGCTGTTGATAATGAATGTGTATGGGTGTTCATTGGTATAAAGGCACATTAATAATACTTGGTAACGAAAATAAAACTAAGTATGGAATGTTAAGGCGTAGTCTACAATCGTAAGTATTGGTGAAAAGAAAATGGTTGGTAGTGCCGCACCTCGCTATAAGCGGTTGAAAGACTATCATAGGTGTAGGGGCGTGACAGTTGGTATCAGAGCTCGGTTGGCGGTGGTGAGCAAGGTTGCTCGTGATGAAGTGAAAGTGGAAGCAGGTACTTGCAGGTGAAGGAAGTTGGTTTCACAGACAAGCGGAACAAGGGCCAGTTCATGGTTGCAGGGAACTTGGTGAAGCTGGTGAATAATGAAACAAGTTTAGCAGGGGTGAAGCTTAGTGCTTGGGCCAAGCTGAACGACAAGGCATGGCAGGTTTGGAAGAATGCGAAGGGAAGCTCTTGCTTACCTTATACAGGTTGAAACGGTTGAAAGAAGAGAATCCCCGATTTCAAAAGGAACTTGAAGTCTTGGAAAAGAATGTTGAAGATGAACTTCTTCAACTTGGTTGGAAAATGGAGCAAGGTGAAGTTGCAGATTGTGCTATCAAGGAAGAGGAAGTCGTGATGACTGAAGATGTTGCAGATATGACAACAATGGAGGATGAACTTGAGATTGATCAAGTTGGACCCGGATCGTGCAGTTTGCAGACATGTATGGATGAGGAGACTCACATGGAGGAGCCTCATGATGATGAAGTAAGTATTGATACTTGTGTTTCACTTGAGCATTTGGTAGATGGACCTTATGCAGGGAAGGGCAAAGTCAGTTTGCCAATGCTAGGGAGGATCTTACCATGGATGACTATGATGGAACCTTTTATGGAGAAGCAAAGATTATTGATTGTTGTAGGACTTGTTGGGGTTGTTTGTGACCTTATGGCAGAAGGTGCAAAGGCCCATGACAAGGGAGGGATATGATGATCATTGCGGAGGATTGGGTCATGCTCTAGCCACATGGAGAATTGGCTAAGTGCCTGGCATGACACATGAACAGGTTGAAGGGCACACACTTGAGTTGCTTGGGTGGACTTCTCATGACCGAGACCAAGAGATAGTCTTGGTGGAACCTTCAGTGGAGGAGCTATGATGGAGAGACTCATGTGATGATGATATGGTTAGGTGACAGATTTCACTAGACCGAAGATTGAAGACTTGGATGAGGATGGTTGATTGTTGTGATGGGTCTACTTGGTTGGACTACATGGGCAGCTTAGTCATGGACATCAGGTTGGATACATGGAGGATGACAGTCTTATGCAGGGAAATTATGCGGGAGCACTTGTAGAGGTGTCACTTATGGGCATCCAATGAGGAGTGCCAAGGCAGGGATGTTGTGCAAATGGATTTTCTAGTGTGACATGGAGACTTATTACTTATGAGCCGATGGAGAGGTTGTGCACTCTTGTACAACAAGGCTATGGACTTGGATGGAGTTGTGAGCAGACTATGGAGCATTCCTACTACATGGAGAGCTGAGGCATCTTGCAGAGACCTTTGGGCCAAGACTTGTATGCTTGCTAGGATGTTGGTTGGGGATGACTTATGGAGCTCATGATGACATGAGATTGTTGTGATTTTTGGGGACTTCATATATGGTGGACTTGGGGACACTTTGGAGCAATGGAGTTATAATGATGATGATGCCTTGGTGGCAACACTTGGGCATGGGTTGAGCTGAGACTCAACTACTCTTGACACATGGGAGCTGATTGATCTATGATCATGGGAAGCGCATGGATAGATGAGACAGGCGCATACTTGTTTCTATGGCAGACTTGAGGGATGGTACATTGCAGATATGATGGAGGTTGCTTCATGGACCTGGACATGGCACACCGAGAGTTGAAGATTGATGAGATGATCTCTTCATATGGAGGAGATACACATATGGATGATGTTGGGATAGATGTGGCTGATTTCATGTAGCACATTGACACTAAACATCATGGATAGCATGTTGCAGATGAGATGAGGGCTACTTCATGGACCTGAGCATGGCTTATACTTATATGGAGATGGATTCTTGATCGAGTTGAGGATATGACGAGATGTTATGAGAAACGACTGATGGTGGCATGAGGATGTGCATTCCCATGGTTTGGGTGTGACAGTTGGATTAGCTACCCAACTAGTTCAGGCATGGGGGAGCTCAGTGTACAAATTGATGTTTCTATTGGGATGAGATGTTGGCACATGATAGAGATGTGTTAGCACTTGTTGGAGTATCATGGCAGAGGTTCACATGATGACACATGATGGGGTCGACACGAGATGTTGCAGTGGAGGTTGTGGCAGAGTGGTCGATGATCATGGATTGAGATGATATTTGATGTATGACATACCGATGAGGTGTATACCTTGGTATGGTGAGCTTGGTGACAGATGGTTGCTGAGGCGAGACATGATGGAGATGGAGTTCTACATATGTTGCAGGGATGTTTGCAGTATGTGGAGGAGTTGACATCATGGATATTGATGATCTTGGTGGATGGCTACCAGGATGATATGTTGTCGAGGACGACAACGATTTCAGGTGGAGGAGGATGTAACGTCCTCGGATGTGCGACGTGTTTGGGCGCCGGGCGGACCGGGCACATGCGCGGCTAGGCGACGAGTTGGTGCGCACAACGGTAGTGCAACCCGGTTATGCGATGATACTTGCGACGAAGACATGTGATAATAGAAATGCGATGGAGTATTCATACCCTTTGAGCGTGGAGTGATGCACTTGGAGGCTGACAACGATGGAGGGCGGGTTGACTCAAGTGTTGGGCGCTTGAACGATGGTCAAGGGGTGTGCACACGAAGGTTGAGCGGCGGCTGGGCAAGCCCCACCCACACTTGCGATGGATATATATATGTGATACGATTGAGCATTTGGAGCATCATCACATTCGATCATAGAAACTTCGCACAAGGGATTAGTGCATAGGTTCTAGTGCGCAATAGGGGAAGGAGAAGGTGCAGTTATCATGCGCCCATCCTTGGGCTAGTCGCACGGTAGAAGAAGTTGCACTTGTTGTTGGGCGAAGGTGCGGGCAAAGGTGCACTCGGTGATCGGGTGAGGCGTTCACGGTGAACGTGTGGCGCCCGTTTGTGCTAAATCTTGGCGTGGGTGTCTTGGTGGCTAGGGTGAGTGCCCGCCCATCGTGCAAGTGTGCACGAAGGTGAATGAAGGTTGGAACTGGATGTCATAGAGTTGGGCAGGCGGTACTACGTGCTGTTCACACGATTTGGGCATTTTCCAAGAGTTGGCAAGTGGGATTGCATGTGGGCAGGTGTACACGGTTCGGGCGTTTGCGGACCAAACGAAGAGCGAACCGGCGAAGACGTGCAACCAGGCGAACGACGGGTCGGTAAGTTGTGCGACGACCGTGCGGAGGTGCTGACGAGCTGGGCAACCGAGTTTGCCGAAGTTGGAAATTTGGCTAAGTATAAATTTGGGGTTTCCCAAGGACTTAATCTGTACTTTGTAAAAGTGGAAAAATTATACATATATTGATATTCGGGCAGACTCATATTGTAGGGAGTTGCCCCTCCCTTTATACTCTTATGTATTTCTCTTTTTTAATGCTGTTGATAATGAATGTGTATGGGTGTTCATTGGTATAAAGGCACATTAATAATACTTGGTAACGAAAATAAAACTAAGTATGGAATGTTAAGGCGTAGTCTACAATCGTAAGTATTGGTGAAAAGAAAACGGTTGGTAGTGCCACACCTCGCTATAAGCGGTTGAAAGACTACCGCAGGTGTAGGGGCATGACAAGAAGGTTTGTAGTGTAGGAACACCTCGCGCACGCCAGTTTAATAAGAAATCGGTCTCTCTCGTTAGGATCCAAGCTTGCATCTCGACTATTTGCGTTAGCAATGGGTTTACATGCGGAATCAATGCTTCCCATCGTCTACAGTCATGTTGAATGTCTATATGCCATTTCATTTATTCCATCCATGAATGACGGATGGCAGAGCATGCAACTAATCTCCGGTATGTAGCTTTTGCTCTGTACGATTAGGTGGGGCACTTATTTATGATTCTATCCATCCACGAGCATATACTATCAGTAGTACTAGTTGATAAGATGCTACTGAATGAACAACATCTACTTCTGGATCTGTTGTCTCCATAGCCCTTGCTTTTGTTTCTGTTGCACTTACCCTAGTTTCTTCAAGATCTCGATCTCATCCTAGAACTAACACTACTACTAGCTTTGTTACCTTTTCTCTTGGCTCCATCTTTGCTTCTCCTGCTTGTTAAAATAAGATAATTACTCCCCCATGAGGAGTTGGTGAAACTTAAAGAGTTAGTTAACTGAGTGTTGAGGGTTGATTGTTTGAGTGTTGAGTCAAGTCGAGTTAAGTGATAAATGAGTTTTAGTGTGTGGTTGCATGTCAAGATATTTTAGGCAAGTCATTAGTTGGAAAAGGATAAATACCCTTCAGGGGGTTCATTACAAGCATCAAGTTTTGTGTGATCAATAGAAGAGTTGCAATTCGTGTGTTTTGGGTGAATTGTGTGTTTAACTTCTTTACGTTTCCAACAAATGGTATCAGAACTAAGGAAGAATCACAAAATCCATGGTGTCTGCAAAGTCAGTGAGAGGGCCAACAAAAGAAGGTTGACGATTTAAAAAAAAAAATTACGTTGCAAATATGTCAAGCTGTCAACAGGCACACAAATTTCACACCTTGTTAGTATAAAAAACCGCGCAATTTACGTGTGCCTTCAAATATGAAAATATTCTGTGTGCAGTTTTATCCTGGTCCGAAGCGTGCAACGCATATCCCGCTGTTTATGAAAGCCATTTTCAAACTCCCGAGAGCCGTGTTATTAATTCAAACTTCAAACGTGGGTCCCGCTGTTTATTGAAGGCGTTGCGTATCCTTACTTTCATAAGTGATTCAGAAGCACGTTGGCACTTTTTATTAATGGTTGTGTTAAAGTGTTTGACAAGTTACTATTGTGATATGAAATTTTATTGATTTATAAATTTTTATATATAAAATTTTGTTATAAAAGTTTTATATATATATAAAAAAAATTATAAAAAAAAAATTATATATAATTTTTTTGATGAAAAAAAGGGGAGATAACCAAGGTTTATAAGGAATTTTTTGGGGAGCTTTGCAAGTTTATAGAAAAATTATAGGTTTTGAAGAATGATGACTTTCTCAAATTTCCATCCCCGGTTCCCACAGTTTACAGGGAAATAATATGATGTGTGGATCATTAAGATGACGACTATTTTGCAAGATCATGATGTTTGGTATTATGTCCGGTTTGGTTTTCAAGACCTAAAAATGAAGTAGAAGAACAAGTTCTCATTAATACATAGAGGGAACAATGGAAGAAAGACAAGAAGAAGAATGCACAAGCGTTGCATCTTTTCCTGCAGGGAGTGGACTGAGCAGTGTTCTAGAAGATTATGATCATGCCTTCAACAAAATTAGCATGGAATACTTTGGCAACAAACTATACAGGTATGGCCAATGTCAATATTGTTAAGTTGCAGAATACTAGGAGAGATTTTTAAATTCTGCAGATGAAGGAGACAGAGGACATCAATTCTTTCATGAATCGGGTTATAACTATCGTAAATCAATTAAAAATCTAAGGTGATAAAGTTAAAGATCAAAGAGTGGTTGAGAAGGTCCTCAGATCTTTGTCTACCAAATTTGATGTTGTCGTAGCAACCATAGAAGAAGCTAAGGATTTGACACCATTGACAGTCGATGAGTTGATGGGCTCACTTCTATCACATGAGGCAAGGATAGACATAAATAATTATTCCACTTTAGAGATCGCTTTCAAAAGTCAGGTTTCTATTTCAAGAGACAGAGGTCGAGGCAGAAGTAAAACGAGAGGTAGAGGACAAAGCGGAAGATATAGTGGCAAGAGAGATGGTCGAGAAGAGCATGAACACGAAAAGTAGGAGTAGCTACAAAAGCTTAAAAAATAATCAAAGAGTTGACAAATCAAAGATGAGATGTTATTATTGTAATAAATTTGGTCACTATGCTCGTGATTGCAAGAAGAAGATAACTGACCAAGGGAACCAGAGAGCTAATGTCACTATAGAAAGTACTAACTCTATGTTCCTAGCTTTCCATACCATGCATGAACCTTCTGTTAGTGTGTTTCTATTATATAGTGGTTGCAGCAACCACATGACTAGCAACAAGAATTTGGTTGCAAATTTCGATCAATCTGTGAAAACGAAGGTAAATGTGGGCACTGACAAGACTTTGGAAGTAGATGGAAAAGGAGTGGTCAACATTCTGACCAAGTAGGGGTAGCTGAAGACAATCTCAGAGGTATATTATGTTCCCATTCTCAAACATAATTTGTTAAGTGTTGGTCAATTGACATAGAAAGGATAAAGAGTTATCTTTCAAGGTCAAGAATATGTTATATATGACAAGCCCTCAAGCAAGTAGCTTATAGCAAAGGTGCAGATGTCGAGGAACAAACTTTTTCCTCTAATTATGAATTACAGTGCTTAGGTGAGTTATTTTACATTCCCATGTTCTGATTATTATTGGTTATGGAACTTTTGATTTGGACACTTGCAATTTTTTGGTTTAAAATTGTTGTAGTAGAAACAGATGGTCAGAGGATTACCTCCCATCAAAGAACCTGCTAGTACTTGTGAGTGTTGCATATTGGGAAAGAAAAACCATGAAGGTTTTCCAAAGGGAGTTACATAAAGAGAAAATCAACCTCTTGAGCTAGTGCATACTAACTTGTGTGGACCTATGAGGACACAGTCGATTGGTGGAAGTTATTACTTCCTCACTTTCATTGATGACTACAACAGAAAGACTTGGGTTTACTTCTTGAAGAAGAAGTCTGAAACTTTTGCAAAGTTCAAAGAATTAAAATCCTTAGCAGAGAACCAAAGTGATCGACAGATCAAGGTATTGAGGTTAGATCATGGTGGAGAATATGATTCAAAGGCATTCCATGATTACTACAAACAACATGGAATAAGAAGACAATTTGCAACCAGGTACACACCGCAATAGAATGGTGTAGTAGAGAGAAAGAACGTGAAAATTATGAACATAGTAAGAAGCATATTGAAAAGCAGAAACGTGTCTAATTAGTATTGGGCAGAAGAAGTTGCATGTGCTATTTATGTGATCACGAGATCTCCTACAAAGAGTGTGATGAACAAAGTACCAGAAAAAGCATGGTCAGGTGTGTATTGCAATGTATCTCATCTCATAGTATTTGGATGTGTAGCTTATGCATATGTGCCTGAGGAGCGAAGAGGCAAATTGGATGATAAAAGTGAAAAATGCATATTCACTGGTTATAGTGAGCAGTCAAAAGCTTACAAATTGTATAATCCTGTCACAAATAAGACCATAATTAGCAGAGATGTTGTGTTCAAATAACAAGGAATGGAACTATAGACACAATAGTTGATGCACAAGTGCAACTGACGGAAGAAGATGATGTAGTAGAAAAGGAACAACAAGAATCACAGGTGAAGAAACCAAATAGAGAAACAACAAAAAGGACTCCAATATTTTTAGAGAGGCACAAAGATATAGAGGCACAGAGATACGTTAGAGACAAAGATGGATACGTTAAAAAATAAGATGGGTGAATAGAGGGGAACAATGGGAAAAAGCAACATGGTTCTGATTCACCAAGATCAAAAAGTATATGCACTAAGATCAAAACGCGTATGCACTAAGCTTGCAAGGTGAAGAGCATGCACTAAGCCTGCAAGGTGAAGAAAAAGATGGAAAGCTAGGTGAATGGCTTTAGTTAAGCCCAGCTGTAGACACCACCACACCAGTCAAGCCCAGTTGTAGACACCACCGCACCAGTGCATGCACACAACCATGTAGTGTTCCATGTGTACTGACCATAGACAATGTTTTACGAACTATAGTACGAACCAAATATTATGAAAAAAAAAACTAACATTTAATGTTTTTTAACTAATGCTAGCATTAGTTTTGGTTTTGAAAATACAAATTCCAAACACTTACCAATTCCACAAATTATATGAAAAAGATAGCCAATCTAGCCTTTTTGCCTCGAAAAAAGATCAAATAAGATCATCAAACTATTTGATTGTTCTATCAAATTATTGTATCAATGTGATTCAAACAACTGTATTTTATGAATACAAATACAAAAATTTATCTTAAAATAAACACTAACTAATATTAAAATCTAAAACCGATTACTATAGTACCATTACGTCGGCACTAAAAATGATGAAATCTAAATTCTAAGCATTAGACTCTGCGTGAAGTGGTGAGCTAGGACGATCTTTTGACAACTACGGTAACATACCTTTTAGCCGAGTGATAGGATATTATGTAGTCAGATTCTTAATATTTTCAAATGTGAAATAATCAAAAGGTTTATATAATCTAATAAATGGATGGATTTACCATTAGATATGATATGCATCAGATTTTTAAAATATTTCAAAACCCATAATCGAGTTACAATAATATATACTAGAAAAGCATACTACTACACTGTAAATGCGATATATCTAAAGCATATTGCTCCATTATAATGCTATCCTATTTCGATTAGTGAATTAAAAATTGGGATCAATGGATCAGCCTTTCTATCTGGCTCAGAAATCGACAACGATATTTGGATCGTATATTGAAAATTTGGGAAATACCCTATAATCTGATGCTTTGACTTGTGTGACACCTCTCCTAATAGTTAGATTTCCAAATATTCTACAAATCTGCAATGGACATCTGTTTACAGCCTTTTGATAGTGAAAAAACATTAAATGCTAGATAAACAATAAGTGGTGATTTTGACAGAGCTACATAGATATTCATATCATCTCATGACTAATAAGTAGATATTCACATCGTCCTAGGAATAAATTACAATATTGGTCTAACTGAATAATATTTATATTTATGTTGATATACACACGTCATTATTGGAATTAGGCATTTTAATTATTTTGTTAATTATTTTTTGTTACTCCATTAATGGGGGGCGGAAAGCTTATTTTGGTCTTGAAAATAATTGTAAAACAGCGAACCTCGTAATGTGGGATAAAAATAAGTTCCTCTTTGAAACTTTAGTCACTCCTGTTATCTTATATGGCTGTGAGCTTTGGGGTTGCAGCATATCTAGAGAATCATGGAGAAAGATTGAGCGAATCCAGAAGCATTTTATAACTTATAACCTGAAAATTAAAAGTAATACACCCTATCCTATTCTCCTTATAGAAGCAGGTCTTTCCCGTCTTGAGAGCCTAGCTATGATTAAGTTTCTGTTGTACAAGCACAAACTCAATAACATAGACAATCATAGACTTCCTAAGCTAGCTTTAAATTCCAGCCAAAACCACCTAAGGCTCAATCGGGGGTGGCATAAAGACACAAGGGCCTAGTTAAACTATTGGGAGATCAACGAGAATGATGCATTGCAAAACATTAATAACATTAAAGATATTGTTACTTCTAAGTTCAAAGAAAAAATGTGGTGTGAGAAAGATTTAGCAGCTAAAATAAAATTAAGTTATTATAAGAAGGTCATCAACCCCACCCTAGAAGATCAAAAGTATCTCTCTATTTTAACTAGCTCAAAGAAGAAAATTAATATAGCAAAGATTAGAACGAATTCTCATGAGCTCCATAGTGAAATAGGTCATTGGGTAGTTCCTAAAACACCATGGATGGAAAGGATCTGCCATATATGTGAGAATAGGAACATCGAGGATGAAAACCACTTCCTCTTAGAGTGCCCCGCGTACAACCACATTAGATCTCAGTTTCACAATCTTTGTTACAATACTGACCTTCCTAGCCTTTTACAATGTCAAAATTATAGTGAGCTCGGGAGGCTTCTCTCCAAGCTTTTTGGGCATAGGAATAAAATCTTAAATCAAAATAAATAATTTGTTTCTTTAGGTCCGATAGACCAATGTTTGGTCTCAGCGGACGTTAACCATCATCATCATCATCATCATCAATAAATAAAATTTAAAATGATATCTGAATCAACTATTTAAACGATGGTTAAATTATTTTTTTATCAAATTATAATTAAAAATTTACTAATGCCATTATATTGACCACTTCTGAAGATTAATGAAAATTAGATTCGTGCATAACTTATTTTCAAGGCTCTTGAATTATGAAACATGGCCACATGTCCATTTCCTGATCATAATAAAATTGTGGATTTATAATTTAGTTTATAATCTAAGTTCTTCCAATATAACGTTGTTTTCTTTAGTTTGTGAAACATGGTCGCATTCAATCATTAAATGTCAAATGGTTGGAATGCATCCACTTATGGCTACATTTAATGATATAAACACTTGACGGTTTGCATTCTCCTCCCCTCGTCCAAATCGACTCCCTGAATTAAAAAATTCAAATGTGTGCTGAATGGATGGGAACATGTGTGAGTGCATTTTTATTGACGGCAGAGAATCATTTATGGATTCAAAGCGAAATCTCATATTGCATGACAGCTTCAAGCCTCGTTCATGTATCTATTGTGTTCCTAATATGTTTCAAGGACCGCGCCAGAACAACATGCCAGGTTTTTATACTCGGCAATGGTATAAATGCTTCCTATTACATTTTTTTGTGTGTGGCTTAATTGGGAATTGGGTCAGAGAATATAGGGAGCAGCAGGCGAGTTTTATATACTTTTCAATGGTATATACTTGGAAATGGTGATTGGTTACTTGAATATCTTCCCAATGGATTAAACAGATGGTATCATGGCTCTAGGAAGTGCATTCCTACTTCATGGATCAATTGGCAGCTGGTCGCGAACACTATTTTTCCTTGCACATGAAATTTCTCAGGAGATTGGGGGATTTTGGAATAGGTTTCACAGTATTAAAAGCATTTTTCTTCAATTTCTCATCATAATTGGTAGCATTACAAAGAACTGCATTGGTTGGCTATGTCAATAGGAAAAGATACAGGACATTCCTCATGGATAGAGGGATTCAGGACTAGTGGATTTATCTATATTGCAATTGTTGGAGTGTTTCCAAAAATGCATGTATGCTTTCAAAAAATAACATTATGTAAATCACTGAGGAACCAAATTAAGGTATACTAGATGCCTGGCCTTTCCTGCAAAACATTCTCCACAATTGATTGATTTTCCTTCCATGCAAGTAATTTTCAACGAACACTAGATCACACATTCATACCATGATTTAAGCCTGAAATATTCTCAAATATACTCGGCATGTTAAGCTGCTTTACATTTTCCCAACTGTTGTCTACAATTACGGAAGTAAACTGCAGTCATTTCCTTAATTTCTAGAAATCAACTGCAATAATTTCCTTAAATTACGGAATCAACTGCAGTTAATTAATTACTTGTTGGGAGCTTCTCGAGTGGTCCATTACTCCCTTTGAAGTTATCTACCATGATCTGTGGAAAACTTGACACATAGCCAATAGAAGCTTGATGGAAGCTTGGCTATATATACGTCTGTTTGGTCCCCAAGCTCACTAACTCAACCCCCTTCAGCTTCACACCATCAAGTAAGAGTGAGCAAAGCTTGGAAGTTCCAAATAAGATTTGGGAACGATCTGTTTAGTCCCTCTTTTATATTGTTTAGTTTGACAAATTATTTACGTACGCTTTGCTTACGGTTAATCAATAATTTTGCTTTTCCCCACACCTTCGTCCGAATAATTCCACGCATCACAGTTGAGAAGATAGTAACGACCTTTCCCTGTAGCATGAAGCTCTTTAAGTTTTAGTGTTTGCATCAGCTCAAAAGGAGTTTTCTCGAAAATCAATTGTCCACTCAATCAGCTGTATTGAGCTGTCAATGCTGAAATTATGGAGCGAATGCTTTCTAATTCAACCTTACGAATGATTGTTGTAAATGGGTAGGGATTAATACTCAGAACATCAGCGCCAATTTCATATGGAGGTCTAAACAGTCAAGCTTCCAGTTTAGACTGCGCATCGTTAAAAGCCGCCACTGGACGTGTTCAGATATCCAACAATTTTGAAGCAGCAACAAATTGGGGTAACTAGACTTATAGGCAATCTTGCTTTTATTTGATATCATTGTGTGAGCAAGCATCAATGGCTGGAAGTATTTCTTCTTGGGCATTAAACTTTTTTATTCTTTTAAGTGTTTTATTCTGCATTATAGAATGTTATGATTGTTATTAAGCTAACATTTGGTATCAGGGCATTTTTATCTCTGCCTTGGTGTTTATAGATATGGTTTATTTGGTTAAATGCCATATTTAGAGGATTTTCTCAATTAAGGCATTTATTTGGAAATATGTCTAATTTTTGCTCAATTTTATGCTTATAATATTTGGTTTAATTATATGCAATTTGTATAATTATTGTGCAAATTTATAACTATGCTCGTATTTAATTTGCATGAATTGATTATTTCTGCTCTAATTAAAACATGCTATTTTGGATGAGAATACGAGACCCATCGTTAAATTTTATGCATGAATTTTATAGTTTTGTTTATGCAAATTATCATTATTTTCATATCAATTTAATTTTTATGCATAAAAGAAATAATGTCTACTGATCCATATAGTTTTAATTGATTAGAGAATAGCCACAACCTCTCTAATTAAATAATATTATATATTATGATTGGTTAGGATCACATAAAGATTATTTAGACATTAAAATGTAATTAATTATACTAATTATAATAAATTTTATCCCACAAGAATTTTTATTATATTTGTATAATTAATTAGGATAAAATATTCATAACTTACCCACAAGAATTATGAATTAATAGTTTTATCATAAAGTTCAAAACTAAGATAGAATTTATATCAAATTATAATCATAATATACCTTTACAATTATGAATTAAGTGAATAATTTGATAAATTCTATTATAAAGAATAATTGAATCTGCTTCAATTGAAAATTTAGCCCACAGACAATTTTTATGTCATTAGATTCAATTTTAAGCATGGTTTACATTAGTAAAGCATGAAATTTTATTTAGACCTCAAATTTAACATAAGCATGTGATCTTTAATTTTATGCAGTTGTACCACCTGCAAATTTCTCTGAAATTCGTTGTGATATCCTTGAACTTAAGGGAGGCAACTATAAGGTCTAGAAGGAGTGGGTTCTCCTTCATTTGGGGTGGATGGACATAGACTATGATATTAGCAAAGATGAACCACTGGCACTCACTAATACCAGTACTACAATGGACATCACGCTTTATGAACGATGGGAGAGATCTAATCGCCTAAGCATGATGTTCATTAAGACTAAAATTTCAGCTGGTATTCGTGGTTTTGTTGATCAGCATGAAAAGGTCCAAGACTGTCTGAAAGCCATTGATGATCAATTTGTCACTTCAGACAAGGCACTTGCAAGAACCCTAATCATGAATTTCTCATCCCTAAGGCTCACTAAAGTGAAAGGTGTGCACGAGCACATCATGCAAATGAGGGACACTGTGGCTAAATTGAAGAAACTCGAGGTTGAAATATCAGAGTCCTTCTTGGTGCATTACATTCTGAACACTCTTCCACACCAATACAGACCCTTCAAAATCTCATACAACACACATAAGGATAAATGGTCAATTAATGAACTCATGACCATGTGTGTTCAAGAGGAAGAGAGTCTAGTGATAGAACTAGGAGAAAGTGCAATGCTGGCAACACATGGAAAGGGAAAATATCAAGCCAATTAGAAAGGGAAAGGTAAAGTACCTCCCCAAGCTGATATCAAGAAGGATTCCAAGTGTTTCTTCTATAAAAAGAAGGGACACATGAAGAAGGAATGCGCCAAATTTCAGAAATGGCTTGCGGACAAAGATAATCCAATCTTGTTTGTTTGTTATGAATCTAATATGGTTATGTAAATATTAACATCTGGTGGATTGATTCTAGATCAATAATTCACATTTCGAATTCCTTGCAGGGTTTGAAAAATCTAAGGAAGCCAGTGGGAAGTGAGCAAAGAATCTTATCAGGAAACAAGATGGGCTCACATGTGGAAGCTATAGGAACATGCTATTTAACTTTAAGTAGTGGCTTTGTTTTAGAATTAGAAAAGACCCTTTATGTTCCAAGCTTTTCTAGAAACTTGATATCAGTTTCAAGGCTTGTACCTTTTGGATATTCCTTTAACTTTTCAGAATCATCCTTCAGTTTATTTTATAAATCTGATTGTGTTGGGAATGGTATCCTGTCTAATGGTCTTTACTGCATTAATTTACAAAACAATGTCTCTTATGATTCAATGCATGTTCACACTGGCACTAAAAGATGTGTTATTAATGAAGATTCCTCTAAATTATGGCACCGGAGACTAGATGATATCTCCATAGAAAGAATTAAAAGATTAGTAAATGAAGGGGTACTTAATAATCTGGATTTTACTAATTTTGAGACTTGTGTGGACTGCATAAAGGGAAAGCAGACCAAAAAGTCAAAGAAAGGTGCCAATAGGAGTTTGGACATATTAGAGATCATACATACTGATATATGTAGTCTAGACATGGACTCACATGGTCAGAAATACTTCATCTCTTTTATAGATGATTACTCACGATATATGTATCTTTACATGCTTCATAAAAATAGTGAAGCATTATATGCCTTTAAGATCTTTAAGGCTAAAGTAGAGAAACAATGCGGGAAGCAAATTAAGATCATGAGATCAGACAGAGGTGGAAAATATTATGGTAGATACACAGAACATGGACAAGCACCTGGGCCATTTGCAAAATTTCTTCAAGAGCATGGGATTGTTGCCCAATACACCATGCCTGGTTCACCTAACCAGAATGGTGTAGCAGAAAGAAGAAACCAAACATTATTGGACATGGTGCAGAGTATGCTTAGCAGCTCCAATCAGGGAAAATTTTAAGAACCCCCCCTAAATTTATAAATATAATAAATGGGCGAATCTCCATGGTATATAGGAAAAATGGAAGGCGATTTTATCAATAATATAATATGTATATATAATTTTTTTGGCGAATCTCTCACTAGGCATGGCGAATATTTTACTCAATTATAAAATCTTGTAAGATCTTGGCGAGTCTTTCACTAAATAATAAAACTTTGTAAAGTCCTAGTGAATCTTAGCATAGGCTACATGCTGGTTTAATTCCCCCATTTAAATAGGCTACATTCCAGGTGAATACCATGGGTCAATACCATGTGCCATTTTGGTGAATACCATGGGTCAATACCATGTGCCATTTTTATTTTTATTAATTCTAATATTAGGGTTAATAATGGTTTTTTGCATGGTATTAATAACAATCTAGTCCATGGTATTTGTCCCATAGTATTTTGGCCATAGGTTTCACCTAAATATAACCCATTTTTTGAGTGTCCTTAAATATAAGGTGACTTATGGAGTAAATATAAAAAAATGTTTTATTTGTTTACCATACCTCTAGTTTATTTATATTTTTATTAATTTACCATACCTCTTTTACAAATATGGTATTTGGCCCATATGATTCACTTAAATAAAACCTCTTTCTTGAGCCTTCATAAATAGAACGAGGGTTATGGACTAAATATAAAAAGAGGTTTTTATTTATATTTTTATTAATTTACCATACCTCTTTTACAAATATGGTATTTGGCCCATAGGATTCACTTAAATAAAACCTCTTTCTTGAGCCTTCATAAATAGAATGAGGGTTATGGACTAAATATAAAAAGAGGTTTTATTTATTTACGATACGTCTAGTTTATTTATATTTTTATTTATTTACCATACCTTTTGAGTAAGTATAAAAAGACGTTTTATTTATTTACCATACCTCCACTTTACTTATATTTGTATTTGTTTACACCCTTACATGTATATAAGGTGACTTATGGAGTAAATATAAAAAATGTTTTATTTATTTACCATACCTCTCATTTATTTATATTTTTATTAATTTACCATACCTCTTTTATAAATATGGTATTTGGCTCATAGGATTCACTTAAATAAAACCTATTCTTGAAAATGGGCGAATGGATTCACTTAAATAAAACCTATTCTTGAAAATGGGCGAATGGAAGGTTGTAAGTCCTAATTTCAAGGGCTAAATTTACCTTTTTTACCCTCTCCCTTAAAATAAGGTGGGCTATTTGAGGTGATTTGTAAAAATGTACTATGATACAAAATATTCGTCCACTAAAAATTTAAAACCCCTTAATTTCGCCAAAGGGCGAACATTCGCCCCTAAAATTATCCCTAGCTCCAATCTTCCTAAATCCTTGTGGACTAAAGCACTTAAGACGACAGTGTATATATTAAACTGAGTTCCAACCAAGGCTATTCCTAAAACACTATTTGAATTATGGAAAGGTTGGAAACCAAGTTTGCGACATATGCGTGTTTGGGGATGCCCGTCTGAAGTGAGAATCTATAATCCACAAGAGAAGAAGTTGGACCCAAGGACCATTAGTGGGTATTTCATTGGATATGCTGAAAGGTCTAAAGGTTACAGATTTTACTGTCCATCTCACAGCACTAGGATTGTGGAATCAAGAAATGCAAAGTTTCTTGAAAATGACTTGATCAGTGGGAGCGATCAAACCAAGAACATAGTTTCTGAGAAGGATCATACAGAATCTCAACCTTCCACCTCAAGTGATAGATTTTTTATTTTTCACAGCACCCCTCAAGTATAAACTGGTGGTGAACAACCAATTGTTGAAGTTCCACAAGCTGCTGACGGCATTCCAGTAGATCAAGTAGTTTAAGAGTTGCCAAGAACTTTTGAACAACGAGTTGAACCACATACTTCTCAGGAAGATGGTGGTACAACATTAAGAAGATCTACTGGACCAAAGAGATTAGCAATTCTTGATGATTATGTTATATATCTGTAAGAATCTGACTACAACATTGGAGCCGAAAATGATCCCGAGTCCTTTCAACAAGTTATGAGTTGCAAAGAATCAAAATTATGGTACAATACCATGAAGGAAGAGATGAATTCTATAAAGAGTAACAAAGTCTGGGATCTTGTTGAGTTGCCTAATGGTGAAAAATCCATTGGATGTAAATGGCTCTTTAAGACAAAGAAAGACTCATTGGGCAACATTGAGAGATACAAGGCAAGACTTGTTGCTAAGGGATTTACTCAGAAAGAAGGAATCGATTACACAAAGACTTTCTCTCCTGTATCTAAGAAAGATTCCTTGCGCATTATTTTGGCATTAGTAGCCCATTTTGACTTGGATTTGCAACAAATGGATGTGAAAATGGCATTTCTCAATGGAGATCTAGAGGAGGAGGTTTACATGAAACAACCTGAAGGATTCCCATCTAGTGATGGTGAGAAATTAGTTTGCAAACTCAAGAAATCATTATACGGATTAAAACAAGCATCCTGCCAATGGTATTTGAAATTCCATAATGTAATTTCTTCTTTTGGTTTTGTAGAAAACATTATGGATTAATGTGTATACCTGAAAGTCAGTGGGAGTAAAATCTGTTTTCTTGTTTTATATGTGGATGACATTTTGCTAGCAACCAATTATAAGGGTTTGCTACATGAGGTGAAACAATTCCTGTCTAAAAATTTCAATATGAAGGATATGGGTGAGGCATCTTATGTCATTGGCATTAAGATCCATAGAGACAGATTTCGAGGCATCTTGGGTCTGTCTCAGGAAACCTATATTAATAAACTTTTAGAGAGATTTCGGATGAAGGATTGTTCACCAAGTGTAGCTCCCATTGTGAAGGGTCATAGGTTCAATTTGAACCAATGCCTGAAGAACGACTTTGAAAGGGAACAAATGAAGAACATTCCATATGCTTCTGTTATCGGAAGCCTAATGTATGCTCAAGTCTGCACAAGACTTCACATTGCATTTGTTGTGGGAATGTTGGGATGATATTAGAGTGATCCAGGTTTAAACCACTGGAGAGCTGCAAGGAAAGTAATGAGGTACCTTCAAGGAACCAAAAACTGCATGCTTATGTATAGAGGGACGAAGAATTTGGAAGTAATTGGCTACTCAGATTCTGACTTCGCTGGATGTGTTGATTCACGCAAATAAACATCAAGATACACTTTTATAATGGCCAGTGGAACTATATCATGGAGGAGTGCCAAGCAGACTTTGATTGCCACTTCCACTATGGAAGCCAAGTTCAACTCCTATTTTGAGGCTACTTTACATGGTGTATGGATTAAGTGTTTCATTTATGGGCTTAGAATTATGGATTCTATCTCTAAGCCATTGATAATATATTGCGACAATTCAACTGCTGTCTTTATGGCTAAAAACAACAAAAGTGGGAGTCGAAATAAACACATCAACATTAAGTATTTAGCTATAAGGGAACATGTTAAAGAAAAGAAAGTGGTCATTGAGCACGTCAGCACTGAGTTGATGATCGTTGATCCTTTGACTAAGGGCATGCCACCATTTAAATTCAAGGATCATGTAATGAATATGGGACTTGGTTCCATTATGTAGTTTCTCATTGTATGGACAATGTTATTTTAATGAAATTCTTAATTATTGTGATGTTTTCCTCATATTTATGTGCACCTTAATTTGATTTGAGAGAATTCATTTGTGTAGGACCAAGAATAAACATAAGGTTTATTCATTAAGAAATTGTTGCCACATAAATTATAATAAGAATAAATACATAGTAATACATGGAAGATAATACTCGTCATTAGAGGACTTATCGCCATGATTCATGTATCTATTACTCAATACAGATTATCAATGGGTTTTAAGATGAGACGTTAAGATTGAAAGTATGGAACAAGTGGGAGAATGTTAAGCTCCTTTACGTTTTCCCAACTGCTGCCTACAATTACGGAAGTAAACTGCAATCATTTCCTTAATTTCTAGAAATCAACTATAGTAATTTCCTTAAATTACAGAAATCAACTGCAGTTAATTAATTTCTTGTTGGGAGCTTTTGGAGTGGTCCATTACTCCCTCTGAAGTTCTCTACCATGATCTGTGGAACACTTGACACATAGCCACAAAAGCTTGATGGAAGCTTGGCTATATATACTTCTGTTTGGTCCCCAAGCTCACTAACTCAATCCGCTTCAGCTTCACACCATCAAGTAAGAGTGAGCAGAGCTTGGAAGTGCCAAATAAGATTTGGGAACGATCTGATTAGTCCCTCTTTTATATTGTTTAGTTTGACAAATTATTTATGTACGCATTTCTTATGGTTAATCAGTAATTTTGCTTTTCCCCACACCTTCGTCCAAATAATTCCATGCATCACAGTTGAGAAGATAGTAATGACCTTTCCCTGCAGCATGAAGCTCTTTAAGTTTTAGTGTCTGCATCAGCTCATAAGGAGTTTTCTTGAAAATCAATTGTCCGCTCAGTCGGTTGTATCGAGCTGTCAATGCAGAAATTATGGAGTGAATGCTTTCTAGTTGGAATACAACCTTACGAATGATTGTTGTAAATGGGTAGGGATCTACTACGACATTAATACTCAGAACATTAGCGCCAATTTCATATGGAGGTCTAAACAGTCAAGCTTCCAGTTTAGACTGCGCATCATTAAAAGCCGCCACTGGACGTGTTCAGATATCCAACAATTTTGAAGCAGCAACAAATTGGGGTAACTAAAGTTACAAGTAATCTTGCTTTTATTTGATATCATTATGTGAGCAAGCATCAATGGCTGGAGGTATTTCTTCTTGGGCATTAAAGTTTTTGATTCTTTTAGGTGTTTTATTTTTCATTATAGAATCGTTATAATTGTTATCTAGCTAACACGACAATGGTATTAAATCATTTTCTATGTACAAATTCAGCCTCAACGATGTTAAAAATGGTTATACAGTTCATTTTATATTGTAATTAAGATTGAGTATTAACTTTTAATGAATTGCTTAATTTATTAATTCTTTGTGATAATTTTAAATTTGTAATCAATTGTTTCTCATAGTTGCTTCTGAACCTGCAAGACCAATGGGTAACTGGAAACAACTTTTTAAGAGTAAACATTGAGAGTATTATTATTTATTTAATATTAATATTAAATTATTTAATCAATAAACTACATTTGTGTTCAATGCCTCCAAATCTGAACCATTCTCTTGTGGGTTGACACGATGAATGTGTATTTCCATGAATCAGTAAGGGCAAAGTTTACACCTAAATTATTGATTTGATAATGAGCTCCTACTTTTGTAATGACTTCATCACACAAAACTCTAAAACCTGGCCACGATTGTATTATAATTAGTTTTGATTATCTTCGGGCGTGTCTTTGTTGCAGTGAATCACCAACCGGGCAACATAAATGCCGCATTTTCCATCTGCTTCAAGGGGATGTGAACATAAGCATCTGGTTAATAGAAAATAACCCTTAATAAAAGGTCACTAAATATCATTAACAAGGATTTGAAAGTACATTGAAAGCTTGTATTGTATTTAATAATAGTAATAGGTTTTAATATGGTTTACTTTAATATTGATATTAATAAGTTTTATTAAGTTATTAATAGGTTTTATAATCAATATTAAAAATAATTAACATTAAATTTTATTTATTAATAGATTTATTAGATTTAATAGTTAATATTCATATTAATAGGTTTTTTGATTAATAGATTTTATGACTAGCATTACTTATAATTAATATTAGATTTTATTAATAATTAGTTTATTAATATAATATGTAATTAGGTGAATAATAATTTTTATTATCAATATTAATAATTAATTAACAATAGATTTATTAATAGTTAAATTTATTAACTAGTCTAGTAACATGAAAAACATAAATCTGACATAACTACAAAATGAAATTCTGAAGTGAAAGGTTGTAGGGTTTGGAATACAATAAAAAGAATGCCCAGTGGCATCAAATGTCCTCTATGAAGTACAATTTGAGCATTTGGCCATTCGCGGATAAATCCAGTGGTTCGCCTTCCAACGTGCTCAAATGGAATGAGTTGGGCCTAACAATGCCTCGAATTATGTATGCTCCTAACCACAAATTGCCAAATTTGTTATGCTTTCATGGTTTTTCATTCTTTCAATCTCACAACAAGACCATATTCCAATTTGAAAAGATCTTGGATGATATTTTTTGTCAAAGATTTTCTTGATTTTAGATTCATTCTTATACATATTATCAAAAACCTTCCTACAAGTTTCATCCAACTCTACAAGCTAATCAATTCTATTCTGGATCGCAGTTTCATTGTTAGTAAAGTGTTGAAGGAGTTGGTAAGCTGGCAATTTAAGGTGCACTAGAAAAGTTGCATCCATTCCATAGGCTAATACAAAGGGACTTTTACCAGTAGCTTTCTTTTTTGTTATCATATCTGCCAAAAAAGCATACTTGATTTTACTCTCCCAAGATCGCTTGTTATCTCCCACTATTTTCTTGATAATGGTTATAAGATTTTTATTACTTGATTTAGCCAGGCCATTACCCCGAGGATAATAGTTAGATGAATGAAATAACACAATGTTGTGTTTAAAACAAAATGATGAAAGTTCCATAGAACTAAAAGCCTTAGCATTGTCAATAGTGATCTTGGCAGGGACACCAAATCTAGTAATTATTTGATTTTCAGGAAAACCCATAATAACCTTTTTAGTGACATTCTTAGCTCGAATGGCTTCTGGCCATTTTGTCAAATAATTAGTAGCAGTAAAAATCTATGAGTAGCCATTACTAGAATTTTCATGGAATTTCCCTATGAAATCCAAACCCCAATGCTGAAAAGGAGTCTCAACAACCACAGGTTGAAGAGGAAGCATGGCTACCTTCTACTTCCCAGTGAATAGTTGACAAGACTAGAAACTTCTAACAAATTTGTGCACATCAGTAAAATTTGAAGGGCAGTAATATCCAGGTCTAAGGATTTTGTGGGAGGTAGTTTTAGCACATAATGCCTTCCACAAAATCCGTAGTGAAACTCGAAAATCAACCTTTTAGACTCAATTTCATCAACACATCTAAGTATAATGCCCTTTGGATTTCACCACCCAAGGCCATCCTTCATGAGGAAATACTTAGAAGCCTTTAATCTAAGATCCCTTCTTTTATGAGCAACTAAATGGTTAGGACATGTAAGATTCAATAGGTAATATATAATATCCTTCTATGATTCATGTTCTCCTAACCTTGGCAAATCAGGTGAAGATGAATTGTTAAGACAAATCAAACCAAGATCCTTTTTCATTATTTTCATTTAACATCTCGACTAAAACTTGACCCTTGACCAACTTGGTGGGTTTAATTTCCAAATCATATTCTTGAATTTTCATTACCCACCTAGCACGGGTCCCTAAGAAATCAGTTTGAGTTAATATATATTTGACAACAGAATGTGCGATGTAAGCTATGACTCTGGAAAATCCCACATATGTCCTGGAATGCTTAAGAGATTTAACTAAGGTATAAGTTGGCTTTTCCGTGTTAGTGTAATTGAAGTCGGAATTTTGGAGCGCCCTACTCATAAAAGCAATAGCTTGTTCTTGCCCATGTTTATTTTTTTGAGGTAAGACACTGTTGTAGGGAAAAGTATCCGACTCGGATGACCCTAACCCACTCTAAGGGTGACAGTTCCTTAGCAACAACTGTAAGACAAACTACTGAAAGTTTACTTCTTTATGAAAGCAAAAGAGAGTGGAGAAAGCACTAACCGTTGCCTTGCGCTTAATGTCGAATCCAAACTCTTCTCTTTGGCCACTTGCTCCTAGCTCTTTGTCCTTCTGCTCGCCCAGCTACAGAGAGATCCTGCAAAACAACAAAGAAGGAGACTACAAGAGGCATGCAATCATAACTGGTTCATGGATTAGTGTAAACCAAATATGCAATCATCACAATATATAAATGAAACAAGAGCACATAGAAGAACCTCAATAGCTTTTATTAATGTAGAAGAAAAGGTTCTGAGAGGATTACAACCATAGCAGGCTCCAACCCAGCAACACCTCCCAGCAGAAAGAGTTGCTCTTCTTCACCTCTCTCAAACAATCACCCAATAACTCAAGAATGAAACCAACAGCATATCATTACTTTGCACAAAATTCCAGCCCCTTGAGCTCATAGGAGAGAGCTCAATATATAGATGAATTGAGAAAGGATGAGTCAGCTTGCAACTGATGTGTAGCTGCCTTGTGTCCTCTCTCTCTTCAGTTAATCTTTAGTTGATCTTCAGTTCTTGAGTCCACTTGGTGAACCTTGCTTCCACTTGGAGAAACAAAGCCTCTGACTCATCACAAGGCGAAATACCTGATCCAAGTGTCATTTTTGGAAGATTCCAAGGCAATGACTCACTGTGCCACATGTCCAAACTCGCCCAACGCAGGTGGGCTTTGTTCTGCCTGCTTTGCAACGCAGGTACACCATGGAGCACTTGTGTTTCAGCGCAGAAGCCTAGTGGAGCACCTGCTTTGATTTCAAGATTGCTTGTTTTTGAGTGTTTTCAAGTGGAGAACTGATCTGAGAGCTGTTGGCTTGCTGACCTTGTTCCTCTAGGGGTAGGAACATCATGTTTAGGGAACTTTGGATCCCTTGGATTATTGACAATTCATGCTTATTGCTGTAAGGCACAAAATTGTCTATAACAGATGCCCCCTAAAGTATGAGGTCGTTTATCGGGTGAAATGCTTTATTGAGAGGATCCGAAGTTCGCTCAATCTGCTGAGAAGTGTCCTGTAATAAGATACAATACAATACATTATTTTTCATACATTTTTCATGATCTGGCTGAGGCGGGCATTCCCATGCTCAGCTTTATAAATACATTTTGGTACATAGAACAGACGATCGTCTGATATAGATTGATAATTCTCTGCCGAATTCATCATCTTTTTCTAGACTGATAATCCTCTGCCGAATTTATCATCCTTTTCTGATAATTCTCTGCCGAATTTATCATCTTCCGAAAAGGGTGATCATCTGCTGCAATGATGTACATATCAAATGTCTTTATGTCCTGAATATATATCGCAGCCCGGATGGATGAAACTAGATCCGGGGTCTTCAATCTCTTCCGATCTTCACTCGATGTACAAGTCGATCCATGTGAGAATTTTTTGGAGTCGAACATGGAAAGACATCGCTTGATTACCGGTCAATGATGTAAACCGTTAACAAGCGCGAGAGGAGTCACCGATAAGGATGATGACCCTCAAGGTACAACAGTACAATCTACATGGTGGGAATAAAGGACTTGGCGTTGACCACCATGCAAAATCTTCTGGTCGAAGGTCATTGATGTATACCTGTCGCCGGAAGTGAGAAACTTGCCATTGAGGCATGCAAGCTTCAAAGTACTGAGGGGGGTGTTCCTAGATCAACTCCTTGGATAATGAGCTGATGTCGACAAGGAGCGATCCGTCAAAGGAGGGCCTTAATGAATCCCACATCAGTGACACGGAACGGAGCTAGTGATTGTGATGAGGTGAAAACAAACTGTGATGTATGATTCAGGGTGGCGGTCATGAAATGGATGAAGGATAATGTATGGTAGTGGGTGGAACACGGTTGACTCTATACAGAACCACATCTCTTGAACATATAACGACACTGATGTGATGGATTGGTAGCATTACCCCAACTGTGGATGGTGTGGCGAGGACCATGATTCTGCGATCGGTGAATGAAACAACCCAACCCGAAGTGATACGGAGGACAAAGTGTCATGTTCAAGAGCGACTTGCTACCATTAATGCTGTGAGGTTCTCCCAATTTTTCCCCAGTCATTGCTGACCAGTACCTCTTTATTTTTGTCAAGCTTGAGGAGGATAACATATGCTTGTTCTATAACCTGCCCTTCGGGCAAGCCCATCGCTATGTTTTAACGAGCCTAGCGATAGGGAAACTCGTTCTCGTCTAAAGACAAGTTTGTCGCTATTTAATCATTTTAACGAGTCTAACGACAAGGAAAACTCGGTTCTTTTCACTTTTAGAGAGTCTGAAAAGATACGAAAAGTAAACTCCATAATTCCTTTTTCGTCTTCTAATCCCTTAAGTCCGAAAAAGTATAAAACAATACAGAAGGGATGAGTTTTCGATTTACTTTAACGAGCCGAACAAAACAAGCGCTCGATCTTTTTGTGCAATAATCCCTCAGGTCCAAAAAGATTAAAATCTAGAGGAGGGATAGCTCTTCTGGTTGCTTTAACGAGCTGGAAGGCCAAAACTCGGCAAACTTTTCATATTTTACGAGTCAGTGAAAAGAGCTCAAAGAAGACTCGTCTTTTGAGGAACGAGTGATGAACAGGGCTAGCAGCAGATTCCAGGTACAGGTTGGAATTCTCCAATCACGGCAGTGTCACAAGGATGGCTAAATGAAATCACTCTTCGCAGCTGTTCCTCAAAATGGGTAAACACACATATGGAGGTGAACGATTGGCCAAATGAACGGATGGAGGTGATGGCATATAAACACGACCAAGGGTTTTTAATATGGCTTTCAAAGGTCACATTTCTGGAGGTGGTTTACCGGTTCATTTTTTCTGGATGAGCTTGAACTGCTAGGGAAAGATTGCTCACAATCTACGTTTATTTTTTAACGAGCATGAACTTCTGCACAAAAACTGCTCGAAAACTACGTTTATTTTTTAACGAGCATGAACTTCTGCACAAAAACTGCTCGATGATATGTTTGCATGCCCCCAGCATAATAACGCAAATCGAGGTGCATGCCCCCCAAGCTTCATTGCATTCAACTTTGTTGGTTGGAATGAAGGTTTACCATTGAGATCCGGAAATGGGATCGTTTCATTTTTTAATGAGGTTGACATAGTAAAAGAACTATCCTCATTGCCCACTGTATTTACAGTACTCGATAGAAAATCGAAAACTGAAGGATGATAAAGGTTATTTTGAGTATCTTCCCCACAACCCGGGAGAAGGGAACGATGGTGGGAATCATTCCATGGTGCCCCGTCAATTACCATTGATTGGACTATTCCTTTGTTGGTTCCATGCACTCACGACCAAGGACTTAAAGGGGTGCCATATTCTCTAGACGTATTTATCCAAACGCTTGATGAGCCTTGATTTGGGGTTGCCCCCCAGGCCAAGAAAATTGATTGCTACAATACTTCCATTGGGCTTGGGGACAAACCTTTGCATGATCCATGCTGATATCGCTTTCTGACATCTTTTGTGCGGAAGATATCATATTGCAGGTTCCTACTGTCGCCACTTCTCCCACAATGAACGTTGGCGGAAGGGTGAAAGTTCCCATTAATGTAGGATCTTTTAGTAGGCCTACTCCGATATTTTGAAACGAATGGTCGCTTCCATGGATCAAAGGAACGCTTCCTGTAACTTGTGAACCATTAGGGAGGAAATTTTGTTGGTCAATGATCGTAATCCCTTCTTGAAAGGGGAATGCGATTTTCCTAAAATAGGTCGACACAACAGCTTCCATGGCATAAATCCATGGTCTTCCCAGTAAGATGTTATAGTCAAGATTGCCATCGATGACTTCAACATCTATTTCTACTGTTTTTCCCCCTAGTTCAACTTTCAAGTTACTAAGGATACCGTAAGGGGTATATGTCCTTCCATCGAATGCTTTTAATGTTGTCGATGATCGCGACAAGGTTGGAGATCCTAAAGTTTTCCAGCAACTCATCGACATAATACATGTCGATGCCCCCTCATCAATAATTGTTCGATGAACAGTTTTGTTGAGGGCTTTCACTTGGACGAGGAAAGCTAGTTGAGCCGGTAACTGAGGATCATATCCTTTGTGATCAAAGGATACAAGATTGGAATCTTTAGGATCCACCCCACCAATTGCTGATAACAATGCCTGCCTTTGGGATGGGCAATTTTGTAGTACTTCAAGAGTCGACATAGCAGATGGCGATTGCGCCAAATCTTCCACTATATTATAATGCTGTGCTGCTCTGGCATGAGGATTAAATGTCGACTTGTGTACTACTCCCTTTGGCGGTTTTATTGTTAATTCATGTGTAATGGGGGGTACAATTTCTGCCGAAGTTGTTGTCGAACTGCTAGGTTGATCTTTACCTTTATCGTTCGACACCTGTGGATTCCCGTAATCTTTGTTCCTTGTCGAAATCAAAGCATCATTCTGTTGCTTCGATATCGATAACATAAGCACTTGCGACGGTGAAGCATTTCCACTACCAACCAGATTTTTTCCTCGATCGGGAAACGGATTAGTTAACACAGCTGGAGTTTGCGAACTCTTTAAGAATCTTTTTAGATCAGCTTTGTATGGACATTCTCTCGTCCAGTGATCCTCATCACATATCTGACACCCATAAGGTGGTTTCCTATCTCGAGGAGGGCTTGAAGAATTTTTTCGAGGAGATGACTCACCTTGTTTATTCTTCTTCCCTTTGTTTTGTTTCTTCTTGCTTCCTGGTTGATTGGTTTATTTGCCCTTATCTGTCGATATGGCATTTACTTCCGAAGCAAGAACTTCTTCATGCGCATTTTGATTCGAATCCTTACGGGCCTTCTTTGGTTGGGTCTTTTTCGGATTCGTGTTTGCTGTGCCAATCACGCCATCACCGGCATGAGAGTCACTGTTTGATTTAGGAGGAGGAGGGATTGAAAACTCTGGTCTAGGGGCGTCTGGTATTTTGTCATAGAGCGTGCCGGACTGAGTATATACTAAATCCAAGTATTGTGCATGAGCGATAACCTGCTCTTCTGTTATGACTCCTCCCTTTGCTACATCTTCCGTTATGGCCGGAAGTAACGACTTTATAAACCACTCAGCTAAAAGCTGATCAGGAACGTATGTTTTAACCATTCTTCGTCGACGTCGCCACTCATGTATATGATTTGATATATGAGTTGCGGTTGTCTGTTTGAAGTTAGTCAATATCTCTGTTCCCGTTTCGTACCTTATTGGTAATTGAAAGTGGGTCAAGAATGTCGTGGCAAGGGAGCCAAAATTGTCGAACGAAGCTCTAGGCAATTCTATATACCATTTTGCCACTGGACCTGTCAATGTCCTCTGAAAGAGGCGAAGCCTTATCGAATCGTCATTCAAAGTGTTCGACGAACACCATAGATGAAATGTCATCACATGATTCGACGGGTCTTCGCCTGGATTTCCATTGAATTTAGGAATGTCGGATGGAAGTTTGTGTGGAATCACTGGCCACCAAGGGGCGTAAGCAATTGCATCGTTTGTTAACCGATGTAAATCAGGCAACTCTAAAGTTGCCACGAATGGTAACTGCTGGTTCAAGTTAGGTGAAGCGTAACCAGGATACGATGGAATCGCCTGAACAGTCGGTCTTTGCATACCAGCATAATGGAGTTGATGTTGGTATGATGAATACGGTTGATGGACTTGACCACTATAAAGTGGTTGATTTCGACCATTTTGAATATATGTTTGTCCAGTATTCGCAAATATTTGCTGTTCAGAACCTTGGTACACTTGTTGGAATTGCGGCTATTGGTATTGCATTATCCACGGTTGTGACACCATGGGTTGTTGCGCTACACTAACCATTGGACCAAGATGTGGGGTAGTTGTACCCAATTGTACTTGTGTTGTCCCACCAGTAGGTGATTGTGGTTGGGTTGCAGGGTCAAGGGGCTGTTGCATGAGAACCTGAACAGGAGGTTGACATACAACAGGCATTGTTTGAACTTGCGACACGGTCACAATAGCCGGTGTAGTTGGGATGTTTGTCACAGGTACACACTGTTGCATAGAATATACAACTCTTGGTGGTTGGGATAGCACAGGTACCCAACTACTCGTTGCAATTCCGCCATAACTTGAATAAGGTTGAGAGCTCCCGTATGGGTACTGCCCCCCATACGGTAGCAACCCAGAACTCAAGGCAACTGCCTGTCTTGGAGGACTGGATGGCCTAATTAGATTCCCAAAAGGGTCAATTTGATGAGTCTCACCATGAGAGTTACCAGACATTACTCCGGAACAAACAGGAACAGACCATACTGTCGGGGTAGTCTCTTGGTGGACTCCTTCTAGCGACTGCGAGCTAGTTGGGACAGATGGTATGCCGACGAACATTGTTGGATTTACAGCAGGTAATTCTGCCGTCGCCGTGTCATTCGACACAGTCCTAGATGTCGACGGTTGTTTAGTCATTTTTAATCTATCCAATTGATCACCTAGGGATTCTACAGGAACTTCCACTGGTGATGGACAAACTTCTGTTGTAACAGGAAATAGAGTAACCCCTACTCCGAATTGAATTGGAGTGGATACTTGCGGTTCCTCTATAATTTCCTCTATCGCAATCAGACCAGGTGGAAGAGGAAGACCGTCAGGTCCGTAAAAGATTTCTGGTGCCGAAGAAGGGGTTGTATCGACTGCGACGGATGTTTGAGGAACAAAACTCTCTGGACCGGTTACAGATAGAACTGGTTCAGTCATACAAGTATTTGCCCCCAGACTAGGATCAGTATTACTGTCCCTCTGTGGCGATTGAACTTCTTCTATTGAGGCAGGGTTTCCGGAAATGTTTGGAGTGACCAGAATCTCAGATGTTGTTGGAACGCTTGTTCTAAATTTTAAAGGAGATTTTGAACTAGTTCGACGAGCTCGCTTTGTCCGGGTTTTTTTCGATTCCGGAGACAAAGACGGTTGACTCGCAAGCCTCCGAGAACGACGGATATTCAATTGACTTTCTTCCACGATTGCAGATTACTCGATCAACTAAAATATAAAGGGGAAAATTTGTGTTTCCGATTTGAATGAATTTTATTAGACGCTTTTAAACAAAACTTTGCTTTTTCATGTTTTAAGAGTCGAGAAAAAGCTAAAGATGACTCTAGTCGCCTTCGATGTATTAACGAGCCCGAAGTGACAAATGCTCAGTTGGACCTTTTCAGTTATAGAGTTTGAAAAGGGCCAAAAGAAACTGCTCTGGAGATCTAGGCAGAGGGTGTGCCAAACCTTTCGCGAAACCACAGAATACGTTTTACGGTACGGGTGGTCGATCTTCGTGAATGCTGTGTTCACTGCATCGCGATCAGTAGGGCGGCCGACACGACTTCCTATGGATAAAGGATAATTGCCTATAGGGGTCTCCCAATATATACGCGACGGTACGTGGGAGCACAAGTCCGTATTAGTGCCACCGACTCTCAGGAGGAATCACCCACCTTCGTAGAGATCGACAGTCACTATGTTTAACGACGCCGGAACACGTCTCTACCTAGACGTATAGATGTTTGCGTTATGTTTCAAATGCGTTGTTAGGTTCATTCAGTATATTTTAAGTTGATCTTTTTAAAGTTTGCCTTTCAAGGTTCACCACGAGATGTATATGACAAATTCCTAAATGCAGCCTAAGATGAGAAGCAAGCTTTTTCAAATCTTTTCGACTGATGAAAATCTTAACTACTGAGGGAGAAGAAAGGCAAATTCTTTTCACATAGTTCATACAACACAAACTAATGCACTTTCTCCTAAATCATCATGCAAACTTTTTCAAATGCAAAATGCACAATGCATGTATTTTCTTTTCCCTTTCTTAATGTGGATGGATACAAAAAGAAAGTGGTTATATAACTTTGATTTCGATTTAAAGCGAAAGTAAACAAGTTCGTCCAACAATCAAAAGACACCTTAAGATTCACTTGCTTAATCACTGGAAATACATGAAATCAAACCATACTAACGAAAGTAAAATGACTAATCAACTATGGACAGCAAGCAAGCTAACTCTTTAGACCAGCAAAATGCCAAACACAGGTTCAGATCTAAGAGGCCAAAAGCATGACTAGTTTACTTCTCGTTATGGGAAATTGTAAATGAATAAGAAATACAAAGAACAAGTACAATTTCGTTATATAACAGAGGCGGAATGATGGCAAGTAATACTGGTTTCAAAACAAGTACAAGACTGACACTTAGCAGCAAATCTAAGTGAAAACAGGCAAGAGAAAGGAGGAAACCCCAAATGCACTAGGCAAATTTGGGCCAACGCAGGCTCTGCACAGCCAAACTGGCTCTCAGCGCAGGTAGCCCCTTCGGGACCTGCGTTGCAAAGCAGGTAGCCTATGTACTACCTGCTCTGGAAAACGAGAGTTGCGTTTTCACAGTTTCCGGGTCATAATTTTCTCAAAAATGCACGGTTTTTGCTCAAATCAGAGACATTCAGTCAAGTATACTCAAAGGGATGATTTAGAAGGTGCAAAGCTATCACTAAGAGCTTACAAGGATCTTTGTAGATCAGCTCTTCAAATCATGAACTTGCTCAGAAATGAGCCAGAGTAGCTGCCCCTCTACTTCGCTTTTGATATAGTCAAAAGCTTTTCGATTCGGTACTCTTTGGTTCAGGAAATGAATAGCAAAGATACTACAAACACAATCAAACGGATACGCTCCCCAGTATGGTCGCCAGTTTGTTGTAGGGAAAAGTATCCGACTCGAATGACCCTAACCCACTCTAAGGGTGACAGTTCCTTAGCAACAACTGTAAGACAAACTACTGAAAGTTTACTTCTTTATGAAAGCAAAAGAGAGTGGAGAAAGCACTAACCGTTGCCTTGCGCTTAATGTCGAATCCAAACTCTTCTCTTTGGCCACTTGCTCCAAGCTCTTTGTCCTTCTGCTCGCCCAGCTACAGAGAGATCCTGCAAAACAACAAAGAAGGAGACTACAAGAGGCATGCAATCATAACTGGTTCATGGATTAATGTAAACCAAGTATGCAATCATCACAATATATAAATGAAACAAGAGCACATAGAAGAACCTCAATAGCTTTTATTAATGTAGAAGAAAAGGTTCTGAGAGGATTACAACCATAGCAGGCTCCAACCCAGCAACACCTCCCAGCAGAAAGAGTTGCTCTTCTTCACCTCTCTCAAACAATCACCCAATAACTCGAGAATGAAACCAACAGCATATCATTACTTTGCACAAAATTCCAGCCCCTTGAGCTCATAGGAGAGAGCTCAATATATAGATGAATTGAGAAAGGATGAGTCAGCTTGCAACTGATGTGTAGCTGCCTTGTGTCCTCTCTCTCTTCAGTTAATCTTTAGTTGATCTTCAGTTCTTGAGTCCACTTGGTGAACCTTGCTTCCACTTGGAGAAACAAAGCCTCTGACTCATCACAAGGCGAAATACCTGATCCAAGTGTCATTTTTGGAAGATTCCAAGGCAATGACTCACTGTGCCACATGTCCAAACTCGCCCAACGCAGGTGGGCTTTGTTCTGCCTGCTTTGCAACACAGGTACACCATGGAGCACTTGTGTTTCAGTGCAGAAGCCTAGTGGAGCACCTGCTTTGATTTCAGGATTGCTTATTTTTGAGTGTTTTCAAGTGGAGAACTGATCTGAGAGCTGTTGGCTTGCTGACCTTGTTCCTCTAGGGGTAGGAACATCATGTTTAGGGAACTTTGAATCCCTTGGATTATTGACAATTCATGCTTATTGCTGTAAGGCACAAAATTGTCTATAACAGAAACCAGCAATGGTATCTTTAGAAGAAAAAGAGAAAATCATGAAATCCTTGGAATAATCGGGACTGATTAAAATAGGAGCTTTGGAAATAACATTATTTATTTCTTGAAAATCCTTTTTATTGTCTTCTTCACAGACATTTTGCATTTTTTTCAAAAGACTTTGAATAGGATTTTCCAATTCTGTGTAATTCAGAATAAATATTCTAAGGAAATTTATATTTCCTAAGAAGGACTGGAGGGATTTTAGATTATGGGGCAGAGGAATCTTTTGAATTGCCTCAACTCTTTCTAGATCAATCTTGATCCCATGCATTCAAATTATGTGACCAAGTAACTTCCCTTCAGTTACCCCAAATATAGATTTAGTAGGATTTAAGGAAATTCTAAACTCCCTACATTTGTTAAAAACATGCCTAAGATCACTTTTATGGTCAATACAATTCTTGGAAAAAATAGAAAGGTGATGTTGATATATTTCAATCAATTTTCCAATTAAACCCCTAAAAGCATAGTCCATAACTTTGGAAACTAGCCCCAACATTCATTAAATCGAAAGGAATTCTTATGTATTCAAATGTTCCCCATGATGTAGTGAAAGTCATTTTATGTCGACCCTCCTTTTTTACCTAGACTTGATTATACCCGGAAAAACTATCTGATTGTACCGTTCTTTTTTCTAACGATCACCAAATTTGAGCACCATGTAGAATTCCTAGTTTGAGAAATAATGCTATCAACAAGCATCTTTGTGAGTTCCTTTTGGACTAAGGGGGCCAATTTAGGATTTATTCATCTAAGTTTTTGATGAAATGACTTAGCATTTTCATCTTTTAAAGGAATAATATGTTCCATAACATTTTCCCTATAGCCTTTTAACTCATTGTAATAAAAAGCCAAAACATCCCTATTCTCGTGAAATAAATTTATTAATTTATTTCTTTCATCATCATTTGTATCTTTACCAATTTTAATAATCCTAAGATCCTTAAATGTACCAATTTTTACTTCAACGAACTCTCCAAGATCAATTTTATTTTCCTCTTTCTTCTTAACAACACCATGCCAATCAAAGTGTATTGCAAGAGCAACAACATTCTGAGGAGTAGGATTTAAAATATCTTGATCGTTATCATGTCCATCCTCCTTATAATTTACTTGAAAACCCTGAAACTCATCCAAATTGTCTAAGAAGCGAATAATCTGTCTTTTATCATCAAAGACCTGCCAATGCTCAGAATTATCTGAGATAGAAGGTCTAAAAACAATTTCCATCTTAGTTTTATCTTCAACTAAATTCTCAGATAATTTCATGGTGGAAGCATAAACATCTAACTCACTGACCAAACTATTTTTCTCCCTTGGGATAACTTCAAAGTGAATGGCATCAAAATACTCCATGGCATCCCACACAACATTTCTATAATTTTTTAATCACTAATTTTACATGTAAATTTATTTTTAATTTGCATGATAACTAAATCTGAATCACCCTTGATAATTATAAATTTACTTTTTAAAGCTTTTTCTAGCTCAATACCCAACAACAAGGCTTCATATTCAGCCACATTGTTGGTCGCTTCAAATTCTAACTGATAGGCAAATTTGAAAATATGACCAAGGGGAGATTTTAAGACAACGACCCCACCTTTACCGTGCCTATATGTTGCATCATCAAAGTATAAATAAAAAACCTTATCTCTTAAATTACCCACTTTTTCTTCAACCTTGGCCTCCAAGGAAATGATAGAATTAGATAAGATAGCATGATTCCCTAGGCTAGGTTTTTCACTTATGATTTCATTGTGGGGACTTTTAGGATCTTCTACATGAAATATCCTTTTAGGCTCTCTATTTAATTTAAGATATCTTTGACCATTAGGGGAAGGAATCATAGAATATGACTAGTTAATTTGTATGCTTCCTCCTAATCAGAGGCCAATTTCCTAGACAACAACATGCCCCAAGCATCAGGCACATCAACCACAACTATGTCCATAAAAATCATGATATCAGGGTCGAAAAAAATATGGAATTGTAAGTCCTTAATCAACCGATGAAATTCAATTTTCTTTGAATCCATGGCACATATGTTGCAATATGACCTAGATATCCTTAAGCTAAGTTGCTCCATGAATCTCTTAGTCATCACACAAGCCGCAGCACTGGAGTCAAGCGTGCAGTTATATAAACGATAATTGTTCACAAGGAAAGCAATGAAGAATGGAGAGTTTTCTTTATTATTAGAATCCATACTCTGCAATTATATGGGAGCATCCTGATAGAAAGCCTCAGGAGGTTCCTCTTGAGTTGCATTTACCTAGGTTCTATTAATAGAATTCAATAACTTAGTCCTTTGGGAGGTTATCTTTACTATTTCGGTGACAGGGACCAAAACTTTAGAGTTATAAAACCAACCTCCTAAATCAATATTCATTCCAGAAGCTGATCCAAACCTAATACTTCGAGAATTAACTGGGTTATCATTTTGATTTCTCCTTTGATAAGTTAACCCTTTTTCCTTAGTGATTTCAAGGACTTGCTCAGATGGAGGTTTCTCACCAAAGAGTTTAACTAAGACATCAATTTCTTTAGCAAATTTGATACTATATGAAGATGTCAAAGGTCTAACAGATTGACTATTTCCCTTGACCTCTTCTCAATTTTCTTGTGACAAATGGTATTCTTTACCAACCATATTTATCTGGTTTCCTGTCCCAAGAATCTCATGATGCATGATAATCTTGATAACAAGACAATTGGCTTCTTCATGAATCTCATCACATGCTCTGCAATAAGGCGGGTTCTCCTCCATAAGATTATTCATTTCAAGAGGATTGGGAGGGCTTTTCTCTCTGGTTTGGCCTTCTTTTTGGAAATTATTTCGATTATTATTATTATTCTGACCCCTAGGTTGAGGATTTTACATTTTAGCTCTTTCCATTTGGATCAACCTAGACTATAATGTAGTTATTTCCTTAGCATTATCAACAACCATCCTAGCTTGATTTAACTCCATATTTTCCAGCTTTTTAAGCAATTTTTACATAGTTACTTATTCATATTCCTTTTATTTTCCTTTAGGTTCTTTTATTTTAACATTAGATCTATCAAACCTAGGAATTTTATATTTACCGGAAGCCTTCTTATCTTTCTCTAGCTCTTCAGTTGTGATTTGACAAACCTTGTAGTCATCAAGCTTTGTCCTTCTTAGCTCATAAGAAGTGTCAGGATTGAAAGCATCGAGATAATATTCTAGAAGAATTTTCTCAGTTGATTTGTAATGAGTAGATATTTCTTTAATCATACGATTAAAACTTTTATTAAATTCTTCACACGTCTCAATTTCATTGTTTTGAATGATGCTAATGGCTTTTGCTAGAAATTGATCTTCTTTCTTAGTACCACATTCGTCTCTAAAAGCATTAAGGAGGGAATTAAATGAAATAGTGCTATGATAAGGCCTACCCCTAAACCAATCCATAGCATCATGCTCAAGGGTCAAGATGAAACATTTCATTTGCACATCCTCATAATTATGAGCATTAGCGAATTTATCCCATTAAGTCTAAAAAGCACATAAATGATTTTTAACAGTGATTGCATTATTTCCTTGGAAAGCAGGTAACTTTTCTAGACCATTATTAGGAAGGTTATGGGGATAACCCTAGATGTTAGCAGAGTTAAGAGGCTCATAGATATCCATGATGTCCGAAACGTGAGGATTCAAGAAGAGTTAATGGATGTCACAGAGAGCTTCGAGGTCGAGATTGTCAAGGAGTGTAATGAAGAGAGGTTGTGCAATCTAGCTTTGAGAGCCCTTTCAGGATCTGGAGCAGGATTATCCAAGTTGCTTGGGTTACTACTAGTACACGCCCCTTTACAAGATGATGGAAGTGGAGTCGCCACCCGGAAAGATATATAACTTAGACACAAAATATGATATGATGAAAATGAGATGAAGATGAAAGGATCAAATGATGAGAAGTGGTTGAGAGGACCAAGGACAGGAAAACTGTGTCCCTGGCAATGACACCAAAAAATGTCGTCGCACAAAGTGTCTAGGAACCACGACAACGCTCAAAGTAAGGGATGTCACTCTAATCCTTACTCATTGCGTTTAGACTCTCTCCTAGACAAGTAAAGGGGGGTAGTCCCTGGGGTGAATGAATGAGGATAGCCTGTGAGACACAGGCTCTAGGAGACTTAAAGATGAACAACTTGATGAATGTAAATAAGTCCTGGTTAACTGAGATGAATAGATCAAACAATGAATAAGACACATACACAAGATAGAAATGATTCTAGACCAGTGCCTTTATATTCAATTAACCTTAGACTAAATAAAAACAAGTTATCAAGAGAAATTTATAAATGCGGAGAAAGTGACGATCATGAAAGATTAAATGTAAATGCCAAAAAAATTATCATGCAATTTTTCTAGCAATTAAGTCCCATGAAGAATTATGAAACTTAAGTACTAAGCAGTGATTCTAGATTAAAAAAAATAAAAATCAATAACCCAGATCTAGAAAAAATTATCTTTCTCTTATATTCAATAATTTTAAAACATTAATCACACTTGACAATAGAGAAATCACTACCTAAAAATTTAAAATTTTACACTTAACACAAAAAACACAAGGGAACTTTAGATTAAAATTTTATTTATCTCTTAGGTAAGTTTAATGTGCTAAGCTAACAAAAAAATCAAAAGTACTTAATTAAATTTAAATTTTTTATGGCCCATAGGCCACATAAAAATTAAAAAAATTTAAATTTGAGGGCACAAATTCTCCTTTCGATTTAATTTCTTAGCAATTCTAAAGTCACCAAAAAATTTAAAATTCTTAGATTTTTTAATTTTTTTGAATGTTTTCAATTTTTGTTTATGAATCAAAACCAAAATAAAAATTAAAAACTAAAAAAATAAAAAGTAGAAAACTAAATTTGAAAAAGGCCTAACCCTAATAAAAAATAAAAAAACAAAAATCAAAAGAAAGTCTACCGGAAAAACTACAGGGGGAAAACAGGGAAACTACAGGAGGCCAACAGGAGGAGGCCGAGAGCAATTTTCGTTGTTTTGAGGGTGTGAGAGTGGGTGGAAAAAGGTGGATGAAGGATGGAATGAGGTGTTAGGGTGCCTAAGGTCTACCATCAATCACCAAGAGAGAGAAATATGATTGGATTTGCTCAAGGAGAGAGGAAGAAGTTCTATGAAAAATGAAGGAGGTGCTATTCTAACTGCACAAAGGAGAAAGACTGGAATGCAAAGCAAAACCTAGTAAACCCTAATTAACAAGCTAATTCTACTTTTTCCAAAAACACTATGAAAGCCATGAAAGAAATATTGTTACCTACTCAAGGAAGTAAACAACATCTAACCATGCTATTTCTGGAAGTAAATAAGCAAAAAACATATTTTTGGATTTTTATGTGTTTTTATGTGAATTTAACATGCATCTAATTTATTGTGTGTGAGTGTGGTAGTAAATAGGTGGCGTTAGAGGGCAGTTTTGAAGCATTCTTTCCTTTCTTATAACATTTCCTAGAATTTCCTTCTATACATCATAGTTTAGGCCATTTTAATGCAAAGCTCTATTTTTTCCTAAGATGCACTCATTTAATTAATTGCTTGATTTTCTCGGTTGACTGTCAATTTCTATGCAGCAGATCTCTTCGAGCAGTAGGCCAGATTACCAGCAATCACACCCTCCATCTAATCCATGCCCTATAGGTCTCCCAAACTTCACCTCAATTCTGCCCTAGTTTCCTTCATTTTTCATAGAACTTCTTCCTCTCTCCTTGAGCAAACCCAATCATCTTTCTCACTCCTGTTGATTCATGGTAGAACTTAGGCGCCCTAACACCTCATTTCAACCTTCATCCACCTTTTCCACCCACTCTCACACCCTCAAAATAGCGAAAATTGCTCTCGACCTCCTCCTGTAGGCCTTTTATAGTTTCCTTGTTTTGCTCCTGTAGTTTTCCTGTGTTTTCATGTAGTTTTTCCTGTAGGCTTTCTTTTGAAGGTTGAGTGTGGGAAAAGCCTCCAACAGGCCACCTAAGACCTCCTAGGACCCATCCACACCATCATACATCTTCCCAAGCTCCAAAACCGCCCTCTAACACCACCTGTTCGCTGCCACACTCACACATAATAAATTAGATGCATGTTAAATTCACATAAAAACACATAAAAATCCAAAAATATGTTTTTGGCTTATTTACTTCCAGAAATAGCATGGTTAGATGTTTTTTACTTCCTTGATTAGGTAATGGCATTTCTTTCATGGTTTTCGTACTGTTTTTGGCAAAAGTAGAATTAGCTTGTTAATTAGGGTTTACTAGGTTTTGCTTTACATTCCAGTCTTTCTCCTTTCTTCAGTTAGAATAGCATCTGTAGAGTAATATTTCTTTCCTTTTATCACACATAGATCTTCTTCTGAAATCTATAGAAGTTGGCTTGAGCTCCTAGTGATCTCGTGCCAGCTGACCAAGTGACAACCTGCAGTGAGAATAACACCTCCTTCATTTTTCATAGAACTTCTTCCTCTCTCCTTGAGCAAACCCAATCATCTTTCTCTCTCCTGGTGATTCATGGTAGACATTAGGCGCCATAACACCTCATTCCAACCTTTATCCACCTTTTTCCACCCACTCTCACACCCTCAAAACAGCTAAAATTTCTTTCAGCCTCCTCCTGTAGGCCTCTTGTAGTTTCCCTGTTTTCCTCCTGTAGTTTTTCCTGTAGGCTTTCTTTTGAAGTCCGAGTGTGGGAAAAGCCTCCAGAAGGCCACCTAAGACCTCCTAGGGCCCATCCACACCATCCTACATCCTCCCAAGCTCAAAAACAACCTTCTGACGCCACTTGTTCATTGCCACACTCACACACAATAAATTAGATGCATGTTAAATTCTCATAAAAACACATAAAAATTATTTACTTCCAAAAATAGCATGATTAGATGTTTTTTACTTCCTTGAGTAGGTAATGGCATTTCTTTCATGGTTTTCATAGTGTTTTTGGAAAAAGTAGAATTAGCTTGTTAATCAGGGTTTACTAGGTTTTGCTTTACATTCTAGTCTTTCTCCTTTTTGCAATTAGAATAGCATATGTAGAGTAATCTTTCTTTCCTTTCATCACGCATAGAGCTTCTTCTAAAATCTATAGAAGTTGGCTTGAGCTCCTAGTGATCTCGTGTTGGCTGCCGGCTGACCAAGTTTGTCACTTGGTCAACCTTCGCGAGATCACTGGGAGCTCAAGCCAACTTCTATAGATTTCAAAAGAAGATCTATGTGTGATGAAAGGAAGGAAATATTACTCTACATATGCTATTCTAAATGCAGAAAGGAAAAATACAGAAATGTAAAGCAAAACCTAGTAAACCCTGATTAACAAGCTAATTATACTTTTGCCAAAAACACTATGAAAACCATGAAAGAAATGCCATTACCTACTCAAGGAAGTAAACAAAATATAACCATGCTATTTCTGGAAGTAAATAAGCAAAAAACATATTTTTGGATTTTTATGTGTTTTTATGTGAATTTAACATGCATCTAATTTATTGTGTGTGAGTGTGGCAGCGAACAGGTGGCATCAGAGGGTGGTTTGGAGCTTGGGAGGATGTAGGATGGTGTGGATGGGTCCTAGGAGGTCTTAGGTGGCCTTTTGGAGGCTTTTCCTACACTCGGCCTTCAAAATAAATCCTACAGGAAAAACTATAGGAGGACAGAGGAAAACAAGGAAACTACAGGAAGCCTACAAGAGGAGGCCGAGAGCAATTTTTGTTTTTTTGAGAGTGAGAGAGTGGGTGGAAAAGGTGGATGAAGGTTGGAATGAGGTGTTAGGGTGCCTAATATCTACCATGAATCACCAGGAGAGAGAAAGACGATTGAGTTTTCTCAAGGAGATAGGAAGAAGTTCTATGAAAAATGAAAGAAACTAGGGCAGAATTGAGGTGAGGTTTGGGAGACCTATAGGGCATGGATTAGATGGAGGGTTTTATTGCTGGTAAGCTGGCCTACTACTGGAAGAGATCTACTACATAGAAACTGACAGTCAACTAAGAAAATCAAGCAACCAATGAAATGAGTGCATCCTAGGAAAAACCGAGTTTTGCATTAAAATGTCCTAAACTATGATGTATAAAAGGAAATGCTGGGAAATGTTGTAAGAAAGGAAAGAATTCAAAAGGACTATTGAAAATCAGGAAGTGAAGATGATAAAGAAGATCTAAAGAAAAGAAAAACTAGACTATCAACCTACTAGAGAGCTGCAAACAATAGAAGTCCTAGGAATGAGAAATATCTATGTTTTTGGGGCAGCAAGAGAGTCTTTGCCTCAAATAATGGTCCCAGAGGGAGGAAGAGAGGCCAAGGAACTGTTGCTAGCCTTTTGAATCTTCTCTGATCATTGCTTAACCTGCTACAAAAAGCAAAAATGGAAGCAAGCTACTAAATCATCAAAAGCAACCTATTCTTAACCATAAGAGAAGTACATCTAACAACAAACTAATATACAAAATGAAGTAAAGCATACAAATAAAAGTAAGGAGAATTTTGGCTACTTGGATTGGGCTCTAACCCAAGAGCTTCAGCCCTCTGAGATAACTCAGTGCTAGCTCAAAAAGGATTCCATCTTCATTATCAAAAAATAGCAAGATTACATAAAACTATCGTAAAATAGTAAGCTTGAAATTTGAGCAGAGTTTACACAATAAAAAAAAAAGTTGACCCTAGTGAGGCCCTAGGCCTCTCTACTTATACATTTGAAGCTGCCAACAACTTCCTTAAAATCAGGGAGGTTGTCTCCCAAAACTCGATATAACTATCAATCATCTTCCACTTGCTCGGCTGCCTTCTAGTGCATGATTCGACTGCTTGTACTCCGAGCTAAATGAAGGGGAATTCGAAGTGAGGAGAAATAAATGAGGGGGATTCCCTCCTATAAGTCCTCTCCTCCATCTACTTTGAGTTATTGCTACAGTTTGACCACTGGATCCTTGACGTTGACCTCAAAATACATCAATAATCTGCATTAAATACATGTTAGACCACATGGCATAATAACTAACTCAACTTACCCTATAAGCATAAATATAATCAGAAAATGATACAATAAGCTAAGAGAATGGTTGATTTGACTAGGTTAGGAGGTAAAATGAGCCCATATAATTACCCATTTATGAGGCTCATCATCACCCCTACTGAAGGTGTTGCTCATCCTCTGAATAACCTAGTCAGTCTCTTGGTCTTTCATGGCCCTGGTGGCCTCCCTAGCATTCCAGGCTTTTGATGTAGTTTGCTCATGTTCTCCATAAAATCATGCCTTTCTGTCTATGTCCTTCCACTTCTCCTTCTCTTCTTCTTCTCTTCTGCCTTCCAGCATGCCTAATATGAGTGGAAAACTCAGTTTGAGGCCAATCTAGTTGACCTTCAGCGTTTGCATGGAGCTCTTGTACATTGGCACTCTTTTTAATGCCTCCTTTAGCCTCATGGGGGAATGGTATTCTCTGATCTACAAGCTATGGGGTAGGATGTTCCATCTTCTCATGCATGCATGCACACATTCATCCCCAAGTAGCCTATGCATATCTTCAAAGTGTGCAATGGCTTCTTCCTGATTGGCTAGATATTTTGGGGCAATCTGAGGATCATTGGAAAGCAGGTTGTGTGTGCTGATGAGTGCCATAGGATTTGATGGCTCAGCTCTTATCATCAATGGTTCATTCTGATCTTTTATTAACAATATTTTCATTTCTGCTGCCCTCAATTCTTCATGGTTCATACGTCACGCCATGGCCATTAATTGCATATCCCCTAGTTTGGCATTGGGGTCCCACACATTCAGGTCTGTGAGGGTCATGTTGTGTAGATAGAACTCTGCTATCTTTTCTTTGTCCTCGGAGGTGCTTTGGTCACACAAATCCATGAAATGCCTGTAGTCTTTGAGAGGCATTATGCCTCTTTGTGCCAAAGTTTTTATTTGGAATTGAAGCCATTGATCCTTCAAATAGAGGCCATAAGATTTGACTGGTGTTCTGCATTGTAATGCTTCTATGGATAAGCTAGCCATGTATGCCAAATGAGTCTCTTTCTCCTGCAGCTGCCTTAGTAATTCATTCTCATTCTCAAGGTGGCTTATTGTAATGGCTTCTCTATCTCTGAGAGCACTCAATTCCCTGCCCATTTCCCTAAGTTTGTCTTCCATGTGGCCAATATCCTCAACTCCTTTGGACTTGGCTATCTACATCCACCTATGTATTCTCACCCTCTCTTTTTCCAATTCGAAAAACAGTGGAATTGCAATTTTATATGGGATTACCTTGCCTCCCTCAAGTAGTGTATAATAGGAGTCAAGATTAGGCTAGGGGTCAGGTTCTTGTAGCTCTTATGCTTCCTCTTTAACCTCTGGCTTTCCTCCTATCTTTTCCTCAAGTTTTTATGTCTCCTGTAGTTCGGACAATGTCTCCTATAGGACTGTTTTAGCCTCCTGTAGGTCTGTTTTGTGGTCCTGTAGAATTGCCTTTCCCTTCCATGTAGAAGATCTCATAGTCCTCCTTTCATAGTTTATGGGTGTCTTAGAAGAAGATTCTTTCACCTTGGTAGATGGTCAATCTTCAATGTTAATGGGAGTCGTTGATGAGGGCTAAGGTTTTCCTGTTTTAATTCTGGTACTCTTCCTTGCCCTGAAATACATGGAGGTTTTTCTTTTCCTCTTCTTCTTCTACTTGACTGCTATACTGAGGGTAGTGAGGGCAGCTCCTGCTTCTCTTTCCAAAGTTTTAGGGGACTCTTCCCTTTTCTCTACCCTCTCTGCCTCCTTTTCTCCCTCTTTTGTCTCTTTACCCTCCTCCTGCTCTGTCTCTTTTTCTACCTCCTGTTCTGTCTCTTCAACTCTCCCCTCCTCTATTTCTTTTCTTTCCTCCTTCCTCTCTTGCTCTATTATGTCACCACTGGCTTCATCTTCTCCTCCTTGCTGTTCTCCCTCCTCACTGACAGCAGGACTAAAATCATAGGTTAATCCCTTGATTTCACCCTCAGTTGTCATATTTATGAAAACTTCTCATGCTATAGGGATTGTAAGGGTATGGAGGGCTTCTTCTACTAGGATCTTGATTAGGCCATGGTGAGCTAGCTGCTGTGAATTTCCTTCTTGTACCTTGGTGCTGGAGTCAATGAGGGACTGAAGGAGAAAGTAAGGGATACTGAGCTTTTGATGTGCTAGGGTATCCATGCCATATCTCAATTCTTGGAGGATTCTGAAATGATATCCATAAACAATGTTGTGCCTCCCCTCACAAGAAATGTATTTGATCACTTGGTAGCTAACCTCATCCTAGGGATATGGTACAATAGCCCTCCTAATTCCATTTTTGTCTTCAACGGGGGTTTCATTATCTTGGAAAAATTTCCTCTTGGCAGCCTGGACAATTATTTTCTCATCTTTACTCCAACTTAGCCCAAGAGGAAGGGTAGTGACCCTACTGATGAATTCAGTTGTTATTTCAATGGAGAGGCCTTTAATGGTTACAGTAGCATGAGTTCTTGTGTGAGGGAATAGAAAGAGCAAATTCATGGGAAATTTCATCATCAAACCCTCTAAACTTATCAAAGAAATTCATCCAGTTTGCCCTTGTAAATATTTCCACCACTTGAGGATGTGCATGGAGTCTAGTGGAGTTAGTGGGCTCTTTTCCCATAAAGCCCCCTATCATACTACATGTACTTCTTTTGAAAAACTAGATATGGAGGTGGAGACAAATAATTTTGAGTGAAATAGAAAAATAGAGGGGACCATTTTTTTTTTTTCAAAGCTATATATATATATATATATATATATATATATATATATATATATATATATTATATATATATATATATATATATATATATATATATATATATATATATATATAGTAATGTATTTCTACCCTCTTAAAGACTCATTTTATCTTCAATTTGAGACCAACTCTTTCACATTTTGATATTCAACAAAGGGCATTCATGAACCCTACCTCTTCAGATTGAAATTCATGCCAAAAATCACATTTCCTCCATTCAAAATGACTCACCGCCCCTCCTGTAGGTGCTCCTATAGAAAACCTATAGGGCTCCTATAGAAGATTCTGAGAGCAAAAATATGGAGGAAATCGATGGAGGATTGTGGATACGAGGTTGTGGGGGCATCAGAAGACTACTGTGTGGCTGAGTTATGAGGAGAAACTGAAGAAAAGGTGGTGAGAATGCGCGAGGAGGAGTGCTCATTACCTTTTATGGCTGTTTTTTTATTATGAGTGCTGAGCTGGCAAGGTGTACGTTGCCCAGACTAGGACCATTGGTCCCCATCTGCTTGGTCATCATGACCCCCCTCATAATCATCCCCTCATTATTGCATCAGAGTTAACTCTTCCTCCCACTACCTATCCTTCGCATCTTTTGCTTGAGTTGACTGTGCGCACGTGTGGGTGATATCTCGGTTAAGTGGAGTCAACTAAATGAAGGTGGCCAAGTTAACTGGCCACCTTTCCCTCTTTCGATTTCAACCATCTCGTTGCCTTCGTATGATTCCTAATTACACAAATGCAGATAGAGGAGTGACTTAGCTACTTACCTGTAATCCAAGTGTATTTTCTACCATCGACTGTGAGGTGCTGTGGCTTTCTCTACCACATGCCTTCATTTCCCTTCATGCATGTTGTCTCTGTTTGCTGATGTGTTATTGTGTGTTTTTGCAGGTTCTTCTTTTGTTGGAGCTAAGCTGCATGTGCCTTTTCAACCTTCAGATGTGTTGTCCATTGCTACTGGTGTTGGACTTCTATGGGATCAGCTACTACAGGATCTCTTGTAGCTACTTCTCCCCTTGAGACTTCATCTATTTCCCTATGCTTGGAGCTCGAGAATTATGCCAGTGGTGGAGATGAATGATGGAGGGATAGTAGGTAAGCTTCAGGTAAAGTTAATGGTGCCTTTTCCTCCTTTTATTTTTGTTTTTTTTTTAAACTAAAAAATTGTTTTTCTGTGTTTTTTCTTGGAAAGGAAAAAAATAATAATGATTCTTGGAGTGTGATGCAGGCTTGGAAATGATGGCAAGGAGGTTTGAATATGGTAAGAGGGATTATAGGTTCCTCATGAAGCTTTTCTTGTCCCTCATACTGCCTCCTGTAGACACTTTTGGCTCTTTGTAATTCCTTTAGGAGCCTCCTGTAGAAAAACAGAGCCTCCTGTAGAAAACACAGTGTTGGAAGAAGAGGTACGGCGGGGTGAAAGAGATGCCAAAAATGATGGAGGAAGGTGTGGAGAAGATGAGATGGATGTTGGTATGAATGTCAGGGTCCCCTTGGCACCTTATTCTACTCCCTGTAGTCCTCCTGCAAACCTGCAACGCAATAAAAATTCATTTTCTCTTTCTCTCTTTGTTTTTTTGAAAACAACTAGTGCACCTCAGAGAGGTTTTCACCTTAATTTCTTGCCTTGGGCACCTCCAAGGGAGGTTTTCACCCAGGGATCTTATTCTTTTCCCCTTATTTTTTTACATCACTAGGCTGCTTTAGAAGAGGTTTTCAACCGAATGATGGGACTCAAGCACCTCATGGAGGTTTTCACTTGAGTCCTTATTTTTTCTCTTTTTTCTTCAGTGAGTGGGTGAAGTGGAAGCTAAGACATGCTCCACTACCATCACTATTTTATTCAAATCTTCAATAAACTCTCGCTTGGAGAGGGGTTTCTTGTAGACTTTCAACCGATGTCCATTGACAAGCATGGGGATGGCTTCATCATCAACGATTCTGATCCGAACTGAACCATTCTCATTGAATTTCTCCACAGTATAGGGTCCCAGCCATCTTGTCCTCAACTTGCCTTTGAAATAATTGTATCTTGAATCATAGAGTAGTGCCCAATCTCCCTCTTGGAATTGCTTCTCCCTGATATTTCTGTCATGCCATATCTTTCTCTGAAGCTGAACTACCTCTATATGGAGAAGGGCTTGCAATCTGTATTCATCCAATCCATTGAGCTGAAGTAATCTCTCCTTCTGTGCATGGCTGAGGTCTAGGGCCAGGTGTACACTTGACCCTAAGTCTCTGAAGTTGGTCTTTTCTTCACAGGCTTCTAGGGACTCATCACTTCCTATTGTCATTCGAAAGATTTATTCTTTAGTATCTTTTAACCTACAATAGTCTCGATACTTGTTGTTAAAGGCCTGTTGCATCTGAGCCCAAGTTTTGATGCTATTGCTAGGTAATCCCATGAACCAGCATAGTGTTGTGTCCTTGAGAGTAGAAGGGAACAATTTCAACTTTTGCTCGTCTTCTACATAGTCATAAGTTCGATCGATGACAACAAACTCGAACAAGAAGGTGTCAGGATCTTTTGTAGTCAGACCATGGAAGTGAGATAGGGCTGAAGGACTTATATTCTTCATTTTAGTGTCTCCATTGGTCCCCTAAATTGGGAAGGCACCGTCTATTCTCTCTCCATTTCCCCTATCATTTCTGTTTTCAGCCATTGGCTCAAAAGGAATGTTTTCTTCTTCTTCTTCCCCTATAGGTTCTTCAAATATGTCCGGATGTTCACCTAAGGGTTCTTCTTGATTACAAACACTGAAGAAGAGAGAAAGTTGGCTGTGTGAAGCAGTGGGGGTGTTGGGAAAAAAATTTCCTAAGTTATCTCTACTCCTACGAGGCATGAAAGGAAATATTTTTGGTTGGTTTTTTTGTTTCTTTTTTCCCACACTGAAAGTACCTGCAGAAACTGAAATTGTGATTGAACAAAACAAATTGCAACTTGCTGAATGGAAATTTGCAGAATTGAAAAGGAAAGCAATGAAATGTAGAACTGAAAGGAAAGAAATGAGTAGTCTACTTTTGTCGAAATAAACTATTAGCAGAATGTTGCAATAAGAAATAGAAGAAAGCAGTAATCACAGAATACTTAGATGCTTCCAAATAAAGTTAAAAGGAAAAAATGAGATAAAAAAAAAAGACACAAACCCTAACATAAAACCAACAAAGGGAAAATAATAAGAACAAAGTCGATTTTTTTGTTTTGTGTGTATGAAGGTCTTTGACGGCGGCAGCAACGAGGGAGCTCGAAGGAAAAAACTGATTAGCAAAAGGGTTGATGTAGTTGAGGACGCGTATTGAGAGGGAGAAGGCGACTGAGAGGGAAGAGGAGCTCAGGCTTACAACAATGGTGTCGCAGTCTGGTTTAGGATCAGGGAGCCGTGATGTAGAGGAAGAGGGCATGCAGAAGAGCAACAGGTGGGATGCATGTGGGCAAGAAAGAGGAGGAGTGATGGCCACAAATTTTTTGCGAGTAGCAGACAGAAGAAGAGAGGGGTAGCATTGACAACGTATGGTGAACACAACATTTTGTAGCCATGAATGGGTCAATGGCAGCGTGGAGATAAGCAAGCAGCGAAAAACGCATGCTGAAGAAGATGGCTAGGCTTATGTTTTGATGGAGGCTGCATATTAGGAGATGAGGGTAGAGCAGGAAGCATCAGAGTGAAGAAGAGGAAAGTTTTAGTTGTTGTTGTTTTTTTTTTCTTTTTCTTTTTGAAATTTGCAGTGAATCAATAAACCCAAGAAGTACATAAATGTTAGCCGAGAAAATCAAGATTAACCCAGAAAAAAAGAGTTCCAAAACAATATATTTTTATGATTCAGATTTGGCCTTAAAACCATTCAAAATTTCCAAATCTAAAAAAATTGAAAACTCTTGGAGTGCAAAAAAGTTGGAATAATATCCTTGAAAAGAGATGTTGAGTCCAAATCTTACCCTCCAGGGCCTAGATCTGGCTTCAAACAAAAGTTCTCCTTCAGATCTGTACCTATAATGACAAAACGAAACACCCAGAAATGAGATATACAATGATAAAATTAAAAAAGAACCCCAAAAAACTAGCTAAATTACAATAATTACAAGCTCAAGCCTCTAAGTAGCAAGATCTATCATTATTCCGCTTAAAAAATTAATTTTTTAAATTTTAAAGGAGGTGCTAACTCGAAATCCTTATTGTATCACCAACAAAATCTTATGATAATCTCGGAGCTAATTTGGTTGGGCTCTTCAACAAACACAAATCAGGATTTGGCTGGTCCAACTGAAAGCTTCCCCTAACACCCAAGGATCTAAAACCAAGATTTCCCTGCAAAACATGATCTAGCCATTAAAAATAGAGCGAGAAAATAATAATAAAACTGAGACAAATAGAGATACATGCTATTACTTTCAAAATTTAGATTATATTCAAACTCCAGAGATTGAGCAAGATACTTGTACTCAAATCGCTCTTCAGAAGCTGTCATCAATGGCTTTAGAAAAAATTATGCATGAAAACTACACATATTACAATATTCTCAGGAAGAGTAACACCAACAGAATTTAATTCCAAAGTCTTTCTTTATTATACAGAAAAAATATTACACCAGAGCTTCTTGCTAATCACATGACTCAAAGATCGGATAAATCAACTAACAAATGACTTTCTATTTAAAGATAAATCCTCCAACAAATAGTTCAAGTGATCTTTGTCAAAGCAATTGCGACCATTAATGAAGATTAAGATTTATTTTAATCTCATCCATCGAAATATTTAAATATTTGGGGAAATTTGAAATTTTTAATTAAATGCATTTTAATTAACTCAAAAATAGATTTTTTGAGTTAATTTCCCCAAAACATTGACTTTGACTTAATCCCCAAGGATCAAAGGTTTAAAATTTAACAAAATGGTTAATTTACCTTAGTTTCGGGACCTTTTAAAATTTATTTTTTTAGGACTAGCGAATTTTTCCTTTGGAAAATTTAAATTTATCTAGGACCTAAAATTAATTAATTCTCGCTTAGGATTTTAATAAATTTTTGGCCAGAAAATTTACTTAATTAACCTATGAGGGGATAAATTATTTTTCCAACCCTCGAGACACTTTACATCATGATTTTCATATTTTTTACATCATAAAGGGGAAAACCCTTCTGTAGAAGGCCCTCACAAACTACGCATTTCTGCGACACAAACATAATCCAGCAGACCAAGCAATTTGTAATAAAATAACCTAACGAAATAGTTAGGATTATTCCCAAATCACTTTTACATAGACTCAATCTAGAACACTAGGACTCACCTACGTTCCTAGCAAAAAAATCCATTCCATCTTTGGGGTAAGATTGGAGTGGAAAACTCTACCGGCCATCCAAGAATAGATTGGTGTGACAAAAAAACCTCCCAGAATGGAGATTGTCACTAGAATGTAGGTTTACCTAGGTTGTTATATACATGACATGGTTCTGGTGAGATTATTTACATCATATACATGCAGAATGGGTTTACATTATAACATGATGATCAGGCTGATGATGATAACTCAACAGCACAGAGACATAGATGAGGTGCTATCCCTTTTGCCAAAAAAGGGGGTGTACTACTATGGTTCGTTGACACGTTGTGGTAAACTATATCCATGAAAAATAAAAAAATATAACACAACTTACCATTGATGAGTTGAAGAGATCCTTACTATCCCATGAGATAAGGATTAATAGAGATGATGATTCTATGGAGAATGACTTCAAATCATAGGAACATTTTAACATAGGTCAAGGAAGGAACAAAAAAGGGAGTAACAAATATAATAAGGTCATCTTACATAGAGGTAATTCAAGCTTAGATCAGGAAGATTTTCCCTAACAAAACCCTCAAAGCTTAAGGTGGAGTTGTACAAGTCATCTGCAAATATGAGAATACGGAAATTTTATTTCTTAATTTGATTGTTGTAAATGGTATGTGAATCATGCTACTTAATAGATGGCCAAAGAGTTTATTACTTGTGATGATTTGGAAGAGAATAAAAAATATATTTGGTTGTTAGATACCAGTTGTAGTTACCATACGATTGGAAATAGAAATATGTTTACAAGCCTAGAAATTTTTATTAAGGTTGAAGTCAAATTAGTTGATGACAATATTGTTAATGTTGTTGGTAAAGGTACACTCATTGTCCTTATAAAAAAAAGGTGAGAAAAAAAAACAGATGTCGATTTGGTCCAAGGATTAAAACATAACCATATAGGAATTGATTAACTTACCCAAAAGTGTTATAGAGTTACATTCAATGGCAATACTCAAAGAAACCTTGACAAATTTCCTAGGAGGAGACTAATTGTTATAATTTAAAGGAGCAAGAATACGATGGATCCTTTGACTATAACAAATTCCAATGAGTTAATCACAATTTCCCATAAAGTAACCAACATATATGACCCATGGCTTTGGAATTTTAGATATTAACACGTGAATTTTGGAAGGCTAAATTTGTTTCCACCAAAACACTTGGTGAAAGGCCACCAATAATACATGAATCGACTTTAGCCCATAGGGTGTAGAATAGATAGTGGCAGTGTGTTTTGTTAAGGCACTCCATAGTACAAATTTCATCGATTCGAAACTTCATGGGAGCCTACATGCTAAGGGCTGGTGTAGGCTAGGATGAGCAACGATCTCCATTCTTTGATGATTTTATTTAGAAAAGTTGGATACATTATTTTAAAATTGAAATTTAATTTTTTTCACAATTTCAATAAGCTTAAAGCTCTCATCGACGAATAATAAATATATTAAAATATTGAGATGGGTAAAGGAGGAGAATATAACCCTTAACTAAATGGAAGATATACCAAATGGATGTGAAACATCCATTATTAAATGGAATTTTATGTCAAGAAACTACAAAGGTATTAAATCAAATGATATAAAGATGAAGTAATGGGAATTATTATTTTTTTATTTATACTTGGATAATATGTACACTAAAAAATTAGATCAGTTTAAAACACCAATGAAACAAGAATATGAGATGAAAATTTTGGGCTTAAAGTACTTTTTTGGCATTAAAGCAAATAAGTCAAATTTTGAAATACATATATGTCAAACAAAATATGGATTAGATGCACTGAAAATATTTAGATTAAAAGGAAACATCCACACCCGTAACAATATGAACAAAACCTAACAAATGAGATAAAAGTTCAAATGAAAATTGAAAATTTTTCATATATGAATTGAAAATTGTTAAAAAATTATTTGATAGTAATATGTATATTTTGACTAGATTTAAAAAACCTATTGACAAAATAATTTCAACCTGCATTTTAATAATAACAAAATATGGTATTTTATACCAAATTACTGAGCACTAAATAAGAAAGACCCTCTCCAAAATATTGTGTTTTATACTCAAATTACTGAGTACTAGATAAGAAAGACCCTCTCCATATTATCATGATAATATTCCAATAATTACCTTTTCCATGAATTCTGTGCACCTGACTAAAACTGAATCAATATCTCTTGGTTACTTTCAGGACGCACATGAAGCAAAAGAGAAACTCCTGAACGCGGCCTATGTTGCCGAAAGGGAGTTTATGATGAGGGCTATTTATAATGGAGAGAAGGCCAGAAACTGGATAATGACCAGCCTCATTACTTACAACTTTCTCTGAAATCTCTACGCGAATTACATAGTCCGGAATCTTTGCATGTGATATTCACATAAAAGGAGGAGAACCGTAATAAAAACGCAAATGGTTTTGTCTGTTACCGGAGGGTTTATTTGATAGGGACCATGGCTCACATGTGAAAACTTTAAGGTTTTAATTTTTTTACTGCTGTTCCGTAAGAGTGGTGTATAAGTAACGAAGCAAAAGCGGAAAGAAGTGATAGGAAAAGTTGTTGCCGATGCCCGTATTCTGTGGGCGTATTCTATCTTATTAATGATTAGAAAAGACGTCTATATAAACAATCTAGGATGTTGAGATTGAGCGTTGCGGAGAGATGCCAAGAGACTTGTATCTGGTGATAATGGAACATGCCGATAAATAGGTTAGGGTCACATGAAAATTTACGTCAATATCTTGGGAAATCCATGATCTACGAACGTTTATAATGTTATGGTTTTAGAATACACAGCGAATGAGCCAATCAGTGATCTACAAACGTTCCTTATGATTCTAGAATACACAATAAATGAGCGTGAGATATTTGGTGTAAATTTTAGTTATAAATCTAGTTGGAATTATTTTGATATTGATAGAGCTACGACTTTTTTTCCCGAAAATTTAGATTGAAATTTGGTTGGAATTATATTGAAATTTTAAGGTAAATATTTCCATAAGGAGTTTTGTTCATTACACTTGTTGTCAAGGTTTTTGGCTAGCTTCTAAAATCATTTAAATTATCAAGTTTATTAATTAAATAAAATAAATAGAAATAAACATTTAAATTATCAGATATTTTTAAAAATAAAATAAATAAAAATAAACATTTAAATTATCAAGTTTTTTAATTAAATAAAATAAATTTAAATAAGATTTAACGAAAAAACCAAGTGTCATAGAAATGAGACCATATATATCAAATAAAAAAATAAAACATAAAAATAAAAAAATAAAACATAACAAAAAAACATAAAAGTATTCGTAGTTTAATTTCCATTTCATGTGAATATAAAAATTATATTAAATAATAATTATAAATTATAAATTTAATATATATATATATATATATATATATTCTCGTTTGTCTAAAGTCTTTTAGATTTTTTTTCTATAGTTTTGTGGATTATATTAAGTTTATATTATATAGTTAAATTATTAATTTTGATATGTTAAGCTTATGTGGTTGGGTCTTAAAATTTTACAAGATAAAATATTACAAAATATTAAAGAAATGAAAAAAATATGATATAAATAAAGACTGAGAAATACATTTATGCCTTTTTGAATTTTATAGTAAAAGGTTATTGAGACAAATTATATTTTGAAAGACTAAGGATATAATAAAGAGACATTAGGATTTGTACATTAATAATATATATGAATACTTAATAAATATACCTTGGTATTAGAAACACAATTCAAATTAATAAAAACTCACAAATTTTATTCAATTATTTAAGGGAAAATGTATTTTTAACCTGCTAATTGCACTTACAAACTTAATGTCGCAAACATAATGTACACTTCATGTTCTTCTCATTAAAAATGAATCCTCAATCCTCCTCTTTGTTCCTTCTTCTTTTGTATAGGGAGTATCAATTTCTTATTTGAATCAAAGTTCTTAGGTTTTTGGAATCCATTCCTCCTAGTTGGCTTCATCTTTGATAACAAATCTAAAGGAGGGAGGTTTTGAAATCTTTCTTCCTTCTCTATCCTTTAAGGGAAAATTTGAATCAATAACTTGTGCTTCTAGACATCTATTATTATCTTTTTCTAAACATGTCTTTGGTAGCTAAAATTATACAATTTAATAATCCTTTTATGTGGGTAGAATTGCTCACATAATTGTAACTCATTTGACCAAGGCCTTTACCATTTGATTATTTTTAAGTGCATCTCATTCTTGGAGCCACAAGGTCGCTTGTTAATTGGTAGATCTAATATAGAAAAACATGTTCCTGTAATCTAGAACCCCAATTCATCTATCATGTTCCTATAATATTGTCTGTTCCTAGACACTCAATGATGTTGATTTCAACACATGTTCAACTATATGTGAAAATTTTTAACTTAATCCACACAATATCTATTTATGTATCCACCCATGGTATTGCTAATATCTTCAAAAAAATGGTAAATGCCTAAAATATGAAGATACATTCAGTAGTTGATTTTCCCTAATATACATAGTAGTAGTGCTCTGCTCCTACATAAAGGAAAAGAGAATCCTCTCAAAACCTGCATATGACAAATAAAGTTTGAAAATTAGACAATAAAGAGATCTTTCAACGAACATAGTTATACTTCACAATGCCTTATAATTATACTTCACAGTGCCTTGTTCAATTCAAACAAATGTAGTGTTACAATTTTTATATAGTAGCATAGACACCATTGAAGTGAAAAATTATTCCAAATGATTCATAAAAGTGAAGGTTGTTTTTGATGTCGAGCTCATAGTCCTCAAACATTGGCACCTTTTCATATTTCCTGATGATATATTCCTCAGAAGGAGGGTTTAGATAAATTGAAGTAGAGTTTATTTTTTAACCACAACATTGAATAAGATAGGAACCGAACAGAATGAAAGTTGTGCCTTTGGAGATGTCGTAAACATATAATAAATTATGGTTTCTAGTTTTTTACTTTCATTCAAATGCCCTTTTCCTTCCACTGGGATCCTTTATAGGATCTCTAATTTTTTCTTTATATTTACCATGTGATCAAGAATGTCCACCAACAAAATTAATATTTTTCCTATGAGGGGCATGACCATTATTTGTAATATTTGTTTTATGTTGTAACCCTCTCATAGTAAGATGATTCAGTGATTTCTAAACTATTGTGGATATTCTGCTTGATAATTTGTCACAACATATTTACTAAAATATATTAGAAAATATAAAATCTACACTATGAGGGTTTATTTCTCCTTAAATTTCTAGATTTATTAATTATTGTTTACTACACATTCACGCAAATTACAATAATGCACAAAATAGAGAATAAAAAATAAAACTCACAAACCACAAATTAACACAAGATATCATTGGAAGCCCTTTGAAGAGAAAACCTAGTTGGAGCTAAGATTACTGTTCTTTGTTTCTCTTAATGGAAAATGCATACAATTACAAAGAAGTGAGAAATGTGGCTTGTGGGCTACTACAATGCACAAATCATCTCTCTCTATTTGCTCCACGTCCACTCTTAATGACTTTAATCATTTATTGAACAAAAATCACATGAATAGAATGGAACCCTTTTTCCTCCTAGTAGCTCTGTTTTTGCTCCAAAAATTTTGTTTGATGCATCAAATGGCTTCTAGAAGGTTTTTTTACCACAATTTTCCAAATTTGGACCTGATATTAGAAATAGTACTATGAGATGATTCCTCTTGTTTTTCCAATCTAAAATCATAAATATGGGTTGAAAAATATATAATGACCTAATCCATATTAGATCTCCCCATTTTGAGAGGCTTTTGGTCACAAAAAAATTCTACTTAATGAGGCTTTAACTAGAAAATATCTTTTCATCCCAATATGAATAAGATAATGATTCTGCTTGGTTGTAATTTTCTACCACTTCTACAAAACTATAACATATGTCGGATCTACTTAAGCATTTGGTGCCAAATCCTTTGCAAAATGTAGGGCCTATTCCTCTTCATGATCTAGCTTTGAAGGCTCATAGAATTTCAAAATATGTACATTCACCACTATGTAAATATGCATGTATGTAGGTAGATTGAGTATATAGGAATTATCTCCCACATTTTTTGATATCTCAAACGGACCATATCGCAAAGCCTTGATTTTATTGCCATGACCTTTTAGCCTCTTCTTGTTCTATTGTAGCCATAATCTATCTCCCACTTTAAAGGAATTCTCTATTCTATGTTGATCATGCCTATATTTATATTTTTTTGTAGCATTTATATTATCTCTTGTGATGGTATATGAATGTCCCTTACCTTCTCAATGGATTTTTCATCCCTAATGACATCCCCTCTAAGATACTCACTCACTTCTCCTTTAATCCATATGAAATATCCAAAAGGTGAAGAGGAAAATATCCAAAACAAGCATCAAATGAGGACTTACTCGTAGAAGTGTGGATTACTAAACCATAAGTGTTGTATATGCGAAATTTTCATCCCATGTCTTTTGTTGCTGTCAATAGATGGCACGATCTTCTTTGGTTTGCCAAAAATGCACCCAAAAATATCCAAAAAAACAATTCCATTACTTCTTTCATGTTGATTATCTTTTTATAAAACATTAAAGCACACATATTTATAAGCATATCAACTACCATAAACAAATAATGGTATCCCTTCCTAGTTATTAATAAAACTCTTCCTAATTATTAATAACACTCTTAAAAATTAACGAGGAATATTTTTTGAAAAATAAATTGATAAAATAAAAACAATATATACCATATTTCCTATTACTAAACTTGTTGGTACAACAAAAAAAAATGCATCATTTTATGAAACTACGTACCTATGCTGGAGTTATAAACCAATACGCATTGCCGTGTGACTTAGTGTCTTAATTTAGTAATTTAATATATATAATTTGATTACAGGAAAAGTCAATATGGCTTAATTTTAAATTTATTTAATTATTTAATTCTCCTCGAAGGTTGGTTGAGTGGAAAACCTTAGAATCTTATTTTATTCTTTGGTTCAGTGGGAAACCTTAGACTCTTATTATCCTTTTACAACACTCGCCCGGCCTTGTGAATTAATTTTGTATATATAATCCTTAGAATCTTATTTTATTCTTTGGTTGAGTGTAAAACCTTATAATCTTATTTTATTCTTTTACAACAGTCGCCCTGCCTCGTGAATTAATTTTGTATATATAATTTGATCATATGGCAAGGTAACATTCATACGAATTAATTTAAAATTAATAAGTTCTTTAATTAGCCGTTGATCTTGCTGGACGTCGGTTGAGTCAGTCGATTTCCTTTTCATCGTCGTGGGTACATCGATGTGTTATGCGTAATCATTATTAGCGTTTTTTAAATTAATTTTTTGATATAATATTTTTAAATCACATAAAAATATCAAAATAATTTTTTTTGTAAATTTAGGTAGATTTTTTTATTTTAGAGGTTTTACATGTCTGTTATTCATCTTATTTTCGGGGAGGGTAGCACAAGAATCAAACCCAAGATCTCGGGTTTCGCAAGACTTCATTTCCACGACCATTGCCACTTCAGGATCTCGGGTTTCGCAAGACTTCATTTCCACGACCATTGCCACTTCAGCTACCCCTTGCGAACAAGATATTGAATAAATATTAATCATTAATAAAAAAATATTTTTAATTTTATTTTAAAAATATATTTTAATAAAAATTATGAAAATTTTATTTTTTAATAAAAAGTAATTTTAAGATATGGGGTATCTTTTAAAACTATTTTGTTTAGTTATGAATTAGTTTTGGTCAGATTTAAAGAAATAGGTTAACGGCGAAAAAACTAGAGGTATATGAGCGAAAGCTTGCCGGTTAGGTATCACCAATTAGTTATTCTCGGTGGCCTGATTTTCTTTAAATAAGAGTGATGAGTTAACCTCAATTCATGATTAGCAGCCAAAAAAACACCTCAGTAATAATTTGAAAAATAAATTCATAACCACCTTATAAAAAACACAAGTATATATATATATAGATAGACATACTTTTCTTTTTTTCAAGAATATATTTTAAGGAAAATTATGAAAACTTCAGTTTTAATAAAAATCAAAGCCGAAGGGAAAGTTCACACGGGTCTCATAAAATATCTTCCCAGCCCCGTGACTCTACAGAGGATTGGGTTATATAGTTCTTACTTACCTTTACGACACATACATTACCGCATCATAAACCATCTATTTCCATCTCTTTCCACGACGTCTTCGCAGTGATGTCTTCCCTGTTCGTAACAGTTAGCCACACCTGGACACCTTCATAGCAAATTAATTGCCAAAGAGAAAACACTCGAACTCGTTCAACATAGTAGCCACTGTCTACATCGACAAAACCGCCAGACAATTACAAAACCATTTGCGTTTTCGATTATTGTCATAGTAACATGCTTTAACGTGACTTTCAGATACTGAGACTGTGAGACAGCATGTAATTCGTGAATTGATTTGACACAAAGTAGTAGTCTGTTAGTAGAAACTTTGAAGTGATTAGGTTTCTTTGAGTAACTTTCTTATGCTGATATAGCAGTATAGAGAATGTGATTTCCACAGCCGATCCACGGGAGAAACGAAACCAATTCCTTGAAGCCGATGTAAGAAAACATCTTGAGTATGTAACATTGTTCACCAGCTAAATTGCCACAAAGTACGAACTGTCAGTTATACTACAGGTTGGAAATGGCTGAAGAATGAAGGCATTTAATATGTAACGAGAACTGGGAAAATGTATCGGTTTTCCTTTCACAGTATAAAGGAATGAGATGGAAACATAAAACTTAATCCACTTTGATTTAGCCATTTTGATATATGTTTTGATTGAATAGAACCTGCAATCATCAACATACACTCAACCTAACATCTTTTTTAGAACAGTTCATATTTTATAACATTTACGAAATTTACTGGAAAATTATCCTATACTAAATATTATATGTAAATTATAATTTACACTGGATTGGATATGTGTTCTCCCAATGACTAAGTAGTTTGGAATTTGGGTCACTATACAAAAGAGATCGTTTAAAACTAATAATTTTAAAACTAGTAATTTTAAGAGAAAAACCTGTGTTTTATAAATTAATTAAAGTAATTTTGATCTTTTATTATTATTTCAAAATGAATAATATTAAAAAAAAAAGTGTAAAAGGAAAATAAAACAGGGCAAAAATCATAATATGCCTAATTTCATTTTTTTTCCAAACTAAACCAGTTTTCTTCTTAAATTTTAAAAATATCTTTGGCTTTTCTTATCACCTTTTTAAATTTTACTCATCTCAGTTTCCTATGAACTTAAGAATTAATAGTTATTTTCACCAGGATCTTTAATGACGGGAAACAAGATGGCAGTTATTTTGAGGAAGAGATTCTAGTTGAAGTAAAATCTCGCAAGTAAATATTGATTTCGTATTCTCAAGTTGAAGTAAAATCTTGTAAGTAAATTTTGATTTCGGATTTTCATAATAAACAAGGAGGGCTGAAAGGCCGCAAGTCCCTGCCTTGAGCAGGTTGATTGGGTGAAGTGTGTGAAGGTTGACTAGGTGAAGCGTGTGAACTTTGACACCGATGTTCTATTCCCTTAACTTTTTCTCTGCTCAATAGAATAAGGGGTCACTATAAATGTATAGATTGTGCTATAAAGATGACCATCATTGCTATGCTAGCCACAAAAAAAACAAGTTGCAGGAAGCTCCATGAACCATATCTCCACGCTAGATTCAATGCATTATACATGCAAATACGTGTTTGTAATCATGGCATCAATTATCTGGAGTCAACTTCATTACATTTAAATAGCAGTGATCATAGTCATGGTCTCAACCCATAGGACCTACCTAATCGCCGCTAACGAGTCACTATTTTGTTACAGCGGCCTAAAGAGACTATCTACAAATTACCCAGGTAGCTAATTTAGAAGAAGAAAAAGAATGTATGGGCTTGATTGAAGGCTTATAACTAACTCTTTCCACTGGCCAAGCAGTAAGGAATGAACCGTCTTGCCAAGGTAAGGTTTTTTCACTTTCTTTCAGGCTGGTCACGCTCGCTTCTAATTATGTTCTGAAGAAAAATTTCCCTACTTGTGAGTGCACACTCAATTAAGGGGAATATCTTCATAAACCAACCACCCAGAACTAGAATTAGTTGTCACTAACAAACCTTAACTTGAAGGTTTGATAGTGACAAAAAGTGAGGAAAGAAGTTGTTACGTTCAGTTACAAAGACTGACAAAAAACAAATACAAAGAGTGACAATGGAAAATAGTTACAAAAAACAAATACAAAGAGTGACAATGGAAAATAGTTACAAATAGTGACAAAAGGGTGAGGTTGGGAAAGAAGCTCGGGCATAGGACAGGAAGGTCTGTAGTGTAGGAACACCTCGCGCAAGCCAGTTTAATAAGAAATTGGTCTCTCTCATGAGGATCCAAGCTTGCATCCCGACTATTTGCATTAGCGATGGGCTTTGTTGGAAGAATCACCGCACCTCTATAGAATCCATAATTTCCACCCTGGGGATCCTAGTTACTGGCTTGTAATGTTTACCAAAACCTGCGGGTTTTGGTGTAACGAAAAACCTCCACATGGTATCAGAGCTTGGACCTAGGTTCGATTCCCCCAAGTTGCGTTTGAGGGGGGGTGTTGGAAGAATCACCGCACCTCTATAGAATCCGTAATTTCCACCCTGGGGATCCTAGTTACTAGCTTGTAATGTTTACCGAAACCTGCGGGTTTTGGTGTAACGACAAACCTCCACATGGTATCAGAGCTTGGACCCAGGTTCGATTCCCCCAAGTTGCGTTTGAGGGGGGTGTTGGAAGAATCACCGCACCTCTATAGAATCTGTAATTTCCACCCTGGGGATCCTAGTTACTGGCTTGTAATGTTTATCAAAACCTGCGGGTTTTGGTGTAACGACAAACCTCCACATGGTATCAGAGCTTGGACCCAGGTTCGATTCCCCCAAGTTGCGTTTGAGGGGGGGTGTTGAAAGAATCACCGCGCCTCTATAGAATCTGTAATTTCCACCCTGGGGATCCCAGTTACTGGCTTGTAATGTTTACCAAAACCTGCGGGTTTTGGTGTAACGACAAATCTCCACAGGCTTGCACGCGGAATCAATGCTTCCCATCGTTTACAGTCATGTTGAATGTATATATGTCGTTTCATTTATTCCATCCATGAATGACGGATGGAAGAGCGTGAAATTGATCTCCGGGATGTAGCGTTTGCTCTTTACCGTCAGATGGGGCACTTATTTATGATTTTATCCATCCACGGGCTTAAACTTGGTGGATAAGCTGTTGTTGAATGCACAACATCTACTTCTGGATCTGCTATCTCCATAGGTCTTGTTGTTGTTTTTGCTGCACTTGCCCTAGTTTCTTCAGGATCTCGATCTCATCATGGAACTAGCACTACCACTGGCTTTGCTATCTTTGCTTTTGGATCCATCTTTGCTTTTCCTAGTTGTTAAAATAAGATAATTACTCCCACATGAGGAGTTAGCGAAACTTAAAGAGTCATTTAAGTGTTGAGCATTGAGTGTTTGAGTGTTGAGTCAAGTCCAGTTGAGTGATAAACGACTTTTAGTGTGTGGTTACATGTCAAGATATTTTAGGCAATTCGTTAGTTGAAAAAGGATAAATACCCTTCACTGGGTTCATTACAAGCATCAAGTTTTGTTTTGTGCGATAAATAGAAGAGACACAATTTATGTATTTAGGATAAATTGTGTGTTTAACTTCTTTACCTTTCCAACAAATTGGTATAAAAACTAAAAAAAATCACAAGATCCATGGTGCTGTAGAGTCAATGAAAGAAGACCAGCCAACAAAGACCCACGATTTAAAAAAAAAAATACGTTACACGGGCGCCCAAATTTCACACCTCGTCAATATAAAAAACCGCACAATTTACGTTTGTCTTCGAATATGAAAATATTGCGTGCGCAGTTTTATCTTGGTTCGAAGCGCGTAACGCATATCACGTTGTTTATTAAAGCCGTTTTCAAACTCCGAGAACCGTGTTATTAATTCAAACGTCAAACGTGGGTCCCGTTATTTATTGCAGGCGTTGCGTATGCTTACTTTCATAAGTGATTCACAAGCATGTGGGCATTTTTTATTAACGGTTCTGTTAAAGTGTTTGACAAGTTTGTGATATTAAAGTTTATTGATCTATAATTTTCTTATAAAAGTTTTTTATATTAATTTTTTTTATATATCGAAAAAAATTTATAAAAAAAGTTTTTATATATAATTTTTTTTATAAAAAAAAAGGAGATAACCGGGGTTCATATGGAATTTTATAGGAGTTTTCCAAATTTATAAAAAAATAATGGTTTTTGAAGAAAGGTGACTTTCTCAAATTTCTAGCCCCAGTGCCCACTGTTTACAGGGAAATATTATGATGTGTGGGCCATTAAGATGGCGACCACTTTGCAAGCTCATGATGTTTGAGATTATGTCCAGTTTTTGGTTTTCATGAACTAAAAATGAAGCAGAAGAACAAGCTCTCATTAATACAGAGAGGGAACAATGGAAGAAAGACAAGAAGAAGAATGCACAAGTGTTACATCTTCTCTGGCAGGGAGTGGACCAAGCAGTGTTCCAGAAGATTACGATCACGTCTTCAACAAAATTAGCATGTGATACTTTGGTGACAAACTATACAGGTATGGCTAAAGTCAATATTGTTAAGTTGCAGAATACTAGGAGAGATTTTTAAAGTCTGCAAATGAAGGAGACATAGGACATCAATTATTTCATGAATCAATTTATAACTGTCGTAAATCAATTAAAAATCTATTAACCAATAGTTGAGAAGGTCCTTAGATATTTGTCTACCAAATTTGATGTTGTCGTCGCAACCATAGAAGAAGCTAAGGATTTGGCACCATTGACAGTTGATGAGCTAATGGGATCACTTCTATCACATGAGGCAAGGATAGACATAAATAAGTATTACACTTTAGAGACCACTTTCAAAAGTCGAGTTTCTATTTCAAGAGATAAAGGTCGAGGCAGAAGTAGAACGAGAGGGAGAGGATGAAGTGGAAGATATGGTGGTCAGAGAGATGGGCGAGAAGAGCATGAACATGAAACTGGGAGAAACTACAAAAGCTTCAACAATAATCAAAGAGTTGACAAATCAAAGATGACATGTTATTATTGCAATAAATTTGGTCACTATGCTCGTGATTACACAAAGAAGATAGTTGATCAAGGGAACCAAAGAGCTAATGTCACTACAGGGAGTACTAACTCTATGTTCCTAGCATGCCATACCATGCATGCACCTTCTACTAGTGTGTATCTATTAGACAGTGGTTGCAATAACCACATGATAGGAAGCAATAATTTGGTTTCAAATTTCAATCAATCTATGAAAACAAAGGTAAATTTGGGGACTGACAAGACTTTGGAAGTAGATGGCAAAGGAGTGGTCAACATTCTGACCAAGCAGGGGGAGTCGAGGACAATCTCAGAGGTATATTATGTTCCTAGTGTCAAACATAATTTGTTAAGTGTCGGTCAATTGACACAGAAATGATACAGAGTTATCTTTCAAGGTCAAGAATGTGTTATATATGACAAGCCCCCAAGCAAGAAGCTTATAACAAAGGTGCAGATGACGAGGAACAAACTCTTTCCTCTAATTATGAATTACAATGGTGAGGTGATTCCTTTTATAGTTCCATGTTCTGATTATTATTGGTGATGGAACTTCCGATTTGGACACTTGCAATTTTCTGGTTTAAAATTGTTGCAGTAGAAACAGATGGTCAGAGGATTACCTCCATCAAAGAACCTGCTAGTACTTGTGAGTGTTTCATATTGGGAAAGCAACACTGTGAAAGTTTTCCAAAGGGAGTTGCATACAGAGCAAAGCAACCTCTTGAGCTAGTGCATACAGACTTGTGTGGACCTATGAGGACACAGTCGATTGGTGGAAGTTGTTACTTCCTCACTTTCATTGATGACTACAGCAGAAAGACTTGGGTTTACTTCTTGAAGCAAAAGTCTGAAACTTTTGCAAAGTTCAAGGAATTAAAATCCTTAGCAGAGAACCAAAGTGATTGACAGATCAAGGTATTGACGTTAGATCATGGTGTAGAATATTGTTCAAAGGCATTCCATGATTACTCCAAACAACATGGAATCAAAAGACAATTTACAACCAAGTACACATCACAGCAAAATGGTGTAGCAGAGAGAAAGAACATGACAATTATGAATATGGTAAGAAGCGTGTTGAAAGGTAGAAACGTGTCTAATGAGTATTGGGCAGAAGAAGTTGCACGTGATATTTATGTGATCACCAGATCTCCCACAAAGAGTGTGATGAACAGAGTACCAGAATAAGCATGGTCACGTGTGTATTACAGCGTATCTCATCTCAGAGTATTTGGATGTGTAGCTTATGCACATCTGCCTAAGGAGCGAAGAGGAAAATTGGATGATAAAAGTGAAAAATGCATATTCACTGTTTATAGTGAGCAATCAAAATCTTACAAATTGTATAACCATGTCACAAAGAAGACCATAATTAGCAGAGATGTTGTGTTCAAATAACAAGAGTCATGGAATGGAACTATAGACACAACAGTTGATGCACAAGTGCCATTAACAGAAGAAGATGATGTAGCAGAAAAGGAGCAGCAAGAATCACACGTGAAGACACGAAACAAAGAAACACGAACAAGGACTCCAAGATTTTCAGAGCAGCATGGAGCTTTAAGGAGATCAACAGGTCAAGATTCTCCTAGCAATTAATCAGGTGATGAATCAAGCAATGGTAAGAGAAAGATGAGAAGTTTGAAAGATATTTATGATGATTTGGATGTTAGTTCAAATTTTGCATTGTTGTCATTCCAACCTTCTTCGTTTGAAGAAGAAATCAGAGATGAAAATTGGGTGCAAGCCATGGATGAATAAATTGAAGCTATTGAAAAGAATGATACATGGGATTTGATTGATTTACCAAAGGACAAAAATCTCATTGGCGTAAAGTCGGTGTACAAGACAAAGCTAAATGAGAAAGGTGAAATTGACAGATTCAAAGCTAGACTTGTAGCAAAACGATTCTTGCAGCAACCAGGAATAGACTTTGGAGAAACGTTTGCTCTGGTAGCCATATTGGGTACCGTAAGAGAAGTTTTAACCAGAACAACTCAGAACAAGTGGAAAGTATATTAGATGGATGTGAAATTAGCCTTCCTAAATGGAATTCTAGAAGAAGAAATTTATGTGTAGCAACCTCCAAGTTATGAAGTTGAAGGTAACGAAGATAATGTTTATAGGTTGAATAAAGCGCTTTATGGAAATAAGCAAGCGCCTAGAGCTTGGTATAGCATATTCCACATCTACATGATTAAGAATGGATTTTGCAGAAGCAACATTGAGCCTACTTTATACACAAAGGTAAATGAACATGGACAGATTTTGATTTTTTGCTTATATATTGATGACATGATTTTTACAGGTGATTTTGAGATAGATGAATTTAAAGCAGCCATGACGAAAGAATTTGAGATGATAGATCTTGGTCTCATGAAATATTTTCATCGCATAGAAGTTGAGCATTTTAAAAAGGGAATTTTTATATGTGAAAATAAATATGCCAAAGATTTGTTGAAAAAATTCAAGATGGAAAATTGCAAACTTGTCCCTACACCAGTTGCAACAAGTACAAAGTTAAGCAAGGATGATGAAGGATCATATGTAAATCCAACTCTATTCGAAAGATTGGTTGACAACCTCATGTATCTCACAACTACAAGACTAGATATCATGCAAGGAGAGTTTGATTTCCAGATTTATGGAGACTCCAAAAGACACACATTGGGGTGGAGGAAAAAGAATTCTTAGATACATAGGAGGAACTAGAGATTGTGGCACAATGTATGCAAGCACAAAAAAAGAAGGATTTGATTGGATACACAGATAGTGATTTTGTAGGAAGTTTGGATGATAAGAAGAGAACTAATGGTTTTTTGTTCCATCTTGGTTCAGGTGTGATTTCATGGGCATCTAAGAAGCAACCCATTGTGACAAATTCATCAGTAGAAGCATAATATGTAGCAACAACATCAGCAGCATGTCAAGCAGTGTGGTTAAGAAGAGTATTTGATGGACTCAAGTAGAAACAACAAGGATCAACAACAACTTACGGTGAAAACACCTCAACGATTGCACTATCCAAGAATAGTGTGTTTCCTCAAAAGAGAAAGCATATTGATACTAGATATCACTTTATTAGAGAACTTGTGAGCAATGGAGGATTTCACTTGAAGGCTTGTAAATATAGTGATAAATTGGTTGATATATTTAAAAAGTCATTAGCTCAAGTGTTGTAAGCCTAGCTGAGACATAGACCAACATGCATGTTTGAGTTGTCATGAGTCATGTTTTAGTTTAATAATCGTAATTAAGGGGGAGTGTTAAAATAAGATAATTACTCCCACATGAGGAGTTGGCTAAACTTAGAGAGTCAGTTAACTGAGTGTTGAGGGTTGAGTGTTTGAGTGTTGAGTCAAGTCGAGTTAAGTGATAGATGACTTTTAGTGTGTGGTTGCATGTGGTTGCATGTCAAGATATTTTAGGCAAGTCGCTAGTTGGAAAAGGATAAATACCCTTCACTGGGTTCATTGTAAGCATCAAGTTTTGTGTGATCAATAGAAGAGCCACAACTCATGTGTTTTGGGTGAATTGTGTGCTTAGCTTCTTTGCCTTCCTAACATTTCTTTCTCCAACAAGTCACAATATCTTGGAAACGATTAGACACTATTTTTTTCTACAAAGTTAGCCCCTTGTTCACTAGGTTTGAAAAATATATCGTACGATCTATAATGGAGTTGGGGCATCTATATTTTATATGTATAGATCTATATATAAGGGAGGGAATTCCCAATCTTATAGGGAGGCACCAACAAAAGGAATCGAGGATTGGTTATTATATAGATATAAGAAAAGGCACGAGAAGGCCCAGTGAGGTAAGAGCATAACATATCTATATTAGTTGTTGATAGGATGTTTAGTAGCGTAGTTACAAAGTGGAATATGAGTTAGGAAGGGCATTTCAACTAGCATTGGCAGTACAGGTAGTTCAAGCTAATGTTAATCCTGCATAGTTAGCCCATTCATTAGATTTGGCACTATTGATCTTGGCCTTGTTCTTATTATTCTTGGACTAGTTATTCTTGCACTACACTATTGATCTGGCACTGCAGTTATTTTTGCACTACACTATTGATCTGGCACTGCAGTTATTTTTGCACTACACTATTGATCTGACATTATTTTCTCTAGCACTATAGTAGGTCCCACTAGCTTGGTTCTATCTTTATATAAATTAATACTATTGACGAATTGCCTTACATGCATAAAATAGAAGAACAACTAGAATGACAGAGGTAACCTTGCTCCGATGCTTGATATGAGCTTTGTTTGGTACGAGATAAGAAATACAGAGTGGATCAAGATAATACAGGATCATAAGAACTAGCTTTCATGAGGATATTTGCTTGGAAGACAAGCTTCCCCTCCTTTCATCAAGTAGTATTGTTTAAGTCTGAAGATAAGGATCCTTGAAATACAACAATGAGCCGCCATAAACAATGTTTGCAGGCCTCTCTCTCTCCAATTTGAACACAATCATCCCACTTTGATGCCCAGCTGCTTCGAGATTCATGTCAGGATGTGTTGCAACAAGAATTCAAAATCGATCATGTTCTCTACAAAAAGTTTGAACAGTTCACTTGAACACATCCCACATACTTTTATCTTCAAAATTTAAAAAATCACAGAGGAAAAATTTGAAAAATCACACAGGACATGTTGTCTATATGCCCTCGTAGAGTGTTAACCTTGCAATCCTTTGTATATGATTTACAAAACAGAGTGATACTTTCAAAAGTTTATTTTACACTAAACCAACAAAGAAATATGATAAAATATATACCCTCAAAAACATACATGGAAAATAAGCTCAAAAAAGGAATGAATATCTTACCATGTTGTACACTTAGTTATATAATAATACAAATTTAAACCAAAAATTTTAAACAATTATTTTTATAATATATTATAATTTTAAACAATTACTTATACTTATGTACATCGGTTTTAATAAAGAAATTTGAAAATAGAAATTTAAATAATGTAATCTGGTGCACGTTACTTGTTTACGCAAGGGCTTCCACGAAGCTTGCAACAACAACACAGTTGCTCGGCCTTACTGAGTCTCTTCTCTGCTTTTTCCACTTATTCTCTTTTACATGAACCCATACACGAACCTACTCAAGAATTTCATGCTCTGTCGACCTTCTTTGCGGCTTCCCTCACCTTTTAACGGTCTGGCGTGCCTTCTACCCTTTAGTGAACCTCTGGCAAACCTCTAGCGAACCTCAAATGAGAATAACTTAAGCAGATACTACCTCAACAGCTCATAATATGCACAAATACTCAGATGCGGAATAAAGAACACTCTCATATATTAATTCAGAAAAATGGATTACAGAAGATTACAATCTGTTCTTTCCTGAGATTGACTGTGTTCGCATTTATCAGACTTTGCTTCTCAATATATGAGATAGCTTACTGAAGGCTTCCTGGCGAAATCACAGACTCAGTCTTCGAACATATAAACACACAGACTCACTATATTGATCTGGCCACTTTAGGTTCTCACCTGTGCCAAGCACACAGATGCGCAGGCTTCTCAGATCACCTAGAACTTTGAGATATTTTCGTGGTGCAAGCAGATCAGACAAATTTTCTGCAGTTGCAGAGCAAGAAAATTTCTCGACTCTTGGACTCTCTATTTTTCACACCCTCCACCCTGAATACCTCGAATGAGCCTTACTCCTTTCTTATATAGGAAAAGGAGGGGACAAACATTCGACCATCGGACAGACAAACTGAGTACTAAATATTCTGTCAGTACATGAGATGTGGCTCAAATTGCACCAAAAGTCAGAGAAGTGCTCCGAGTCTCATTACTGAAGAATATTGGTACATAAAAGCTTCTTTTTACAGCGTGGATGCTTTTTGGACAGTAAATCTCACAAGAAAACTGGTCACAAATAGTCCTTGTGACTAGACATCATCGTTACAATGTGGAGGCTTTCAGGACAAACCCACAAGAACCATTTATGAGGTGGGGTCACAAAGAGGTGTAATCCCTGGAAAACAGAATCTAGGATACTGGAGGCCATCCCATGCCTTCGTATAAATTTGTCTAACTATCATAGGTTTATTCAAAATATACTGGTGTTTTATTTTGGTCATGACTAGACATTCATCATGTTTAGCCATAAATTGGTGTAGGACTCCATGTTCTGGAAATTTTAGGAGGTCTTTTATAGTTTTACATGGATCATGGAAACATTCTACAATGTTCTTTTCAAAACATACATCACACTGCATATGGTAGTAAGATTCATAATAGACTGGGTCTATGGCTGTTTTGTTTACTCCGTAGTCTCTCCACCAGTCTTGCAACCATTCAGCTTGCGGTTTCTCTGCATACTCCCAGTTGATCCAAATTTGAGTTTTGTATAATGAATTTCATTCTTCCTGTCAACATTTAGAATGTCCTACCATAACTTCTTATATCCTACAAAATTATAAATTGTACCGGGAAATATTAAGTTTGGATCATTTCTGGGCCAGAGTGCATTATTATTTATGGTAATTGGCCAATGTGTATTCCTAGTTCTATTTATGCAAAAAAATCTGTGATAGATTTTTTGCCTATCTCCCCCTTCTGACCAAATCATTGAAATGTCATGGAAATAATTTTGTAATGATTCTTCTATTTGATGCACCGTTGCCATACTACTGGTGTATACCATATCATGAATCTATCGAGCTCCTTTTGGAAAAAAATCTCCTTTCAGGAACTAGATGCAGGATATCAGTGTGAGGTTGTAGATCAACATCTAAAACCTTAGTATTTCTTAATTTCCATGTAGGTTTCCAATTGTCTCTATATTCAGCCCAAGTTTGGTCTTCTCTGATAGACCTCAAAGTTTCCTGCTGCTGATTTGGGTCCCATTCAGTAACAATTATCATAACTTGTTCTTGATGTTGGATGTATTCCTTGCTGAGAAAATCTGGTAAACTATTCTCAACACCCTTAATGTGCTCAACTTCAAAATCAAAGTTAGCAAACAAAGCTTGCCACCTGGCAAATTTAGCTTCTCTTGGCTTTTTTATATCCTTTGTCAATACTTTTTTAAGAGCTGAAGCATCTGTTCTTAAGAGAAAGGGTTTGTTGACCAGATGAATTTCAAATTTATCTATACAATTCCACGCTGCTTTTACCTCTTTTTCAATGGTGGAATAGTTCTTTTCTGCAGGGTTCCAAGTGCCTGATACAAATTGCACTATTTGTTCTTCTCCATCCTTCTTTTGTTTAAGAATCCCCCCCATCCGATGTCACTGGCATCAGATTCAACAATTTTGTAAGCTTCATCATCAGAAATATGCAAAATAGGGAGAGATCTGACCTTAGCCTTTATGTTTCTGACTGCTTTAGTATGTGCCTCAGTCCATGGTGAAGGATTCTTTCTGAGACGCTGGTTCAACAAACTTCTGTCTTTTGCACAATCCTTGTAGAAGTTGCTAACATAATTTAAGCATCCAAGGAATCTTTGGAGTTGTGTCTTGTCAATGATTACATCTGGAAATTTGTCAGAAAAATCCAGAGCATGTTTTTGTAAAGATATTTGGCCATTAAATATGGTATGGCCAAGAAACTTGATGGAGGTTTGGAATACCTCAATCTTCTTTTTACTGAGAACTAGACCATTTCTTTTTATTGTCTGTACAAAAGTCTGGATATGCTTAAAATGGTCTTGGACATTTTTAGAAAAGATGAGTATATCATCTATATACACTATCAACCAGTCAAAATAGGGCTTGAAAATGGAGTCCATTATCTTTTGGAATTTTTATGGTGCATGCTTCAACCCAAAAGGCATATAATTTATTACTAGTCTTGGTATACCTCTGATTTGTTCGACCCTTTTGTTGACATAGAACCCATAGCAATTCCATGGGCTGTCAGATTCTCTGATCAGTTTTTTCTCCAACAGTTGTTTTATCTCCTTCTCGCAGAGATCTCTATATTCTTTGTTCATTGGAATAGCTCTGCTCTTGCAAGGCCTTCCTGTATATTCTGCCTTATAAGGTAGCTCAACTGAGTACTACTTCCTGTGCCAGAAAGCATTTGGTTCTTCGGCGCAACATTCTTCTTCAATCTTTTTTCTGATCTCAACAATCTTCTTCTGGTTTACTGGATTTTTTAACTGTTCTGAAACTTGGATCGTGGACTTTAAATCCTTGAGGTCCATTAGCTTAGATTCAGCTTTGTCTAATTCTTTCATTGCCTGGACCATTGTGGATATTCTTGGATTTGAGATATAAGGCATCTCAATCCTCTTGGGAAATCCTCTAGAAGTTGGGACAGTGATAAAATATCCTCCTCGATTTCCTTTCAGTCTAATCGATCCATGTGGTTCTACTGCTGCCAGAAAAACATTGCCTAAAATGCAATCAACTGGAATATCAGCAACTGCAAATTTTAATTTTATACAATGTTGCTCAAAACAAATTGAAGCTTTGGGCACTTCATATTTGAGGGTTTTATTACCCAAGCCGATCACCTTCCTGTTTGCAGACACCCAATATTTTGCTGGAATTACTTTGGTGTTGAGTATATTTACATCTGCACCAGAGTCTATAAGTGCAGTTAATGAAAACATTTCATTCTGTATACATAAATTAATATGTACATGGTGTTGTTGGTATTCTACAGCCAGGATTCTCATTTCTTGAAATCCTGCAGTGGGATCCTTCTTTCCTTCAATTATCTCAACATTTGATCTGTGATAGACTGGTGAATCATATTCATCAAATGGATTTGCAGTAATAGATTGCTTTCCTTTTTCTAATCTTTCAACTTGAAGTTTTAAAGTAGAGATTTCAGATTTAAGATTATGTATCTCTCTACTTACCTCCCCCAAGGTGAGTGAGCGAACCTTATCTTGCTGCTTATGCCTTTGAAAAGACTTAGTGTTCACTCATAGGAAGCATCTATGAATAAAGGTTTCTTTGAAGATCCCTTATTGGAAGAACGGAGTTGATCCATAAAGGCATCTGTGAGACGATTTTTCATTTCTCCATCTTCCATTGCACGAATTTGTGCCAATATCTTCATCTCTTCTTCTTCTGTTTGTGCCATAAGCACTTTTTCCTTGTGTTGAATAGGCGGCATAACATCTTCTGAAGATTCACTGGAATAGTTAGAATCAGAATTAGTAGAATAATTACAATTACATTCATCTGAGTCTGAACAATTGCATGGTTGGGCATGAAGATTTAATTCTTCATATTCTTCATCTGATGCACTGTCAGAAGAAGAGCTAGTATAATCAGCAGATGAATAAATAAGTTGTTGTTGCTGAGCCTGTTCTCGGATCACTACATTTGGGCAGTGATCTGTCTTGTGACTTCTGGACCCACATTTCATACAAAGAATTGGGGTCTCTGTCTTGACTATTTTCTTCTGCATGTGTAGAGGTTGTGATTTCTTACCTCTATTTTTCTTTGATTCTTCTCCTACCGGGCACTTATTGGAAGTGTGTCTAGTTTTCCCACAAAGCCAACAAGTTAACTTGTTCCACTTTTCTTGTTTTGAACCATGCAAGTGGATGTCTGAAGGCTTATAATAGTGAGTTCTTGGAATATATTTGTAATAGCCCTTGCGAGGCTTGGGAGGCCTAGAAGAGACTCTCCTTGTTCTTTTGTGAAGTTTGGTTGTTTGTTTTCTTTCTTTCTTAGCTCTTCTCTTGGCTTTCCTTCTCTTGACTAATGGGTCGTCTTAAGCCATACCTGCTACAAATAGATTTACTATCTGGAAATCTAGATAGCTTTTCAAGAGATTTATTTACTTTAGAGCTAGTGCACAAACCAACCAAAGCTTTTGTAATAATTGAATAAATTTCTCCCCAGGTATAAGATTCAAAAGGCAACTGAAAAACTTCTTGCAGACGGATATAATCTACAAATCTAGAGGGGAGTGCTGCAAGATATACCTGCTTCCAAAGAAGATTTTTAGAATCCTTTACCTCATATATTCGCTGCATCCAATCCCTGTGGAAATCTTCATACTGAGACATCTTATTACATTTTAAATTCATTAAGATAACTTCATGTTTATCTGCTATCTCAGTTTCTGAACCACACCAGTGTTCCAGAATCATGGAGGTTAAAGCTCCAATCATATTATTCTGTGTAGTTCCATCAGGATTGTGTATGATATCACCTACTTCATCTTTAAGCAGCTCATCCTGCATCTTTTGTACCAAAGCTGGAGAGGATTCTATTTCCCACCATCTTAACAGTGTTCCAGTAAAACACTGAATAATAGTTTTGCATGCTTCTATTTCATTTTTCCCCCTGAGACACATTAATTTATACTCAGTGAACATCATGTCAATCATCTGTCTTATTTGGCCAACACTGAGATTGTCTATATTCCACTCTCTATGGGAGTCAGGGAAAAATGTGTGGGCTTCTGGGAGCTTCCCTTTTCCACTTAGATCTAGAGCAGGGTATTTGCTGAATTGAATTTCTAAGGGCTCATAGATAGGAAGGACTTCAGCTTCTTTTTCCTCTTCTTTGAACAAGGATGCTAAGGAGATGTGTTCTGAAGACTCGGCTTTATCTGTCTGAGGTGATGCAACTTCTTTTGGAAATAGCTGGGGAAATTTGTCAACAGGTTTGACAGGATCTTAGATCTTCACACTTCTTTTATGTAAAAAGGAGGCAAGAACTGGCTTGTAAATTTTAGATACATTCATTTTATCTACCTTCTCAACCAGTTCATTTATCAATCCTTTTGTAGACCCAAATTGGTCTACCATTTTCTCTTCTACTTCTTCTATTTTACTCAGAGATTCTCTAGCATAACTTCTAACAACTGAGGATGAATACTGTACATCATTCAAAGACTTATTTACATCATTTATTGAAACTTGAACAGTGTTAAACTATTCTTTCACTTCTGCAGACTTTTCTGTTACTATTTCAAGGCCTTTTACAGTTGTGTTTGTCCAATTTAGCTATTCACTAACCTTCTGTATTCTTCCATCAATTCCTAAGGAACTGCCATCTTTTAGAACAAGAGGTATGGCTTTTGCAGAACTTTGGCCTTCCCTTAGTATAATGCCTTTATAAGGAGGGAATGTGGATGAGGTTTCAACCTTACTGCCATCTAAGGCTGACCAGGAATGTTGAGATGAAGTGGAGGCTGTGGCATCAGTCATCATGACTTTTTCTGGTTGTCTCTTGCTATTCCATGAATAAAATGATATCTAGGAATTTGTATCATCCATATATTTCTTCCACGCTTGAGACAATTTAATTTTTTCTTCAACAGAATGACTTAGGCCAAAATGTTCAGTTTCAGGATGGGTAAATAAGTCCCAATTCAACATTGCTTTCATCCATTGGGCACTTATTTTATGTTTTGGACATCCATCCATTAAAGTAAAAAAAAATTGCATCTCCATTACAGCTGGCTTTTTACAATCATCTGGGATTGGACCAAACCTTGATTGAGGGATTAGGCCATTTGCTTGTTCTAGGTAGCCTAGTCCATATCTCAGCTTTGCTGGCCTCATCATGCTGAAAATTTCTGTTAACCTTGGATCTTCATTTTCCAAGGTAGTTATCTCATGCATCATCAAGACATGTTCAGACTCATGAGGGAATGGTATGTCTGAGCATTTTGGATTAGGACAAGGATTTATGGATGTAGAGGGCGGTGCTTCACCAATCATAGGATGATGGTTTTCATGTATAACTAATTCAGCAAGATGATTGAGATTAACAGCAGAATTGCATTCTGGACATTTGACTTCAAGGGAAGAAAAGTTAACTATTTGAGCAAACTCAAATAATGAAACATGTTTACATGAATTTAAAATAGAACTTGAACAAGCTGTATCTACAATATCTGGATTTCTGTACAAATGAGAACTTCTGCAGGCTTGGTCTATTCTTCTTCGATCAATGGTTGATCTTCTAGGAAATGAAAGAATAGCAGAAGATTGTTCTTCACGGATATCGGCAGAAGTTATCTTTTTCATGGCAAGAGGTTTGGGATTTGACACCACCCAGTGTTCTGGGAAAGTAAGGTCTTCCCATCTGATGGTTTGGTGTTCGATCTTTTGATTTCTTGAATCCGTTAACACCACCACACTAGCTTTTGAATCTTTACTGGGTGCATGAAGTACTGCTGGATAGAGGGTATTGGTATGCCTAAAGCATCCTCTGGTTTGGATAGCAATATTATGTCTTTTCTTGGCCATATCAAATCCAGTTGTCTGGATTTGTAACTGAAGGATACTTTCGATTGTTTCATCATATACATATATAGAAAAGTTTGGATAACAATCAAAGTATATAGGGCCATTGGACAAAGGGGCGACAATACCTCCTATCAGCGAATCAGTGTATTTATTGTGGGTCAAGTCTCTGACAGTAGCTAAGACAAAAGTATTTAGACCCTGGTGTGTCAAAGCATGAATCCCAATTCTTATACAACCCAAATGGAGATACTGGGTTTTTAACCTCTTGGCTTCAGCTTGAAGCTGTTTTGGATCTAAGAGAGGAATGGACTGTACACAATCAGAGTTCTCTTGGATCTGACTAATTGACTCTTTAATGGATATTCTAGTAGCTGCTTTTAAATGAAAGACATAGAGATCTGAATATACTTCATTAAGGGGATTTTCTTGAGCAGATGACTCTCTCTCTTCTAACTCTCAGAAAGAAATAGACTTTTTGAAAGGTTCCATTTTTAATATAGAGTGTTTTCTGAGTACTAACTTGAACCAATTTTGGCTCTGATACCAATTTTATGCAAGGGCTTCCACGAAGCTTGCAACAACAATGCAGCTGCTCGGCCTTGCTGAGTCTCTTCTCTGCTTTTGCCACTTATTCTCTTTTACACGAACCACCCATGGAAGCATCCCCACATTTCAAGAGAAAGAAATGTTGGTTATAGTCATTATTCAAAAACAATGGGCAGCTACTTGAATTTTTGATCAACTAAGATATAATTTTTTATTTGGTTACACAAAAATAAAATGACAATTTATTATTTCAAGTACCACTTGATAAAAATTAAAGAAAAATATAATTATATATTTGGTTAAAATATAAAATGACAATTTATCAATTCAAGTAAAGATGAAACAAAAGATTTTAGGTATAAGAGTAGTTTCTCTAAGTCGGTTCCAAAGACTCATTGACAAATGACGCGAATTCCATGACAATCAAGATGTGGTATAAAAAATCATCCACTAAATTATCAAGTTTTCATATAGATAGACACGGAAGTATTAGGTTCCTCGAAGAAGAAAGTGGTGAGGATACACTAAATAAGAGTGAGAAATATATCAGAAGAAAATTATGTTCAACTACATATGATGGAGAAAAAAAGGTAAGTGACTATGTGTCTGACATGAAAATTCTCGATCCCCGCAATGAAAGAAACATTTCAATTTCATGAAGAGAAATGGCAAGACCCAGTCGAGTTTTGATGCAAAGAACAATCCGACAATCATTGCAAAGATGTTGCTTCGGAAAACTGTAGTGTTGATAGCAATGGTGGATGGAACCTAGTGGTTTCCTTGATGCAGCCTCCCTCTGCTTTCTGTATATAGGCTCGTAAGTAGGCATTCATTTTCAATTTTATGTTTCTATGTAAAATATGTCTTTGGTTGCTAAATTTAATGTCTATTTTTTGCAGGCCATGTAGGGGATTCTTTTGCCTCGACCCGCTGTCTGGTGTCCGTGGTTGGTGAAGAAAGACATCATAGTGCCGGGTATTCATCCAAAAATTTCCTGTCTATTTTTTTATTCTGGGTACTCAACCAACAATCTCCCATCTTTGCTTTTATTTTTAGAAGAAAGATAATATAAATGAAAAACTAATTAGTAAGGAATCAAAACTTGACAATATCTAAAATAGCAAAATAAATAAGAACAAATCTTTGAACATACTAAAATTTATAGACTAGCAATAAAATTGGGTCAAAGAGGCTCCAACTGTCAACTTCAGGATTGGAAACTTTTGAGCAATAAAATTGAGGTGTGAGAGGCTCAAAGTCTCAAGCTTGGGATTCCTCATTGTATCAATTGTACACAAACGAAGTTTCAATTTATCTGAATAAACAAAGGGGGTTTAACTCCCCAAAAATATGACTGGATCAAGACCCAATTGGGCTAATGAACGCGGCCTCTAAACAACCTAAAATAGCACAGCTAGTAGCATAGGTGGAAAAAACTAGGGTTTCGATACCAATCTGAGTAGTTGACCATGAAGCACTAGCAAGACCAACCGTACCAGCAAGCCATCAAACCATCCTTGCATCAACAATGTAAATAAAATTGATATTATCGATATATAAAAATGTATTTTATGTCATCATATATTTTTAGTTGCAATAATTTTCTTACCAAAATTGACACATTGTCTGCATTCCCTGTAAGTCGAACACCTCAACCTTAAATTTAACTTTGTCACATCAACAGGCGAGAACCTGTCCAACATGTTTTCAAAAAATTGATGCAAAGGAATTATGTTGTTGAGCAAAGCGAAGGGAAATTATGTTATTACACAAAGCTAACGGGAAGAAGGAGATGTTGGAATATCAACACAATGAAAACAAATCCAATGGAATAGGGATGGCTATTCATTCAAGAATTCGGGTGGCACTATTAGATTTCCAGTGGAACAACGATGGCTATTCATTTGCATATTCGGGTGGCACCACCAGATTATGAGCCGGAGCAGGGTCTATGAGCTTTTGTTCCACAGTGCACAGTGAAGGTGTTGTTGCAGCGTTGTTGCCATGTGAACAAGGGACGAATACATAGAGATGTTTATTTATGGGCATATACAGGGAATAGAGAGAGAGGGACAAAGCTACAGAGAATAGAGAGGCACAAAAATACGTTAGAGATAAAGATGGATATGTTAGAGATGAAGATGGGTGAACAGGGGGAACAAAGGGAAAAAACACCACGGTTCCAAGATCAAAAAGTGTATGCACTAAGATCAGAAAGCGTATGCACTAAGCCTGCAAGGTGAAAAGCATGCACTAGACCTGCAAGGTGAAGAGCATATACTAGATGAGAGAGTAAATATGGAAAGCTAAGGTGAATAGCTTCAGTGAATCCCAGCTGTAGACACCACCACACCATTACATGCACACAACCATGTAGTGTTCCATGTTTACTAATCATAGATAATGTTTTACGAACCAATGTTTTATTGGAAAATAAAAAACTAACATTTAATGTTTGTTAACTAATGCTAGCAAAACATTGGTTCTTAAAACATTTAAGAACCCTAAAATAACAAATAGCAAATAACCCTAAAATACAACATTTAGGAACCTTTAATAAAACGTCACCAAATATCATTAACAGGGATTTGAAAGTACATTGAAAGTTGGTATTGAATTTAATATTAGTAATAGGTTTTAATAGCGTTTACGGTTAATATTGATATTTATAAGTTTAACTAAGTTATTAATAGGTTTTATAATCAATATTAAAAAATAACTAATATTAAATTTTATTTATTAATATATTTATTAGCTTTAATATTAATATTCATATTAATAGGTTTTGTGATTAATAGATTTTATGACCCGCATTAATTATAATTATTTTATTAATAATTTGTTTATTAATATAATATGTTTTTAGGTGAATAATAATTTTTATTATCAATATTAATAATTAATTAACAATAGATTTATTAATAGTTAAATTTATTAATATAAATATTTATTTCTAATTGATGATGATGGTTAACATCCACTCAGACCAATATCGTTTATCAGACTTTAAGAAAGAAGTTGTTAATTGAGATGATTTAATATATTATTTTTGTGATAAAAAAGGAGGGAAAGGAGCATTACTCACTATAGTTATCCTGACTAAACAACTCAACGAGGTTGGTAGTGGGGCAAATGTTATGGAAATGATAACGGATGTGAGTAAGGGTCAGCAATCCAAGAAAAAGTGTTTTTCATCTTAGACTCTCTTGGTATAAAAAGTCCTAAGGAATTTTGGGAATAGACCAATGCTTAGTTTCATTTTGGACTTCATGAGAATTAGTTCTAATCCAATATTCATTCACTTGGTTAATATAGAAAGGTAATTCTAGTTAGCAAGCATGTGGTTGATTATCTTTGTATAATATTTTAACTTTATTTTCCCCTCTATCTCCTTATCACTACACAGCTTATGGTAAAATTTAGAAATAATGATGTTTTTATTATTAATAATTTTTACAATTAATATTAGTAATTAATTAATATTATCTTTTGTATTTTTTTAATAATTAGTTTATTAATACGATACTTCTTCAATGAATAATTGATATAAAACAATTAATATAAAATACTTATATGTTAATCATTAAAGTATCTATTTACAAATTAGTTATTAAAAAAATATAAAAGTTAACATTAATTAATTATTGACATTATTTTATTGATTAAGTAATATAAATTGTTTTATTTTTAACATATTATTAATATTTAAATATGGCTAAGACATATGTATACTATTATTAACACATTAATAACATTACAATAAGGAGTTGTCTTTAGTGCCACTTTTTGGAGTTTCCGTGCCAACCCCTAGGGTTTGATTGTGTAGGGATACCACATCAAACTTATGATTTCAATTAATTCCAGCTGGATTTTAGAGAAACTAGACTAGAAAAACCCACTCAAAAAGCTTCCAAAAAATATCACTACAGACAACTAGTTACAACAATTTTTAAATAATATTAATTATAATTTAATATAACATTAATGAACATTAATAATGTATTTATCTACACATTTATAATGTCTTAACTATAAATTAATTATTACATTAATTCATTTACGGGTGGTTGAGTATTTTTTATATCATCAATTATAGTCAACATGATTATCATAGTCAACATAACTATAGTTGGGGACCATTATTACCAAATGCATCATGGTCTAGCAATTATGGAGAGTCGTGGTTGACCATAGAGGCCTTTAATAGATTCTTAAGGTTAACCATAGTTAAAACATGGTTAACCATATTATTTAATATTATTAATAATATTAAATTCCATAACGTCAATAAGAATAACAATAATATTAAAGGTTTATTAAGGTTATATTAATATTAAAATTTAGTAATTAACTTTAATAATTTTAATTATAATATTAATATCTTAATAAATTTATAATAATATATTAATAACTATATATTAATACATTGATCTATAATTAACACATTAACCATTAATTTGCATAATCATAATGTATTAACAATAAATAAATGTATATACTAACACATGTTGACCATGGTTGACTTTTGTTGACTTAGTCAACTATAGTGAACATGAGCATCATAGTCAACAATAGTCTACATCACTACCATGGTCAACCAACCTTATCATCAACATCATGGTCTATTTGTAGGTGAGCTAGAGTGAACCACAATAAACTTAATTGAACCATACTAGATGGTCATTATGGACCATGGAGAACTATAACGGATGGTTTGGGTTAACCATAGTCAAGCCATGTTAACTATCAACAACCAATATTGCAATGGTAACAATTCTTAAACTGCAGTCAACTATTAAGTGAACATAGTCAAAATATGGTCAATCATATTAAAACCATATTCAAATGATGGATACCTATACTCAATCATACTTAATTGTGGTTGAAACTAGTCAAATCATGGCCAAATGATGGGGAATTATAGTCAAACTATATTCAACCATATGAAATCATTATCAAACCATTCTCAACCATAGTGAAACCATGTCTGAGTGTGTTTGACAGTCAACACTCTTCAACATTGGTCAAATATAACCACCCTAGATCCATCTTAACTTTGGATCCATCAAGCAAAGAGAGGATCAAATCTCTCGAGGTCCAAACCTCTTTTTAGAGTGCAAAATTGAGGAAAGGTTTGCACCTCGAGAGATTTGATCCATCTCGGCGCTTGATAGATCTACAGTTAAGATGGATCTAGGCTAGTTTTAGTGGTGTACTACCAAAGAAATCTAACGAACATATGATTAATTTGATCAATAATTTGTAAATTCTTCTAATATTGATATAATTATTTTAAATATGTCTAATATCGTCATTTTAATTTTAAATTTTCTTAGTTACTTGAGTTTGTTGAGATGATAAATATTGTTAATAACCTTAATAATGAAAAATGATGAAATGCAAATTTTGAATGTAAATTGACAATGTAATAGTGTTGATCGATAGAAAATGTGAATAATAAGAATATAGTCAATTACAAATAATCTTCACTGTGATTAATATCAAACTATTTTCTTCAACTATTCTTATTGTCACCCTTGTTACTTTTCTAATCTTTTCATAAGGATTATATGAAAAGGATAAGTTAAATCGTAAACCATTTAAATCTTTAGCTTGAGCTATGGTAGTAAACATCATACCTTCTCTCCAATATTAATAGGTTGAATTAATATAACACACAAAGCAATATACATTGTTAATAATTTTTTGTGCTTACACTGAAATCAATGCACAATGTTAATCCAATCACTTTAAAATTAATATACCATGATAGATCCAATTACATCAAATTAGATATCAACATCTACACTGAAATGAGTGTGCATCTAATGCAGGAAATCAAATAGAATTAGAAAAAAACATTTACACTAAAATCAATGCATCTAATGTAAGAAATAAAATAGGATTAGAAATCAAAATTTACACTCAAATCAATGCATCTAGTGCAAGTAAGAAAATATTATTAAAAATCACCATCTACACTGAAATCAATGCATTTAGTGCAAGCAATGAAATAGGATTATAAATCAACATCTACAATAAAATAAATGCATCTAGTGCAAGAAATCAAATATCATTAGAAATAAACATATACACTTAAATCAATGCATCTAGTGCAAGCAATCAAATAAGATTAGAAATCACTGTCTACACTGAAATCAATGCATATAGTGCAAGAAATATTCTTCCCTATCTCACCCCTCCATCTATATATATATCTCCCTCCATCTCCCCTTCTTTGTCTCTCTATCTCACTCCCCCAAACACACATGCTCTCTTAGTCCAAATCTATCAATCTCTCTATCCCTCCCTCCCTCTCTCCACCTCTCTCTTCTTCCCTCTCTTCACTTTCCAGCTATATCTCTATCTCCCTTTGTCTCTCTATATAACCCCTGAAACATACATTATCTTTCTCTAATTTATCTATCTATCCCTCCCTCATCCTCTCCCTCTCTCTCTCTCTCCCCCTTCTCTCCCTCTCCCCAATTTCTATCTCTCTTCCCTCCTGATTTCCTCTCTCTCCATATTCCTTATCACTCTCTCTCTCTCTCTCTCTCCACATTTCTCTCTCTATTTATTTCTTCTTACCTCCCTCTCTCTCCCCCTCCAACTCCCTCTCTCTTTCCCTCCCTCTCTCTGCTCTCATTTTCTCTCTCTCTCTCTCTCTCTCTCTCTCTCTCTCTCTCCAACTCTGTTACTATATCCATCCCTCTCTCCTCTCTCCTTATCTCCCCCATTCTCTCCATTTCTCCTTTGTCTCTTTATCTCACCCCCAAACATACAAAATATATATCCATCTCTACCTTGTCACTACCTCTGTCTCTCCACTTCTCACTCTCTATGTATTTATTCTTCCCTCCCTCTTTACCCCTCCAACTCCATATCGCTATCCCTCCCTCTCTCCTTCTCACTCCCTCCCTCTCTCCTCCTCACTCTCAACAGTTCTCTCTCATACCTCCCCTCTCTCCCTTTCTATCCTACCTCCCTCTCTCTTCCCCCACCACTCTCTCTCTCTCTCTCTCTCTCTTTTCCCTTCAATCCTCTCTCTTCTCCCATCACTCTCCTCCTCTCTCTCAAGTCATGTCTCTCATTCTTCCTCTCTCTCCCTTTCTCTCCTACCTTACTCTCTCTTCCCGCATCACTCTCTCTCTCTCTCTCTCTCTCTCTCTCTTCCCTTCGATCCTCTCTCTCTATCTTCCCTTCGATCCTCTCTCTCTCTCTCTACCCTCCAATCCCCCCTTCTCTCTCTACCCTCCAATCCCCCCTTCTCTCTCTAACAATGTTACTATATCCCTCCCTCTCCCCTTCTCTCTCCTTCTCTCCACCCTTCTCTCTATCTCTCGTTTTTTGTCTCTTTATCTCACCCCTAAACATACACACTCTCTCCATCTCTCCCTTGTCACTCCCTCTCTCTCTCCACTTCTCACTCTATCTCTTTCTTCTTCCCTCCCTCTGTCCCTGTCCAAATCCATCTCTCTATCCCTCCCTCTCTCCTCCTCTCTCTCAATTCCTCTCTCTCATCCTTTCTCTCTCTCCCTTTCTCTCCTAACTCCTTATCTCTTCCCCCATCTCTCTATCTCTCTCTCTACCCTCAAATCCTCTCACTATATCCCTAAATCTCTCCTTCTCTCTCACCCACATCCATCTTTGTGTCTTCCATTCCCTCAATTAACCTTCTCTACCTCTCTCACTCCTCTCCCCTCTCATTATATCCCTCCCTCTCTCCCTCTCTCGCCCCCCCTCCATATTTGTGTCTCCCTTTCCCTCTCTTACCCTTCTCTACCTGTCTCACTTCTCTCCCTCCCACTCTCTTCATTCCTCCTCTCTCCTCTCCTTCAGTTTATCTCCATCTCTCCCTTGTCACTCCCCCTATCTTTGCACCTCTATCACTCTATGTCTTTGTTTTTCCCTCCCATATATATCTAGAGTTAATATCTATCATGATATACTAATATATATTATAATATAAAAAATTTAATATTGTATTAATCCAAAGTTATTAAATTTAATAATATTAATACTATAATACATTAATATGAATATTAGATTTAATAATAATAATAATAATAATAATAATAATAATAATAATAATAATAATAATAATAATAATAATGTTAATATTAATATTAGGGTTAATAACGTTTTTTGCATGGTATTAATAATAATTTGGCCCATGGTATTTGGCCAATAGGCTTCACTTAAATAAAGCCTCTTTTTGAGTTTTTGTATTTATGGTGTAAATATCAAAACTGGTTTTATTGATTTACCATACCTCTGGTTTATTTATATTTTTATTTATTTACCATACCTATTTTTGAGTTTTCATAAACCTCTTTATATTTTAAATTTATATTATGTTTATGCATAATAATAATTAGAATGATTTTTAAATAGGGTCTACATTAGATTAAAAATGTTAAATGTTAAACATACACTTACATTTACATTTGCATTGATGTTTATATTTACATGTTTACATTTTTACGTGAGACCTATCGCCATACTAGGTTGTAGAGCGCCTCTTAGCCCAATCACATATTATTATTGATTAATATTAATACTTGAACAAAGTCAACTACATTTTACATTTACATTTAAGTTTACATTTACATGTTTATGTTTTTATGTGAGATCTACCCCCATACTGGGTTGTAGAGCGGCTCTCAGTGCAATCACATACTATCATTGATTAATATTAATACTTGAACAAAGTCAACCACATTTGAAAAACATTGCCAAACGGTGATAACCAATGTTTAAATAGTTTACCATGATCATACTTGGTTAACCCTATGTTGACCATATTTAATAATATTCCTTGTGATGACATAATCAAACAAACCTTTATAGGGTGAGCATGGACAACCATAGTCAACCAACCATTAACCCTAGTGAAAAAATAGTTAGTGATGCTTAACAATAGTCACACATTATCAATCATAGTGTAACCATGGTCAACCTGTTGGAAATATTGGGGGGGGGGGGTTGAATCAGTATTTCTTTTTCTGACTATTGTTTTACCAGTTAAAACATATATATTCAGAACACAAGATTAACAACAAGAATAAATACTTTTATTAATATAGACTGTGTAGTAAAATAGATACAATAGACGGTTGCAATTAGTCACCAGGAACCAACTTGGACTTTTGTGAGGCTCCAACCTCCAGAGCTCCAACTCTATTTCACCAAGACACCAATCTTGGACATAGGAACACCAACTCCTAAGGACTTCAATCTATCCTACTTCTGAGAGAACCAGCCCCAAGGACTCCTATCCTTATTTCTTTTGAGGCACCAGCCCCAAGGACTCCAATCCTGCTTACTTATAAGGCACTAGCCTCAAGGGTTCTAACCCAATCTTGTCAAGGAAATTTTGATAATAATGTTCTACTCTTAGAACTCTTCTCTTCTAAGTTTTGTTTGGTTATAGTTTCTTTGTAGTCTGCAAAATACAACATCAATGACAACTAGTATTCTCATGAAGGAGTCTTTACAACTCTTCCTACCATTCACACAGAGTCTCCAATAGCTGACCTCTGATCATATCTCCACACTACTTTAGTGAGTCCACTACAACTGCACTAAAACTCTGCATAAGAACCTGCTTTTAGTTCAAGCATATGTTATAATTTCAAGGTGAATGTTTCATCAAGAATGCTTCTATGCTGACAATTTCTACCCTTCGAATCCCTCCTGTCCTGTTGGTCCTTCGGCCCTCTTTTTGTTCTGCTGGACCCTCTTTCTATTCTATTGTTTTCTCCAACTATTTCAATAATGTTTAACAGCTGCAACAACCCTCACCGGCATTCACCAACAACTTCATACAACGCTTAACCACCTTTGCTGCTTTGGCTACCTCATATTCTGGTTCTTCTCAATACTAGCAGCTACAATAGTTCTCTGTTTTTATTATTTTATGCATTCCAATGCCTCTGTCCATTCATTTCCGCTTACACCACCTCTTAGACTTGCTCAACGCTTGCTTTCATTTCCTCTGTGCTCACTTGCTTCTTCAGCTTCCTAGCTTTTGGTTTCCTCTCTCTATTTGTGCTCAAAGGACACGTTGAATCAATGGACAGGTCCAAACGATCCACGAGGAACCCATCTTCCCTATTTACCATAACAGTGCTCCATTTGGAAATGTTTTCGGGCATACATAGAGTTCTGCTTCATTTAAGGGACATCCATGTCCAATCGCAATCAGTATCGCCATGAATCATCCCATTTACCTGATGTTCAACCTTCTAAAACCACCGGAAATAGCCATCGTAAGCCTTTTGGCTTAAAACCACCCCGCAAGAAAAAACACAGTTACACAAGAAAATATATGGAAAACAGGCGAGAAACACTAATGGCGGATTTCAAATTTAGTTTACCCACACCTATTCCTGTATCGGGTCTGTGCTTAAATCGCAATCGGTGATTCGTGACTCCCAGGGGTCCTTTATATATCAGACCCATGACTCCACTGATGGCCGCCAGCTGATCCTCCACTGCTTCGATGGATTGGATGTGATATGGTATTAAACCATGGTTTATATGCCTATCGGGTCCACAACCTTATCGAAATTGGCGCTTTCATGTGGCAAGGCTTCTCGGCTTGCGATTTGTGACAGATGCGATGATAGGTTAAGTCATATTGTAATGTAGAGGCAGGTCCGCATACGTTCATCATAATTGGGGGTTTCCCTTGATGGAGGTCCGATGTGATATCGCTATCGAGAGTCGCACATTACAAAGGTCCAGGTCTAGACCTTAATGTAGACCACACCTTTATAGCAATGCGATATGAGGTGCTGGACGTGATATGACTCACTGCTCTTGTGTAATAAGTTTAAAGTCCAGTTTCCGCCTTCGATAGCGTAATGAAATATATACATGAGTTTTAGCCTCTGATAGTGTATTTGTCGAGGGTGCATAGTTTGCCCGCTGATAATGTTAAGGCTACTCCTGATAGTGTTTAAATGCATGGATATATATATATATATATATATATATATATATATATATATATATATCTATATCTATATCTATATCTATATCTATATCTATATATATATCTATATCTATATCTATATCTATATCTATATCTATATCTATATCTATATCTATATCTATATCTATATCTATATCTATATATATATATATATATATATATATATATATATATATATATATCTATATCTATATCTATATCTATATCTATATCTATATCTATATCTATATATATATATATATATATATATATATATATCTATATATATATATATATTGTTCCATTGTTTTTACTTTGTTTATATATATTTCTCTGCTTATGCTCTTCTTATACACCTTACTCTTGGCATATGCGATATGCGATAACTCTACTCCTTTGATAGAGTATTCCTTTGGCATCGTTGCTCCGATAGCTGTGAATGCATATATAGATGGGTTTTCTCCTATGGTAGCTCCTAATAGTGTTATCTATGGCATATATGGCTCTGTTTGCTATTAAACACATCCATTGCTCCTCCGATGGCTCTCGATAACTTTTTCTTATTCCTGTGTGGCTCCGATGGCTCTGTGTGCTCCTCTTCTTTGGCTCTGATATGACATATACATATGTGGCTGTACTTGCCTCCGATATGCCTCATTGCTCTGATATGACTATTTTGGCATATATATATATATAGATATATGGCTCCTCCTGCAGCTCCTCTTAGTCAAATGTGGCTCCTCTGGCTTGGCAGTGTCTTTCAAAGATCTCCTTGCATATATGAATGCCTCTCTTGCTCTGATATCCTGTGATATGCTTTGATCTTCCTCCTGTGGTAACTCCTCTTGCTTATGGTTGGCATATACAAATGGCGTTTCTCCTGTCTCTTCATGGATCTACTCAGCTTCCCCTTGGCTTCATGTCATTTTCTAGTATCTAGAATATTGCCATATTGATATCAATGACAACCTAGGTCAATAATCTCCCCCTTTGTTATTGACGACAATATTCTTCTTCTCTCCCCCTTTGACATCAATGGAAAAGGAGTGCTCTGGGACCCCCCCTATCAAGCTGCTTTTGTTCTTCATGAATGGTAGATCTTCATGGGTCTGTGAATCCCCCTGTCATAGTGATATTCCTCTTTTTACTCAAGATAGAAGGATGGATGTTTTATCATCAATTTGCACTCTATTCCCTCTTCATGTCTCAGAACTACCTTATCATGGTTTCTACAATACTTAAATGTGCTCTACTTCAATGCTTACAATCAAGTTTCAAATAGCTATACACCAAGTGTCCAAGTCCAGGATTTTATGCTTCAATCCATATTGTTATCTCCACAGGTAACATTGAGAGGCCTTCATAGTCTGAATCAAGAGAAAATACCCCTAAGATTGTCTTTCTTGCCATCTTTCTTCAGATTTGTGTTCGTTTGTGTCTCTATGCTTCTCCTTAAGTTACTTCCATCTAGTATTCAATCATCAGTGCATTTGGACAAAAATGTGAGGGGTTGGGCCTTACTGTTGCCATATTTCTTAAGTGATTTGTATCAGCTTAAGTTATGCTTGACTGCACAACATTCTCCTTTCTATGAGCCATCTTTTCCATGTGTTCTTGTACAATTCTTTGCATGTTATTTCTGCTAGCAGATTTAGATATACAATCTGTGATTGTCTTTTAAAATCATTTTGCTGATTTGCATCTATTTGAATTACTTTAGTTTTTTTATATGCTTCCAACTCCTCTTACTTCAAACTCCATTCCAGATGTATCTGTTTGTCTGAAGATTGCCTCTGTTAGTGTCCATAGTTTATCTGTTCTCACATTAAATCCCTGAGTCAAGACATAAACTTCTATGATAACAGAACCATAGATGTTTTCCCTATTTGTTTAGTATTACATTCCATTCTCTATTGTTCCAAATACTACTTAGAGATTAAGTGGAAAGCATCTTTAACAACAACCCAAAGAATGGTTACAGGATCATGTTCTTCAATGGAGTACTCCTGAGAAATGATCTTCATCAGAGAATGATTGTTAATATAGCTCAGCAAGGATTTCATAAGGACCCTTTCACTAATATCACCAGCAATAATGATCAAGAATCACAGACTCCCCCTAACTGTATGCATCATCTCCTTTTGGCAGAGTCTTCCCATCAAATGCTTAGATTGTCAAAATTCGGGCCAATGACATATGCTATTGGCTGGAGAGCTCAATGGACTTTCAGATTGTATTGCCTTCCTTCTCCATACTTGTATAACTTTCTTCTTTTCATGGTTCTAGCTTGTGTAAGGGCCCATGTTAAGTTACAATCTTGTGCCATATGACCAATGTTATGACACTTGAGACATTCTACATTGTTCATGAATAAGAATTCATGATTTCGTCTTGCAAAATTGTTTCTTCTAGATTGTTGGGGACTATAATATCTATCTCTATGGAATGGTTGGGCACCATAACATTTATCTTTATGATATGCTTTACAGTCTTTTGCCATGTGACCAAAGTTTTAACAAGAATAACAATAACCAAAAAATAACTTTGATACGTAGGAGATGGAGGTTTCCTTGATGTGATTCTGAAGCCTTTCTGCCTTGAGATCCTTTGATGATAACTATTTCCTCTCGCCTCTTTGACATCATCTACATTTCTTCTTGGAGTAGGATTTCTACTATTGTAGCCTTGATTTTTCTCCTTGCATTTTCTATAACTGGGAGCATCACCATTTCTTTTTGGCTTCTTCACTTCTCTTTTGTTTAAAGAATTTTAATTCTTGTTTGAGGGTTCACCTACATACCCAAGACCTAATTTATTAGATGGACATCTGTGATAGTTGAGCATGTCATCCAAGGCTTGAGAGCTCTTCAAGATCTTGTTCATCCATTCAACCTTTGTTCTGAGGAAGACAATCTTTTCTTCCAATCTTTCACACTTACTATTCTTCTTAGCAAGTTTTTCCTCAATTTCTTCCTTGATACGAGTAGCTTCATCTGCTTCTAGTTTAAAGGGGATGATATCTGACTTTATTTTGAAGATTTCTTCATCCTTTGCTTCTAGTTGACAGATCATGGTGTTTCTTTCCTTTCTTGCTTCATCAACCTATCCTTCTATAACTTCCAATGCTTCCATGGTATTTTTAGCTCCTTGTGCTTGTTTCCTTGCTTCTTGTAGTTGAGACTTGAGAGAGGAGACCTTTACCTTGTACTGACCAATCTCTTCTTCAAGTTTGTTCAAGCTCTTGTGCCTTTGTTCAAGTTGACTTGACAAGGTATCTTCCTGCTTATTTGCTTTATTCAGTTGATTTGTCATGGATATGACTTCTTCATGATGCTTTATTTTACTTTGATGAAATTCTTTCTTAATCTTGGTAAGCTCTTCATCCATTTCTTGTACTTGAAGCCTGATGAGGTCAACTTTCTTTCTTGTTTGATCTTGGTCACCAACTAGAGCTATCTTCTTAAGTGCCTCATTTTCCTTTTTCAAATTGTTAATCTCTTCCATGGCAGTCATAAGTTGAGTGAGGAGTTCTTGTATGAAGTCTTTTTTATTCTCTTCATATTCTAGATCTGCTTTAGCCTTGATGTCATCATTCTCATTTTCAGCTTTTATGATGGGTTTATGATCTCCTTCTTGATTGATGGTCATGGTCAGTGCTCCTTTTTAGTGAAGGTCATGAAGTTTATCCCATATATCCTTTGTTGATGAACATTTTCCTAGATTGTTCTTTACAGAATCAGGTAGCCCATTCAAGATTGCCTTCATTGATTTTTCATTGTACTCCATGGATTCTTCATCCATCCTGCTATCAACAATCATTGATTTCCAGATTTCTAAGCCTTGATTCTAGAGGAAACTCCTCATTCTTGCTTCCCATATATTAAATTTCCCATTGAGCCTTAGAGCCTCCTCAACTTGATTGTCTTCTATTTTCATAGTAGAGGGAGACATATCCTTAAGAGGATTGGAGACTTTCTTCCTTGACCTCGCCATTTGTGTTGTAAAAAGTCAACCTTCAAGCTGTTAAGCTTCAAATGAAGGTAGTGGCTCTGATACCAATTGTTGGAAATACTGAGGGGGGTGGTGAATCAATATTTCTTTTTCCGACTATTATTTTACCAGTTAAAACATATATATATACAGAACACAAGAATAACTGCTTTTATTAATATAAAATGTGCAGTAAAATAGATATAATATATAGATGGTTGCAATTGGTTTCCAAGCACCAACTTGGACTTTTGTGAGGTTCCAACCTCCAGAGCTCCAACTCTATTTTGCCAAGACACCAATCTTGGACTTAGGAGCACCAGCTCCAAAGGACTTCAATCCTTCCTACTTCTGAGGGCACCAGCCCCAAGGAATCCTATCCTTCTTGCTTATGAGGCACCAACCCCAAGGAATCCTATCTTTCATGCTTCTGAGACACCAGCCACAAGGACTCCAATCTTACTTACTTCTGAGGCACCAGCCTCAAGGGTTCTAGCACAATATTGTCAAGGCACTTTTGATAATAATGTTCTACTCTCAGAACTCTTCTCTATTGAGTTCTGCCTGGTTATTCTCAGTAGTCTCTAAGCTACAACATCAATGACAACCAATTTTCTCATGAAGGAGTCTTTACAACTCTTCCTACCATTCACACAGAGTCTCCAATAGCTGACCTTTGATCATATCTCCACACTACTTTAGTCAGTCCACTACAAATACACTAAAACTTTGCATAAGAACCTGCTTTCAGTTCAAGCATATGTTCTAATGTCACAGTGAATGTTTCAGCAAGACTGCTTCTCTGTTGGAAACTTCTACCCTTTGAATGCCTCCTGTCCTATTGGTCCCTCAACCCTCTTTTTGTTCTGTTGGACCCTCTTTCTATTCTATTGTTTTCTCCAACCATTTGAACAGTGTTCAACAGCTGCAGTAGCCTTCACCAGCATTCACCAGCGACTTTGTACAACGCTTAACCACCTCTGCTGCTCCTGCTACCTCATATTCTGGTTCTTCTCAATACCAACAGCTACAACAGTTCTCTGTTTTTACTTTTTATGCATTCCCATGCTTCTGTCCATTCGTTTCTACTTACACTGCTTCTTAGACTTCCTCAACGCTCGCTATCATTTCCTCTATGCTCGCTTGCTTCTTTAGCTTTCCAGCTTTTGGTTTCCTTTGTCTATTTGTGCTCACAAGATATGATGAATCAATGGATAGGTCCAAATGATCCATGAGGAACCCATCTTCCCTGTTTACCATAACAGTGCTCCGTTCGACAATGATGTCGAGCACACACAGAGTTCTGCTTCATTTAACAAAAATCCATGTCCAATCGCAATCAGTATCGCCATGAATCACCCCATTTACTTGACATTCAGCCTTCTAAAATCACCGACAATAGCCATCGTAATCCTTTCGGCTTAAAACCAGCCCACAAGAAAAAACACTGTTACACAAGAAAATATATGAAAAAAAGGCGAGAAACACTTATGGCGGATTTCAAATTTAGTTTACCAACACCTATTCATGTATCGGGTCCTTGCTTAAATCGCAATCGGTGATTCGTGACTCCTCGGGGTCCTTTATATATCAGACCAATGACTCCTCAATGGCCGACGACTGATCCTCCACTACTCGATGGATCGAATGTGATATGGTATTAAACCATGGTTTATATGACTGTCGGGTCCATAGCCTTATCGCAATTAGCGCTTTCATGTCGCAAGGCTTCTTTGCTTGCAATATGTGACAGATGCGATGATAGGTTAAGTCATATTGTAATGTAGCGGCGGGTTCACATACGTTCATCGCAATCAGGGGTTGCCCTTGGCAGAGGTCTGATGCGATATCATTATCGGTGATCACACATTGCAAAGGTCCATGTCTAGACCTTATGGTAGACCACTCCTTTATAGCGATGCGATATGAGGTGTCGGACCCGATATGACTCACTGCTCCCATGTAATAAGTTTCAAGTCCAGTTTCCGCCTCTAATAGTGTAACGACATATATACGTGAGTTTTGGCCTCCGATAGTGTATTTGTCGGGGATGCATAGCTTTCCCGTCAATAATGTTAAGGCCGCTCCCGATAGTGTTTAAATGCATGAATATATATATTTTTCCAATGTTTTTACTTTGTTTATATATATTTCCCCGCTTATGCTCCGCTTATACACCTTACTCTTAGCATATGCGATATGCGATAGCTCTACTCCTCCAATAGAGTATGAATGCAATGATTAATTGTGCCTTTGACTTTGGCCTGCTAAATTCTTTGTTCAGTGCCGCTTGAATATCTACGATCCCCACATTTGGATTGTCATTGGAATGATTAATGTACTGGTTCGGTGCGCGATTATGCAGGGCGGTGACCAACGTTGCCATCTTTATATTGTCATCTCTGACACCTTGTGCTTTCCATACAACTTTTATCACAAATCAAAATTGGTCCAGATCTTCATTCCCTACTCCCTTGAACATTGGTAGCTTTATCGCACTTGCCATACTAATTCGCGGCGGTGGTGGGGGTGGTATGGGCGAAGACAGGGGTGAAGACGGTGAAACTAGTGGTGGTGTGGATGGGGGGGTATGTGCGGAATTCTCTGTCTTATTAGATTGATTGCACTTCTTGGTGAGACCTGCGCGAGCTCTTCTTCATCCCTTTACGGAGGTAAAATCAAGGAGCTAGTTTCTAGTTCTGTGAAACCCTCATTTCTATAAATTCTCCAACTTTGCATAGCCCCAAACATCAATTTTTTTGCACAACCCTCTTTTCACTCGGTAGAATTTTAATCCAAGTGTTTAAAGAGTTAACGTAATTACGCCGCGATCCTTTGAGGAAGTTTCATTCCACCTCACTATAACTGACTGAAGTATCTACGGTGAACTCGGTGATGAATCCTCCTATGATTCGATCGAGCCAGTGATCGACAACACACATGATCTTATCTTTCGATACTTCCAGTCTGCGTACAAATCTAGAGTCCACACAATAGGTTTTTAGAGTTTACACTTTCCTTGGCTACCTACTAGCTTCATGATCCACTCGTACAACTTAGTGGGGAAGGATACAAAGAAACTTTTGTGGATATCTGTATATAAGTAGCATTCTAAACACTCTTCCTTTGATAGCCGCAAATTCCTATTTTCCTGCATCACAAACTCGTGAATCTTCCTGTCCAACCAATATTCAATTCCTTTCTTTTTCGGATTTCAGTGTTACAACATTAGACATCTCTATGCAGATCCCGATCTCTATAACAGAACCACTTGTTGGTTTGTTGGGCCCTGACCCAGGGTCGAAGTTAATTAGCCAAACAAATCCCAGTACTACTGGCCCTTTTAGCAACAGTCCACGAACTGCAGATTGAGGTCTCATCCAAAGTAGTATGGGAGGGTGCTAGAACTAGGTTTTCGTACCCTTGAGATGTCTTAAGGGGTTCGAGTGGTCTCATCAGGTATCCATGCATACAAGTCACTCCGTGCACTTCCCTGTCCTTTACGCCCTGATATACTATCTTCGCGCAGCCCTAACCAGGGATTGTGGAGCTTCTGCACTACTAGAGCCACACTCAGTGCGATCTTACTTATGTTCTTATACCAATTAACCTTCGTGTACTTGGATGTCTTATGTTATAATTAGCTAAACATTCAAATAAGTTCGTGCAGCGTATAAACATTAATACTTGCAAATTATACCCAATCATTTATATTAAACAAGAAAAGATGCACATAGATATGGTAAAATTTCTGTTTATTGATTTTTCCAATGGTTACAGACTCAATCTGCCCTATGCACTCAGCTGTAGGGGTCTGTGAACTCAGGTGTAGACTACTAGGTCTCTGTGCACTCAATTGCTGAGCCTTCTCCTACTCTACGACTCACAGACACACTTCTCAATTCGACTCAATCACTTAGACTTTTCATCTTCGTCTATTCTTCGTTATCCTCTACACTTAGAGCCTCACTCTATTTATACAATCCCATGGTCCACGGACCATGGGTAGGTCTATCAAGCTGACATTACATTACAAAAACTAGGGTGGACAACCCTGTGAATCTGTTATAACTTTGCGTTTCGCGCCCGCAATTCGCGGAGCTTTTACAAAAGACTTGGTCAAAACATGGTTTTCAAGCCCCAAAACATGCCTTGGGGGGATTCTATGCCCGAAAATCCTCCCCTACCTTCTCAGGATCCTCCTTCAGCTCCTCAGCTTCCAAAATGGGTATGTGCTACTCGGGATGGAGCAGGTGATCTTGTCGGTGATCCTACAGATCAGCGACATACATGTTCTTAGTTTGATAGAGCCTCTTCTTTACTGGCTCAAGCTTCAGTGAATTAAGATCTTGACACCTTTGCAGAAGCCTCAGCCTATCCAGATTGGGAAGCAGCTATGAATGAAGAATATCATTCATTATTGGCAAATCATACATGGGATCTTGTTCCTCTACCAAAGGGACGAAAACTTGTCAGATGCAAATGGGTTTATAGAACCAAGTATGGACCAGATGGGAAAGTTGATAAACATAAAGCTCGTCTTGTTGCTAAGGGTTTTTCACAAGTTCAAGGCATTGATTATACTGAAACCTTCTCCCCTGTTGCCAAAATGAACTCTATCCGCCTTTTTCTTTCCCTTGCTACCTCTTTCAAATGGGAAGTCCATCAGATGGATGTTAAATCTGCCTTCTTGCATGGGGACTTGCATGAAGAAATCTATATGGAACAATCTATTGGCTTTATACAAATAGACTCCAGCCTTGTATGTTGGCTTAAGAAATCCCTTTATGGTCTCAAGCAAGCTCCTCGAGCTTGGTATGCCAAAATGGATAACTTTCTTTTAGAAAATGGATTTTCTAGGTGTCATTCTGACAATACTGTCTACACCAAGGAAGTGGGCAAGTCTCTTATCATTCTTGTTCTTTATGTTGATGATCTTATCCTGACTGGTAGTGATCCCAACCTTATAAACCATGTGAAGACTAGCCTTAAAAGGAAGTTTGAAATGATAGAATTAGGACACTTACATTATTTTCTTGGTCTTCAAGTCTTGCAATCCAAGGAAGGTATTTCCCTTTCCCAGTCCAAGTATGCCTGTGATATTCTACGCCATTTTCACATGGAAGATTGTAAGCCAACCCCTTCTCCCTTTCAGTTTGGAGTCAAACTTTCAGTCACTTGTACTTCTCCTGAAGTTGATGCTACCTTATACCATTAACTTGTAGGAAAATTTTTGTATCTAACCCATACTCATCCTGACCTTTCCTTTGTAGTTGTCCTTGTTGCTCAGTTTATGCAAAACCCAAGTGAAAGTCATTGGAAAGCAGCTAAAAGAATATTTCGTTATGTTCGAGGTACAATTCCGTTTGGGATTCGTTACAGTGTCGAAGCATCTCCTCTATTGGTTGGTCTCACTGATTCCGATTGGGCTGGTGACCATGATGATCAGAAGTCTACTGCAGGTTATGTGTTAACTCTTGGTTCAGGACCTATTACATGGGCTCGCAAGAAACAAGGTGCCATTTCTCTTTCTTCAGTAGAAGCAGAGTATCGTGGTGCCGTAGAAGCTAGTAAGGAAGCCTTGTGGCTTCGTTAGATCCTGTCAGAGTTTGGCTTTTAGCAGCAACATCCGACTACACTTTGGTGTGATAATCAAAGTTCCATTCAACTATGCAAATATCCAGTCCAACATCAGCGCAACAAACACATTGAACTGTGAATGCACTTCATCAGAAAGCTCATTCACGACCATGTTCTTGAAGTGAAATATTGTTCAACAGATGATCAAGTTGTAGACATCTTTACAAAGGCTCTCACAGAGGTGAAGTTCACTAAACTTCGATTTATGGTTGGAGTTTAGGAAGTTGTCACTAAGGGGGGATAGGCTCTAGTGCCTCCTTCCTTCTCCTATTGTGTCATATTTGTAAATCCTTCAGTCCTATCCCAAGTTGTTCTTATGGGGGGATGCTAGGATATTCCGACACATAGGAAATAAGTAAGTATAACTTGGTCTAGTATAGAGTTAGGTAAAGTGTGTTTCTTTACTATGTACATTTTGTAACTTACAATCCGACGGTCATGATATGTAGTGATCCAGCGGTTCATTCTCTCCTCGGTATTACCGACACTTGATCCGTGGCTTGACACCTGATTGGTCCATAATCTCTATTTAAAGAGCCTGGAGGGTCATTTGTAGGTTAATCGTCCATGAGAGAAGCTTATGTAAATTTTCATTCTTTTATTAATAAATTTCCTGAAGTGGCCGCGTTGGCTTAGGCCGTGGACTATTTCCCTCTTTGAGGGTTTTAACCACGTCAAAATACTGGTGTATTGATCTATGATCTGTGTGTGAGTGGTGTCCTTTGGTGTTCTGTCTGATGAACTTACCCTGTAAATTCCTACAATATCACAACATAAAACCTTGATAAACAATGCATGAACATATAAACAACTTATACTACCAACATCACGAAGTGGACAACACAATCACAGTTCTTTATTAATGTATAAGAGTGATTAAAAACATCAGTTGTATTAAGCTTCCATTACCCCTCCAACTCCTCTCTCTCTCTCCCTTCTTAACCTCTTCCGATTCCTTAGTCTGAGACTCTGATCGACAATCAGATAGGAAATCCTTTCAAATGGTTTTACCTATTTCACAATGGCCCCAACCTTGCATATATAGCATGTGAGGGTATGGTTGCCAAGTCCTTCATGTGTTCCATTAGGAAAAAGCAATGATGTTTCCATGCCTTTGTGCTCTTTCCCATTTTCATAATCCATTTCCACCAAGCAGGTTGAGTTGTGCTATTTCCCTTCTTTTGCGACCTGACATAGGACAAAATATTGGGATATTTCTCAGTCAAATCGTTCTCTTGACCCATAGAAGCTCATTAGGGTTCACTAACACTCTTCCCGAGGTAACATATAGAGTTACCCTAGGAACTAATGCATCCTTACCCTTGCTAGGAAGCTTTATAAAGAAGGTTGATAGTCTTTAGACAACGTTAGCTTGACAACTGGGCCTGTGAACTTGGTCAGTCCTCTAGTCATCATGTCTTTCTCCTTCGAGCTGATGAGGAGGTCATTTTCCTGTATAACCGATGCCCCTAAAGTGCGAGATCAGAGGTTGCGATGATGGCCGATATTTAACTTTCCTTTTCTTTGTAAAAAAGGGAAAGAGGATCAGAGCTTCGAGCAGTATGAGAAACCTGATACAACACATATATAATAACAACTAAGATCATGTCCTGAGTCAGGCATTCCCACGCTCAGTAGCTATGTCAGAGTGATTTTCTAAATAAATAGATATGACTATGCTGGCCGTCGATAAGCATAATGTGGAACCAGTGTCATAATAGGATCATTATGATGAGATGTCTCCAAAAAATAATAAACACAACTTGGGAGAGGAAACAAGGCCGAGTGATGCAAGCCTGATCCAGATTTAAACAGGAACACAACGAATTACAAAGATAACCATAAACACAGAGATGTGATCTATCGTTAGAAAATTTGAGACAAACAATGGTGGGGGTCCAAGTCGACTTGGCAGGTGGCCACCAATATCCACCTAGATCATTCCTCCCCCCTTAGGAAACAATGGTCCCCATTGCGTTGAGTTCCTTAATGAGATGAGGAAACTTCTGCTGAACTTGGTCCCTGGTGAGCCACTTGCCCGGTGAAGGAGTTGGCCTGCTTTGACAAATCGATACAATTGGATATTTTGTTGGCAAGTGTTCTTAATCTATGTGTTCATGATCCAATCAGTTGTAGCTTGTTCCATGCAATCTAGATTTAATTCTATGGGTGTGAGCTGTTCTGCAATGTCGGATGTGTCTAGTAATGGTGAAAAGTATGGCCGAAGGTGGTCCACATTGAACACTGGGTGCGGGCCAAGGAATGAGGGAATGCTGAGGTCAAATTCATAGTCTCCCATAACCTTGGTAATGGTGTAAGGACCATATCGGAGTGGTCTCAATTTCCGATAGGCTCTGGTAAGGCATTCCTTTTTCAAATGCATCCAGACTTTATCGCCCCCCTGAACTTGTGTGGCACTTGATGTTGATCATGTCACTACTTGTACTTGGCATTTGATTTCTACAGAATGTCATGGACCTTTTGGCAAATATGTTGGATGTGCTCAATGAAGCTGGTTGCATTATCTGTTTCGGACTGGACATGAGCTGATTTTGGGATCCAATGGGAAAATCTCTATGTATATGTGTTTTATGTGTTATGCTCTCACATTGTTTATTTTTCTGTGTTTTAGAACTTGTATGCAGGTAATTTCTGTACGGGGTTAAAACCTACATTTGGTATCAGAGTTGTTTTGGCTTCAAGGGGACGCCTTTGTTGCTGAGGGATTTTGCTCAAGCCCGTGGTAGACCCTGTTCAGTGGGAAATCTGCGAGATTGATTCGTGTGGCGAAAGAAGATGGTGAGTAGTGGAAAGATAGAGATCAAAAAATTTAATGGTTAGATATTTGAGTTGTGGAAACTCAAGATGGAGGATCTGTTAGTGGATAAAGACCACTGTATCATGGTAGATCCGGGCACTAAACCAATGGGAGTGTCCGATGAAGAATGTAAGAAGTTGGATTGGAAGGCAAAGAGCACAATACGATTGTGTGTCTCAGAATCGGTATTGCTGAATGTATCAGGGGAAGCTATAGCGAAGGATTTGTGGGACAAGTTAGGGACTTTGTACCAATCTAAGTCTCTAGTGAATAAACTATTCTTGTGGAAAAAGTTGTATAACCTAAGGATGAAAGATGGAGACTCAGTGACAGAGCATTTGAATGCATTTAATACTGTGGTAAGTCAGTTAGCATCTGTTGATATTAAAATTTCAGATGAAGATAAGTGCATTAGTTTGTTGTGTTCTCTACTAGATTCATTGGATAGTTTGGTTATTACAATAGGTAGCAATGCAACTGCCTTGCATTTTGATGAAATAGTCTCATCCTTGTTGACGGAGGAGATTAGATGGAAAAATATGGAGAGCCAAAATGGTGATGCCTTGTCTATACGAGGGTGGACCCAGAACAGAAACAAAAATAAGTCATCGAGTGGGAGATCTAAATCTCCAGGAAAACCTGTAAAGGTGGTGTGCTGGAAATGTGGAAAGGAAGGGCACTACAAAAGGAACTGTAAATCTAAAGTTCCTGACAAAGGAAAGGGATCTGATGAGGCTCCTTCTGCAGAGGTGAAAACCACCTCAGATGAAGGTGGGGATGTGTACTTGGCTTCTTCAAGTACACATGTAGATCATGAGGCATGGTTGATTGACTCAGGTGCATCCTTTCACTTCACTCTCCATAGAGAGTGGTTCCGCGAGTATGAAAAATATGATGGTGGTCATGTCTTCTTGGGGGATGACAAGAAGGCTAGAATCGTTGGTCACCGAAAAGTAAAGTTCAAATTGCAAGGTGGAAGGGTTAGAATGCTTCCAGGTGTTCTACATATTCCTGCATTAGCCAGAAATATGATTCTTGTTAGCAAGATGGATGATGCAGGTGTAAAAACAGTGTTCGAAAAGGATACCTACAAGATGGTTCGGGGATCACTGGTATTGATGCAGGGAGTTCAGATTGGAACTCTGTACAAGCTACAAGGTAGCACTGTTATTGATGGGTGCAATAGTTCTGTGGTTCCTGAAAGTGGAGTAGAAAATCTAGTGGTCTCTGGAGAGAATACCATGCTGTGGCATCAAAGGCTTGGACATATTGGAGGAAAGGGCCTTCAGATACTTCATGGTAAAGGTATGAGTAATAGCTCTCTAAATTTTGATTTCTGTGAAAATTTTGTATATGGAAAGAAAAATCGGGTGAGTTTCCCCTCTGGTAGTAAGAGGGCAAAACATATATTAGAAATTATGCACAGTTATGTGTTTGGACCTGTGAAGGTTCCATCATTAGGTAAGTCTGTGTACTATTTATCATTTATAAATGAATTCTCAAGGAATACATGGATATATTTCCTTAAGAAGAAATCTGAAGTCTTTGATAGGTTTAAAGAATTTAACGCTCTGGTGGAAAACTAGACAGAGAAGAAGATAAAAGTGCTGAGGACAGATAACGGTGGAGAGTTTTGCAGTAAGTAATTTGAAGAATTCTGTAAGAAGTGTGGTATAGCACGGAAGATGACTACTCCATATACACCTCAGAAAAACGGAGTTACGGAAAGGATGAATAAGACATTGATGGAAAGGGCAAGAAGCATGCTCAATGGTGTCGAGTTAGGACAAGAATTTTGGGCAGAGGCGGTGGATACTGCATGTTACCTGGTCAACAGGTCACCTTCATCAGCGTTGGAGGATAAGACTCTACAAGAGGTATGGACTGGTAAGAAACCCTCTCTTTCACATCTGAGGGTATTGGGATGTGATGCATGTGTACATGTTCCAAAGGAGAAATGAACTAAGTTGGATAGTAAATCTGAAAAGTGCATCTTTATTGGGTATAATGATGGTTTAAAGGGTTATAAGCTTTGGGACCCAGTCACACGGAAGGTTGTGTACAGCCGAGATGTGGTGTTCAGAGAGGTGAAAGATGTTAGTAAACATGAAGTCCAACGAAAGGAACATGAGAAGATAGAGTTTGAGCTAAAGGAGGAAGAATCGGACTCTACAGTAGAGGAGGAATCATAAGATGAAGAGCCACAAACTCCAGTTGTGAGAAGATCAGTTCGAGAAAGAAGGAAGCCTAAAAGGTATAGTCCATCTGATTTCTGTTCAAATTTTTCTTTATCTACTACTGACGATGATCCCAGAACTATGAAGTAAGCAGTAGATTCAGAGGATGGAAAGCTATGGAAAGAGGCCATGGTTGATAAAATGGCATCTTTACACAAAAATGAGGCTTGGGATCTGGTGGAGTTGCCGGCTGGAAGGAAACCCATTGGCAGCAAATGGGTGTTCAAAAATAAGAAAAATGCAGAAAGAAAAGTGGAGAAATACAAAGCTCAGTTGGTAGCAAAAGGTTATTCCTAGGTGCCGGGAATTGATTTTGGTGATATTTTTTCTCCTGTTGCCAAGGAAATTTCTATTAGATTACTTTTATCTGTTGCTGCTGCTTTTGATTTTGAGGTAGAACAGATGGATGTGAAGATAGCATTTCTTCATGGGGATATGGAAGAGGAAATCTACATGAAGCAACCTGAAGGCTTTGTAGCGAAGGGTAAGAAAGAACTGGTATGCAAGTTGAAGAAGTCTTTGTATGGGTTAAAATAGTCACCAACGATGTGGTATAAGAAATTTGATACATTTATACAGGGACTTGGCTTCACCAGAAGCAAAGTAGATCACTGTGTGTATTTTAAATTAATTGGTGACCATGTTATTTATCTGGTCTTGTATGTGGATGATATGTTGTTGGTTGGAAATGACAAAGAAATTATCCAGGATTTGAAGATCCAATTGTCCTTTAAATTCGACATGAAAGATCTTGGTGCTGCAAACTATATTTTAGGCATGGAAATTAAAAGAGATTGGGCAAAGAGGAAGCTCTGGTTAAACCAAAGGAAGTATGTTGAGACAATACGACAAAGGTTTAATATGTAGGATAGTAAACCAATGAAAATTCCTATTCCTATAGGTGTGAGGTTATCTGTTGAACAGTGTCCCAAGACAAAAGAAGAGGAAGAGGACATGTCCCGTGTTCCATATGCAAGTGTATTTAGTAGCCTGATGTATGCAATGGTCTGTACTAGACTAGACATTACACATGCAATGGTACCCTGAACTATCGTCAGGTGACTGTATTCGTATCTGTCACCAAGCCTGGCACTATTTAGTTCTTAACGATACTTTATATCGCAATGGTGTTGATAAAATTTTTCAACATTGCCTCGCTCATGAGGAGGCTGAACACGTTTTAAATGATTGCCATGTTGGGGCATGTGGCAGCTATATTTCTGGCATATCTATTGCTCAGAAAATTTTGTGCGAAGGCTACTACTAGCCAACCTTGTTCAAAGATTATATCAATGCTATCCGGAAGTGCCACCATTGTCAAGTGTTTACAAAGAAAATGTGTATTCCTTTGGCCCTACTACACCCAGTTATCTCCATTGGCCACTTTTCCAAATGGGGGATAGACTTCGTAACTTCCAACCCCACTTCCTTTGTTGGACACAACTATATTATCATAGTTGTGGACTATTTCATGAAATGGGCCAAAGCCCTTACCACCTGCCAGGAAGATGGAGAAACTGTGATGCTATTCCTATTTAGTTAGGTCATCTATCGCTTCGGTGTGCCCCGCATGATCGTTACAAACCATGGGTCTCATTTTCAAAATCACATCATGTCTGACTTAACATTGTTGCTTGGTTTTCGCCAGGATCAATCATCCTCCTACTACCCCCAAGCTAAAGGTCAAGTAGAGGCTGCCAATGGCGTCTTAAAGACCATGATATGCAGGTTAGTAGGGAATCATAAAACCCATGGGCATCGAATGTTATATCCTTCGATGTGGGCATATCGAACTTTAGTAAAAACTACTACAGGCTTCACACCTTTTCAACTAGCTTATGGCCTGGAAGCAGTTTGACCAATTGAGTGTCAGATTCCTTCCTTACAAATCATCGTTGAACTCTTTCCTGACACCAATTCTGAAGAAAAGCATCTACCATACCTAAATCAACTGAATGAAACCTGTCGAGATGATGAATTGGCACGCGAAGCCCACAAGTGCTGAGTCCAAGCTCAATACGACAAAAAGGTCAAGCCTCGTTCTTACTGAGATGGAGATCTTGTTTTACTCTACGATAAAATACATGACCTCTTGGGGCCAAGAACACTTCAACCGTTATGGCTCGGTCCATATGCCATCACAAAATCCCTCTCAAAATGGAAATATGCACTTCAGTACTGGGAAGGAGTCCCACTCACTGAGCCCCAAAATGGGCTCTATTTGAAAAAGTATTATACCTAGTACTGTACTAGGCATGTTCTTTGTAATTTGATTTATTTATAAGTTCTTCTTCTTTTTGATGTGACTGGATTTTTTGGTATTTCTTGAAGTATTTGTATCATACATATTTGTCATTATGCATATGTCTTCATTACCCTTAGCATACGTAGGTTAAGTGGATGGTGCTAGTTGTCACACGTGGCACATTACATCAGATGCTTGGGTCATTTACACACCTGAGTTGGAACTGTTTTGTTCTGAGGGAGTCTTTCTTAGTACTGAAACCAACAATACTGTTGAGTACATCTCTATAATTTCACTTCTCACTGAAGCGTCATCAAGGGACATCTCTAATCTGGTGGTCAAGTTAGACTCTCATCTTGTTGTTATGCAATTGACAAATCGTTATCACATTCGTAATCCAATATTGTTATGTTGTCATTTAAGGGTACGACTCTTGGAACTTCAATTTGAGGTTATCACATATGAACACATTCCTAATTAATTTAATATAGTTGCTGATTCATTGGAAAACTATGTGTTAAATTGGAATTTGTCTCATTCATTATAGATACATGTATGAAAGTAAATGTTTACACAGTTCAAAATTTACAAAAACACTTAAAAAACATTGACATCGTAAAATACCAATATATATATCTATATATATATGTAGATATCGAACCCAGTCTTTTACATCAGAAAATTTCACAAAACTTGGGTGTTTTAAGTAAAAAATGGCTACTAAGGCTAGCTATAAACACCCGCTAGCTATACCACGCATCTACTAATAGATCCTACTGCTCATGAAAAGATAACACTACTCTAGCTATCCTTCGAAGAGGAACCAGAAACCACTCAGGCACACCAACTATGTGTCATCGCATATGAGCGGGTATCTCCCTCAAAGGAAGGAGGGGAACACCGATGCTCAAGCCCTCCAGGTTCCTGAGAACTTCATGAATACTCTCAACATCACCCTTGCGTTCGAGTAGTTGGCCTCCTCTCCTCACTTAGCGAGGCTCGCCTGCAGGTCGCACCCGTGTGACATATGTGTCAAGCAAAAAGCTTCATGTCAGTACTTTTTCACCCATAAAATCAACATAAACATTCAAAAGCTTAAAAATACTTTAAGTACTCTCAAAATCATTCTTACCTTGAGGCCCCCAGTTTGTACTCGGCAGAAAAATCAAGTCAGGGTCACCTGTGAAGTCCATGCCCTCTGCAGGCACAGTCGTCAATCATCACAATCTAGCCACTGAGCCATTCGAACAAATCTTCTTCGAAAAAATGTTGGATGGGTCCTCCTCTTGTATGAGGATGAAGTGAAGCCCATCGAGTATGTCTAGGCTCCCTCGGATCGAGGGGAGCTAAGATCATCTGCAGGCACATAACTAGCACCCTCTCAAGTATGAAGGAGACAATGAGAGTGCCATACCCAAAACTCTATTGTGTTTGTGTCTTACATGCGGTAAACTCTACCTTAAAATAACAAAGCATTGCCTCGCACCAGCTAAATATCTATGGCTGGACACCAACAACTGCAAGCAATAGTTGGGCCTTTGTCACAACATGGTGAATTTTTGACCCTGCTAAGTGCACAATCATCCATAAAATGGCCCTCATAGATCTAGATCTAATCCTCTCTGTAGGAATTATGTTGCTAATGAGTCCACTCTTAGGGATATAGTAAGCTCAGACCAGCTCTAGGGTGGATAGGGGATCAGGCCTACCAGTAGTTAGGTTTGCCCATGCTCATCAGCATGACAAACCTGCCAAGAAATATATATCATCTCAGTCAATGGCCAGATCATGGTCCCCAATCTGGAACACTTGTTTATGTTCATCCCAGCACTGAATAATCCATCTCAAAGTGTCGTCCTGACCTTTCATAAAGTCCAACTATGCATACTTCATCAACCCATAGCAACACAATGTAAGTATGCAAGCTGGATCATTTCGCATCAACGATTCTTGTCTTTCATGGGCATGTTCTCTCCATAGACTAGTCATAATGGCTCAAAACCTGCATAAACCGACCCAAAAACGAGTGCAAACGGGGCAAAAAAAGCTCAATAAATCATTGCCTAGGGTTTTGGGGTGTTCCCTCATGCACTAAACCCCCCACTAGGAATAAACAGGGATGATTAATTCCCTCCTCCAGGTCGTAAAGGGCCTTTAACGCTCCCTACAGGCTTACAAGGGGGTGTTAGGCACAATAAATGATCTAGGGCTCCCCAGATTTTCAAAATTCCACCCCAAAAGTAGCTAAAAAAGGTTGAATAATGCATGATCAGGGTTTTAGCATCTACTAGGACTGACATCACATAGAATGGTTGGATCTCCCATAATTGTCCACGGAAAATCTGCTCCTCTTTAGCTCCAAAACACTCTCACAACTCTCAAATGATGCAAATTGTGAAAGTGGAGGCTCAAGAGCTCCCTTATAGTCACTTTGGAGACATGAATTAGCTTAATTTAAGTCATTAAAGAAGAAGTAGTCCATTTCCAATGATATTTATCATGTGCCATGACCCTATATTGGTAGACATTGCTCATGTTTTCATGAAAGAACTTTCAGGATTGAACAAAAAAAATGACCATGTCCGATTCTTAATGAGCGCTTTCTTTTATGGGATGTTTTCTTGCTTTAAATCTAAAACATCCATGAATTTTTCATCGTCAGGCTCATAAGAACTTACGTCGAGGGTTCGAGCAACTCTTTTTCCCTTTTTTCTAGCTCACTAAACTGAAAAATATTGTCTGAGCATTCTTTTTTGGGACTTTTTTCTCACTCATAAAATAAATAAAAAACCCTGAGTTCCTTCTTCAGCCTCGTTAAAAACTTGTGAAGAAGCTCTGAGAATTATTTTTAGGAATTTTTCTCGCTCGTTAAATTGAAAAGACCCCAATTTTTCATCATCGGGCTCATTAAATGCTTATGATGACGATATGAGCACTTTCTTTTTGGGACTATTTCTTGCTCTTAAATCGAAAAATCCTCGAGTTTTTCCCTTCTTCTGCCTCGTTAAATCTACAAAGAAGGAATGAGCAGTTATTTTCCCTCTTTTTCCTCGCTCAATAAACTGAAAAAAAATACCTCAAGTTTTCTTCATTTGACTCATTAGAATTCGATGAAGGTCTATTGAGTTTGTCATCACGTGATTCATTAAAATTTCACGATGAATATTGAGTTTACTCTGTCTCTTCATACTCATAACAAAATGAGGAAAACATCTATTGAGAATAGGTTTCTCTTTAACCGGACCCAGTATATTAAATTACAAAAAAGGAATCGTTCCAAGTATACTATTAAACCTTTTTCGCACCCAGTTAAGAACTATGACAAAGGGACCACCTTAGAGTCATTCTTTACGATATTTTCATACTCTCGAAATATGAAAATACGACTGATTTGTCTCGTCTCGACTGATTAAATTACACAGGTGAGGAATATAATTGCTCTTTTTATAATCCTTTTCAGACTCTTAAAACATGTAAGGATCAACGAGTTTGGCTGTCTGGACTAGTTAAATTAATGAGATAGGGCATAAAGTCGCTCTTTTTACGGTCCTTTTCAGACTCTTAAAACATGAAAATATCGATGAATTTACTCGTCTGGAGTCACTAAACTAATCAGATGGGGAAAGTGGAAAATACAATTGCTTTGTGTTTTATATTGTGAAAAGAGTTTTTTGGCAACAATCACTCCCTTGAACATGGAACTCCCTTAGGTAAACCTTCCTTGTGATGACCTCTCAATAGGAATCTTACCATCCTATGAGTTTAGCCTATATACCCCAATGTTCTTTCATCTATGTATCCTAACACTCTTTGGTGTTCATGAGTCTAGTGCCGAATGGTTAAAATTGTTATCATGCCTTCTATTGTTCAAGGGAAAACCTTTATCTTCTATTTTCTCCATAAAACCATCAAGCATATCCTATCATCATGCCCTTTGTCACTTTGACCCAATGCTCAAAAAATTCCTCAAAAAATAATCATTCTTGTCCCCTTTCATCTTGATTGATGTAGGACACCTTATTGCCTACCTTTTGACAGGTCTCTTCCCATCGACTTCAAACCTCCATCTAGGATGAAGACCCAAAAACACTTCAGTGCCTTGGTACTTGTAGAAACTAGTGGCAGATCACCTTGTGTTTGGTCAGGGGTTTTCATTATTGGCTCCTCTTTAAACGATTCTATGAGTGTTCAACAATAAAAACATTGTTCACACTCGCTAGATTGTACTATCCATCTTGGAGACCATCATCATTATTGGTGGCCATCCTCGCATTTTTTAATGCTCTTCACTGTTGATTGGTAATCAGACGATTTCGTGCATGTTCGACATTAACGCATATATTCACATGTATCGATCTATGTTGTTTTGGTGAAGTAGAAATCAAGACCTTGGGTAGAGGCTTTGATCCAGGTGCATATTGGTGGCCACCTTCCAAGTCCACTTGGACCCCCACCATTGTTTCTCTCAGCTTTTTAGTTTCCTTAATTGTAGCACAGTTTACTATTTTTAGTAGTTTTTCGGGTCTTTAACTTCCAGAGATATTTTGAGGCCCTGTTGTGCCCTACAACAACCCCCCATTTCATATCATATTTATTTACTAAATCAATATATGAAATGGGTCCCTTTAGAAGTTAGTTGGTATCAATACTTCATTATTTGAAAAAGGTCCGCAAACCAAATGAAGACATTATATAAAACCTTTTAAAAACCCATTTTTGTCAAATAATACAATCTTTTATCGTTGCGATAAAGCGATCGCAAGATCGCATATCGCAATGGCATAGAAAACACAAATAAGTGGCACATTGGTCTCCGCCGATGCGATATCGCTATCGGCTATCGGCAATACTCCATGCACATTTTAAAGCGCCCCATGCCATTAGCCCCGACGCGATGCGCAATCGGCGATCGGCCATCGGCGGTAATCTTTATACAGTCTTAAAACACCCCAGCCCTTTCACCCCCGATGCGATGCGATTTCGCTATCGGCGATCGGGATTTCAAAATTGTCAACGTAAGGATTTAAGTGTTCCCGACGCCCGATTACTATATAGCGCGGATTTCAAAAAGCCGTTAAATGGAGGGATATTATGATTCATTCATATTTAAAGCTTGATCTTTTAAGCAATCATTCACCCGCGCTCAACCGCCAAAACGTCCACAGCACGCTTAAACGGGCCATTCGGCCGAATAATGGTATAATGAGCATTTAAGGGGTGGCAGGTCTTAAACGGCCATTTAATGTAATTGTAAGATCCTCCCATGGATTGTGTCTGCGCCCATTTTTAAAGCTAATCCCTTATTACGCATTTCTCAATATTTCTCATCACTTGCAAGTTTTCATTGCTATTTCTCTGTGTTACGTATATTTGCGCCTCTGTGCAGAATTCATCCAAAGGAGAAAGCTCAAGCAAGATGGGGAAGAAATCCAAGAAGACCACAGGCGCTTCCGCTACACCAGCTGCAGGACAAGCTCTCGTGGACAAAAAGAAGGGCTTGATATCTGATACTACATGTACAGGTCTCGTCAGAGTTACTTGGCAAGGGACCTATAACCTACTTGAAGCCGAAGAACCAACAAGGACAACAGTTGAAGCTACTGCGGATCCTACTCGAAAGTCTGAATGTACTCTCAAGGATTTAGTCGACTCTTTCCTTCACAGAATAGCGGCCAGGGAGAAAATTCTCCCATGCACAGACGTAGTGCGGTGGGCGATTCAAGAAATCCCAATCTTGGATAGAACTTTCAGCACTAGAGACGGAAGAATCTTCGGATTGTTCAGGAAGGATGATCTAAGGCAAATGTATCATTTTCCCGAGCCAGAGAAAATATATAATAAGGCGTTCCTGGAGAAATTCGCAAATGAAAATGAAGTTGAATCCGAACCCATCCGGGATTGGAGACAAAATCCGGCCAAGCACAAACACGAATCTTCCGGTAAGTACTCAGTTGATTCTCTGGCTTCTCCTTATTGCTATGCTGTAATAATGATGTGTAGATTATGGGGATTGCATGACTCTGCTAATTTTACCATAGAAATGGTTCCTCTAATGGAAGCAGCATGCAACAGTATAATCATGGATTGGGCCACCATCCTTTTTGACAAATTAGCACAAGCTGTGCGTGATTTTAGAAATCAGACTGTCGTCTCTGAAAGGAAAATTCCCCCATTCTATTACAGTGCATATATCTTTGATACATTATGTTTCCATTCTGAATTTCCCGTGCTCGGCTGGAGGTGGACGCCACAAGATCCCACGGCTATCCACATATGCCATCAGAAATTATGGAAGTCCTCTTACAAGCACCATCTGTACCAAATCTGCAATGGCTTTATGGTGCCTATTCATTATTCTATTTTTGATAAACCCATTCCCAAGATTTCCTATCAAACTTCGTTTGATATAACAGTGGTAGGGAGTTGGTTTGGAGAGGAGAGATTTACCTACATAAGATTTTTCGGCAGCCAAGCCAACCCACATGTTCTCCCTTTGTACATACCAGATAAATTGCTAGCAAGAGAAATCGCTTATCAGAGTACGACTGAGAGTGTTACACAGACTCTCAAGAAAGAAAAGAAGAGGGGCTGGCCCTCTTTTCCCTTGAGGAGTGGTGTCTATACTCTGCATGATCTCAAACATGCAGAAAAGGAAGCCACAAAGATTCAATCCTTAACTCTGGCGACTGTCCCAAATAGGCCATATGATCTAAAGAAAGTTGCCTACAATGCACTAGAACATGCCAAATTGAAAAAAATTGAGCACAAAGAAGATATGTTTGAAGACCTATTCGTTTCAGCCGAATCAATAGGTCAGGCTAAAGAATTCGCTCGAATGAAATATAAGGATGAAGGGTTGACTGAGTTTAATAAGCTTAGAGAACAGAGGTTGCAAACTCTGCCTCTAGATTTACTAGCAACAACCCCGGCAACATCATCAAGCGAGCCTGGTCGGCAACAGTCAAAGGAACCTCCGGTTGTAACAAAGGATCATAAGAAAGAGCAAGAGGAAAGGCAAAAGAAAGAAAAAGAAGAACAACAGAAGAGAGCACAGGAGGAGAAACAGAGGAAAGAGAAAGAGGAACAACAAAAGAAAGGACAAGAGGAAAGGCAAAAGAAAGAACAAGAGGAACAACAGAAGAGGGAGCAGGAAAAAGTGCGGAAGGAGTCCCAAGCTGAAAAGGAAAAACAAACCACCATTGATGTCAATATAGATACTAATATTGACCCTAAATTGCTTCAGGAGTGGAAGCAATTTGACTCTATCATCAGTGGGTTGGAATGTTCCAAGGATACAGACACTTCCAAGACAAACGATACACAAGACATCACTTCACCTCAGGTTCTAAGTGGAACCAGCGGCCCACCCATTTCCAAGGATGTTGAGGTAATACCAAAAGACCCCTCCGACCAAATCATTCTCCAGGTAGAAGATATTCCTCCCCTGGATGTTTTCTACAGCCCGAGGCATAAAGCAGTGGTAAAAAGACAAAGGAAAAGGAGGAAGATTGATCAACCTCCCCTTTTTCCAGAACAAACTGTAACGGGCAGCGTGGTTTGGAAGGAGGAATTCAACCCCTCCGATGACCTGACAAAACTGTCGCAGTATGCGGGAGCCTATTCGGCAGCGACAATCGATAAGGCATCAGAGGTAAGTCTTCTACTGAAAACCAAGGATCAAGAAATTTTTGCGCTACAGGCAGAATTGGCTGAAACAAAGCAGAAGGCAGAGCAGGCAGAGCAACAATTGTTGACACAACAGCAAGTGAACAGTCAACTAACCCAACAATTGCAGGCAGAAAAGCAAAGGGTCGACCAAAGCGCGATCCAGAAACAGAAGGAATTATCAGAGGCATTGGCACAACTAAGAGCAACAAACGAGCAAATGATGAAAACAAAGGATGAGCAAATCGCTCAATTGTCATCGCAGCTCGAAAAGATAAAGGGCGCTCCACAAGTGGCTGAGTTTAGAGCAGAAGCATTACAAATAAACACTGCATTGATATCTCAAATTAGGCTTCTGTGTCAACAAATCTCTCAGGAAGAGCCACTCTGTGAATTAACGACATCCATAAATCAGCAGGTAGAAAGGGCGAGAAATGAATTAGATCAAGCCGAAGAGATCATAACTGCATTTCTTGACTGGCAAGATTCTGATCAAGGGAGAGAAGAAAATTTGCCCAAGATTTCAGAAACACATAAAGATATACTTTTCACAGAATGGCACTCTCAGATGATGAAAGCAGAAAGGGCAGCTTCAAGATGTAAATCAACTTCCAGCAATTTGGTTGAACTAGTCAACAACACTCTCTACTTATCAAATATGATTTCCCAATGTACACCAGGAAAGATGACAACAATAAACACATTGGAGCAATCATGTTATCCTGATTTAGAGGAAAAGGGGAGATTAATCGCTGGGATTAATAGTTTAACTATGGAAGCATATTGGTTATTTCTGGTAAAGCCGCATACACAGAGAGCCGCCCTTAAGTGCCTAACAGATGCGATCGGGTATATAATTCCCGATATTCAGGATGCCACCTATGCCACCCAACTCAGTTCGCGCCTCAACAAACCTCCTGAAGTAGAGCCAATGCTTGCGATAAGTCAGCTCAGATTTAAAGGCAAGAAGCCTACCTGATGAATCATGCCGCCGATTGCCAGATCGCTGAGAAAAATAGGATCAAAATTTATTGATACCGATTTAGTTGCATTTCAGTTTAATAGATATTTAGATTAATTTAGTATTTATAGACCCTTTCATTGTTTTGGAAAGGGTCGTAAAGTTTTGTACCAGACTTAAAGACTGAAGTTTGCACTATTATGCTTCAGTCAATATTCTTTTATGAAACTGGACCAGTTTTTCTTAATTCAACAAGGAGGATTTTTATGCAATTGTGCACTATTGTCTTTGTTGAGAATGTTTCTACGTTGAAGAAATAATTACAAGTAGCGATTGATATCAGGAGTGTCAAAGCAGCTCATATGGTATTTCTATCTATGTCTGAATTCATTCCTGTTATGTGAATTGTTATTTGATTATCCTTGCTATTGTTGATCATATGAATGCACTGTAACAACAGATCTACATTCGTACCACTATTGGATGTTTTATGATATGCTTTCCTTTTAATCATGTATATGTCGATAATATAAATGATGAGTGTGGTAATATCACATTAATCACTGGGCTTAACTATTTAGGCACAGTAATCTTAACTGAATTAATATCTATGTCTGATCGATGGAGTCATCTATATGCCTGTCTTTAGACACAGACCATTAAACGCTGCACTTTAAAGTTCAATAGATTCCCGGGATAGGTTATAGTTCTTGTATTCTTGTTAATAGTTTAGTTATTTGCTTACCGCTAGCTTATTTTATAAATCATACATTCATCCCGTTTATCCACTTTTGGGAAACTGGTCCCATCATCCCCAATCAGAGCCACTATTCCAAACGGAAAAGGAGATGTACTAAGGTCCGGACCGGGTGGTTATCCCCGATGTTGTTGCAGCGACTTTCGAGGCTTCAACAGGCCCTAAACGACATTTTTTTGGGAAAACTGGGACCCATGTTTCTCTTTCCAAAGTTGTATTTCTCGAATATATATTTCTAACAAGATATTGTGCGCATCAAACGGAGATCATAGGCCAAAGTTATGACCCTGGGAAGTTGATGTACCAATTTACCCAAATGGGGCCCACAGTTTGGTGTTTCATCTTCTAGGGTTAGGTTTTTGGATGCTTAGGGTTTTGTTTCTAAACAATAAATGGGCCTTCAAGCTTCATTGTAACACATTTCAAAGGCATGTAGCTACCACATCTCCTCTCAGAGATAAGCTACCATCGCCCTATCTAGTTTATTTCCATTCCTGTTTGTAAGCATATTTTAGTATTTCACATTAATGAAATAAAGTATTATTTCCACTACATCTCTGTGTTTATGGTTATCTCTGTAATTTTTTGCGTTACTGTTTAAATCTGGATCAGTGGTATCAGAGGGGTCTGCTTTCTTTCTCTATTTTTCTTTGCATGTCCCCAATGAGGTCAAGATATAAGGAGTTACAGCTTGAACTGGTCGAACCTTTGCAAGACCAGTCTCGCAAATCCCAATGGCCTCCCATGGCAGACGAAAAGAAAGACAAGGGGGCAGGAGATCCTATCAAAATCTTGCTCAAAGAAGCCCTCAAGCAATAAATGAACGCGATGATGGATAGCTTTGCCCAGATCCTTCAGTGGCTACCCAGAGGTGACACATCGGCTTCCAACAGATACTCTAGAAACACCACACCCTTTAAGGTACAAGTTAATTTGGAAATCCCCATCTTCGAGGGTCAAATAGACGCAGATGCCATAGATAAACAATTAAATGTACTAGAGGGTTATTTTTTTTCATGATTTTTCCATTCGGGAAAATATTATTTTCGCTCTTCTCAAAGTAGCCCCCCATGTCAAGGACTAGTGGGAAACCTACTGTGAGCTGAAGGATGAAAGTACAAGCTCACTATTTTTAGCCACACCCACTTGGGATTCACACTGGGATGCCATCTAGGAGCAGTACTACCCTATCGGAAGCTATGAGGATCAATACATAAAGTGGGCCACGCTACACCAGGGAAGGGACCAAGACGTGTCAGATTTTACCAATATTTTCCATACCCTTCGCACAAAGTTGTGTATCAAAGATTCGAAGCAGCATTTGGTACTCAAATACTGCAGCTACCTACACAAGTACATCTAGGAAGAAATAAAATTCCTAAACATCCCTCGCGTCAATCAAATGTTTAAACAGAAGAAGCGAGACTTTGGATCTATGAATTCGAAGCAAAGGAAAGGTGCCTCCAAGCCGTAGAACAAAGGACGAAACCAAGGCGGGATGGCCCAAGTCAACCCACCAAAGCTGGAAGCAAAGAACAATGCCATGAAGCCGAAAAAGGACACGGGAAAATGGTGTGAGTTCCATAAGAGCTCCACTCACAACACAAGTGATTGTCAGGCCAGGAAGTCACTGGTGGCCGAGCTAAAGGTCTCAGAATCAGATGCATGTTCCAACTCTAAGTTAGAACCTGACAAGGGGAATGACAAAGGGCAGTAGATTATCGATGTGGAGCACAACGCCACCATCTCCACCACGAAGATACAGAAGGAGGAACCCAAAGGTCCAGAGGAGGAGGAGCGTCTCTTCCACTCCTAGATGTGGGTAAAGGGCTCCCTGCTACAATTCATTGTCGACAGCAGGATCCAAAAGAACCTCATTTTGGCAGAGGTCATGAAGCGGTTTGGCTTACTGACCACAGCACATCCACAATCGTACACCATTGAGTGGCTTCATCAAGGACAGGATCTTCGTGTGAGCCAACATTATCACCTTCCATACAACACCAAGCCCTTCATGGATGAGGTATTGTGTGACATTGCTCCCATTGAAGTTTGTGATGTATTATTGGGACAACCATACTTGTGGAAGCGACATGTTGTGTATGAATCAAGGCGCTATGTTGTTAATATTACATTGGGATATAAGTTGTATAGGATACTGGAGGTAGAACCGCCTACCGCCATCTCTTTGGTTACTGCAAAACAATGTTGTAAACTCACTTTCGAAACCAGGAAATTTAGTTTCCTGATGATACGTACTCAAGAAAATAAGAAGACAGTGGCCATGACCTCTAGACAAGGCACCTTCGCACGACAACTACAGATGAACAAGGTCTTGGAGGAGTACGAGGACATATTCACTTCCCCCGCAGGGGTTCCTATGCACTGTCAGGTCAAGCACTCCATCGATCTGACCCCAGGTGCACCACTACCTAATGGACCAATCTATCTGTTCTATGTTCTAGAGAATGATGAAATCAAGAGGCAGATTTAGGAGCTGCTGTAGAAAGGTCACATCTGTCTAAGCTCATCACCCTGTGGGAGCTCAATTGTGTTGGTACAGAAGAAGGATGGGACTTGGAGACTCTGTATTGACTATCGGGCACTGAACAAGATCATTGTCTGTAATAGGTACCCGATCCCATGGATTGATGACCTCCTGGACCAACTGAAGGGGGAAAATATTTCAGCAAGATCGATTTGAAGTCAGGATATCACCAAGTATCAATCGAACGCTCCGACGTGTGGAAGATTACCTTCAAAGCCAAGGAGGGCCTTTTCGAATGGTTGGTTATGCCTTTCAGATTGATGAATGCTCTTGCAACCTTCATGAGGCTAATGGATGACATCTTGCAGCCATTCACCAACTCATTTGTAGTGCTATACTTGGATAACATCCTGATCTTCAACCAAAGTTAGGAAGAGCACTGTGAGAACATAAGCTATGTGTCAATTTGGAGAAATGCACTTTTGGCATGACCCAAGTTTAGTATCTGAGATAAATTGTTGATGAACATGGGGTGCATGTGGATGCAGTGAAGATCCAAGTGATTCAGGATTGGCCATCTCCAACCACTCTAACAGAGCTCCGCAGATTTCTAGGTTTTGCCAACTTCTACCGAAGTTTTGTGATTAGAGTTTCTCATATCACTTGGCCCTTGAGTCAAGTCACGAAGGGAGGAGTGAAAGAAAAATTATATTGGTCTGAATCTCAATAGAAGGCATTTGCAGAGTTGAAAGATCACCTCTACACAACACCAGTGCTCACGTTACCAAATTTGCATCAACCATTTGAGGTCAAGACAGATGCCTTTGACTATGCTACTGGGGCAATCCTTACTCAACATGGGCATCCAGTAGCATATCACAGTGAGACACTTTCAGACATAGTCTGGAAGTATCCCACTTATGGCAAATAGATGTATTCCATTGTGCAGGATTGCCGACAATGGAAGCATTACATTTTGGGGAAGGAAACGGTTATCCACACAGACCACCGACCCCTGCAGTTCATGCAAACCCAATGGAAATTGGAGAATGATCGCCATTAAAAGTGGTCCACATACCTGCAATAGTTCAATTTGAATATCAAGTATAAGAAGGCAACACCAATAATGTTGCAGATTGTCTCATTCGACCACCGATCATGGTGTTAACCACCGTGCTCAAGCCTTGTGGGCACGAGACTTCTGATTGACCACTTCTCTACAAAAGCGACCCAGAATTTGGCCACACATACCAGACACTCTTAGAGGGTCAGCATGTTCAAGATTTTCACCTCCAGGATGCCCTATTATGCCACCTGGATCACCTTTGTGTTCCTTCAAGTGAGCGTGCCAAGATGATTTGGGAAGCACACTATAGTAGGGCTATTGGGAATTTCGGGGTCGAGAAAATGGTGGCAGTACTGCAAAAGTATTTCTATTGGTTGAATCTTCGATAGGATGTCGGGAAGTACATCAGATCATGCACTGCATATGCCATTGCCAAACTGACCATCAAGAGGCGAGGCCTCTATACCCCGCTGCCTACCCCTAGTCGACCTTGGGAATCCATCTACATGGATTACATGTCAGGTCTTCCTTCCACTAAGCATGGAAATGATTATGTTTTTGTGGTCATTGATAGATTCTCAAAAATGGCCATTATGGCGGCCTGCAAAAAGAATATAATAGCAGAAGCCACTGTTAAACTCTTCTTTGAACGAGTGTGGGTGCACTTTGGGATCCCACAGTTTATCATTTCAAATCGGGACAGTCGGTTCCTCAATACATTTTGGTCCAGTCTCCGGTCCAGGGAAAATTTTAAGAACCACCCTAAATTTATATGTATAATAAATGGGCGAATGCCCATGATACATAGGAAAAATGGGAGGCAATTTTATCACTAATATATATATATATATTGGCGAATCTCTCACCAGATTATATTATCTTGTAAAGTCATGGAAAATCTTTCACTGAATTGTAAAATATTGTAAAATCTTGGAAAATATTTCACTGAATAATAAAACAGTGTGAAGCCTTGGTGAATGTTTTGTTAAAGTATGAAACCATACATGACAATAAAACATATTCATTAAACTGTAATATACTAAAATACATGTTTGGAAAAAAGAAACATAATTTTCACTTCCTACAAACAATGTTGCAAGTTTTAGTGGCCATGTTTGTCATGGTAGGAGAGATTAATGTTTTCTCAACCACTTTTGTCAAGCTACCACTTTTGCCAAGATATCAATTTTTTTCTTATTCCATAGACTCCTGCGAGATAAAAAAAAAAACACATCAAGTTTGATCTGCGTGAGTAGCTGCAAATGGCATGGCCACATCAATTCGACATAGTGGCTGGAATCCCAAGCCCACCTAAAAAGGGTTGTGTCCAGTCGAGCTGTGAATAACTCGGTTGTAGCTGTGCTGAACATAGGGGAGGCTCTCGTCCCATGTGCGTGGATGTTTTGAGTTGTACATGCACAAAATGTGTACAATAATATTGTTGACAACATCTGTTTGGCCATCAGTTTCAAGATGGAAGGCTGTGGACTTAGTGAGTTTGGTGTCCAGCATCAACCAGAGCATGGAAAATTTTAGGGGCGAATTTTCGCCCTTGGGCTAAATTAAGGGGTTTTATATTTTTGTTGGGTGAATATTTTGTATCATAGTACATTGTTACAAATCACCTCAAATTTAATTTATAAAAGAAATATGTGTGGAGGTTATCCCACCTTATTTTAAGGGAGAGGGTAAAAAAAAAAAATTAGCCCTTGAAATTAGGAGTTACAATCTTCCATTGGCCCTCATTTTCAAGAAAATGTATTTATGATAGTTATAAATATAAATATAAATACAATGAAGGTATGGTAAATAAATAAAATCTCTTTTTATACTTACTCCAAAGGTATGGTAAATATATAAAAATACAAATAAACTAAAGCTATGGTAAATAAATAAAACCTCTTTTTATATTTAGTCCATAACACTCTTTCTATTTAAGAAGTCTCATAAACGAGGTTTCATTTAAGTGAATCCTATGGGCCAATTTATAAAAGAGGTATGGTAAATTAATAAAAATATAAATAAACGAGAGGTATGGTAAACAAACTCTAAAAGTGTGTTATATTTAGGTGAAGCCTATGGGCCAAATACCATTGGCGAAATTATTATTAATACCATGCAAAAAAAACATTATTAACCTTAATATTAGTATTAATAAAAATAAATATGGCACATGGTATTGACCTGTGGTATTCACATGGAATGCAGCCTATTTAAAGGGGGGAATTAAACTAGCATAGATCCATGTTTACTTTGGATCAAATATCGTGACATGCAAACTAACATAGAGCGAAAAAATATTTGATCCCTCTCGGGCCTTGGTAGATCAAGAGTAAAAATGGATCTTGTAATTTAATGTCACTTCAACATTTTAACTTGGTTAAAATAAAAAAATAAAATAAAAATCAATTATTAATTTTATTAATTTTTATAAATTACTAATAGTAGCTTTTAAGCTCCAGGTTTATAATAACCCATGGTAATACCATGGTATTCATGTGAGCATAGCCTATTTAAAGGGGAAATTCTATCAACTGAGATCCATCTTAGTTCCGGATCTACCAAGTGCTGGGAGGGATAAATAGATTTCATCCCTCTAAGAGTGGTAGATGTGGAGTTAAGATGGATATAGGTTGGTTTTTATGATAATGAAGATATTAAATAGACTTAGGAAATTATATTGTAAAAAAATCTTAAGGTGAATGGCTAAAGCTACATTTAGTCACTTCAAAAAATTTAGTAAAAAATACTGATATCTCCATTAATATTGGTTTTTCTGATTTAACAAAAAAAAAAAAACAATGAAATCTTAACTCTTTCCGCATCACCCTCGTAGAAGAGAGATAGTCGTTGCCCAAATTTCCAAAAAATTTTCAAACATTCTCAATATGATATCTTCATGAAAAAGTTAAGGTACTGATCTTGGATTAGTTTGAAAAATATGCTGGTTTGTACAACCTTTCATCTTCTCTGCTATTCTTAGTTTGTCGTAATGATTAGGGGTTCGGTCACTGCACCATATTTTCCTAACAGGTGGAGATTGTGCACAAAAAAGGAAATTAATCCACATGTTACAACACTGTTAAAAATGGTATGAAGGTAGTGAATTATGCTAATAAGAAATTTAGATTGGGAGAGACGTAATTAAATTTTATTATTTAATTGAATATTTCCAATTAAAATAATAATAAATATACATTTATATATTGATTGGAAGGCTTTTGACAATAGTCACTTCTTTCCATTAGATCCCCTTCAGGCCTTTGGGATACCTACTACTTCATTATATTATATAGTTGGAGCTTTCTGCTTGTTGGCGTGTTGGGGTAAGAGAGGGCTCTCTCTGTAAGGATCGCAGCCAAATTGACTGGATCTAGAAACTGATATTAGGCTAGGTATAGTAGCACAAGGTTTGATTTGATTTTGAAGGGTTTTGTTGGATCAGGAGGAGCCAAACAGTTAGGGCAAGGAAATTTTGTCAAAACTACAAGGTTTTTGATGGGGCAAGGAAGGCACAAGGCTCAACACTCTAGGGTTTGATGGGTGAGGTGATTAAAGACAAGTGAGGAGCTATAACGAGCATGTAAACAACATGGATTCTTCCTAAACTGAAGAAAACATAGACTGTGAATATTTGCACGAAACAGAGCATAAAAATTATCGATTTTGTCTATCAACTTGAAAGCATCCACTTAAAAGCAATGAATTGATTGATGAAGTACAAGAAACATTATAACGTATGATCACAATAGATAAAATTGAACTGAACATCATACCACATGGATCCCAAAGAAATAACTGCAACTTTTCATTAATCTCTTGATGAAATTGATACAAATGATATCTACTCAAAGCATAAGCCTCCAACTGAGTCCGACCCTTTACAATGAGAAAGAAAAGGAAGGTATATACCTCAATTCAACCTCCTACCATACTCAGGGGTTGAGTCCCTAATACGAGGAACTAATTCATCAAAATATGAACAAGAAACTAGAATCTAGGCAACCCTAACAACTTGCCTCTAAAAGGGAGGGAACTGATTCATTTGACTTCAAGAGAACTTTTGATCCAATGAATCTGCCCTCCAGTAACTAATATTCATCTTACTTACATGCCTAGTCACCATTTACATCAATAAAAACATCATCCATGAGAGAAAACCCATAAATTATAGTCATGGCACAGTAAAGTGAAAATTTAGCAGAAAATTGTCCTATGTGCAACACGACAAGGCTATGCGCAACACTTTTTGCAGGGCCATTTTGGAGGCCTTCTTGATGTCCAATTTGAGTTCATGATAGCTCATGAGAAAGAATATGCTATATAATTTCAAAATATGCCTATAGTTTCCCATTTGGAGATGATTTGACCCCTCAAAAATTAGTTCTCCCAAGACTGCTTCTATGCACAACGCCATGGTCAAAAAGAGGGCAAAAAGGTCATTTTTTGGGAGGTTTTTGACCTTTTGACCAACCAGTTTTGCTCCAAAAACTTAGCAAATGCACAGGGAGCATGCTTACATCATTAGAAATCCAATGGTGGTCTTATTTTGCTCATTGGATGCTCCTAGGAAAAGCGCATCACCAATGGCGCTGCGCATAGAGCCAAATTAGCAGAAAATTGTCCTATGCGTAGCGCGAGAAGGCTATGCGCAACACTTTTACCAGACCACTTTTGGAGGCCTTCCCAGTGTCCAAATTAGGATTGGGATATCTCATTGTAACTCCTGTCGATTCTACTTTCTAAATATTCCTTTAGTGTCCGATTTGGAGTTGATTTTACCCCTCAAAAACTGATTCCCCCAAGGTCACTCCAGAAGTGCAACAACTCTCCTGTGACACCTGTAGTTTTGAAATTTCTCCAAAACCATGACACCTGTGTAAAAAATGAAGGAGGTTTTTCTTCCTTGTTCTATGATGGACAAAAATCTCTCTCACTTTTGTCAAATTCATCTTTTATTGGTCAGAAACACAGATTGAAGAAAACTCGGCCCTTATGTGTAGTGAATGACTTGTCCCGTGGAATGACTTCTTGACAAATGATGGAGACCTGATGTTGATGATATGAAATGGCCTCATACATGATGATATTATTTATGCCTCCTCTGCTCAGATATCTCTAATTCCATGGAAAACCCTAGCTCAGTGGGAGAGGAAATTATGGTTTAGTGAAGGGAAAATAGGGGATTTGTAGAATTTTATAGGAATGAAGGGAAATAAAGGGGACAGGGAGCTTCTAAATTCTTAGGAATATTTTTGGAGGTAGGGAGAGATGTTAGGAACTAGGGAAAACTATAATTTCAAGGATTGAGTGAAGGGAAGGGGTCCAAAAGCGAAAAACATAGACCTAGTCTAGAAAAGTGTCAAGAGCGTAGCAATAGGATAAGGTTTGTAGAAAAATGATGATTTTGAGGATAGGAGTGATGGAAAGTGTTTAGGAAGGTATATTAAGGATAGGGGAAGGTGTAAGAGCATCAGAATACAAATTTTGTTGATGATTTAACCATGAAGATCATGAAACCAAGAAAAATGGCATCAAAACCCTAGGAGAGGGAAATGAGAGGAATGGGCATGGGAAAAGGTCAAGGGAAGTAGATGTAGTGTAGGTGAGTGAGACATCGATGGATCAGAATGAAAATGAGCCTTCCCTTGGTATTTGATTTCCTTTATAACTTTTTTAGATTTTTCAAATTAGTCTTGGGACCCACTTTTTCTTTCTCAAACTTGACTTGTCTTTTACAATTTACGTTTGGACTTCATCTTCTGATTTGATCTTATTGGTGGATTTGGAAACGTAATGAATTTGAAAAAATTACTTTTGGATGATGGACCTATTAACTTACAACACTTGGAACCATGAGAATTATTACATATTAAAAAAATAAGATTACATTTTTGCTTGAATAATCAAGTTACAAACTATTTTGCTGATGAAATATTGTTTATTCTTACTCCCTCACTTGCTGTTATTTTATGTAGGAGATAGTGTTTTAGTGGACCTTGGAAACCATAAGACCTAATCAAGACTTTGAATGTTTGTAACCATGAAGAAAATGACTTTCATGATTGATACAAATGGCTTAATAAAAATAACTTTATGAATGATGTATAGTCAACAAGATATGAAACTAGTGAGCACCAGTATTGCAGCAATAATGTTGCAACTCCTGGGCTTCTTACTTTACTTTTATCAACCCAGTAGTTCGTAACAAACTTGGAAACGACCGTGCTGTATGCACAAGTACTAGTTCTTACTGCAGGCTGTCACTTGGTCAGCGGCACAAGATAACTAGGAGCTCAACCCAACTTCTATGGATTCCAGAAGAAGCTCTATATGTGATGAAAGAAAGGAAAGCTTACTCTACAGAGTCTACTATACTTGCAGAAAGGAAAAGAAGACTGAAATGTAAAGTAAATCTAGCAAACCCTACTTAACCAACTAATCTACTTTTGAAGAAAGAGAGATGAAAAACCATGCAATGAATGTCATTACCTACTCAGGAAGTAAACAACATCTACTCAAGCAATTTCTAGAAGTAAATGAGAAAAAAACATATTTTTGGATTTTTATGTGAAATTGTCATGCATGTGATTTATTTGATTGTGAATGTGGTAGCGATTAGGTGGCGATGGAGAGTGAATTTTGGATTTGCAGGGGTGTAGGATGGTGTGGATGGGTCCTAGGAATGCTTAGGTGGACTTCTAGAGGCTTTTCCCATAATTGGACTTCAAAAAGAAGCCTATAGGAAAATCTATAGGAGGCTGCAGGGGATCTACAGAAGGTCTACACGAGGATGCCTAGAGTAGTTTTGGAAGTTTTGAAGGCAAAAAAGCGGGTGGAAAGGGGATCTGAAGGCTAGGATGATGTGTTAAGGTATCTAGGGTCCATCAAGAATGATTGGTGTTGGAAATAATACTAAGAGGGGGGGGGGGGGGGGTGAATCAGTATTATCAGATCAGTAAAACCTTTCCAATTTCATACTCAGAAACATATACGCTACTTCAGTTAAGTGAACCCGCGTGTACACGCTACTGTGTCTAAAGCAACTAGCGTATATCCAGAGATCTTATGATTCAGTTAGCTTATCTTCAGTAAATGCATCAGAATATTATTAACCATATTAACAGTAAACAAGTGCAATATAACAGAACAGATCATCACACAAAAGCCACACACATGAACACCATGATATAAGGTGGAAACCCAATGTGGGTGAAAACCACCTGCTGCAATTTGTCTCTTTCTTCTTTAATGAGAAACTTCTTTTACAATGTACTGGTGCAGTCCTTTACCAGTACGCAGGCTACAACCTGCAGAGGGCTACAACCCTCTCTCGTTTTCCAGCTACTTCTGGAAGGGAGCTACAACCCCCTCAGCTCTTGTACTAGCCGATCCATTTGCTAGTACGTAGGTGCTGAACCTACAGACGGTTACAACCTTCAGGGATCACGTTTCATAAATTTTCAGACTGGATCCATGAGTACAAAACAAACATTACTGCAATACAATCAACAACTTATACTTGTATCATAATTCTCTAAACCACCCAATACTGAATCACTGAAACACTGAAACCCTGTCATCAAGAACACAGAACACAAACCAGAGCCCAGAACTCTGCAACAACCACCAGAATCAACAGCAACCTGAAATATCAAATCTTATTATGCATACGCTACTTCACTGTACCAAAACCACGTGTATACACACTTTCTCCAAAGGCAACCCGGGTGCAGATCTAGAAATAATTACTTATACCTTCGCTGTCAGATCGAACCCTTGCCAAGCGTCCCGAACATATAACCAACGATACCAGATCTTCTCACTTCGTTAGACACACCTTGCTTGCTTCCACTTGCCTAATGATCTTCTCCTTATATATTCTTAGGCCCTTTACAATACCACGGTCCAAAACCATAGTAACACAATACCATCAGCTTCAAAACTAGGGATCAACACGTCCATCGAGACACCATGGTCCAAAACTATAGGCACAAATTCCAAGGAATAACTGCCACGGACCAAAGATAAGTTTTCCACATACACGCTCTTTTACTGAAGCCAACCTGCGTGTACGCGCAACTTGGTATATAGCGAACCTGCGTATATGCGACTTGGTATATAGTGAACCTGCTTGTATACGCGACTTGGGCTTAATGAACCTGCGTGTATGAACTTTCTTGGCCTGCTGTACTAAGATCTGTCCTCTGATTAAGTTGCCATCACCTGTACCAACCTCTGAGTGAGTTGCCATCAAGGACAACACTTGTATCATAATGCCAACAATTGGGAGAGAGAAAGATGGTCAGATTTGTTCAAGAAAAGAGAGGAAAGTCTATGGAAATGTGTAGAAAACTAAAGCAGATTTGAGATGAACTATGGGCGACCTGTGGGCATAGAGGCAAGAGAGATTGTGATGGATAATTGGCTAACCTATTGTGAGAAGAGATTTGCTGCCAAAGAACAGAAAATCAAAAACTGGGATTAAGCAAGAAAGAAAACTAAGTACATAAAAAAAACAGAATTTCACATCAAGCTAATCTAGAGCATGAGCTATGGAAAGAAATGTTGAAGAATGTTGCAATGAGAGAAAGAATGGAAGGAAACTTATTGCAAAACAAAAATGAGCATGGTGAAAGAGATCTAAAGCAAATAATTAACCTTCTAACAAGCTGCAACACTAGAAATCCTATGGAGAAGGCAAATTTGTGTTTTTTTTTTGTGGCAGCAAGAGGGTCTTGGCCTCAGTTCATGGTCCCAAGGGAAGGAAAGGAGGCCAAGGCTCTATTGATGGAATTTTTGTATCTTCTTTCTATAACTATTCAACCTTCTATAGAAAACTCAAATGGAAACAACTTTCTAAATCACCAAAAGCAACCTATTCTTAACCAAGAAACATCAACTAATTCATAAACTGAAAAAAAGTATATGAATACAAAAAAGAGGAGCTTGGCTGCTTGGATTGGGCCCTAACCCAAGAGCTTTTGCCCTTCTGAGGTAACTCAGTGCTAGCTCGAAAAGGACTTCATCTTTATTATCAAAATAATAATAGGATTACATGAAAGTGTCAACAACGGTAAGATCGAAGTTGAGCAGAGCAAAGCTGCAACAAAAATTCAAAAATTTGACTAACTTCCTAATGAGGCCCGAGGCCTCTCTACTTATACAACTAAAGCACCCAACAACTTCCTTAAAATCAAGGAGGCTTGGCTCCCAAAACTTGAGATAAACAGAAGTTATCCTCCACTTGCTTGGTTGCCTCCTAGTGCATTGATGTGGATGTCTGTGCTTTGAGCTGCATGAAGGATAATTTGAAGTGGGGAGTCATAAATGAGGGGGATAACCTCCTATAAATCCTCTCCTTTGTTTACATCGAATTATTTTTGCCAATTGTCCATTAAATCTTTGACTTTATCTCCAGAATTCAACAAAAATCTGCATTAAACACATATTAGACTCCATGGCATAATGACCAACCCAACTCACTCCATAAGCATAAATATAATAAAAAAACATGTAATAAGCTAAGAGAATGGTTGATTTGACTAGGTTAGGAGGTAAAATGAGCCCATATAATTACCCATTTATGAGGCTCATCATCACTCCCCTATTGAAAGTGCTGCTCATCCTCTGAGCAACTTAGTCGATCTCCTCATCTTTGATGGCCTTGGTGGCCTCCCTAACATCCCATGCTTCTGATGTGGCCACTTCTTCCTCTTTTGTTTTGGCTTAATTGGTGTGTTGAGGGTAGTGAGAGTAGTTGCTACCTCTCTTTCTAGAGTCTCAGGGGACACTTCTGTCTTTTCTGCCCCTCTTTCTCCTCCTTCTGTCTTTTTCTCTGTCTTTGTTTGTTTTGTTTCTTCCTGTTCTGTTTTGGTTTCTTCCGCTTTTCCCTTCTTGTTCTTCTAAATCACTAGTTTCTTCACCTTCTCATAAAACCTCTTGTCATTTTGTTTATGTTTCCTTGGAAAACCAACTATGGAAATGGAGAGAACAATTTTTTTGAATAAAAATAAACAGACTGAGACTTTTTTTTTTGTTAACAATAAGCAACAATTTTTTATGAATTTCCTCCACCCAACAGTTCTATTTTCTCCTCAAAAACTAAACCATTGTTAGCATATTTTGATATTAAATGGAGGTATGCCAAGAACCTACCTCTGCAGCCTGATAATTGTGTTAAAAACCATGTTTTTCCTCTCTAAAACAGCTTACTGGCCCTCCTGTAGAACACTGCCAGCCCTCCTGTAGGTTCTCCTATAGAACATGTAAGTGCTCCTGTAGAATTCCGATAGCAGGAGGATGGACGAGAGCGATGGAGAACGATGGTTTTGAGGCTGTGGGGTGAAAAGGAGCTTGCTGTAGCTAAGTGGATGAGGATAGAGTGGAAGAAAAGGTGGTGAGAGTGTTTTGAGGAGGAGTACTTATTTCTTCTTTTAGATATTTCCGGTGATGGGGTGAACTAGAAAATATGTGTGTTGGCATTATTTGGACCATTGGTCCCCAGCTGCCTTTGTTGGCATTATGGCACAGGTTTGGCACTATGGCACAGGTGTTCTCCTTGATGGCAACTCACTGTGGTGACAGATCATAGTTCAGGCTCTCAGAATGAAGGAAAAAGATATATATGCAGGTTCACCTTGACCAAGCCGCATATACACGCGGGTTAGACGTTCCAAAGACGCGTATGCGTATACACACACTTTCACGCAAGGAAAAGCATGTACACGTGGGAGAACTTATTCTTGGTCCATGGTATTTAGTCCTTGGTATTTGAACCTATGGTTTTGGACCATGGTATCTCGTCCGAAGTGTTGATCCCAAGTATTGGGTCCATGGTTTTGATTTGTTATGGTTTTGGACCGTGGTATTGTGAAAGGTCTAAGACTATAAAAGAGGAAGGAGATCATTTGCCAATATTATCTGAGTGATTGAATATCTAATGCAGAGCTAGATCTGGAATACTGGTGATTGGTTTATGGTGCATAGATGGATCTGAATGAAGGAGGAACATAGAGCAAGGATAAGGATAAGTTCTATTGATGGGTCAAAATCTCAAAGTCTTGAATAGTAGTATCTTCGAGTAATTTTTGATCTATTTGGCGCATGCTTGATCTATAACTCTAATAATCTGGGTATAACTAATGTCTGAATAGTTGAAAGAGTGAATTATCTTTTATAGATCTTCACGCAGGTTCGTCTCATCAGAGGCGCGTATACACGCTGGTTCAGCAAACCAAAACAGCGTATACGCAGGTTGGCCTCAACACAGAAGTGTATGCATGCAGGTTTTTGCATATTGAAGTAGCATACGTCTATTGAAATATGTTCTAGCTGCTTCTGTTTATTGCTGCAATACTCTAGGTTCATAATTGGTGTCTGGTGACTATTACAAATGTCTAGGTACAACACTCAGAAAGGTGACTATTTGATTCAGTTTTGTTTGGTGAAAAAGGAGATTATTTTTGTGCAGAGATTCTTGATGTTTGATTGATGTTATTCATTGATCCAGTCTGAAAATTTATGAAACGTGGTCCCTGGAAGAAAGAGAAGGTTGTAGCCTTCTGTAGGTTAGCACCTACGTACTAGTACCTGAACTAGTACAAAAGCTAAGGGGGTTGTAGCTCCCTTCCAGGAGAGGCTGGAGAATGAGAGAAGGTTGTAGCCTTCTGCAGGTAGAAGCCTGCATATTGGTATAAGTCTGCACCAGTACAAAACATTGTAAAAAGAAGTTTCTAATTAAAAGAAGATAGAGACGAATTGCAGCAGGTGGTTTTCACTCACATTGGGTTTCCACCTTATATCTTGTGTTCTTGTGTGTGATTGTCTTATGATCTGTTTTACTGTCCCTGGTTACTGTTTATATGATTTTGATGCATAGATAAATGATCAACATCTGTAGAATAAATTAAATTACAAGTCTGCATGGTATACATTGGTTTCCTTATCTGTAGTTGCGTATACATGCGGTTTTCACTAACTAAGTAGTGTATATGATCTGGGTGTGAAATGAAAAATAATTGACTTGATAATACTGATTCACCCCCCTTCTCAGTATTATCTCCAAAAATTGGTACCAGAGCAAGTCCTTCAGAAGAAGCTTGATCGCTTGAAGGAAGATCTATCATCATGAGCAACTACGAGAGAGAAGATCAGGCCACCAATTTTTGATGGGACCAACTTCGTCTATTGTAAGGTAAGAATCACAACCTATATTCAATCTCTTGGTACAAAAGTCTAGGATATCATAGATACAGGGTACACATTTCCATCAACAACTCCTATAGATCCAGCTGCTAAGAAGCAGTATGAAACAAATGCAAAGGCTGTTAATACTCTATTAGGGAGTCTATCTCAAACAGAATTTGTCAAGGTTATGCAGCTCAAAACCGCAAAACAAATATGGGACAAGATCGTACTGAGCTATGAAGGAGATGAACAGGTAAAACGAGAAAAAATTCAAACCCTCAGAATTCAGTATGAAAATCTCAGAATGCACAATGATGAAAGTGTGGCTAACTATTTCCTACATATAGATGAGATTGTTAATTGTATGAAAAACTAGGGTGAAGAAATAAAAGAGGTTTTTTTGGTTGAAAAGGTTCTAAGATCTTTGTCTTCTAAGTTTGAATAAAAAGTTTCTGCAATATAAGAAAAACAGAATCTACAGAGCATTACCATGTCGCAGCGACACGAAATTCTAACTGCTTATGAAATGAGGAAAGGGGGGCCATCAGACAAAAGAGAAGCCGCATTCAAGGCCATGGGAAAAGGAGATTCCTATGACTCGGGAAATATGTCAGAAGAAGAGGAAGAATCAAATTTTGTCAAGAACCTTCAACGGGGTTCTGGAAGATTCAGAGGTAAGTTACCTTTCAAATGTTTTGCTTATGGAAGAGTCGGTCACTATGCTGCCAAGTTTCCTCATAAATATAAGCTTGACAAAGGTAAGGAACCAGTTAGATGGAACAAAAAACAGAATGTAAATAAGAAAAACTATTACACTCATGAAGACAATGATGGAATTTCAAATAGTGATGAAGATGAACAAGGTAATAATTATAGACTTTTAATGGCTTTTGAAGATGATGATTTCTTGGATGCTATAGATGAAGAAGGTCTTTATGAAGAGATTTATAAACTCAAAATTTGTTTAGAAGAGAAGAATATGACTATAGATACTCTACAATTCCAACTTGCTGAAAGGGAAAAACATCATGAAAAGTTAGAATGTGAAATTGTGGGACTTAGAAAAGAGATTGAGAAAACAAAAGCTCTTAATCTTAAATTTGTTAAAGGATCTGAAAATTTAGATGAGATTATCAAAGTGCAGCGTTATCCACTAATCAAGACAGGTCTGGGTTATAATGAAGAAGCATCTCAAGCGCAGAAGCCATCCACCTCCAAAAGCTATCTTGATGTAGTAAGGAGAAGTGAACAAGTTGACAATCGACAACAAAGGCACAATGCTGCTCACCAGGTAAATCAGGGACATTTTACTTCAAGAATGAACAAAGATCACCAAGTAAATCAAGGGAAATATACTTCAAGGATAAACGGAAGCTACAACAAACCATAGGTAAATCATTCTCAATTTGCCTCCAGAATGGATCTCAATGAAAACTACAATCATTTGGTCCGCAGGGTTGATAATCGTAGGAATTTCTTCAATGGCAAATGTTTCTCTTGTCATAACTTTAGACACAAAGCAACTCAATTTGTTGCCTACAAAACTATCATGACTAGAGAAGCTCAAAAACAAAGGAGTATGACTGGGATCATGAAAAGGACCTACAATAACTTTTCTGCTCTTGAAAATGAAATAGAATTTTCTATTTGTAACAACTTCGGTCATGAAGATTCTGAATGCAGGAGCAGGTTTCAGCAGACAACTCAGAAGGAGCAAGCCTCAAGTGCCAAAACATGGAGAATGAAAGAATCGCAACCAGAAAGATCTGGTATAGCCTTATATGCGAAAGGGCAGGAAAATCAATGGTACATTGACAATGGATGTTCGAAACATATGACAGGTGATAAAGAAAAACTTCAGTCATAGAGTGCCTTAGAAAAGGAGAAGAAGGTCTCATTTGGAAATGACACCCCTGCACTCATAAAAGGTAAAGGTTTTGTTCTTTTAAAAGAAAAGGTCAAAGCGGGAAATGTTATGTATGTTGATGGCTTAAAGCATAATCTATTGAGTGTCAGTCAAATGTGTGATCAAGGAAATGAGGTGATATTTCGATCAAATGGATGTATTTTTCGTGAGCTTGGTACAGGAGAAACAATGATCAAAGGCATAAGGACTCCAAATAATCTATACATTCTCAAGGGAGGACAACAACAATGCTATCTGAGCAAGAATGATGAACACTGGCTATGGCACTGAAGATTGGGGCATCTAAGCTTCTCACATATAAGGAAAGCATGCAAATACTAGGCAGTTTGTGGTCTTCTAGACATCATAATTCCAGACAATACAATATGCAAATCATGTCAGTTTGGTAAGCGAACCAGAACTAACTTCCCTGAGAAGGAAGGATCAGCCAGCAGGCCACTTGAACTTGTCCATACTGATGTATGTGGTCCATCTAGGAAAAGGTCACCTCGAGGAGAAGAATACTTTATATTATTCATTGACGACTTTTCCAGGATGTGTTGGATAGGACTTATGAATCACAAAGACGAAGCCTTCGAAAAATTCAAATCTTTGAAAGCCTTGGTTGAAAACGAGTCAGATCACAAAATCAAATGCCTCAGGTCTGATAGAGGTGGGGAGTTTACCTCAAATGAATTTTTTGATTTTTGTGAAGAATATGGAATAAGAAGGGAATTCTCTACTGCAAGGACTCCTCAACAAAATGGAGTGGTGGAAAGGATGAACAGAACGGTTCAACAAATGGCTCGTGCTATGATGGATGAGTCTGGAACTCCCACAACTTTCTAGGGTGAAGCTACATTTGCTGCAGTTACTATTCTCAACAAGACAAACGTCCGGGTGAACAACACTCAAACTCCTCATGAGCTCTAGTATGGTAAGACTCCTACAGTAAAATATTTCAATTTTTTTGGAAGTAAATGCTATATCAAAAAGACTGATGAAAATCTTGGCAAATTTGAACCTAGAGCAGATGAAGGCATTCTCCTTGGGTACTCTCCCCATAGCAAAGCATACAAGTGTTATAATAAAATACTTGGAATAATTGTTGACAACATTGATGTAGTGGTTGATGAATAAGGAAAGATTCCTAGGCAAGTAAATTCTGAAAATTTTGAAGACGATGAGGACTATCCTTCAACATCAAATCAAACTTATGATGAAGAAGAAGCTCAAGAGGCATCAAAAGAACAGATAAGGATAGAAGAGAAGACTCCATCCAGATACGTTCAAAAGAATCATCCAGAAACTGAAATTCTGGTGTAGAAAGAGGTAGGTATACAAACAAGAAGAACAATTTCAGAAGCTTCAAGCTATTTGGCATTGCTCTCCTCCAGAGAACCACAAAATGTAAGAGAGGCATGCAAAGATGAATGCTGGGTCAAGGAAATGGATGAAGAACTTGAGCAGATCTTGAAGAAATATGGCATGGAATATTCAAAACTAGTATGTACCCCTATGGTTATAGGATGCACCCTCAGTGCAAATGATGAATCAACAACAGTGCATCAACCAACCTATAGATCCATGATTGGAAGTCTTCTCTACTTAATAGGTACCCGACCAGACATCATGCATGCAGTGGGAATGGTTGGAAGATTTCAGGCAAATCCAAAGGAAACTCATCTTCAGGCAGTGAAGAGAATTTTCAAGTATCATCAAGGAACTCAAAACTATGGCTTATGGTATCCTAGAGATACAGATCTCACACTTCATGCTTATACAGATGCAGATTGGGCTGGAAGCATGGATGACAGAAAAAGCACTAGTGGTGGTGCATTCTTTATGGGTTCTAGATTAGTATCTTGGTTCAGCAAGAAACAAAGTTCAATTGCATTATCTACAGCTGAAGTAGAATATGTGGCTGCTGCATCTTGTTGCACACAACTCCTTTGGATGATGCAAACTTTGCAGGATTTTCAAATCACTTGTAATCCACCTATCTCCATCTTATGTGATAATACAAGTGCAATCAGCATTTCAAAGAATCCAGTCATGCATTCAAAGACCAAGCACATACCTATCAAATATCATTTTCTTCGGGAACAAGTGCTTGAACAAAAGGTCAAGTTGGAGTATGTTCCCTCTAAGGAACAAGTTGCTGATATACTCACCAAACCACTGCCTAGGGAAACATTTGAATACCTCAGACAAAAGCTGGGAGTAGTTGATGCATCATCTTGCTATTGAAACCTGTCTGTTTCAGAGAAAAGTGGTTGTACGCGAGTTTCATGAGGAGGATCCGTGTACATAAGCCAGTTTATGCAGATACAGTAGTGTATATGTTGGTTTGAAGGATACAGTAAGGACAGACTCAGGTTGAAAAGAGTCTGATATGGGTCTGACAGAGACCATCTAGCACAGGTTCAGGGGGAGCAGATAAAACTTCTAATAATGCATTGTTGGCATTACCTTAGAAGCTCTTGGTTCAAGTACACAGTTGTTTCAGTTCAGATGAAGCAGGTGCAGAAGGAAATCATGGTTGCTGGTCTGATTGATGATTGACAGATGCTGCTGTTAGTAGTTATTGATGACTATCATCGTCTTGTTCTCGATATTTCGTCTCTATGACATGTATATTTTTTATTATTATCAAGGTCATGTAACTGCCTATTTTGGTTTTCCCACTATGCCTGGGATGAATGATGTAATGTACTTGGTTGTCATGTGTAAACTTTTATTGGTATACCCCACTTGGTTGGGAGATGGATGTATGTATAGAGTCTTTTGGTGATAGGAAGGTCATTTATGATGTATAAGTCATGGTTCTTCTTGAAGAACATATTTTTGCAGATCTTGCCTATAGTTAGGGGGAGCATGGACAGCACAGCAGAGCAGAGACTTCAGTATGTACCCAGGGGGAGCATAACCCTTTGCCCTTGATGTCAAAGGGGGAGAATGACTTTGAGGATCTTGGGGTTGCCATCAAGTCCAAAGGGGGAGATTGTTGGCATTATGACACAGGTTTGGTGCTATGGCACAGGGGTTGTCCTTGATGGCATCTCATTTTGGTGATAGATCACAGTTCAGGCTCTTAGAATGAAGGAAAAAGATATATATGCAGGTTCACCTTGACCAAGCCGCGTATACATGTAGGTTAGAGGTTCCAAAGACGTGTATGTGTATACATGCACTTTCACGCAAGGAAAAGCACATACACGTGGGAGAACTTATTCTTGGTCCATGGTATTTAGTCCTTGGTATTTGAACCTATGGTTTTGGACCATGGTATCTCATCCGAAGTGTTGATCCCAAGTATTGTGTCCATGGTTTTGATTTGTTATGGTTTTGGACTGTGGTATTGTGAAAGGCCTAACACTATAAAAGAGGAAGGAGATCATTTGCCAATATTATCTGAATGATTGAATATCTAATGCCGAGCTAGATCTGGAATACTGGTGATTAGTTTATGGTGCATAACTAGATCTGAATGAAGGAAGAACCTAGTGCAAGGATAAGAATAAGTTCTATTGATGGGTCAAAATCTCAAAGTCTTGAATAGTAGTATCTTCGAGTAATTTTTGATTTGTTTGGCGCATGCTTGATCCATAACTCTGATAATCTGGGTATAACTAATGTCTGAATAGTTGAAAGAGCGAATTATCTTTTATAGATCTGTACGCATGTTTGTTTCATCAGAGGCACATATACACGCAGGTTCAGCAAACCAAAACAGCGTAAACATAGGTTTGCCTCAACACAGAAGCGTATGCACGCAGGTTTGTGCATATTGAAGTAGCGTACGTCTGTTGAAATATGTTCTAGCTGCTTCTGTTTATTGCCGCAATACTCTGGGTTCATAACTGGTGTTTGGTGACTGTTACAGTTGTCTGGGTACAACATTCAGAAAGGTGACTATTTGATTCAGTTTTGTTTGGTGAAAAAGGAGATTGTTTTTGTGCAGAGATTCTTGATGTTTGATTGATGTTATTCATGGATCCAGTCTGAAAATTTATGAAACGTGGTCCCTGCAAGAAAGAGAAGGTTGTAGCTTTCTGTAGGTCAGCACCTACATACTAGTACTTGAACTAGTACAAGAGCTAAGGGGGTTGTAGCTCCCTTCGAGGAGAGGCTGGATAATGAGAGAAGGTTGTAGCCTTCTGCAGGTAGAAGCCTACGTACTGGTATAAGTCTGCACCAGTACAAAAACATTGTAAAAAGAAGTTTCTAATTAAAAGAAGATAGGGATGAATTGTAGCAAGTGATTTTCACCCACATTGGGTTTCCACCTTATATCTTGTGTTCTTGTGTGTGATTGTCTTCTACTCTGTTTTACTATTCCTGGTTACTGTTTATATGATTCTGATGCAGAGATAAATGATCAACATCTGTAGAATAAATTAAATTATAAGTCTACATGGTATACGCTAGTTTCCTTATCTGTAGTTGCGTATACACGTGGTTTTCACTAACTGAAGTAGCGTATATGATCTGGGTGTGAAATGAAAAATAATTGACTTGATAATACTGATTCACCCCCCCTCTCAGTATTATTTCCAACAGCGTTGTCATCATGGTTTCTTTTCTTGTAAGCACCCCTCATGATTTCATCGGAGTTTCCATCACCTCCACTACCTGTCCTTGACATCTCTCTTGAGTTTGACTGAGCACTTGTGTGGTGACACCTCTAGATGAGTGAATTCAACTGGATGAAGGTGGCCCAGTTAACTGGCCACCTCAACCCCAACCATCCTCAACCATCTCGTTGTTCTTGCATGCTCTCTAATTATACTAATGTAAACAGAGGAGTGGGTTAGTCGCTTACCTGAGATCCGAATGTTTTTGTTGTGAGGTGCTATGGCCTTTCCTTCTATTGCCTGCCTTTGTTTCTGTGGATGCATGCTTGTCTAGTTGATGATATGTGGTTGTGCTTTGTGCAGGTTCCTTTTTGGCGAGATTTTATCTTTAAGAGTCTGCTTCAACCTTCATATTTGCACCCTCATGCTGCTGATGCTAGATTTTAATGGGACAGTGACTTGTTTTGTCCATATCTCCCAAACGGTAGACTAGATTGACCTAAATTTTTTTGAGCATGTTTCTATCATCATTATGCACCTCCCATAAAAAAAATTGGTCAATGGATGCACGAATTTCGAGAAAAACTGAAAATTGCTGAAGGTGATGGAGGCCGATTTCTTGGAAACCATGCATTGGAATTGGCTGAAATTTCTTGGGCATGTTACCATCATCCATATGCATCTCCCCATGAAACAATTTTTTAAATGGATGCACAGATATTGAGAAAATGCAAAAATGGCTGAAGGTGATGGAGGCCAATTTCTTGGTAACCGTGCACTGGAAGTTGCTGAAATTGCTTGAGCATGTTACCATCATCCATATGCAACTCCCCATGAAACAATTTTTTAAATGGATGCACGGTTTTCAAGTTATGGAAAAAACAAATTTCTACTCTATGTATTTTTGCATCCTATAGTTTTTTGGACAGCAAGGAAAATGAGCTTGGGGTGTGATGTAGGCTTGAAAATGATGGAAGAGAGGTTTGAAGACTGCAGGAGGATTTATAAATCTTGTATGAAGCTTCCTTATTCCCCAAATTTCCTTTAAAATCCATTTCTAGCTCTCTATAATTTCTACAGGAGCCTCATGTAAAAAACACAAGGCCTCCTGTAGAAAACACAATTTTCGAAAAAGAAGCACAGTGAGGTGAAAAGAATGTCAAGAATGATGGAGAAAGGTGAGGGAAGGTAGGATAGGTGTTGTTATTGGTTTTAGAGCTCCCTTGGCACCTGTTTCTACTTCCTATAGTCCCCTTGACTCTGCAATACAATTGGAAAATCATTTTTCTTTTTCTTTTTCATTATTTTTTTTTTGAAAACAACTAGGGTGCCTCAAAGAGGTTTTCACCGTAATTTCCTACCCTGGGCGCCTCCAAGGGAGGTTTTCACCCAGGTATCTTATTCTTTTTCCTCTTTCTTCTTCTTTCCAACCCATTGACCGCCTCAAGGAGATTTTCAATCAATGAGCCAATCTAAGGTGCTTCCGAGGAGGTTTTCACCTTAGATTTTTATTTTTTCTCTTATTTTTCATTTTTTCTTTTTTCTCTCTACCCTACCCTACTTGAAAAACAAAATCATTTTCAAGTATAATAATACTTCCAATGGAGCCATGTGCACATCGAGATGATAGACAAAATGATGTGGAGGTTGGAAATGTATGTTTTGACATATATCCAGATTTCAGAGACCAAATGATTTGACTTTCAAGGGATTAAGCATAGTTGAGGAAGAGAGTGATGTTGCAACTTAGTGGCTGTTTGGAACCATATCTCAATATAGTTGTGATGTCCTTGGCCCTTCTACTGATTTGGATCATTTGTCATGTCTTCTTCTACCATGACCTTCATATCTTCCTCTTTTTGCTGATTTTTCCCTTGAATGCATGGAGGATTTGATGGTAACCATGAGGGAGCTCTCTCGATCTCTAATTTTGATGTCTTCTCTTCATCAAGTTCAACCTATGGTTCTTTGATCTTCTCTTTTGAATCTTCTTCTGCTGGATGTGGTCCTTCAGTGATATCAATATAATATCTTTTTTGCAATACTCTTCCTGAGCTATGGTGAATATCATTGAGCTCAAGAGAAGTTGTTTGGGAGTGTTGCACCTCAGCATTGTAATTGGGTTGAGCTACTTCAATGTGTGGGTTTGGAAATGGTGGTATGGGTAGTTGAGTGGGAGTGTATATTTGAGATGGATGTGGATGGGGTTGTGGTTGGGTAGGTGGTGGAGGCAGAAGAGCGGGAAGAGAGATGTATTGGGGCCTCCACCCCTAATGAGATGCATTTCACCGAATTTGTGGCTGAGAATAGGGTTGAAATGAATGGGTGGTTGTTTGGGCATGATATGGAGATTTCAATGATGAAGGAGGAGGTTTGGACCAGGAAGGATGAGCAGGGGGCCCCTAGGAAGGTATGGATTTTACTTGGTTGGGTTTGTAGTATGCCTGAGATGTCCCTTGCATCCCCTGCTCATATGGTCTAGGTCCATGCAGCCCCCTTTTGTTTATGTAATATATATGTTTAGTGACTCTTGTGGCCCCTTGGTATATAGCTTTAAGTCCGGGCAAGGAAGGGCACTTCTTTGTAGAATGATTTTGTTCGTAGACTGAACAAACCCTTATAGAGTTCAATGGGCATTCATTCCTAGGATTCCTCCTGGTGCATCTAGGGAAAAAAATGGCCAAAGCCCTCTCTTCTTCCTCTTGTTTCCTTTTGATATGTAGGGCATCCATTTTAATGGCAAGAATTTGCAGCATCTCAATCTTGAGGTCTTCCATCATGCTTCCAATTTCACCTTTAATGGATGAATTGGAAGAAAAGGTACTGCTCCCAACATTTTTCTTTTCAGCCATTGACTCTAGAGGAATGTTTTCTTCTTCTTCTTCCCCTATAGGTTCTTCAAATATGTCTAGCTATTACCTAAGGGTTTTTCTTGATTGTAGCCACCGAAGAAGAGAGAAGGTTGGCTGTGTGAAGCAGTGAAGGTGTTGGGCAAACACTTTCCTAAATTATCTCTATTCCTACGAGGCATGAAAGGAAATCTTTTTGGTTGGGTTTTGTTTCTTTTTCCCCACACTGATAGTACCTGCAAAACTAAAATTGATTGAATAAACAAATTGTAACTAACTAAAATGAGCTTGCTGAAATGAAATTGCAGAATTGAAGAGGAAAGAAAATGAAATGCATAACTGAAAGCAAGGAAATGACTAATCTACTTTTGTTGAAATGGAAATTGCAAAACTGAAAGCAAGGAAATGACTAATCTAGTTTTGCTGAAATGGAAATTGAAGAATTGAAAAGGAAAGCAAGGAAATGCAGAAATTGAAACAAATATTCTACTTTTGCTGAAATAAAATACTTAGCAGAATGTTGTGATAGAAAATAGAAGAAAGTAGTAATCACAAAATACTCTGATGCTTCCTCGGTAACAGCGCCAAAAAGTGGTGAGCACCAGTATTGCAGCAACAATGCTACAACTCCTGGGCTTCCTACTTTACTTTTATCAACCCGGTAGTTCGTAACAAACTTGGAAGTGATGGTGCTGTATGCACAAGTGCTAGTTCTTACTGTAGGCTATCACTTGGTCAGTTGGCACACGATCACTGGGAGCTCAAGCCAACTTCTATGGATTCTAGAAGAAGCTCTATATGTGATGAAAGAAAGAAAGCTTACTCTACATAGGCTCCTCTACTTGCAGAAAGGAAAAGAAGACTGAAATGTAAGGTAAACCTGGCAAACCCTACTTAACCAACTAATCCTACTTTTGTAGAAAGGGAGATGAAAAACCATGAAATGAATGCCATTACCTATTCAGGAAGTAAATAACATCTACTCAAGCAATTTCTAGAAGTAAATGAGAAAAAACTTATTTTTGGATTTTTATGTATTTTTATGTGAAATTGTCATGCATGTGGTTTATTTGATTGTGAATGTGGCAACGATTATGTGGTGATGGAGGGCGAATTTTGGATTTGCAGGGGTGTAGGATGGTGTGGATGGGTCCCAGGAAGGCTTAGGTGGCCTTTTGGAGGCTTTTCCCACAATCGGACTTCAAAAAGAAGCCTACAGGAAAATCTATAGGAGGCTGCAGGGGATCTACAAGAGGTCTACAGGAGGATGCCGAGAGTAGTTTTGGAGGTTTTGAAGGTAAGAAAGTGGGTGGAAAGGGGAGATGAAGGCTAAGATGATGTGTTAAGGTGTCTAGGGTCCATCAAGAATGATTGGGAGAGAGAAAGATGGTCATATTTGTTCAAGGAAAGAGAGGAAAATCTATGGAAATGTGCAGAAAACTAAGGCAGATTTGAGATGAACTATGGGCGACCTGTGGGCATAGATCCAAGAGAGATTGCGATGGATGATTGGCTAAATTTTTGTGAGAATAGATTTGCTTCCAGAGAACTGAAAATCAAACACTGAGATTAAGCAAGAAAGAAAACTAAGTACATCAAAAAAACAGAATTTCGCACCAAGCTAATCTAGATCATGAGTTATGGAAAGAAATGTTGAAGAATGTTATAATGAGAGAAAGCATGGAAGAAAACTTATTGCAAGATAGAAATGGGCATGGTGAAAGAGATCTAAAGCAAAGCAGTCACCTTCTAACAAACTGCAACACTAGAAATCCTATGGAGAAGGAAAATCTTTGTTTTTTTTGTAGCAGCAAGAGGGTCTTGGCCTCAGTTCATGGTCCCAAGGGAAGGAAAGGAGGCCAAGGTTCTATCAATGGCCTTTTTGTATCTTCTTTCTATCACTATTCAACCTACTATAGAAAACTCAAATGGAAACAACTTTCTAAATCACCAAAAACAACCTATTATTAACCAAGAAATAAATTCATCTAACAACAACTAATTCATAAACTGAAAGAAAGCACATAAATACAAACAAGAGGAGCTTGGCTGCTTAGATTGGTCCCTAACCCAAGAGCTTCAGCCCTCTCAGGTAACTCAGTGCTAGCTTGAAAAGGACTTCATCTTTATTATCAAAATAATAATAGGATTACATGAAATTGTCAACAAAGGTAAGCTCGAAGTTGAGCAGAGCAAAGATGCAACCAAAATTCAAAAATTTGACTAACTTCTTAATGAGGCCCTAGGCCTCTCTACTTATACAACTGAAGCTCCCAACAACTTCCTTAAAATCAGGGGGGCTTGGCTCCCAAAACTTGAGATAAACAGAAGTTATCCTCCACTTGCTCTTCTGCCTCCTGGTGCATTGATGTGGTTGTTTGTGCTCCGAGCTGCATGAAGGAGAATTCGAAGTGGGGAGTCATAAATGAGGGGGATAACCTCCTATAAATCCTCTCCTTTGTTTACTTCGAATTACTTTTCCCAATTGTCCATTAAATCTTTGACTTTATCTCCAAAATTCAACAAAAATCTGCATCAAACACATATTAGACTCCATGGCATAATGACCAACCCAACTCACTCCATAAGCATAAATATAATAAAAAAACATGCAATAAGCTAAGAGAATGGTTGATTTGACTAGGTTAGGAGGTAAAATGAGCCCATATAATTACCCATTTATGAGGCTCATTAGAAATTATGCCAGCAAGTAATCACATTTAGGGAAGAGTGATGTTTTTGAACTAGGACTACCATCAGTGACTAAGTTTTTGCATGACCTAGTGGAATGATAAATTTTTTTTGAGTGGGACACTTAAAATTATATGAAAAGAGGATTTTTGATCACTGATGGCAGTATGGAAATATTGACTCTAATAGGCTCCATTAAATTAAATATTTCTTCATTTACAGTTGAGTTTTAGTGGCCATTACAAGAGTATTAAATCAATCATTACAGATATAGTGATACAATATTCTTTACATCAGCCCTTAGTCATTATGACACAACTAGGACAAAGGGTTAGCATACAATTATTAGAACTCCTTGATATCCCTATCCCATCATAATTGAAATAAATGTTGAGTTTTTCTATAACTAGTAAGGCTAAGAGGAATGATTAAAATCCTAATACCCGTATGCGACATGGAACCATTAGTTATCTATGAAGCATTCAAGAGTATGAAGCTTCCTTATGCATGACATAGATAATGGTGAATCATCGACAATTCTATGGAAGACATTCCTGCATAACTGCTCCACATGCATGAACCTTTACTTAATACCAAGCATAATATCCCTCCTTATCAAATGTAAATATGATCATAATAAACTTGACATGCATATGCGATCATACGTGAGTCACATGCATTATTCCATCCATCATTTCCATCAGAGAAGTAATTAAGCAATCCATATAACTGAGTGGTATGATTTAACATCCTATCAAGTAAGGATTAATCATTAAACACATACCATGTAAGTAAATCTCATGCGAATAGAGGGAAACACCATTAAATCTATTAATATCCAAGAACATGTAATTCATTCAAATATTCTCAGAACTAAGAAAAACTCCTCATAAGAAAATTGGAACAGTAACAGAGAGAGAGAGAGAGAGAGTAAGAGTCAACATACAAACATTTCATGCAAATGACACCAACTAAATCTCACTTGGAGGGAGGAGCACCACCACCGAGCCATGAATCACCTCTGATTCCCCCCCGAGCCGAAGATCTTGCCAAGGATCAAGTGTCCTCAATTGATTGATGCATTGGGTATTTAATACCCTCTTTCATGATTTAGTTACCATTAGCGGCGTCCCTCTTTATGGAATTTTCCATTTTCCTAGGTATTTTCTGGAAAATCTCATCTTTATCTCCCACGACGCTTTTCCACATAAAAGCTTGCCTTTATCTCCCACAAAGCTTTTATGTTCGATGGATCTTTATCTCCCATCCATCCAAGCTTATCTAGAATCACATCTAGAAGCTTATCATGAAAAATTCATCTCTTTCCCATTCCTCATGGGATTTGGAAAGCATCTCCTCTCTCCTGGTGCCCCACCCTCCATGTGATTTATTTTATTAATTTATTTAAAAACACATTTTATTTTCATATTACATATCACCTAGCTTTCCTCAGCTTAGGTATTGAACAGTTTAACCCACAAAGGAGGGTATCAAACCTAGCTTTAATCAGCTTAGGTTTACAAAATTTAACACAAGGGAGGATATCACACCTAGATTTAACTTAGCTTAGGTTTACAATAATTTAGTACACAAGGGAGGGGTGTTACACTGCACCATGGGTTAGTGATTTTCTAGGTTGTGGGGGGGAATCCCTATGTGATCTTAAATGTAAAAATGTGTCTTTTACCAAAAAAGAAACTTCAAATCCACAAATTCGTTCCCTTCAATTTAATTATCAAACCTGGTTTTTGTTACGAAATCGATGGGACAACAAGTTAATGCTCATATTAACACTTATATTTCTCAGTGCATATTGTTTTCTATGCAAATATTCTCTCAAAGACCCAAACACATCAAATTTGTGATTGAGAAGTGCATGTCTTTTTATACCTCTAAAATAAATGACGATAAAATTTTGTTTGTGACTACAGTGCATTGAATTCCATGGGTAATGGAGTAAAAAATATAAAAACATTGATCAAACACGAACAACGTGCAAGGCTAAATTCAAAGTTAGGCAATCAAACACACCAATAAAATGAGATTTAGTCTGCCAATAACTGTTTCAATTATTCCAATGTGCACTGTGTAGAAAGCAAAGAGATATTGGCTTCAAATTTAAAGCACTTTAGGGGATGTTAAGTCACCTCCAAAGAATTTTATACAATGAAGCTCAACGATGGAATCACAAGAACAAGATGGAAGAGAACTGTAACTCTAATTGAATTCTATTCTGTCTTACATACCCTGAATGGAATGGAACAAAAGACTAGAGCAATCAAGTAACATAATAATCAAGTAAGCATGGAACTTCACAAAAGATAGTTCAGTAGTAAAAAAGGAGAGAAAAACTTAGATTGTCATAGGAAAGCACCTTGATTTCACAGAGAAGAGAAAAGGAATCCAAGAAAATTATCCCAAACTAGGGTGTTTGAGTTTCACCCAATTATGTAGAAAGTATCTCCAGAGTCCAAAGTAGCGATTCATACCTACAAAAAAATATATCCTATAAGTGGGGCACATAAGTTAGAGAGAACAAAGGAAAAAAGAGAAAAGGAAAATTGAAAAGTCTTTTCCAAATAAGAAGCCCTCATTTTTTTAAACATAGATGCATGTAAATAAATTCAAACCATATCGAAAGGGAAAATAAAGTCGAACCATATCCTTTGATTCCTTTAATTCCTTATTTAGTATCAACAATACACACATTAGCCTCATTTACTTATTTTATTATTATTCATATATGTTGTATTTTTATAGCATTTTAGCTCTCGGAATGTTCTAGACACCTACACTATTAGTTGCCATGAACTAGAGGTTGTGAACTAGATCTCTCATTAATGCCAATTATCTCTTAATGGATGGAAAGAATATTTATTTGATCCTAATAAATGAAAGAATAATGAGCAAAATCCCAAACTCTCTAGAATCCAATCACTTCCCTGAACTAGAGACTAGGAGTGATGGAGACTCTTTTCAACACTTATTCCTGTGTTGGAAATTAGGTTAGATATGTCCCGACTCTACATTAATATGTTGCTAATCAATTTAATATGTATAATATATTTTTTTAGAGTTTGGACATGGATTCATGTTTCTTATTTCCAAAAACATGTGGTGTTTCTTTCTTCGTTTCTTGTTTCTGGTAAAGCATGGAATTGTAGAATCAGTACTAGTCAGGATTAAAAATTAATTTAGAGAGCTCTATTTCTAGGAAGCCCATGTTACATCTTAGTTCAAGAATTAAAAATTTTGGTCATAAACTTGACATTTTCCCAAGGCAGCATGAACACACTTTTCATGGTTGAACTTTAAGGTGAGATTGATCCATTAGAGGTATATTTGTTTTTTACAGACCTCTATTTCATCCCTTTTCTTTTTCCATTTTGAATGAATTTCTAGTCATTATGCATTGGATCTCATTTTTAAAATGCATATTGAGTTAGGATCATTTTGTAGGACTTGAAATGATCATTTATTGTTATAATTTTTTAATTTTCTAATGCAGTAGTTATTTTAAAAGAGTTTGAAATAGTTTTCCATTTTCTTTGGTGATTGAAGGTTGCAATGAAAGAACTCAGAGAGCTGAAGATTCCTTTTTCTATTTGTCACTAATTTCCTAATGGAAGGTGAGATGGTTGTACATTACTTTAGTTCCATGGTATTGTGATCTCCCTAGATGCCTTCCTTGGAAATCCAACACTATCATCAAGGTTTGCTTCCTTCAAATTAGTATTTATGAGGCTAAATTTGAAATTCAGATCGATAATGTATAGTCCCGTTTACAGACAGATATAAATTAGTAATGGAAATAGTATTTCATGTGCCAAATATGTTCCTTACCCATGTATGTAGTTAACCATTTGAGTAGTTCATATGATCCACTAATGACATTGAGTGATAACTGTTGGATTCCAATACAAGAGTGTTATAGAAGAAAATGACCTCCTCATCATCTCAGAGGAGAAAGACATGATGACTGCAGGACTAACCAGGTTCACATGCTCGGTTTTCTAGCTAACGTTGTCTAAATACTAGCAACCTCCTTTATAAAGCTTCCTAGCAAGGCTAAGGGTGCGTTAGTGCCTACGGTAACTGTTTGTTACCTCGAGAAGAGCGTTAGTGAACCCTAATGAGTTTCTATGGGCCAATAGAATGAGTTGACTAAGAAATATCCCAAGATTATCTCCTATGTCAGCTCACAAAAGTAGGGAAACATTAGAACTTGACCTGTTTGGGGGAATTACTAATTCCTAATGGAGTATGCAAACGGGAAAGAGCATGAATGCATAGAAACATCACTGCTTTTTCCTAATGGAACTCATGAAGGACTTGGCAACCCTATCCTCACATGTTATATATGCAAGGCTAGGGCCATTGTGAAATAGGTCGAACCATTTGAAAGGATTGCCTATTTGACTGTTGTGTAGAGTCTCGGACTAAGGCATAAGAAGAGGTTAAGAAGGGAGAGAGAGAGAGGAGCTAGAGGGGTAAGGGAAGGCTCATACAACTGATGGTTGTAATCACTCTTTCTACATCAATATTGAATCGCAATTCTCTTTTCCACTCCGTGATGTTGGTAGTATAACTTGTTTATATGTTTATGCAACATTGTTAGCATGAGTGGCTTAGATATATGCAACTAGATATTTTTATATGTTAATGCATTGTTTATCAAGGTTTTATGCTATGATATTAATCTTGTCAATGCTATAGCAGGTTTTGATCTGGAGTTGGCTCAGGGATCTTCCACGTAGCTAAATTGCATTCTCCAGCAACACCACACTAAGACTCGAGGTAATAAGTCCTTCTCGCTTTGATATTCATTTGTTAAACATAGATATGTATGCATCTTTGTGATAGCTGCAGCTAATCTGACTATCTGCCAAGGATCCTAGGAAGATCCTTGAGGGTTTCTACATCACCAAACACCCATGCATTAATCCCTATAGCAGAATTAGTGACTCCACTAGGGACTACACTTAGTTCCCAGTTTTTCCCAGAAAGTTCCTAGATCTCTCTTTCTTCCAAGCGTTCCTATACTCTTTCATTCCCGTTCCGACCACTAAGGACTATACAACACCCTTATCTCAGTGCTTAGGCCTAGATCTGATCCCCACAACCTATTTTTTGAGCCTTTTTCCTCACTAACGTTGTCTACTAGTGGAAATAGTGCTTTATACAACATAGTGTCCTAAAAAAAAGTGCGTTAGTTCTTAAACTAACTCTCTGTAGCCTCTAGTAGAGAGTGTTAGCCAACCATTTCTTGATAAACAACTTGCTTTGTGACCTCATGGGTTGGGAAATCTGCTTGTAGACTGATCAGGGATCTACAACTGTACTTGTTTGACTGATCTGTGTCCTCGACAATTTTTTTTTAATAAAATATATTTACTTCTTAAATTTTTTGTTTTCATTAAAGAAAAAATACAAAATTTTTATTGTTTTCTGCTTAGCTAGTTAGATCTGCATTATTTGGTTTCAAAAGTTGTTAGTGAGCTTTGAAGTTCTATCAATTATGCTAGTGTTTTACGGAATATGATGCATGGTATATATATTGATGTATGAATGACTCTTCCTTTGTAGAAGCATCTTATTCATCGAAAGTGAAAACAATGTTTTTGCATGATTTGAGTCAGCATCCCATATAACTTCATACGTTAACACCCCTACTGGCGTACATTTAAAATCTACCTAATAAAACCAATCAGCAACTCTTTTTAGAGTAAACGCACATTAGTTTAGGCTAGGATCTTGGTATAAGCAGTGTGAGTTAACTGCCCAAGATCATACACAAAAACTAGTGTCATTAAAGAGAGAAATCATTCTGCACTTATACCATCTGGGACAACTCCAGCAAAAATTGAGCTAAATACGAGACCACATAGGACTGTAAGTGAAGGTACCTTGCCTTTTCTTACATTTGCATTGGGTATTCCGTGTATCGGGGATCCCTTCGGGGATATCGAACCTGAGTCGGGGATATCGAACCTGAGTCGGGGACTTAGGTATCCTGCCCACACAGTGCATTGTCTGTGACTATGTCCCCCTCGGTAGTGTCTATTATTTGAGGTATCCTTAGTGGCAATAATTTTAGGGACGAACAAAAGGTGACTAGGGCGGGTTGCCCTAGTACTTAACATAGATGAACCTACTCTATCTTAGGCTTTTGGGAGGGTGCTCATCTTCACGAGAGTACTCGGCCCCTTAATATAAGGTTCGAGCGAAGCTCAAGAGTATTCGTAACTATACATTTGGCCAGATCTCTTTGTTATTCATTGTGATACTAGGTTGCATCTCTAGTGATTGGTTCTTATCAGACAGGGTCATTTCCCTATATTTGTTGATTGATTTCCTTAGTGTGTTTTTTATTATTTAAGTGCCAAATTGTTATCACCAAGAATTTAATAGATATCACTGTAAAATCTACTGATAAAATTTATCAGTCATCATGGCTACATCTGAATCTCATCGTCAATCTAGACAGTTGTTAGGTCTTCCCCCACTCATTATGGAGGATTGGCCGAGCCCTAGTATACCGTATTCACCATCTTCAGGTAATCAGTCTCCGAGATCTAACACAGAATCAATTTGGACATCCCATGATTCAAGCTTACTGGAAGATTTCTTTACTGAAGGATTCCTTCCTCCATACAATCCTCCGATCATGAATCCATTGGGACCTCTCTTGATTCCTGTTGCATTTGTACCTCATTTTTCTTCCATTGGACCATTTCCACCCATCGCATCGACGAATAATGGGTCACGGGCTTTTGTGGACACTTTCGGTCCACCACCACCTCCTTAGTTGATAGTTAGTACCGCACCTCTGATGGCAAACCCTGCTATCCCATCTGTCCCAGGTTCAAACCTTATTGTGACACCCACCAAGAGTGGAAACCAGTACATTCTGGGTTCCACCCCTTTTGTGTCAACCCTTGGACCTTCGGCAAGTGCTAAATATAGCGCTCCTTATAACGCTCAATATAGCATCGTTAGCATGGGTCCCCTCAACCACCCCTATGGTTTGCATCCATTGTTTAGTTCTAATCTCGAGGTTCAGATGCCTGGGGGCACAGGTCCCAATATTCATATACCGGTCGGGAACGTAACAATTCCCCCTCTGTTTATAGGTTTATAAGGTCATTCATTGATTGACGTGAACCCTCCTTATGTCAGTCAAGGACATATAGTTAGTTATGTGGTGATCGAGAACCCTCAACAAGGTCCCAATCAATCCATATGGGCACCCTACTCACAACCTCAAATGAGTCAAGGGGGCACTCCTTATCCTGGGGGAACTTCCAACCCCTAACCTGACAACCCCTATGGAAACCCACAGTACAATACTATACCCAAAGGCAGTTATTATACCACACAACTTGTGTATAATATTGGAAACAACATGATAGGAGGACCATAAGGCTCCTCAAGTCATATGTCATTGCCTTGGTCTGATTCGTGGGCATCAAACACCTTGCTTTTCTTGGCAAATCTTGATATCCCTGACTTGTATGAAATCACAAATGACCCCATCTATCACAACTTACTTTGGTCACCAATCCGTTATAAAATCCCGACAGACATCTTGAAGTTGGAAGGGAAACAAGGGGAGGATTTGGGTACACACATCACCACCTATCATTTATGGTGTGTTTCTAACTCCATGGTGGATGATAGTATCTGGCTACGGCTCTTTCTCCACACCCTTATTGGAAATGCAGCCAAGTGGTACATCAAGTTACCATGCACGTCAATCAATACCTTTGGCGCATCTAGCTACCCATCCGCTATGAAACTAGGAAAAATCTCCTCACTTCATTACGTCAGGACACTGCCACCCACATCTCTAATCATATAAATGAATGGAGACATAGGCGAAGGCTAGTCAAAACTCCCCTCCCAAAATATCTATTAGCGGATTGGTTCTGCAAGTCTCTACTCCCCCAAATCGCTAAAGACGTCACCTTAGGTGGTGCAGTCATGAAAGACCAATCCATTCGTCCCGCCCAGCACTTAGATTTGATATATTTGCAGTCTGGCACTTTATACGACATCATTCCCAATGCCCCTTGCAACTCCAGTGCTCTCGCTACTCAACACCCCAGAGTGCACGCTAATGGGATTATCAGTGTTACCTCCAAGGCCGTTGTAAAACAAGGCAGCGATCACATTTACTAGTTGTCAGTTGACCCCTCTACCAAATTGACTACTCTTCCTACCACCATGATAAACTCTGTGCAGTCTACAGAAAAACCCAGTGGTAAGAACAATAAGAATAAGAAAAAGACTACAACTTCTAAGGAGTAGTCAACAAAGAAGTACAACCCAAAGCAAAAGGTTGTTTCACCTTTTGAAAATGGAAATGATAAACCCGCATGTTTCCCTCGCAAAATATGTGCGAAAGACCACATGACATATCATTGTCCGCGTCTTCAGGAATGCATATATTTCATCGCTTAAAAGGACACCAGCAAGGGGGTAACGATGGTTCGCATCATCCTTCAAATGGTGAAGGACCATATCCCATTTACACCTTAGAAATGGTAGATCTATACACTAGAGCCAAATATTATGGAGCTCTAGTCGCTAATGCTGAGGAAGACTCCCTGAGTCAAAACCCACTGTCGCCTAACGATCTTCGTATCAAAAGGTCGATTGCTGATCTTATGATTCACCCCCCAAAAGGGGCACTTCGTCACACAACGCATAATACATATGCATATGCTACCGAGAACTACAATATTGTAGAAAATTTTGCGCAAGCATCATCAGCTATGTCGGTGCTCGAAGTATTACAAACCTATCCAACACAAAGGAAAGCTCTTATTTAGGCAATTGGTGGTATCGATCCTTAGGATTGCATGCTTGCAATTTTTGACATGGAAAAATTTAAACCTCCCCTTTCAAACCAGCTTGCATTTTAGTTACAAATATTTTCCGAAGGGCGAGGAATACATAGAAATGTCATTGGCGAAGGAGTTTCAACTTGCATCATGTTGGCTTCATTTTGGCTCTCTTTGGGTTCTCCAACCCTATCCTTTCCATCGAATTCCCTTAAAGCTTTCGATAGCCATGCTTTCATCCCAAAATGTTACCTAGCTAGCTACCCTATCACATTGAATGGGAAAATGGCAACGATGGACATCGAAGTTGCAGATAGAATGCTTGACTATAATCTATTGTTGGGTCACAGTTGAACTTACACCATGACTTCCATTGTCTCTATTGTCTTTCACATCATCATATTTCCATTGGATGGAAATATAATCACAGTGGACTAATTGTCCTTTTGCACCCCTGATTATTCCCATTATCGAGTGGTTTTGTACTCTAGTGGGTGGTGTACCTGACTCTTACATCAGTATTGGTACTAGTCTATTGAAGGGCTCTTCCCTTATGGGTTTTTTCCCACTTCCACTGCCCGCGGTTCCACAGAAGGTCAATAGGGTTTCATCCATTCCTCATGAACCAACTGATACTTGGATCCTCTCGGCCCCTTTAGATATTGACACTTACAGATTAAAAATGTCGTTTTCACCAGTTGAAGTGGCTTACCAGGTCATTCAATCTACATCTAAATCTCCAGTCACTTTGGTCCCAGCCAACGGTACCACCTCCCCTCCCATAACTCCTTCTTCTTTCGATCTCCTCAATCAAGTCCTACCTTCAGACAAAGCTATTAGATAGATCATGTGCTTAGAAGAGCAACCTTGGGAGGTCTCTCACCATTGTGTTTCAATATCTGATTCTAACACAATGCCTTTTCAAATCCTATTATTTGACACACTTGAAATCGTCTCCTCACCTTATGCGACTATCCAAACCTTGGACTCAAAGGGAATCATGGTAAATATTTCAAAGACATTGCTCATCGATATTTATGTCATGACGGGCATTGTAGAAAACATCCAAGTTGGAGCAGATTACACACTTGAGGAAATTACAAGCTTCACCTTCCTTTAGAAGGAATTTCGTGATGTATTCACTTGGTCTTACAAGGAAATGCCCGACATATATCTAGTTATTATCAAGCATGAGATCAAGATATACGACAATGCTAAACCTATCTGCCGAAGGCTTCGTCCAGTCCACCCCTGTAAAATGACAGCCATCAAGACCGAGGTGGAAAAGTTGTTACGTCCTGGTTTTGTCTACCCGTTCCCTTAACAAAATGGGTTTCCAATATGGTTCCTGTCAATAAGAAACAAGGAACCATCTGCGTATGTGTCGACTATCAGGACTTAAATGTCGCGTGTCCCAAGGATAATTATCTGACATTGTTCATCAACCAAATCATCGACGACTATGCCAGTTGCGAATCATTCTCATTCATGGATAGTTTCTTAGGTTACAACCACATTTCCATAAAACCAATAGACTAGCACAAAACCACCTTCATTTGCCCATGGGGATATTTGCCTATCGAAAACTCCCATTCGGTTTAATGAATGTTGGAGCAACATTTGAAATGGCGATAGACTATGAATTTCAAGATATGGGACATATTGTTCAAGCTTACTTGGATGACCTTCCAGCCCATTACAAGAAACGAGCGCAACACCTAGATCATTTAAGAGCTATATTTATTAGGTTAAGGTTCTATCACATACTTCTGAATTTTCATAAATGAGTTTTCTTTGTTGAGTCTAGATGCTTACTTGGATTCATCATCTCCAAGTACGGGATTAGGGTTGATCCTGATAAGGTAAAGGTAATTACTTAGTTTCGCGAACCATAATCAATTTTACAGCTCCAATGTTTGCAGGGGAAAGAAAACTTCTTACGACGGTTCATCGTAAATTATGTTGACTTGACGAAAGGCTTTATGGGCCTACTTAAGAAGGAAGTTTCCTACCTGTGGGATGATCAAGCTCAACGATCATTTGATGCATTGAAAAATGTGCTTATATCAGCCCCACTCCTTAGTGCTCCCAATTATGGGCGCGACTTTCTCCTATACCTGGCAGCCTCGCTATTGGAGTCACAATTGTTGTTACACCAAAACCTGCAGGTATTAGTAAACAGACACATTGCTAGATTTAAGGACATACCACGAAACACACGGGAGCATTGGATCAACACTACCATTAACGTGGAGTGCAAAAATCTCCCCCCTCAATGCGAGCCAGGTGTGTTTTGAACTCGAGACCTTTGGCTCTGATATCACTTGTTGGAGTCACGATTGCCATTACACCAAAACCCATAGGTATTAGTAAACAAACACATCGCTAGATTTAAGGACATGCCACGAAACACACGGGAGCATTGGATCAACACCACCATAACGGGGAGAGAAACACTCACCATCCTCTCTAGGTATATTCTTGGTTCAAACTCACAATGACCAGAGTGAGCATGTGATATACTATCTATCAAGATTCTTGGCTGGGCCCGAACTCAGATATTCACATGTGGAAAAGTTGTCCTTGGAAATTGTCTTTGCTATCAACCGCTTCCAACATTACATATTGCTGTGGTAGACTACTATCATTGCCTTGGAGAATCCCATGAGACACATTTTGTCTCATCAATTCAATGGAGGGAAATATTCCAAATGGATAGTGATCCTCCAACAATTTGATTGGTTTTCACTACTACCAAGGCGAAAATTTCCTTAGTCTTCGTCGAACTTTTGTCGAATCTTCCAATTTTCGATCATAATGAAATAACCCAAGATCCTCTTCTAGATGAAGTTGTCTATCTTATCGACTCTACTGACCCTTGGTATGGTGACATTCTTGTCTACCTCCAAGCACAACGTTTCCACCCTAAACTATCGTCGGGTGACCATCTTCACATCTGCCACCAACAACGACATTATTTAGTTCCTAATGATACTTTATATCACCATGGTGTTGATATAGTTCTTCAAAATTGCTTCACTCATGAGGAGGCGGAACACGTTTTAAATGACTGCCATGTTGGGGCATGTGGTGGTCATGTTTCTGGCATATCTACTGCTCAAAAAATTTTGCGCAGAGGCTACTGCTGGCGAACCTTGTTCAAATATTGTATCAATGCTATCCAGCAGTGCCACCCTTGTCAAGTGTTTACAAAGAAAATGTGAGTTCCTCCAGCCCTACTACACGATTATCTCTGTTGGCCCCTTTTCCAAATGGGGGATAGACTCCGTAACTTGCAACCAGACATCCTCTATTGGACACAACTATATTATCGTCGTTGTGGACTATTTCACGAAATGGGCCAAAGCCCTTACCACCTGCCAGAAAGATGGAGAAATTGTGGTGCTATTTCGTTTAATCAGGTCATCTCTCGCTTCGGTGTGCCCCGCTTGATCATTACAGTCCATGGGTCTCATTTTCACAATCACATCATGTCTGAATTAACATCGTTGCTCGATTTTCTCCAGGATCAATCATCCTCCTACTACCGCCAAGCTAATGGTCAACTAGAGGCTGTCAATGGCGTCTTAAAGACCATGATCTGCAGGTTAGTAGGGAATCATAAAACCCATGGGCATTGAATGTTGTATCCTGCAACGTGGGTATACCGAACTTCAGTAAAAACTGCCACAGACTTCACACCTTTTCAACTAGCTTATGGCCTGGAAGTAATTTTACCAATCAAGTGTCAGATTCCTTCCTTACAAAACATCGTTGAACTCCTGCTCGACACCACTTCTGAAGAAAAGCATCTACCATACCTAAATCAACTGGATGAAACCTATCGAGATGCTAAGTTGGCACTCGAAGACCACAAGTGCTGAGTCAAAGCCCAATACGACAGAAAGGTCAAGGCTTGTTCTTACTGAGAGGGAGATCATGTTTTACTCTACGATAAAAAAACATGACCTCTTGAGGGAAAGAACACTTCAGCTGTTATGGATCGGTCCATATATCATCACAAAATCCCTCTCAAAAGGGGCATATGAACTTCAGTACTAGGAAGGAGTCCCGCTCACTAAGCCCCGAAATGGGATCTATCTCAAAAAGTATTATGCCTAGTACTGTACTAGGCATGTGCTTTGTAATTTTATGTATTTATAAGTTTCTCTTCTTTTTGATGTGACTGGATTTTTTGGTATTTCTTGAAGTATTTGTCTCATACATATTTCTCGTTATGCAGATGTCTTCATTACCCTTATCATACGTAGGATACGTGGATGGTGCCAGTTGTCACACACGTCACATTGCATTAGCTGCCTGGATCATTTACACACCTGAGTTGGAACTATTTTGTTCCGAGGGAGTCTTTCTTGGTACTGCCACCAATAATATTGTTGAGTACATCTCTGTAATTTCACTTCTCACTGAAGCGTCATCAAGGGACATCTCTAATCTAGTGGTCAGGGTAGACTCTAAGCTTGTTGTTATGCTATTGACAAATCATTATCACATTCGTAATCGAAATTTTTTACGTCATTATTTAAGGGTACGACTCTTGGAATGTCAATTTGAGGTTATCACATATGAACACATTCCTAATGAATTTAATATAGTTGTTGATTCGTTGGCAAAATATGTGTTAGATTGGCATCCGTCTCATTCTTTATAGATACATGTATGAAAGTAAATATTTACATAGTTAAAAATTTACAAAAACACTTAAAAACATTTACATCATAAAATACCAATATATGTATATATATATATATATATATATCGAACCCAGTCTTTTACATCAAAAAATTTCCCAAAACTTGGGTGTTTTATGTACAAAATGGCTATTAAGACTAGCTATAAACACCCGCTAGCTATACCACACATCTGCTAATAGAGCCTACTCCTCATGAAAATACAACACTGCTCTAGCTATCCTTTGAAGAGGAACCAGAAACTGCTCAGGCACACCAACTGTGTGTTGCTGCATATGAGCTGGGATCTCCCTCAAAGGAAGGAGGGGCACACCCATACTCAAGCCCTCCAAGTTCCTGAGAACCTCACGAAGACTCTCAACATCACCCCCGCCTTTTGGTATTTGGCCTCCTCTCCTCACTTGGGGAGGCTCACCTGCAGGTCACACCGGTGCCACATCTGTGTCAAGCAAAAAGCTTCATGTCAGTATCTGTTCGCCCATAAAATCAGTAACATTTAAAAGCTTAAAAATACTTTAAGTACTCTCAAAATCCTTCTTACCTTGAGGCCCCCAGTTTGTACCAGGCAGAAAAATCAATTCAGGGTCACCTATGAAGTCCATGCCCTCGTAGGTACAGTCGATGATCATCACAATTTGGCCACTAAGCCATTCAAAGAAATATTCTTTGAAAAAATGTCAGATGGGTCCTCCTCTTGCGGGAGGATCAAGCGATGCCCATCGCCTATGTCTAGGCTCCCTCAGATCTTAGGGACGTAAGCTCATCTGTAGGTGCATAACTAGCACCCTCTCAAGTATGAAGGAGACAATGAGAGTGCCATACCCAAAACTCTGTTGGGTCTATGTCTTACATGTGGTCAACTCTACCTTCAACTAACAAAGCACTATTGTGCACCAGTTGAATATTTATGGGTGGACACCAACAAATGCAAGCAATAGTTGGGCCTTTGTCGCAACATGGAGAGTTTTTGACCCCGCTAACTGCACAATCATCCATAAAATGGCCCTAATAGATCTGGATCTAATCCTCTCTGTAGGAACTCTATTGTTGACAAGTCCACTCTCAGGGATATAGTAAGCTCGGACCAGCTCTAGGGAGGATTGGGGAATAGGCTTACCGCCGGTCAAGTTTGCCCGTGCTCCACTACATGACAAACCTATCAAGAAATATATATCATCTCGGTCAATGGTCAGCTCATGGTCCCCAATCTGGAACACTTGTTTGTGTTCATCCCAGTGCTAAATAATCCAACTCAAAAGGTCCTCCTGACCTTTCATCAAGTCCAATTGTGCATACTTCATCAACCCATAGTAGCGCAATGTAAGTATGCAAGTTGGATCGTTTCGCATCAGCAATTCTTGTTAGTCATGGGCCTGTTCTCTCCATAGACTAGTCATAATGGCTTAAAACCTGCATAAATCAACCCAAAAATCAGTGCAAATGGGGCAAAAAAAGTTCAATAAATCACTGCTTAGGGTTTTGTGGTGTTTCCCCATGCACTAAAGCTCCCACTAGTGACAAACAGGGAGGATTAACGCCCTTCCCCAGGTCGTAAAGGGCGATTAACTCTCCCTATAGGCCTAGAAGCGGGCATTAGGCGGAATAAATGATCTAGGGCTCCCTAGATCTCCAAAAATCCACCCCAAAAGCAGCTAAAAAAGGTTGAATAATCCAAGATCAGGGTTTTGGCATCTACTTGGGACTGATGGCGCATCGAATGGTCACCTAGATCTCCCACAATCGTCAATGCAAAATCTGCTCCTCTTTAGCTCCAAAACACTCTCACAACACTCAAATGATGAAAATGATGAAAGTGGAGGATCAAGAGCTCCCTTATAGTCACTTTGGAGACATGAATTAGCTTAATTTAAGTCATTAATGAAGAAGTAGTCCATTTCCAATGATATTTATCATGCGCCATGACCCTATATTGGCAGAAACTACTCATGTTTTAATGAAAGAACTTTCAAGATTGAACGATAGAAATGACCATGTTTGATTCTCAACGAGTGCTTTCTTTTATCGGATGTTTTCTCACTATAAAACTGAAAATTCCACTAGTTTTTCATCGTCGGGCTCATAAACAATTACGATGAGGGTCTGAGCAACTCTTTTTCCCTCTTTTTCTAGCTCACTAAACTGAAAAAGATCGACTGAGCATTCTTTTTGGGGACTTTTTTCTCGCTCATAAAATTAAAAAAAAAAACCTTGAGTTCCTTCTTCAGCCTTGTTAAAAACTTTTGAAGAAGCTTCGAGAATTCTTTTTAGGAACTTTTCTCACTCGTTAAATGGAGAAAACCATGAGTTTTCATCATCGGGCTCGTTAAACACTTACAACGACGATATGAGCACTTTCTTTTTGGGACTATTTCTTTCTCTTAAATCAAAAAATCCTCGATTTTTCCCTTCTTCGAGCTTGTTAAATCTACGAAGAAGGAATGAGCAGTTCTTTTCCCTTTTTTTCCTTGCTCACTAAACTCAAAAAGATACCTCAAGTTTTCTTCATTTGACTCATTAAAATTCGATGAAGTTCTATTGAGTTTGTCATCGCGTGACTCATTAAAATTTCATGACAAATATCGAGTTTACTCCGTATCCTCGTACTCATAACAAAATGAGGCAAACATCCATTGAGCATAGGTTTCTCTTTATCCGGACTCAGTAGATTAACTTAGCGAAAAGGAATTGTTTCAGGTATACTATTAAGCCTTTGTCACACCTAGTTAAAAACTATGACAAAGGGACCACCTTAAAGCCATTCTTTACGATCTTTTCAGACTCTCGAAAATACCATCGAGTTGTCTCATCTGGACTCATTAAATTACACAGGTGAGGAATAGAGTCGCTCTTTTTACAATCCTTTTCAGACTCTTAAAACATGAAAATATCGACGAGTTTGGTTGTCGAACTCATTAAACTAATCAGATAGAGCATAAAGTCGCTCTTTTTACGGTCCTTTTCGGATTCTTAAAACATGAAAAGATCAATGAATTTACTCGTATGGACTCACTAAACTAATCAGATGGGGAAAGTGTACAATACAATTCCTTTGTGTTCTGTATTGTGAAAAGCGTTTTTTGGCAACAGTCACTCCCTTGAATATGGAACTCCCTAAGATAAACCTTCCTTATGATGGCCTCTCAATATGAATCTTACCATCCTATGAGTTTAGCCTATATACCCCAATGTTCTTGCATCTCTGTATCCTAACACTCTTTTGTGTTCATGAGTCTAGTGCCCAATGGTTAAAACCATTTTCGTGCCTTCTATTGTTCAAGGGAAAACCTTTATCTTCTATTTTCTCCATCAAAATTTCAAGCATATCCTATCATCATGCCCTCTGTCGCTTTGACCCAATGCTCAAAAGACTCCTCAAAAAATAGTCATTCTTGTCCCCTTTCGTGTTGATTGATGCAGGACACCTTATTTCCTACCTTTCGACAGGTCTCTTCCTATCGACTTCAAACCTCTATCTAGGAAGAAGACCCAGAAACACTTCAGTGCCTTGGTACTTGTAGACATCAGTGGCAGGTCACCTTGTGTTTGGTCAGGGTTTTTTATTATTAGCTCCTAGTTAAACGATTCTACTAGTGTTCGACGATAAAAACATTATTCACACTCACTATATTGTATTGTGCATCTTGGACACCATCACCGTTATCGGTGGCCATCCTCACATTTGTTAACACTCTCCATTATTGACTGGTAATCAAACGATTTCATGCATGTTTGACATCAACACATATATTCACATGTATCTATCTATGTTGTTGCAGTGAAGCAGAAATCAATACCTTGGGTAGAGGCTTGAATCACTTGGCCTTGTTTCTTCTCCCAAGTTGCCTTTATTGTTTTTTGGAGACATCTCATCAGAATGATCCTATTATGACACAGGTTCCGCATTGTGCTTATCAACGAACAACATAGTCATATCTCTTTATTGAGAAAATCACTTTGACATAGCTACTGAGCGTGGGAATTCCCGACTCAGGACATGATTTTAGTTAGTTTTATATATGTGTTGTATTAGGTTTCTCGTACCGCCCGAAGCTCTGATCCTTTCTCCCTTTTTTCAAAAGAAAAGGATAGTTAAATATAAAGTATTTCAGCCATCGTCACAACCTCTAATCTCACACTTAAGGGGGCATCAGTTATACAGGAAAATGACCTCCTCATCAGCTCGGAGGAGAAAGACATGATGACTGGAGGACTGACCAAGTTCATAGGCCCAGTTGTCAACCTAATGTTGTCTAAACATTGTCAACCTGCTTTATAAATCTTCCTAGCAAGGCTAAGAGTGCATTAATGCCTAGGGTAACTCTATCTGTTACCTCGGGAAGAGATCTAGTGAATGCTAATGAGCCTCTATGGGTCAAGAGAATGATTTGACTAAGAAATATCCCAAGATTCTCTCCTATGTTAGCTCATAAAAGCATGGAAACATCACAAGTCAACCTATTTGGGGGAATTACTAATTCCTAATGGAGTATGTAAATGGGAAAGAGCACAAAGGCATGGAAGCATCCCTACTTTTGCCTAGTGGAACTCATGAAGGACTTGGAAACCCTATCCTCACATGCTATATATGCAAGGCTGGGGCCATTGTGAAATAGGTCAAAACATTTCAAATGATTACCTATTTTATTTTCGATTGGAGTCTCAGACTAAGGCATCAGAAGAGGTTAAGAAGGGAGAGAGAGAGAGGAGTTGGAGGGGTAAGGGAAGGTTGATACAACCGATGGTTGTAATCACTCTTTCTACATTAATATAGAACTATGATTGTGTTGTCCACTTCGTGATGTTGGTAGTATAAGTAATTGATATGTTTATGCAACATTGTTAGCATGAGTGGCTTAGATATATGCAACTAGATATCTTTATATGTTCATGCAGTGTTTATCAAGGCTTTATGTTGTGATATTACGCTTGTCTTTACTATGTGCAAGTTTTGATATAGAGCTGGCTCAGGGGTATTCCGCCTAGGTACATTGCACTCTCCAACAACACCACACTAAGACTCGAGGTAATAAGTCCTTCTCACTTTCATATACATTTGTTAAACATAGATATTCATGCATATTTTTAAGAGCTACAGCTAGTCTGACTGTCTACCAAGGATCCCAGGAAGATCCTTGAGGGTTTCTACATCACCAAACACTTGTGCATTAATCCCTATAGCAAGGAGAACCATGGAAAGACATAGCATACTCAAGAAATATTTTTCCATGGAGAGTATTACAATTCTCCATTGGTCTCACATCTTTTTGGTGCTCACGAAGCAATTATGCATACACTTGGAATAACTAGTGTTTTCTTTTCATAGTAGAGACAGAATTAAGCCCTTTGCATCCTACATATGCAATTGTATATTCCTTAAAACTTTCAAGTAAATATCTTCTAGACATACTGGATCATAATTCTGAATTTATATCAAATTTCAGGCTTATATCTCCTAAATAAGCATAGAAAGCACGTATTTTTCAAACACACAAGTTCCACATACATCAGTTATCAACATATGAACAATGAAAACCAAATTATTTATCTGTTAAGTGGTTATACAAATTTCATAGGATTGGTTTTCCTCCTAGCCATAGGCACCACATTATGTAGGTGCCACTTCTATGTTAAGTAATGAAACAGCAAGGGAAAATTTGTTGGCTATGGCTCTAGTATTTCTGACTCTGTTCATCTTCTAGAAATTGCTGACAATTATTTCATATTGCATACTTTTCTAGTCATAACAATCTAGCACAACTAATTGGGCCCTTGGGCCACCCCGCTTATTTCCAATGCTCCATTTGGAATGGCCAAGGAATTTCCATTGATGGGAACTAGGTATTTGCAGTTGTAACTAAATTTTCCTTGGATCTCAGCATTTTCCAATAACACTTCTTTATGGTTTACACGTTTTTGTGAAAGCCATTCTTTATCAATTTAGACTTGGCATCAAGGTATGTCAATATTCAAAGAAGTATATATTAGAATGGGAGAATTGCAAATAGGAACAAACATAAAAATATCCAACCCAACATCCCTTAGCTCTGATGCAATCTTGACTTCAGATGCAATATCTCAAGGTTCTCCAATGAGGCCATATTTTGGTTCTCCAACATACCCAACCTCATTTCATGCAAGAAATGACTACCTTGATGGCTACATGATTGAATCCCCTCTTCCCAAAAGTTTGTTTTAACCATTGTTGCAACTTACTTACCATGCTTGCTATTTTGGCTTTACCAACCTTACTATGTTGCATGCTCAGTATCTGACCATCTTGTGAATGAGCACTAGTTCCTCCTTGTAAACTTGAAGCATTAATGCATGCAGCATCTTTAGGGTTTTGTTATTATATTCATGTCCCCTTAGAATAACATTGTCCTCTTTATAGTAATATCAATCATGTCCCAATTTCACAATCATCCACAACACTTGGACAATTCCCTTCTTTGTAAACTCAATCCCTCAAGATATTTAACACTTCCAATGTGATTCCATCAAAATGCGTTTAGGCATCCAAGGTTCTCTTTCAAATTTTGCAACTGAAGCCAATTCTCACCATTTGTTCTCTCTCAACAGATTCATCATTCCATCCATGTCATAGACATATGACAATATGGATGATCTTCTTAGATTTCAATAATAATTTAAATGGATTCATTATAATAATAAGAATCAAATAATTATATGACATGCTCAGATTACTTAGCGTTAGACTTGATTGCGGAAATCTTAATCGTTCTTAGGGGCTTACTTCCATTGTCCATCCCTATGTTTGGGAAAATTCTACATGAATTTTGTCCCTTCTGACAGAGTCGTCATCACATGAATTTTCTTGGTAACCTCCATTCCTTGGGAGATCATGGTTTTCAATGTCACTAATTCTGGGAACTCATCCATGGTTTCCATGTTTTGTTAAATAGTTTAGAGGCCTATTTAGCATTGCGTTCAACACAGATGTGTTCCTTGTGGAGCCCAAGTATGAGTGGATAGTAAGTGGTATGAGTGGGAATGATACCTATTCTTTCCATAGCATCAAATCACCTTCATTGAAAGCTACAATGGTTTTTGAATTACATATGGCCTCATGAGAAATAGTGGCGTCTAATTCCATTTTTGTGCACAATTTTAAATATTCATCCAAACAACCTTAGATGCAGTGTGCATTGGTCATTGATTATTATTGTGCAAGCCACTTCAATTTCCATTGGTCGTTGATTATTATTTAGTGTTTCCCTTAAAGGCTTGTATGATTCTTTCACCTGAACTTTTTGGCATAGTAGATTGGTGATAGTTGGTCAAGTAGAGGGAGTTGGCAATCTAGGTTTTTCCTTTATTTCAGTGTAAAGCTTTTGATCTTTGTATTCGTAAAAACTTGTATGGTTCTTTCACTTGACTTTTTTTGCATGTTAGACTACGGACAACTCATCAATTAGAGGGAGTTGGCAATCTCTATTTTTATGATAATTATAAGGAACCCCCAATCTTAATACCCTTGAATGATTTTGTTCTCTTTGCCTCTAATAAAGTCCTACTCAAACCTTTAGCCATAGTTAGGAAGAGCAGTGGTGACAAGGGGAACTTTTGTCTTAGCCCCTTGCCATGCCTAAAGAAAAAAATCATTGAATCATTTATCAAGACAAAAAAATAAAAAAATAAAAAATGTGATAAGAAAACTTTTTCTTCAAGGATAAGAAAAACTTGATAGAGGGTCAGTGCTTCAACTTTGTTTTTTTGTGGATATGCCTAACCCTTGAGCATAATTAAGTTCACAATTGGGGTTTAGATAACGCATTGGCCCCTTCCTCATGTACATCTCTAAAATATGTATAGGTATTGGAATATGCATAGGATTTCGTTCTCTTTGCCTCCAATAAAGGCCTACTCAAACCTTTAGCCATATTGAGGAAGAGCATCGATGACAATGGGAACTTTTGTCTTAGCCCCTTTCCATGCCTAAAGAAAGAAATCATTGAATCATTTATCAAGACAAAAAGATAAAAAAATAAAAAATGTGATCAAATTTTTTTTTCTTCAAGGATAAGAAAAACTTGATAGAGGGCTAGTGCTTCAACTTTGTCTTTTTGTGGATATGTCTAACCCTTGAGCATAATTAAGTTCACAGTTGGGGTTTAAGATAACCCGCTGACCCCTTCCTCATGTACATCTTTGAAATATGTATAGGTATTGGAACATGCATTTTCAATACTTTAGAACAAAAACTAATAGTGACAACTGGATGGTCAAGCTTAGATATTATAGATCCATGTTAGCACTTACAATTTGGATAAGATTTGACACCGTTGAAACACTAACCTCCAAAAGTTAGGTCACTGATTTGAGCTAAATTTGAGACTTGATATTTATCTACCATCCATCTGACTATCAAATGTGAGAAACCATAGACCATTAAGTTTTGAAGGTAGTGATCTTGACCACTTAGAAGAAGAGTAATCACCTTTGATGGCATTTTCATTTCAGACTCTTCCACCGGATTTGTTAATGTTTGATTCTGAAAAAGGTCTAGGATGTAGTTTTAATCTTGCATTTGAAGATGGATTTATTCAACTCAAATGGTTTTCTTTGAGTTGAATTCATTCAACACATTTTTTTAAAGGGTGCTAGCTCAATGGAAGAGAAACTGCTTTGCAAGCAGGAGGTTGGTGGTTTGATTCCATCATGCCCTAACATGAATTAATCACTGAAGAAACAAAAAGATTCATATTCTATATTTTGTTTCTAAAGAGATTTTTTTATTGTCTCTAAAGAGACAATAATTGGGATTAAAGACATATTGTCTCTATAAAGATAATAATTGGGATTTAAGACATATTGTCTCTATAGAGACAATATATAGAGATAATATATCTTTAATCATCGCTATTGTCCCTTGAAAGTAAATTGCCTTAACTTGTGTCAAAAAAGAAATTGGAAATTGTATTAAATATTGTCTTTAATAGGGTGTCTCAAATTATTGTCTTGTAAGACAATAATTTGAGACATCTGCTTAAAGCCAATATTTAAGACAATTTTCAATTTCATTTTTGTCTTAAGAAATTGTCTTAAATATTGTCTATAAACCCCCTTATATATAATAGTGTCATCATTTATTTCAATTGCATATTCTAATCTAATTTTCCTAATTAAAAAACTTATATATTAATTATTAATCATTATTTAAAAGGATTCGGATCACATGTATTTAATCAAACATTAAATCTAACCACGGAATCTTTTTATTTTTATAATTTTGATAAATAAAAAGAAAAAAAAAGGGGAAAATAAGCTTTAATCCTCTTATTCTGAGAGAGAAAATATCCAAATTTGAACTGAGAATATATCTTTGGATATGGTCGTATATTCATGTAATTATATATAGGTTCATGGTTATGCTGTGCTACGGAACATAATGTTTTAGCTACTAAATCCTTCAACGTAACATGATAAATATAGCTATTATTTAGTTAGATGAATATTATAATGTACGCATGAGATGATATGGATATCGATGTACCTTAGTTTAAACTACCACGTACGGTTTATCTAACATTTAAAGATTTATCAACAATGTCTACTATCCAAAAGGAACGAGCATAGTTATATTTTATAGCTTTGGGTGGATGTCTACTATCCACATCAAAAATTTTCTATTGGTTCATACCTGTTCATCACAATAATGAATTGTTTTCTCTACCACTCTAATGTATATTATTTCCTTCCATAAATAGTGGAGCAAAAATCTGAGGACAATGTTCTCCGCTGAGTGAATGTTATCTGAATGTACTGCAAATTTTCAATGACCAATAATATTAGACCATGCACTACGACTTAAATTTAATTGGAAATCAATAAACACTCTGAAATATTTGTTTAATCTAATAATTGTTATAGATATAAGTAAATAAATGATTTAGATATAAGCACTTTCAATTAATTAGGGAATCTACTTCGATCATATAATCAATTAGTTAACCAAAATTATAAACCTTATATCAATATAGGAATCTTGTTTATTAGAGTATATCCCTCCACCAACGTAAATCTAACATGCGGAAGGATTTTCTCTCAACGATCACATTGGTTGAAACAAACTCCAAAATAGGTCTTCTGAATTTTACAAAGGGAATTCATTCCCTTTATCTCACTCTTTAAATTATAATATTCTAAATTAGAAGAATTTGTATAGTTAAGATGTTATGCTAAGACATCCTTAAGGGACAAATGTTCAAAGTTTGTTAGGATAGAGTGGCATTTCATGAACGGTTATGATAACATATAAAATGAGAAAGTATTGGAAGGAAAGTGTGTTAGACAAACAAAGCAATTTGTGGAGTGAACAAGCTATGTTGAAATTTTTATTTTATATTTTGTTGAGTTGATTTAAACCGGGAAATTTTGAGCATATTGAGAGGAGATTAAGGAGAGCTTCGAGCAAAAGTTTCAGATCTTACTTCACTGTACTTTTAAATCCATATTCTATGGAAGTAAACATTTGCGTTTGGTCCTAAAATTTTCTTCAAACAAGTCGGCTTGGAATTTTTGCTATATTTTTTCAGGACATTACGTATTGTGTAGTTTTGTCGAGATGAAGGTGAGATCTCTGGATACTTTTCATCAAAATTTTAGGCATTGCTTCACTATACTTTTGGATATATGCTCTATAGAAATTAAGGTTTTTCATAGTCCTAAAATTAGTTTCAAATAGGTAAGCATGATTAGTTTGAAAGATTTCTGGAGACACATAGAAATACCTCAGATAAAAAATTTATACTTTGGTTCACTGTACTTTCAGAGACATCCCCTGTGGAAGTGAAGGATTTTGAGTGATCTTGAAATTTGTTTCAAATCGGTTAACTTAGAATTTTTATGTAACTTGTTTTATCATACTTTTCAAACCATAAATTTTTCCTAGATCTTAGGAGACATAGAAGTACATAAAGGAAATTTATTAATTTGATGCACTATAATTTTGGATATATTCCCTATGGAACTGATCATTTTTTAATGGTCTTAAAATCTGTTTCAAATAGATCAGCATGTTGTTTATTATATAACTAGTTTTTCAAGACATTTCAGACTATGAAGATTTTAGAAATGTAGGGAGACATAAAAACGTTCCTCAAGTAAAAATTTAAAGGTCATATTTCAAAATTTGATGTGTGGCATGTTGTATAAGTTCATTCTTCAAAAGAGGCATAAACCAACAATCTTATAGGAAGTTACTAAAAATTACATTTGGAAGCTCAAATTTTCGATAGAAAAATGAAGGTAGAAGTAGTGAGTAGACCCAATGAAGGAATACGTAACAAGTAGTCCTAGTGAATGTAGAAGTAGAAATAAGGCTTAGTGAAGGTGATGTGAATGTTATCATATTTTGAAGAAGTTATATGCACTAAGGAAGACTTCTAATGAGGGTTTTTGCTCAAACATAGGGATTGGTCTCTTGTTAAGTTGATATCTAGTATTGGGAATTGGTGCATGCTAATATTTGAAGTGGTGGGGATTGGTGTCTCCAATAGGTTGGTCCCTACAAATATTTGTAATAGCGTGAATTGGTACCTCTATAATATTGATGCCTACAAATATTTTTAGTATTGAGGATTATTGTCTCTATTAGGATGGTGTTTATAAATATTTTTAGGATTAGATTGGTGCCTATAGGGATTCGTTTGTACACGAGGTTGGTGCCTACAAAGAATTACAACAAAAAAAAATAGAGCTTTCTCTCAAACAGGGATTCCACGTAATATTTGTTCCATGTTATCCAATTGATACATCTCATATGTGATTTTTCTCTTATTGTTCATGAAGCTTTAGATAACTAGAACTTATTTTATACTAATTCACCTCGCCTCTTAGCATAAGTGTGAGCTCAACAATTGGTATGGGAGCATGTTCCTTCAGACATATTCTAAACATTAGAAGGTATAGCTGAGAAGCCCACATGGCCAATCAAGAATGTTCATTTTGGAGCATAAGGATGTGAACATACATAAGAGCTCTTGAGTTTGATATTCAGAAATGAAATATAGTTAGCTATAAATCTCCAACAACTCCACCAATGGATAGAGATGGAAGGACAAATAATGAAGATAATGTAAAATCCATGAATGATATCCTATGTGATCTATAAGAATATGTGTTTGTCAAAGTGATGCATTTTGGATCAACAAAATGTTTTTTTGGATAAAATTCAAAATATCTATGAATTTAATGGCATGGTTAAGAAGGAAAAGCCCCAAACTATTGTAAGAAAATTTGCGAGTATAAAAATGGAAGCCAAATAAAATATTGTGGCATATCTCCTTTATATGCGTGAAATTGTCAACACCATCAAGGGAATAGGAATTGTTGAACAAGTTAAATATTTAGTGAATATATACATGGGTTTAACTTCAACCCCATTAAGAATTTATGTGAGGATATTTTACATTAAACAAATGAAGGAACTTGATGAGTTGAAAATAGATGAATTGCATGGGATTGTCATGGCATGTGAAATGAGGACTAGGTAAGAGATACCATTAAAATAAGAAGTATCACTCAAAGCTTTAAACAAGGAAAAGAGCAGAGATCATGAATCAAGCGACATCTTTAACCATGGATAAGATATAAAGGAAGTATGTCTTGTGAGAAAAAAAATGCATATGGAAAATACAAATGTAAGCATCCATATCTGAAGGATGAGATTAGTGATGATGAAGAAGACCATATTGTATTGAAAGGACATAAACACCATCAACAAAAAATGGAGAACCATGAAAATAATAACTCTTATAAGAAGAAGAAGATCCTCTACCTAAAAGGAAGTAGGGACATGTCTAAATAAATTAGTGAGATTAGTTATGGTAGTGACCAAGAAGAAACTCTATGGTAATGAAAAAAAAGATTTGTGAAGAGATAGTAATCTAAACAAATATTTGTGAATTCTCTGGGCATCTTTTGGAAGAGTTTCCTCATTGTTATTATTTTCATCCATAGGTTCTCCATTCACCCTGATGAAATTATCCTAAGTCTGTTGAATTTTTCGTAAAATCCTTATAACTTAACAACTTAATTAATCCATGATGGGTTACTACTATAGATGGTTGTTTAGATTCTCCAACTCTAAGTGCAGTCTCATGCAAAATATATTTAAGGAAGAAGGGAATGTTTAGAGATACCTTATGTCTCAAATGTTCCATTAGCTTAAGGTGGCCACCTCAAACCATTTTGAATCTTCCATCACAAGTAATATATCTTTGAATAATTTCTACCAGCTCCTTCCATGGTTTTAATAACGAATTTGTATTGTATCCCTTCCCCTTCTTCGCTAGTTTTTCTCCTTCATCTAAAAAGTAAGAGCGTTGTGTTTTGTAGTGAAGTGTGTGGTCCATAACACTTCTCTCCTTCCATCGTCAACCCTATGACCTCAGCTATAGCCTCCTCATTCACTTCAACCAATAAAATTTTTACCATCCTCATTCTCTTATGCAAGTTTTACATGAACTCCAACATTATTTCTCTATCAAACCCATAAATACTTCTGAAATAATGGATGCATATTATGTGCTTCAAAATGTTGTGTACCTCATATGTTGCACGCAGGTGGCTTGTCTCATATCTAGTCAATTGACCCCCCATTCTTACTGCTGGAACTTACTCTGGTTGTTGAAAAATGGCTATAATTCTTCACAATACTGAAATTGACTTTCTTAGTTTCTGGCATTCATAATTGATTTTGCTGTAACAACTCACGAATAATGGCAAAAAATATGGGCAAGGTGAGAAAAAGTAATTACACATTATACCCCCACCCCCTTTATGAATCTAACTATCGTCCTCGATCAGTGATCATGTCAGTCGTAATGGAAATGAAGAGTTCAATAAATTAGTCATTTCAAATAATAATGCAAGGATAATGGTTATACCACCGTATGATTTGACACATGAGACAGTAATGAAGTCATCGCCGAAAACTCACCATTGAAACAAGAGATCACTTTTTGAAAATATGCATACCAGTGCATATAAATAATGACATAATAATGAATGAAGAGAAAAAGTATATAAATCAATGTGGACAACATAGGAATGACATTCAAATTTTGTACCCTATCAATGTTAGTATAGTAGGAATTTCCCTTTTATTACAATTTTTTTTTATAATATATTCTAATTATATAAGCAAAGTGTAACAACTTCTAAGGGTCCCACATTGCATTATGTTCTAGTATATTTGAAATATCAAAGCATTCTTATTATAAGAAATTTAAATCTATTCCATGAAAGCCAAAGTATGGAGTTTATTTTCTTTAGCTTTGACTTATAGGAGTAATGATGATTGAATGTCATCAAAAATTCACCAAGGTCAACAATGTTATGCTAACTATTATATATTTCCCTTTTACTGGGCATATCCCCACTTCCAGCAGATCTATTAGCCCCATTGTTAGTAGGCATGTTCAGTAACCTGATGGTTTACTTACTTAAACAAATTATTTTACTTCTTGGGTTGGGTTTTTGAGTACATATTTCAACATAGTCCCTTTGTCATAGCTACTTTAGTCGGAGATAGGATGGAGCACTTTAGGAAATATCATAAAACTTCCAGATAGTCATTAATTCCTCTGTTGTTACTTTGAATGTTTAATATAAAAACTTCATGGAAATGGGAAATGGGCCTCCATGGAAAGTTATGGCACTAAAGATCATGTAATAAGGATTAATAGAAATTGCTTAAAAAGTGATCCAGATATTTTAACTTCAAGTATGCATACATTATTATTATTATTATTATCAAATTTTAAGGTAACGACCAAGCCAGAAACCAAATTGGTGTATGAGACCCCCTTGTTTGTGGGACAAGGGACCCACCTTCATGCAAGGATTTGACTGCTAAGTCCACGAAGGCATACATACTCTACCCCCCTCTGATTTTTAACTTGTGACCTCTTAGGAGGAAACACATGCTCTTAACCATTAGGCCCACTCAGAATTGCATATAAAATAGCATATTAAACAAGTAACTTAACACATGAAAAAGAAGTGGAAATCAGAAAACAACTATGAGATCAAAGGCACACAAATGATTTGATAACAAATTTCAATCAATGTGGGCTACGTTTTTGGGCCCTACTCAAAGTGGAGAGGATTCTTTCATTAAATGGAAGCAAAGAAATTAGTTACAAGAAACTTTTCAAAAATGACCCTTATACCTCCATTTTGGATGATGACATGAAAATGGAGAACTTTGTTGGAGAAAAAAACTGCACGATTGGATTCATGGCGTGAAACCATGCAAAATCGACTATAAACTTATCAGATTCTGACACTAACACCTCTTTCCCTCTAAAGGAATCTTTTCATCATCTTGGAGATTCCCTCGCTGATGGTTTCGTTGCCTTTGGCAACTTAAGGTTTTAACGTCCACCCTTCGTCGGTTCGGTTCAAGTAGAAGAAGTGAGGTCAAATATAATCTCATGAGCAGATTGATGAAAATATGGGTCATTGGCCCAATGATAAGGCTTGACAAATTTGGTGCATGTGAACAAGGTTCAAACCCCACCCACACCATACTTGGTGTAAAATCATTTTAACAAAGATGTCTATATGTATTTTTAAACTCGGTGGTTATAATATGGTTCAGGCTTGGTACGTGGTTCCACCAGAGTTCTAACAAGGGTTGGGTGGGTCCACCGAGGGTGGCTCGCCCACCCAATATATATATATATATATATATATATATATATATATATATTATATTTCTATTAGTCAAGGATTGTTGGTGGGTGGCAGCCTACCCCCCCCCACCCAAATCTATATTTATTTAATTTTTTTATAGCACAATAGTTAATTTTTTCCACCGAAAAGTTAGGGATATTAGACAAATTAAAGAGGCAACCAATTCACCCATTCTGACTATCATTTTCCATGCGCTATGACTCTGCCAAATTGTTGCCTCGTTAGTAATTACCACTTGGCCAAGTTTGACTACAAATTTTATCATCTATAACTTGATCACAGGAAATAGAATTTTAGTGTCATTCACACCATTTGAATCATAGTGATGAACACCACGATGTTGTCATGGTTTCAATTCCATTTGAGGAATTTGATTTTTAATCTATTTTCAATGCCACTTCTATTTTTGGATCCACCGAGATCATTCCTCCCCACTAGTGAGCTTTTGGATCGCCAAAATATTTATCAGTCAATTGGCAAGGGAGGGAATTACTTTGTCACTTTCTCCTTTCCATCCGCCAAGCCTTACTTGGATGCATTCCTTTGAAACCAATACAAAGGTACCACATCTCCTCGTCAGGAAGTCTTGGTCTTCCTGTTGAGAATGATGTCCTCTGGTAGCTTGTCAAAGTATTCAAGTGAAAAATCATCCACTGTAGGAACCTAACCAACATATTTAGTATCCATGATCAACTAAGGCTCATAAAGCTTCAAATTTTCAATGTTAACCGTGGAGTAAATATGCATTTATGCTGGAAAATCAAAACGAAAAACATTGTCTCAAATATTCTCTAATATGGTGAATGGGCCATATCGGATTGGACACAACTTGTTTCCTTCCCCTTTCATTTTCTCTTTGCTGATGTGGATCCACACTTTGTCTCCAACATAGAACTAGTGACCGACTTGGTGCTTGTCATGTCAAGCTTTTCATTGAGCTTGAATTTTCTCCAATTGCTCCTACATTGACTCGTGAATCATTTGAATTCGCTGAATGAACTTCTGCGCTTTGTCCCTGTCATCTTCCCCACTGGAATATTCTTCTCTTCCAAAGACCATGTCTAAGGGATCCTTTCGAAAATAACCAAAGAATGTCTTGAATGGTGAGCTCTGAGTGGTCAAATGCACTACCTCATTATATGCATGTTGTACATAAGGAAGTTGTTCGTCCCACAACTTGGGATACTTACCACAATAGCCTCAAACTAAGTATATCATTATGTAGCTGACAACCTTTATTTGTCTATTGGCCTATGCATGAAATGACATGCTCCTCTTCAACTTGGTGTCCATCATTGTTATATGGAATTTATACCTACGGATAAGTACATTTTCCCTAAGTGGGTAGTTACACTTAGAAAAACAAAAAGAAAGTTATTTAACCTTTTCCTACAATATATAGATGAGATGAAGGAACTTACTTGTGATCTTTCGCTTCCTTTGATCTCCTTTGAATTTCTCCCATCGCTCCCACTCAAACTAAATTCGCTCAATCAATACTTGTCAATAGAAATAGAAGACGACAACAATCAAAACATACGATCTATCTACTATAAACAAATGGAATAGACAACATTTAAACATATATCCCTCATAGATATGAACAAGAATATGGGAAAAGGAACAAACAACTTTATTGATGTAGAAGGAAGAGTTACACCCAATGTGGTTCGATCCCGTGTCACTCATCCAACTTCAGTCCAAACCCTCGTCACACCAAAAGCACATCAATCCAGCATCATAACATTACTTGACATGAACTCAAATCTCAAACCAATAGTATTTCTCTACAATCTTCAAATTCCAGCCTCTTGATCACTATGATGAGTGGTCAATTTATAGGGAAATGCAAGTGGTTATGTCATAAATTGGGCATTGAATGGTTTTCCAAAATTGGAGTTAGTTTCCATGGAGAAAGGGATGAGAGGATAGAGGAGTAATTGATCCATAGCCTATCCAAATTTGACCTCATAGGATGTGATTAGAGTTGGGCATCCTTCTATAATTCTCTACAATGAAGGAATATTCCTAGAATCTAATGCCAAATTCACTCATTCTCGCCCAGCATAGGTCAAAGTGGGCCTAAGTGCATTGCAGTGTAGGCATAAATGGGCCTACCTATGCTGCAGTGCAGTTATCCCTAACCAAGGCTATGGTGGTGCCGCAAGGAGGAAATTTCAGAAGGGTTTTGGGCTAGGAAACTTTCATGGATGAAAGCATTCAATTTGATGACTTGTCTAGGGCATGTAGCAATTGAATTAGGGTTTGATGAGCCCTAATTGTACTTATCTCAATTTCAGGATTGATGTTCCCAAATAGACCTGTAACAATTGCCCCCTAAAGCATGAAGTCGAAAATGATAATGTCGGGTGATATGCTTTATGATGTGATGAGGAGGATCTAAAGTGGACGGTGACCTGCATCAATTACAATACATAATATCATGGTATCTTTGAATTTTTCATGAATAGTTGAGGGAAGGCATACCCATACTCAACATATAAACTTTTCATTACATGTACATAAATCAGATAGTCATCTACATATATAGACCCATGATAGGATGACCATCAATGTAAAGCCATCGTACAGATGATTTAGTACTCCCCTGAATTTGTAGCCTACATGGATGAAACTAGATCCACAATCTTCTATCTCATCCAATCATTCAGTCAAGTATGAGTCTAACCATGTGAAAATGTGATCTGAAGCTGAACATGGGAAGACACCATCTGATTACCAGCCAATGATGTAATTTGTTAACAGACGTGAGAGAAATCACCGATAATGATAATGATTCTCAAGGTACTATAGTACATTCTATATGGTGAGAATAGATGTTTTGATGTCGAACACCATACAAAGTCTTTCGGTCGAAGGCTAGTGATGTCAACCTGTCGCTAGAAGCGAGAAAGTTGTCATTGATGTATGCAAGCCTCAAGGTACTAGAAGGGTGTTTCTAAGTCAACTTCTTGGATAATGTATTGTTGTCGACAAGAAGTGACTCATTGCAGGAGGGCCTTGATGTATCCCCCATCAATGACATGAAACGAGTGTAATGATTTTGAAGACAGAATGTGACTAACGACACAAGGTTCAGGAATTGCGATCATGAAAATGAAGGTTTATGAGTATTGAAAAGGATGAAGTTTAATAAGTGACTTCTCTTGAACATGTCGGCGGCACTGAATGAATTGGAAGCATTGACCTAAAACCAAAGTGATGGATGGTGTGATAGACCATAGGTATGATAACCATCAACTAGATAACCAAACCCAAATAGTCATAGAGATGAAGTGAAAGTTTCATGTTCAAGAGTGAATTACTACCATAAAGTGATTTATCCCTTTTCCCATTTTCCCCAGTCCTTGCTAACCAGTACCTCTTTATTTTTAACAAGCTTGAGGAGGATAACAAATGCTTGTAGTATAATTCCACCCTTCAGGTGAAACCATTGCTATGTGTTGTTTTAATGAGCTTAGCGAAGGTGAAACTAGATCTTGTCATGATGGACAAGTTTGTCACTATTTGATGTTCTAACGTGTTTAACGGCAATGAGAAATTGGTCATTTTCATGTTTAGAGAGTTTGAAAAGAAACAAAAAGAAAAATCCACAGGTTATTTTTTGTAAATTTTTCTCTCAAGTCTAAAAAAGCATGAATTAATACAAGAGAGAACCTATTGACCATGTTCAATCAACGTATTCCCTTTTCATAAATAATCTATCTTAGTCTGGAAAGGGGTTAAACTTATACTGAGTAGATTTCATTTCCAATCTATTTACGATATGAAAATGACAAGCGCTCGAAATCTTTTCATGTTTCAAGAGTTGGAAAAGAGCTTAAAGAGGACTCCACTTAGAGGAACAAGTGGTGTCTAGAATTGCAACTTGTTCCGGTGATGTTGGAAATTTTCAAAACATGTTGATTTATGTGAAGAGACTTGCTAATAAGACCACTCATTGCAACTGAAGGTGAAATCCGGTCAATTGTTTCCTCAACTTCTGATTGGTCAGGTATAGACTCATGGGATTCACATTCAGAGAGAGTGGGTTGGACCGATGGTTGATTTGGGTCAGTCACTGCATTAACTAGTGAAGCATTAAGGGAGAGTCTGTTGTAACCAAATGGAAGTCAGTACGAAGAAGCAGGAAAATTATCCAAAATTTTTTGGGCTTCATCCAGATAGGGACAAAGGTGAATTGGGTGGTTCCCTTCTCATAACCTACAAGGAAACTTAACTTTACCCTCCTTTCCATGAACTTTACTACCACTAGTTGATGGTGTGTAACTAGCATGACATCTAGAAGTTGATGGCACAAGATGATGTGAATGAGAAGACCATTCTTCTAAGATATGAGGAATAACAATATAATTTCAAGGAAGATGGTCTCCCGTACAAAGTTTGCAAGGATATTGAAGTTTGTGAGGCTTATCGAATAGTTTCTAATCAGAAGTTGAATTCGAAGCAATGGTTGCTTGGTTTCCCCACTTCTGAGTTTTCTAAGTCTTCTTCTTCTTCTTCCCTTTCTTATTCTTCTTATCCACCTCGTTACTAGTGTCAATACCTTCACCAAGCAAAGAGGAAGAAGGGGAGTAAGAAACAACCGGTAAAGAAGGTAAAGGGCCAACTTTAGGATCAACTAGAGGTTGATTTTGTCTAGATGTAGGAATATTCAGTTTCGGGGCCAAAGAGTTGAGAACATCCATACTGGAAAGCCGATGGTAAGTCCCGGAAGGGACAATGTAGCCATATAAGGAGCACTAATATTTTCGAAATGAGGAAAATGACTAGGATTCCCATCAAAATGAATTCCTTGATTGGTGGACTTCGGAGTTGTTGTCATATGTATCAACCTAATATCAAATAAGGAGTGATGTGGAGGATGTTATCCGCGGTCAATTAATTTTATTCTAATCAAAATAACATAAAAAAAACAAAAGAGGGATAATCTAGGAAAAAGGATTACCAAGTAATTGTGAACTGCAATATACTACCTCAGTAAACCAAGGTTTTAACATACATGCAGGTAATCTCCCTGAATTTTGTTTTTTGTGTATCACAGTATACAACGTAGCCGACTCAGTTACCTATGGATGGATAGCAACCTAATTTATTCCCCACAAATATACCCAAAAGCACGTGGAGGCCTAATCCGTGTTAGTGCTGTCTAATGCGAAACCATACAATGAGAGCATTCCTTTATACTTTTCATACTATAACACCATACTATATACCTGAAAGTACATGGATGAGCTACGATATAGTTACGTACATGGAATGAGGTATCACACTCGAAATGTATCATAGACAATTAGTGACAGGTGCTTTGTTTAACGATGTCAAAACACGTCTCTAGACTAGACCTCTAAATGTTATGTGTTAAGTTACAATGCTCCATTAGGTTAATTGACATCACTTTTAAGTTGATCTTCTTAAGAATTTTCCTTTCAAGGCTCACCACGTGATGTATGTTTACAATTCCTAGAATACAACTAACATTAGAAACATTCTTTCATTCAATTAACAATGAAAAATATAGCTAGTAAGGGATAGAGCAATTAGATCTGTGATAAAGAGAAAAGAGCACTCCTAATGCAATTTCAATAGTTATTCCTATCAAGCATTCACAAACTACAATATGCACAATGCAAGTTTTTCTTTTCAATCCCTTTAGTATGTAGATGAACAAAAAGGAACTAGATGCACAAACAATCAATCAATACTTTTCACAAGAAACAAAGACTTTACGACAATTTATTTTTTAAAGAATGAAGACTTTACGACAATTCTTTTTAAGAAAACTAAAGACTAATCAATGTAAGATAAATTTGACAATGAAATGATAATGATAAAGAAATTGATTAAGAAACACTAAACAATCAAGGTCAAAGTAGGGATATGAGAGGAAATGAAAATTGATTTTAGAGGCATAAAAAAAATTAATCTTTCGGCAAACAACATCAGAAGAAACATTTGAAAAATCAAGAAAAATATGAGTTTTTTAGTTTTAGAGGGACTAGCGCAGGTCTGGGTGGGAGACAGTGTGCTGTAGAGCACTATATCTAAGCCAAGGGTGGAGTACAATGCACTGTCACCTAACCAAGGGTGCACGAGTACCAGCACATTCCTAGAATAGGAATTCTAGTGCAAATTTCGACCAAAAAAGCTTAAAAATCACTAAAAATAAATCAATGAAGTCAAGTAAAGTCTACTAGGCTGCAATATGATAAGGATAAACTACCAGGAGACATGGTCGATCCCTAGCAGAGACGCCAATTTGTTATATGGAATTTATACCTACAGATAAGTACATTTTCCCTAAGTGGGTACCTACAATTAGGACAACACAAAGAAAGTTATTTAACCTTTTCCTACAATAGATAGATGAGATGAAGGAACTTGCTTGTGATCTTTCGCTTCCTTTGAACTCCTTTGAATTTCTCCTATCGCTCCCGCTCGAACTGAATTCGCTCAATTGGCACCTATCAACAGAAACATAAGATGCCAACGATCAAAGCATACGATCTATCTACTATAAAAAAAAGGAATCGAAAACATTTAAACATATATGCATCATAGATATGAACAAGAATATGGGAAAAAGAACAAACAACTTTATTGATGTAGAAGGAAGAATTACCCAATGTGGTTCAATCCCATGTCACTCTTCCAGCTTCACTCCAAACCATTGTCAGAGCAAAAGCACATCAATCCAGCAATATAACATTACTTGACATGAACTCAAATATCAAACCAACAATATTTCTCTACAATCTTCAAATTCTAGCCTTGTGATCACTATGATGAGCAATCAATTTATAGAGAAATGAAAGTGGTTATGGCATAAATTGGGCATTGAATGGTTTTCCAAAATTGGAGTTAGTTTCCATTGAGAAATGGATGAGAGGATAGAGGGGTAATCGATCCATATCCTATCCAAATTCGACCTCATAGGATGACATAAGAGCTAGGAATCCTTCTAGAATAATGAAGGAATATTCCCAGAATCCAATGCCAATTTCACTCATTCTTGCCTAGCGTAGGTCAAAGTGGGCCTAAGTGCACTACAGTGCATGCCTTAATGGGCCTGCTTGGTCTACAGTACAATTACCCCTGACCAAGGTTGCACTGGTGTCCCAAGGAGGCATTTCAATAGGGTTTTGGGCTAGGAAACTTCCATGGATGAAAGCATTCAATTTGATGACTTGTCTAGGGCATGTAGCAACTGAATGAGGGTTTGATGAGCCCTAATTGTACTAATATGAATGTCAGGAGTGATGTACCCAAGTAGACCTGTATCAATCATTCTCCACAAACTCGTCCAAAAATGTCCAAGAAATTGAGAGTTTCGATCAAGCACAATGAATGTGGGTAGCCCAAAGTGGACCAATGCAAATTGGGAGAATAGATGAGTAATCTGCTCTGCAGTAACCTGCCTTTTACAGGGCATTGATACACACATTTTTATAAATCAATCCATAACGACATATAAATAGCCATGACCTATCCTAGAAAAAGGAAAACTACCCACAAAATCAATTCACACACTTTCCCATGAATGACTCACAACAAGGAGTGGTGTGTAGAACCCAAATGTTTTATTAGTAGGATTTCTAACTGAGCACAAAACACATCCCTTTACATATCGAGTCACAAAATTTTTCATGTGAGGCCAATAACACAACCTCTACAAATGAAAGAAACTTTTCCCTACACCAAAATGACCAGACACAAGAGAAGTATGTGCCTCTCTAATTACATGTATTTCTTCATTGGTGGGAATACAAAGTTTTCCAAGGTGATATAACAAGTTTCCTTGCAAATGGTAATTATCCACCTATGATCCATGAGTCCTCTTTGCATATATCTCCTTAAAATCATCATCATATTGTTCATAATAACTTTCAAAATATAAAGAGGCATTTTACAAAACTATAGATGCAGAAATAGGAGGGTGAGAAAGCATATATGCCAGTTTATTATTGGTTCCCTTCTTGTATTTTATTACCAAGTGAAATTGTTAAAGGAATCCCATCCATTTGAAATAATCTGCTTGTTGAAGCTTGGTATGCAACTAGAGGTACAACCAAGGTTGGTCATCTGTGTGAATGATGGTCTCCTTGCTGATAAAATAGTGCTTTTGATTCTTCACGTTTTGAACCAAGGCATATAACTCCTTGTTTTATGTGGGATAGTTCATGACAAATTGGGAGAATGTATTAAAATGGTAGCATACAAGTTTTCTCTGTTGCATCAATACTATTCCCATGGCATATCCACTGGCATCAATCACGATCTCGGAAGGTTGTTGGACGTCAGGTAAGGCCAAAACTGGTGCAGTGTTGATCTTCTCTTTCAGTGAATCAAAGGTTTTTTCTTGCTTTCCTACCCACTGAAAGGCTTGCTTCGCACTGTTAAATTCATGTAAGGGGGACGTAATTATGGAGAAGTTGGAAATTAACCTTCTCGAGTATTGTAATACACGCAAAAATCCATGAAGCCATGTAACATTGGTGGGTTTAGGCCACTTTAAAATCACATCAATTTTAGAAGGATCTATTTTCAATTGTCCACAACTGACAATGTGACCTAAGTAAACCAAAGAAGTCTTACCAAACTCACACTTTGACATTTTGACATACAATTTCTCTTTTTGCAAAACATCAAGCACTTTTTTAACATGACTCACATGATCATCCCATGTCCTACTATAAAAAAGAATGTAATCAGGATACACAAGTACAAAATCATCAGTAAAATGCCAAAAAGTATCATTCATCACCCTCATGAATGTGGCGGGAGCATTGCATTGTCCAAATGGTATCACCAACCATTCAAACAACCCTTGGTTTGTCTTGAATGCAATCTTCCATACATCTTGTTCTCCAATCCTGACTTGATGATAACCATTTTTCAAGTCTAGTTTCGTGAAATGGATATAATTTTTCAATTGATCTAACAAATCATCAATCTGAGGGACAGGGTATCAATTCTTCACCATTATTTTTTTGAGTTCCTAGTAGTCCATGTACATCCTCCATGTGACATCCTTTTTCGGCACCAACATAATAGGTGAATCGCATGGAGAATAACTTGGCCTTATGACCCCTTGGTTCATCAATTCATGTACCTGCTTCTTTATCTCCTCTATCTCAATGGCTAACAACCTATACATACCAATGTTGGGTAAAGGTGCATCCTACTGCAAGTGAATCTCATGTTGGATCTCACGCCTTAGAGGCCACTCACTTGGTAGCTGAAAAAGGCCATCATAGTTAGAAACAATTTCATACAATTCCTTTTTATGAGTGGGATCAAAACCTTGGAAAGCTTCATATGTATCAACATATTTTTTTCTCACAACCATGAGAATGCACCCTTTGGTGAAATTAATCAATATTTCCATTTGACTTGCATTTACAATACTAGCACTGATTTTGGTGCGATGAACTCTAACAATGTATTCTACCTCATCTTTCGTGATATGATACTTGTTATCATGGCAAAAGAAAACTGCTTTCCTATCATACAAATACGAACTCCCCAATACATTACCACATATATCCAAGGGTACAACATCAAGGTTAGCCTCATCCAGTGGTTTGGATGCAATCACAAACCTAACTCTACACTTCTTGGTTACAGGTAATTTTTCTTTATCACCCACCCAACCAAGTGGGTATGGTTTCATATGAGGCTTGGTCTCTAATCCTAACTTTTGAACCAAGGATTATGAAATCAAATTTCCTGGTGAGTCTGGATCAAACAACATTTCCACTTTAGTATGTTTCATTACAACTGTAATGTGTAACAATTCAATTCTCTTTTGTGCATTAATTTACAAGAGACTCATTTGAAGAACTTGTACTTGCATGTGATTTAGAATTTTCATTAGCATGAAGAGAAAGAGTACCTTGTTTTCCCACTTTTGTGATCAATGTCTCATCACCAGAATTAGATCCAAGATCCTGTTGCGCAGTTGCCACTGTCTTTTGCTTTCCATTTCAACTAAATCTCTTTGGCTTCAACTTTGGATGCAACTTCCAACAATTTTCATCATCATGGCCTTCCTTCTTACAATGTGTGCAAGAGTCGACCAAAACAATTATGTCCTAAATTATTCCTTCTAGTTAAATCATATATCTATTAGCTAGTTCCAACATAGGAGGTGTTGGTCTCATCTCAAGTAATCCATGAAAAAAATAGGATTTTAATGTCGTAATATTGATAACAACTCCTAGTTCTACCAAAGTATTTGGAAAACTAGTGCCTTGCACTTGTACATTGACTACAGGATTTCTAGGGTCTTTGTATTTCATAGGAATTTGTTTCTGCAGGATTTGATTGAAAAGTTTCCCAATCACATGGATAGTGGGAATATCTTTAGATTTCTTATTAGGATTCTTAATTCACAAATCCTTGCTAGTATTTTCATATATAGGCGCGTATTTAGTATCCTGTAAGAGAGGAATATTGACACAAACGTTTTGTAATTTCCTTATTAAATTGAATTCAGGGTATACTGGTTGTTTAATTATAGTCAATCTTTCTAATAATGGGGGAGGAACACCTATAACCTTAGTTTCATTTTAGTTTTGCTAGGTTTAGGAAGCGAATATGATGTTGATGGTATAAATTATTATAACCCACCATAGGTTGCAACTATTGAATATTTCTCAAATTGAATTCGATTTTTCTCTTTCTTATATTTTTCATTTTCTGATTGCAAAGAATTCATTGGAGAATTTTTTGTAAAAAAATTTCGCCTTGATCTTAATTGAATCTCATTACATTCTAGACGGGGGAATAAATACTCATAAGTATCTAATATTTCTAATAGTTGAACGATTCTATTATTTGGGTTGGGGTAGAGTTGTGTGGGAAATTGAGGGCATAGCAGTGGTGAAGTGTTTGGGGGTAATTGAAGCTTTGGTTTTAATGGATATAACTATGATGATGATGTGACTGTAATAATGCCCCTAAAGGTTGATTAATCAGAACAAAAGGGCGTTACTAATTTTCAGGCCATACTGGCCCCTAAGAAACCTAATTTATCCATTGGTAAGTGTATTGCATGTTTTGTGGACTTCATTAGGATGGCCCGAAGTATTGTCGATTTTATCATGAAGATCTATGATGTGGTTCATTTTCCCAAGATGTTGCAGAATATTGTTGACTCTACCAGGGCGATCTAGAATATTGTTGACTCTTCGAGGTCGGTCTAGGATATTGTTGACACTTGCAGGTTAGTCCAGGATATTGTTGTTGAATATGACCAAGGAAAAACATACAAGGATATTGTGCCATACCTAGGAGACAATATTTCCAATGTATGTTGGTTCAAGTTCCCCCTCAACCTCCTCGTAAACTTCTTTTAATATTGGCAGGGATGGAAAACAATCATTTGAATGTTATTTTTTACGAATAACATAGACTTCAATCACATCTACTAGACATTGTTTGCATCCATGTTTTTGGCGACAATGAGGACAAAAGAGATCTAAGGCTTGCTTCACCTCTACCTATTTTTGTTTCACCCGCAAAACATCAAATTTGGTGGTAAAGATACTAAGAATATCAATTTTAAAATTTTCTAACAAATTACCTATTTCTGAACAAGTGACTCCTCCACCAGTAACCTTACTGGTTTTACTCAAAGGATCTTGTATTCCATGCCTACTCCTTACACTTCCTCGAGAGCACTTGATACACAATTTAACAATATCATCATATTCTTCCTTGAAAATTTCTCCTTGTTCCATTAAACTAATTGTTTCTAACCATTCATACTATAACACCGTCCTATATACCTAAAAGTACATGGACGAGCTGTGATATAGTTACGTACGTGGAATGAGGTATAACACTCGAAATGTGTCATAGACAATTAGTGACAGCTACTCTGTTTAACAACGTCGGAACACATATCTAGACTAGACCTCTAAATGTTATGCATTAAGTTACAATGCTCCATTAGGTTAATTGAGATAGCTTTTAAGTTAATCTTCTTAAGAATTTCATTTCAAGGTTCACCATGTGATGTATGTTTACAATTCCTAGAATACAACTAACATGAGAAACATTCTTTCATTCAATTAACAATGAAAATCGTAGCTAGTAAGGGATAGAGCAATTAGATCTTTGGCAAAGAGCAAAGAGCACACCTAATGCAATTTCCATAGCTATTCCTATCAAGCATTGACAAACGACAATATGCACAATGCAAGTTTTTCTTTTCAATCACTTTACTGTGTAGATGAACAAAAAGGAACTAGATGCACAAACAATCAATCAATGCTTTTCACAAGAAACAAATACTTTACGACAATTTCTTTTTCAAAGAAATGAAGACTTTACGACAATTCTTTGTAATAAAAGTAAACACTAATCAATGTAAGATAAATTTGACAATGAATTGATAATGATAAAGAAATTCCTTAAGAAACACTAAACAATCAAGGTCAAAGTAGGGCTACGAGAGGAAATGAAAATTGATTTTAGAGGCATAAAAAACGTTGATCTTTCAGCAAACAACATCAGAAGAAAATTTTGAAAAATCAAGAAGAATATGAGTTTTTTAGATTCAGAGGGACCAACGCAGGTCTGAGTGGGAGAAAATGTGCTGCAGATCACTATATCTAAGCCAAGGGTGCATTGTAGTGCACTGTCACCTGACCAAGGCTGCATGGGTACCAGCACATTCCTAGAATAGGAATTCTAGTGCAAATTTCGACCAAAAAAGTTTCAAAATCACTGAAAAGAAATCAATGAAGTCAAGTAAAGTCTACTAGGATGCAATATGATAAGGATAAACTACTAGGAGAGATGGTCAATCCCTAGTGGAGATGCCAATTTGTTATATGGAATTTATACCTACGGATAAGTACATTTTCTCTAACTGGGTAGCTATAATTAGAACAACAGAAAGAAAGTTATTTAACCTTTTCCTACAATATATAGATGAGATGAAGGAACTTACTTGTGATCTTTCGCTTCCTTTGATCTCGTTTGAATTTCTCCTATCGCTTCTGCTCGAACTGAATTCGCTCAATCAGTACCTGTCAACAGAAACAGAAGACGCCAACGATCAAAGCATAAGATCTATCTACTATAAACAAATGGAATTGAAAAAAATTAAACATATATCCGTCATAGATATGAACAAGAATATGGGAAAAGGAACAAACAACTCTATTGATGTAGAAGGAAGAGTTACACCCAATGTGGTTTGATCCCATGTCACTCATCCAGCTTCAATCCAAACCATCGTCACACCAAAAGCACATCAATCCAGCAATATAACATTACTTGACATGAACTCAAATATCAAACCAACAATATTTCTCTACAATCTTCAAATTCTAGCCTTGTGATCACTATGATGAGTGGTCAATTTATAGGGAAATGCAGGTGGTTATGTCATAAATTCGGCATTGGATGGTTTTTCAAAATTGGAGTTAGTTTCCATTGAGAAATGGATGAGAGGATAGAGGGGTAGTTGATCCATATCCTATCTAAATTCAACCTCATAGGATGAGATACGAGCTAGGAATCCTTCTAGAATGCTCTAGAATGAAGGACTATTCCCAAAATCCAATGCTAATTTCACTCATTCTCATCCAGCGCAGGTCAAAATGGGCCTGAGTGCAGTATATCGCATGCCTGAATGGGCCTGTTGAGTGTAGAGTGCAATTACCCCTGACCAAGGCAGTGCTGGTGTCCCAAGGAGGCATTTCAACAGGGTTTCGGGCTAGGAAACTTCCGTGGATGAAAGAATTCAATTTGATGACTTGTCTAGGGCATGTAGCAAATGAATGAGGGTTTGATGAGCCCTAATTGTACTAATCCGAATGTCAGGAGTGATGTACCCAAGTAGACCTGTAACAATCATTCTCCACAAACTCGTCCAAAACTGTCCAGGAAAATGAGAGTTTCGATCAAGCACAATGAATGTGGGTAGCCCAAAGTGGACCAATGCAAATTGGGAGAATAGATGAGCAGTCTGCTCTGTAGTGACCTACTTTTTACAGGGCATTAATACACACATTTTTCTAAATCAATACATAATGACATATAAATGGTCATGACCTATCCTAGAAAAAGGAAAACTACCCACAAAATCAATTGACACATTTTCCCATGGATGACTCACAACAAGGAGTGGTGTGTAGTATCCAAATTTTTTATTAGTAGGATTTCTAACTGAGCACAACACACATCCCTTTACATATCGAGTCACAACATTTTTCATGTGAGGCCAATAACAGAACCTCTACAAATGAAAGAAACTTTTCCCTACACCAAAATGACAAGACACAAGACAAGTATGTGCCACTCTAATTACATGTATTTCTTCATTGGTGGGAATACAAAGTTTTCCAAGGTGATACAACAAGTTTCCCTGCAAATGGTAACTATCCACCTATGATCCATGAGTCCACTTTGCATATATCTCCTTAAAATCATCATCATAACTTTCAAAATAGAAATAGGCATTTCGAAAAACTATAGATGCAAAAATAGGAGGGTGAGAAAGCATATATGCCAGTTTATTGTTGGTTCCCTTCTTGTATTTTATTACGAAGTGAAATTGCTAAAGGAATCCCATCCATATGAAATAATCTGCTTGTTGAAGCTTGGTATGCAACTGGAGGTACAACCAAGGTTGTTGATCTGTGTGAATGATGGTCTCCTTGGTGATCAAATAGTGCTTCCGCTTCTTCACGTTTTGAACCGAGGCATATAACTCCTTGTTTTATGTGGGATAGTTCATGACAAATTGGGAGAATGTATTAAAATGGTAACATACAAGTTTTCTCTATTGCATCAATTCTACTCCCATGGTGTATCCACTAGCATCAATCTCGATCTTGGAAGGTTGTTGGATGTCAGATAAGGCCAAAACTGGTGTAGTGTTGATCTTCTCTTTGAGTGCATCAAAGAATTTTTCTTGCTTTCCTACCCACTGAAAGGCTTGCTTCTCACTGTTAAATGCATATGAGGGGGATGTAATTATGGAGAAGTCGGAAATGAACATTCTCGAGTATTGTAATACACCCAAAAATCTATGAATCCATGTAACATTGGTGGGTTTAGGCCACCTTAAAATCACATCAATTTTAGAAGGATCTATTTTCAATTGTCCACCACTGACAATGTGACCTAAGTAAACCAAAGAGGTCTTACCAAACTCACACTTTGACATTTTGACATACAATTTTTCTTTTTGCAAAACATCAAGCACTTTTTTAATATGACTCACATGATCATCCCATGTCCTACTATAAAAAAGAATGTAATCAAGATACAGAAGTACAAAATCATCAATAAAATGCCTAAAAATATCATTCATCACCCTCATGAATGTGGCGGGAGCATTGCATTGTCCAAATGGCATCATTGGCCATTCAAACAACCCTTGGTTTGTCTTGAATGCAATCTTCCATACATCCTATTCTACAATCCTGACTTGATGAGGACCATTTTTCAAGTCTAGTTTTCTGAAATGGATAAAATTTTTCAATTGATCTAACAAATCATCAATCTGAGGGATAGGGTATAAATTCTTCATCGTTATTTTATTGAGTTCCCAATATCCCCTGCACATCCTCCATGTGCCATCCTTTTTCGGCACCAACACAATAGGTGAATCACATGGAGAATGACTTGGCCTTATGACCCCTTTGTTCATCAATTCATGTACCTGCTTCTTTATTTCCTCTATCTCAATGACTAACAACTTATACATACCAATGTTGGGTAAAGGAGCATCCTACTGCAAGTGAATCTCATGTTGGATCTCACGCTTTAGAGGCCACCCACTTGGTAGTTGAAAAAGGCCATCATAGTTAGAAACTGATGTAGGAGCATTTGGCTGATAGGGCAAAGACATAAGCGAGGGTGATATGGTTTCTGAAAAGGACGAAGGAATTAATTCACTGGATGGATAACATACTTGTTTTTATTTATTTATTTTTATTTGCTACTTTTATTTTATTAAGTTGCCTAAGATTAATGTAATAAAGTGTAATTATGAGTAGTAGTGATTAGTTAGATTCATTGTTTCTAGACAGTTAATTTACTGTTGTAAAAGCATGCAAAGAAATGTACTAGACAACCATACAAAGTTCCGTATGAGGAATAACTGATGTAACCAATTGAACAAACTAACGACAGTTAGAATAGTTTGTAAATAGTGCTATTAAAAAGAGAGACCAAGCACAATAGAGGGTTCGACTGGAAAAAGAAATAAATAGAGAGGAGAATATATTTTTTCTGTGCACATTCATCCCTACTGCGTCCTCAACACTGGGTAATAACGGGTATTAAATTATTGTGTGAAGATTGTTAACGCATTACTACAGGTTCTAAATCAAAAGGAGAGATAACCAAAGCCAAAGGAGAAGCAACAGCGCCCAGCTACAGGCGGCTCAAACAAAATAACCAGACAGAAAGTAACCACACCAGGTAAGCAAATTTACAAATATAATCCAAAACAATTCCCGCGTTGAAATCATAGAACCACAAATAAAGATATCAAAATTTATTGTTCATTTACATTCTGTTCAAAGCAAAGGAACGAGCCCAGTTCACAAACATGGGAATCATGCTAACTACAACCGGAAGCCAAAACCCATAAGTCCTCAACTCATTGCCATAACTAACGACGGTACTTAACAACCAGAGAATCGAATACAGATAGCGGCTCAAGGCCAGCAAAAAAATATCAACCCCACAAGTCATAACCATAAGGTCAAGCAAACCACAAGTGAACAGAACGACACTACCCGTGTTTCATTCAGAAAAGCTGAGTGTCCAAGCACCGCAACCCTCGGGTGGCTCCACCTATGAAGAGAACCAACGAACGAAATTAGTTTCTATGAAACGGAATACAGAGGAACTGGGAATTAAAAGAACCAATACAAAACAGTGGAATTAGTTTACCTGACAGGCAAGCCGTAACCGCAACCATACCTTCGAAGTTGTTTTCCTGCTCACGAGGAGCTGAAGACATTAGTCCTAGAAAGAAAAAGCGTACAAGAGTCTAGCATAGAATAGGGAACTTACCAGGTAAGTTGGCGGAGGAGCCCACGGGAAAATCGCCACCATAATTCTGTCGAGCTTGTGGAGGAATCGAACCAGTGCTAGAGAAATGTCGCCAAGAACCATATGACCGTCAATCAACTGTAAACACTCGTGAAAGCACAGGCAGCGAACCAAGAAAAGGACGCACTGAGGCAAAGATCCACTCACGCAGACACCAAAAACACAGTAACAATCGAGATACAAGCAGAAGACCACAAGAAGACAAACCTTACCATGGTTTCAACAATTTGACAGGTGAACAAAAGACTTCCAGGTCGAGGCCCAAACCATCGAGGCCATGAAGGCTACCAAGAATACGTAGCTCAAGGAACCAAGCAGACAAGCCTCAAAACAACACAAGGAAACCTACAATGAAGCTGCAAGGGGTCGCCGAGAGCTCGCAGAGCAAATGACTGAGAGAAAAAACAAAAACCAAATGAGCGTGAAGGGTGAAACCCTATAACAAGGCGGGTTCATCGAATTCTGAGGAGGGACAAATGTCCACCAAACAAACAACCACGTACAATCACCGTAACCCCTTTCAATTCATTACAGATTGAAATCAATTAACATATATCCAAAAAAATCTTTTGATTAATATACTTATTTGTTAGTACACCATCAAGGGAAGTGTGTTGATGGTGGGACCACATGGGCTGGCCCCATCAACTGGTATCAGAGCCAGAAGTTGAAACAAAAGGAGATGGAGGTTCAAAGATGAGGACGTGGAAGAGGAGTGCGCAAAGTAGCAGACAAGGGCTTGAGGGAAGAATTGAGGGCCCTTACTGCTCGCTTGGAAGCAGTGGAGGCAGGAAGGAGAAGGGACCCAAAACTTGGGGATGACAGTGAAGAGGAGGCAGTAACTGCTACAGACGGATCAGATGAAGAGGCTCCAGAATTAAGACTATTGAGGTCAGTATTGCTAGCCAACAACAAACCCAAACCTGAGATTTCTAATTATGATGGCAGTCTATCCACATATGTTTTGCTGGACTGGGTAAGTGAGTTAGATAATTATTTTGAAAATGAGGAGATCAATGAGGATAAAAGAGTCAGATTTGCTGCAACAAAATTAAAAGGACACGCCGCTTTGTGGTGGGATAGTGTCGAAGCAGACAGGAGAAGAATGAACAAGCTGCCGATAAGAAAATGGTCAAGGATGGTGGCAAAACTAAAAGGTAGATTTCTGCCTAAATATTATCAGGTCAAGTTTTATCGACGGGTGCAGAATTTAAGGTAGAAGGGTGTGACCGTTAAGGAATATACAGAGGAGTTTTATCAAGTAAACCTGAGGGCTGGTTATACTAATGATACTCCAGAGAAGACAGCAAGATATGTGAATGGTTTAAGGATGGAAATACTAGATGAGATCAGTATTCTCTCTCCACGGAATATAAAAGAAGCCTTTCATAGTGTTGTAAAGGCTGAAGAGAAGATTAATAGGAAATATAACAACAGGAGGGGACGAGGAAATGACAGAGGATGAGGATAGTCCTATGGCAGGGGAAGAACTGCCACTAATAGCGAGGAAGGTAGTAGCTCTAGAGCTTCAGGAACATCAGAAGAGGGGGATAGCACAAGAGGAGGATAGCTATATCAACGAGGAAGAGGAAATGGTCGAGGAAGGGGAGCCAATGTCCAGTGCTACAGGTGCCACAAATGGGGGCACAAATCCTATGAATGCCCGGAAGCTGAGCATGCTGGCCAGAGGGGAGCATTTGTCGCACAGCCTGAGGAAGCTGAAGCACCACCTCAGGAGGTGGAAAATGTGGTGGAAACAGGAGAGGCGTTGATTTTAAATAAAGTATTGTTGAAACCAGCCAAGGAGACGGCTGAGAAAACACAATGAAAGGAACTGTTCCGAACAGTTTGCAAATCGCATGGAAACTGTTGTAAATTGATCATAGATAGTGGGAGTACAGACAATTTGATTGCCACCGAGATGGTGGAGAAGCTGGGATTGAAGCGCTTAAGAATCCTACACCCTACAAGGTGTCATGTCTTCTAAAAGGCCACCAGCTATTAGTTGATGAACAATGTGAGGTTGAATTTCACATTGGCAAATACCAAGACAAGGTTGTCTGTGATATCATGCCAATGGACGTGTTCCATATACTACTGGGAAGACCGTGGCAATATGATCGAAAGGTGTTGCATGATGGAAAGAGGAATTGCTATAAATTTGTGAAAGATGGAGTCAAACATACACTTGTACCCATCAGAGAAGAGGATACAGCAGGAACCAGTGGAACAAAGGTATTATTGGTGGGAGGAAAGCAATTTATTAAGCAGATTGGAGAAAATGAGGTGAATTATGCGATTGTAAGGAGGACTAAGACAGTATTGTTGAACACAGAAAAGTCAGAATTTCCTGCAGAAATTCAGGAGCTGTTAGACGAATTTGAAGATATTGTAGTCGACGACTTACCAGATAAGTTGCCTCCCAAGAGGAGCATTAGCCATCATATCGATTTCATACCTGGAGCAAGCCTACCGAACAAGGTAGCATATAGAATGAGCCCGAAAGATAATGAAGAGATTCGTAAACAGGTACAAGAGTTGCCAGATAAGGGACTGATCAGAGAAATCTTGAGCCCTTGTGCGGTACCAACAGTACTCGCACCAAAAAAGGGTGGAGATTGTGTACGGATTCGCGAGCTATTAATAAAATCACCATTCGGTACAGGTTTCCCTTACCCAGAATGGACAACATGATGGATTGTCTCAGCGGGGCAGCATATTTCATGAAGATTGATCTGAAGAGTGGATATCATCATATCAGGATCAGAGAGGGAGATGAGTGGAAAACAGCTTTCAAAACTAATGAAGGGCTGTACGAGTGGCTAGTCATGCCATTTGGTTTGAGCAACGCTCCTAGTACTTTTATGAGGTTGATGAATGAGATGTTAAAGGAATTTATTGGCAAGTTTGTGATAGTCTATCTCGACGATATTTTGATTTTCAGCAAAACGAAGGGAGAGAACCTTCAGCATGTTCGAAGAGTGCTAGAGAAGTTGTAGCAGAACAAACTGCTGATAAACTAAAAAAAATGTACTTTCCTGCAGAAGGAACTGGTTTATTTGAGGTTTGTAATCACAGAAAATGAATTGAATATGGATCCAAAAAAAATCGCAGCAATCATCAACTGGCCATCACCAAAGAGCTTGTTTGAGGTACGTAGCTTTCACGGATTGGCTAGTTTTTATCGGAAGTTTATTAGGAATTTCAGTGAAATCTGCGCACCAATGCTAGACACCATCAAAAAGGCCAGTCAACCTTTTTGTTGGACCAGAGCAGCGGAAGACAACTTTCAGCTTTTGAAGCAAAAGATTACAGAGAGGCCAATTTTAAGGCTGCCAGATTTTAACAAGCTTTTCCAGGTATGTTGTGACACAAGTGGCACATCTATTGGCACTGTGCTCAGTCAGGAAGATAGACTAGTGGCATTCTTTAGTGAGAAATTGAACGAAAGCAGGCAGAAATACTCCTCATATGACAAGGAATTTTATGTCGTGGTCCAAGCTTTAAAGCATTGGAGACACTACCTGCTGGGCAATGAGTTTGTGTTATTCTCTGATAATTCAGCACTGCAATATGTAATGCAACAGCATAAATTAAACCATAAACACGCCAAATGGGTAGAATATCTGCAGAGTTTCACTTTCATGTTAAAACACATCAGTGGGCAAGCCAATAAAGTGGCAGATGCCTTGAGTAGAAGAGCTTTGCTCTTACAGGAAAGTACAATACAGGTGATGGGATTCGAGCATCTAAAAGATTTGTATCAGGTCGACACGGACTTCAAGGTAGCCTTTGAAGCCTGTCAAAATTATGTGCTAAGAAATACCAGTTCATGGTTAGACTACAATTTGCAGGAAGGACTATTATTCAGAGGTGGACAGTTGTGTATTCCGGATTGTTCGATGAGGGAAAATGTCATACGGGAGAAACATAGCGGGGGTCTAGCCGATCATTTCAGCATAGACAAAACTTTGGAGCAGCTCAGACATTTTTATCACTGGCCTAGAATGCACAGGGATGTACAGCGATATGTGAACCGGTGTAAAGTATGCCAGCTAGCTAAGGGACACAGTCAAAATACTGGACTTTACACACCACTACCTGTTCCAAGCAGGCCATGGGACTCAGTCAATATTGACTTTGTCTTAGGACTACCTAGAACACAGCGCGGGTACGATTTAGTAATGGTGGTGGTAGACAGGTTTTCAAAGATGGCGCATTTCATCCCTTGCCGAAAAACTAGTGATGCCACGTATGTAGCTCACCTGATTTTCACAGAGATTGTTATATTACACGGCCTACCCAGATCTATTTTTTCTAACAGGGACGTAAAATTCACGGGACACTTTTGGCGTACCCTGTGGAAAAAGTTGGGCACGCAATTGAATTTGAGTTATGCGTATCATCCACAGACTAATGGACAAACAGATGTAGTGAACAGGAGTTTGGGAAATTTATTGCGAAGTTTGACTGGGGAAAATTCACGGTTATGGGATCGTGCTCTCGCTCAGGTGGAATTCACTTATAATGATTCGCCAATTCGTAGCACCAGACACAGGCCATTTCAAATCTTGTACAACATGCATCCTCGAGGAATATATGAGCTGCGAGATTTGGGGAAATTGGAGTGGAGAAGTGTAGATGGCGAAGATTTTGCCGAAGCGATGAGTGAACTACATGAATGGGTAAAATTAAAGTTGTAGGAAAGCGTACATAAATATAAGTAGCAAGCAGATGTAAGACGAAGGGAAGTCCAATTTGATGTTGGAGACGAGGTCCTTACACACCTGTGCAAAGAACAATTTCCTAAGGGAACATATAATAAGTTGAAGTTTAAAAAGATTGGTCCCTGCAAGATTTTGCGGAAGTTCTTAGCCAACGCTTATGAAATTCAGCTGCCACCTATTTTCAATGTGGCAGACCTGTTCCCATATACTTCCCACGCAGAGGACGACGGTGAGGTACGGCCAGAATGGGACACCCAAGTTGAGGACAGTTCTTGGATGAGACACATGCCTATGGTTCAATTCCATGAGATTGAGGGAATTCTCGATACCCAGGTAGCCAAGAAGACATGCAGGAAGGAATATTTGCAAGATCTCATCAAGTGGAAAAACAATCCAATTGAGGACAGTTCGTGGCTCGACACGACGCAGATACAGAAGGCTGGATATTCGGTGGAGGAGCTCATTGAATGGAGCCATGATTTTCTTTTACCCGGGAGCCTGATGCAGGAGCATTTGGCTGATAGGGCAAAGACAGAAGCGAGGGTCATATGGTTTCTAAAAAGGATGGAGGAATTAATTCACTGGATGGATAGCATACTTGTTTTATTTATTTATTTTTATTTTCTACTTTTCTTTTATTAAGTTGCCTAAGATTAATGTAATAAAGTGTAATTAGGAGCAATAGTGATTAGTTAGAGTCATTGTTTCCAGATAGTTAATTTACTATTGTAAAAGCATGAAAAGAAATGTACTAGACAACCATACAAAGTTCTGTATGAGGAATAACTGATGTAACCGATTGAACAAACTAACAACAATTAGGACAGTTTTTAAACAGTGCTATTAAAAAGAGAGACCAAGCACAATAGAGGTTTTGACTGGAAAAAAAAGAAATAAAGAAGAGAGGAGAATATATTTTTCTCTGCACATTCATCCCTACAGCGTCCTCAACACTGTGTAATAACGGGTATTAAATTATTGTGTGAAGATTGTTAACACATTACTATAGGTTCTAAATCAAAAGGAGAGATAACCAAAGCCAGAGGAGAAGCAACAACGCCTAGCTATAGGCGGCTCAAACAAAATAACCAAACAGAAAGTAAGCATACCAGGTAAGCGAATTTACAAATATAACCCAAAACAATTCCCGTGTTGAAATCATAAAACTACAAATAAAGATATCAAAATTTATTGCTCATGTACATTATGTTCAAAGAAAAGGAACAAGACGAGTTCACAGACATGGGAATCATTCTAATTACAACTGGAAGCCAAACCCCATACGTCCCCAACTCATTGCCATAACTAACGATGGTACTTAACGACCAGAGAATCGAATACAGATAGCGGCTCAAGGCCAGCAAAAAAATATCAACCCCACAAGTCATAACCCTAAGGTCAAGCAAACCACAAGCGAACAGAACGACACTACCCGTGTTTCGTTCGGAACAGCTGAGTGTCCAAGCGCCGCAACCCTCGGGTGGCTCCACCTATGAAAAGAACCAGCGAACGAAATTAGTTTCTATGAAACGGAATATAGAGGAACTGGGAATTCAAAGAACCAATACAGAACAATGGAATTAGTTTACCTGACAGGTAAGCCGTAAGCGCAACCATACCTTCGAAGTTGTCTTCCTGCTCACGAGGAGCTGAAGACGTTAGTCCCAGAAAGAAAAAGCGTACAAGAGTCTAGCATAGAATAGGGAGCTTACCAGGTAAGTTGGCGGAGGAGCCGATGGGAAAATCGCCACCATAATTATGCCGAGCTTGTGGAGGAATTGAACTAGTGCTAGAGAAATGTCACCAAGAACCATATGACCATCAATCAACTGTAAACACTCGTGAAAGCACAGGCAGCGAACCAAGAAAAGGACGCACAGAGGCGGAGACCCACTCAGGCAGACACCAAAAAAAACACAGTAACAATCGAGATACAAACAGAAGACCACAAGAAGACAAACCTTACCAGGGTTTCAACAATTTGCCAGGTGAATGAAAGACTTCCAGGTCGAGGCCCAAACCATCGAGGCCGTGAAGGCTACCAGGAATACGTAGCTCAGTGAACCAGGCGGACAAGCCTCAAAACATCACAAGTACAGTGAAGCTGCAAGGGGTCGCCGAGAGCTCGCAGAGCAAATGACCGAGAGAAACAACGAAAACCAAATGAGCGCGAAGGTGTGAAGCCCTATACCAAGGCGGGTTCATCAAACTCCGAGGAGGGACAGATGTCCACCAAACAAACAACCATGTACAATCACCGTAACCCCTTTCAATTCAATGCAGATTGAAATCAATTAACATATATCCAAAAAAATCTTTTGATTAATTTACTTATTTGTTAGTACACCATCAAGGGAAGTGTGTTGACGGCGGGACCACGTGGGCTGGCCCCATCAGAAACAATTTCATACAATTCCTTTTTATGAGTGGGATCACAACCTTGGAAAGCTTCATATGTCTCAACATATTTTTTTCTGACAACGATGAGCATGCACCCTTTGGTGGAATTAATCAATATTCTCATTTGACCTACATTTACAATACTGGCACTGATTTTGGCGCGATGAACTCTAACAATGTATTCTACCTCATCTTTCGTGATATGATACTTGTTTTCATGGTAAAAGAAAACTACTTTCCTATCATACAAATACAAACTCCCCAATACAATACCACATATATCCAAGGGTACAACGTCAAGATCAGCCTCATCCAATGGTTTGGATGCAATCACAAACCCAACTCTACACTACTTGGTTACATGTAATTTTTCTTTACCACCCACCCAACCAAGTGGGTATGGTTTCAGATGAGGCTTGGTCTCTAATCCTAACTTTTAAACCAAGGATTATGAAATCAAATTTCGTGGTGAGCTCGGATCAAACAACATTTCCACTTTAGTATGTTTTATTACAACTGTAATGTGTAACAACTAACTTCTCTTTTGTGCATTAATTTACAAGAGGCTCATTTGAAGAACTTGTAATTACATGTGATTTAGAATTTTCATTAGCATGAAGAGAAAGAGTACCATGTTTTCCCACTTCTGTGATCAATGTCTCATCACCAGAATTAGATCCAAGGTCCTATTGCGCGGTTTCCACCATCTTTTGCTTTCCATTTCCACTAAATCTCTTTGGCTTCAACTCTAGATGCAACTTCCAACAATGTTCATCATCATGGCCTTCCTTCTCGCAATGTGTGCAAGAATCGACCGAAACAATTATGTCCTAAATGATTCCTTCTGGTTTAATCATAGATCTATCAGCTAGTTCCAACATAGTAGGAGTTGGTCTCATCTCATGTAATCCATGAAAAAAATAGGAATTTAATGTCATAATATTGATAATAACTCCTAGTTCTACTAAAGTATTTGGAAAACTAGTGCCTTGCACATGTAAACTAACTACAGGATTTCTAGGGTCTTCGTATTTCATAGGAATTTGTTTCTGCAGGATTCAATCGAACAGTTTCCCAATCACAAGGATAGTGGGAATATCTTTAGGTTTCTTACTAGGCTTCTTAATTCACAGATCCTTGATAGTATTTTCATATATAGACACATATTTAATAGCCTATAAGAGAGGAATATTGACACAAAGGTTTTGTAATTCCCCTACTAAATTGAATTTGGGGTATACTGGTTGTTTAATTATAGTCAATCTTTCTAAGAACGGGGGAGGAACACCTATAACCTTAGTTGAATTTTTAGTTTTTCTAGGTTTAGGAAGTGAATATGATGTTTATGGTATAAATTATTCTAACCCACCATAGGTTGCAACTACTGAATATTTCTTAAATTGAATTCGATTTTTCTCTTTCTTATTTTTTCATTTTCTCATTGCAAAGAATTTATTGGAAAAATTTTTGTAAAAAAAAAATCACCCCGATCTTAATTGAATCTCATTACATTCTAGAGGGGGGAATAAATACTCATAAGTATCTAATATTTCTAATAGTTGAATGATTCTATTATTTGGGTTGGGGTCGAGTTGTGTGGGAAATTGAGGGCGTAGCGATGGTGAAGTGTTTGGGGGTAATTGAAGCTTTAGTTTTAATGGATATACCTATGATGATGATGTGACTGTAATAATGCCCTAAAGGTTGATTAATCAGAACAAAAGGGCATTACTAATTTTCAGGCCATAATGCCCCCTAAGCAACCTAATTTATCCATTGGTAAGGGTATTGCATGTTTTGTGGACTTCATCGGGATGGCCCGAAGTATTGTCGATTTTATCATGAAGATCCATGGTGTGGTTGATTTGCCCAAGATGTTGTAGAATATTGTTGACTCTACCACGACGATCTAGGATATTGTTGACTCTTCGAAGTCGGTCTAGGATATCATTGACACTTGTAGGTTAGTCCAGGATATTTTTGTTGATTATGACAAAGGAGAAACATACAAGGATATTGCGCCATACCTAGCGGATGATATTTCCATTGTTATTTCTAGGCCACAATGTATGTTGGTTCAAGTTCCTCCCCAACCTCCTTGTAAACTTCTTTTAATCTTGGCAGGGATGCAAAACAATCATTTTAATGTTATTTTTTACAAATAACATAGACTTCAATCACATCTATTGGACATTGTTTGCATCCATGTTTTTGGCGACAATGAGGACAAAAAAGATCTAAGGCTTTCTTCACCTCTATCTATTTTTGTTTCACCCACAAAACATCAAATTGTGTGGTAAAGATAATAAGAATATCAGTTTTAAAATTTTCTAACAAATTACCTATTTCTGAACAAATGACTCCTCCACCAGTAACCTTACTGGTTTTACTTAAAGGATCTTGTATTTCGTGCCTACTCCTTACACTTCGTCGAGAGCACTTGATACACAATTTAACAATATCATATTCTTCCTTAAAAATTTCTCCTTGTTCCATTAAACTAATTGTTTCTAACCATTCATCTTTCATTCCTATGATAAGGGCAATTTTCAATACTTCTTTATGAATACTGGTTTATGGTGACCTGTGTAATTATACTGAATCTTTTATATCTATTCTTCTAAAGTATAATCCTCTTTGTAAGGAATTTAAATATTTCTTCTTTTAGATACCTATACCGATAATAGTCATAATATTTTGTAAGAAGGGCTTGCTTCATTTCGTCCCAAGAATTAATGGTACCACTTCCTAATCCAATAAACCATCATAGCGTTGCTCCCTTCAGAGTAGAAGGGAACAAATTCAATTTTTGGGGATCATTGGTATAATCATATCCTCAGCATAGAACATGAAATTTGAATAGAAATGCATCTGGGTCTTCTAAGGCAAATCTATGAGAATTTGGAAGGCCTTTGAGTGGTATGCATTTCATGGGTGTATTTTCCTATGGGATATTGATAGGGAATTCCATTCTTGAGGTCGATTTGATTGATTTGCTTACTTGTCCCACCATTTGGTCAAATATTTTCCAATAGCCCTTTGGAATTACAAATTTAGGAGGCACTAACTAGAAGGGACTAGTGCGATACTAAGGTTTTGGATCTTGTCTAGGCCTAAAAACACCACCTAAGTCAAGAATCACAATTCCTTCCCTTGATATTGGTGAGTCAAGAATCACAATTCCTTCCCTTGATATTGGTGTTATAGGTGGTTGTTTTTTAGAGGGTTTGGAAATTTTTGTTACTTGTTTCACCTCTTCCTTCACCTATTATTCATGTCATTTTGTTTTTTTTACATTCATTGGCGTAGTGCCCATATTTCTTACAATAATGACATTGGACTTGGGATTTGTCATACCTTTGTCCATGAGCTTGTTGTTTGCTTGAACCTTCATCTTGGTTTTGATTGCAGCTCCTTCCGCTTGTGCTTGCAGGATAATTTCTGCCTCTGTTTTGGCTTCTTCCACGACCTCTGTTATTTTCTCTGCCTCGACCTCTTCTTTGGCCAAAAGACATATGAATCTTGAATGCTTGCTCAAAAGAGGAATCTGTTCTTCTATTCAGTATGTGTTCATGAGACATAAGAGAAGCACTTAGTTCATCTACCGTGAACTGTGAGAGATCTTTGGTTTCTTCTATTGCTACCACAATCGATTCGAACCTTGAGGGTAGAATTCTCAAGATCTTTTCTACAATCCTGCTTTCTTCAAGAATCTCACCATGAGATCTCATCTAGGTTATCAACCCAATAACTTGAGTGAAGAATGAATCTATTGTATTAGATTCCTTCATGCTGAGATTTTCAAAGTATTTCCTCAGCATCTACAACTTTGCAGTCTTCACCTTCTCCATGCCTTGATAGGAAGTTTTGAGAATATCCCATGCCTCCTTGGATTTTGTTGCTGCTGCAATCCGTGGAAAAACACTTTCATGTACTGATTGGAAGAGGAAAAAGAGGGCTTTGGCATCCTTCTTCCTGTTGCTCTTCAGTAGATCCTTTTCTGCTACTGTTAAAGCAGCCAGTGCTATTGCATCTGCAGGTTCAGTGTAGCCAGCTTCAACCAGCTCCCATAGTCCTTGAGAAGCAAACAATGCTTTCATTGTTATGGACCAATAACTATGATTTTTCCCATTAAACCGTGGCAGTTGGGAATTTGTCAAACCTGTTCCAGCATCTGCCATCTTAACCCTCTATAGGTAAAGCAGAGATATTGACTGTATAATTAAAAACAAGAAAAAAAATTTGTCTGCTGGAGAAAATCTGCTCAACAAACTTCTTACATCTCCTACAGTGAAAAACAAGCTCTGTTTTTTACTCACTGAGTGCCTAGACCAGCTCTGATACCATATTGGAAATTTTTGTTCATTTCAAACACAAAAGAAATTGTACAGAGAACAACGCTCTGTTTCAAATACAGGATCTTTGATTATAAAAAAAAACTGTTACATAAATAATCTTCCTCTTCAGAGGGGTTACAACAAGAACACTTCAGTTCCAGAAATTGATTTCACTATCTCAGAAAATTATATCTTCAGCACTGCTGTGCTTTGCAGAAAAAAAAGAAGTCTTCTTCTCTATCTCTACTCTCCTTTGTCTGTGCTTGCATTTTTTTATAATGAACAACACAAAAAATATCTTGCATACATGTTTCTTGTGCCCATACTTCTGTAAAATAGAAAATAATAAAATTAAAAATTTCACCTACATTTACCAACCGCAGTAAATATCATTAATTACATGGCTGAAAATATCTTCTCTGAATTTAATTCATGGCTTATCATAACATCGCACCATTGCATCGACGGATAAGGAGCAAAGGTCTTAACGCGCATAAGTTTAAGATTTGCGATCTGTGATCTGCGATTTGATCGCATCGCAAGATCACGATCGCACAAAACAGAAGGTAACAGAAAAATGAAACAAGGGAAAAATGCGATATGTGACCAAATCGCATCGCAGGGAAACTCAAATCACTGTTTTCTGAACAAGCTGGGTCATTGTTCAATTGTCAGCTTCCGACAGTTTGAAATTATCATTCTAACAATTTTTACTGTTTGCTGTATTCATTTTCTTTTTATGTGAAATGAGGAAACATTAGCTATGTTAGCCAGTACTTTTATCCATTAGGGCATTGAAAGCTTGTGTTCTGTCTTTCAAAGCATCCCTTTTAATTAAAATTCAATGAGAAGCCAGTGTCCAGAATGCTTTACCACTTTCGAAGTATCCTTCGTTAAAATTATGATTATTAATTAATATTAAAAGATACTTACAAATTAATTTATTATTTTCTTAGGTAAGTATTAAGATGGACTAGCCCCAAGGGTTACTGTTAGCCCAATCGGTGAAGACGAGGCCTTACCAGATTGGAGGTCATATGATCAATTCCCAAAAGGTCTTGGGGTCAGCTCTTGCAGTAGGCCGTGGGGCGTCAAGCCCAGATTTTCGAAATATAGTTTATCATATTCATTTATAGGTAATGGGACAAATAATTATCAGTGTCACAATGTATCAAATAAAAGTCAATGTTACAATTTGGTTAGCCAAAATCAATATGAAAATGTGATGCAAAAAATGATTTCACATGTGATAAAGGTAAAAAAAAATGATGTGACAAAAAATGTTAACAAAGAAATATCAAATCATATTAACAAAGAAATATCAAATCATGCTTGATCATGGTTGACTAAAGCTGATTATGGTTAGCCATAGTCATCTAGGTCAATCTTATTCAACGAATCAAACACGAGAAATCACTATAAACCATCATCAACCTTAGTTGACCATGAATAATCATGGTAATCTATTATCAGCCATAGTCATCATATAGTCAACCATGGTCAATATTTTCAACCTCAATCAAGCATGGTCATCTTCCATCAACCATAGTCACCATATTCATCATTTATTAAGCTTGGATAATGTGATCGACCATAGTCACCTATGGTTATCATGTTTTACTATGATTTCTTATGGTAGTCAATTATCTAGCTCATAGATAACTATGGTTAACATCATCAACTATAGTTGACCATAGTCAACTTTAGTTCTTCATAGTCGTACATGGCCAGTTATAGTCAAAGATGGTAAACAATGACCATGGTCATCTTTAATCAACAATAATCAACCCTAGAAAACCTTGGTCAATCCATTATCAGCCATGCTTAACATGGAAAACCATGATCAACCATGATTAGAATCATCAAATGTGCTTAACCAAGGTTGTCATGGTTGAACATGGGCAACCATAATCATCTATTGCCAACAAGGCCAACCATAAGCTATTATAGAAAATTATTTTTAACCATTTCTGAAATTGGTCAAAGAATGTTCATTTCGTAGTCAACATAGACAACCATAGTCAATCTCAAAATGTTATAATCAACTATAGTTAGTTGCGGAAAACCATTGCCATGCATAATAATCTATATATTAACTACAATAATCCTTGACCATAACTTGAACATAAGTAGCTATAGGCAATCATAATCTAGCATGATCTAATAATTCTTTTTGCACACCTTCACCACCATCTAACACGATCACATTAATAAATAAGTAGCTACAATGAATTTTAATCTAGCATGATCTAATAATCTTCTTTGCACACCTTCACCACATCTAACACAATCATATTAATAAATATAACTGATAAAATTATATTAATATACATTCATCATACATTTTAATCACATATTCTCATATAATTATCTTAACATGATATAAAACTTATATATTAATTAAAATTAAAATGCATTTCGATCACATGTATTTAATCAACATTGAATTTCAAACATAATTTTTTTTTAATAATTTTGATAAATAATAAGAAAAAGGGAAAATAAGCTTTAATCCTCTTATTGTTGAAGTAAACAATTATCCAAATTTGAACTTCGAAAATATCTTTGGATATAGTCGTATATTCTTGTAAATATATATAGCTTCGTGGTTATGCTGTGCTACAAAACATAACGTACTGACATACGTTTTTAAGTCCACTTTGTTTATAATATATAATCCAAATCGTTGTTGTGAATTTATTTTCCACTAATTTTAATTGCAGTTGTAACGTAAGTAAGTTGTTTCCTCTGGGCAGTTCAAGGATGCTCTGGGCAGTTCAAAGATCCATAATGTTTCCATTCCCAATAACTATAATATATTCAATCTCGTATTCATAATAGGCAGTGCTCTTCCAACTAATCCATTGGATTAAAGAAAGATTAAAGAAAGAAACGATGTGACAAAAAAAGGTTAACAAAGAAGTATCAAATTGTGCTTGGTCATGGTTGGATAACGTTGATTATAGTTAGCCATGGATATAGTTAGCCATGGTTATTCACATCAATCTTATTCAACCAATCAAATATGAGAAATCACTATAAACCATCATCAATCTTAGTTGACCATGAATAAGTATGGTAATCTATTATCAGCCATAGTCATCATATAGTCAACCATGGTCAATATTTTCAACCTCAATCAAGCATGAGCAATCATGGTCATCTTCCATCAACCATATTCACCATATTCATCATTTATTAAGTCTGGATAATGTGATCGACCATAGTCAACTATGGTTACCATGTTTTAGTATAATTTCTTATGGTTAGCTAATTATCTAGCTCGTAAATAACTATGGTTAGCATCATCAACCGTAGTTGACCATAGTCAACTTTAGTTCTTCCTAGTCATACATGGCCAGTTATAGTCAAAGATGGTAAACAATGACCATGGTCATCTTTGATCAGCCATAGTCAACCCAAGAAAACCACGATCAATCCATTCTCAACCATGCTCGACATGGAAAATCATGATAAACCATGATTAGAAGTGTCAAACATACTTAACCAACATTGTCATCGCTGAACATGGGCAACCATAGCCATATAATGCCAACAAGGATAACTATAAGCTATTATAGAAAATTATTTTTAACCATTTCTGAAATTGGTCAAAGAATGTTCATTTCATAGCCAACATAGACAATCATAGTCAATCCCAAAATGTTATAATCAACTATAGTTAGTTGCGGAAAACCATGACCATCCATAATAATCTATATGTTAACTACAATAATCCTTAACCATAACTTGAACATAAGTAGCTATAGTCAATCATAATCTAGCATGACCTAATAATTCTCTTTGCACACCTTCACCACCATCTGAGACAATCACATTAATAAATAAGTAGCTATAGTCAATCATAATCTAATATGATCTAATAATCTTCTTTGCACACCTTCACCACATCTAACACAATCATATTAATAAATGTGACTGATAAAATCATATTAACATGCATTCATCATACATTTTAATCACATATTCTAATATGATTTTATTAACATGATTTAAAACTTATATATTAATTATTATTTAAAAAGATTTCGATCACATGTATTTAATCAACATTGAATTGCAAAACAGATTTTTTTTATTTTTATTTTTATTTTTTAATTTCGATAAATAATAAGCAAAAGGGAAAATAAGCTTTAATCCTCTTATCGTTGAACTTTGAAATTATCCTGGATATGGTCGTATATTCTTGTAAATATGTATAGGTTCGTGGTTACGCTGTGCTACGAAACATAACGCACTGACATACGTTTTTAAGTCCACTTTGTTTGTAATAAAGAATCCAAAATCGTTATTGTGAATTTTGCCATTCCCAATAACTGTTTAACATATTCAATCTCATATTCATAATACGCAGTGCTCTTCCAACTAATCTATTGAGTTAAACTCCAAAGACATTGAAAATAAATTATCATAAAATTGGCCACAAACGCTAAGTGCAAAGGCGAAAATGCGTAAATCAGTATTTCATGTCACATGGAAAACATATCCATTCAACTGAGCCAAGAATATATGACACGTGAGTCGTCATCAAATTAATCACAGGAGCCTTAGAGCCAAGAATATATGATACGTGATTCATCATCAAATTAGTCACAGGAGCTTTACTCATATGGCCGGCATGTTTGGTAAATGCTTTTTTTTCTGTTATTTTGACTGCTCAATATGTATTAGCTACTAAATCTGTCAGCGTAACATAATAAATATAGCTATCATTTAGTTAGATCAATATTATAATTTACGCATGAGATGATATGGATATCTATGTATCTTTGCTTAAACCACCAAGTACTGTTTATATAAACCTTTAAAGTTTTAAAGCCTTATCACTCTTAAAAACATTTATCAACAATGGCTACTATCCCAAGCGAACAAACGTAATTATATTTTATCGCTTTGGATGAATTATCAAGTATAGCATGAACAAATGTTCCACATCAAAAAAATTCTATTGGTTCATACCTGTTCTTCACAATAACGAATTGTTTTCTCCATGATTCTAATATATATTATTGCCTTCCATAAATAGTGGAGCAAGCATCTCAGGACCATGTTCTCTGCTGAGTGAATTTTATCTGAATGTACCTGCAACTTTTCAATGTCCAATAAGCACTGTGACTTCAATTTAAATTGAAATCAATAAACATTTTTTCAATTATTTATTTAATCTGAAAATTGGTATAGATATAAATACATAAATGATTTAGATATAAGTACTCTCTTAATTAATTAGAGAATCTACTTTGATCATATAATCAATTAGTTAAGAAAAATTATAAACCTCATATAAATATAGGAATCTAGCTTATTAGAATTATAAACCTGATATAAATATAGGAATCTAGCTTATTAGAGAATATCTCTCAACCAAAGGTGATCAGACGTCTAAATAATAAGAACATACTTGATGTTGGAGGATCTAATCTCAAAGATCACCCTTATTGAAACAAACCCCATGAAGGGTCTTCCCAATTTTCCCAAGGGAATTGATTCTCATTATTAGATTCTTTAAATTGTAATATTTTAAATTAGACGAATATGTATAGTTAGAATGCTATGTTAAGACATCCTTAGGGGACAGATGTTGAAAGTTTGTTAGGATAACGTATAAAAGAAGAAAACATTGGGAGGAAAGTGTGTGAGAGCAAAGAAGTAATTTGTCGAGTGAACAAACCATATTGAATTTTTTATTATAGATATTTGGTGGATTGATTCAAATAGTGAAATTTTGAGCATATTGAGGGGATATTGAGGAGAGCTTCGAGTAAAATTTTCAAATATTAGTTCACTATACTTTCAAATATATATTCTATGGAAGCGAACATTTGCAATTGGTTCTAAAATTTGCTTCAAACTCCTCATCTTGGAATTTTTGCTATAATTTTTTAATACATTTTGTACTATGCAGTTTTGGCGAGATGAAGGCGAGATTTCTTAATACTTTTCATCAAAATTTTAGGCATTGCTTCATTGTAATTTTGGGTATATGCCCTATAGAAATTAAGCTTTTTTAATATTCCTAAAATTAGTTTCAAATAGATCAATATGATTAGTTTCAGAGATTTCTAGGGACATATAGAAGTAACATAGTTACCGATCAAACAGGAAAATGACGTAGTACCGTTTTTTTTGAGGTAACAAAAAATCACTCGATTTTGAAAAATGGTGATACCAGAATACACCTTTTGTTTTGGAGCATATTTTTGGCACTTTAAATTTTTTGATGTGTCAAATATGAACAATTTTTTGAAATGTTAGTGATTTTCATGCTGATTTTGAAAAGTATCGATGCAACATCAACACTTTTTTCTTGAGGACTTATTTTTGACACTTAAAATTTTTATATGTATATCATTTTTTTGTTAGTGATTTTCATATTGATTTTGAAAAGTTATCATGAGCATCAAACCTTCTTGTTTAGAGGACTTATTTTTTACACTTTAAATTCTCTAGGGAATTAAATGTAGATAATTTGTTTAAATGTTGGTGATTTTCTTTTTTTTGGTCAAATAAGAGTGGAGCTTTCAATTAACCCAAAAAAAGATTACATATAGTACACATCTTTGCAAGTGTATAGGCAAAGAAAAGATAAACTCGTTGATGATAAACAAACAACAGGGCTAACAAAACCAAAAACCTTACACACAAAAACAAAATTAGACCCCTGGTCATTATTCCTAAGTGTTCAGACTGTTGATCTCTCCCCAATTCTTAAGCTCAATTTTTATCGCTCAATCTCCTCAATTCTTATCGCTCAATCTCCACTGTCAATCTTACCTTCAATCAGATGGTTGATATTCTCTCCGATCAACAGAGTTTCACGATGATCCTACACTGTGGATCAAAACCCATTTGATTTGACGATCCTCAATGATATCACATCAGAAACTTGCGCGACACTTACCCCTTCACAGAGCCGATATAGATTATAAACCTTGGTATATAAAACTTCAAGTCTACTCTTAGAATTAACCTACGACCATTTTAAAACCCTATATCCATTCAGTAATGAAGCTCATGAAATCCTATGGCTTGTGGCCCTTCAACTAGCACGTTGTTTACCAAATACTCAACTCCCATAGTTAGCTACGATATAAGGATTGACTGTGGGATCGACGATTAGGATTTACTATGGCACTTCAACCAAGCTCGAGATTTACTGCAGCACTTCAACTAGGCTGAAGGACTTCCGCTCTCTCCTACTCCCACTAGTCATCTTCCTACTCATTATTCATGGTCTGGAAGTACGCCATGTCTCTGGTTGCCTGTCGTTGACAATCATCACGTAGTTTACCAGAGTTATATAATCCCAGTTGTACCGAATATAACTTTCCTTACATAGCACTCCTTCATTTTCCAAACAGTCAGCTAAGATATTGGCTTTTCTTCGCACATGAATGAAGCTGACGGTTCTCAGGGTTCCCAAGTGAGAATGAATACACTAAAAAGTCTACGACAGCCTCCAATGTTTTGACACTTTTCTAGGTGCCGTTCCATTACACATTTTCTTGGCCGCATTAATGACCAATTCAGAGTCAACTTCAATGATGGCATTCTGTAAATTCGACTCAATCAAGATTTCCAGGCATTGCTCTAAGGCCATGAGATCCACCATGTTATTAGTGGTAGTGCCCAAATGATTGTGAAAGATATACTTTATGCACCCCTGCTCATCTCTTATGACACCACCAAATCCAACCATCCCTGGGTTTCCCTTAGAGGCCCCGTCGATATTGATTTTCAAAAAACCATGAGGAGGAGGTTACCAGATATCTTTACCAGTAGTTGTTTTGCTCACACCCTTGATAGTTCCTTTGGGAACCAGATAATGGAGACCCAACTGCAATAGTATGCAAGCATCCTGGGGTGAAGGAGGGTCCTCAGGAATTTTCCACATAAGGGCCCCTACTATATCTTTGAGCTGTCGTAATTTTGGGCAATGATGTTTTGCGTTGAGCCTATTTTGTTCTTGAAAATCCTACCATTGCATTCTTTCCAGACATCCCAGATAATAAAGCCTGGAACCAGAGTCCAAGCCTTGTTAATGATTTCATTACTTGGGAAGTCTTTCCTATAATTCTTCAAAGTGTTGGTGATGCTGAGTCTGTCCCTGTCAGTTTACCTGAAGACTAAGGCTGCCCAATCCCACAAGGCAGAGATGAAGGGGTAGAGGTTTAGTAAATGTTCCATCGTCTCCTCTTGTAAGCCATGTAGATAGCATTTGGACGGGCCAAAAAATCCCCTTTTTAGAAGATTCTCCCATGTGAGAATTTTCTTTTGGTGAACCAACCACAATAAGAATTTGATTTTCATCCATTATGAGTTCTGCCAAAGGTCATTCCAAACCTGATCAGGTTTGGATAATCGAAACCTAGGGAAATGCATTTAGCTTCTTTGAGGTTGAAGGCACCTTTGGTGTTTTGAACCCATCTCAATTGGTCAGACAAGGATGACACGAAAATCTTCCTTTGCTCCAAGTCAAGAGCAAGAGAATCCTCTTGGGCCTTCAAAGGACTCTCTTCACTATAACCAAGATCCTTCCACATTCACCATTTACCAATGTTCCTTACCTGATCCCAGAATTCATTACCACAAGTAAACCTTTGCTGCCAGTGTCATTTTTGAGATCAGATAGTTCTTCCCTAAACAAATTTGGTTCATGGTACCAGTTATCCTCCCAAAGTTATGCAAGGTTCCCAGCTCAGATCTCCCAGAAACTATGCTTCTGGACAATGGCTCTATTCTCCCAAGCAAGGTTCCAAATGTGGGAGCCCTGAATGAACCCTGACATTCGGATATGATCCCTCTCATGCAAATTATTTGTATATTTCTACTTCCAAAGCTTGGCCCAAGTGGTGGTCGATTCCTTGAGCCATCTCCACCAAAGTTTGGCTCCGGAAACTCTACTGAGGATTTCAGGGTCATGAAGCCCCAAGCCACCATGGGCCTTAGGATTATAGAGTGTGTCCCAAGCTACCAAACCCCACTTCTTTTTCTCTTCCCCTTTGCCCCAAAGAAAATCTCATTGAATACTGTTGATTTGTTGCATAACTCATTTAGGAGCAGGAAGAGATGAAAACGTGAAAATGGGTATAGCCTACAGAACAACCTTAGTGAGCACAAGATGCCCTCCCACATTCAAAGACATACAGGTCCATTTCCTGACTTTTTCCTGAATTTTATTACTTATTGACTCCCACACTCCCTTGCTTAGAGGTTTGTCAGTAAGAGGCATTCCAAGGTGCTTAGAAGGTAACTGATCCCTTTAAAACCAAAGAATTATGGTGAGGTTCCTCTAAATAGCAATGTTAGTGTTAAGAAAGAACACCTTTGATTTGTCAAGGCTTGCCTCTGTACCAGCGGCCAATGCAAAGTCATTCAAGATTTCTTTGAAAGCTCTGGCTTCCTTGACCATAGGAATTTCTTGCAACATTGTGTCATCAACAAATTGTTAATGAGTAGAAGGAGCACCATCTAGGGTAATTTTCAAACCGTCGATTCTTCCTTTAGAATTTTCCATTTTGATTGCTCTGCCTAGCCCTTCCATCATGAGAACAAAGAGGAACGGGGAGAGTGGATCCCATTGTCTGAGACCCCTATAAGGCATAAAGGTTCTAGAGGGAGAGTGGCTAAGTAGAATGGAGAAGTTGGTCGTGGATACAAGAGCCATAACCCATCTTATCCAGGTGTGGTCAAAGCCATAAGATCTTAGCACTTCCTTGATGTAAGATCAGCTTAGCTTATCATATGCTTTCGCTAGGTTAGGCTGCATGATCATACCAACTTTCTTATTGCTCTTAAGAGAGTGTACGACCTCGTGAGCTTGTATGATGTTTTTGAGAATCTGTCTTCCTTCTAAAAATCCAGTTCCTCTGAGACGAGAGCAGGAAGAAGAGGTTTGAGTCTATTAGCGATCACTTTGGAAATAATTTTGTACACCACATTACATAAGGCTATGGGTCTGAATCTATCTGATGTCATAGCTTTTTCCTGGATTGGAATCAAAGCTATGAAAGAGGCATTAAGAGATTTCAAAACAGTTTTGGATCTTCTAAAGTCTTCCATAACATAAAGGATATCTTGTTTGATTGTTTTCCAGCAATATTTGAAGAAGTCCACTTTGAAGCCATCATGGCTAGGAGCTTTCCATTTTTCATCTCATTGATAACTTCACTAACCTCCTCTTCAGACACTGGTTTGTTAAGATTGTGGTTGTCTTCCCTGTTTACAAGGTTAGGAATGAACTTTTTGTATTTGTTAATGAACCGAGATCTATCAACGAGAGGCTCCTCTATTATGCTAAGGAAGTGTTGAAGTAGGAAAAATTCCATTTCTTTGTGAGAGACGAGCTCTTTCCCTTGAGAATATTTAAGTTTTGAAATTATTTTATGAGATCTGTGATCCAAGGTTGATCTATGAAAGAACTTTGTGTTTCTTTCTCCTTCTCTAATGCACTGCACCCTCAATTTCTATCTCCATAAAATGTCCTCTTGTATGCACCGATCGTCCCATTCGTTTTGAAGAGAGTCAGCCTGAATTTTCAGAAAAACCTTCTGAGATGATGATTTGATTAATCTCCTTGAGTTTTTGCTCAACTTCTCTTTTGTCTTAAAAAAAATTATTTTCTAATTTTCAAATAGTATTTATCATTTGAATATTTTGAGGACTTTCTTTCTTTTAGGAAAGAGAATGTGTCTTAAATATCCCATGCTTCCAAAATATTGAGCCTACTACTATGTCTATTACAAAAATTAACTCCAAAATCTATCATTGCATTTCAGGCATCTATCATTTTTTATGATATTAGGAATACCATGGGTGAATACATAAAATAGATATTGAGTGGGTTAATTTAGACTTATTATATAGTTTAATACGTGTTAAGATCAATGTCGTTGAGGGTATACAAAACAAGTTAATAATACAAAAGGAAAACTACAAATGAATTAGGGTTCTAAATTATAAAATTGCATTTTTATCTATTACATCTAATAATGAAAAGTCCAACAAGTGGGCTCTTGTCTCCAAGAATGAGATTCACTTAAAAATGAATAAAGGGTAAATACCTCGGCCAATGAAGTTACAATTGTCAGACCAGGAGGTAACTCCTCAAAACAAATCATGATACTCATTCAGGTTGGTCATTATTATATACATGAGGGAGAGACTGTTCATTTCATCTCCCGGTGACTCTTCATATTTTATATTATTTATTTACATCAATTACAATTGTTCACCCAATCCCTATGATTAGGTGTTAACATTCCCCCCATTAATCTGAAGGGTTGTTGGTGAGTCAAAGCATCGTTTTGAATCTTTCAAGCTTTTCTCTTCCAAGCGCTTTGGCAAACATGTCTGCAATTTTCTCATTAGTGGAACAATGGTGGAGATGGATTGTTTTGGCCTCAACATGATGTCAAATTGTTACCGGGAATAATGTCTATGCAGGACTGCTAATCCCACTAAGGGTGGTAGCAACCTTAGAAACAAACAGAGTAAACCTACTTTCGTATTCCTTTATGACTAATAAATAAGAGAGGAATGAAGGGACAAACATCAATCTTGCGCTTGGTTCCTCACTTTGATTCCTCTCTCTTCTGATAGACCCTTGTCATTTGCTCCCTCGTCAGCCCAACTTCAAAGAGCACCTGTGGAATCAAAGCAGCACAATACTATCCGAGAAGAGAGATTTACTAGCATAAACAATATAAGATAAGATGTATATTGACCACACACAAACATTTATCATAAAATATGCAAGAACATGGAGGAAAACTTGAATAGCTTTATTGATATCAAGAAATGAGTAGGGGAGGATTACAATCAATTGTTCTGACCCAATGTCATCCTCTCAGCAAGAAGCCCTTCTTCACCTCATGAAAAGATTAGATCACCCAACACTATGATGTTGCAGCAAGAAACCAACAACACTTCCTTACAAGATACAAAATTCCAGCCTCTGGATCTCTGGGATGAGGGATCCATATATAGATGTTTGAAAGGAGGGTGAGTCAGCTTCTGGGGTTTGATTAGTGTCCTCTCTCTGATAGTTCTTGATTCCACTTGGAGAATGATGATCTCTTACTCATCCCTGGGTGAATTCAGGGAGGCAAGTGTCACAAGAGAAGTTTCTGGAAGATTCCATGATTTTCCACCTCGCACACTACCTCTGCCATTTTTCCATTCTCACCCATCGCATCCCATAAAAGGGATTTTCAATATGCATTGCACCCTCTCTATATATTTAGGTGGGATGCAGCGCACTTTGTCCATGGAGTAGGAGAGATGGCTCAGTTTTGACCAGTTTTGAGTAGTTTTTCATGGAGAACTTCTGGGAGATGATGTGATCAGCTGACCTTGTTTTTTTAGGGGTTAGAACAACACTTTTAGGGACTTAGGAGCCCTTGGTTTATGGACATTTAGGATTGGGGTTGCAGTGCCCAAAAATGTCTATAGCTGTCGCCCCCTAAAGCATGAGGTCGTTAATTAATTTTTGATGTCGAGTGAAATGCTTTATCATGAGGATCCGAAGTTTTTCGAGCTGGAAGGTGACCTGTAATAAGATACAATACAACACATTATATTCATATTATTTTTCATTTCTTGGCTGAGTCGGGCATTCCCATGCTTAGATTTATAAATTCATCTTCATATACATAAGACAGACAATCGTCTGAGTGCAGACTGATGATTCCAGTAGAGCCATCATCCCTTAGGTTGGATGATTATCTGTGCAGCAATGATGTACACTGGATGTCTTTATTTCCCTGAATGTATCTCGCAGCCCAGATGGATGAAACTAGATCCAAGGTCTTCAATCTCATTCGATCTTCACTCGAAGTACAAGTCAATCCATGTGAGAGATGTTCTGGAGTCAAACATGGAAAGACATTGCCTGATTACCAGCCAATGATGTAAGCTGTTAACAGGCACGAGAGGAATCACTGATAATGATGATGACCCTCAAGGTACTGTAGTACAATTCACACGGTGTGAAAGAGGGACTTGGCGTCGAACACCATGCAAAATCTTTCGGTCGAAGGCCAGTGATGTAAACCTGTCGCCGAAAGTGAGAAACTTGCCATTGAGGCATGCAAGCTTCAAAGTACTGGAAGGGTTGTTCCTAAATCAACTTCTTGGATAATGAGCTGATGTCAACAAGAAGTGATTCGTCACAGGAGGGCCTTAATGAATCCCACATCTATGACATGGAACGGAGCAAATGATTTTAATGGAGGTGAAAACAATATGAGGATACAAGGTTTAGGATGGCAGTCATGAAAAGATGGAGAGTGAATGTATTGCAGCGGATGAGACACAGGTGAATCCTCTAAGCGACTTCTCTTGAACATATCGGCGACACTGACATGATGGATTGGTAGCATTAACCCCAAATATGGATGGTGTGATGGAACCATGGTGGTGTGACCAGTGAATGGAACAACCCAACCCGACTCGGATGCAGAGTGAAAGTGTCATGTTCAAGAGCGACTTGCTACCAGTAAAGTTTTTTCAATTTTTCTTTCCAATTTTCCCCAGTCATTGCTGACCAGTACCTCTTTATTTTTGTCAAGCTTGAGGAGGATAACATATGCTTGTTCTATAATTTTCCCTTCGGGCAAACCCATCGCTATGTTTTAACGAGCCTAGCGATAGTGAAACTCAGTCTTGTCTGTGAGGACAAGTTTGTCGCTATTAGGTTTTAACGAGTTTAACGACAAAGACAACTCGATCCTTTTCAATTTTAGAGAGTCTGAAAGGGACATAAAGGAAACTCCAATAGTTCCTTTTTCATCATATAATCCCTTAGGTCCGAAAAAGTATAAAACAATACGAAAGGGATGAATTTTCGGTAATTTTAACGAGCCGAACAAGACAAGCGCTCGATCTTTTTGTGTAATAATCCCTCGGGTCCAAAAATATTAAAATCTAAAGGAGGGATAGCACTTTCGGTCCCTTTAACAAGTTGGAGAGGCTAATCGCTCGGTAATATTTTCATATTTTACGAGTCAGTTGAAAAGAGCTTAAAGGAGACTCGTTTTTTGAGGAACGAGTAATAAAATTCAGGTAGCAACTGTTTCCAGGTAAGGTTTGGAATTTTCCAATCACGACAGCGTCACAAGGACGACTAACTGTATCACTTTTTGCAGCTATTCCTCAAAAGGGTAAACAATCAAGTGGGGGTGAATGATCGGCCAATATAGAGTGGAGGTGATGATGAGAACACGACCAAGGCTTCAAAGGCTGATGATAAGGCATTCATGATGGTTATTTACTGGAAGATGGTTCATTTTTTAATGAGCTTAAACCCTGGGGGAAACATTTGCTCATTGCTTATTTTTATTTTTTAACGAGATTGAATTCCACGTTAAAACTGCTCGATCAAGTCGTATAACAAGGATGTCTCATCTAAGATTCCATTTTTGTGGAGCTTGCACCTTACAAAGCTTTTCTTCGCATCCTTTCTCTATGAAAGTTAGGAAACGCCCAATCCTACGAGTTTAAAGGGTTAGAGGACCTATAAATTTAAAAAATAAATGGTCACTCTTCGCTTGCATGTCAAAAGGTTTGCATGCCCCCAGGTATAGCGAAAAATTTCCAGGTTACCAAAGATTGTTCTAACCGCGTTGCAGATAAAACACTTCTTCGGCGATGTCTACCGAAATAAACAAAGGTGAGTGGCGCAGACGCCTCCACCCACATAACTTTGATGAGGGAATCTTATTCCAGTCTAATCCCATTTTCCTAGATGGACGGGTGTGTCAAACTAGTCATATATCCTCCGCGGAAATTTACTCTATACCCAAGGTTTTCCTGTCGAAACAGGCCAGGGTGCATGGCCCTTGGGATTCATACCCTCTGAATCATTTTCATTCATCAGGTGGACGGACTGGGATTTGATGAGACATTCCTTGCGTGAAAAGACCATTCAGGGATGGTACTTGACTATTAGCTATGTGTGAGCCAGGAAACGACAGTTGGTCTACGAGCTTGACCACTCTGCCTTCGTGCGGAAAACACATTACTCTAAAGAGTGAGGAGACGATGGCTCCCATACTATAAATATAGTCACTTCCAAGGAGCAGATTATAATCCAAGGGTCCTCGGACTACCATTATGTTTATGTGAATGGTTTTCCTTCTCAACGTTATGGGTACATTGGGAAGGATCCCTAATGGTCGACTGGTTCCTTTGTCAAAGCCTGTCAGATTTCTCATCTCAGGCAGAAGCGGTGGCGAGCCAAGTGCTTCCCAAGCTATTGAGGAAAGGATACTCATAGACGCCCCTTCATTTATGATGGTATTGGACATGACCATTTTGTAAGCTTGTACAATAATTCGAAATGGTACACTAACCGGTAAACGTGGCCTTCCTAGCAGGTTCCAATCGAAGGAAACAACTAGGTTGCTTAGATGTGGGACCAAATAGACGACCGGGTATGACTATAATGAACTTCCTTCCTGCGGTAAAGGAACAGGTAGACTGTCCCTATGTTCATCGGAGTCTGTGTTCACGAAGAGAATTTGAACGGTGTCGTTCTTATTCTCCTCGGTGATTGTATCATCTAAAGATGGATCTTCTGAAGGCAATACTGGGTCAACTGCCATCTCGACCTTTTGAATTTCATCTGGTATGGATTCAGAGGGTTCATCTTCGACGATAGATGTTTCAGCTGACCACAATGGCGTGTCAGCTAGATTTTCAACCAGTGATGGATTTGGCAAGAGTTTCTTATATCCTGGCGGAACTCGTACCGGTGAAATCAGACGGTTTTCCAAAAATATTTTAGCCTCATCTAGGAAGGGGCAATGGTGGATGGCATAATTGCCTTCACACAGTTTACAACGAAATCTGCGGTTCCCTTTTTGTCCAGAGATTTCACTTTCACTAGTTGATGGTGTATTATCAACATGATCATTAGAGGTTGATGACACTGGGTTGTGCAAATGAGGAGACCAGTCCCTTAAGATCCGAGGGATGCAAGGACAATCTCGATGATAGTGGTCTCCATCGCAAATGACGCATGGCGATTTAGGCCTGGTCGGTGCAGTGTGTGGATTTTTACTAGATGATGTCTAGTTGCCCCTTTTCGCCTTTGGCTACTTCTTCTTTTCTTCTTTCTTCTTCTTCTCCTTCTTCTTCTCAGTTACTTGATTTTTGGCTTTACCAGCTTCATCAAGCAAAGAGGAAGGAGGACAGGAGGAATTAGATGAAGTTGAAGGTTAGGGGGTAACTCTAATATCATTTAGTTGCTGACTTGATTGTTCAGGAGTTACAATATTTTGAACGACAAAGTTAAGAAAAGCCATACGGGCAAGCCGATCATCAATCCAAGAAGTGACAATGTGGCCATATGGGTTGCACCAACTTATCCCCAAGAGGAGAAAGGACTAGGGTTTCCCCAGAGAGGATCCCCTTGGTTGGTGGACTCCATTTTCCTCAACTCAAGATCAACGTAGGAAAGGTGATATTTATTCCGTTTAAATTAAATTTTAGATGCTTTGACAGAACTTGCTTTTTCAATTTTTAAGAGTCGAGAAAAAAAAAAAGATGACTCTAGTCGCCTTCGATTTTTAATGAGCCTGAAGTGACAAGTGCTCAAATGGACCTTTTCTTTTAAGGAGTCTGAAAAGGAATGAAAGAGACTGCTCTGGAAATCTAGATAGAGGGATTACCAAACCCATCGCAAAAATGCAGAATACTTTTTATGGTACGGGAGTCAATCTTCTAGAATGCTGTGTTCGGTGCATTGCGATCGATAGGGTGGCAGACACGGCTTCCTATGGATAAAGGATAAAGCTTATTTTGGTCTCCCAATATATACTCGACAGTATGTGGGAGAAAAAGTCTGTATTGGCACTTATCGTCTCAAAGTGGAGGAATCACCCAACCAACAATGAAAGAAACAGTTACCACGTTTTACGACGCTGGAACATGTCTCCAGCCTAGACTTCTAAATGTTGTGCGTTAGGTTCCAAAGTGTTTTTAGATTCACTGAATTTATTTTATAGTTGATCTTGCTTAATAAATTTTCCTTTCAGGTTCACCGCGTGATGCAGATGTACAATTCCTAAAATGCAGTCTAAGATGATAAACAACCGTTTAATCTTCTTTTAGCAATGAAAATCCTAGCTACTAAGGAAAGAGGGATGATTTTCTTTCAACATAGAGCATAGAGCACACACTATATGCACCGTCCTAAATCAAAATGACAAGCAGTCTAAATGCAAATGCACATGCATGTATTGTTTTTTAGATTTCTTAGTGTATGTGATGATAAGAAAGCTAAGTGCAAATCCGAATTATTTCCAAAGTGACAATACTCAACAAATTTCTTTTCAAAATGAAGTGAAAGTAAGAGAGACACTTTACGATTTCAAAATGAAAAATTACTTTTCGACACTTTAAAACTGCTAATTCAAATCATATGCAATGGTAACTTGTATAATAGACTACCAAAATCAAGGGGATTGTCTTCTATGGATGAAAACGACAGCTACGACACTTTCATATCAAAGAACGACAGCTCAATTATGATACTTTTTTGCAAAAGAGAATCGAAAATGATGCAAAATACATAAAAACACTTATAGTTCTTTGCACTATGGAGGCGGAAAGATGTAAAGGAAGGGGTTTTTACAGAGATACACTGACTATAGACCGCCAAACTCTAGAATAGGACTGAAAACAGTGAGTGAAAAACCAAAGCCTTAAGGTAGAGTTAACCTTATCTGACCAGCACACCTGTTACACAGGGATCTCTACTTTCAGCGCACCTACTGCACTCGGGAAGTGCGATGCAAGCAGACTGCCTTTAAGGCAGGGTGCGATGGTACCAGTGCGAGACTTTGAATGAGTTTTTACTCACAATTTGCAATCTAGCTCGGGGATTTAAGCTAAGAAAGCAATGTTTAGTATATGAAAATCACAGAGGCGGATCTAAGGAGGTTACTAGAGCTACCACTTAGGGAAATTAGTCTGTTCATAGATCGATTGTTTAATTCATAAAAAAACCTGGAGATTGACAGAAACAACATTGATCTACTTTGCATTCGTAAAACAAATGAAGTTTGAATGCTAGCTGGCTTGGCTTCAGGCTCCATCTGTAAGTTTATAAAAGAAACAAAGATAGGCTAATAAACAATCTAATCGCTCCCCAGCAGAGTCAACATTTTGTTACTGGGAATAGTGTCTATGTAGAACCGCTAATCCCATTAAGGGTGGTAGAAACCTTAGAAACAAACAGAGTAAAGCTACTTTCGTATTCCTTTATGACTAATAGATAAGAGAGGAATGAAGGGACCAACCTCAATCTTGCGCTTGGTTCCTCACTTTGATTCCTCTCTCTTCTGATAGACCCTTGCCGCTTGCTTCCTCGTCAGCCCAGCTTCAAAGAGCACCTGTGGAATCAAAGTAGCACAATACTATCTGAGAACAGAGATCTACTAGCATAAACAATATAAGATCAGATGTATATTGACCACACACAAACATATATCATAAAATATGCAAGAACATGGAGGAAAACTTGAATAGCTTTATTGATATCAAGAAAAGAGCAGGGGAGGATTACAACCAATTGTTCTGACCCAGCGTCATCCTCTCAGCAAGAAGCCCTTCTTCACCTCATGAAAAGCTTAGATCACCCAACACTATGATGTTGCAGCAAGAAACCAATAGCACTTCCTTACAAGATACAAAATTCTAGCCTCTGGATCTCTGGGATGAGGGATCCATATATAGATGTTTGAAAAGAGGGGTGAGTCAGTTTCTAGGGTTTGATTAGTGTCCTCTCTCTGATAGTTCTTGATTCCACTTGGAGAATGGTGATCTCTTACTCACCGTTGGGCGAATTCAGGGAGGCAAGTGTCACAGGAGAAGTTTCTGGAAGATTCCATGATTTTCCACCTCGCACACTGCCTCTGCCATTTGTCCATTCTCACCCATCGCACCCCATAGAAGGTATTTTCAAGATGCATCACACCCTCTCTGTGTATTTAGGTGGGATGCAGTGCACTTTGTCCATGGAGCAGGAGAGATGGCCCAATTTTGACTAGTTCTGAGTAGTTTTTCATGGAGAACTTCTAGGAGATGTTGTGATCAAATGACCTTGTTCTTTTAGGGGTTAGAACAACACTTTTAGGGACTTAGGAGCCCTTTGTTTATGGACATTTAGGATTGGGGTTGTAGTGCCCAAAAATGTCTATAACACGAATAAGATGATATTTAGTATTGATGTGCTTCGTTTGATCATGGAATTTTGGGTTCTTGGCCAAATTTATTGCCAAGGTATTGTCAATCATGAGTGGAGTTGATTGTACTTGTTTTACCTGCAAATATTCAAGAATTTTCCCGAGCCACACAATTTCTTTTTTTCCTCAGCTGTTGCTAGATATTCTGCCTCTATTATGGAATTTGCTAGAACTGATTATTTTTGTGATCTCCAGGAGACAACTCCTAATCCAAGACTCATAGCATAACATGAAGTAGATACCCCAGTTTCTTTGTCTCCATCGAAGTCTGAATCAGATTATCCAATCAAGCTGAATTCGCCCAACTGTGTATACTTGATTCCAAAGTCTTGAGTTCCCTTCAAGTACCTTAGAACTCTTTTTGCAGCAGACCAATGTTCCTCACAAGGCTTTTGTGTAAACCTAGATAGGATTCCAATAGAAAACAAAATGTCTGATCTAATAGTAGTTAGGTAGTTGAGACTTCTTACAAGCTGTCTATACTTGGTTGCATCCTAAAATTCTTTTCCTTCAACGGATGTGAGCTTTAAGTTTTGTTCCATTGGAGTAATAAGAGGATTGCATTCTGTCATGCCAAACCTGTTCAATAGATCTCCAATGTACTTCTTTTGAGAAAGGAATATGGACTTCGAATGTCGAGTTACTTCAATACCAAGATAATAATGAACATAGCCCAAATCAGTCATTTCAAAACCTTTCCTCAATTACTTCTTTATGGATGCAATGTAGTTTTCATTGTTCCTTGTCATCAAAAGATCATCTACATATACCACAAGATATACAACTCTTTTGCCAACCTTCTTTACAAACAAAGTTGCATCATTAAGATCATAATGTTTGAAATTGAGTTTCAAGAGATGCTCAGTTAGTTTTTCATACCAGGCTCTTAGTTCTTGTTTGAGTCCATGCAAGGATTTCACAAGTTTGCATACTTTATGTTCATGTCCTTTCATAGAAAATGCTTCAAGCTGGGACATAAAAACATTCTCTTTTAGATCTCCATTCAAGAAAGCAGTTTTTACATCCATTTGATGGACTTTCCAACAGTTCTGAGCTGGTAGGGCAAAGAGTGTCCGGATGGTAGCCCATTTTGCTGTGGGGGAAAAGGTCTCCTCATAATCGACCCCTTCCTTCTGTGCAAAACCTTTTTCTACAAGTCTGGCTTTGTGCTTGTCAAGTGAGTCATTAGCTTTATACTTGTTCTTGTAGACCCACTTGCAGCCAATTGGTTTGGTTCCTAATGGAGGATCAACCAACTTCCAAGTGCCATTATTTATCAGGGCATCATACTCCTTTTGCATCACTTCTTTCCATTCATCATGGGAAGCAGCTTCTTTGAAGGAAGTTCGTTCAAAATCTGTAGACAAATTCAATTCACAATCATAAGAAACATCCATATCAACAGGTGAATAAGAGTCTTCTACATCACCTTCACTTTGTAGGTTTGAATTTCTAGTTCGTGTCTTTCCAACCTCATCAGGATGAGCAATTGCAAGTGCCTTTTTCAACCATTTTGGGGAACCTTTCTCAGATGGTACAGGCTGCTCCATTGATTAAGTTAGGAATGAATCAAGATTGAGTCTCCCAATTTTATCAATCACATCACTTAAAGTATCATCCATTGTTGGAGTTTCATGCGGGGAGAGAGTGCTTCAGGAGAATATTCCACAGGTTGATCTAGTATAGGAATCGCCCCTTCATGATGTGAAATCTAATTATCGAATTCGTGAAATGATTTTGCATTTACGAATCTATCCAAGCGATCAAGTTGTTGCTCAACAACATTGTCAGTTTTCGATGATTAAAGAAATATTACATCTCTAGATATAACAAACTTTTTATTGACTTTATCATTGAGACGGTATGGTTTGGAGGTGTTTGAATACCCCAGGAAGATACACTTACAACTTCTTGCACCAATTTTGTTTCTATGTGCCTTTGGTATCAAGGCATAACAGGTGGAACCAGAGATCCTAAGATGCTTTACTGAAGGAATGTCCCCATACCACATTTCATAAGGAGTCTATTTTCTGATAGCATTAGATGGACATCTATTCTTTATATATACATCACATAGAACTACATCAGCCCAAAACATTATGTTTACATTTTTGAAGAACAACATGGAGCGTAACATATTTAAGATTGTCCTATTCATTCTTTTAGCTACACCGTTCTGTTGGGGATTATAAGGCACAACTGCTTGATGTTTGATCCCATGTTGGTGAAGATAGTTTTTAAATTCATTTGAAGTGTATTCTTTTCCATTATCACTGTGAATAGATCCAATATGAGATTCTGCATCATTTTAAATCCATGTATGAAAGTTCTTGAATGTTTGAAAATCATCAAAGTTTTTTCTTCAATAAATAAACCCAACACATTCTGGTGTAGTCATCAATAAATGTCATCATATATTTATTTCCATTTTCTGAAGGAATAGGCGTTGGAACACATAAATATGAATGAATGAGTTCAATTTTTCTATGTGCTCTTGAATGTGAATCATGAAAAGATTGTTTGCTATGCTTTCCTAGACTGCAAGCATTGCATTGCTTAAGTTTCCTAGGAATTGTAGACAAACTAGTCACACCATTTTTATTCAACAAGTGGAGGTTGTCATAGTTCAAATGTCCAAATCTAGCATGCCATAATAAGTTTGATGGAAGTGTACCTTCTTCATAATGAGAATTGTATGAGAAATGTTGTGCACAAGCAGAGGTAACTTGCAGCTTGAGAAGTCTTTCTTCTTCTATCCCCCTCATGACAAGAGAGTGGTTAGATGATTTTCTCGCCTCAAGCTTGCCATCAAACATATGAATGAAGTGACCTTGCTGGCGGATGTGGACCAAGGACAACAAGTTTCTCTTCAGTTGTGGGAGATATAGAATATGATGTAGAAGAAAGTCTGGAAGACCAGACAATTTAAGCCTGATTGTGCCAAGCCCTGATGGCTTGAGTTTTGATTGGTGTGAAAAGTATACTGCTCCATCAACATTATCAGTAAATTCTTCAAAAAAATCTTGCTATGAGTCATGTGGCAAGTTGCTCCTGAATCAAGCAACCAATCATTTTTCCAAGAAGCAAGTGAGGCATTAAATAAGTCTTCATTTACTCCAATATTACATTGTGCCACAACATAATGAGTAGATTCGGGTGCTTTACATTTTTCTGTGTCATTAGTTTTACCTTTGGGTTGGCTTCTTTGCTACTCAATTTTGTCCCAAGGTAACTTGCATGTGGAGGCATCATGTGATCCATTTCTTTTGCAGTGTATGCATTGCAAATCTGACTTTTCTACTTGAGAGTGTTTGCCCCCCCTTGCCTCTGAAATTTCTTCCTCATCCTCTTCAACCACCTCTTCCTCTAGAAGAATCTTGAGCAAGATTATTTTCTCTTTGAGCAAGATACAGAGCCTCTTCAGAAGATTCAGGGATTGTCTTCTTTCTAAAAGATTTCTCTCTTTCAGCAAATTTTTTCACAATAGAGTTAAAGGTAATATCTTTGAGATTTCCATTTTCTTTCAATGACTCAAGATAATTGAAGTAGGATAAAATGCCTTGAAAAAGCGATCATAGAAATATCCAATTCAACCTTAATGACTTTGATATCATGCAATATAGATTTTACTTCAGATGCAAGAGAAAGAGGATCATTATTTTTTAATTCAAGAGTGAAGAGGTTAATCATGAGTTGAACAAATTGAAGTGCAGAGTGTGAGTCATAGAGTTCCTTCAGTTTTTGTAAGGCTTCGAAAGCATTTGAAAATGGAGAAATATGGCAACTCATCTCTTCACTTACTTATGCTGCAATCAATGCATAGGCCTTGCTATTCTTATTTTCCCAAATGGCGAACAACTTGTTTGAGGTAGGTTGTTCTAGCTCTTTGTCTTCGTCTCCAGCACACACTACTTTCCAAAACTCATTGAAAATGAGGGTGTATTTTATTTTCCCATACCACTCAGGATAGTTCTCCTTGCTAGTGAGAACTACTCCCGCAATAGATATGACTAAATGCATTGTAAAATCTGTGTACTGTGGGAAAAAATACTTATGTTGCAAAATTTTACTCCTAAAAAAAATTGATTCTGATATATGGAGACAAAGGTATCATTAGACAAAATGTAATACCATACACCACAATATCATTCAGCGTAATAACATTCACCATTCAGCAACTCTAATATTTAATGCCATACACATATACAATGCAACAACAACACAACATTGCAGCAACATCGAGATATCCCACAACAATATATCAATACTCACCAAATTTGAACCAAAAATACCATGCCAGAATGTAGCATTGCCAACAAAAGCCAAAAAATTATATTCACTATGTATACATCCAGAAAATCTCATCAACAACAACAACAACCACAAAAATACGGCTGCCAGAACACAACATTACAACAACAACGATATATCATGGAATGGTCATAGTTCTATCCCACTTAATACGATCCTACTTACCACGATCCCACACAGCATTATCATTCACCTTACAGAGGCCATTCTCCTCATCATGATTATGCTGGACCTCGAGCGAATTTGTATGCAGCTACCTCACCAGCTTTCAACGTCGAGCAACCCAGTGTAGGAGGAGGGTGTGTTTATCCGCAAATAAAACTCGTGATATTTGTTGAAATGAATGCCAAGAGATCATCAAGGAATGCATCTGTAGTGATGGGAGCATTCATCATCGATGAGGCTGTGAGATGGGGTATGGCAAAGGTGAGCAGCATAGCGTGGGAGCGACGGCATTCAAGGCAGCATGTGGGAGTCAACTGTGTATGGAGGAAGGGCTGAACGCAACTCCAAGAATATTACCATAGTTCAATGTAGCTCTGGGAATATACATAGTTCAATGCAACTCTAGGAATATACATAGTTGTTGCACTGCATCACACTAGAGCTCAAGCCACACATACTTCAAAAAATTTATAACACATTGAGGGTAGATAGAGGATGTAGCGAAAAAATTTGGGACATAGGGACAATATTACAGAGATTTTACAGAGATTTTACAGAGATGATAGTCTACAAAAATGCAAAACAGAGGTAGCAAGGAGTTACAAATTAAAGAGGGAAGCCAAAAATGGTGCTGGCTCTGATACCATGTCAGACCCGGAGGTAACTCCTCAAAAAAAATCATGATATTCATTCAGGTTGGTAATTATTATATACATGAGGGAGAGACTGTTCGTTTCATCTCCTGGTGACTCTTCATCTTTTCTATTATTTAATTACATTTATTCACCCAATGCTTATGATTAGGTGTCAACAACAATTATGTGAGTAACTGTACGCACATAGTGAGGATTATTAAACTACAAAAAGTTAGCTACGAAGGACATGTTTAGAAAAGTATAATAATAGAAATCTAGAAGTGCAAGTTGAAGATTCAAACATTCCCGCAAAGGATAGAGAACAAAGAAATACTTCAAAGCCTCCCTCCCTTAGAGTATGGAAGATGAAGACAACTAGGAGGAATGGACTCACTTCACAAGAAATATACATCTAAGAAATATGAATTCAAGATTGAAATTAATTGTCCTCTATAGGAGGACGGTAGGATGAGGTTAAAAATAAGAAGGAACAACGAGGAGGGTTAAGGATTACTTTTCTGTGGGAAAATAATGAAGCTCCCTTTACATATGGAACATTAAATTTGTAAGTTCAATGAGAACGTGACAAATGTAGTTTCCATTAAATGTTTGAATAGAAATTGCGACTTTTTCTGTCTAAATCAAATTAATTTGATTTTTTTCATAAGAATTTGTTATTGATAAATATTATTAATGTACAAATCCCAATGTATCCTTATGATATCCTTTAGTTTTTCAAGTTATAATTTGTCTCCATAATCTTTTAGGATAGAATGTAGAAAGGAATAGAATTATCTCCTGTTTTCTATTTATATCGTATTTATTTTTTCTTTTCATTAACTTTTTGTAGTATTTTATCTTGCTAAATTTCAGGGAACCATCACAAGATTATCCATGTATTTTATAACATTGTTAGAATCATTGTCATAATTGATGGTTAGCCATGTGATTTTCCTACTTACAAGTATTTATTTCTATTTATATCATACCTATTTTTTATTTTGATTAGTGCTTTGTAACATTTTATCTTGTCAACTTGGAAGGATTCATCACAAGGTTCTTAATGGCTTTTGTCAAAATCCTACAATCTTTGCCATATTCAATGAAATCATCATACAAAATATTTTTATTCTTACAAACAAAGTCAATGTGTTGTTGTATGATAGAATTTTTTTCTTCTTATTAGGATATTTATTTCAATTTTTAAATATTTAAAAAAATAGAAAATATTGTGATTTTCATTCTTAAATCTTCTCCTATAAATTTTTTATATTCTATAAATTTTAGAATTAAAGTTTAAAATATAACATAATCTTAGCATGTCAAAATTCATAATTTAATTATATGCTAAAATATATGTCAAAAATAATACAATCAACACAATTTTAAAAGAAAAAAAAAAGAAAGCAAAAAAAAAAAAAAAAACAAACAAAACAAAACAAAACAAAACAAACAAAAAAACAAAACAAAACGAAACAAAAACAAATGGTATGCTCTATGCTTCGCACAATTACTTTAATGTTCCTTTAGCAACCCAATGACAATTTCCAATTTATTTTTCAAATAGAACTCACATTAACCATTAATCACATTGAAAATAAAAGTAGACATAACATGAAACAAAATGCAGAAGACAAGCCAAGAGAAGAGGACACTATATTTGGCTGATGCTAGGGGAAAACTCCAATTTGGGGAAAATTCTTTGATCAATTCTATTTATTATTATATCAAATGTTCGGTAGAGAGAGAGTACAAAAATTCAAAGTTGACTTTCCAAATCACAGTCAAAAAAACCTTATCAAGTTTGCAGTCAAATTTTACCCTAACTAGAAAGTAAAAGATGGCCAACACAATAGAAATTTTTCCTCTTTGGATTTTTCCGATGCCCAATCAAACTCAACCTGATAAGGTGGTCAAAATTAACCCAAAAAAATCCTAAAAACTGTAGTCAAACTTGGTCAAATCTATAATGACCTCTGTAGTTAGGTTTGTGGTCAACCCTGTGGTCAAACTGCCCTGAAAGTATTGATCCCTATGCCAAATAGTACAACCTGCCAAAAAACAAAATTCCCACCAAAAATCATAGCCAAAGTATGAGTTAAAGTGCTCAGTCAACGTTGGTCAAACCCTACAAAAGTTATGAAATTTTGGCCCTATGATTTGTTTGAGATTTGTCCTCCTTTTCCACGCGTGTGAGAGAGAGAGAGCGAATTCCCAATAGTTGTACGAACCAATGAGAGAAGGAGAGAGAAGAATGTGTGAGTCCATGTTGCTTGGGAGCGGGAGCGGGAGCGGCCATTTTCAGAAGCTCCCGGTTTGGGAGCGAATCCGGGAGCAATTTTTAAAAAATATATATATAATATTTATATTTTTTAATTTTTGATACATATATGTCAACAAAAACATGTAGAATGATGAATTAGACATAAAAAACATAAAAATGCATAGATTGACCATTGAACCATATCACATCAATCATCTAGAAATTATAATCGCCATCAACCATGTCCACAAGTTAGTAAAATACATATTACAATTGCAACATATTGAGTCTCATGAATCATGATTCATATAATTCAATCTTAAAGTTTCAACTTCAAGCTTTCAAAATTGGAAATTAAATAACATTTTATCATCATTGATCACCAAAGTGTACTTGTAAGCTAAGTTTAACCATTACAAGAAGTAATATCTAAGATATTTCTAAGTCCTAACTTCTAACTGTCAACATGATATGAAATGTTATAAATTTATAAAATGAAACATGAATAATGAAATGAAATGAAACAACTTTAGTCTTTCACGAAGCATCATATTCATAATTCACATCATTACCAATCAGTTATAATTGCCAAGGCCCAACTTCAAACTTCAAATTTTCATTGTCACGGTGATATATTGTTTACAAAAAATATCATTATGGTATGAAAGAGTTAAGAGTCAAGAGTCAAGGACTCAAAACTCAATAGATATGAAAACTAAAGTCTAATAGAAACTAAAAAGACAAGTAAATTGTAAATCTACATGTGGCCCTTGCCACGAGAGTCTCCAGGAGTATAAGCAGGTCATTGTGGTCTTCTAGGAGTCTTTCGCAGAGAATGATGACCAGAACTAGAACCTCCATGTGAGGGTGTAGATGTAGGTGGCGACAACAAAGGAACAAGACTCGGACCTCGAGCACTGCTACTGGATGGTGGAGGTGGAGGTGGAGGCGGCATGGCTGCTGCAGCGGCTTCATCTTCATCCCTTACAAGTTCCTCTTCCAGTTCTTCAATATATACAATGGCATCCTCCAAATTGTCATCCTCTGGGTGATTGTCCCAAATTTTATTTGTGGGATCCTCATAAGCCCGATCAGAGTAATGACTCAACAACCTCAAGTTGTAGTGCACATAAACCAAGCTTTCTACTCGGTTTTCATTGAGTCTGTTTCTTTTCACATTATGTATATAGTTGTAGGTGCTCCAACACCTCTCTGCAGGAGAAGTATTTACAACCTATGAAAGAACTTTTTTTGCCAATTTTGGTAAAAGTCTGTGGCTGCCATATGTGTCCCACCATGTGAGAGTATCAAATCTATCTCTGTCGTCAATTGCATGGAAGTTACCATACAAACCAGTGCCACTGAAGTATCTCCCTATTTCAAAGCACACAGTTGCACATTCCTCCCTGTCAGGTACCAACTTTTTTAATGCTTCCAAGTATCCTCTAGTTACCTCTAGATCTAAATGGGGTTTGTTCCTAACCCCACCCCCTGCTGCAGGTTGGCCCAACCAAGATGTAGAGTAGTATTTTGGCGTAAGGATATACGCCAAGCAATGTAGTGGAAGATTAAGTCTATTCCACCATTCACACACACAATCATGAATCAATTTGTACAAGTTGGGATCTCTGTTATGAACAATATCTTTTATTTCCCTCAACATGGTATCCATCTTCTCATACACCTCACCAATCACTGGTTTGTCTGTATCTGCAAACCGAATCATGTGATAAATGGGCTTAGTGAAATCCAATACTTGCCTCACACTTGTCCAAAACTGACCATCAAGAGCGGCCTCCTCCACCATTTCAAAACCTCCCATGTCAGCTGCATTTGTAGCTCTTTCCTTTAATACCTGCCAATGTGGACTTGATACCATGCTAGCCAATGCCTCTCTTACCTTCAAAAGACCTCCGAAGGTGAGGTAATAGCTACCAAATCTGGTCTTCACAATCTTCAACAACTCTAATCTCGAGTGACTGCAGAAAAGGCCATGGGTATTGCTATGATTTGTAATAATTTTTATCATTTGTTTGCCTTTCTTGTGCAAATCACCAATCCATTGGTATTGTTCATTTTTGTTCTTGACAATATCATGCAACAGAAGGTTTAATGTGTGAACCAAACATCCAGACCAAAATATGTTGGGGTATTTATCCTCAATAATTGCTCCCGCTACCTTACAATTAGGAGCATTATCAGTGATGACTTGGATGACATTGTATGGCCCAATACGCTCAATTTTTTCAAATAATGCTTTTGCAATGTTGATGGCGGTCTTGAACTTGTCTGAGTAATCATGTGCAGTTAGAAAGATGGGACCACTAACAGACACATCAAGAACACTTATCAATGGCTTGCCTTTTACATTTTTCCATCCATCAGATATAATGGACACCCCATGGTCAGTCCAAGAACTTGTCATTCTATTCAAAGAATGTGATATTTTTGCTTTTTCATGACCAAGGCCAACGGTTCTTTCCTTGTCATACCCAGGGCTCTTGTATCCTTTAGGGGCATCATTTATGGCAGAAACCATTTCGTGCCAATAAGGTGAGCGAAGAACATTGAATGGTATCCCACATGCATAGAGAAACCTGTAAACCTTTGAATCCACATCATTCCTACACCCCTCATCAAGGAAATCAGATATGGTTCTACGCCTTAAAGATGATGACCCAGTGCCTCCAAGTCCATATCCACTGCCTTGGGAGGATGCTGAAGGAGTTCTTTGTGATTGTGAGCTTGGTTCAAAGAAACCCCTTGATTTTTTTGATTTGTATTGGGCTTCATCCTCTTCCCTGATGTATTTGGCTCTATCCGCTGCTGACACCACTGGACAAGTTTTGCTTCCTATTTGTTTGTCTCCATCCCATGGCCTTTTCCCGTAGAGGTTTCTTCTAGCACGGGTGTATGAAACTGTGTAATTAGTGTTGCAATGGGGGTAATGAAATTTAGTGGTTCCACCCCCTCTCCTTGTTTCAACCCTTTTAACATATTTCCATAATGGAGTTTGGTCTTGTTTAGTTTTTTGAGGGTCATGTTCACCCTCCTCGAGCTCCTCCTCACTAGGGTTTTCACCAATTTGACTTTATCCAGCTTCTTCATCCCCCTCTTCAGTTTTGCCCCTCCGTTTCCTACTCTCCAGCACCATAATAACCATAAAAGGGACCAAGAAGAGGAAAATGCCAAGAAATATAGCTAGGTCCATGGTGTTTGATGTTTGTAGGGTTTTGATTCTTGAATCTACAAATTAATTTAATTTATTTGGATTAACTAATTTAATTTAAATTCGTGATTTTTAAACTCAATAAACTAAATTAAATTAACCAAATTACTACCTAACTAATTTAAACTAACTAAACTAACTAAATTACTAAGTTACTTACCTCTGCAGGCTTGCTCCTTGCTCCTCGGCACTTGCTCCTTGCTCGTCAGCACTTGCTCCTCACTCCTCAGCTCTTGCTCTCTAACAAACTCAACTCAATGAAGTGATAATGAAGTTTTTTTAGGCCCACTCGGCTTTTAAAACAAAAGAAAATTTTTAAAATTTGATTTTTTTTTGGCATCCGCGGATTTTTTTCCGCTGTATCACTCTCGGCACCCGTCGAATCGCTCCCAGAGCGATTTTTAATTCCCGAGAGCAATTGGGAGCGATCACTCCCAAGCTTAAAAATCGCTCCAGGAGCGACGGAGCGACCGCTCCCTACAGTGCCCCCAAAAAAGGCAAGGAGCGCAAATTATTTTTCGCGAGTGCGCTCCCGAGCCACTCCGATGCCACTCCTGCCCGGAGCGCGATTCAGGAGTAGGGTCGAGGGGGGGGGGCGCTCCCCTGCAACTATGGTGTGAGTGATGATGACGCAAAATGAGGTGAGATTTCACTTGTGTTTATACAAGTCGTTGAGGGTGAAATGACACATCCATTGGGCTTCATGAACCTACATGATGACATAGATGACCTGAACAATTTGCTCATGTGTAGGCATAAATTCAAAATCACACTTCTGATTATCCAAATTACATGATCTTTATATCAATTTTGGTCCTCTCAAATAGAGGAATTTAGTGCAATCATAATCTCCATCAAATGAGTTGTATAAAGTGGAATTTGGCTCTAGTTTCCAATTTTAACACTCCGTATAAAGTAGGGATAATTCCACCTATGAATCCATCCATCATCATCGATCATCATGCCATCCTATTTTCATGTACCATCTTTGCATCTCATTTCATCTCTTCTCTGCTAAACATTGATGTGAATAATGAAGAAGAATCGATCGGGAGTGGGTGGGAATACCTAACCACTCTCCGTTGACAAAAGTCAATCTAGAGGTAGAACCTCAATCATAGTTGATCCCAGATCAAGTTGTTGAAAAGCATGCATCTAAGACATAATGAGTACAAAAATACATGATGCATCATCGGTAGTACTATGGTCCTATTCACTTTTCCCAACTCATTGGATATATGAGAGTTACTTCCCATGACCCTCAGATTACATGGGTAGGATGTATGTTGGGGAATCAACAAGAGAAGTTGAACCACTCACCCTATGCATATGTCGTCAATCATAGGGGAAGGTGAACCACTCACCCTACGCACATGTGTCATTAATCATAGGGGAAGGTTAACCACTCACCCTACACACATGTCAACCATCATGGAGTATCATAGGGGAAGGTGAACCACTCACTCTTTACAAAATACACCAATAGGGGGAGCTGAAACACTCACCCTATGGTCTCTCATAGCTCCAATAAGTACCCCAAGCCCCAAGGAGCTCCCAGAGTTTAATGTCTAACTCAAGCGATACTCTCATGGGAGGGTCTTTCCATTACTCAATGTCTCTCTCAGAAGGCTAAGAATTTAACCTTCCCTAAGGGCTTCATGAGGATATCTATGAACTCCTCATCATTCATGATGTGTTGGAGCCTTATTACTCCTTATTGTACCATATCCTGGATAAAGTGGTACATGATATCAATGTTCATGGAGCAATCGTGGAGCACGAGATTCTACAAAAGGTTAATCGCACTCTGGTTGTCATAGAATATCACATTGGTATCTAGCACGTGCTCAAATAGCTCACGAAATATCTTCCATAACCAAACATCCTCAAAATAGGCCATACTAGTTGCAATGTATTAGGCCTCAGTGACGCTTAGAGGAATCGATTTATGCTTCTTGCTCATCCAAGAAATTGGAGCAGACCCTAATGAGAAGCAACATATAGATGTGATTCTACAATCCACCACACTAGAAGCCCAGTCAACATTCGTACATCCATGTAGCCTCAAATTCCTGGCAATGTATCCCAGTCCATAGTTGATTGTGCCACAGAGATATCTCAAGAGATTCTTAGCAGCAATCCAGTATATGTGATTAGGCTCGACCATAAATTGAATTAACATATTTACAACAAAGAATATGTCCATACGATAGTTTACCAAGGACATAAAGGCCCCCACAAGTTATCTATTTTCAAAAGGGTTTGACAATTTGGCCTTAGCAACACTTCCACATAGCTTCTTAAAGTTGAGTTCCATCAGAGTATAAAGAAATTTTCAATCTACCATCCCACATCTCTTGAGTAGCTTCACAATGTATCTTCCTTAAGAAAGGAAAATATCACTTGGCTTTTGCCAAACCTCCAGGCCTAGGAAGTAGTGCATTAGACCTAGGTCCTTCATCTCGAACTCGGAAGAAAACTCCCCCTTGCATTGATAAATGACAGGGTTTACACCTATTAGAAAGATATCATCTACATAAAGGGACAAAATGAGAGGCATGTCCTTTTCAACGTTGAAGTATAGGTTAAAATCAAAATCACTCCTCGTAAATCCCAGCTTCATAATATAGCTATAAATCCTCTCATACTAAGCCTTACTGGCTTGATTCAACCCATATAGGGCTTTCTCCAACCTATATATGTGTGTCCTTCGATCTTGTACTTCGAACCCCTGAGGTTGTTCCAAGCAAACTTCATCCTTAAGTGTGACATCAAAGAAAGCAGTCTTAATGTCCATTTGATGTAGGCTCCATCCTTGAGAGGCAGTGAGGGAAATAATAGATTGGATAGGGTATTTTGAGAAACTGAGATAAATATCTCGTCATAGTCCACTTTTTCCTTTTGGGAGAAGCCTCGAGTAACGAACATAGCCTTATATTTTTCAAAACTCCCATCATCTCCATGTTTGATTTTGTGAATCCATTTTTATGTGATGACAAACTTGTCCTTAGGTTTAGGAACTATGTCCTAGACATAATTCATCATGGTTCATCTTTAATAACAATACTCATAGCTCCAAAATATCCTTGGTACCCTTTCGGCTTCTTACTTTCACGAAATGTCGCCCTTGGAGAAATACGTCTTTCATCATCTTCAAGAATATCTTTAAGCCACAAAGGTAATTTCCTTGAGGTGAAGGGATCACCAGGAGGTGGATCAATGGAATCCATCGGCCCTTCAACATCAGGCATAGGCTCATATGTTACAAGTTCATCCTGCTTTTCTGCATCATCATTAGCCTTCATGGAATGGGGAGATTTATGGCTTTCCCAAGAGTAGTCTCTCCATCGAAGGTAACATCATGGATTACTTCCTTGTTTATTTAACCAGGCAGAGAAATTCAATATGTCTTTGAATTTTCACTCTAGCCCATAAATATACCTTTATTCCCTGATGCTTATAAATTGTTTCTTTTCTCTTTAAGCACATGCAAATACATGGACGACCAAATATTCTAAAATGAGAAACATCAAGTTTCTTACTAGTGAAAAATTCTTCAGGTGTCTTGAAATCCAGTGCTTGATGCAGACTCCTATTTTGAACATGCACGACAGTGTTGGAAGCTTCTTCGCATAAGAACTTCGGTAGACCTTGATCATGGAGCATGGCATGGCTGTCTTCCATGATTATTTGATTCTTCCTTTCAGCAACTCCATTTTTCTCAGGAGTGTATGGAATGGTTGTTTACCTCTTAATTCCAACCTCTTTGCAAAATTAATTGAATTCATTTGACTTATATTCAGTTGTGTTGTCGGTCCTCAATATTTTGATCTTCTTCCCTATTTTATTTTCAACCAAGGCTTTGAAAGAACAAACCATTTGAACGATTCATCCTTACTTTTCAAGAAATTGGTTCATTTTTTGCAGGTGAAGTCACCCACAAAAATTTCATAGTATAAGTATCCTCCAAATGATGTTATGGGCAACATAACAGATACGTAAGAATGGACCAATTGAAGAATATCAGTAGTTTGGCTTTCACTTCAAGGGAATGGTCCCCTTGTAAGTTTCCCAACTGCACAACCCTAGAAAAATCCTTCATGATTCATGTTAAACTCAGGCATACATGTGGCCATCTTGCTTACCATAGGTAAGACTTTGTAATGAAGATGGGAAAATCTTTGATGCCATAATTTATATTAAAGAGAATTATCGCAAGTCAACGCTCCCAAAGTACTTCCTCCAACTTGATAGATAAATTCAACACTAAATCCAATTTTAAATGCATATTTGGGGTTTTTTTTCCAAATTCATACCTTTCCATCAAGGAATGCTACCTTGAAGCCTTTATCTTCCATTGCAGAAATAGACACCAACTTCTTCTTCAAATCGGGTATATACAATACTTCTTGTAGATGAATGGTTTGACCTTTATTTAAGGGAAGAGTGATAATACCTATCCCTTTCATGGGATAGGTGGAATTATCTCCAAGTTTGATCTCCAAATTAGTCTTCTTTTCAACCAAATTTTAAAGGGTCTCCTTGTACCTGATGAAGTACCTTGAGTTTCCAGTATAAATCAACCAATCATCCAACATATCCAAACAAGAGATAATAGATAGAGAAAAAATAAGATAAAATTATTTTTGTTTCTCTACAACATTACTTTCCTCATACCTCGAATCTCTAGTCCTTTTTGGAGGATGACCATTTCCATATCGAGCAATGTGAGCATTCCTCTTTCCTTTATTATTGAACTTGGTGTTTCTTTTATTGCCAGTGCATTTGTAATTGCTTTTATTGTTGTCACCATTCCTAGTAGTATCTTTCTTGTGAGGACACTCTCTAGCATAGTGGCCAAACCCGTTACAATTGTGGCAACTTCCTTTCCTTCCTTCTTTGAATCCCTTCTTGAACTCCTGGCCCTGTCTCCTTGGACAAGCATTATTTCTCTTCTTTGCGTGACAAGAGAAAGCAATAGCTTCATTTCTATTATAGGGATTATCTCTATCCATTATCCTAGTCTCCTCTTGAGTCCTTCTAGCTAATAACTCATCGAAACCAAATATCTTGTCATTGTTGAGAATGGTGGTGAAAAATACATCCCATGGTCTTGCAAGGCATCCAAGAGAAATAAGAGTGAGCTCTCTGTCAAAAATAGCTTCTCCAATAGATATGAAGTCATTCTTGATTTGAGTTATTCTCATGAAGTAGGATTGGATAGACTCCCCTTTATTCATTTCAATATCGTTCAAACTATTTTTAAAAAAGAGGATTTGATTTTCATCGTTTACTTTGAACATCCCAACCAACTTATCATACATTTCCTTAGATGTTCCCAAATTATAAATATAGGCAACCAAATGCTTTTGAATGGAGTCTATGATAATTTTCTTAGCTTTGACCTCGCCTTTCTTATACTTTGTATTCACAACAACAAGTGCATTTGAAGGAGGCTCCACCACTTTTCCTTACATATATAGATATGTTATTTTAATTATATAAAATCATATTCAATATAATTTATATTTTTAAATAAAAGGAAAATAAAATTATGTTGCCTTTTTTGTTTCTGAAGTGTTAGATATGAAATATATTTTATCATTTCTATGAAATTTCTTTTCCTAAACTTTATTTTTATATAGTTTATTTATTTTTCATAAAATTGATAATTTAGATTATTTTAAAATTTTCTAAAAACTCTAAAGCAAATTGAATGAACAAACACCTCACTCAGATCCCCTATATCACTGAAAATTTCAATATAATTCCTACTAAATTTCAAAAAAAAAAAAAACAAACAATTTCGATACCAATATAATTCCAACTAAAATTAAAAAATAAATAAAAAATTACACCATTTGAATACCAAATACTTACCAAATATCTGATGCTCATTTATTGTGCATTTTAAAATCATAACATTAGGAACATTTCTAGATCATAGATTGGCTCATTCTAGAATCATAACATTATATCTATTCTAGAATCATAACATTATGAACGTTTCTAGGTCATAGATTTCCCAAGATATTTACGTAAATTTTCTTGTGAGCCTAACCTATTTATGGTCCAGTTTCGATTATCACTATATGCTAGTCTTCGGATATCTTACAAGTTCTGGTGTCACCTAAACTACGTAACCCCCATGTTCCGTCATTCACCATATACAAGCCTAAGTGTAACCATGCACGGGTCATCTATAAAGCCATATTGGATGCGAAGCTCCCACGTATAAAGAGAACACATAAAGGAAAATCGCACATGGTGTCTCGTGGCATCTCTCTGTAACTTCCACCCTCAACATCCTAGATTGTTTATACGCCCACAGAATACGGGCGTCCCAACAGCTTTTCCCATGACTCCTCCCTACTTTTACTTCGCTACTTATACCGTTCCCTTTACGGAACAACAGAAAACGGATTTAGACTCTAAAACTGTTCACGTGTGAGCCATGGTCCCTATCGAACAAACCCTACGGTAAAAGTCAAAACCATTTGCGTTTACATTACCATTCAACTCCCTTTACATGAATTTCACATGCCAAGATTCCGGACTATGTAATCCGCGAAGAGATTTGAGGGAAAGTCGGTAAGTAATGAGAGTTGATCATTATCCAGTCTCCGGCCTTCTCTCCATTATAAATAGCCCTCACTACAAATTCCCTTTCGACAACATAGCCTGCGTTGAGGAGTTTCCCTTTTGGTTCTTGTGCGTCCCGAAAGTAACCCAGAGATATTGATTCAGTTTTTATGAGTTCGACTTTGTTTCATAATAGTTTTTCGCCATGAGCATGCACAGAAAATACATCGATATCCGCTATGCTGTGACGCTGAAGCAGTTCGCGGGAAAATGGAAGAAGCTCACGAGCGTCCGCAAGGCGGCTCACGCTCTGGGCGCGAAGCTGCTTTTCTGGCGGTCGTGCCGGACTACTTTTGTCTGCGGTAACACACAGGTCGATGTCGTCGGGTTGAACGAGTCGAGCAACGGGCGTCGTCGGTCGTTGTCGGCCATCCCGCCAGACGTGCCGTTGGGACACCTGGCGGTGTACGTTGGACAGCATTGCAATATGCGATATGTAATCCCGGTGGCCTACTTGAACCATCCGGTGTTTAGGGCACTACTAAAGCAGGCCGAAGAGGAATTCAGCTACGCAAACCGCGGCGGACTTGCGATTCCCTGCGACGAGTTCCTGTTCCAGCACATTCTAGGACTCTTCAACCGAAACGGCCTCGCCGCCGTGAGCCATCTCGACTTGGAGGCGGTTAAGAGCAATTTCTGTAACGAATGAAATTGCTCGTCAGAGGTGAATGGAATATTGTTCGGCAATGAATCGAGACGTCTTCTTCCTCCTTTCGCACAGAAATCCATTGTGTAATACAGCTCCCGGGTGTAGAACATTGAGAGCTCGGCAATGGACACTGTTGAGCCATAAGTAATTGATTCTTATACCGCTGTTGATATATGTATTCTCCTGTATAAGGAATTATATGGAGGACGAAGGACGGCCAATCAGCCGGAAAGACCTGTTGTTGTTGCAGGCGCTGCAATGATAGCTTGCAGAAAACTTTATCAAAGGCACCCCGGGTGTTCAGTTGTTTGGCCATAGCTAATTCATTTTCTACAGCTCCTGATATATGCATTCTACTCTATAGATGATTTATAAAAGGGCACTCAGCTGGAAAAGCCTTCACTTGTTGCAGGCCCTCCAATGATACCTTACAGGAACTTTGAGCAAAGACATTTTTACGGTTTGCTGTACCCAACTGCTCAATGAGCGTATGGTTTTACATTTTTACGGTTTGCTGTATTCATTTTCTTTTTACGTGAAATGAGGAAACATTAACTATGTTAGCCAGTACCTTTTTCCATTAGGCCATTGCAAGCTTGTGTTCTATTTTTCGAAGCATCCCCTTTAATTAAAATGCAATGAGAAGCCAGTGTCACGAACGCTTTACCACTTTCATATTCATTTACGGGTAATCTTGATAAGTATAAATATGGTCAGCATAATAAATATAATTTATTATACTCATTTATAGTTAAAAGTTCACAGGGATAGTCAATAATGTTTAGTCAATAATGTTCATCCATAAGCAATCAGACGTGCTTGCAGATCACTATTTTAAAAAAAAAACTGACATGGAAATATGACAAATAATTAACCCATGGAAATATTCGTGACACGCTTTACCACTTTCACATTCATTTATGGGTAATCTTGATAAGTATTAATATGGTCAGCATAATAAATATAATTTATTATAAATGATATTTATTATACTCATTTATAGTTAAAAGTTCACAGGGATAGTCAATAATGTTCATCCATAAGCAATCAGACGTGGTTGCAGATCACTATTTACCCCCCCCAACTGACATTGAAATATGACAAATATTTAACGCATGGAAATATGACAAATAATTATTAACCCATGGAAATATGACAAATAATTATTACTGTTACCATGTATCAAATAAAATATTAATGTTGCAATTTGATGAACAAAAATTAATATGAAAATATGATAAAAAAATGATTTCATATGTGATAAAAAATGGTTTCATAGGGGATAAGGAAAGTGTTATATCTTTTGATAAACAAAAAACGATTTCATATGTAATAAGGAAAGTTTTATATCTTCTTGTGATAAACAAAAAAATGTGACAAATAAAAGTCAACAAACAAAAATCAAACCATGCTGGATCATGGATGACTAAGGTTAATCATAGTTAGCCATAGTCATCCATATGAATCTTATTCAACCAATCAAACATGGGAAATCACTATAAACCATGATCAACATTAATTGACCATGAATAAGCATGGTAATCTATTATCAACCATAGTCATCATATAGTCAACCATGGTAAATATTGCCAACCTCAATCAAGTATGAGCAAGCATGGTTATCTTGGGTCAACCATAGTCACTATATTCATCATTTATTAAGCTTGGATAATGTGATCAACCATAGTATATGGTTACCATATTTTACTATGATTGCTTATGGTTAGTCATAGCCCGTAGATAACTATGGTTAGCATCATCACCGATAGTTTACCATAGTCAACCATGGTCATCTATAGTCAATTTTAGTTCTTCATACTCATAGATGGTCAGTTATAGACAAAGATGGTAAAGAATGACCATGGTCATCTTTGATCAACCATAGTCAACCCTAGAAATCCATGGTCGATCTATTCTCAACCATGCTCAACATGGAAAACCATGATCAACCATGATTAGAATTGTCAAACATGCTCAACCAAGGTTGTCCTGGTTGAACATGGACAACCATAGTCATCTATTGCCAACAAGGACAACCATAATCTTTTATAGAAAATTATTTTAACCATTATCAAATTGGTCAAAGAATATTCATTCGTAGTCAAAATAGTTAACCATAGTCAATCATAAAATTTTATAATTAACTATAGTTAATTGGGGAAAACCATGGCCATCAATAATAATCTATATATTAACTATAATAATCCTTAACCATAAATTGAACATAGTTAACTATAATCAATCATAATCTAGCATAATTTAATGATCTTCTTTATCCACCTTCACCACCATCTAACACAATCACATTAATAAATATCACTGATAAAAACATATTAATATATATTCATTTTACATTTTAATCACATATTCTAAAATAATTTTCTTAACATGATCTAAAACTTATATATTAATTAATATTTTAAAAAAACATATTAGTATACATTCATGGTACATTTTCATCACATATTCTAACCTAATTTTCTTAACATGATCTAAAACTTATATATTAATTATTATTTCAGAAAACATATTAGTATACATTCATCGTACATTTTCATCACATATTCTAATATAATTTTCTTAACATGATCTAAAACTTATATGTTAATTATTATTTCAAAGGATTTGGATCGCATATATTTAATCAACATTGAATTTCAAATCGGAATTTCTGATTTTTTCTTTTAAATTTTGATAAACTATAAGAAAAAGGGGAAATAAGCTTTAGTCCTCTTATGGTTGAACTTAGAAATTATCTGTATATATGAACATTTCGGCCCCCCTTCCAGAGTCTATCGAGCTTGAATATCAGGATGAGATATGGCAACAGCCCATTGATTATGAACATATACCATTTCGTTGTAGACGTTGTCATCTGTACGGCCATCTTGTGAGAGATTGTCCGCTGCTCATTGCCGACACAGCTGAATCGGAATTGAAGAAGGGTAGTCAGACACGTGCAGGTGAGGAAGGGGGACAAACTTTCCAGGAGGTTCAGAGGAAACGGAAACAAAACACGGGGGTTCCTGCAATGCATACTAAGGCTACTCCCCCAATTGAAAGTCTAAATCGTTTTAATGTCCTCCATACATCTAAGGAGCAGGATGCTGAGGCAACCCAGGAGAATCGAGATGCGGACATTCATACATCTCCCTCAATGCCATCGGAACATTTGGTTAATGTGGCCGATCCGATGGAAATTATAAAGGATGGCAAGAGAAAAAGCAGGAGTCCAAGCCGTGAACCAGATGGGGAGGTAGAAGTTAGAACAGACGTTGCTATTGATAACTTGAACAAGGGGAAAGAGGTGAAAAAGGAAGTTGGAATCGAGGAAGAACAAATATTAAAGAAATTACTGGCCGATTGGAAAAAACTAGATGAACGGTTTATCCCAGAACATGAGAAGCAATTATATAAGGAGACTTTTCAGCGATATAAAGAGAAACGGGTAGCTGTTGTTGATAATCCGGATGTCCCACATTTGGAAGGAGAAAGTCCTGGTAAGAGTGGTAGGAAAAAAGGCAGAAGAACTTTGAATGAGTCTATTCAAGCTGTTGGTGAGACTCTTGTCAATTCCGGACGCGTGATACCTCTATCTGAGGTTTTTTTACCAACTTCCAAAAATTATAAATGATTGTGCTCTCCTGGAATATAAGGGGGTTAAATAGTCGGGGTAAACAGAGATATTTGAAGGAACGCATTCAGACTGGTAAGCCGAGTATTATGGTACTACAGGAAACGAAAATGGATAGTCAGACATTGATAGATATTATTCGGAAATTGAAACTAGGGTATGAGGTTATGGCCTTAGATGCTATTGCCACTGCTGGCGGTTTGGCTATATTGTGGAATCCTGAGCAGGTAATTTTTGAGCATTGGTATGCTATGCCTAGAATACTCTCTGGTTTGTTTCGAGTGGTCGGGATGAGGGAACAGATTTTGTTTACTGGGGTGTATGGTCCTCATATCAGTAGGGATCGTAAAGATTTTTTGGGACATCTCCATATGATGCGTAGTTTTAATCCCCATTCTCCATGGATAATTGCTGGAGATTTTAACATGATAAGAAATTTAGATGAGAAGAGAGGGGGGCTTCGGAGAGAGGACGGGTTAATGGAGGAATTTAGTGATATGATAAAAGATCTTCGGTTAGTTGATATTCCCACAATCAATGGGATTTATACCTGGAATAATCGAAGGGGAGGTTCGCACCAAATTGCATCCAGATTGGATCGATTTTTGTTATCAGAACAAATCCTTAATAGTGATGTTTTTCTGGAAGCACAGATTCTCCCGACCTTGGGGTCTGATCACTGGCCCATCCGGTTGGAGATTGATATGAAAAGAATCAAAGGAAGAAGACCTTTTCGTTTTGAATCTTTTTGGTTGCGGGATCTAAGATTTATTAGGAATTTGGAAGAATGGTGGACACGAAATAACCTTAGAGGCAGGGGTAAAATGCATACTATTCAGCTGAAGCTTAAGGCAATCAAACAGCAAATTAAGGACTGGAATCGAAAGGAATTTGGCAACATTTTTGAGGAAAAGCATAAACTTGAAGGTGAAATGGAGAACATCCAACAGAGGATAATTTTGGAAGGTTTAGATGAAGACAAGCGTCGGGAGGAAGGTAGAATTCTCAGTCAGCTAGAGGAACGCAGGAAGCAAGAGGAGATTTTGTGGAGACAGAAATCAAGAATACGATGGTTACGGGAAGGGGAACGTAATACTAAATTTTTCCACCAAGCCACAATCCAACATCGGCAGCGAAATCGGATTTTTTCACTCAAGAATGAGGAAGGAGAACGAATGTTAGAGCAAAAAGATATCGAGAACCTCCTACTTGATTATTTTAAAGGCATTTTAACGGAAGATCAGCAGGACAGAGGGCAGGCTATTCATCAAATATGTCGGGAGATACCGAGATTAGTTACCCCGGACCAAAATAAGGCACTCATGCGGAAAGTAACTATGGAGGAATTAGAAGAGGTGGTCATGAATATGAGTAAAAATAAGGCCCCAGGCCCGGATGGGTATACGGTCGAATTCTTTCAGGCTACCTGGCATTTTATTGGAAACGAAGTTTTGGAGGCGGTGGAGGAATCTCGAGTGAGACAGCATATATGGTCAGGGATTAATTCAACCTTTTTAACTCTTATTCCCAAAAATAACATCTCGGATGAACCTAAGGGTTTCAGACCCATTGCGTTATGCAATGTCATTTACAAGATTATTTCTACTGTGATTGTTAAACGATTGAAGTATATTTTACCTAATCTGATATCGTCGGAGCAAACTGGTTTTGTGGAGGGACGCCAAATACTTGATGGTATCGTAGTTTCGCAGGAGGTGATACACTCGCTAAAGGTCCAGAAAAAGCAAGGAATGCTTATGAAGCTAGATTTATCTAAGGCTTATGATCGGTTGAACTGGAGATATCTTCAAGCCATATTGGCCGCTTTTGGGTTTGACAACAGATGGATACATTGGATTACTAGTATGATCTCCACGCCTCATTTTTCAATATTGATCAATGGTATTCCATCAGCCTCTTTTAATGTAACTAGGGGTATTCGGCAGGGGGACCCGATTTCCCCTTTTCTATTTATATTAGCGATGGAAGGGTTAAGTCGATTGATCAAGAAGGAGGTCAACGAAAATCGAATTAAAGGTCTCCGATTGTGGGGACCTAATTTAGTTATCACACATCAGCAATTCGTTGACGACTTGATGCTCTTTGGAGAAGCGTCGCTCAGAGAGGTTAGAAATTTCAAATCTGTTTTAGCAATTTTTATAAAGGCTTCAGGTATGCTGATTAATAATGACAAGTCTTGCACTTTTATTTTTAATACCCCTGCAATAGTCCAAGCGCATTTAACTAGAGTCTTAGGCTTCAGATTGAGTGAATTGCCAACTAAATATCTAGGTGTCCAACTGGATATATACTCCCATCGTCTAAAAAATTGGCAGAGTTTATTGGAAAGAGTTCGAAAACGCTTGGCTAATTGGTCATTTCGAACATTAAATTTGGCTAGCCGCATTGTTCTTTTAAAGTCTGTGTTATTGTCTATTCCCATATATTCCTTATCTATTATGGAAGCGCCTAAAGGTATTTTATCTAAAATGCGGGAAATTCTTGGAAAATTTTTATGGAGTGGTGTGCAACAGCAACGGAAATGGGTCCTGGTCTCATGGATGAAGGTTATCCAAAGCAAAGCGGAGGGTGGTTTAGGCCTTCGTGATCCTGAACTTATTAACCAGGTCTTCGGGGCAAAGTTGTGGTGGAGATGGGTACAGGGGGGTAATGATCTATGGAAAAGAATATGGAATTTAAAATATAACATGCCTGATACTGTTCAACATCGTCTACGTCTAAGAGACACTCCCCGAGGATCACAAATTTGGAACTTTGCAAGCAATAATAAAGAAATTGTTAGGGATTTAGCTTTCTGGGAAATCCGTGACGGTAGTGCAGCAAACTTTTGGGATGATGGATGGCAGCAGCGGCATAAACTAAATGCAGACCATAATCTTCATGAGGTTCAAGTGTTAGGACAGAGGGCGGGTATGATACATATCAAAGATTATTGGCGTCAAGGAGATGTACATGGTATTTGGCGAATATGGAAGCCACCTAGGAATTGGGCAAATGGCATTAGCATGGATACAGAACATAGATATATTCGGGAAATGGATTCACGAAAAATCAAGATTCGAGGTGGTCATGATATTCTAAGGTGGGGTAAAACAACGCGGGGTATGTTCACTGTTAAAGAAGCATATCATTGGAAGTCAAGGGGGGTTCGGGTTGCTGATCAACTAGAATGGAACAAGATCTGGGGTGCTCAATGGTGGCCCAAAATAACGTTCTTTGTGTGGCTGGTCTGTAACGGCCGGATCTTAACGTGGGAAAACATTCAAAAACGTGGTATGCATGGACCATCCCGCTGCTATCTGTGCTCTCATGAGGAAGAAAATCTGGAGCATTTGCTCAATCGATGCCTCTATGCTCAGAGCATATGGGAGGAAATCAGAGTATTATTTGGAAAAACAAATCGTGATCCAACTAGTCTCAGGGGTACCTTTTTCCATTGGGGTAAAGGAAATTTCCAGTGTAAAGTTGTTCGAAGATTGTGGACTTTGGTCATTGGCTTTGCCATATGGGAAGTCTGGAAGGAGCGCAATCGGCGCATTTTTAGAGGACAAGTCTCTTCACAAGCAATAGTTTGGGAAACCATCTGTAGATCAATCAAGGAGACAATTTTATCTGAAGCATGGGATGAGAATGATTGGAAAGGGCCCCAGGAGGAGCAACGAATCCTTGTAAGTTTGTCTCTAGATTATACATTGATTTTCCCTAACCCGGATCGGGGAGACCGATATCAGATCCATAGCCCAAATCACTTCAGATTGCCAGGGGATATGCGAATTAAACTGACATTCGATGGGGCGTCAAAGGGCAATCCAGGACATGCTGGATGGGGAGGCCTCTTCAGAGATAATACAGGACGAACACGGTGGGTGTATGCGGAATGGGGAGGAGATATGACTAATAATGAAGCAGAACTATGGGGCCTCTATAATGGACTTCGAATTGCAGTTCGTAATGGCTACCGGAACCTTGAGGTGGAAGGGGATTCTAAAATTACAGTTGATATGTTAGGCAAACTACGGAATGGTAAACGGTGGGACCAAGTTGCGACGAGTTGGCGAACAGCTGCGATCATACAAGACATTGCGGAATTGCTTGTTAGGATTGATTATATCATGGTTTCTCATGTTCTACGAAATGGTAATCAGGCTGCAGATTTCTTGGCCAATTGGAGTACTGAGGCATCGGGAAGAGTCATGGACGAGAGTTGGGATGTATACCGTGAGGATCCACGATGGAGCGCACTCCGAAATATCTTACAAATGGATTATGATGCGGCTATGGCATTACAAGAAAATCATTAACTGTTTCCCTATTCAGAAAGGGGAGCGATCTGACATGGTAGTTAATGATCGGCAGGGGTTTAGGAACCGCGTGGAGTATGATCATCATAAGGACGGCGATCGTGATCACCAAACGAGCGAGATGTGTTTCCCAATGCAGGTTGTGGGTACGTTGCCGAGGTCACCAGTGCGATGTTATGAACACATTGGGTACGATTCACATCATCGTAAATTTCATGGGGCAAGTGTTAAGGCAGATGTCAGGCGAGTGGTCTTTATTAAGATGGAGGGGTGGCGGATTAGGGTCAGACATTCTTCCTGTAAATGCGCAGGGCATCGTCTGCAACTTCCAGCAAATACTTGTATCCAAAGAGCGCGTGAGTGTAGAATGCAGTCCACGGCCGTGCCGAGTATGGATGGGCGAAGAGTGCAGGAAGATGGCCGGCGGACAAGGAGCATGGGAAAGGTTGAAGAACAGCCAGTAAAAGGCCTGTCGGAGGCTGCAAAGGGAAAACTTGTTGAAGAGGAGTTCCTACCGCGCGTTTATTTGGAGATCCCTGATGGATCGGAGGAGGAGTTCGATATCCACGACTATTTAGTAGATGAAGATCTGAGATGGGCGACAGGAGGGAAGATAGGGAAGCGATTCCGGCGGACAGAAGACCCAGCCGAATCTGAGGAGGGCAGGGGTGGTCGACGAGGAAGAGGACGGCCGCCGAAAGTTCGAGGGACTCAACGGAGCATGGGAACGAGCAGTGATGAAGGTGGTAGAGGGAGAAGGCAACCGCAGCGAAGGGTCCGAGGCAGGGCCAGGCGGGATATGAATAGGAAAATTAATGAAGCAGAGGCAGCCTACACTCATGGCACTAGCCAACATATGATAGCAGTTATTGATCAATTGGAAGAGGAAGCTATGCAGGCAGTTTCAGACCCAGAGATGGAGGAGTGGCAGAACTTTATTCCTGATCCAGGACATACTCGAGGAAGGTTGTCTTTATACAAACAATCTCTGCATGCTTATTGGGGCATGAAACGACTTCTGGCTAGGGCCATGGAGCAAATTGCAGTTGAAATGGTTGAATTAGTCCATGGACTCCCTACTTTCAAAAGAGAATTGAGGAATATCCAGATGACTCTGAATGTCCAAAATTATAAGGTGGACAAAATTCTACAGTTGCTGAAGGAAAATGGTTTCGAGATCAAGGCAGAAGGTGAACCACCGATGGATACATCAACTCACTAAGGACTGGACTATGCTGTCTACAGGTTTTCAAAGGCTTTTTTGGTTTTCTCTCAATTTTGTAATCCTTAATGGAATTGTCTCAAACAAGATATAGGTTGCTTGTGAATCTCATAGTAGAAAATTTTGTATGGATAGATAGGTTGGATATGTTCTTCTTATGGATGGCAGTTAAAAACTATAGACTGGTCCCGGTTTCCCTTAAGGGCGGGCAATGACTTGTTTTATGTATATAGCCGGTTTGTAAGTTTTAAGACGCTTTTGAAGTAATAGAATTCCTTCCTCAGTTTACAAAAAAAAAAAAAACTTAGAAATTATCCAAATTTGAACTGAGAAAATATCTTTGGATATGGTCGTATATTTTGTAAATATGTATAGGTTCCTGGTTATTCCGTGCCACGAAACATAACGCACTGACATACGTTTTTAAGTCCATGTTTTTAATAAATAACCCAAAACCGTTGTTGTGAATTTCTTTCCCATTAATTTTAATTGCATGCGTTTTTAAGTCCACTTTGTTTTTAATAAATAATTCAAAATCGCTGTTGTGAATTTCTTTTCCATTAATTTTAATTGCAGTTGTAACGTAAGTAATTTGTTTCCTCTCGGCGGTTCAAAGATCCATGAATTTTGCTATTCCCAATAACTGTATAAGATATTCAATCTCATATTCATAACAGGCCATGCTCTTTCAATTAATCCATTGAATTGAACTCCACAGACATTGAAAATGAATTATCATAAAATTGGCTACAAACGCTAAGTGCAAAAGTGAGAATGCGTAAATCAGTATTCCATGTCACATAGAAAACATATCCATTCAACTGAACCAAGAATCTAGGATACGTTGGTCATCATCAAATTAGTCACAGGAGCTTTACTCATCTGGCCGGCTTGTTTGGAAAATGCTTGTTTTTCCTGTCATTTTCACTGCTCAACATGGGAGTTGTCTATAATGCGATTTTTTGAGATTCCGGTGACGGAATCCGGTGGAAGAAATTGAGATAAAATCATGATTTGTTGCAGTTAAAATGGTTTTTTAACTGCATATTCGGATTCAGCACCCTGAAAAACCCCTGGGACGCTTTCATTGTGCAGAAACTAGTTATCAAACTTCGATTTCAATAAATCACTGCCGGATTTTCACCGGAAAAAATCGCCGAAAAAGCTTTCAAAAAGTCGGGTTAAAGACTACGGCCTCAACATGTATTAGCTACTAAATCTTCCAACGTAACATAATAAATATAGCTATTATTTAGTTAGATCAATATTATAATTTACGCATGAGATGATATGGATATCTATGTATCTTTGTTTAAACCACCAAGTACGGTTTATCTAACCTTTAAAGATTTAATGTTTTTTCACGGTTAAAAACATTTATCAACAATGGCTTTAAAGATTTAATGTTTAATGTTTTTTCATTGTTAAAAACATTTATCAACAATGGCTTTAAAGATTTAATGTTTTTTCACTGTTAAAAACATTTATCAACAATGGCTTTAAAGATTTAATGTTTTTTCACTGTTAAAAATATTTATCAACAATGGCTTTAAAGATTTAATGTTTTTTCACTGTTAAAAACATTTATCAACAATGGCTACTATCCGAAAGGAACAAGCATAATTATATTTTATCTCTTTGGGTCAATTATCAAGTATGGCATGAACAAACGTTCCACATCAAAACAATTCTATTGCTTCATACCTGTTCTTCGCAATAATAAATTGCTTTCTCCACGATTCTAATATATATTATTTCCGTCCATAAATAGTGGAGCAATAATCTGAGGACCATGTTCTCTGCTCAGTGAATGTTATCTGAATATATCTGCAAATTTTCAACCGCCAATAAGCACGGTGACTTCAATTTAATTGGAAATCAATAAACACTCTTTCAATTATTTATTTAATCTGATAATTGGTATAGATATAAATACATAAATGATTTAGATATAAGCACTCTCTCACTTAATTAGAGAATCTACTGTGATCGTACAAATAATTAGTTAAGAAAAATTATAAACCTCATATAAATATAGGAATCTAGTTTATTAGAGAATATCTCTCAACCAAAGGAGATCATACTCCTAAATAATAGGAACATACTTGATGTTGAGGATCTTCTCTCAAAGATCACTCTTATTGAAACAAACCCCAAAAAGGGTCTTCTAATTTTACCGACGGAGTTGATTCCCATTATTAGACTCTTTAAATTGTAATATTTTAAATTAGAAGAATCTGTATAGTTAGGATGTTATGCTAAGACATCCTTAGGGGACAAATGTTGAAAATTTGTTAGGATAGCGTGGCTTTTCATGAATGGTTATGATAACATATAAAAGAAGAAAGCATTGGAAGGAATGTGTGTGGGAGCAAAAAAGTAATTTGTAGAGTGAACAAACCATGTTGAAATTTTTATTATAGATATTTTGGTGGATTGATTCAATTGGAAAAATTTTGAGCATATTCAGGGGATATTGAGGAGAGCTTCAAGCAAAAGTTTCAAATATTAGTTCACTATACTTTCAAATATATATTCTATGGAAACGAGCATTTGCGATTGGTCCTAAAATTTGCTTCAAACAAGTCATCTTGGAATTTTTGCTAAAATTTTTTAGGACATTTTGTACTATGTAGTTTTGACAAGACGAAGGTCAGATCTCTGAATACTTTTCATAAAAAATTTAGGCATTGCTTCATTATAGTTTTGCGTATATGCTCTATAGAAATTAAGGGTTTTTAATACTCCTAAAATTAGTTTCAAATAGATCACCATGATTAGTTTTGGATATTTGTGGAGACATATAGAAGTACCTAAGATAAAAAAAAAAGTGTATACATTGGTTCACTATACTTTCATATACATCCCCTATGGAAGTGAGGGATTTTGAGCGATCTTGAAATTTGTTTCAAAAAGGCTAACTTAATACTTTGGACCACTATAATTTTGGAGATATTCCCTATGGAACTGATGATTTTTGAGTGGTTGTGAAATTAGTTTCAAACAATCAACATGTCATTCATTCTATAACTAGTTTTTCAAGACATTTTAGACTATGAAGATTTTAGAAATCTAGGGAGACATACAAAAGTTCCTCAAGTAAAAAGTTCAAGGTCATTTAAAAGTTTGATATGTGGCATGTTGTATATGTTCATTCTTCAAAAGAGGAAAAAACAACAATCTCACATGAAGTTACTAAAAATTACATTTGGAAGCTCAAATTTTAGTTAGACTCAATGAAGGTAGAAGTAGTGAGCATACCCAATGAAGAAAGAAGTAGCAAGTAGTCCTAGTGAAAGTAGAAATAGCAAGAAGGCTCAATGAAGGTGATTTAAATGTTATCATATTTTGAAGAAGTTATATGCACTAAGGAAGACTTGTAATGAGGGTTTTTTCTCAAACAAGGGGATTCATGTCTCTTGTTAAGTTGATGCCTAGCATTGGGGATTGGTGCATACCAATATTTGAAGTGGTGGGGATTGGTGTCTCCAATAGGTTGGTCCCTACAAATATTTGTAATAGTGTTAATTGGTATCTCTAGTAGATTGATGCTTAAAAGTATTTTTAGTAGTGAGGATTATTTTCTGTAGCATAATGGTGTCTATAAATATTCGTAGGATTAGATTGGTTCTTACTAGGGATTGTACCTATAGGTATTGGTTTCTACATGAGGCTGGTGCCTACAAAGAATTATATTTTTTTTTTGTAGAGTTTTCTCTCAAAAATGGTTTCTAGGAAGTATTTGTTGCATGTTATGCAAATGATACATCTCATATGTGATTTTCCTCTTATTTTTCATGAATTTTTAGATAATTAAAACTTGTTTTATACTAATTCAACCCCCCCCCCCCCCCCCCCACTGGTATAAGTGTGTGCTTAAAAATTGGTATGGGAGCATGTTCCTTCAGAAACAGTCTAACCATTAGAAGGTATAGCTAAGAAGCCCACCTGACCAATCAAGAATGTTCATTATGAAGCATACGGATGTGAACATACCTAATAGCTCTAGAGTTTGATATTTGGAAATAAACTATGATTAGCTATAAATATCCAACAACTCCACCAATGGATAGATATGGAAGGAAGGATAATGAAGATAATGCAAAATCCATGAATGATATCCTATGTGATCTATAAAAATATGTGTTTTTCAAAGTGATGCATTTTGAATTGACAAAATATTTTTGGGACAAATTTAAAATGTCTATGAATTTGATGACATGATTAAGAAGGAAAACCTCCAAACTCATGTAAGAAAATTCGAGAGTGTAAAAATGAAAGACAAATAAAATTTTGTAGCATCTCATTTATATGGATGAAATTGTCAACACCATCAAAGGAACAGGAATTGGTGAACATGTTAAATATTTAGTGATTGTATAAAAGGTTTTAATTTCACTTCCATTGAGAATTGATGTCAAAGTATTCTATATTAAATAAATGAAGGAACTTGATGAGTTGAAAATAGATGAATTGCATGGGATTCTCATGGCATGTGAAATGAGGACCAGGAAAGAGATACCATCAAAATAGGAAGTAGCATTCAGAGCTTTAAACAAGAAAAGGAGTAGATATCATGAATCAAATGATATGTCTAGCCATGAATAAGATATAAAGGAAGTATGTTTTGTGAGAAAAACAAAAAATGCATATGGAAAATACAAAGGTAAGCATCCCTTCAAATGATTTACCTATGGAAAAGTATGTAATTTGTTGGCTAACTCTCCATATCTAAAGGATGAAATTAGTGATGATGGAGAAGACCATAATGTAATGAAATGACATAAACATCATCAACAAAAATTGGAGAAGCATGAAAATAATAAATCTTATAAGAAGGATGAGATCCTCTACCTAAAAGGGGGTAGGGAAATGTCTAAATAAATTAGTGAAATTAGTTCTGATAGTGATTGAGATGAAACACTATGGTAATCAAAAGAAAGATTTGTGAAGACATAGTAATCAAAACAAAGATTTGTGGTTTCTATGGGGCATCTTTTGGAAGAGTTTCCTCATTATTTGTTTTTTCATCCCTAGGTTCTCCATTCACCCTGATGAAATTATCCCAAGTCTGTTGGGTTTGCTGTAAAATCCTTATAACTTAGCAACTTAATTAATCCATGATTTCTTACAACTACAAAAGATTCTTTAGATTTTCCAACTCTAAGAGAAGTCTCATGCAAAATATATTTCAAGAAGAAGGGAATGTTTAGAGATACCTCATGTCTCAAATGTGTCATCAAATTAAGGTGGCGACCTCAAACCATGTTGAATATTCCATCACAAATAATATATATTTGAATTATTTATACCAGCTCCTTCCATGGTTCTAATGATGAATTCGGATTGTATCCCTTCTTCTTCCTCACTTGTTTTGCTATGTCATCTAAAAGTAACAAAGTTGTATATTTTAGTGAAGTGTGTGGTTCTTACCACTTCTATCCTTCCATGGTCAACCCTATGACCTCAATCATAGTGTCCTCATTCACTTGATCCTATAAAAAAATTACCATCGTGATTCCTATCCAATATCTGCATGAACTCCAACATGATTTCTCTGCCAAACCCCTGAATTCTTCTGAAATAGTGGATCCATATTATGTGATTCAAAATTTTTTGTGCCTCATCTGTGGCTCCCAAGTGGCTTATCTGATATCTAATAAATTCCCCCCCCCCCCCATTCCTACTATTGCAACTTTCTCTAGCTATTAAAAAATGGCCAGAATTTTGCACAATACTGAAATTGGCTTTGCTAGTTTCTCACATTCATAATTGGAGTTGCGGTAACAACTCATGAATAATGGCACAAAATATGGGAAATGTGACAAAAATATACTTACATTTTATAACCCCACCCCTCCAATCAATATAGCGATCATCAACAATTGTTTATCGTGTCAGTCTAATGGAAAGGAAGACATCAATAAATTATTCATTTAAAATAATAATGCAAGGATAATAGTTGTACCACTGTATGATTTTCCACATGAGACAGTAATGAAAGTCGTTGTTGAAAAGTCAATGTTGAAACAAGAGATTTCTTTTTGAAAATATGCAATATTTGATTTAATTATTAATCCACTTTGACACCCATGTATGTAAATAATGACATGGTAATGATGAAGAGAAAAAGTATATAAATCAATGTTGAAAACATAGTAATGACATTCGAATTTTATACCCCATAAATGTTAGTAAACGTTGTAGCAGTTATAAACACCCTCCAAAAATTTTTCTTAGCTTCATTTTGGAGCCTCCCTACCAACCATCGTTAACAACATGTCTTGCATTGTCAAGTACATAGACTTCATTTGTTTTTTAGTGGCTTGCTAGCCTGCGGATGTCAGTTTGCTTCACTCTCTTCACATGCTGCCATTCCGGACTTAAGCTAGCTTTTGGCTAAACAAATCCCTTATAAAATTGCACAACTATGGAGGGGAACCAGCCTTCCCTCCAAAAAATTGCAGAAATATGTTCGGTAACCTGTTGAACTCCAAAATTGTGCAGAACAGTTAGACAAGCTTCCTTAAGAAAACTACACAATTTGGCCCAGCACTACAGCTTAACCGAGAAATTACGCAATTCTGGGAAGCAGTCACATGCAGACCCCAAAAATTGTGCAATCCCTCAGGGATAGCCAAACCAGCTCAACCCAGAAACTGCGCAAATCCCTCTTCCAATCTTGCAGGCTGTTGCATGTGCCCTTAGGTTGACCGGTTCTACCCGGACCCAACAAACTTGATTTGCATGAATGGGCTTCTTTTCCCAAAAAAACAAAAAGAAACATGAAAAAATAATCCCTAGATTTTAGGGATTTATTTTTAGCAACTGGAGGTTACACCCAAAGATTGTTTTAGAAACTTCCCTCCCAGTGTAGCTTTTTCCTAGATTGTGGCATGCACATCATGAACCTCAAAATTATTTATTCGATGCTTTCGAGATCATTTTTCACATTGATCTTGGAGCTATGACATCCCACAACACATCTAGGAGTCTTTGGCACATCCATCTTAGCTATTTCTGGGTAAGTCTGGTTTACTTGTCTTTTGCAACATTTTTGTTTCTTTTTGTGTTTTGGCTTGTGTGAGTGTTGTCTGCATCATTTTTGTAAACAATTGTTGTATTTTGCATGCATGTTAGCCTATACAAGCACCATTTCAGTTTTCTTTTCCATCTCACTGTTGTCACATGCATGACACTGTTTTTCACTGATGGTCTTTGATTGAAAGACCCATTTCGCACAAATGCATGTTTTCCTGTTTTTTGAATATTGCATTCATTGTTTGTGTGCATGATCATTCACACATGCCTACACTGATTTTCAACATGCATTCAGATTCATATGTTTCTGTCGCCTCTTGGCGGGTATGGGCAACCTTGGCCTGGGCCTTGCCTTTCCTAGACAACATTGCACATTTCTGAGAGGGAAAGCTCTGCCTTCCTCCCAGAAAATGCACAAATTTGGCCAGACACTGTCCTCTATGCTTGATTTTCGTAATTTTGAGAGATAGTACTCTACTAGCCAAGAAAATTATGCAATGCAGTCCCTGGGCCTACATGCCATGTTGACTCAAATTGCGCATTGCACAATATCAGCACCTAGCAGGTCAGCCTGGATTGCACATTGCGCAATTCCATGAGTTAAGTAGCCTCCAAATAGTCTCAACTTCCTTTTGTGCAGTTATGGAAGTGAGTCTCTTGACCTCCCATTGAAAGTTGTGCAATCCTTTCCATTAGTCTCCTGGGTATGTTGCATGTCAGTCCTGAAATTTTTTTGTTTTCAATTGATAGATTGCTTGCCATGCATGTCACCATGTCTCAAGGTATAGAAGGTGTTCGTCTGTCTCTTAGCAGTTCCGGTTCAATGGCCTCCAAGAGAGCGGAGTCAAAGGACAACAACAGAAGCACAAATGGAGATGTAGTTGAGAAAGTGTCTACGAGTTTGTTGATTTACGAAGACACCAAGCTGATCATAGACAAAGACATCAAGCAAAATTGGCAGGATATCAATGATACTTTCTCAAGCACTTTTCAAAAAGATCTTGAAGACCGTAGCGTCTATGTGAACTTTCACAAGTCTGATTTGTAGCAGATTGCATGTAGATATCTCAAATTTCCATCCGTGGGCATGATACATTATATCATCTCGCACACTGATCTTGAGACGATTACGTTAAGCAGTGTAATTGGGACATAGATTTTTGCCTTCATGGCGTAGGACTATCAAAAAATGTACCACTTGTCAAAGCCGATGATCATAATGGAAGCACCCTTTAGCATACGCAACAGTAGTGCAAACTCAAAGGATATATTGAAGAGTTCGGTGAAGGAACTAGCCAAGTTCAGGATGACAACCAACCAGGTTTACAACACGTAGATATTGCAGAAGGAATATCAATACTTGGTCATATTTTTCATGCTACTTGTATGACCAAGAGAGCATGGAGACCTTCCTGCAGAGTTGGGTGATCACGTTGGACCAGATGGCCAGTGAAGGCACAGCGTGCAACTAGTCCGACATGTTGGCTCATAAGCTAAAGGAACAGGTGGCAAGAGCCCAACAGTCGCCTAAAGGTTAGGAAGCAGAAATATACACATCCGTATACATATTATATGTAATCTATGCCGATCAGAAGTTCCCAGGCTTGAAGTGGGCATGGACATCAGCAGAAACCTCTGTACATACTTATTGCAAACTTTCTTCCTAATGCAACTTCCGTGGAGTCATCACACAGTTGTCAGACCATTTTGTCACCATGGTGTATAAGATGATATTTGAGAAAGATCCACCTTGCATGTTGAAGGCAACAATGGAGGAAATGATTGACATAGCGAATTGGTATGCCTCACCTTTTGGCACCTTCATACGGAGGTACAATGTGAAGAAGGCTCTACATGTTTTACTGAATTTTTCCATGGACAAGCTCGTCATGCAAGAAGTGTCATACCACATCTTCACAAGACTATCATCTAGACTACATCAGAAGAAGAAGGCACCCTGGCCCACTTTTCCATTGTAAATCGGGTTGTACGAGATACAACATCTCAAGCATGCGGAGACCGAGACACAAGAGTTCAAAATTTTTATTTTCTGCACTAGAAGCTTCAATCGTATAACCCACATTTCTTTGTAAAGGATCATTGTGCAAGAGTGCAATTTCCTTGCATCAATGGGGTGTGTCATTGGGTTGAGGAAGACCCATGGAGATATTCTCACAACATCTACAGGCCCAATGAACTGATCGATATCACTATGGAATGGTTAGAGAAGTAGCACCAAGAAACATCTAGGAGAGCACCAACATCAGCACAAGCAGAAGGTAACATACTTGCATGTGACAAAGGCAAGAGAAATATTGTTGACACCACAAAGGTAGAACAAAGAAGACCCACTTGTAGAGAAAGCAGCTTTGTAGATAGAGACAAAGAGGCGAAAGCATGACAAGAGGAATGCGCAAAGGTAGAGACATAAACAAAGGATGGAGGAAATAGTGAACGAGTTGCAAGAGTTGAAGCAACAACTTCGGGAAGAACAAGAGCTGCGTAGATGGGAGAAGGAAGTGCAACAGGGACATACAAAATAGGAGGCGCAAGATACGCATATTGATGAAACTGCACCCATACAGGTTGTAGATTCATCCGAGCAGCTGGCACAAAGCAGTCATAGGAGCAGGACTTCACTCAAGAGATTGAACAGATACTTGAGAAAATTGATATGAAGATGGAGCAGACAGAGTTAGAACAAGACATTGACCTCATGCCTTACAACCAAGAGGTCAACCCACCGACTTCATCAAATCCGGAAGTCAAGCAAGTCCTAAGCGACCAAGGAGATAATGAGATCCTTGGAGACAATCTGGAAGTAGAGATGCACAACATATCATTCGACAAGTCACAACATAGAGTTTTGCAATCAGCAAAGTTTCTACTTTGGATGTCCACAAATCTCCTGCAAAGTTTGAGGAATGAGTGGTCATATCTGATGTGCACAACCATCTAGCAGCATTGGCCGATGCTACCAGAGCATATGCCGAAGACACCATCTCAAGTGTTCACTTCTTGATAGCAGAGAACAAGCAAATGGCTAAGGAGTTACAGAGGGGAAAGAAATGAGGAGAATAGGTTACAACATCTACCAGACCAGAGTTGAAGAATGTGATACTGGATCAAGTATCGTCCCTTGAGATAGTCATGCGGGTGTTGTATTCCATATTTGGTACCATGAACAAGGCAGTTTTCCATCTCAACGGTTGGTAGTAGCGTTGTGATAGGAGAGCATGTATATTGTCAAATTTTCATACTGTTGTCGACCGCATGTAAACATGGACAACACCCTCCAAAATTTTGGCCTACACTTAAATATCAGAACCTACTATGGATATTGTGATCGACTGTTCCTTAGTCACTTATTGGTAAGTTTATGATCTCAAGCTCCCCTTTTCAATCTTAAGAGTCATTCATTCTTTCATATTTACATAGAATGTGTCATCTTTGGGCATGGGAGTTATCGCTTGTCATGCAAAGGGAGATTTGATTTTCTTCAAGGGGAAATATTTATGAGAATGGGTTGTCCTCACCACATATACATGTTTCACACTCGTTTCACACACTCTTACACAAGTGTTGCATTTATCCTCCCAAAGTCTATTGCCAGAGTCACACTTATTGTAAGCTACCACAAAGGTTGTTGCATTAAGAGAAGTATGTGTTATATGTTCTGGATGGTCTATGTTGTATCTCTAAGTTTTCAAGTGTGTGATTATAGTCAAGTTTTATCACTGTTAACATCAGTTTCATTAATCCCACACTTAGCCAAATTTCAGAGTTTCCTTAGTAACCTAGCCTCATCCAACTTTCCTGAACTCTTCACTTCACATATGTAACCCTCAAGACTTTCCCTTGCTTGTTGGAACTGTGAAATGTGCAGAAATTCCAACCTCCCTTAGCATTCAAAACTGCAAAGTGATTTCCTCCAATCTCCTTCCCTCAGTTGGAACCCATTGTCTCAAGAAATTGTGTAGTTTTGTCCCTTCACTACCTAGTCTACCGTGCATCCTAAAAATGCATAGATGTGTCCTCCTAGGGCCTCATCCCATAGCAGTGGCTTGCATCCTAAAACTATGTAAATGTGTCCCCCCAGGGCCTCATCCCGCAACAATCATTGCCCACTGAAACTACACAATTATGTCTCCCAGGGGCCATGAAGAATGATGACATGATAGATGACTCTCAAGGAGCTAAGGAGAAAAATAAGAAGAATAGGAAACTGAAGGTATGAGAGAATATCAGTACCGCATGAAGAATCCATCTGATTCATAACCCTTTGGAGGCTAGGTATGGAAAACAAAGCACATCTTTTGAAATACACCTCTCAGTGTAGCTTAAAATGTTTCTTATCATTGTCAAATCATTCTGTCTTCAATACATTCATGGTTGAAAGAACTGAAAGTCATTCCATGTGTTTCCTCTTCATGTCTTTCTCTCTTTCACTTGTTTATTACATAGCTTAGAAGATGAAGAGTATTACCATTTGTTTATTTAAGCTACAGAGGTTGTGACCAACATGATCTTATGACTAACCAGGCATGATGCAAGGAATCCTAAGTGGGATGAAATATGTTTGATGATATGCATATAGTTAGTACACTCCTTTGCATTAATCCTTGCTTTGTATCTTACATGTACCCTCACTACTTGTCAGATTTGGCTACCTGCTGCCAGCAGTCTCTTAGCTCTTTCCTAACAAAGTAGGGGAAGGAATTTCCTTCAACCTGATTTATTCAAGGCTCTTCATAGAAAGTATATAGCTAAGAGAAGGAGATGTAGAATCTCACTATAAAACTCTTGAAAATACTTTGCATGTTCAAATCTATCCAAACGATTACGCTGCCACTCAACAACATTGTCAATCTTGGAAGACTCAAGAAAGATCACATCTCTAGATATTATAAACTTCTTATTCACCTTATCATAGAGATGGTATTATTTGGAGGTATGAGTATCCAAAGAAGATACATTTTTGACTCCTTGCACTAAGTTTTTTTTATCTGTTCCTTAGGTATCAAGGCATAACAGGAGGAACCAAAAACCCTGAGATGCCTCACTGAAGGAATGTGGCCATACCACATTTCATAGGGAGCCTTGTTTCTGATAGCATGAGATGGACACCTATTATTTATATACACAACACATAGAACCACATCAGCCCAAAACCTTATGAACTTAACATGTGAACTATGCCAAGTTCATAGTGAAAGTAATACATTCTAGTGAACTATGTGTTGAAAAATGCAGCAAGAAATCCTCAATTTGATTTTTCCTTGATTAAATTGAAAAAATTCAAATTTCCACATCAATAGACAACTTGAACGATGTTAACTTGTGTGACATGGCTTGTGTCACATAGTTTACTCAGTAAATTCGAGTTGGAGGAGTTAGAGTTCAGTTCTCCATATGTGATTGCTAGTTTGTAGCAATAAAGGTCGGCTTGTGTCACGTAGTTTACTCAGTAAATTCGAGTTGGAGGAGTTAGAGTTCAGTTCTCCATATGTGATTGCTAGTTTGTAGCAATAAAGGTCAATTATCTCAGGTTGTTGTCAGTTAAACTAGTTCTAACTTTTGGAGGAACTAGTGGAAGGTCATTTAAGCAGTGGGACTACAGTCAAACTTAGTGATCATCCAGTTAACTGATCAATCTATCCAAGATAGTTAGGGCATGTAGAGAAGTTGAGTTCCCTAAGGTTGGTGGAGATTCCGAGGAAGTTTTAATTTCTTGTAGCTCACACAGTTGCAAAAACTTACTATAACCATAGTGGACGAGGTAGCTTGAGTAGGAGCTTCTTGTGAAATTGGAGAGGGAATGATTGTTGGTAGAATTAATAGCCTACCAGCAGTTTTTTTTACACCACACTTCAATGTTTTGGGCAAGGTTTTTGAGGGTGGATAATTTTTTTTATACTTTTTGGTCATGCACGTCCTCACTAACTATATTGGGAGGTCTGTAATAGTTCCTTGCATGCACGTCCTCACTAAATATGTTTTGGGATGTCTGTACTAGTTCCTTGAAAATTCTTGTTTGTCAAGGCTTAACTACTTATGATCTTAGGTTCTCACAACAGTTCGACAGTTTATGGCACTCTCCAAATCACCATTCTTGAAAGGATCCAACAAAATGACTTGAGAGGAAGATGAGAAGGGCACACTCTTATTGGAACTAACCTAGAACTAGTGGAATTGGTTGGTCCCAATGGTTTTAGAGTTGTACTAGTCTAATTTGGTGGTTCAGATTGGCTAAGGTTGGTCTTGTATTGAACTGACCTTAAAACACCAAAGTGACTAGTTCTCTACTAAATTGACTGATTCTAAAGAATGTAGTGCAACATAGAATGTAGTTGTGGATATTAATCCAAAGTTCTTATTAACTTTACCATGTTCATAAATGATTGTTTTTCTCAACCTATCAATTTATAAATTTAAATTTGAGGACCAATAAGATAATTGATGGTCTTATTTGGCCTCTTCCCAAGGTAGAAAAACCATATCATTGATATTATTCATATAATATCTTTTTTCCATTCATTTATTTGATTCATATTTCCAAGATTTGAAACTAATGCTAGCATTAGTTTATAAACATTAAATGCTACCTATAACCATGAAAACACTAACCATAACCATGGAAACAATGAAGAGGGCAGATGGTTGTGTGCATGTTGGTGTGGTGTATAAGGAACAAGACACTTGTTGGTCTTCTTATTCTTCTCCTGAGAAAAATCAACGACTACATTCAGATTTAGTTGCAACTTCAGATTTCTTAGCAGGGTGCACAACCTCTCCTCTACTTTAGCTTGACAACCAAACTTCAACCAAGTATGCTAAAAAAATGTCATAGTCTGATTCTTGTAACACTTATCCATTAAGTAGAGCACTTACTGGAACAAAATACCATTATGGGGATATTCCATTCTAGTTCAACAAGTTATATGATGTGGAACTCTTCAAATAGAGAAAACAAAAGCTTTTTCACACTTATCAACTCTCCAGTTTTATTAACCCTTCAATCTTGTCTTCATGCAATCAAGCTTTAAAACAAAGCTAGACCTAATCCACTCCCATAAGGCATCATAGCCTATATGGGAATCTCTAAACCCACCCCATTGGAGGTGTCAATGTCAATCCTGATTTCATGTATCTATTGGACTCAAGACAAGCTCACATATTGATTAGTCCACTGATATATCAAACTTATCCTCACGCAAGTGAATTGGAATAGACTAGAGGTCATGCAAATGTTGAAATGAAGGTGTCGTTGATGGTGGATTCCATGCACCAATCCTATCTCATGTTGTTGTTTTTGGTACTTGCAGTATCATTTTAATGAAATGAAACACTAACCTTAAAATAATCAAAATAACCATTTGTGATGTCAACCTTGTCAATATTATAACTTCATTTATACTCTTATCACATGCTTATGTATTTTGTTCATTGTTGTAATGCAATCAATTTAGTGTTTAGTTACAAGTCATCACCATAACAAAAACCATAGCAACTTTTAACCTTTAAGCCTAATTATTTCCAACACTAGGATAATGTTTTAGTTTTCTCTAATATCATCTCTAACAAACCCAACACCTTGAGTGTTACCCAAGTGATGGGGTCAACTTCTTTGGAAACACACAAAGGGAGAGAGAGATATTATCACTTTGAAAGTTAACTTCCTTACGATAATGACTATGGGTATCACTTGAGATGAACCCAACACCTTGAGTGTTATCGAAGCGATACAGTCAACTTATCTCAAAACACACAGAGAGAGAGAGATATTATCACTTTAAAAGTTAACTTCCCTGCAATAATGGCTATAGGTATGACTTGAACTGTCATTTTTGTAGTGATGTAGGGTATAGTTTCACATAGACCAAGTGATGTAGGATGGGTTGAAAGGCTAGGTTAACTCAAGGTTTGGGTGCCGAGACTAGTGGATTGGTTCCTGGGGGTCTTGTAGCACCTTAGGGAGGTCTGTAAAGATTTGGTTAGTCGGTTCCACTTCCTTAACTGCACTTAGGGAGTTTAATCATATCATAGTAACTCTTCATCACATGTTTACCCCGGTGGACCGATTATCACGGGTAAATGTGGGAGGAGGGCGTTACATAATATAAATCCTTTATTCAAGTAGAAGCTTGTGTATTTATTTGTCTTATGTTTGCATGCTTATAATTTCCTCTAACTAATAAGAACTTATCTCCACTTCGTCATGTAAGAAAATTGTGTCTTGATTTGTGCAATGACCCACTCAATCATGCTAGACATAGGGTCATGACTTGTCTTACGGATGCTTGTTTACAAAGGGAGACCCCTCTCAACTCCTTTAATGAAATTTCTACTCACAAGTCTATGAAATATATCGGATGACTATATGGATGACTATCAGATTATCGCAATAGATTAACTTGATTGTGTGGATATTTGTCTTCCACACTATGTTATTTGTCTTTACTGGACATATTATTTATATGCAAGATGGATATTTTATTTCCCCATGGTATGTTGGTTTCTCTTGGATGTACTTTCAATGGTAGTTTTGGGTGCCATTGACAAAAAGTGTGGTCCTTGGTGCTCCTCCAATTGACCAACATACTTCACTGGTTCCTCCTTTCAGACTTTAGCCAAAAGACCCAATTACCTGCTTGTCGAACGATGTTGGTATCGGTACTATATTGTTCACTAAAATAACCTTTATTTCTACTATATCGTTGCAATTTTTTTACTCTTGGCTAATTCAATTTCTTTATTTCCTCTTGCCCCAAATTAGATACATATGTGTCACGTTTTCTTGTGAGATTTCAGTTATGAGATGAAGTAATAAACATACATATTTGTGAACACTAGGAAATCTACTGCATTTTGAAACTTTTTAGGTTGCAATTGTGATCAAACAATGTTGTGTCCAAACTTTATTTAATTTTCCCAAGATATCATATGCATGATTTAAAAGTAAAGACATATAGATAAACTAACTATGATATTCTAATATACTGTCAAATGTTCTGTGATGGTCTATCTCCAGGGCCGATGAATAGTTTGAATGTTAAACATGCAACTTCAGTAGTGGTTGAACTTCTTTTATAGTTTTTTGCACTTGAATTTAATTGGTGGCAAGGAAGGACATGGATTGCAAAGGCTTCCTTTTGAATGTGTGATCTGGATTTAATTGGATGTGATCCAATGGCTAGGAATTTGTTTTTTGTTGATCCATGTGCTTTGATATATTTTAATGGGAAATAGAATGGGTTGGGTGTCATTTATTGAAGTTATTGAGTTGGGTGTCATTTATTGAACACAGTGGGTTTAAATGTTATTGGGTTGGGTGTCATTTATTGAACACAATGAGTTTAAATGTTGAACAACACAGGAATTATGGTTGACATAAATTCACTTTTATTATGTGCAGGTATGGACATTTATTTGGGATACATAGCTTCAGTTCTCATGAGTGGGGGTTGACGTGACTGCTACTTTGTACTTCTAGAATAGACCATTTTGGAAGGATTTATGGTTTTATCTATTTTCTAGTTCGGTCAATATGATTTGTACTCTTAAGTATCAAGATACTATTTATGGATAGTTGTGGGCCCAGTCAATGTTTGGGGAAATTTTGGACATAAATTAAAACATATTTGCACTTAATATTATTTACTTTTGTTTAAATATTGGTGGCACAAGTCTCAACTTGTGGTTTGGTGGGACTAGTACTATATCAATTACTGGTCCCTGCACAACATTAGACATCTCTCCCCTAGATGTGGGATACAAGATGGTTTTTCATGTGAAACGAAAAACACTATGCTAGCCTACCAGATACTCGTTTCATGTGAAAAGAAAAACACTATGCTAGCCTACCGAATACCCATGTTGATGTGTCACATTGTTGATCATGTGGATGTATGGGCAATGAGTTGTTTCATTGTTGAAGATGCAAAGGGTGCATATTTTCCACATTATATGTAAATGTAAAAAACATGTATTTAAATGTGTTATATTCAAATGCTAAATTTTCGTATATTAGTATCTATCTATCATTTTAATAATGTTTTCCCATTAAAGATTTGGAAAATTCTATTTATACATTTTTTTAAAAGTACAAATTCCTAGTGCCGTTGTGAAGTAACTAACACCAAACGTGTTTCAAAATTTACAATATATTTTTACGTGTTTCATTTGGTGATGCATTCCTTACCGTGACGAGAGACCTCATATTTTTCAGCCAAATCCCTAGCCATCATGATTTTTCACCCAAATCCCTAGCCTATTTTTCCATTGATACCTAATTATTCCATTTCTCTCTCACTCAAGACTAATTATACCAGCATAGATCCATCTTAACCACAAATCTAACTTGAGAAGAGAAGGATCAAATTTCATATGACTAATTATACTAGCATAGATCCATCTTAACCACAGATCTAACCTGAGTAGATAAGGATCAAATTTCATATTGTGTAAACTTATTTGAGAGTGCAAAAAACAACCTAATTCATCTTTTGTTATTGATATATTTTTAAATATATGTCACTATTAATTAATATTAAAATATTTTATTGATAACCTACATTGGATATTTCATTCTATACAACATTAAAAAATTTTCTTTTAACATTTTTTTTCTATATATAGACATATATGAAGTTGATATCATATTAAATATCTTGCATATTTTTTTTGTACTTCTAATTACTTTACATGAAATTATATTAGGTTATATGGACAATTAATTAAATAAGCATAGTTTTTTCATTTTTATTATAGTCGACATTGTTTTTCTATACATTGCCTTCACATTGGATATTGGACTATCCAATGAGCATATAGACTCAACAATTTTTTTATTTATTAAATATTAAATATTATAAATTTCAAAGAGAAAATTAGATATATAATTTTGAATTTTCCACACAAATATTTTAACTTTTTATCTTTTTGGTTTATTAATTTTTCCCTTTTCATGATAATTATTTTTCTTCTCATGGTTTTTTTTGAAGGTCATAAATAAATATAAAAAAAAACTCATAAATAAATATTAATATCATTTTTTCTTTAACTATGGAGGGTCTTTCATTATTCTTTTTTCTCATAATAATAAAGAAATGATATTTTTTAAGTATTATTTTGCTAAGGCCTAAATAGTAATATCATTTTTTTAATTATTCTTTTTGCTCATAATAAAAAATAAATAATATTTTCGAAATATTATTTTGCTAAGGCTTACAATTTTTAAATTATTATTTTCCTCCTATTTAGTTTTTTAAAACATCTTAAATAAATACTAATATCATTTCTTTAATTATTTTTTTGTCATGTTTGTTTTTATAAACATCTTCAATAAATACTAACACTATTTCTTTAAATTTGATTTGAATCACGTGTTTAAGTAAACTTGCAATTACTTTCGCACAAGAAACTCGACCTCAAAAATATCAACTTAACACATGATAGAAAAAACATAAATATCGACTATCATCTCAAACCTCGCTATAACATCCAGTTGGCATACCATAAGAAAAAATCATTAAATAAAATTAACACAGCAATACATATTCCACTATTCCGTAACCACTACCACACATTAATAATTATTATATCAAGTACTTGGATTTGATTAACTGATGTGAATTTTTCCCTAAGGTCTCAGTCCTCGTGATATTGAATGCATAGCCTTGAACTTGACAATTTGTAACTTTGTGTTTGGAACTCGGATTATTTTTTTGTTTTGGTGATCTATGTTTTGCCAACCCAACTTTGATCTGATTCATTTACATAATATTATGCGTAGGTGTACCATTACCCATTCTCAGTTTTTCTAGAACCGAGGTGACCTACAACCCTTCCACCTGGTCACAATCATTGTTTTTTATTTCCATACCCTTAATCACATAGGTTGGGTGCATGAGAGGGGATTTAGGGTAACCAACTACCCCATTCCCCGCTACAGTCAGTCATTTGCACTCCATCTATTCGAAGGAGGAGGTTCCACTATCGAGGGTTTCGTTTCCTGGTTTTTACATAGAAAGTTATGCAATTCGTCATTCAGATGTATTTCTTTGGCCTTTATTTCTCCTTTACATTGAGTCGAATGGAAGAGGTACAATGTTTTATGCAAGAAATTTAGTAGAATGGGTTCCAGTTTGGTTACAACAATAACCCAATTCCTTATGATATGTTCTTCCTAGATTTGAGTTTGGGCTAAGCTCAGTTGGAATGATGGAACCTGAAAAGTGATTCCTCTTCTATGGCAACATAACTAACTCCCCTCAGGTAAATCCCTTATATTTTTCTGCTTTCCTCCATGATTTCACACATATACTTCCTTTAACTGTTCGTTACTCATTTTACTGTCATTCCTTTCAATTGCAGGTTCTCTTGGACTGAGTTCGGTGGGACTGGGAGGAGACAGGGTTCGATGCTATTATTTCAGCTCCCATGTATTTCCTATTCTTACCTATTCAGCCACACTTTGTTGTTTGTAATGCCAAATGTTGCTAAATTCTGTAGGCTACATATTAGGGTTTCATCTTGCCCTTACGGTTTTATTTTTATTTTCCTCTTTTGTTCTTCTGTCTGAGCATGACGCTGATCCCTTAATATCTACAACTAGTATTATTAATGTATACTATAAGTTGATCAAATCTTTCTAGAGAAATTTGCTCCCTGAATTTGTTGCATGGCACATTTTGGCTTGTTTTGGTGTAACAATTTTATCTACAATCATAAAGATGTGGGTTTTAGAAAATGTAAGCGTTTTGTTAAGCTTTCTGGTACTAAGGCTAAAACTGTGCATTCCTTCAATTTTTGTTGTAATTCTTTTTTGTTTCAATCCAAGTTTTATATATATTTTGTATAATTGGTTCTATTTTCTTTTGTTTGTGTGAATTACAAGTTTCTTTGCTCAAGACCCCATGTATATAGAATTACCAGGTCAATTGTATATTCTTTTTTTTAGTTACAGGATACAAGGAGGGCAAGCTTATGTTTTGATAACCCTTATTTTCTGTTTGAAATTAATTTATCATAAATAAATAAACCACAGAAAAATGTGTGTTTTTTATTCTCAAGTTAATCATTTCGAAGGCTTGAACACATCTTCATTTTGGCTTTAACAACTATTAGTTTCCTTTTTCCATCCTTCCACCGTAAATAAGTTATTCATCTATGTTTATTTTCCCCTGTCTCTGGACTATTCCTTCGGCTGTCAGTAACTGACCCGGATTGATGACTAATTTGGTGTAAATTACCCACAGGTAATTTTTTTCTGGTCATCCAATGCACTTTGTGAGTTTATGGTACTATAGAGGCTTACTTACAGGGAGTCTACCAACTTCGTTGTTTCAACAAAACTTTTGGATCTTTGTTGTTTACAGTCTCCCATAAACCCCTTTCCTCAGGTACTCAGTGCCGCTACAGATCATTCCTAAGTATGATAATTTTTTGACTAAATGAATTTAAAATACAATCAATCATAGATAAACATTTATTTTCAAGAAAAGAACACAAAATAAAATTTCAGCTAGTTAAACTTCTCGAAAATTTAACTAGATTCTCGTTCTTTGACAAATTGAGCTTTTGTCCTGTTGAATTTTGTAGCAAAGAATCATTTTTAAGAACTCGTGATGAAATTACTGTTTCCTATACAGAGGAGCTCATGGCCTATAGGCTGATGCATTGTCTGAGCTCCTCTACATCACTTTGACTAACAATGGCAGCAACTAGAACTTTTTCTTGTGTGGTTCTAGATCCCATTCTAGAAAAGGGTTTTTTGAGTGCGAGTAGTTGTAGTTTGTTTGAACTATATTACTATCTTCTTTAATTAATATGGAGATATTATTCTAATCTGCTTTGAACTTATTGTTATCTCTGGTACCTATGTTGGTATGATATTTTCATTTGTGGCTTTACTAGTTTGTGATATACGATTATTGTTTTCTTACATCTGAATATAATACACATATTTTAGGCTTCATGGAAACATGGTAATGCGCTGGTTGCTTTCTTCCACAAGTCATTTATCTTGTAACCAATCTATTTATCTTGTAACCAATCTTTCTAATTCTTTTTGTTTTTCATTTTCATTTTTGTAAAGTATGATTAAGAGAATGCTTGCATTCTCGAAAAGGGATTGTTGAGATTGTTTATGTGCACAAAATGTCTATTTTTGGCTAAAGAATATTGGTTGGTTGTGTACTTGTTAGGTATGGCCCGTTTAGACCTTGGACTCAATATATTTTGGCTAGAATTGGTGTTCGCTGGCAAAGAATGTGGTGGCAGTATGCTATAAATGCAGTCCTCGCTGATGTGCTTTCTGCGTCGCACTTCTTGGATTTAATTTGGATCACGCCTGTATGGATCAACAAACTCATATTTTGTTCTACTTATGGAAGTTGTTTGTTTGAAACCCAATGGTGTTGGTGGCTTATTTTGATTTCTAGAATGACACATTTTATGTGCTATAGTTATTGGTTGGATATGCTTCTTCTATGAATCTAAACATAGAGGCTAAAATTATCAGAAATAATAACCACACTGTGCTGACCATAAGGTTGCAAAATTTTAACATACTTATTTACTGATATGTGGCGAATTACTACTCATAGCCACACTTATCATCATCTTGCTATTAGGTTATTCCATATTTTGCATGTCTAGCTTTTAAATGATAATCCTGTTTGTTCTATTCCATTCTTTCATGTGTCTGTTGTTATATTTCTCCCTTATTTAATACCATTTCCAAGGAAATTGTTAAGTTTCCCTTATTATTTGAATTCCGAAGCACTGAGAATGACTATGCAGATCGTTCTAATTTTACTTGCTTATCATTTTATTTGCTTGTAGCATTGAGTTTGACAATGGGTTGTCTAAGTATAGGATTGCTCGAAGAAAATACATTAAGCTCTAAAAATATGTTGGTGAGTATCTGATGAGTTTGAATGTCTTGATAAAATCCAAACCAATTGTAAGTAATTATGTAGTATCTCATTTGAAACCTCTTTCATGTGTGTGGTGAAAAATGGCATGGCTTTCTACTGAAACTCCAACGTAGCCATAGTGTCCAGTTCAGTAAAACAAATGTTTCTACATGTTTTGATTAGGGATATTATTTTTTCTAAGCTATGAGAGTTGCAATTTTTTTTTTTTTTATTTATATTTGTTATTATTATTTATTTAAAATATCATCAATCATTGATAAACATTTATTTTCAAGAAAAAAACACAGAATAACATTTTAGCTAGTTAAACTTCTGGAAAATTTAACTAGATTTTCAATATTTTGGAAAGTTTGTTGTTCTAAAAATTATATCAAGTACATAGACATAATAAATTTCCTCAAGAAATATTTAATCTATCAAATACATAGACATAAGAAATTTCCTCGAGAAATATTTAATCTATCTTCATCTGAGAAAATATTCACATATATTTTATCTGTTGTTATTTTTTGTTATCTGTTGTTATCTTGACCACAAATTTACAAAAGGGACCACTCTACCCTTCCAACAAGAAACTACCTATTACGCCCAGTCTTCTCCACCGTGCTCCTCAGTTCTAGAGCAGTCACAGAGTCAACAAATTTTCAAGAAATCTTTTTCCTTCCCCTTTTTGACAACGTCCTATCTTTTTTTTCTTTTCCAAAAGAAACAAGTAGGTATAATTGCCTTAACTGTCAACTTTCCGGTAAAAGAGAATTACTAAGGTTGCTTTTGCAAATTCAGGGACTCCACTAAATTCCAAAAACAGTTGAGTTAATTATTTTTTACTAATTCCCTTAGTGGTTAGATGATTTACAAATTCTACCACCCTCATTATAGTGTCATTATCCATCACTAGTTTTAAATTTCATAACAAATATAAATATAAATATAAATATAAATATAAATATATTTTGGTTTAGTTAATACATAACAAATATAAATATAAAATATATTTCGGTTTAGTTTACTAACTCTTTTTTATATAGTTGATTAATTTATTAGGCCTTAGACGTCGAGGAAACTAGTTTTTAACATCATAAAAAATATAAATATAAAATATATTTTGGTTTAGTTTAGTTAATTTTTTTTTATAGTTGATTAATTTATTAAGCCTTGTAATTTTATTTTATTTTATTTTTTTGTTATGCATATTTGTTTTTAGATTTTTCTTGCATATTTGATTGGTTTAAGTTGTTTAGAATTTTTTAGAAATTTATTAAAATCACATGTTTGAGTTGAAAATTCTCTAAAATTCAAGTGCTCTGGAAATTTAGAAGATTTTCTAAAATATAAATCCATATATATAATTAAAAACTAATTTTACATAATAAAAATCAAATTTAAAAAAAAAAATAATCAACGCAAAAGTCCAGAGACAACCATTCATTAGATTCATGTTATATTACTTAAATTTTAACATGTTACATTAAATTTCATGCTATTTAATTAATAGTTTTAATAGTTTTGTTGTCTTAATAGGGTTTGATTTTAATATTATTAAAAGATTAGTTATTTCCCATTTACAATTAAAAAATAATCAAATCATTTGTATGAAAAATTTCATAGAAATTATGTAAAAATGGTTTATTACACCACAAAAATTCTCTAGTGCACATAGACACACTTTTATCTATCTATCTATCTATCTCTCTCTCTCTCTCTCTCTCTCTCTATATATATATCTATATATATATATAACAAAAGACAATTTCGATTTTAACTTCTAGCCCCCTCCTACTCACCAAGTATTTTCCCAAGCAGAGCCAAAAAATTGTAATCTATGAAGAAATTAATTAAATGTTGTTTCAAAAATTTTAATCTCTAATCAAAATAATAAAGATGTTTCACAATCTTCCTTTATTCGAGCTATACACAGTAGGTGAGAAGTGATAAGAAGCTAATAGAAGTGATTGTTGAATCTACTACGGAGCTTTGTATTTGCAATGAATCATTACCACATTGAAGCCAAGAGGGCGAGTGGAGATGCTTAATCCCTTTCCCTTGGTTTTCTTTTTCTTTCCTTTAAGCATCTTTTTATCTTGCTTGCCTACATGCTGCATAGTAAAAGTCTGCAGTAGAAATATGGAATTTTGAAGGAATTTTTCTGAGTCTTTTTAGTGAGGATGTTAAACAAGAGAAATGAACACAGATTCGTAAATTCTACATAGTAAAAGTATACAGTAGAAATATGGAATTTTGAAGCTTTGACAGGTTTGACAGAGAAGGAGAGCCATCTCAGTTGGCCGGAATTGATATTTTTGTCAGTACAATGGACCCTCTAAAGGAGCCTCCTCTTGTCACAACGAATATTGTTCTGTCTATCCTTGTCGTGGATTATCCTGTCTATAAAGTTTCAAGCTATGTTTCTGATGATGGAGCAGCAATGTTGACTTTTGAAACCCTTTCACAAACTTCAGAATTCACAAGGAAGTGGGTGCCATTTTACAAAAAACACAGTATCGAGCCCAGGGCTCTAGAATTCTACTTTGCCCAGGAGATTGATTATTTGAAGGATAAAGTACAACCTTCTCCATTGCAAAAGACAATTGACAATTTTAACAAAAGACAATTTTGATTTTAACTTCTAACCCCTTCCTGCTCACCAAGTCTTTTCCCAACTAGAGCCAAAAAATTGTAGCCTGTGGTGAAATTAATAAAATCTTGTTTCAAAAATTTTTAATCTCCGCTGAAATTAATAGAGATGTTTCACAATTTTTGATTATTTCCTTTTTTTCGAGCTATACACATTAAGTGAGAAGTGATAAGAAGCTAGTAGAAGTGATTGTTGAATCTGTTCCCGTGCTGTGCCTTTGCAATGAATCATTACCACATTGAAGCCAAGAGGGTGTGTGGAGCTGCTCAATCCCTTTCCCTTGGTTTTATTTTTCTTTCCTACAAGAATTTTTTATCTTCCTTGCCTATATACTGAATATTAAAAGTCTCTAGTAGAAATATAGAATTTTGAAGGAATTTTTCTGAGTCTTTTAGTGAGGATGTTAAACAAAAGAAATGAACACAGATTCATAAATTCTTCATAGTAAAAGTATACAGTAGAAATATGGAATTTTGAAGCTTTGTCTGGTTTGATAGAGAAGGAGAGCCATCTCAGTTGACTGGTGTTGATATTTTTGTTAGTACAGTGGACCCTCTAAAGGAGCCTCCTCTTGTCACAGCAAATATTGTTATGTCTATCCTTATCGTGGATTATCCTATCAATAGAGTTTCAAGCTATGTTTCTAATGATGGAGCAGCAATGTTGACTTTTGAAACCCTTTTAGAAACTTTAGAATTTGCAAGGAAGTGGGTGCCATTTTACAAAAGATACAGTATCGATCTCAAGGCTTCAGAATTCTACTTTGCCCAGAAGATTGATTATTTGAAGGATAAAGTAAAATCTTCCTTTGTTAAAGAGCGGACAACAAAGAAGGAAAGTCCACAATAAAGTATCCAAATGTAAGAGCTACTTCTGTTGGTTTATTGGTTTTTCTTGCCCTTGACATCTTCCATCTTTTTTCCAATATCAGAGGGAATATGAAGAGTACAAGATCCGGATTAATGCTCTTGTGGCCAAAGCACAAAAAGTGCTAGAAGAGGGATGGACCATGCAAGATGGAACTCCATGGCTAGGCAACAACACTGGAGACCATCGTGGGATGATCCAATTATGAGATACTCATATTTTACCCCAGAGTCTTATCTTTCCTTTGTAGTCTATATGCAGTATCATAATTTTCTCACCCTTTTGTTAACATGCTTATAAATATGTTGAAAGTAATGGAAATTAGTACTATTGAATTTTTCACTTTCAGCTTCAGGTATTGTTAGGTAACAGTGGGGGACTTGACAATGATGGTAATGAATTGCCATGGTTAGTTTATGTATCCCATGAAAAGAGGCATGGTTTCCAACACCACAAGAAATTTGGTGCAACTAATGCATTGGTATATTCCTAGCTCTGTACACATATCTCTTTTTCTTCTAATTTCCTCATATCAAATTCATTAATTATTATGCTGACGCTAATGATTTCTATCCATTGCTCCACTTAGGACCGAGTGTCTGTTGTCATCACAAATGGCCTCTTTCTGTTGAACCTTCATTATATAAACAACAACAAAGCTATTCGTTAGGCAATGTGTTTTCTAATGGATTGAGTTCTTGGGAAGAAAACTTGCTGTGTAAAGTTTCCTTCAAGATTTGATGGCAGTGATCTACACGATAGATCATAACACTGTGTTCTTTGATGTAAGAAATTATGAACACCCAAAATGTTTTCTTATATGCAATTATGAAATTTTCATATAATTTCAGATTGGAATATTAATTCTAAAATCTTTGTAGATCAACTTGAGACGTTTCGATGGTATCCAAGGGCATGTTTATGTGGGTACAGGGTGTTGTTTTAATAGACAATCACTCTATGGTTATGATCTAGTTCTCATTGAGAAGGATATTGAACCAACGTGCTTCCTGAGATGTTGCTCGGGATCTAGAAAGAAGAGCAGAAAAGCAAACAAAAGGTATGATGTTGATAAGAAGAGAACAAAGGGAACTGAATCTACTATACCCATATTTAGTTTGGAAGACATAGAAGAGGTTGTTGAAGCTGATTCCAAGTCCAAACCAGTGATTGGTATTTTTTGACAACTCGTTTACCCTTAAACATTGTTTGCCCTCACCTTCTTTGAAATTGCATAATGCAGGATTTGATGATGAGAAATCATTTCTCATGTCCCAAAGGAGCTTAGAGAAAAGATTTGTCAATCTACCCTCATGGAAAATGGTGGTCTTCCACAATCTGCAAATCTTGCTTCTTTATTGAAAGAAGTCATTCATTTTATCCATTGTGGATATGAAGACAATTCAGAATGGGGAAAAGAGGTATGAGTAGAGGTGGATCTGCATCTATTTGATGATGCTGTTGATTTTTTTTAGTTCATCGAATTAGTTTTTTCTATAGTAAAGTTGTATAAACATTTTTCGTGAATGTGCATAAATTCTCTTTAGAATAAGCAACATTTTATTTAGGAAACCAAGCACCAGGCAACTGTTCTTGAAGTAAATATCTAATATGAATGGGTTCTCATATTTTGTGCAGAGTGGGTGGATTTATGGTTCTGTCACAGAAGATATTCTGATTGGGTTTAAAATGCATGCTCAAGGATGGATTTCAATATATTGCATGCCTGCACGTCCTACATTAAAGGGATTTCCACCAATCAATCTTTTAGATCGTTCGAATCAAGTGCTCTGATGGTCCCTTGGTTCTGTTGAAATTTTACTGAGCAAGCATTGTCCAATTTGGTATGGCTACACCAATTACAGAGGCTAGCATACATCAATACCATAGTTTATCCTCTTACATCCGTTCCACTAGTTGCATATTGTACCTTGCTAGCTATTTGTCTTCTTACGGGGAAGTTTATCATTCATGACGTAAGATTGTCAACCCTTATTGACCTTAATCTTGCCAAGATTTACTCACCTCAAGTTTGGCATATTGTACCTTGTTACAGTGGATTATAGTGGGTATCTTAAAATTTTCATGTCAACATTATATTGTAGGTAGGAGTTAACCTACATTACTATATGGTATTTCAAGGAATTCTTTTGGAGGATGGTATTGTCAGCCATGTGAAGCTTTAAACTAACAATACCAACTCCAAGGCATGAAGCGTCCAAATGTAGCTAGCCATGGTATGCTAGGTTGTGGTATGAACTGTGCTCTATGTGGTGGTTTGAATGGTGATTTTAAGAGGACTACTAATGGCTAGTGAGTTCATGTATTTATCACTGAGGTAAAAATCATTGATTGAATGGTGTTCACTTCAATAAAATACAAGAAGTTAATTATGCAAAATCGTATTGTTGATTTTAGCTTGTGTGTTAATGATTTGTTGAGGAGCAATATATTTTCTCTGTTATGGTATCTTCATTTCCTTTGTGAACCTGGAGTGTATGTTGGAGAATACGTTTAGGAGGGGTCAAATGGAGCTTGTTAAAGGGCTGGTATGTTTAAATTGAGATGTTGCTTCACTACTAGTGATGCATATAAGTTTGAGCATGTTGAACTGTTTTGTTTTAGTTGTTTTGTGCATGATTGTTTCATTTGGATTCTGTCTAGTGAGATGTTGTTAAAGACCTCTATTATCATCCCCAAAGCCCAACCAGTCTTTCTGAGAAGACACGGGTAATGAAAAATTATATTTTCTTGGTAGTGCCAGCCTTGGCATTGGGAAGAACTATTGTTATCTAGTTTGATGCCCCACTGTTCTCTTTTATTTCTAGTATCTTGTTACCTAGAGATGGAGGACACAATTACCATTATAAATTTTGTTTCTTCTTTCTCTTTGACGAAAGGAGGGTCATCAACAAGCAGCAACGGGAACCACCAGAAAGCTCTTGAATACGTAAACTCCATTCCATAACCGTTCCGTGAGAAGAGTGAAGATAGAAAGACTAGCCAAGAAAACCAGCCCTCAAGGCATTGCGTTGCAGAACGAGGAGATATTCTCCTACAATGGGACCAAAACAGGAGGCCTCGTAGTTATAGAGTAGAATATAGAAGCGTGGTTGAAGAATCTTCTATTCAGGCTAAGAAAAATATTCGGACCGATAGACATAATTGGTAATTAAAAGTATTAAAGGAATTAAAAACTTAATTTTATGAATCTAGGTTTAATGACCAAAGTATTAAAATAAATAGAGATGTTTAGAAAAAGATATAATATTATCATAATTTTGATTTATTTATTATTGTTATGTTTCTGTTTATAATTCTATGTTTCCCTAATATTATAAATCTGCTCCATCTAGTAGACTGCAAATGCACCTAACTACACTTTATATAATCAATAGAAAAAATAATTTTCTTTTTTGTGAAGGATGGTGGGTTTATAATCAATTCCTATAGAAAACCCAGTTCATCATGTTGTTCAGTTTGTAGTTTTCTTATACAAATGATTTTGTCCTTGCAAATTTCAGTTTTTCTAGATAAATTGGTATTATGTTGAGAAAGAAAAGGTGCACCTTGCATTGAAATTGAGTATCTGAGAGCTAATTTTTTCTATATTGTGTTGGAATGAGAAAAATAATGCTTAAATTGTTGGTGATGTTTATAATAGGAAATGAAACATCTCTAGCACTCTACTTATCCCCTATGTAAGTATAGGGCACCCTTTGCTACCAGTGCTATTGTTTCTTTTCTTTGTTTTTTCTTGTGGCAGGCTACTTCCTTTTTGAATGTTTACTTTATTTCTGAGTGAAATTCTATGTAGTTTTGATTGATTTGACAGGCCTGATACTGAAATTCTGAATTGCAGGTCAACATTCTGGAGAATATACAAGTTCAAGTCCACGAAAGAGTACTCTGGCCTTCCTTATGTGTTCACCCTATTCAATTGCTGTGTTGGGCTGCTCTATGGGAGCCCCTTCGTCAAACCCCACAGTACCATGATCCTCACAATCAACAGTGCAGGCTTTGTTCTGGAAACATTTTATCTCACGTCCTTTCTAACTTTCGCTCTGCCAAAGAGGAAGGTATAAATTTTTTTTAGCACACATTCTTTGTTTCCTAAAATTTAAGTCTTTGGAAATTGTAAAAGTGTATTATAAATGTAAGTCCCAACTCTAGCCTAAATTTTAATGTTTGGAATAGATTTGCAAATATTCTCACCCTTGTTTTATACGTCCCCTTTAGAGATCATTGATGGGGAACTGAAATTATATGTATGTATTGTGTGGAAGATTCTTGCTTATTATCTTATGAATCTTTTCTAGGTGAGAACGATACGGGCTAGCAGACATTCAAAATGAATTTTTTTATTTTTTTTAAAATAATTTTTTATATTGTCTCTAGAGAGACAATAGTTTGAATTATGGACATATTGTCTCTATAGAGACAATATGTTTTTACTCTCAGCTATTGTCTCTAAAAAGAAAAAAATGTAATTGTCTCTAAAGAGATAGAAATGAAGTTGTCTCTAGAGAGACAAATGAAATTGTCTCTAGAGAGACAAATCAAATTGTCTCTTAATAGACAATAATTCTTGTCTTTATAGAGACAATAATAATATGTGTTCTATATTGTCTTTATAGAGACAAATTTTTGAGACATTATATTTTGAGACACCCGCTTAGAGACAATATTTAAGACAATACACAAGTTTATTTTTGTCTTAAGTTAAGACAATTGACTCAAATATTGTCTTAAATATTGTCTTAAAACCCCGTACATGTAGTAGTGCGACTCTCCATCATCGCTAGACCATGATGCATTTGGTAACAATGGTCCACAACTATAATCATGTTGACTATGATAACCATGTTGATTATAATTCACGATATAAAAAATACTCAACCACACTTAAATGAATTAATGTAATAATTAATTTATAGTTAAGACATTATCAATGTGTAGATAAAGATATTATTAACCACACTTAAATGAATTAATGCAATAATTTATTTATAGTTAAGACATTATCAATGTGTAGATAAATATATTATTAATCTGTCATTAATGTTATATTAAATTCTAATTAATACTATTTAAAAATGATTGTAGCTAGTTGTCTTTAGAGATATTTTTTGGAAGCTTTTCCGGTGGGTTTTTCTAGTCTAATTTCTCTAAAATCCACCAGGAATTTATTGAAATCATAAGTTTGATGTGTAATCCATGCACCATAAAACCCAATGGGTTAGACTCAAAAAACCTTTTTAAATAACACATCAAGGTTTCACCTCAAAATTTTCCACGAGATTCTAGCACGGAAACTCCAAAAAGACACAACTCCTTATTGTAGTGTTATTAATGTGTTAATAATATTATATATGCCTTACTCATAATTAAATATTAATAACATGTTAAAAAATAAAATAATTTATATTAATTAATTAATAAACCAATATCAATAATTAATTAATTTTAGCTTTTATATTTTTTAATGACTAGTTTGTAAATAGATACTTTAATAATTAATATATAAATACTTTATATTAATTGTTTTATATCAATTATTGATTAAAGAAGTATCATATTAATAAATTAATTATTAAAAAATACAAAATATAATATTAATTAATTACTAATATTAATTATAAAACTTATTAATATTAAAAATATCATTACTTCTAAATTTTAGGATAAGTGGTGGAGTGATAAGGAGTTAGAGGGGAAAAGAGAGTTAAGATATTATAAGGAAATAATCAACCCCATGCTTGCTAACTGGAATTATTTTTCTGTATTAACCAAGTGAATGAATATTTCAAGAAGTGAATGAATATTGGATTATAACTAATTCTCATGAAATCCAGAATGAAACTAACCATTGGTCTATTGCCAAAAAAAAATTGGACTTTTCTATACTCACATCAGTTCTAGTTTCCATAACATTTGCCTCACTACCAACCTCCTTGACTTGTTTAGTGAGGTTAACTACAATGAGGAATGCTTCTTTGCCACTTTTTTATCACAAAATAAAATATTAAATCATCTAAATTAACCAATTATTTCTTAAGGTCCAATAAAAAATCTTGGTCTAAATGGATGTTAATCATCATCATTAATTATAAATAAATATAAATATTAATAAATTTAACTATTAATAAATCTATGGTTAATTAATTATTAATATTGATAATAAAATTATTATTCACATAAAAACATATTATATTAATAAACAAATTATTAATAAAGTATAATATTAATTATAATTAAAGCTAGTCATAAAATCCGTTAATCACAAAACCTATTAATATGAATATTAACTATTAAAGCTATAAATCTATTAATAAATCAAATTTAATATTAATTATTTTTTAATGTTGATTATACAACCTATTAATAACTTAATAAAACTTATTAATATCAATATTAACGTAAAACCTATTCAAACCTACTACTAATATTAAATACAATACCAACTTTCAATGTACTTTCAAATCCCTGTTAATGATATTTGGTGACATTTTATTAAAGGTTCTTAAATGTTGTATTTTAGGGTTATTTGCTATTAACAAGATGCTTATGTTAACATCCCCTTGAAGAAGATGGAAAATGCAGCATTTATGTTGCCTCGTTGGTGACTCACTTCAACAAACACACCCGAAGATAATCACAACTATTTATAATACAATCCTAGTAGGGTTTTTGTTGACACCTAATTAGAGGGATTGGGTGTGCAACTATAATTAATGTAAGTAACTAATAGAATATAGAGAGTCATCGAGAGATGAACCGAACAATCATTATCTCTTGTATATAATCATTAATAACCTGAATGAATATCAGAGCTTTGATTTGAGGAGTTACCTCCTGGTCTAACATGGTATGAGAGCAGGCACCAATTTTTGGCTTCCTTTTTAATTTGTAACTCCTATTATATTTTTCCTTTGTTTTTCATCTTTTGCGGGCTGACATATCTATCAAATCCCTGTGAAATCTCATTTATCGTTTAATACATTCGTTGAAGTGTGTTGCATTAGAGCTAGTTGTTGAAGCCGAAGGTGCTGTAATGACTTGGATTTCCTCTTGTTTTGAGTATGGTATATATAACCTTTCACATTGAAGAACCATATATCCTTTTTTGTATTCGCATATATATGTTTTCATATTCCCTTGAGCCGGATATCAAGTGTTATAAACCTATATATATAAATATCGTCAGGTCCATTTTTTAATCGCATATCGCAAATCTCTTGCCCCGATCAATACCACTGCATGTTTGCGATCATACCCTTCATTAAACCCGCTCAGACATAGTTATCAAGGTTTCACTTTATCTAGCTCATTCTGCATCGTTGATCTCAACCTCCAGATTTGATGGCTGACATTGATTTTGGGGGGACCACTTGCATAGTGGTTACCCGCCCGAAAAGTGCCTTTTAATCTCCACCATTGATCATAACCTCCAAATCCAATGGTTTATATCGATTTCGGGTGCATTAGTTGCACGAGAGTTACCCGCTCGAAATGAGTGGTTTTTCTCTCTCCCTTAGTCACTACTTGTCAACCGTTTAGTGGAATCAGGTGCTCGCCTCTCTATACCACTTACCATTTTTTATTCACCCGAAATCCCGCTTATCGCTTTAAAACTGCCCTTAGTCTTGGTTAATGCCCCGACTTGTTTTCTTGTGATAACTGTTGATTGCTTACCATCAAAGGCCCTCCTCCATCCATCTCCTCTGCTCATCTTCGTCATTCATCTCTGCCATACATAGCAACAAAAGAACTACAACTACAGTGAGACTTTGATATTCGGATTTTACAATGCATTCAATTATATATAGTGTGGGAATAGTTCTCAATGGAAAGTAGAATTATCTTGAATGGTCGCGGAAAATCCAAAAAACTCCCATTTTTAATGAGCTATGGAAAGGAGTGTGTGTTGGAGAAGGAGATGAAGCACCAATCCAGCCTACCTCAGACAAAGAGCTCACCATTTGGGAAAATAAGAACATCAAAGCCTATGCATTGATTGCAGCATCAGTAAGTGAAGAGGTGATTCGACACATTTCCCCATTTTCAAATGCATTCGAAACCTTACAAAAGCTAAAGGAACTCTATGACTCACACTCTGCACTTGAACTTGTTCAACTCATGATTAAACTCTTCACTCTTGAATTACAAAATAATGATCCTCTCAAGCTCTTGCATGCGAAGTAAAATCTGTAATGCATGATATCAAAGTCACTAAGGTTAAATTGGATATTCCTGTGATTGCTTTTCTCAAGGCACTTTATCCTACTTACTCCAACTATCTTGAGTCATTTCAAGCAAATGGAAATCTCAAAGATATTACCTTTGACTCCCTTGTGAAAAAATTTACTGAAAGAGAGAAAGCTTTTGGAAAGAAGACAGCCCTTGAATCTTCTAAAGAGGTTGTGTGCCTTTCTCATAAATAAAAGAATCTTGCCCAAGATTCTTCCATAGGAAGAGGTGATCGAAGAGGAAGAGGAAGATATTTCAGAGGCAAGGGGGCAAACACTCATGGAGAAAAGTTAGATTTTCACTGTATACGCTTTGCACTGCATACGCTGTAAAAGAAATGGATCACATGATGCCTCCACATGCAAGTTACCTTGGGACAAAATTGAGCAGCAAAGAAACCAACCCAAGGTAAAACTAATGACACAGACAAATGTAAAGCACCTGAATCCACTCATTATGTTGTGGCACAATGTAATATTGGAGTCATGCAAGCTACCTTGGGACGAAATTGAGCAGCAAAGAAACCAACCAAAAGGTAAAACTAATGACACAGACAAAGGTAAATCACCTAAATCCACTCATTATGTTGTGGCACAATGTTAAATTGGAGTAAATGAAGACTTATTTAATTATTCACTTGCTTCTTCAAAAAAAAGGATTGGTTGCCTGATTAAGGAGAAACTTGCCACATGACACATAGAAAAGATTTTTTTGAAGAATTTAATGACAGTGTTGATGGAGTAGTATACTTTGCAAACCAATCAAAACTCAAGCCATCAGGGCTTGGCACAATCAGGTTTAAATTGCCTGGTCTTCCAGACATTCTTCTGCATCATGTTCTATATCTCCCACAGCTGAGGAGAAACGTGTTGTCCTTGGTCTACAACCGCCAGCAAGGTCACTCCATTCATATGTTTGATGGCAAGCTTGAGGTGAGAAAAGCATCTGACCACTCACTTGTCATGATAGGGATAGAAGAAGAAAGGATTCTCAAGCTGCAGGGTACCTCTACTCGTGCACAACATTTCTCATACAATTCTCATTATGAAGAAGGTACACTTCCATCAAGTTTATTATGGCATGCTAGACTTGGACATTTGAACTATGACAGACTCCACTTGTTGAAGAAAAATGGTGTTTCTGGTTTTCCTACAATTCCTAGGAAGATTAAGCAATGTGATTCTTGCATTCTAGGAAAGCATAGAAAACAGTCCCTTCATGATTCACACTCTAGAGAACATAGAAAACTTGAACTCATTCATTCAGATTTATGTGGTCCAATGCCTGTCCCTTCTACAAATGGAAATAAATATATGATGAGATTTCTTGATGAATACACCAGAATGTGTAGGGTTTATTTATTAAAGAACAAATTTGATGCTTTTCAAACATTCAAGAACTTTCATGCATGGATTGAAAATGATGCACAATCTCATATTGGCTCTATTCACATTGAATGGAAAAGAATACACTTCAAATGAATTTGAAAACTATCTTCGCCAACATGGGATCAAACATCAAACAATTGTGCCTTATAATCCCCAATAGAATGGTGTAGCTGAAAGAATGAATAGGGAAATCTTAAATATTGTACACTCCATGCTGTTCTTCAAAAATGTAAAAATGATGTTTTGAGTTGATGCAATTCTATGTGCTGTATATATAAAGAATAGATGTCCATCTAATGCTATTAGAAACAAGACTCCTTATGAAACGTGGTATGGACACATTCCTTTGGTAAACCATCTTAGGGTCTTTGGTTCCACTTCTTATGCCTTGATACTAAAGGTACATAGAAACAAACTTGGTGCAATAAGTCGTAAGTGTATCTTCCCAGGGTATTCGAACACCTCCAAAGCATATTGTCTCTATGATGAAGTCAACAAAATGTTTCTTGTATCTAGAGATGTAATCTTTCTTGAATCATCCAAAAATGACAATGTTGTTGAAAGGCAACTTGATCACTTGGATAGATTCACAAATGCAAAATCATTTCAAGAATTTGATAATCTAATTCCACATCTTTAACGGGAGATTCCTATACGAGATAAACCTATGGAATCTTCTTCTGAAGCACTCTCTTCCCTAGGTGAAACTCCGACAACAGATGATACTTTGAGTGATGTGATTGATAGAATTGGGAGACTCAATCTTGATTCAGTCCCAACTCAATCAACGGAGCAACCTGGACCATCTGAGAAAGGTCCCCCAAAGTGGTTGACAAAGACACTTGAAAGTGCTAATCCTGATGAGGTTGGAAAGACAGGAACTAGAAATTCAAACCGGAAAAGTGGAGGTGATGTAGATGACTCTTATTCACCTATTGATATGGATGTTTCTTATAATTGTTAATTGAATTTATGTACAGATTTTGAACAAAATTCCTTCAAAGGAGCTGCTTCTCATGATGAATGGAGAGAAGCAATGAAAAAGGATTATGACTCCCTGATAAAGAATGGCACTTGGAAGCTCGTTAATCTTCCATTAGGAACTAAACCAATTGGCTGCAAGTGGGTCTACAAGAACACGTATAAATTTCATGACTCACTTGACAAGCACAAAGCCAGGCTTGTGGAAAAAGGTTTTGTATAGAAGGAAGGGGTCGATTATGAGGAGGCTTTTCCCCCACAACGAAATGGGCTACCATCCAGAAAATATTTTCCCTAGCAGCTCAGAACGGTTGGAAAGTCCATCAAATGGATGTAAAAACTGCTTTCTTGAATGGAGATCTAAAAGAAAATATTTTTATGTCCCATCCTAAAGGATTTGCTATGAAAGGACATGAAAATAAAGTATGCAAACTCATGAAATCCTTGTATGGCCTCAAACAAGCACCATGAGCTTGGTATGAAAAACTGACTGAGTATCTTTTGAAACTCAAGTTCAAACATTATGATCTTCATGATGCAACTTTGTTTGTCAAGAAAGTTGGAAAAATAGTTCTATATCTTGTGGTATATGTAGATGATATTTTAATGAAAGGGAACAATGAAAGCTACATTGCATCCATAAAGAAGGAATTGAAGAAAGGTTTTGACATGATTGATTTGGGCTATGTTCATTACTATCTTGATATTGAAGTAACTCAATATCTGAAGTCCATATTCCTCTCTCAAAAGAAGTACATTGGAGATCTGTTGAACAGGTTTGGCATGACTTAATGCAATCCCCTGGCTACTCCAATGGAATAAAGCTTAAAGCTCACATCCATTGAAGGAAAAGAATTTGAGGATGCAACAAAGTATAAACAACTTGTAGGAAGTCTCAACTACCTAACTACTACCAAACTAGACATTTCGTTTGCTATTGGAATCCTCTCTAGATTTATGCAAAAGACTTTTTGGGCACATTGGTCTGCTGCAAAAGGATTTCTAAAGTACTTGAAGGGAACTCAAGACTTTGGAATCATGTATACACAGGTGGGTGACTACAGCTTGATTGGATACTCTGATTCAGACTTTGATGGAGACAAAGAAACTGGGGTATCTACTTCAAGTTATGCTATGAGTCTTGGATCAGGAGTTGTCTCCTGGAGATCACGCAAACAATTAGTTCCAGCAGATTCCACAATAGAGGTAGAATATGTCGCATCAGCTGAGGCAACAAAAAAAATTGTGTGGCTTAGGAAAATTCTTAAAGATTTGCAGGTAAAACAAGTACAATCGACTCCACTCATGATTGAAAATACCTCTGCAATAAAGTTGGCCAAGAACCCAAAGTTCCATGATCGAACAAAGCACATCAATATTAAATATCATCTGATTCGACATCATGTTGAGGCCAAAACAATCCATCTCCGTCATCATTCCACTAATGAGAAAATTGCAGACATCTTCACCAAAGAACTTGGAAGAGAAAAGCTTGAAAGATTTAGAACGATGCTTGGACTCACCAACATCCCTTCATATTAAGGGGGGAATGTTGACACCTAATCAGAGGGATTGGGTGTACAATTGTAATTAATATAAATAATAGATAAGATAGAGAGTCATCAGGAGATGAACTGAATAGTCACTCCCTCTTGTATATAATAATGAACAACCTGAATGAATATCAGAGTTTTGATTTCAAGAGTTACCTCCTGGTCTAACAATTTTAGAGTTTTGTGTTCTCCAACGATAAATTCATTACAAAAGTAGGAGCTCATTATCAAATCAATAATTTAGGTGTAAAATTTTCCCTTATTGATTCATGGAAATACACATTAATCATGTCAAAGCACAAGAGAATGGTTCAGATTTGGAGGTGTTGAACACAAATGTAGTTTATCAATTAAATAATTTAATATTAATATTAAATTAATAATAATACTCTCAATGTTTACTCTTAAAAAAGTTGTAGCCAGTGGCAAACTTTCCTGTGAGTTGATCGTAGAATTCATTTGGATTGAACAATGTGAGATAATGTCGTTGCACATCGGTCTTGCAGGTTCAGGCTTAAATCATGGTATGAATGTGTGATCCAGTGTTCATTGAAAATTACTTGCATGGAAGGAAAATCAATTAATTGTGGACAATCTTTTGCAGGAAAGGCCAGGCATCTTGTATACCTTAATTTGGTCACTCAGCGATTTACATAATGTTGTTTTTCGAAAGCATACTGCTTTTCTACTCACTCAATAAGTGATATCCGCAGAGCCACACCCATTCCAGACATCAATGATGCCAATTCAATCACGGTAATTTTAAATGACGTTCCTTTATGGTGCATTTAAGGAAACACTCCAACAATTGCAATATAGATAAATCCACCAGTCGTGATCCCTCTATCGATGATGAATGTGCTGTATCTTTTCCTATTGACAGAGCCAACCAATGTAGTTCCTGCTAATGCTACCCATGTTGATGAGAAATTGAAGAAAAGTTCTTTGAATACCATGAAACCTATTCCAAAATCTCCCAATCTCCTGACAAAGCTCATGTGTAAGAAAAAATAGCGTTCGCCACCAACTACCAATTGATCCATGAAGTAGGAAGGCACTTCCTAGAGCCATGATGCCATCACATCTGGAAAATTATGCAATCCATTGAAAACATATTCAAGTAACCAATCATAATTCCAAACATATACCATTGCAAAGTATATAAACCTCGCCTGCTGCTCCCTATATACTCTGACCCAATTCCCAATTAATCCACAAGAAAAAATGTAATAGCAAGAATCAGAATAAAAACTCATTCTATAATCTGTTTGAATGCATCATTGTGGTATGAGAATGTTGCGAAATTCAACCTAGTTGATTTGAGTTCGAGTATCGAAACATTAACACAAATACCAATCAAAAAACCACATCAAATGATTTTTGGTTTATCTGGGCAGTTTGATAAAAACAATTCTGCTTTTCATGACTATGTCTAAACAACAAATAAAATAAATATTAAGAAATGTGTTTTTTTCATCCTAGTGAGTCCATCAGCAAGGAAATTAAAATATTACTGCATTGGCTAAACCTACAGGTTAAGATTCTTTTAAAATGAAAACCTAATCGACAATATTTTGTCATGCGGGAGTGCAACGAATTCCAATAATTTAACTTTCTATTTACGGGTGTTTGTATAAAAACCTGGCATGTTGTTCCGGCATGGTCCTGGAAACATATTAGGAACACAATAGATGCAGGAACAATTGAAGTTGTCATAGATGATTCTCTGATGTTAATCAAAATCCACTCCCATAGGTTTCCATCCATTCAGCACACATTTGAAATTTTGAATTCATGGAGTCGATTTGGACGAGGGGAGGATAATGCAAACCGTAAGGCATTTCTATCATTGAATGCAGCGATAAGTGGATGCATGCCGGCCATTTGGCATTTCATGAATGCGGCCATGTTTCACAAGCTAGAGAAAACAATGTTATATTGGAAAAACTTACATTATAAACTAAATTGGGATAAGCCAATGGACATGTGGCCATGTTTCATAATTCAAGAGCCTTCTAATAAACATGAGACTTTTCAAAATAAGTTATGCACAAAACTTATTTTCATTAATCTTCGTAAGTGGTCAATTATTAATGGCATCATTAAATTTTTAATTATAGTTTGATAAAAAAATAATTTAAACCTGGTTTAAATACTTGATTCAGATATCATTTTCAATTTCATTTATTTATTTTTTTATAAGTAAAACTGATATATTTATAAAAACATAATATACAGAGAGGCTCTTTCTTCAGTGGCACTGGGTCAACTGTATGATCATTCTGTGCAAAAAACCTTGAAGTCATGACTGCCCCAGATGGGGAAACTAGTCTGAGTACAAAAAAATTATTGTTCATTTTACGCTCGCAAGGGTTGTAGTTCCAAAATTTCAAAATTTCTATCCAAAAACAGTGAAATCTACTACTTAACTCCAAAATTCCCCTGTAAATAGACAAATGGGAATAAAAAAGCAAGATTTTCTTCACCCGAGTTGGGGACAACACCAGAAAACAACCCGACAGGAAACAAGGCAAAAAGTGACAAGTATCAGAACTTATCAGAGATGGAATCAAGGCTCGCCACGTAGCCTGGCCAGCAGTTGCAAGGTATCTTCAGTAGGCTCTTCCTCCATGACTGGACACCATCCATACTCCTCAGAGCTGGCCTTCACTGCATGTCCGCCACCTGCCCTATCCTCAGTTTGAATGCCCTTATCCTTACGGATGGCATCGCTTCCCATCATTTGTTGTTTGCTACTAGATGGGTTGATGTTATCTTTCGGTGCGTGGTAGGTGCTCGGCTCCCCTGGATTGAAGTTGGAAGGATGGACTAGGTCGATTTCTCGGCTGAGTGAAAGTTCAGGAGAGGAAGCGGGGATTTCCCTGAAATTCATCGAGATGGTTGTTATTATGAGCAGTTTGTTCAAAGCACTTTGAAAATGGAAGTGCGCTTGTTGGGAGGGAGCAGAGGTCACTGCTTGCTGGGCGAATTTCTCCCGAACGACGAGCCTCTCTGGTGCTTAATCTGCCACTGCCACTTCGAGTGTCCAGATATCTGCCAATGGAGTGAAAATTGGAGAGTCTAGGGGAAGGGGAAATCGAAGGGGAGGTAGAGATAGAGGGGGGCCAAGACCAAAGAGAGTGGCTCCCCCCAACGGCCACCATGTCTGCTCCTCATTCTGTGACGTTGTCGCATGATTCTGAGAATGGGAGACTACTGAGAGCTGTTGAAAACAGGTTCCAGGGTCAATCCAAGAGCTGCAGAAGGAGAGAGGGAGTGGTCTGGAGAATTCAAAAGTGAGCTAGCAGAAAGGGCAGAGAACTCAAAGAGCAGGTGGCATAATGAGGACTGGGAGAAAGGGTTACCATTGCCTAGGTCAATGCAGCAAAAGATCCTGCAATGTCTTTCGGTGGCTGTGCGGAGATTCGGCTCTGTAACAATGGGATGATAGGAGAAATTGAGAGGCTGAATGGGGTAATGAGGGGGATTCTGATCCATATCTCTATAAATTCTGGGAATGTCTCGAATTTCCCAGCTAGTTAAAGGCACCGTCCTGTGAGCCTGAACTTGTCATGAGATCACACAAGTGAAAGCGCAGGTGGACACATGGATAAGCCACCTGCTTATCCGATTGCTCATGCACATTAAATTGCTATCTGCCACTCGCATCTGGGGGATTTTCAATTTCATTTATTAATGGAGTAACAAAAATTAATCAACTACATAATTAAAATGCCTAATTCCAATAATGACATGTGTATATTGATGTAAATATAACTATTATTCCATTAGACCAATATTGTAATTTATTCCTAGGACGATATGAATATTTATTTATTCGGTTCGACCAATATTGTAATTTATTCATGAGATGATATGAATATCTATGTATCTTTGTCGACATCACCACTTACTGTTTATCAAACATTTAGTGTTTTTCACTATCAAAAGGCCCTAAACAGATGTCCACTGCAGATTTGCAGAATATCTAGAAATATAACTATTAGGAGAGGTGTCACACAAGTCAAAGCATCAAATTATAGGGTATTTCCTAAATTTTCAATATACAATCCAGATATTTTTGTTGATTTCTAAGCAGGACAGAAAGGGTGATCCATTGATCCAAATCTGTAATTCACTTATTGAAATAGGAGAGCGTTATAATGGAGAAATATGCTTTAGATATATCGCATTTACAGTGCAGTAGTATGTTTTTCTAGTATATATGATTGTAAATCGATTATGGGTTTTGAAATATTTTAAAAGTATGATGTATATCTTATCTAATGCTAAATTCATCCATTTATAAGATTATATAAACCTTTTGAGTATTTCGCATTTGAAAATATTAAAAATATGACTACATAATATCATATCACTCAGCCGAAACCCTCTGTGATTCTGGGTTATTGTTATCCACCCCTTTTATCTGAAAATGAAAGTTAAAATATCGAGTTGAAAGGTATGTTCCCATAGTTGTCAAAAGATTGTTCCAGCTCACCACTTCAAGCAGAGTCTAATACTTAGAATTTATATTTCATCATTTTTAGTCCCCGCGTAATGGGACTATAGTAATTTGTTTAGATTTTAATATTAGTTAGTGTTTATTTTAAGATAAAGTTTTGTATCTGTATTTATAAAATACAGTTGTTTGAATCACATTGATACAATGATTTGATGGACCAATCAAATAGTTTGATGATATTATTTGACTTCTTGTCGAGGTAAAATGGCTAGATAGGCTATCTTCTTCATATAATTTTTGGAATTGATAAGTGTTTGGAATTTGTATTTTCAAAACCAAAACTAATAAATGTTAGTTATTTTTCCATAATATTTGGTTCCTATTATGGTTCGTAAAACATTGGTTTGTAAAACATTGTCTATGGTTAGTACACATGGAACACTACATGGCTGTGTGCAAGTACAGGTGTGGTGGTGTCTATAGCTGGGCTTAACTAAAGCCATTAACCTTAGCTTTCAATCTTTGCTCTCTCATCCAGTGTATTCTCTTCACCTTGTAGGGTTACTGCATGCTCTTCACCTTGCAGGCTTAGTGCATATGCTTTTTTATCATAGAGGATATGCTTTTTGATCTTGGTGAGCCAAAACCATGGTGCTTTTTCCTGTTGTTCCCCTCTATTCACCCATATTTATCTCTAACGTATCCATATTTATCTCTAATGTATCTATGTGCCTTTGTGCCTCTCTATTATTTGTAGCTTTGTGTCTCTCTCTATTCTCTGTATGCATGATGCCCATAAATAAACATCTTTCTGTATTCGTCCCTTCTTCGCATGGAAACAACGGTGCAATAACACCTTCACCGTGCACTATGGTACAAAAGCACATAGACCCTGCTCTGTCTCATAATATGGTGGTGCCACCCGAATACTCGAATGAATAGCCATCATTGTTCCATTGGAAATCTAATAGTGCCACCTGAATTCTTGAATGAATAGCCATCCCTGTTCTGTTGGATTTGTTTTCATTGTGTTGATATTCCAACCTCTTCTTCTTATCGTTAGCTTTGTGAAACAACATAATTTCCCTTCGCTTTTCTCAACAACATAATTCCTTTGCATCAATTTTTGGAAAACATGTTGGACAGGTCCTTGCCTATTGATGCGAGTAGCGACAAAGTTAAGGTTGAGGTGTTCGACATACAGGGAACGCAGATAATGTGTCAATTTTGGTAAGAAAACTATTGTAACCGAAATATTCAATGACATAAGATACATCTTTATATATCGATAATATCAATTTTATTTACATTTTTTATGCAAGGATGGTTTGAATTCTTGTTGGTACAGTTGGTCTTGCTGGTGCTTCATGATCGACTGTTGGGCATGGAATCCCCCCAAGGCATGTTTTGGGGCTTAAAGCCCATGTTTTGACCAAGTCTTTTGTAAAAGCTCTGCGAATTGCGGGCGCAAAACGCGAAGTTATAATAGAGTCACAGGGTTGTCCGCCCTAGTTTTTGTAATGTAATTTCGGCTTGATAGACCTACCCATGGTCCGTGGACCATGGGATTGTATAAATAGAGTGAGGCTCTAAGTGTAGAGGATAACGAAGAATAGACGAAGATGAAAAGTCTAAGTGATTGAGTCGAAGTGAAAAGTGTGTCTGTGAGTCGTAGAGTAGGAGAAGGCTCCGTAGTTGAGTGCACAGAGGCCTAGTAGTCTGCATCTGAGTGCACAAACCCCTACAGCTGAGTGCATATGGTAGTTGAGTCTGTAACCATTGAAAAAATCAATAAATAGAAATTTTACCATATCTATGTGCATCTTTTCTTGTTTAATATAAATGATTGGGTATAATTTGCAAGTATTACTGTTTATACGCTGCACGAACTTATTTGAATGTTTAGCTAATTATAACATAAGACATCCAAGTACACGAAGGTAATTAACTGGTATAAGAAGATAAGTAAGATCACACTAAGTGTGGCTCTAGCAGTGCAGAAGCTCCACAGTCCCTGGTTAGGGCTGCGCGAAGACAATATATCAGGGTGTAAAGTACAAAGAAGTGCACGGAGTGACTTGTATGCAGGGATACCTGATGAGACCACTCGAACCCCTTAGCACATATCAAGGGTACGAAAACCTAGTTCCAGCACCCTCCCATACTACTTCGAGTGAGACCTCAGTCTGCAGTCCTTGGACTGTTGCTAAAAGAGCCAGTAGTACTAGGATTTTTTTGGCTAATTAACTTCGAACCTGGTTCAGGGCCCAACAAGCCAACAAATGGTTCTGTTGCTGGGATCGAGATCTGCATAGAGATGTCTAATGTTGTATCAATGAAATTCGAAAAAGAAAGGAATTGAATATTGGTTGGACAGGAAGATTCACGAGTTCGTGACGCGGGAAAATAGGAATTTGCGGCTATCAAAGGAAGAGTGGTTAGAATGCTACTTATATACAGAGATCCACAAAAGTTTCTTTGTATCCTTCCCCACTGAGTTTTACGAGTGGATCGTGATGCTAGCAGGTAGCCAAGGAAAGTGTAAACTCAAAAAACCTATTGTGTGGACTCTAGATTGGTACGCAGACTAGAAGTATCGAAAGATAAGATCATGCATGCTGTCGATCACTGGATTGATCGAATCATAGGAGGATTCATCGTAGAATTCGCCGTAGATACTTCAGTCAGTTATAGCGAGGTGGAATGACGCTTCCTCAAAGGGCCGCGACGTATGTTAACTCTTTAAACACTTGGATTAAAATGCTACTGAGTGAAAAGAGGGTTGTGCGAAAAAATTGATGTTTGGGGCTATGCAAAGCTAGAAAATTTATAGAAATGAGGGTTTCATATAACTAGAAACTAGCCCCTTGATTTTACCTCTGCAAAGGGATGAAGAAGAGCTCGCGCAGGTCTCACCAAGAAGTGCAATCAATCTAATAAGACAGAGAATTCCATGCATACCTGTTATAGACATTTTTGGGCACTACAACCCCAAGCATAAATGTCCATAACCAAGGGCTCCTCAGTCCCTAAAGGTGTTGTTCCAACCCCTAAAAGAACAAGGTCAACTGATTACAGCTTCTCCCAGAGGTTCTCCATGAAAAACCACTCAGAACTGGTCAAAACTCGACCATTTCACCTACTCCATAGGCAAAGTGCGTTACATCCCACCTAAATACACACAGTAGGTGCGTTTCATGTCAAAAAGCCCTTCTATGGGGTGCGATGGGCGAGAAGGGACAAATGGCAGGGTCGATCCGCAAGGTGGAGAAGCATGGAATCTTCTAGAAATTTCTCCTGTGATACTTGCCTCTCTGAATTCGACCAGGGATGAGTAAGAGAGCATCAATCTCCAAGTGGAATCAAGAACTATCAGAGGGGAGACACTAATCAAATATCAAAAGCTGACTCACCTCCCTTGCAGACATCTATATATGGATCCCTCATCCCAGAGATCCGAAGGCTGGAATTTTGTATCTTGTAAGGAAGTGTTGTTGGTTTATTGGTGCAATATCATAGTGTTGGGTGATCTAAGCTTTTCATGAGGTGAAGAAGGACTTCTTTCTGAGAGGATGATGCTGGGTCAGAACAATTGGTTGTAATTCTCTTGGCTCTTTCTTGATTATCAATAAAGCTATTCAATTTTGCCTCCATACACTTGTGTGATTGATGTTTTATGCACTTGTATGGTTAATATGCATCTCATCCTATATTGCTTATGATAATAGATCTATGTTCTCGTACAGTGTTATGCTGCTTTGATTCTATAGGTACTCCGTGAAGCTGGGTATACAAGAAAGCTAGTACCAAAGGATTATCAGAAGAGAGAGGAATCGAGCAAGGAACCAAGCATAAGACAGAGGTTGGTCTCCTTTATTCTTCTCTCATCTATCTATCATAAAGGAAAACGAAAGTAGTTTTAAGTTTGTTTGTTTCTAAGGTAGCTACCAGCCTTAGTGGGATTAGCAGCTCTGCATAGACACTATTCCCAGTAACGAAATGGCGACTCCGCTGCGGAGTGAGTAGATTGTTTGTTCATCTACATTTTTTTAATTTATAAACTTATAGGCGGAGACTGAAGTCAAGCCAGCTAGCCTTCCAACTGCATTTTCTATGCGAGTGCAAAGTAGATCAATGCTGCTTCAGTCAATCTCCGGGTTTTGTTTATGAATTAAAAAATTGATTTACAAGCTCTCTAATTGCCCTTGTGGTGGCTCTAGTAACCTCCTTAGATCTACCCCTGTGATTGATTTACTGATTACCACTTGCTCGGCCAAAATCCCTGAACTGAACTGCAAACTGTGACCCAGAACCCAATCAAAGTCTCGTCCCTGGTCCAGTGCACTGTCTGTTCTGTGAACTTCAAACGTAATGCAATTCGCGAGTGTAGTAGGTGCGTTGCATTTCAGTTTCACTATGTTACAGGTGCGTTGATCAGACAAGGCCTTGTTCCTAAATTTTGGTTTCTGTGTTCATTCTTTTCAGCTCTATTCAGGAGTTTTGCTGCTTGTAGTCAGTACACCTCTGTTTGAAACCCGTTTCGTTGCTGTTATTCTGCCTCCATTGTGCAAAGAACTGTAAATGTTTTTATGTATTTTTGAGTCATTTTCAATTCTCCTTTACAAAGAAGTAGCATAATTGCACTGTCGTTTCTTGATTTGAAAGTGTCGCAAGTGGCGTTTTCAGTGATAGAAGAGAATCTGATTGTTCTTGATAGTCGATTACCCTGTTACTATTGTATTCGATCTGAATTAGTAGTATTTCTAGTGTCGTAAGCAAGTTTTCAATTCCAAATCACAAAGTGTTGTCATTGTCCCCATTTTGTTTTGGAAAGAAACTTGTTATTAATTGTCGCTTTGAAAAATAATTCAAATTTGCGCATTAGATTTCTTTTTATCATTTACACATTAAGAAGGCTAAAAAAAAATACATGCATGTGCATTTGCATTTACACTGATTGTCGGTTTGATTTAGGACAGTGCATATAGTGTGTGCTCTTTGCTCTTTGTTGAAAGAATGCCATCTCTCTTTCCTTAGTAGCTAGGATTTTTGTTTGCAAAAAGAAGACTAAACGACTGTTTATCATCTTAGATTGCATTTTAGGAATTGTACATTTACATCACGCGGTGAACCTGAAAGGAAAATTTCTTAAGCAAGATCAACTATAAAATAAATTTAATGAATCTAAAAATGCTTTGGAACCTAACGCACAACATCTAGAAGTCTAGGCTAGAGACATATTCCGGCGTTGTAAAGCCTGGTAACTGTTGCTTTCACTGTTGGTTGGGTGATTCCTCCACTTTGAGACGATAAGTGCTAGTACGGACTTGTGTTCCCACGTACCATCGAGTATATTTTGGGAGACCACAATAGGCTTAATCCTTTATCCATAGGAAGTTATGTCTGCTGCCTATCGATCGCAATGCATTGAACACAGCATTCGGGAAGATTGACTGCCGTACCGTAAAAAGTATTCTGCAGTTTTGCGCTTGGTTTGGTAATCCCTCTGTCTAGATTTCCAGAGCAGTCCCTTTCGATCCTTTTGAGACTCCTTAATAGAAAAGGTCCATCTGAGCACTTGTCACTTCAGGCTCATTAAAAATCGAAGGCAACTAGAGTCATATTTTGTTTTTACTCGACTCTTAAAAATTGAAAAAACAAGTTGCGTCAAAGCATCTAAAATTCATCTAATTTGGAAACATACCTCCCCTTGATTTTTAGTTGATCGAGTAATCTGCAATCATGGAAGAAAGTCAATTGAAACCCCGTCGTTCACGGAGGCTTACGAGTCAACCGTCTTTGTCTCCGGAATCGAAACTGTTATGGACAAAGCGAACTCATTTAACCGGTTCCAAATACCCTGGTAAAGTTAGAATAAGTGTTCCAACACCATCAGAGACTCCGGTTACTCCAAACATTTCTGGCAACCCTGCCTTTACAGAAAAAGTTCAGCAACCACGGAAGGACAGTAGCACTGATCCTAGTGTGAGGGTAAACACTTGTGTTACTGGACCAGTTCCATCTACAACTGATTCGAAGGGTGTTATTCCCCAAGAATCTGTCACTGCAGATCCCATACCTTCTTCGGCAACAGAAACATTTTATGGACCAGACGGTCTACCTCTTCCACCTGGTTTGATTGCTATAGAAGAGATTGTGGAGGATCCTCCATCTAGTACTCCATCGCAATTTGGAGTCGGGATCACTCTATATCCTGATCAGCTTTTAGCTGAATGGTTTATTAAGTCATTATTACCTTCCATTACAGAAGACATGGCAAAAGGAGGAGTCATCACTGAAGAGCAAGTTATTTCTCGTGCACAATATTTAGACTTGATTTATACTCAGTCTGGCACGCTCTACGATAAAATCCCTGACGCTCCCAGACCAGAATTTTCCATCCCTCCTCCTCCTAAATCGAATAATGACTCTCATGCCGGCGATGGCGTGATTGGTACGACAGACAAGAAATCAAAAAAGGCTACATCTAAAAAGGCCTGTAAGATTTCCAGTCAAAATGCAAATGAAAAACTTCTCGCCTCAGAGGTGAATGCCGTGTCGACCGACAAGGGCAAACAACTGAAGCAACCAGGGGGCAAGAAGAAAGGGAATAAGAAGAAACAGGAGGAGTCATCTCTTGAAAAATCTTCTGTAAACCCTTCTAGAAATAGGAAACCAAATAATCCATGCTTTATATGCGATGAGGATCATTGGACATCAGATTGTCCATATAAAGCTGAGCTTAGAAAATTCTTCAAGAATACAAAAACCTCGGTAGTAATAACTGATCCGTTTCCGAATCTAGGAACAAATATGGTTGCTAGTGACAATGCTTCCCGATCCCAAGTACTTATGATGTCTGTTTCGAATCACCAAAATGATGCTTTCATATCGACAAAGAATAAAGATTATGGGAATCCACAGCTGTCAAACAATAAGGCTAATGATCAACCTAGTAGTTCGACAACAACTTCGACCGAAGTTGTGCCACACATCATTCCTGAGCTAACGATAAAGCCGCCAAAGGGAGTAGTACACAAATCAACATTTAATCCTCTTGCTAGAGCAGCACATCATTATAATATAGTAGGGGACTTGGCCCAATTGCCTTTTCCTATGTCGACACTTGAGGTACCACAAAATAGCCCCTCCCAAAAGTAAGCTTTATTATCAGCAATAGGTGGGATTGACCCAATGGATTCCAATCTTGTGGCCGTTGATCGTAAAGGATATGACCCTCAATTACAGGCTCAAATAGGTTTCCTTATTCAAGTGAAAGCCCTCAACAAAACTGTTCATCGAACAATTATTGATGAGGGGGCATCTACATGTATTATGTCGATGAGTTGCTGGAAAAATTTAGGCTCACCACCCTTGTCGAGATCATCAACGATGTTAAAAGCATTTTATGGACGATCATACACTCCATACGAGATTTTAAGTAACTTTCAAGTTGAATTGGGGGACAAAATAGTAGAAATTGATGTTGAGTTTATTGATGAAAACCTCGATTACAACATCCTACTGGGAGGGCCCTGGATTTATGCTATGGCTGCAGTTGTGTCGACATACTTTAGGAAGATTGCATTTCCCTTTCAAGGATGAATTACGATCGTCGACCAACCAACATTTCTCCCAATACTTCACAAGTTACGGGAAGCATTCAGATGATCCACGGAAGCCCTAATTCGCTCCAAAATATTGGAGTAGGCCTACTAAAAGACCCTACATTGATGGGGACTTTTGCCCTACCACCTCCAAACAATCTGGCAGAAGTGGCAACGGTGGGAACCTGCAATATGATATCTTCTAGATTCAGAAGATTCCTGAACATTTTATCAGCATGGATCATCGCCCTAATAGAAATACTGTAGCAAGCAATTTTCTTGGCCTGGGGGGCAAACCCAAATCAATGCTCATCGAGTGTTTGGATAGATAGGTCTAAGGAATATGGTACCTCTTCATATCCTTGGTCGCATGAACATTCTACAGACAAAGGAATAATTCAGTTAATGATGTTAGGAGAGGCACCATGGGAAGATTACCACCATATTCCCATCTTCCGTATTACCACGAAGATTATTCTAGTGACCTTAATCATCCTTCAGTTTTTGATTTTCTATCAAATCAAGTCTTTCGAAGATCTCGAAGGTGAACCTTCATTCCAACCACCTCGTTGAATGCAACGAAGCTTGGGGGGCATGCACCTCGATTTGTGTTATTATACTAGGGGCATGCAAACTTATAACAAGCATAGTTTTTCATTTCAAGCTTGTGAAAACATGAAACTGAATATGAGCAGTGTTACCACAGGGTTCAAGCTCGTTAAAAAATAAACCCACCATCAAGCAGTTTTAATGCATAATTCAAGCTCGTTAAAAAAAAAACATAAGCGATGAGCAAGTGTTTCCCCCAGCGTTTAAGATCATTAAAAAATGAACCAATTTCCAGTAAATAACCATCGTGAATGTATTACTTCAGCCTTTAAAGCCTTGGTCGTGTTCTCATCGCCACCTCCACTTTGTATTGGCCGATCATTCACCTCCACTTGATTGTTTACCCCTTTTGAGGAACAGCTGCGAAGAGTGATCATGTTAGCCATCCTTGTAACACTATCGTGATTGGAAAATTCCAAACCTTACCTGGAATCAGCTGCTACCCGAATTTATCACCCATTCCTCAAAGACGAGTCTCCTTTAAGCTCTTTTCAACTGACTCATAAAATATGAAAAGATTGTCGAGCCATTGGCCTCTCCAGCTCGTTAAAGTGACCGAAAGTGTTATCCCTCCTTTAGATTTTAATCTTTTTGGACCTGAGGGATTATTACACAAAACGATCGAGCGCTTGTCTTGTTCGGCTCGTTAAAAGTACCTAAAATTCATCCCTTCTGTATTATTTTATACTTTTTCGGACTTAAGGTATTAGATGACGAAAATGGATTTCTTGGATTTTCCTTTACGTCCCTTTTCAAAATCTCTAAAATTGAAAAGGACCGAGTTATCTTTGTCGTTAAACTCGTTAAAACCTAATAGCGACAAACTTGTCCATAATAGACAAGAACGAGTTTCGCTATCGCTAGGCTCATTAAAACATAGCGATGGGTTTTCCCGCAGCGAAAATTATAGAACAAGCATATGTTATCCTCCTCAAGCTTGACAAAATTAAAGAGGTACTGGTCAGCAATGACTGGGGAAAAATTGGGAAGAAAACTTGAAAAAACTTTGTTGGTAGCAAGTCGCTCTTGAACATGACACTTTCACTCCGCATCCAAGTCGGGTTGGGTTGTTCCATTCACTGGTCACATCACCATGGTTCCATCACACCATCCACATTTGGGGTTAATTCTACCAATCCATCATGTAAGTGTCGTTGATATGTTCAAGAGAAGTTGCTCAGAGAATTCACCTGTGTCTCACCCAATGCAATACATTTACGCTCCATTCTTTCATGACTGCCACCCTGAACCTTATATCACCAGATCGTTTTCACCTCCATTAAAATCATTTGCTCCGTCTGTGTCATTGATGTGGGATTCATTAAGGCCCTCCTATGACGGAACGCTTCTTGTTGACATCAACTCATTATCCAAGAAGTCGATCTAGGAACAACCCTTTCAGTACTTTGAAGTTTGCATGCCATAATGGCAAGTTTCTCACTTTCGGCGACAGGTTTAGATCAATGGCCTTCGACCGAAAGATTTTGCGTGGTGTTCAACGCCAAGTCCTTTATTCACACCACGTAAATTGTACTGTAGTACCTTGAGGGTCATCATCATTATCGGTGATTCATCTCGCGCCTGTTAACGACTTACATCATTGGCTGGTAATTAGGCGATGTCTTTCCATGTTCGACTCCAGAACATCTCTCACATGGATCAACTTTTACTTTGAGTGAAGATCAAACGAGATTGAAGACCCCGGATCTAGTTTCATCCATCTGGGCTGCGATATATATTCAGGAAAATAAAGACATCAAATGTACATCATTGCTGCACAGATAATCATCCAATCTAAGGGAAGATGGCTCTACCAGAATCATCAGTCTACACTCAGATGATTGTCTGTCTCATGTACATGAAAAAATGAATTTATAAAGCTGAGCATGGGAATGCCCGCCTTAGCTAGATCATGAAAATATTATGAAGATAATGTATTGTATTGTATCTTATTACAGGTCTCCTTCCAGCTTGAAAGAACTTCGGATCCTCATGATAAAGCATTTCACCCGACATCAAAAAGATTAACGACCTCATGCTTTAGGGGGCAACTATTATAGACATTTTTGGGCACTGCAACCCCAAGAATAAATGTCCATAAACTAAGGGATCCTTAGTCCCTAAAGGTGTTGTTACAACCCCTAAAAGAACAAGGTCAACTGATTACAGCTTCTCCCAGAGGTTATCCATGAAAAAACACTCAGAATTGGTCAAAACTCGACCATTTCACCTGCTCCATAGGCAAAGTGCGTTGCATCCCACCTAAATACACACAGTAGGTGCATTGCATGTCAAAAATCCCTTATATGGGGTGCGATGGGTGAGAAGGGACAAATGGCAGGGTCAATCCGCAAGGTGGAGAAGCATGGAATCTTCTAGAAACTTCTCTTGTGACACTTGCCTCTCTAAATTCGACCAGGGATGAGTAAGAGAGCATCAATCTCCAAGTGGAATCAAGAACTATCAGAGGGGAGACACTAATCAAATCTCAAAAGATGACTCACCTCCCTTGCAGACATCTATATATGGATCCCTCATCCCAGAGATCTAGAGGCTAGAATTTTGTATCTTGTAAGGAAGTGTTGCTCATTTATTGGTGCAATATCATAGTGTTGGGTGTGTTATCACCTAGAATTTCAGTCCATGTACTACAGTCCATGTATATAATGTTTTCCCAAACAAATTTTTTTTCATTGTCATGTGTGGTGAATGGTTATGGTCTTGTGTGTGTTACTTAGGGATCATGTTTTAAAAAGGTATTGATGTGAATCATTACAAAAAACCGTTAGTCATCCTCCATCATAATTCTTTAAGGCATGTCATGTCTTGTTTGCGTCATTGGTCCTTTGCGCAGTTTCGCAGCGCAGTCTGATTGGCCAATTTGGCAGCGTAATGATGTTTCCGCCTTTTCGTAGCATGTGATTTATCAGCCATTTCGTAGCGAATTCTGTCCATTTATAGCTGTTTGCGCTACGGAATCGGGGATTCGGGGTTTCTGCAGCGCGTTTTCTTGAAATGTCAAGTCTGGGGGGATGAGTCATTAGGTCCGTCCATATGTTGTCAGTTAATGTCCTCTCCAGGTCATTATGGGTCATCATTCCGCTATGAGGTTCAAAACCACACACATAAATATCATTCAAAGTGATTTTATGATGTATGGTTGTATCATGATATTTGTTATTAGTGCGTGAACTGACTTGTTTGTATGACAAGATTATTGAAGCGAAAAGGAGCCCGAGTTTTCATTTAAAGGAGCTGATTGCAAGCGAGCCTGCATTCCAAAGTTTGAAGTTGCATTCTGAATTGAAGCCGCTGTTAGTTTTCTGTTCGAAAGTTTTCAAAGTAAAATGGAGAAAAGGGAACATCGATCCGGTAGGTGCCAAAGAACAGAACCAGTGGGGCTTGATATTACGTTAAAGGATGAAGGTGTAGCAAGAGCTTTTAAAAACGCTGGTTGCTGGAGGTTTTGTGAGAAGTTGCAAGGAGGGCACGCAGAGGTAACAAAAGCTTTTGCATTGAATTTTACTGGTTTAAACTCTAAGGTGTCAATGCTAGAATTCCCTGTATCCCCAGAAGCCATTTCTAATGTGACTGAGATCCCTAGAGGTGGAAATGAATGGTTCAAAAATTTTAAATTCGACATGAGCCCATGTAAGGAATTTTTGAAGGAGCCTTATGTAAATGAGGATCTCACGAAAGTTGTGCCAAGGAGTTACGTGAAGGAACATTTTGCCCTGCTCCTCACATGCATCCAAAAGTATTTAACATGCGAAGGGAGGTATAACAAAGTTTATTCATATCATTTTAAACTTTTGTTACATTTCACAGGCAAAGCATCAATTGATATCCCTTTCTACTTATTCAGAAGCCTAAGTAAAATGTGTGATAAAATTCAGCTGAAAAAAGATGACTGTGAAACATCACTGTTCCATCATGGTTTGGTGAAGTTGTTAGTGTTAGATGGTTTGCAGAAGATTGGTAAAGATTGGGACTCCTTTATTTTTATGGCTGGCTTTCAGAGCAAGACGGGCCTTACTCCATTGCCTGTTAGGGAAAGGGAGAAAACAATTGAAGAACCTAATCTTGCTGAGATCAGAAAGGAGGTGAAAGATCTAAAGAAGTCCAAAACCAAGTTGAAGAAACCAGTGAAGCCTGTGGTGATCAAGGAGACACCGGAGACACCTAAATCATCATCAAAAGAGAAGGTCAAACAGAAGAAGGATGCACCTGCACCAAGTGAAGTTGAAAAGGTATCAAGAGTAAAAACCAGAGGTCAGTTAAGTAAGGAGAAGGGTAAGTCAATTGCTGTTGAAGAAAGTCCTATGTCAAAAGCTAGTTTAACTAATTTACTTGAAGCAATTGAACTTGAACAAGATCAGTCAGTGCAGATTGAGCCAATGGAGTTTGAGCAGGACCAGCCAGTGCAACCAATGCACATTGACTTAACCCAATCTTCACCAGAGAGCCTGAAGAAATCAAAGGCTTCGAAAAGGTTACGGTTTGAGGAGCCAAGTGAAGAATATGTGTTCAAGCCACGGAGGCCAATTACAAGAAGACAAATGAAAGAGGCCGAGAAAGTGCATAAAGAGGAGGCAGCTGTAAAAATGCCTAGTACAGAGTTTATTGAAGTTTTGACTAAAACAGTGCATGCAGCCAAGAGTAAAGACAAAAGTAAAAAGGTTATTATTAGCCAAGGAGGGAATGTCATAGCTATCAAGAACCAGGCAGGAAAGACCCAGGAAGAGGTGGCTCAGACAAAGAGTTTTTCTAGAGAACGTGCAATGAGATATGCTAGTTATAGAAGGGCTGTATTAAAATGCAACACAAGTCTACTGAAACAAGCTGGCTCAGGTTCTGATGTATTTTCGTGGATGATACCAGCACTTAAGCAAGCAAAGCACGTAAGAAAGCTGAACATGTGTCTGAGATCATAAAATAAGGCTTTGAAGGAAGAGGTTAGCAGTTTGAAGAAGAAGCTAGGTAAACTAGCTCACTGACTTGAGAGGAAAGGTACTTTTCAAAGTTTTGATAAATTTTGGTTCAACTTCTATCATTTTGAAGTTATTTAGGTCCCTAGCACCTGTACAAAATATCTGAAGAAATCATGAGTTTAAGCAGAAAGCGCTGCAAGATAAATATGTTTTGTTTTGACAAAAACAGTAGTTTCGTAGCGCGCTACGAAACTACTGTAGAACGCTGTTTTATAAGGAAACAATGAAATTTGATGATGAGGTCAGCGAATTTTGAAAGGAATGCTTCGAGGACAGGAGGGAGATTATACATGGATATCACAGCAGCTCAAATAGTGACAGGTGTGAATTTTGAAGAAAAAGTGAAATATTTTGTTTTTTGCTAAAGTTTTCTTAAAGGCACTTTATGACCGAAATACTAGGGTTCTGGTAAGGTTACCGAGATTTTGGTTAGCACACCTGTTCAGTCCACAAGGCATCCAGATCATGAGGCATATGGTGTTATGCGTTGTTATTGAAGGATTAAAGAGCTTGGAGCGTGGTCTTTAAATGGTGAAGAAGAATGGAAGACAGGGACCGTGAAAATAGGGTGTTCATGTTTACTAATTAATGAGCCATCTACACAGCTAGCACCCGAAGGCCAGCTCGTTCAGTGAATGTTCCTCAACATATCTCAGCCACAACAGAAATTGTACAGCTGTCAAGGATCCAAGGAGAATCATGCATACGAGGAGATAGAGTTGGACTTGCAATGTAATTAGGATTCTATGTATTTACAGCACAATACCTTATGTATTTAATAAGTTTGTTTAGAAATAGATAAGGTTAATTAATGGTAGATCATCGAGCTCTCCCCTCATGCTTGTTGAGGAGACTCAAGATAGTTTTAGTTTTGGTTTTCCTATATATAGTGAAAACTCTGATGTAAGTAGGGTTGGAGATTTATGAAAAAACAGAGTTTTTATCAGCTCATGTAAAAGACTTTGACAGTAATATAAAGATTACTTTTTCTTCCCAAGATTCATCATGTGTTCAATGCTCAGAATATGTGTGGTTTTTTCATTATCCTTTATGTATTTTACAGCTCACTAAATGTGCAATCACTCTGAATTCACCTAGTGCTCAGACTTCCTGTGTATATTTATGAGTTGTGCTTCTTTTGAGAAATGTTTTGAGTGTTAAACATTATATTCCTTGGCTTCCATGATTGAGTGATTAATAGTTTACTGCAGAAGTGTTTGACTCCATGAGCCCAATGGAAGAAGTGTTGTTTTGTTTTTCCAACCAGCTTTATTTTCATGAACTGTGTGAAGAGTTAGCCATCTGTTTTTTGTAATTAAGTCTTATCAAAAATCTATGAGAGAGCCCTCTCTGACTAAGGAGGCTAAGCGTTAGTCTAAAGCCTGGTTGAAATAGTTACATGAGATCTTGCTAGGTAGCAGCCCTTAGTACTGATTTTGTGATAACAGGGTGATCTAAGCTTTTCATGAGGTGAAGAAGGGCTTCTTGCTGAGAGGATGATGATGGGTCAGAACAATTGGTTGTAATTCTCTTGGCTCTTTCTTGATTATGAATAAAGCTATTCAAGTTTTCCTCCATACACTTGTGTTATTGATGTTTTATGCACTTGTATGGTTAATATGCATCTGATCCTATATTGCTTATGATAATAGATCTATGAGGATGATGATGGGTCAGAACAATTGGTTGTAATTCTCTTGGCTCTTTCTTGATTATGAATAAAGCTATTCAAGTTTTCCTCCATACACTTGTGTTATTGATGTTTTATGCACTTGTATGGTTAATATGCATCTGATCCTATATTGCTTATGATAATAGATCTATGTTCTCGTATAGTGTTATGCTGCTTTGATTCTACAAGTATTCCGTGAAGCTGGGTATACAAGAAAGCAGGTAGCAAAGGACTATCAGAAGAGAGAGGAATCGAGCAAGGAACTAAGCGCAAGACAGAGGTTAGTCTCCTTTATTCTTCTCTCATCTATCTCTCATGAATGAAAATGAAAGTAGTTTTAAGTTTTTTTGTTTCTAAGGTAGCTACCAGCCTTAGTGGGATTAGCAGCTTTGCATAGACACTATTCCCAGTAACAATACCCCCCCATCCATGCCACCACTAGTTTCGCCGTCTTCACCCCTATCTTCGCCCATACCACCCCCGCCACCACCGCGAATTAGTATGGCAAGTGCGATAAAGTTACCAATGTTCAAGGGAGTAGGGAATGAAGATCCAAACCAATTTTGATTTGTGATAAAAGTTGTATGGAAAGCACAAGGTGTCAGAGATGACAATATAAAGATGGAAACGTTGGTCACCGCCCTGAATAATGGCAGACCGAACCAGTACATTAATCATTCCAATGACAATCCAAATGTGGGGATCGTAGATATCCAAGCGGCACTGAACAAAGAATTTAGTAGGCCAAAGTCAAAGGCACAATTAATCATTGCATTCAAAGAAATCACAAAGCTACTAGGCGAAACCCAGTGGGAGTTAGATCAAAGACTGAAGTGTACAATTCGAGAAGCAAACATGACATTAACAGATGGGAAACACTGTGAATGGTTTGTAGCATCATTAACGCCACATCTACAGAACACGTTGTCGCAACAAAGGCTGACCACTTGTTGGGTTGTGTTATATTATTTCCACATAGTTAACAGGGGGTTTGAAGGGTACCCGTAACCCCACTTTATGGGGTCCTAAAAGGTATAGTTCATCTGCTTTCTGTTCAAATTTTTCTTTATCTACTACTGACGATGATCCCAGAATTGTGAAGGAAGTAGTAGATTCAGAGGATGGAAAACTCTGGAAAGAGGCTATGGTTGATGAAATGGCATCTTTACACAAAAATGAGGCTTGGGATCTGGTGGAGTTTCCGGCTGGAAGGAAACCCATTGGCAACAAATGGGTGTTCAAAATGAAGACAAATTCAGAAAGAAAAGTGGAGAAATACAAAGCTCAGTTTGTAGCAAAAGGTTATTCCCAGGTGCCGGGAATTGATTTTGGTGATATTTTTTCTCCTGTTGCCAAGGCAATTTCTATTAGATTACTTTTATCTGTTGCTGCTGCTTTTGATTTTGAGGTAGAACAAATGGATGTCAAGATAACATTTCTTCATGGGGATCTGGAAGAGGAAATCTACATGAAGCAACCTAAAGGCTTTGCAGCGAAGGGTAAGACAGAATTGGTATGCAAGTTGAAGAAGTCTCAGTATGGGTTAAAACAGTCACCAACGATGTGGTATAAGAAATTTGATACATTTATACGGGGACTTGGCTTCACCAAAAGAAAAGTAGATCACTGTGTGTATTTTAAATTAATTGGTGACCATGTTATTTATCTGGTCTTGTATGTGGATGATATGTTGTTGGTTGGAAATGACAAAGAAATTATCCAGGATTTGAAGATCCAATTGTCCTTCAAATTCGACATGAACGATCTTGGTGCTGCAAACTATATTTTAGGCATGGAAATTAAAAGAGATTGGGCAAAGAGGAAGCTTTGGTTAAACCAAAGGAAGTATGTTGAGACAATACTACAGAGGTTTAATATGTAGGATAGTAAACCAATGAAAGTTCCTATTCCTGTAGGTGTGAGGTTATCTGTTGAACAATGTCCAAAGACAAAAGAAGAGGAAGAGGACATGTCCCGTGTTCCATATGCAAGTGTAGTCAGTAGCCTGATGTATGCAATGGTTTATTCTAGACTAGACTTTGCACATGCAGTGGTACCCTAAACTATCGTTAGGTGACCATCTTCATATCTGTCACCAAGCCCGACACTATTTAGTTCTTAACGATACTTTATATCGCAATGGTGTTGATAAAATTATTTCAACATTGCCTCGCTCATGAGGAGACAGAACACGTTTTAAATGACTGCCATGTTGGGGCATCTGGCAGCTATGTTTCTGGCATATCTATTGTTGAGAAAATTTTGTGCAGAGGCTACTACTAGCCAACCTTGTTCAAAGATTGTATCAATGTTATCCGGAAGTGCCACCCTTTTCAAGTGTTTACAAATAAATTGTGCATTCCTTCGGCCCTACTACACCCAGTTATCTCCATTGGCCACTTTTCTAAATGGGGGATAGACTTCGTAACTTCCAACCCCACTTCCTTTGTTGGACACAACTATATTATCATAGTTGTAGACTATTTCATGAAATTGGCCAAAGCCCTTACCACCTGCCAAGAAGATGGAGAAACTGCGGTGCTATTCCTATTTAGTTACGTCATCTATCACTTCGGTGTACCTCGCACGATTTTTACAAACCATGGGTCTCATTTTCAAAATCACATCATGTCTAACTTAACATCGTTGCTCGGTTTTCGCCAGGATCAATCATCCTCCTACTACCCCCAAGATAAAGGTCAAGTAGAGGCTGCCAATGTCATCTTAAAGACCATGAATTTCAATTTAGTAGGTAATCATAAAACCCATGGGCATCGAATGTTATATCCTTCGATGTGGGCATATCGAACTTCAGTAAAAACTACTACAGGCTTCACACCTTTTCAACTAGCTTATGGCCTGGAAGCAGTTTGACCAATTGAGTGTCAGATTCCTTCCTTAAAAATCATCGTTGAACTCTTTCCTGACACCACATCTGAGGAAAAGCATATACCATACCTAAATCAACTGAATGAAACCTGTCAAGATGTTGAATTGGCACTCGAAGCCCACAAGTGTTGAGTCAAAGCTTAATACGACAAAAAGGTCAAGCCTCGTTCTTACTGAGATGGAGATCTTGTTTTACCCTACGATAAAAGACATGACCTCTTGGGGGCAAGAAAACTTCAACCGTTATGGCTCGGTCCATATGTCATCACAAAATCCCTCTCAAAATGGACATATGCACTTCAGTATTTGGAAGGAGTCCCACTCACTAAGCCCCAAAATTGTCTCTATTTGAAAAAGTATTATACCTAGTACTGTACTAGGCATGTTCTTTGTAATTTTATTTATTTATAAGTTCTTCTTCTTTTTGATGTGACTAGATTTTTTGGTATTTCTTGAAGTATTTGTATCATACATATTTTTCGTTATGCATATGTCTTCATTACCCTTAGCATACGTAGGATACGTGGATGGTGCTAGTTGTCACACGTGGCACATTACATCAGATGCTTGGGTCAGTTACACACCTGAGTTGGAACTGTTTTGTTCTGAGGGATTCTTTCTTGGTACTGAAACCAACAATATTGTTGAGTACATCTCTGTAATTTCACTTCTCACTGAAGCATCATCAAGGGACATCTCTAATCTGGTGGTCAGGTTAGACTCTCAGCTTGTTGTTATGCAATTGACAAATCGTTATCACATTCGTAATCCAATATTGTTATGTCGTCATTTAAGGGTACGACTCTTGGAATGTCAATTTGAGGTTATCACATATGAACACATTCCTAATAAATTTAATGCAGTTGCTGATTCATTGGCAAACTATGTGTTAAATTGGAATTCGTCTCATTCATTATAGATACATGTATGAAAGTAAATATTTACACAGTTAAAAATTTACAAAAAAACTTAAAAAACATTGACATCCTAATAGATATATATATATATATATATATATATATATATATATATATATATATATATATATATAGATATATATATATATATATATATATATATATCGAACCCAGTCTTTTACATCAGAAAATTTCACAAAACTTGGGTGTTTTAAGTAAAAAATGGCTACTAAGGCTAGCTATAAACACCCGCTAGCTATACCACACATCTACTAATAGATCCTACTGCTCATGAAAAGATAACACTGCTCTAGCTATCCTTCGAAGAGGAACCAGAAACCGCTCATTGCATATGAGCGGGTATCTCCCTCAAAGGAAGGAGGGGAACACCCATGCTCATGCCCTATAGGTTCCTGAGAACTCCATGAATACTCTCAGCATCACCCCCGCGTTCGAGTAGTTGGCCTCCTCTCCTCACTTAGTGAGGCTCGCCTGCAGGTCGCACCGGTGTGACATCTGTGTCAAGCAAAAAGCTTCATGTCAATAGTTGTTAACCCATAAAATCAACATAAACATTCAAAAGCTTAAAAATACTTTAAGTACTCTCAAAATCATTCTTACCTTGAGGCCCCCAGTTTGTACCAGGCAGAAAAATCAAGTCAGGGTCACCTGTGAAGTCCATGCCCTTGCAGGCACAACTGTCAATCATCACAATCTAGCCACTGAGCCATTCAAAGCAATCTTCTTAGAAAAAATGATGGATGGGTCCTCCTCCTGTATGAGGATCAAGCGATGCCCATCGAGTATTTCTAGGCTCCCTTGAATTGAGGGGACCTAACATCATCTGCAGGCGCATAACTAGCACCCTCTCAAGTATGAAGGAGACAATGAGAGTGCCATACCCAAAACTCTATTGGGTTTGTGTCTTACATGTAGTCAAATCTACCTTAAAATAATGAAGCACTGCCTCGCACCAGCTGAATATCTATGGCTGGACACCAACAACTGCAAGCAACAGTTGGGCCCTTGTCACAACATGGGGAATTTTTGACCCTGCTAAGTGCACAATCATCCATAAAATGGCCCTCATAGATCTAGATCTAATCCTCTCTGTAGGAACTATGTTGCTGATGAGTCCACTCTTAGGGATATAGTAAGCTCGGACCAGCTCTAGGGTGGATAGGGGATCAGGCCAACCACTAGTTAGATTTGCCTGTGCTCCTCAGCATGACGAACCTGCCAAGAAATATATATCATCTCAGTCAATGGCTAGATCATGGTCCCTAATCTGGAACACTTGTTTATGTTCATCCCAGCACTGAATAATCCATCTCAGAGTGTCATCCTGACCTTTCATAAAGTCCAACTGTGCATACTTCATCAACCCATAGCAACACAATGCAAGTATGCAAGCTGGATCATTTTGCATCAACAATTCTTGTCTTTCATGGGCATGTTCTCTCCATAGACTAGTCATAATGGCTCAAAACCTGCATAAATCAACCCAAAAACGAGTGCAAATGGGGCAAAAAAAGCTCAATAAATCATTGCCTGGGGTTCTGGGGTGTTCCCTCATGCACTAAAACCCCCACTAGGAACAAACAGGGAGGATTAATTCCCTCCTCTAGGTCGTAAAGGGCATTTAACGCTCCCTACAGGCTTACAAGGGGACATTAGGCACAATAAATGATCTAGGGCTCCCCAGATCTACAAACGTCCACCCCAAAAGTAGCTAAAAAAGGTTGAATAATGCAAGATCATGGTTTTTGCATCTACTGGGACTGACAGCACGTAGAATGGTTTCCTGGATCTCCCACAATTGTCCATGGAAAATCTGCTCCTCTTTAGCTCCAAAACACTCTCACAACTCTGAAATGATGCAAATTGTGAAAGTTGAGGCTCAAGACCTCCCTTTTAGCCACTTTGGAGACATGAATTAGCTTAATTTAAGTCATTAAAGAAGAAGTACTCCATTTCCAATGATATTTATCATGTGCCATGACCATATATTGGTAGAAATTTCTCATGTTTTGATGAAAGAACTTTCAGGATTGAACAACAAAAATGACCATGTCCGATTCTCAATGAGCGCTTTCTTTTATGGGATGTTTTCTTGCTCTAAAACTGAAAAATCCATGATTTTTTCATCGTCGGGCTCATAAGGACATACATCGATGGTCCGAGCAACTCTTTTTCCCTTTTTTCTATCTCACTAAACTGAAAAAGATTGACTGAGCATTCTTTTTTGGGACTTTTTTCTCACTCATAAAATAAATAAAAAACCCTGAGTTCCTTCTTCAGCCTCGTTAAAAACTTGTGAAGAAGCTCTAAGAATTATTTTTAGGAATTTTTCTCGCTCGTTAAATTGAAAAGACACCAATTTTTCATCATTGGGCTCATTAAATGCTTACGACGACAATATGATCGCTTTCTTTTTGGGACTATTTCTTGCTCTTAAAATGAAAAATCCTCGAGTTCTTCCCTTCTTCTGGCTCGTTAAATCTACGAAGAAGGAATGAGCAGTTATTTTCCCTCTTTTTCCTCGCTCAATAAACTGAAAAAAATACCTCAAGTTTTCTCCATTTGACTCATTAGAATGCGATGAAGGTCTATTGAGTTTGTCATCACGTGACTCATTAAAATTTCACGACGAATATCAAGTTTACTCTGTCTCCTCATACTCATAACAAAATGATGAAAACATCTATTGAGAATAGGTTTCTCTTTAACCGGACTCAGTATATTAAATTACAGAAAAGGAATCGTTCCAGGTATACTATTAAACATTTTTCGCACCCGGTTAAGAACTATGAAAAAGGGACCACCTTAGAGTCATTCTTTACGATATTTTCAGACTCTCGAGATATGAAAATACCACCGATTTGTCTCATCTGGACTCATTAAATAACATAGGTGAGGAATAGAGTCGCTCTTTTTACAATCCTTTTCAGACTCTTAAAACATGCAAAGATCGACGAGTTTGGCTGTCTGGACTCGTTAAATTAATGAGATAGGGCATAAAGTCGCTCTTTTTACGGTCCTTTTCAGACTCTTAAAACATGAAAATATCGATGAATTTACTCGTCTGGACTCACTAAACTAATCAGATGGGGAAAGTGGAAAATACAATTTCTTTGTGTTTTATATTGTGAAAAGAGTTTTTTGGCAACAATCGCTCCCTTGAACATGGAACTCCCTTAAATAAATCTTCCTTGTGATGACCTCTCAATATGAACCTTACCATCCTATGAGTTTCACCTATATACCCCAATGTTCTTTCATCTATGTATCCTAACGCTCTTTGGTGTTCATGAGTCTAGTGTTGAATGGTTAAAACCGTTGTCATGCCTTCTATTGTTCAATGGAAAACCTTTATCTTCCATTTTCTCCATCAAACCATCAAGCATATCCTATCATCATGTCCTTTGTCACTTTGACCCAATTCTCAAAAGATTCCTCAAAAAATAATCATTCTTGTCCCCTTTCGTGTTGATTGATGTAGGACACCTTATTTCCTACCTTTTGACAGGTCTCTTCCCATCAACTTCAAACCTCCATCTAGGAGAAAGACCCAAAAACACTTCAGTGCTTTGGTACTTGTAAACACTAGTGGCAGGTCACCTTGTGTTTGGTCAGGGGTTTTCATTATTGGCTCCTCTTTAAATGATTCTATGAGTGTTCAACAATAAAAACATTGTTCACACTCGCTAGATTGTACTATCCATCTTGGAGACCATCATCATTATCGGTGGCCATCCTCGCGTTTGTTAATGCTCTTCACTATTGATTGGTAATCAGACGATTTCGTGCATGTTCGACATTAACACATATATTCACATGTATCGATCTATGTTGTTTTGGTGAAGTAGAAATCAAGACCTTGGGTAGAGGCTTTGATCCAGGTGGATATTGGTGGCCACCTTCCAAGTCCACTGGGACCCCCACCATTGTTTCTCTTGGCTTTTTAGTTTCCTTAATTGTAGCACAATTTACTATTTTTAGTAGTTTTTCGGGTCTTTAACTTCGAGAGCCGTTTTGAGGCCCTAAACGACATTTTTTGGGAAAACTGGGATCCATGTTTCTCTTTCCAAAGTTGTATTTCTCAGATAGATATTTCTAACGAGATATTGTGAGCATCAAATAAAGATCATATGCCAAAGTTACGACCCCGGGAAGTTGATGTACCAATTTACCCAAATGGGGCCCAAAGTTTGGTGTTTCATGTTCTAGGGTTAGGTTTTTGGATGCTTAGGGTTTTCCATTGTTTCTAAACAATAAATGGGCCTTCAAGCTTCATTGTAACACAGTTCAAAGGCATGTAGCTGCCACATCTCTTCTCAGAGATAAACTACCATCGACCTAACTAGTTTATTTCCATTTCTGTTTGTAAGCATATTTTAGTATTTCACATTAATGAAATGAAGTATTATTTCCACTACATCTCTGTGTTTATGGTTATCTTTGTAATTTTTTGCATTCCTGTTTAAATCTGGATTAGTGGTATCAGAGGGGTTTGCTTTCTTTCTCTGTTTTTCTTTGCATGTCCCCAATGAGGTCAAGATATAAGGAGTTATGGCTTGAACTGGTCGAACCTTTGCAAGACCAGCCTCGCAAATCCAATGGCCTCCCATGGCAGATGAAAATAAAGACAAGGGGGCAGGAGATCCTATCAAAATCTTGCTCGAAGAAGCCCTCAAGCAACAATGGAATGCGATGATGGGTAGCTTTGCCCAGATCCTTCAGTGGCTACCCAGAGGTGACACATTGGCTTCCAGCAGCTACTCTGGAAACACCACACCCTTTAAGGTACAAGTTAATTTTGAAATCCCCATCTTTGAGGGTCAAATAGACGCAGATGCCATATAGATAAACGGTTAAATATACTAGAGGGTTATTTTTTTGTTCATGATTTTTCCATTCCGGAAAATATTATTTTCGCTCTTCTCAAAGCAGCCCCCCATGTCAAGGAATAGTGGGAAACCTACTGTGAGCTGAAGGATGAAAGTACAAGCTCACTATTTTCAGCAAAACCCACTTGGGATTCACTCTGGGATGCCATCAAGGAGCAGTACTACCCTATCGGAAGCTATGAGGATCAATATATAAAGTGGACCACACTACAACAGGGAAGGGACAAAGACATGCCAAAGTTTACCAATATTTTCCATACCCTTCGCACAAAGTTGGGTATCAAAGATTCGAAGCAGCATTTGGTACTCAAATACTGCGGCTACCTACACAAGTACATCTAGGAAGAAATAGAATTCCCGAACATCCCTCGCGTCAATCAAATGTTTAAACAAAAGAAGCGAGACTTTGGATCTACAAATTTGAAGCAAAGGAAAGGTGCCTCCAAGCCATATAACAAAGGACAAAACCAAGGCGGGATGGCCCAAGACAACCCGCCAAAGCTGCAAGAAAAGAACAATGCCATGAAGCCGAAAAAGGACACGGGAAAATGGTGTGAGTTCCATAAGAGCTCCACTCACAACACAAGTGATTGTCGGGCCAGGCAGTCACTGGTGGCCTAGCTAAAGGTTTCAGAATTAGATGCATGTTCCAACTCTAAGTCAGAACCTGACAAGGCGAATGACAAAGGGAAGCAGATTATCGATGTGGAGCCTAACGCCACCATCTCCACCACAAAGATACAGAAGGAGGAACCCAAAGGTCTAGAGGAGAAGGAGCATCTCTTCCACTCCCAGATATGGGTAAAGGGCTCCTCGCTACAATTCATTGTCGACAGCGGGAGCCAAAAGAACCTCATTTTGGCAGAGGTCATGAAGCAGTTGGGCTTACTAACCACAGCAGATCCACAATCGTACACCATCGGGTGGCTTCACCAAGGACGAGATCTTCATGTGAGCCAGCATTATCACCTTCCATACAACATCAAGCCCTTCACGGATGAGGTATTGTGTGACATTTCGCCCATTGAAGTTTGTGATGTATTATTAGGACAACCATACTTGTGGAAGTGACATGCTATGTATGAATCAAGGCCCTGTGCTGTTAATATTACATTGGGATATAAGTTGTATAGGATACTGGAGGTAGAACTCCCTACTGCCATCTCTTTGGTTACTGCAAAACAATGTTGTAAGCTCACTTCCGAAACCAGGAAATTTATTTTCCTGATGATACGTACTCAAGGAAAGAAGAAGACAGTGGCCATGACCTCTAGACAAGGCACCTCCGCACGACAACTACGGATGGACAAGGTTGTGGAGGAGTACGATGACATCTTCACTTCCCCCACAGGGGTTCCTATGCAGTGTCAGGTAAAGCACTCCATCGATCTGACCGCAGGTGCGCCACTACCTAATGGACCAATCTATCGATGCTCTGTTCTAGAGAATGATGAAATCAAGAGGCAGATTTAGGAGCTACTGTAGAAAGGTCACATACATCTAAGCTCATCACCCTGTGGGAGCCCAGTTGTGTTGGTACAGAAGAAGGATGGGACTTGGAGACTCTATATTGACTATCGGGCACTGAACAAGATCATTATCCGTAATAGGTACCCGATCCCATGGATTGATGACCTCCTGGATCAACTGAAGGGGGAAAAATATTTCAGCAAGATCGATCTAAAGTCAGGATATCACCAGGTACCAATTGAACCCTCCGATGTGTGGAAGATTACCTTCAAAGCCAAGGAGGGCCTTTTCGAATGGTTGGTTATGCCTTTTAGATTGATGAATGCTCCTGCAACCTTCATGAGGCTAATGGATGACATCTTGCAGCCATTCACCAACTCATTTGTAGTGCTATACTTGGATAACATCCTCATCTTCAGCCAAAGTTAGGAAGAGCACTGTGAGAACATAAGCTATGTGTTAATTTGGAGAAATGCACTTTTGGCATGACCCATGTTTAGTATCTGAGATACATTATTGATGAACGGGGGGTGCATGTGGATGCAGCGAAGATCCAAGTCATTCGGGATTGGCCATCTCCAACCACTCTAACAGAGCTCCGCAGATTTCTAGGTTTTGCCAACTTTCACCGAAGGTTTGTGATTGGATTTTCTTATATCACTTGGACCTTGAGTCAAGTCATGAAGGGAGGAGTGAAAGAAAAATTATTTTGGTCTGAATCTCAATAGAAGGCATTCGCAGAGTTGAAAGATCGCCTCTGCACAACACCAGTGCTCACATTACCAAATTTGCAGCAACTATTTGAGGTCAAGACAGATGCCTTTGACTATGCTATTGGGGCAATCCTTACTCAACATGGGCATCCAGTGGCATATCACAGTGAGACACTTTCAGACATAGTCTGGAAGTATCCCACTTATGACAAATAGATGTATTCCATTGTGCAGGCTTGCCGACAATGGAAGCATTGCATTTTGGGGAAGGAAATGATCATCCACACAGACCACCGACCCATGCAGTTCATGCAAACCCAATGGAAATTGTAGAATGATCACCATTAAAAGTGGTCTACATACTTGCAATAGTTCCATTTGAATATCAAGTATAAGAAGGCATCACCAATAATGTTGCAGATTGCCTCAGTCGACCATCGATCATGGTGTTAACCATCGTGCTCAAGTCTTGTGGGCACGAGACTTCTGATTGACCACTTTTCTACAAAAGCGACCCAAAATTCGGCCACACATACCAGACACTCTTGGAGGGTCAACATGTTCCAAATTTTCACCTCCAGGATGCCCTATTATGCCACCTGGATCACCTTTGTGTTCCTTCAAGCGAGCGTCCCAAGATGATTTGGGAAGCACACTATAGTAGGGCTATTGGGAATTTCGGGGTCGAGAAAATGGTGGCAGTACTGCAAAAGTATTTCTATTGGCTGAATCTTCGATAAGATGTCGGGAAGTACATCAGATCATGCACTGCCTATGCCATTGCCAAACTGACCATCAAGAAGCGATGCCTCTCTACCCCGTTGCCTAACCCTAGTCAACCTTGGGAATCCATCTACATGGATTACATGTTAGGCCTTCCTTCTACTAAGCATGGAAACGACTGTGTTTTTGTGGTCATTGACAGGTTCTCAAAAATGGCCATTATGGCGGCCTACAAGAAGAATATAATAGCAGAAGCCACTGTTAAACTCTTCTTTTACACTAAAAAATGTCACCTTGACTACTTACAGTTAGTATGGCTCAAATCAACAGTCATGCTACCCTCTTAGGCAAGTCTCATGCCTCTGTTATCCATCTCAAACTCAAAGAAGAGAGAAAGTCTTGTAAAAACTATGTTTATCTCTGGGGTCGCAGGTTCTCTCTAGCCTTACCTGTGGGGACGCTGACCTTGTTCACAAAATCTGCGTCCATGGACGCTCTGTATGTTAAGGGACAGGTGCGTCCCTCTGTAAAAGGCAAAATGCGCGAGTTTTATCTTGAAAAAGTTACTTGTGGTTACTTCTAGAACATTCTAGAGGTCGGTTTGATGAAATGGATGCGCCTCCAGTTGGTTCATGTATCTCTATTAAGGGGGAACTTATCCCATCAATAAGGGAGCTATCCCACCAAAGAGGGGGATGATCCCATTGATAGTGGACCTGAATAACCTCTTTACAGCACTATAAATAAAGGCATTGAGCCAGAAGGAGAGGAGGTTGGAGCTATACATTTTCTTTGGGTAAATGCTGCAGGATTTAGGTCTTCCATTAGAGCCTTTGTGAGGAGAGATTGTCTTCACTTGATTCTACTTGGGAGAGGGTGAGCTTTGTCAAAGTAGAGGAAAACCCTTGATGGACCCTGGGAGGAACTTGCACAACACCAAGGCCAGGTTGTAAGAGTTTCTTTGTTTCGTTATTAATACAAACTGGTTTATTTTTCTCAATAGCTTGTGTTAATGAGTTATTTCATGTGTTCCTTGGTCTGCATGTTGAATATATGTTTTATTATATGAAATGCAAGTGCTTGGTAATTGTTTGATTGTTTGTGGTTGCAGGAATTGACTTGAAGGAGGAGCTCATCCGGATCGTCAAGAACGGACTTCAACAACAGCGTTTTGGAATAAGGTAAGCCTAAACACTTGTAGTTTTCATGTTGTAAAAGGTGTATTTAGAGAAAGATCACTCCATTTTGTCTTGTTTGTCATTAGAATGTCTTAGACTTCTAGGAAGGTCAGTCGTGTCCGCACCCTTGACAAATTCCGTGTGACAAATTGGCGACTCCGCTGGGGAATCCATTAATGAGAGAGTCTTTTCCTTTATATGAACTTTGCTTTGAGAAAATCATTTTTATTTTCTGGTTTTTGACTGTGAGAATTAGTATTTGGGTGGCTTAGCTTTAGATTTAGTTAGATTTGGTTTTTCTTCATTTTTCCAGAAGGACGCACCCTCTGAGTACTGCACAGTGCGTCTTTGGACGCGCTGTTGCCGTCTGCACAGAGCGGGGCCGCACCTGTGACAACGGGTTGCCTGCGTCTTCCTGTAAACTTTAAGAAAATTCCATTTTTGCTTTAAATTGCTTTTAGATTTTGTTTTTCCTTAGTGTTTTCTGCCCAGATCCTTTAGTACCCTGTCAAGAATTTTCACCTGAACTTGTTTTGTGAGCTTTGAGTGTTTTAGTGGTTTTCAACGAAGTTTAGACCTAGGGTTTGATTTTTGGATAGGTTTTGTAGTGACTTTGATAGTAGAAAGTTGTCCAGCCTTAGATCTCTCTGGTTAGTCAACCTTCTTAGAAGTCGGGCCTGTCGTAAAGTCTCCTTGTGTGAGCAACTTGCCATTTGAGTTGTTTTGGGTCAAATTTCGAATTGCTTGTTTATAAAGTATTGATTTCCATTTTACAAAAAGAACAAAAAGATTAGAATTTTGTTTTGACTAGTTTTTGGTTCTGCAATAAGCTAGTCCTTGATTTGATTGTGATCAAGTAAAACACCTTAGAAATAATCATTGTTAGTTTTGGCCTCGTTAAGATTGCTTAGAGTAAATTTGCCTTTAGTTTGCTTATGAGTGCATTTTCATAGATTTTAAGAGTTGTTAAGATTGATTTTTGGTTATATTAGATTTATTTGCTTTATTAAAAGAAAAATACAAAAAAATCTTCTTTAAAAGTCTTGTTTCAAGTAGCTTTTTGTTTTTGAAAGAAGAAAAGAGTTTTTTCGTGCATGTAAAGAGAAGTTATGTTTTTATGCTTGGAAAAGAAAAACGAATTGTTTCTTTGATTGTCTTCAATTAAGAAGTTGCTTTTATAAAGATTGCATTCTCTCAACTTTTTAGTTAAGCAATTCATCGAAAAAGTAAAGTAGTGGATAAATCATTCTAGGTGCATTTTGTAGTGGTTTCGAGTCGAGTCAACACACCACTGGTTTCACTTCCATCACCTTTTGACTTAAGAAACAACCTTAAAAGTAACGCTTAAATTAAAATCAATCTAGTAATCTTTATTTTTCTAGGGCTCTGAAGCACCAACATAGCTTAGGCTAGGGTCTTGGAGTAGGTGAGTACTTAACTCTCCAAGACTACAAAACCAAACAGATAGTCTATCTTGAGTAGAACAAATCCAATTGTTTCAGTTACATTCTGGGAAAGCTCCTCTTAAAGGAGAAGCACGAGCTCGTGTCCGAACCAGTGAGGGGATCATTCCTCCCTCGTTGGGAACGACGCCAGGCAGTACGTATTACAAACGGTAAACCTCGGATTAACCATTGTCGAGGAGCCAGGGGTCACTTATCGGTAAACCTTGGATTGTTGTCAAGGAGCCGGTAAGGGGATTGGAGCTTGCTACTCTGCCCTTGCGTGCTGTCGGAGTTTAGACTGTTCCCCCAGGTGTAATTGTTGTGATTGGTAACCTTAGTGGCCATAATATCTAGGATTCTACCCAAGGTGACGGTGGAGGGAAGGTCCCACTGTACCTGGAGCAGACGTCGGTTATACTCACTTGGATTTTCTGGGGGGTTCGCTTCACTTCGAGACGGTTAAAGTGGAGGAACTTGGTCCAGTCTATTCATTAAGCAGGTTGCCGGGGTAACTGTTCCACCCACCATTTCTGTACTGAATCCTGCGAGGTTGGGCCTAATCACCAACTAGCGCTTTTGGTCCGGAAGACTACTGTTTGTGTGTGGTTTGACGCTCTAGATTATTTAGGCGTGTGCTTCAAATTTGTTTGGTTCTTTAGAAGACTTTAGGTGGTTTGATTTGAAATTTTTTACTTTGTTTTCGTGTGTTGTAGTTAAAATCTTTAATTGTGGCGGAATTACCGAGACAGTCCCGTAGACTTTGGGGCAAGTCTCCTGAGATTGTTACCGGAATAGATTTGTTAAGAAAACTCCGTAAATCGCGGGGTGAATCTCCTGAAGACATTCCGGGTCATTTAGAAGGGTTAAAGGTCCTTGTAACTCCTCCTAGTGGCAGTAGAGTAGGTTCACCTGAAGAAGGAGAATCTTCCTTGGTAGTCCATCCAGATTACCAAAGTTTAGAAACAGGTTACAATCCCGAAGCTGTTACAGTTTCCGAGCTTGCTGGTAGTTTTTCATCTGCCAGTGAAACAGGCGAAGAACCTGTTACTCCAACTCCTAGTGTTCCTGATTCACCAAGAATAGAAAGAATTATCACCGAAAATCTTCCTGTTGGATTAATTGCTATAGAAGAACTTGTTCCAGAGGAAGAAATAGGCGTTTCTGATTCTGAAGATCTAATTACCCTTGATCTAAGGGAGCGTGAATCCATCTTTTACAGTCCTCCTAGAAGTGAATCTTGGTACCTTGCATTAACCAATTTTTTAGACAACTCAGTAGGTTTTTCTACACCTCGTACTCCGGTTCCACCTAGAGGAATTCATTCTCCTGTAAATATGTCTGGTCAGTCATCTGTGTTTTCACAAAGTCCTGAATCATTTTTACATGGCGGTCCTTCTGTTCCTACTGGGTATCAATCACTTTCTGGTACCTTTGCGGGAGCATCTCCTCAACCCGTTGATCATGGGTTATTAGTTGGAAACAGTGGTAATGTACCATTGAGTATAGGTGACGTTTATATGATGTCAGGTTCAACTCCCATTAACCAACCTCAAGGTGGCCAATTACCGCCTGGGGGGCAACCTTCGTTAATGCCTGGGGGGCAACCTCAAGGTACTTCATTCGTGACTGGGGGGCAACCTCAAGGGTATCAACCCCAAGGGTATCAACCCCAGCCTCAATATGTACCCCAAAGTCAACCTCAGTATCAATATCAACCTCAAGGATGGCAACCTCAAGGATGGCAACCCCAAGGGTATCAACCCCAAGGGTATCAACCTCAAGGATACCAACCTCAAGGTCAAGGTCAACCCCAGTATTCGTATTTACCTCAAGGTTATCAACCTACGGGTCAATACCCTGGTCAAGGTTATCAACCACCTCAAGGGCAATCATATGGGACTACACCTTACAGTTATCAACCCTATCCTCAATACGGCTATGGATCTCAGTATCCTCAACCTGTTACGAGTCAATACCCTGGAATGTTAACATGGGATCCGTCACAGGGTCAACAGATGTCGCAACAGTCGGTACCTCAAGCAGGACAACCTGCAGTTCCTGGTCCACCCCAGCAACCGCAACCTGTCCAGTCAAGTGTTCAGACCCCTGTAACTTCCGTAGTTACTCAGCCGCCAATTGCACCTGGTACTCCACCTCACACGGCTGCAGCAACTACCGCTTCATCTACCATGCTTACTTCTGGAGTATCGGCAGCTCCGGTTTCTACTGTCCCTGTAACCACTCCTCAGACATCTGTACCGTTGTCTGGACCCACGGTTCAAACCACAGTCCAGATGCCTGCAGGCCAACCTGGTACAAGTACGGTTGTTACTACTCAACCTCAATTTGTTCAACCTCCGTACCAGGGACAGTATCAACCTGGGCAAGCTGCCCAACAACCGGTTTACCAGTATCAACCGTATCCTGGGTACACTTATCAACAACCTCAGCAACCCCAGTACGGTCCGGTTAATCCTGGTTTTCCAGGAGGATATAATATCCCAAATGCGACTCCTGTTCCTAGTTATCCTGGATATCCTCCTCCTGGGGCTGGTATTGTGACTCAGAGTTTTAGAGATCCTAACCGGCAGTTACCGTTTATTGCAACTTTAGATTTACCCGACTTGACGCGCCTAACGAACGATCCAATTCAATATCTTCAGTTCTGGCCGCCAATGCCAAATAAGTTGCCCAGCGATATACCCAAGTTCGAAGGTAAGTCTGGAGAGGATCCGTCTAATCACGTGATGACTTACCACCTCTGGTGTGCATCAAATTCCATCTCAGATGATTCCATCCGCTTACGTCTTTTCCAGCGTACACTCATTGGTCTCGCAGCCAAGTGGTACATTGAGTTACCACGGGCCTCTTTTTACAACTTTAGCCAGTTAGCTACCTCGTTCTTAACTCATTTTCAGTTACCAGTCAGATACGATAATGGTACAGAATTATTAACTTCGCTAAAACAATCGACATCCACGTACATTTCTGATCACATCCATGAGTGGAGACGTCGAAGAAGATTAGTGAAAGTTTTTATCCCGGACCAAATCTTAGCTGAATGGTTTGTCAAATCATTATTACCAAGAATTACTGAAGATGTAGCTAAGGCCGGAGTAGTTACTGAGGAGCAAGTCATTGCTCAGGCACAATACCTTGACTTAGTTTACACTCAGTCGGGTACGTTACACGAGAAAATTCCGGATCTTCCAAAGTCAAACCAAATCGCTGCTGCTCCTTCGGGATCTCATGCCGCTGATGGTATGATTGGTATCGTGACTACGAAGAGTAAGAAGAAGTCTTCCAAGGCCTCCAATACTCCAATTATCACTTTGCCTGATTCTCCGACAGGAGAGTCTTCTCCTCCTGAACTTACCGCCGACATTCACGCTGTAGAGTCATCTACGGCCAAATCAAAAAACGGTGGAAAGAAGAAAGGAAAGAAGAAGGCTAAAGCAGACAAGGCTCCAAAGGAGAAAACGGAAAAGTCGGAAACCAATGACGAAAAGCGCAAACCTCGATATCCTTGTCTTATTTGTGAAGAAGATCATTTTACGAGAGACTGCCCTCATCGGGCCGAGGTAGTGAAAATAGTCAAAGGTTCTCCCACTCCTGCTGTGTTAAAAAATCCATTTCCAGAGCAGGAGAATAAGATGATAGGTTCTTCTTCGAATGCCAGTGAAGAACCCATTTTGATGATGTCTCATGTCAGGATTGCGACTCGATCGCAAGATTATGGTAGTAAGGCTCCTGTTGATGGTAAGGAAGCAGAATCTTCTCACTCTAACCCATCAACCTCAGCTCCTGGTTCCGATCCACTACAGATCGAAAAACCTAACCCAGACTTAGTGATTAAGCCGCCCGCCAAGGGTGTACTTCGAAGGTCTGCTTTCAATCCACATGCGAGAGCAGCCCAGAATTACAACATTGTTGAAGACTTAGCTGTTTCACCTTCAGCAATGTCGGCACTCGAAGTGCTGCAATCATGTCCAGCGCAACGAAAATTGCTTTTGTCGGCTATTGGAGCTGTCGATGTTCAGGACCCGAACCTAATGATCTTTGATCTAGAAAATAGTACACCGCGTCTCCCCCATCAAATGGCTTTCCAAATTCCAGTGATAGTCAAAAACAGGCCTATTCATCGGACTGTGATTGATGAGGGAGCTTCTACGTGTATTATGTCGATTCAATGTTGGAGATCGCTTGGTTCTCCTTCGTTGAACCAATCCCCCACCATCCTTAAGGCCTTTGATGGCCGTGGGTTCCGTCCGTTTGGTATTCTACAAGAATTGCCTATAGGGGTCGAAGGTAAAACCGTTAGTCTGGATGTGGAAGTGGTTGATGCCCCTCTAGACTACAACCTTCTTTTGGGTCGAAGTTGGTCATATGCTATGACAGCGGTCGTTTCATCGGTCTTCAGAGTCATTAAGTTTCCACATAACGGTAAGATCGTGACTATTGATCAGCTGACATACTTTTCATCCGACCCAACCTCTTCAGAAACTATCCAGCATGTTGGTAAAACGACAATCCCTTATAGGGACATTGGTGTAGGTTTAGTTAAGGATTCCGGTTTACTGGGAACTTTTCCTCTCCCTCCACTCAATGCAGACCCTTCGTTTGCAACAATTCATATGATCACGTCAGAAAACATTATTTATGATGATCCTTGGTATGTTCCCTCTGACTCTGAGCTAGACTCACTCGGTGATGTTATGCCGTTGAGTCCGTATGAGATTGCTTATGAAGCTCTTATGTCTTTTACCGACTTTCATTCAACCGAAACCGACCAAATGAATGTGGTCAGTGAAGAGTCACTTTTCACCTCACCCTTAGAACGGATAACGTTTCCCGAAGAAGTGTCATCTGACGAACAACTTCGCGAAATCCTAAGTGTAGATGATCTACCATGGGAAGATCTCCATCACAGATCTTCGTTTTTACCTAAGGATGATGCATTTGAAAATGATTTTTCATCTATCTTTACCGCTGAATATGTCAAAGACGCTCAGGATCCAACGAAACATTCTGATTCAGAGCTGAATTTAGGGAATATTTCTCGTACTATTCCCATTGATATTTCAGTGAAGCCCGGAATCGAGGAGAACATTCATATAGGTGCCGCATGTACTGAAGAAGAAATCCAAACTTACAAGGCCCTATTCCAAGAATTCCGCGACGTGTTTGCCTGGTCTTACGAGGAAATGCCGGGAATTGATCCTGCCATTGTTGTTCATGAAATCAAAACCTACCCGGATGCTAAACCCATTCGGCAACGGTTGCGTCAGATTCACCCTCGAAAAGCGGCTGCGATTAAAGCAGAAGTCGAAAAGCTGTTGAAAGCAGGTTTCATTTATCCGATCCCGTTAACGGATTGGGTATCGAATATTGTTCCCGTCAATAAAAAACAAGGAACAATAAGAATCTGTATCGACTATAGGGATATCAATCGAGCTTGTCCAAAAGACAACTATCCTACGCCTTATATCGATCAAATTATTGATGATTGTGCCGGAAGTGAGATGTTTTCCTTCATGGATGGTTTCTCAGGCTATAATCAAATCAATATTCTACCTGCCGATCAACCAAAAACGGCATTCATTTGTCCATGGGGGACATTTGCTTATTGCAAATTACCTTTTGGACTTAAGAATGCCGGGGCCACTTTTCAACGGGCGATGTCTTATGCATTTCATGACATCAAGCACATTGTGCAACCCTATCTCGATGATTTGCCTGCTCATTCTTTACAACGAGCTGATCACCTTGTCCACCTACGAGCAATCTTTATGAGGTGTAGGCATTATCGAATTCGGTTGAATCCCCACAAGTGTGTTTTCTGTATAGAAACAGGTCGATTGCTGGGATTTGTTGTTTCAAAAGCCGGCATTCGCGTCGATCCCTCGAAAGTCGAGGCTATCATCAAATTGCCTCCTCCTTCGAGTTTGCGCCAACTCCAAAGTTTGCAAGGGAAAGCGAACTTTTTACGCCGATTCATCCCAAACTACGCCGAGGTCACTAAAGGTTTTACACGGTTGTTGAAACAGAACGCACAATTCTTTTGGGACGAGATTGCCCAACAATCTTTTGATGCATTAAAACACGCGTTGACCCATGCACCGTTATTGCATCCTCCCAACTACAACCAGGACTACTTCTTATACCTCGCAGCTTCGCATTCCACCATTGGAATGGTGTTAGTTCAAGAAGATGAATTCAAAGCAGAGCATGTGATATATTATCTTAGTAGAACCTTAAATCCCACTGAGTTAAAATATTCGCATGTGGAGAAATTGGCCCTGGCAGCCGTTCAAGCTGTCCAGCGTTTTCGTCACTACATTCTTCTCCGCAAGACTACAGTTATTTCGGATTGCAACCCTATGATTTATATTTTGACAAAACAACTGCTAGGGGGCAAGTACTCTAAATGGATTGTTATCCTGCAAGAGTTCGACTTGGAGTTCGAGAAGTCCAAGTCTAAGAAATCTTTAGTTTTTGCGGAATTGATGTGTGATTTCCCGAGTGCTGACACAGAGACTGTGGCAGAGGAGTCCATTGCGGACGAATCTTTGTTTCTTATTAGCACTTTAGATCCGTGGTATGGGGATATAATCATCTATCTCCAAACCCAAACCTTTCGGCCTGAAGCTTCCAAGGAAGACCGTCGAAAAATTCGGTTTCGATCCCAGCAATACAGAATTATTGGAGATACACTTTATCGCCGGGGGGCAGACTTAGTTTTTCGACGTTGTTTAACTCACGAAGAGGCTGAGAGAGTTTTGAATGATTGTCACTCTGGAGCATGTGGCGGTCATATGTCTGGGTATGCCACAGCTCAGAAGGTGTTGCGCGCTGGCTATTTCTGGCCGTCTATGTTTAAAGATTGTATCCTTGCTGTCAGAACATGCCACAACTGTCAAGTGTTTGATCGAAAGATGCGCGCTCCACCTGCTCCTCTCCACCCTATAATTGCCGCTGGTCCATTCGCCAAATGGGGCATTGACTTTATTACTTGTAACCCTCACTCGGCCGGGGGGCATGCGTATATCATCCTCGCGGTTGATTATTTTACAAAATGGGCCGAGGCGATGCCTACATTCGACGCAAGCGGCAAGACAGCTGCAGTTTTCGTATTCAATCATATCATAACTAGGTTTGGTGTCCCACAAGCAATCATTACTGACCATGGGAGCCATTTTCGAAACGTCATGATGACTGAGCTTACAAGCCAGCTTGGTTTGCGCCACGATAGCTCTACTCCTTATTATCCGCAAGCCAACGGTTTGGTTGAGTCAATCAACAAAGTTCTAGTCATCATGATTCGACGGATCATTGGTATCCATCGAACGAATTGGCATAACATGTTATTTTCGGCGCTATGGGCATATCGAACTTCAGTGAAAAATTCAACAGGTTTCACCCCTTTCCAGCTAGTTTATGGCTTAGAAGCTGTGTTACCTATTGAATGCGAAATCCCATCACTTCAAATGGCTGTCGAATTACTTCCAGCTACTTCCGAAGAGGAGAAACGGTTATTATACTTGGCTAAATTAGATGAGACTCGACGTGACGCTACTTTAGCTATCGAGACTCACGCGAAACGAATGAAAGCTCAGTACGATAAAAATGTAACCCCTCGAAGTTTTTCGGAAGGAGACCTAGTACTATTATATGATCAAGCTAACGATAAGCTAGGTGCCGGAAAATTCGTTCCCATGTGGCATGGGCCCTACATTGTAAAGCGAAAGCTAGCAAAAGGGGCTTATGAGTTAGTTGATTTTGATGGGGACTCTTTGGGTAAACCCAGAAATGGACTTTACCTAAAGAGGTATTATGCTTAAAATGATGGGTATGGAGAAATTTTTAGATAGGTTAGATTTCCTTTCTAGCTAGCAAGTGTGTTAGTTTAGTCAGTGTGCTTAGCTTAGCGAGTGTGGTTTTTCGTCATTATTCTGGCTTATCTTGGTTTTACTCTTGATATTGTAGATGTCGACGCCTCTCCAAACATACATTGGATTTGCTGATGGTGCTTGTCGTAATACACGGAATATCTCTTCCGCAGCTTGGGTTATCTATTCGCCCTCTGACGAGTTAGTTTCTATGCATGGGGTAAGCCTCGGTCAAACAACGAATAACATTGCAGAATACAGTGCAGTGGTTGAATTATTATCCGAATCTATTTCATTTGGAATTCGACGTTTGATAGTGAGGTTAGATTCTGAACTTGTTGTATTACAGCTTAATAGAGTTTATGCCATTAGAAATCCTGTGTTATTAAGGTTGTTTTTGAGAGTGCGTCTCTTGGAACGTGAATTTGATTACATTGAATATCAACATATTCCAAGGTCTTTGAATACATTAGCAGATGCAATTGCTTCTCGAATGTTGGACAGACATTTACGATAATCATGCAAGTAAATTTAAAAACATTTCATCACATATGTTAAACAAGATAAGCCGGTAATAGTGATATATATAGATAGAAGTGTGTCAAAAAATATATACATCGTCTTCGATCATAGGTTTAAAACACCTTATGATCGGCAAAATGATAGTACAAAAAGTCAAAAATGTCACATGTGACTACAAAAGTGACTAGTCAATCACTGGTGGTGCTCTCTGTACGACACCACTGCGCGGGCTACCTTACGCAAAAATCTCCTAAACGGTCCAGGGACCGCGACTACGAAGCGCTGAAGCCTGATAGGAATGTCGTCCATAGTAGTCTCAGGTATATCTGCCGTGAGACGCTCTAGATCATGCTCCAACTCAGCTAGTACTTCTGCTGTCGCATCCTGTGGGGCCGGTACCGGTGCAGCTGGATGTAGTCTATCATAAGGCCGGAGGTTGGCTGGACGCTGTGGACCAACATCTGCATTTTGAAAAGTTTACTATTAGTTTTGAGACGATATATATAAAAAATACAAAAAATACATAACTAGAAAACTTGTGAAAATAAAAAGTACCTCTGTCGTCCCATTGTTCTCCCTGTGGAAGAACCATGTCCGGATCACCTCTGAAATCCATTCCGGCATACGGAAAGTCCTGTATCACAAAAAGCTGGCCCTCTAACCAGTCAAAATAACTATCTGAGAATCGAACCACTGTCGCGCCCTCGTCAGGATGCCGGGCCATCACCGCAACCCATCGTATCAGCTTTGGCTGCCGAGGACCCAAGATATCAACAGTGAGTTGCTGAGGGATCAGCATTGGAATTCTCTCCAAGGCAAAGCTCACGACTATAGGCCCATATCCAAAAGTCTTTAGTCGTCCGTTCTTTGCCTTGGTCAGTTGGCTCTTCATATGAGCCGACACAGCTTCACACCAGTTGAAAATGGTGCCTTGGTAACAGTCAATTGCCATCCGCATTTGGGATCCGGAAGCAATGTGTAAAGCGGCCGCGCCGCAAATTCTGGTAACCGTGAACGCTATGACTTTGAGTTCCGGTAGAGTGATGTGTTTTATCTCTATGCCTTTTGAATGGTGAGCCCCACGTGTGCACCAATCCTCGCGGAGACTATCAAGGGATTGGCCACCCGGCCTAGTCCCCGCAAGACTGAGTTGCTCACCTCTGTTTGGCAAGCCAGTGAGAAAGTATACATCCGAGGGCTCTATCTCGAGCTGGTGCCCTCCTATGTAAAAGCATTGTTCTTGTACGTTCCATCGCTCAACCAGCCATTCCAAGAATCTTACCTGGCCCCTCATGCCCGGTATGGTCCAATATTTGTATAATCCGCATGCTCTTAGGGCATCCAGGGAAGGTTGATGATTTATTGCAGCTTCATCTTCCTCTACATGCTCTCTTTCTCTCCAGTCTAACATGATTAATGCCCTGCATATCAAAAATAGCAATTAGAAATTGATTTGGGAATTTTTGGTGGTTTTTTGAGAGAGTTGGGGTTTTGAAATGCGCGTTTCTCGGAGGACGCACCCCGGCTTTGTAGCACAGGGCGCCCGGACGCAGCTGGCCTGAAGGCGGGCTGCGTCTTCCGACCGTTTTCCCGTATGAGAAAAAGTCGGGGGACGCAGGTCACCCGAAGGGCACCTGCGTCCGCCGAGAGGCGCATTCCAAAACCAAAACCCCCCCAAAAAATGAAACTAAAACCTAAAAATTGATTCTAAACGGATAGAAATGCAGAGTAGGATGTGTAAAATACCTGGATGAGACGGCGTTCGATTCCGACGGTCAGATTTTCCGCAGCGACCACGGGAAGTTTCTTGTCAAAAGCTCCTTTTTCAACCTCAACAGTGAAACGGTAAAAATGACATGGTAAAAGGTCTTTTTATAGGTTTTTTGGATGAATTAGTTCATTTTTTACCATGAAAAGATGTTTTTGAATGTATTTTTGCCTATTTTAAACAGGTATGAGTAATGTGTTGCTTTTGTGCAGGACAAAGGGATTTCGAGGGAAATTGTAATTTTTCACAAACAAAAATATCAGAGTCATCTTTTAAGCCCTTTTCTGACTCCTAAAACATGAAAAGATCGCCGAGTGTTTCTTTTTCACTCGTTAAAACGGAATTAAAAGACGGTCCCCTTTTAGCTCTTTTCTGACCGCAAAATCAGGAAAAGATTGCCGGGTTTTTGTCGTTTCGAACTCGATAAGGAAATAAAACGACGTGTCCTTGATCGCTTTTTACTTTTCAGGTTAACGACACTATTATGAAAGTACTCCTTGGTCGCAAGATCAAGCGGTTCCCCCAGGTATTATTTTATACTTTTTCGGGCTTGAGGGACACAAATATACGAAAAAGTTCAACGTGGAGTCTCCTTTAGTTTTTTCAGACTCTCTAAAATTGAAAAACGCCGAGTTTCTCCTATACTGGGCTCGTTAAACTTTTACAGTAGAGGACCTGTTCAATTACAAACAGGAACGAACCACTCCTTCCTAGGGTTCGAATTTAAACTAGGTTGGACTCGTCCGAAGGATGAGCTTATAATCAAGCATATGTTATCCTCCTCAAGCTTGTTAAAAATAAAGAGGTACTTGCCAGAAATGGTGGGGGAAAAGAGAGAAGAATGAACCTGTTTGTCACCTTTTGTCTCAGAAGAAACTTTATTACCACTCTTGAACACGACACTTTTCATTCACCTGGGTTGGGAAATCTTTTACCTCACAGTTGACCAAACCACTTTGAAAGTCTTTAACCGGGTTCCGGGGATTAACTTTGAGTTATTCGTCACCAAGCCATCTGTTGTGTCGTTATGTGTTCAAGAGGTCTGCAAGCAAAACTTTCATCTGCAAAATACTTGTCATCCATTTGACCATCCCTGAGTCAGTCCTTACAGCAACATTTCTTCAACTTGAACAATGATTTCGTGTTGCGGGCTTGCCTGCAACGGGTCGCTTTCTATCGACATCGACACATTATCTAGAAAGATGACTTAGGAATCGACAGTACCTTGAAGTCTGCATGCATCAATGGCAGGTTTCTCGCCTTTGACGTCAGTTTACATCATTGACTTTCGATCAAAGGATTCCGTGAAGTGTTCGACATCAAAACATCTATTCACATTTCACGGGTTGTGCTTGGTACTTTGAGGACCATTGACATTACTGGTGGTTTCTCTCACGCTTGTTAACAGTTTACATCATTGACTGGTAATCAAGTGGTTTCTAACATGTTCGACATCGAATCATTTAATCACATGCTAGAATCGTACCAATTCGGGAAGTAGAAGTGAAGACCCTGGATCTAGTTTCTACCATCCAGGCTGCGAGGAGTTTTGTATTCATTATCTATGTAGACTAATCATAAACAGATGGCTGCGTCCATACTGTGTCTACAAAAGTCTATAAAAATGATGTACTGCAAGATCATTCCTGTATCAGAATAGTTAGTCCATTAGTTAAAGTTTTGAATCTGAGTATGGGAATGCCTACCTCAGTGATGATATAATCTTATCCATGTATTTTGTGTTGAAAATTGCAGGTTCCAACCAGGCCATCCACAAGACAATCCTTGAAATGATAAAGCGCTTCACCCTTCCTAGAATTACAAAACCCTACTCTATTCCAGGCTTCGCACTTTAGGGGGCAATCTGTTACACTAAAAAATGTCACCTTGACTACTTACAGTTAGTATGGCTCAAATCAACAGTCATGCTACCCTCTTAGGCAAGTCTCATGCCTCTGTTATCCATCTCAAACTCAAAGAAGAGAGAAAGTCTTGTAAAAACTATGTTTATCTCTGGGGTCGCAGGTTCTCTCTAGCCTTACCTGCGGGGACGCTGACCTTGTTCACAAAATCTGCGTCCATGGACGCTCTGTATGTTAAGGGACAGGTGCGTCCCTCTGTAAAAGGCAAAATGCGCGAGTTTTATCTTGAAAAAGTTACTTGTGGTTACTTCTAGAACATTCTAGAGGTCGGTTTGATGAAATGGATGCGCCTCCAGTTGGTTCATGTATCTCTATTAAGGGGGAACTTATCCCATCAATAAGGGAGCTATCCCACCCAAAGAGGGGGATGATCCCATTGATAGTGGACCTGAATAACCTCTTTACAGCACTATAAATAAAGGCATTGAGCCAGAAGGAGAGGAGGTTGGAGCTATACATTTTCTTTGGGTAAATGCTGCAGGATTTAGGTCTTCCATTAGAGCCTTTGTGAGGAGAGATTGTCTTCACTTGATTCTACTTGGGAGAGGGTGAGCTTTGTCAAAGTAGAGGAAAACCCTTGATGGACCCTGGGAGGAACTTGCACAACACCAAGGCCAGGTTGTAAGAGTTTCTTTGTTTCGTTATTAATACAAACTGGTTTATTTTTCTCAATAGCTTGTGTTAATGAGTTATTTCATGTGTTCCTTGGTCTGCATGTTGAATATATGTTTTATTATATGAAATGCAAGTGCTTGGTAATTGTTTGATTGTTTGTGGTTACAGGAATTGACTTGAAGGAGGAGCTCATCCGGATCGTCAAGAACGGACTTCAACAACAACGTTTTGGAATAAGGTAAGCCTAAACACTTGTAGTTTTCATGTTGTAAAAGGTGTATTTAGAGAAAGATCACTCCATTTTGTCTTGTTTGTCATTAGAATGTCTTAGACTTCTAGGAAGGTCAGCCGTGTCCGCACCCTTGACAAATTCCGTGTGACACCCTAGTCAACCTTGGGAATCCATCTACATGGATTACATGTTAGGCCTTCCTTCTACTAAGCATGGAAACGACTGTGTTTTTGTGGTCATTGACAGGTTCTCAAAAATGGCCATTATGGCGGCCTACAAGAAGAATATAATAGCAGAAGCCACTGTTAAACTCTTCTTTGAACGAGTGTGGGTGCTCTTTGGGATCCCACAGTTTATCATCTCAGATCGGGACAATCAGTTCCTCAGTACATTTTGGTCCTGTCTCTGGTCCAAGGAAAATTTTAAGAACCACCCTAAATGTATATGTATAATAAATGGGCGAATGCCCATGATACATAGGAAAAATGGGAGGCAATTTTATCACTAATATATATATATATATATATATATATATATATTTGGCGAATCTCTCACCAGATTATATTATCTTGTAAAGTCATGGAAAATCTTTCACTGAATTGTAAATTCTTGTAAGATCTTGGAAAATCTTTTACTGAATAATAAAACATTGTGAAGTCTCGACGAATGTTTTGTTAAAGTATGAAACCATATATGAAAATAAAACATATTCATTAAACTGTAATATACTAACATACATGTTTGGAAAAAAGAAACATAATTTTCACTTCCTACAAACAATGTTGCAAGTTTTAGTGGCCATGTTTGTCATGGTAGGAGAGATTAATGTTTTCTCTACCACTTTTTTCAAGCTACCACTTTTTCCAAGCTATCAAATTTCTTTCTTATTCCATAGACTCCAAATGCGAGATTAAAAAAAAAAACACATCAAGTTTGTTTACCCCAACACGCCAACAAGCAGAAAGCTCCAGCTATATAATATAATGAAGTAGTAGGTATCCCAAAGGCCTGAAGGGGATCTAATGGAAATAAGTGACTATTGTCAAAAGCCTTCCAATCAATATATAAATATATAAATGTAGATTTATTATTATTTTAATTGGAAATCTTCAATTAAAATATAAAATTTAATTACATCTCTCCCAATCTAAATTTCTTATTAGCATAATTCACTACCTTCATACCATTTTTAACAGTGTTGTAACATGTCGATTAATTTCCTTTTTTGTGCATAATCTCCGCCTTTTAGGAAAATATGGTGCAGTGACCGAACCCCTAATCATTATGACAAACTAAGAATAGCATAGAAGATGAAAGGTTGTACAAACTAGCATATTTTTCAAACAACTAATCCAAGATCAGTACCTTAACTTTTTCATGAAGATATCATATTGAGAATGTTTGAAAAATTTTGGGAAATTTGGGCAACGACTATCTCTCTTCCACGAGGGTGATGCGGAAAGAGTTGAGATTTCATTGTTTTTTTTTTTGTTAAATCAGAAAAACCAATATTAATGGATATATGAGTATTTTTTACTAAATTTTTTTGAAGTGACTAAATGTAGCTTTAACCATTCACCTTAAGATTTTTTTTACAATATAATTTCCTAAGTCTATTTAATATCTTAATTATCATAAAAACCAACCTATATCCATCTTAACTCCACATCTACCACTCTTAGAGGGATGAAATCTATTTATCCCTCCCAGCACTTGGTAGATCCGGAATTAAGATGGGTCTTAGTTGATAGAATTTCCCCTTTAAATAGGCTATGCTCACATGAATACCATGGTATTACCATGGGTTATCTAAACCTGTAGCTTAAAAACTACTATTAGTAATTTATAAAAATTAATAAAATTAATAATTCATTTTTATTTTATTTTTTTATTTTAACCAAGTTAAAATGTTGAAGTGACATTAAATTACAAGATCCATTTTTACTCTTGATCTACCAAGGCCCGAGAGGGATCAAATATTTTTTCACTCTATTTTGCATGTCATGATATTTGATCCAAAGTAAAGATGGATTTATGCTAGTTTAATTCCCCCCTTTAAATAGGCTGCATTCCATGTGAATACCACGGGTCAATACCATGTGCCATATTTATTTTTATTAATACTAATATTAGGGTTAATAATGTTTTTTTTGCATGGTATTAATAATAATTTCGCCCATGGTATTTGGCCCATAGGCTTCACCTAAATATAACCCACTTTTTGAGTTTGTTTACCATACCTTTGGTTTATTTATATTTTTATTAATTTACCATACCTCTTTTATAAATATGGTATTTGGCCCATAGGATTCAATTAAATAAAACCTCTTTTTTGACCCTTCTTAAATAGAAAGAGGGTTATGGATTAAATATAAAAAGAGGTTTTATTTACTTACCATACCTATAGTTTATTTATATTTTTATTTATTTACCATAACTTTGAAGTATAAAAAGAGGTTTTATTTATTTACCATACCTCCACTTTATTTATATTTTTATTTATTTACATGCTTGCATGTTCATAAATATAAGGTGACATATGGAGCAAATATAAAAAAATGTTTTATTTATTTACCATACCTCTCGTTTATTTATATTTTTATTAATTTACCATACCCCTTTTATAAATTGGCCCATAGGATTCAGTTAAATGAAACTGCGTTTTTGAGCCTTCTTAAATAGAAAGAGTGTTATGGACTAAATATAAAAAGAGGTTTTATTTATTTACCATACCTTTAGTTTATTTGTATTTTTATTTATTTACCATACCTTTGGAGTAAGTATAAAAAGAGATTTTATTTATTTACCATACCTTCACTGTATTTATATTTCTATTTATAACTATCATAAATACATTTTCTTGAAAATGAAGGCCAATGGAAGATTGTAACACCTAATTTTAAGGGCTAAATTTACTTTTTTTACCCTCTACCTTAAAATAAGGTGGGATAACCTCCACAACTATTTCTTTTATAAATCAAATTTGAGGTGATTTGTAACAATGTACTATGATACAAAATATTCGCCCAACAAAAATATAAAACCCCTTAATTTAGCCCAAGGGCAAAAATTCACCCCTAAAATTTTCCATGCTCTGGTTGATGCTGGACACCAAACTCACTAAGTCCACAACCTTCCATCTTGAAACTGATGGCCAAAAAGAGGTTGTCAACAAGATGATTGTACACATTCTGTGCATGTACAACTCAAAGCATCCACGCACATGGGACGAGAGCCTCCCCTATGTTCAGCACAGCTACAACCGAGCTATTCACAGCTCGACTAGCCACCACCCTTTTTAGGTGGGCTTGGGATTCCAGCCACTATGTCGAATTGATGTGGCCATGCCATTTGCAGCTACTCACGCAGATTCAGCTCATGTCTAGTCCAAAACAGATAAGGAAACCAGCTTCATTGAGCACATCTAACATATTTGCCAAAAGGTCCATGACATTCTGTAGAAATCAAATGCCAATTACAAGCAGTGACATGATCAACATCAAGTGCCACATAAGTTTCAGGTGGGCGATAAAGTCTGGATGCATTTGCAAAAGGAATGCCTTACCGGAGCCTATCAGAAATTGAGACCACTCCGATATGGTCCTTACACCATTACTAAGGTTGTGAGAGACAATGAATTTGACCTCAGCATTCCCTCATTCCTTCGGCCATACTTTCCACCATTACTAGACACATCTAACATTACAGAACAACTCACACCCATAGAATTAAATCTAGATTGCATGGAACAAGCTGCAACTGATTGGATCATGAACACATAGATCAAGAACACTCGCCAACAGAATATCCAACTGTATCGAGTTGTCAAAGCAGGCCAACTCCTTCACCAGGGCAAGTGGCTCACCAGGGACCAAGTTCAGCAGAAGTTTCCTCATCTCATTGAGGAACTCAACGCAATGGGGACCATTGTTTCCTAAGGGGGGAGGAATGATCTAGGTGGATATTGGTGGCCACCTGCCAAGTCCACTTGGACCCCCACCATTGTTTCTCTCAAATTTTCTAACGATAGATCACATCTCTCTGTTTATGGTTATCTCTGTAATTTGTTGTATTCCTGTTTAAATCTGGATCAGGCTTACATCAATCGGCCTTGTTTCCTCTCCCAAGTTTCGTTTATTATTTTTTGGAGACATCTCATCAGAATGATCCTATTATGAAACTGGTTCCACATTATGCTTATCGACGTCCAGCATAGTCATATCTATTTATTTAGAAAATCACTCTGACATAGCTACTGAGCGTGGGAATGCCTGACTTGGGACATGATCTTAGTTGTTTTTATATATGTGTTGTATAAGGTTTCCCATACCGCTCGAAGCTCTGATCCTCTCTCCCTTTTTTACAAATAAAAGGAAACTTAAATATCGGCCATCATCAAAACCTCTGATCTCACACTTTAGGGGCATCAGTTATACAGGAAAATGACCTCCTCATCAGCTCGAAGGAGAAAGACATGATGACTAGAGGACTGACCAAGTTCACAGGGCCAGTTGTCAAGCTAACATTGTCTAAACACTATCAACCTTATTTATAAAGCTTCCTAGCAAGGGTAAGGATGCATTATTGCCTAGGGTAACTCTATCTGTTACCTCGAGAAGAGCGTTAGTGAACCCTAATGAGCTTCTATGGGTCAAGAGAACGATTTGACTGAGAAATATCCCAAGATTTTGTCCTATGTCAGGTCGCAAAAGGAGGGAAATAGCACAACTCAACCTGTTTGGGGGAATTACTAATTCCTAATGGATTATGCAAATGGGAAAGAGCACAAAGGCATGGAAACATCACTACTTTTGCCTAATGGAACACATGAAGGACTTGGAAACCATACCCTCACATGCTATATATGCAAGGTTGGAGCCATTGTGAAAGAGGTAAAACCATTTGAAAGGATTTCCTATTTGATTGTCGATTAGAGTCTCAGACTAAGGCATCAGAATAGGTTAAGAAGGGAGAGAGAGAGAGAGGAGTTGGAGGGGTAAGGGAAGGCTGATACAACTGATGGTTTTAATCACTCTTATACATTAATAAACAATTGTGATTGTGTTGTCCACTTCATGATGTTGGTAGTATAAGTTGTTTATATGTTCATGCATTGTTTATCAAGGTTTTATGTTGTGATATTGTAGGAATTTACACGGTAATTTCCTCAAATAGAACACCAAAGGACACCGCTCACACATAGATCACAGATCAATACACCAATATTTTGACATGGTTAAAACCCTCAAAGAGGGAAACAGTCCACAGCCTGAGCCAAGGTGGCCACTTCAGGCAATTTATCAATAAAAGAATGAAAATTTACATAAGCTTCTCTCATGGATGGTTAACCTACAAATGGCCCTCCATGCTCTTTAAATAGAGATCATGGACCAATCGGGTGGTAAGCCACGGATCAAGTGTCGGTAATACCGAGGAGAGAATGAACCATCGGATCACTACATATCATGACCGGCGGATTGTAAGTTACAAAATGTACATAGTAAAGAAACACACTTTACCTAACTCTATACTAGACCAAGTTATACTTAACTATTTCCTATGTGTCGGAATATCCTAACACCCCCCCTTAAGAACAACTTGGGATAGGATTGACGGATTTATAAATATGACACAATAAGAGAAGGAAGGAGGCACTAGAGCCTATCCCTCCTTAGTGACAACTTCCTGAACTCCAACCATAAATCGAAGTTTAGTGAACTTCGCCTATGTGAGAGCCTTTGTAAAGATGTCTGCAACTTGATCATCTGTTGAACAATATTGCACTTCAAGAACATGGTCGTGAATGAGCTTTCGAATGAAGTGCATGTGCAGTTCAATGTGTTTGTTGTGCTGATGTTGTAGTGGATCTTTGCATAGTTGAATGGCACTTTGATTATCACACCAAAGTGTAGTCAGATGTTGCTGCTGAAAGCCAAACTCTGACAGGATCTGATGAAGCCACAAGGCTTCCTTACTAGTTCTATGGTACCACGATACTCTACTTCTGCTGAAGAAAGAGAAATGGCACCTTGTTTCTTGCAAGCCCATGTAATAGGTCCTGAACCAAGAGTGAACACATAACTTGCAGTAGACTTCCGATCATCAAGGTCACCAGCCCAATCGGAATCAGTGAAACCATCCAATAGAGGAGATGCTTCGGCACTGTAATGAATCCCAAACTAAACTATACCTCGAACATAAAGAAGTATTCTTTTAGCAACTTTCCAATGACTTTCACGTGGGTTTTGCATAAACCAAGCAACAAGGCCAACAACAAAGGAAAGGTCAGGACGAGTATGGGTTAGATACAAAAGTTTTCCTACAATTTGACGGTATAAGGTAGCATCAACTTCAGGATAAGTACAAGTGACTGAAAGTTTGACTCCAGACTAAAAGGGAGAAGGGGTCGGCTTACAGTCTTCCATGTGAAAATGGCGTAGAATATCAGAGGCATACTTGGACTAGGAAAGGGAAATACCTTCCTTGGATTGCAAGACTTGAAGACCAAGAAAATAATGTAAGTGTTCTAAGTCTGTCATTTCAAGCTTCCTTTTAAGGCTAATCTTCACATGGTTTATAAGGTTGGGATCACTACTAGTTAGGATAAGATCATCAACATAAAGAACAAGAATGATAAGAGACTTGCCCACTTTCTTGGTGTAGACAGTATTGTCAGAATGACACCTAGAAAAGCCATTTTCTAAAAGAAAGCTATCCATTTTGGCATACCAAGCTCGAGGAGCTTGCTTGAGACCGTAAAGGGATTTCTTAAGCCGACATACAAGGCTGGAGTCTATTTGTATAAAGCCAATAGGTTGTTCCATATAGATTTCTTCATGCAAGTACCCATGCAAGAAGGCGGATTTAACATCCGTCTGATGGACTTCCCATTTGAAAGAGGCAGCAAGGGAAAGAACAAGGCAGATAGAGTTCATTTTGGCAATAGGGGAGAAGGTTTCAGTATAGTCAATGCCTTCAACTTGTGAAAAACCCTTAGCAACAAGACGAGCTTTATGTTTATCAACTTTCCCATCTGGTCCATACTTGGTTCTATAAACCCATTTGCATCTGACAAGTTTTCGTCCCTTTGGTAGAGGAATAAGATCCCATGTATCATTTTCCAATAATGAATGATATTCTTCATTCATAGCTGCTTCCCAATCTGGATGGCATTAGGCTTCTGCAAAGGTGTTAGGATCATAATTCACTGAAGCTTGAGCCACTGAAGAAGAGGCTCTATCAAACTGAGAACGTGTACGTCGCTGATCTGTAGGATCCCCGACAAGATCACCTGCTGCATTCCGAGTAGCACGGACCCATTTTGGAAGTTGAGGAGCTGAAGGAGGATCCTAAGAAGGTGGGGGAGGATTTTCATCCTCTTTTTCATCATCTGAAGAAGAAATATTTTCAAAAGTAGAAGAGATAGGGAGAGGTGGCACATCCGCCGAACTAGGCTCGTAGGCTGATATATTTTCAGCAAACTTTACGTCTCTTCTAATGATAACATTTTTGGACTTAAGTGGAATAATTCTATATCCTTTGGCATCTTCAGAATGTCCAACAAAAATACATTTTTCACTCTTAGGTTCTAAAGCTTTATGTTTCTCATTTGGAATGTGGGCCCATGCTTCACTTCCAAAAACACGAAAGTGACTTACATATGGTTTAATTGAGCTCCATGCTTCTTCTGGAGTGATATTCTTTAAAATCTTAGTAGGAGTCCGATTTATTATGTAATTTTCACAGTTAATTGCTTCTGCCCAATAATTAAGACTAAGTCCTTTAGATTGAAGCATACAATTAGCCATTTCCTTTAAGGTGTGATTATTCCTTTCAGCTACACCATTTTGTTGTGGAGTATATGGAACAGTATGTTGCATTTGAATTCCATTCTCAGTGAAAAAGTTGATGAATTTGTTGTTAACATATTCTCTGCCATTATCAGATCTTAGCTTAAGATTTTGATGTCCAGATTGTTTCTCAACAAAGGCCTTAAAGGTCAAGAACATGTTAAATACTTCACTCTTGAGTTTTAAGAAGTATACCCAAGTGCCTCTGGAGAAATCATCAATGAAAGTTAAGAAATACTTGTAGCCAGAGAATGAAACAACTGTAAGTGGACCACATAAATCACTATGCACGAGCTGTAAAGGGGATGAGGCATGCCAAGAGGCACGTTTTTCAAAGTTGTCCCGATGATGTTTTCCAAGTACACATCCGGAACAAACACCATCTCTGCAAGATACCATTGGGAGACCTGTCACCATATTTTCTTTACATAGATTCTGAAGAGAGCGATAGTTTAAGTGACCAAATCGCTCATGCCAAAGTTTGCTCACTTCATCATTATGAGCAACAAATATCGAGGGAAGATTTGATGACCCAAAGTTGTGAAACTTATACAACCTTGTAGAATAATCAGCAATTCCAGTAGCTAAAATCTGTCTAGGATCTCTTAGGTCCTTAATTACAACATCGTGAGGTGAAAATTCAACGATTTTACCTTCACCTTAATTAGTTATATGATATATAGATAGAAGGTTGCAGGATAAGGTTGGAACACATAATACATCATTAAATTGACCATTTTCTATATGAACAGTTCCAGTCCCTACAACACTAAGAGATCTATCATCACCAACATATATATTTTTGGTGTTACAATCATTTAAAGAAGAAAACATGGCTTTGTCTTTTGCCATGTCATAAGAAGCTCCAGAATCAATGAGCCACTCATGAGAATGAGAAGAAGAAGATACATTTAGCGCATAGCCAGACCGAGATGCTTGACAATCACATGCATAAAGTGCCATTCCTGAAGATGAAGTTGAAGTTGAAGAGTGCTCCAAATGGATATTATGCTTCTTCATTGATGCTTCCAAGGATTCCATCTTCTTAAAGCATTTGGATTCTAAGTGGCCATCTCGATTACAAAAGTTGCAATGTCTATCAGTCTTCTTCGCTTTGTTTTTATTTGTCTTATCATTTTGTTGAAATGATTTTTCATTTTGAGGTTGAAATTGCTTAGGACCCTTGTTTGGCTTAGGACCATTCCTTTTAGGATACAACTTCTTAGGATTCTTTGAATTTGGTTGTTGCTGGGCAGCTAACACTTTCTTAGAAGAGTTTCCAAGACTAAGAAGACCAAGGTGTGCGATTTTTTCTTGTTCTCTTATTAAAGAATCACAAAAGGAATCAAAGGAAGGGGACTTGTAGGCTTGTCCTTGAGAAATGAAGGCTTCTCTTGTAGAATGGAAGGTGGAAACAAACACAGAGTAGGGTAGTACCAACTTAGTAAGAATGGAATAGATAAGGCTACTATCTTCTTTCTTAACCTTAACACCTTCCAAGAGAAGTCTAAGGGTCTTGAACTTGGACAAAAAATCTTCAATGCAAGAAAAATTCTTGGGGTCTAATGTAAGCAACTCATTTTCGAGTTGATGGGCTTTAAGTTCATTTTTAATTCCAAAAAGTTTAGTGATCTATTTCATTGCTTCTTCAGGAATATCAAGTTCTGCAATATGGAATCTAAGATCTAGAGAAATAGACATCCCTATCAACCCACATGCTTGATCTTTCCTATTTTCCCGTTTAGCTGCCTCATCTTCATCTTTCGCTTTGGTTTCTTGGCCTGAGGCTATTCTGTAGAGACCTTTACTTCTAAGTAAATCCACAATGTAGGACCACCATTGAAAGTAGTTGGTGCTGTCAAGAATAACTTGGCATGGACTTTCCATTTTAACATAAACTGAAGCAATAGATGTTGAGACTAAGTGTTGCAATGGAAAGATCTAGAAAAATTAGGCTGGTTCAAAAAACACGGCTCTGAAAATAGCTTTCGAATGAAGAAGTTATGGCTTTTTGAAGAAAATTTGATGAAGATGCCGACGAAGTGCGTGAATGTGCGGAAATGAAAAATCCGCCCCCACAAAAAGGAGACTTGAACTCAAGACCTCTACTCTCATAAATTAGCTTTGGACCAAGTGAGCTAAACAAAAAGTTAGAGAGAGAGAGAGAATTAGCTTTGGACCAAGTGAGCTAAACAAAAAGTTAGAGAGAGAGAGGGGGGGGGGGAATGTTTTTGATTTTCTGAGATCACACTAAGGCGCAGCGGAAAAGAGCATACGCATGAGAAAATCCTTCCTTTCTATTTCTTATTTGCCCAGATCGCACAGAGTCGCAGCGCAAAGAGCATACGCAGAAATGAAAGGTATAGATCTGGTAATAAAAAACAAAAAGCTAAATAAACCGAAACCGAAATAAACAGAGAGAAATTAACTGTAAACTGCAAATAAATGTTGTATACCTCCAGATCTTAAAAATGACGTAGCTAGGGCTACCGAAAACCTTTTCGCGTGAAACGAAAGGGGTTCCTCACTGGAACAGATTCTCCCAACACAATAGAGCAGTCCTCTCGGCCCAAAGGTAGTCAGAAATAGTAGATCTAGGAAACGACAGTCAGATGCAGTTCTACCAGCTTCAGATTTGGATCAGCAACGGACGCGACCCTCAAATAGCTTTGATACCATGTAGGAATTTACAGGGTAAGTTCCTCAGACATAACACCAAAGGACACCGCTCACACATAGATCACAGATCAATACACCAATATTTTGATGTGGTTAAAACCCTCAAAGAGGGAAACAGTCCACGGCTTGAGCCAACGTGGCCACTTCAGGCAATTTATTAATAAAAGAATGAAAATTTACATAAGCTTCTCTCATGGATGGTTAACCTAAAAATGACCCTCCATGCTCTTTAAATAGAGATCATGGACCAATCGGGTGTTAAGCCACGGATCAAGTGTCAGTAATACCGAGGAGAGAATGAACCATTGGATCACTACATATCGTGACCGTCAGATTGTAAGTTACAAAATGTACATAGTAAAGAAACACACTTTACCTAAATTTATACTAGAACAAGGTCTACTTAACTATTTCCTATGTGTCAGAATATCCTAACAGATATTATGCTTGTCTTTACTATGTGCAGGTTTTGATCTGGAGATAGCTCAGGGATCTTCCACCTAGCTATATTGCACTCTCCAACAACACCACACTAAGACCAGAGGTAATAAGTCCTTCTTTCTTTGATATTCATTTGTTAAACATAGATATTCATGCATATTTTTGAGAGATGCAAGTAATCTGACTGTCTTCCAAGGATCTCGGGAAGATCCTTAAGGGTTTTTACATCACCAAACACTCGTGCATTAATCCTTATAGCGAGGAGAACTGTGGAAAGACATAGCATACTCAGGAAATATTTTTCCATGGAAAGTATTATAATTCTCCATTGGTCTCGCATCTTTTTGGTGCTCACGAAGAAATTATGCATACACTTGGCATAACTAGCTCTTTCTTTCCATAGTAGAGACAGAATTAAGCCCTTTGCATCCTACATAGGCAATTGTATATTCCTTAAAACTTTCAAGTAAACATATTCTAGATATACTGGATCATAATTATGAATTTATGTCAAATTTTAGGCGTATATGTCCTAAATAAGCATAGAAAGCACGTATTTTTCAGACACACAAGTTCCACATATATCAGTTATCAGCATATGAACAATGACAACCAAATTATTTATCTATTAAGCGGCTATAAAAATTTCATAGGATTGGATTTCCTCCCAGCCATAGGCACCACATTATGTAGGTGCCACTTCTACGTTAGGCAATGAAACAACAAGGGAAAATTTTTTGGTTTTGACTCTGGTATTTCTCACTCTATTCGTCTTCCATAAATTGCTGACAATTAATTCATATTGCATACTTTTCTAGTCATAACAATCCAGCACAACCAATTGGGCCCTTGGGCTATCCCCCTTATCTCCAATGCTCCATTGTGGATTAGCCAAGGAATTTCCATTGATGGGAACTAGGTATTTGTAGTTGTAATTAAATTTTCCTTGGCTCCCAGCATTTTCCAATAACCATTCTTTATGGTTTACACATTTTTGTTAAAGCCACTCTTTATCAATTTAGACTTGGCATCAAGGTATGTCAATATTCAAAGAAGTATATACTATAATGGGAGAATTGCGAATAGGAACAACCATAAAAATAGCCAACCCAACATCCCTTAGCTCTGATGCAATCTTGGCTTCGGTTGCAGTGTCTCAAGGTTCCCCAACGAGGCAATATTTTGGTTCTCTGACATACCCAACCTCATTTCATGCATGAAATGACTACCTTGATGGCTGCATGATTGAATCCCCTCTTCCCAAGAGTTTGTTTAAACCATTTTTGCAACTTACTTACCACGCTTGCTATTTTGGCTTTACCAACCTTATTATGTTGCATGCTTGAAATCTGACCATCTTGTGAATGAGCACTAGTTCCTCCTTGTACACTTGAAGCATTAATTCATGCATCATCTTTAGGGTTTTTCTATTATATTCATGTCCCCTTAGAATAACATTTTCATCAATGTAATTTTTTAGTTATATCAATCATGTCCCAATTTCATAATCATCCACAACACTTGCACAATTCCTTTCTTTGTAAACTCAATCCCTTAGGATATTTAACCTATCCAATGTGATGCCATCAAAACGAGTTTAGGCCTTCAGGGTTCTCTTTCGAATTTTGCAACTGAAGCCAATTCTCACCATTTCTTCTCTCTCGACAAATTCATCATTCCATCCATGTCATATACATATGACAATATGAGTGATCTTCTTAGATTTCAATAATAATTTAAATGGATTCATTATAATAATAAGATTCAGATAATTATATGACATCCTTAGGTTACTTAGTGTTAGACTTGATTGCGGTAATCTTAATCGTTCTTAGGGGCTTACTTCCATTGTCCATCCCTATGTTCGGGAAAATTATACATGCATTTTGTCCCTTCTGACAGAGTCACCATCACATGAATTTTCTTGGTAACCTTCATTCCTTGGGAGATCATGGTTTCCAGTGTCACTAATTCTGGGAACTCATCCATGGTTTCCATGCTTTAGCATTGCATTCAACACAGATATGTTCCTCGTGGAGCGAAAGTATGAGTGTAGAGTAAGTGGTAAGAGTGGGAATGATACCTATTCTTTCCATAGCATCAAATCACCTTCATTGAAAGCTACAATGGTTTTTGAATTAAATATGGCCTCATGAGAAGTAGTGGCATCGAATTCCATTTATGTGCACAATTTTAAATATTCATCCAAACAACCTTATATGCAATGTGCATTGGTCGTTGATTATTATTGTGTAAGCCACTTCAATTTCCACAATTACCTTATTTAGTGTTGCCCTTAAAAGGCTTGTATGATTTTTTCACCTGACCTTTTTGGCATAGTAGATTGGTGACAGTTGGTCAAGTAGAGGGAGTTGGAAATATGGGGTTTTCCTTCATTTCAATATAAAGGTTTTGATATTTATATTCTTAAAAGCTTGTATGATTCTTTCTGTTAGGGTCAGCCTTTGAAGCCATCCATTAGTGAACAAATATGCTCTTACAAAGTGGTCTCAGGGTGTCAAAGTCAAATTTTGTCATTTCAATTAGTCTTTAAGTAAAATTTGGTTACTAGGTATTAGGTCTAGGGTTGTTTTCACTCCTTCCAAAGTCTTCCAAGTATTGGTCCATGTCACCATTCAGATTAGTGTACCATCATTCAAAGAGTTGTCATCATCATTTCAGGTTCCAATGGGTCATTTTACACCTTGTTCGTGCTTCAGTTGTACTTGGGTAAGCCTCATTTCCCTCTCCTAAGGTTTTGAAGGTAATTTTTCTTGGATGGTCAAATCATCAACAAAAATTGTATCCTTATTCTCATACACCTTCCCTTATCCTTAATATACCTTCTTAAATGCTTCCCATCACACATATCCCTCAAATTCATCATTTTCCCACAAACCCTAGTTTATTGCTACAATTTGATAATTTTCTAGGCTAGGTTTGTGTTTTGACCTTTTGGACCCCTTCCCCTCACTCATTATTTTAAATTCCACTTTCCCCTAATTCCTAACATCCCCCCGTACTTCCTAAAATTTTCTCAAGAATTTAGAAGTCCCTTATCCCCTTCGTTTCCCTTCATTTCCACAAATCCCCTGTTCCACTCAGCGGGATAGGTTTTATTCAAATGTTGTTTCTGAGAAAGAGAAGATTAATTTGACAAAAGTGAGATAGATTTTTGTCAATCATTGTCCGAAGAAGAAAAACCTTTTTCATTTTTTACACAAGTTTCATGGCGTGGGAGAAATGTCGAAAATATCATTGGCCTCAGGAGTATTGATGCACTTCTAGAGTGACATTCGGAAAATCAAGATTTCACCTAGCTGGGATGTTTAAATTACTTTCTTGATGATTTAAAAGTTATCTAGATAGAGACATATTTCCAGTGAGATATCATGAGCTTAATTTGGAGTTGAGGAAGACCTTCAAAAGTTGACTGCAACATCACTCTGCATTCAGGCAGTCTCATTCTGCACATTTTGACTAGTCCTGAGAGATTTGACTTTTGTTAGAGAAAATGAGCTCCAAATTGAAAAATTAAATATGTTTTGGAAATTAGACTCAACAACATTTCCAACGAGCTATTGCACGCCCAATTTGGACACCGGGAAGGCCTCCAAAATGTGTCTGCAAAATGGCACTGCGCATTGGGAGCTTGGCACTGCTCATCAGGCAGTTTTCTCCTATGTTAATTTACACTGGTGCTGCGCATTGGTGAGAAGGCGCTACACATTGGCTAGTAACACTTCAAAACCCTCAAACTTGACCTCTAATCACCATCATTGCTACATTTCTCTTCCAATCAAGTAAGTAACCTCACTTTTGATCTCACATAGGGTTTTTATGCTATAATTGTGGTTTTAGCATATTAAAACTCAAAACCCTAGTTGTCTCCTACCAAATTTCTCACCATTTCTAGCTCTTGTCACTTGTCTTCATTTTCCCATTATCATTTGCCCTAAATCTACCCCTTGATCCCATTTTCCCTAACCTATTTTCCCTTTCCCTATTTTCCCTAAGAAACTAATCCCTTTATGAAACCCTAAGCTCATACATCAAAACCCTAGGTCCTCTATCCATCCCTCTCACTCCCCTACCTCACCTCATCACTATTGTTCCTTTCACAAATCTCTTCATACTCATCTTTTTCCCCCATCTATTATCCACCATTCACCATATCATCACCACATCATCCCATAGAGACAAGCATGGAAAGAGAGAGTGACCCTGATTTTGAGGAGGACACCCTAAGTGACAGCGCTAGGGAAAGGAATTTGCAGCAGGTAGATAAAGGGAAAGGAAAGGTCCCAGGAGGAAAGCTTGATGATGATGTTGAGATGGAGTTTTAGCTTGAGGAGCATGATGATGATGTGCCACCTCATCACACTCAGGTAATTGATGTTGAAAGCCTATCATTAGATCAAAGCATGCTTTTGAAAGAGAAAGAGGCTCATATTCGCATGTCAAATGACAAGTTTGCTAGAGCTAGATATATTATCAATTACCTAGAGCAAGAGAATAAACAGTTAGAGGGTAAACAAAGCCAAATGGAGTTAAAGATGCTAAAATTTCAAAGGCAAAGCAACAAAGAGAATATGGTTCCCTTAACTCCTATTGAACAAGAAGTGGAGCATGATAGAGATAAATGGCTTGAAAGAATTAACATTCATCATGAGGGGCTTCTAAAGCAAACAAATAGATACAACAATATGCTAAGGCATATGGCCCACCATTATTTGACCAGGAATAGAATATGCATCAAGAGGATCAAGCACCTTAAAGCAAGATTAAGGAGGGCCTTAAAAGGAAAAAAGAAGGATGAAAATCTCAACATTTTGGCTGATGTTACTTTAGCCCAAAAAAGTAACCCTTGATGTAGCTTTCAGCCAAAATTGGGCAAATTTTGAAACAATTTTGTCATTTTCCAATTTTTCAATTAGGCAACACAGGAAATTCAGGCTGATGCACAGCGCCATTGGCACTGCGCATTGAATTGGTGCATCCTCCTGACAAATGGCTTATAGATTTGGATTTAGCATCAAAAAATAAGAAAACCTAGAAAGTTTCATCAATTTTGGAGAAGATCTGGGCCACCAAAAGGGTAATAAACACCCAAAAAATGCCCTCTCTACTACTTTTTGGACACACACAAACCATCCTTGGGAGAATCCACTTTTGAAGGGGCAAATGACCTCAAAATCAAAAAATTCAAAGTGTTCCAAAAACTAGACAGGCAGGGCTTTCCAGCAAGCTATCTTGGGCCTAATTTGGATGAGTGGGAAGCCTCCAAAAGTAGCCTTGAAGCAGAACTGCGCATCAGGCTCAGGGAATTGCGCATCAGGCAAATTTTGTCAATTTTGTCTACAAGTCAAATTTCGCCTAGTCTCTTCAGCATTTGACTTTTTCTTCTTTCTTGGTAAATTTTGCATGGTAAATGATGTAATATGATGTAAAACACTTGATGGGGTAGATACATCAATGAAAAAGTGATTTTAAACTAAATGTATCAGTTTTCTTAGTTTTAAAGGCAAGCTGTTCCACTGCCTATTTTCTTGTTCCTAGTTTAGATGTTGTTGAAACAGTTCCTTGACTCATGGATTCGACCCCTGATGTATAGCTCAGATGGTTTTGAGGTCTATATGATGTCTTTTCTCAGTCATTTGAAAAGGTTGGACTCTTTTGGAAGTGGTGCACTCATTGTATACTTGTATCAGCAGTTTGGCAAGGAATAAAACCAGGTTTTGCAGCTGTTTTTGTGGGATTCTTATGACATTGAGTTTATGTATTGTTTCTTCTTTGTAATGAGTTTTTCTTATGTTTTATATGTATCCAAATATCTCTTTCTCTTCTAAACTAAATGAATCAAGGTGAATAGGCAAAATACACTAAGCTACACTGCTATGTCTTGGGAATGCATTTGGTTTTCTATGTTTTCATCAGTTTGAAGAGGATTCATGGTTTCTGCATGCCCTCCTTAACTCCTCAATAGTGTTAAATCTACCATCTCATCCCATTTCTAGTACATAAACCCCTGTGTACCTTGCCCCACAGAACATGTCTACATCCCTGATTTGATTTCCCGGACCTAAACTGCCTGCTCCTTTTGATCCAGCAACCAACCATCTAAAATCAACCAAAAACCCTAAAGCTACTATAATTAGCCTAAAATCTACATTAAATTTAGTCATCTCAAGCCCTAATTACCAATATCCTAATTGAGATTGACATGGAGAGAGCCCTCTCCCGACCTAGCTACCAGGTTAAGCATGGTTTGATGTTACCCTAGACCTATCTTCCTTCAGCCTGAGGTAGATCCAGGCTCTAACACTTTCACTTGAATTTTTTTTCATGGTAAACTACGAACAACTGATCAATTAGAGGGAGTTGGCAATCTCGATTTTTATTATAATTATAAGGAACCCCCAATCTTAACACCCTTGAATTATTTTTTTCTCTTTGCCTCCAATAAAGGCCTACTCAAACCTTTAGCCATAGTGAGGAAGAGCAACAGTGACAAGGGAAACTTTGGCTTAGCCCCTTGCCATTCCTAAAGAAAGAAATCGTTGAATCATTTATCAAGACAAAAAATAAAAAATAAAAAATGTGATAAGAAAACGTTTTCTTCAAGGATAAGAAAAACTTGATAGAGGGCCAGTGCTTCAACTTTGTTTTTTTTGTGGATATGCCTAACCCTTGAGCATAATTATGTTCACAGTTGGGGTTTAAGATAACCCGCTCACCCCTTCCTCATGTACATCTCTAAAATATGTATAGGTATTGGAATATGCATTTTCAAAACTTTAGAACAAAAGCTAATAGTGACAACTGGATGGTCAAGCTTAGATATTATAGATCCATGTTAGCACATACAATTTGGATAAGATTTGACACCGTTGAAACACTAACCTCCAAAAGTCAGGTCACTCATTTGAGCTAAATTTGAGACCTGATATCTATCTACCATCCATCTGACTATCAAATGTGGGAAACAATAGACCATTAAGTTTTGAAGGTTGTGATCTTGACCACTTAGAAGAAGAATAATCACCTTTGATGGTATTTTCATTTCAGACTCTTCCATCGGATTTTTAAATGTTTGATTCTGAAAAAGGTTTAGGATGTAGTTTTAATCTTGCACTTGAAGATAGATTTATTCAACTCAAATCGTTTTCTTTGAGTTAAATTCATTCAACACATTTTTTTAAAGGGTGCTAGCTCAATGGAAGAGAAAATATTTTGCAAAGAGGAGGTTGGTGGTTTGATTCCATCATGTCCTAACATGAATTAATCTCTAAAGAAACACAAATATTCATATTCTATATTTTGTTTCTAAATAGACCTTTTTATTGTATCTAAAGAGACAATAACGGGGATTAAAGACATATTGTCTCTATAAAGACAATAATTGGGATTTAAGACATATTGTCTCTATAGAGACAATATATCTTTAATCATAGCTATTGTCTCTTGAAAGTAAATTGCCTTAACTTGTGTCAAAAAAGAAATTGGAAATTGTATTAAATATTGTCTTTAATAGGGTGTCTCAAATTATTGTCTTAAAAAATTGTCTCTATAAAAACAATATAGAACACAAGTATTATTGTCTCTCGAAAGACAAAAATGAATTGTCTTTCAAGAGACAATAATACTTGTGTTCGATATTGTCTTTATAGAGACAATCTTTTAAGACAATAATTTGAGACACCCGCTTAAAGCCAATATTTAAGACAATTTTCAATTTCATTTTTGTCTCAAGAAATTATCTTAAATATTGTCTTAAAACCCCTTTATATATAATAGTGTTATCATTTATTTCAATGGCATATTCTATCTAGTTTTGCTAATTAAAAAACTTATATATTAATTATTAATCATTATATAAAAGGATTCGGATCACATGTATTTAATCAACATTAAATATAACCGTGGAATCTTTTTCTTTTTATAATTTTGGTAAATAATAAGAAAAAAGGGAAAATAAGCTTTAATCCTCTTATTCTTCGAGAGAAAATATCCAAATTTGAACTGAGAATATATCTTTGGATATGGTCGTATATTCATGTAAATATATATAGGTTCGTGGTTATGCTGTGCTACGGAACATAATATATTAGCTACTAAATCTTCCAACGTAACATAATAAATATAGCTATTATTTAGTTAGATCAATATTATAATGTACGCATGAGATGATATGGATATCGATGTACCTTAGTTTAAACTACAACGTACAGTTTATCTAACATCTAAACATTTGATGCTTTTTCACCGTTAAAAGCATTTATCAACAATGTCTGCTATGCAAAAGGAACGAGCATAGTTATATTTTATCCCTTTCGGTGAATGTCTACTATCCACATCAAAAATTTTCTATTGGTTCATACCTGTTTATCACAATAATAAATTGTTTTCTCTACCATTCTAATGCATATTATTTCCTTCCATAAATAGTAGAGCAAAAATCTGACAATGTTCTCCGCTGAGTGAATGTTATCTGAATGTACCTGCAAATTTTCAATGGCCAATAATATTAGACCTTGCACTACGACTTAAGTTTAATTGGAAATTAATAAACACTCTTTCAAATATTTATTTAATCTGATAATCTACTTATAAATATAAGTACATAAATGATTTAGATATAAGCATTCTCTCCATTAATTAGAGAATCTACTTTGATCATATAATCAATTAGTAAAGCAAAATTATAAATATACGTACATAAATGATTTAGATATAAGCATTCTCTCAATTAATTAGAGAATCTACTTTGATCATATAATTAATTAGTTAAGATAAATTATAAACATTATGGCAATTTAGGAATCTAGTTTATTAGAGAATATCCCTCCACTAAAGTAAATCTAACTCTTAAATAATAAGAACATACTTGATGCGGGAGGATTTTCTCTCAACGATCATCTTTGCAAACCCCAAAATAGGTCTTCTAAATTTTACCAAGAGAGTTCATTCCCTTTATCTCACTCTTTAAATTATAATATTTTAAATTAGAAGAATTTGTATACTTAGGATGTTATGCTAAGACATCCTTAAGGGACAAATGTTCAAAGTTCGTTAAGATAGAGTGGCTTTTCATGAACGATTATGATAACATATAAAATGAAAAGCATTTAAAGGAAAGTGTGTGAGACCAACAAAGCAATTTGTCGAGTGAATAAGTCATGGTGAAATTTTTATTTTAGATTTTGGTGGGTTAATTCAAACGGCGAAATTTTGAGCATATTGAGGGGACATTAAGGAGAGCTTCAAGTAAAAGTTTCAAATATTACTTGACTGTACTTTTAAATACATATTCTATGGAAGTAAACATTTGTGATTGGTCCTAAAATTTGCTTCAAACAAGTCGTCTTGGAATTTTTGCTATAATATTTCATGACATTATGTACTGTGCATTTTTGACGAGATGTAGGTGAGATCTTTGGACACTTTTCATCAAAATTTTAGGCATTGCTTCACTATACTTTTGGGTATATGCTCTATAGAAATCAAGGTTTTTAATAGTCCTAAAATTTGTTTCAAATAGGTAAGCATGATTAGTTTCAAAGAATTCTGGAAACACATAGAAATACCTCAGATAAATTTCTTATATTTTGGTTCACTATAATTTCAGAGACATCCCCTATGGAAGTGAGGGATTTTGAGTGATCTTGAAATTTGTTTCAAATAGGTTAACTTAGAATTTTTATGTAACTTTTTTTATCATACTTTTCAAACCATGAATTTTTCATAGATCTTAGGAGAAATATAGAAGTACATAAACGGAATTTATTACTTTTACGTATTATAATTTTGGATATATTTCGTATGGAACCGATGATTTTTGAATGGTCTAAAATCGATTTCAAATAGATGAGCATGTCATTTATTCTATAACTAGTTTTTCAAGACATTTTAGACTATGAAGATTTTAGAAATGTAGGGAGACTTTAAAAAGTTCCTCAAGTAATCTTACAGGAAGTTACTAAAAATTACATTTGGAAGCTCAAATTTTAGATAGACAAATGAAGGTAGAAGGAGTGAGTAGACCCAATTAAGGAATAAGTAACAAGTAGTCCCAGTGAATGTAGAAGTAGAAATAAGGCTCAATGAAGGTGATGTGAATGCTATCATATTTTGAAGTTATATGCACTAAGGAAGAATTCTAATGAGGGTTTTTGCTCAAGCATGGGGATTGGTATCTCTTGTTAAGTTGGTATCTCGCGTTGGTAATTGGTGCATACTAATATTTGAAGTGGTGGGGATTGGTGTCTCCAATAGGTTGGTCCCTACAAATATTTGTAATAGTCTGAATTGGTACCTCTACAAGATTGATTCCTACACGTATTTTTAGTATTGAGGATTATTGTCTCTATTAGAATGGTGTTTATAAATATTTGTAGGATTAGATTGGTGCCTATAGGGATTGCTTTGTACATGAGGTTGGTGCCTACAAAGAATTGTAAAAATATTTTTATAGCTTTCTCTCAAAAAGGGTTTCCACGTAATCTTTGTTCCATGTTATCCAATTGATACATCTCATATGTGATTTTTCTCTTATTGTTCATGAAGCCTTAGATAACTAAAACTTATTTTATACTAATTCACCCCGCCTCTTAGCATAAGTGTGAGATCAAAAATTGGTACGGTAGCATGTTCCTTCATAAATAATCTAAACATTAGAAGGTATAGCTGAGAAGCCCACATGGCTAATCAAGAATGTTCATTTTGGAGCAGAAGGATGTGAACACACTGTTATAGACATTTTTGTGCCTTACAACTCTAAGCATGAAATTTCCATAAGCCAAGGGCTCCTAAGTCCCTAAAAGTGTTGTTCCAACCCCTAAAGGAACAAGGTCAACAAATTACAGCTTCTCCCAAAAGTTCTCCACCAAAAACTGCTCAGAATAAGTCAAAACAGGATCATTTCAGCTGCTCCACTAGCTAAGTGCGTTGCATAGCACCTAAGTCCACTATCTAGATGCGTTGCAACGCACCTAAATGCACTACCAGGGTGCATTGAGCGGGAAATGACAAATGGCGTGTCATTCCGCGAGGTGGAGAGACAATGGAAGCTTCCAGAATCTTCTCCAATGACACTTGCCTCACTGAATTCGACCAAGGATGAGTAAGAGGCTTTCAGTCTCCAAGTGGAAGCAAGAGCTGAAAGAGAGAAGCCACTAATCAAATCATGAGCTGACTCATCCTCCTTGCATACATCTATATATGGATCCCTGATCCCAGAGATCCAGAGGCTGGAATTTTTCACATTGTAAGGAATTGTTATTGGTTTTGAGATACATATCAGAGAATTGGGTGATCTATGCTTTGTTGGGGTTGAAGAAGGGACTTCTTTGCTGGGAGGTTGATGCTGGGTCAGGAATCATCGGTTGTAACTCCTCCTGGATCTTCTTGTATATCAATAAAACTATTTGAGTTTCTTCTCCATGCTTGTGTTCCATTGATGCTTGTTACATTTGTATGGTTAACTTAAATCTGATCCTAAGTTATTTATGAATATAAACCCATGTCTTTGTATAGTTTCCTTCTTCTATGATCTTACAGGTACTTGGTGAAGCTGGACAAGTAAGGGAGCAGGTAGCTGGAAGCTGTCAAAGAGGAGAGAGACTGGATCGAAGGAATAACGCAAGACACAGGTCGGTTCATCTTATTCCTCTTTGTTTATAGTTCATAAAGAAGAATACAAAAGTAGTTTTCTCTGTTTGTTTCTAAGGTAGCTGTCACACCTTAGTGGGATAGAGCAGTTCTAAATAGACACTTTTCCCGATAACAAAATGGCGACTCCGCTGGGGATCATTTCTATTTAGTTTGTTTGTGTTTCTCTTGTTGTTTGTTTCATAAACTTATAACTAGCAATCGAACTGCATTTGCCATTAACAAATGCAAAGTAGACACCTGCTACTTTAGTCCATTCACTCGATCTGTTTATGATTTGAACAGCTGATTCATGGACTAACTGATTGCCCTTGTGATAGCTCTTAGATCCCCCTTTAGATCTATCTCTGATTGTGCATTACTGATTGCTTTTACTCAGCCAAAAACCAAAGATTAAACTGCAAACCGTGACCCAGAACCCGGATAGAACTCTCGTTTGTGCCCCAGCGCAGGCTCTGTGAAGAGGTTCTGCATTTCAATGCACTTCCCGAGAGGGCTACCTGCGCTGCAATGTAGTTTCTCTGTGTAACAGGTGCGCTGATCAGCCTAGCCCTGTCCAGCTGAGGTTCTTTGCTTCATTCTTTCCAGTTTTGTCTCTGATTTTTACAGCCTGTGATCAGTATTTGACTGTTTCAAACCCCTTTTCCTTACTGATATTCTGCCTCATTTGTACAAAAGAACTGTAGATGTTTTTATGTGTTTGTTGAGTCGTTTACAGTTTTCCATTGCAAAAGTATAATAGTTGTACTATCGTCCTTTGATTTAGATCTGTCACAAGTGTCGATTGTGATCATAGGATAAAGTTCATTTGCTGTTGATAGTCGATTATGCTTCTACTTTTTCCTTTGGTTTGAATTTGTGACTTTCTAGTGTCGAAACGAGTATTTATTTCAAAATCATAAAGTGTTGTAATCATCTCTACCTTTTGATTTCGAAAAGAAGCTTGTTTATGTGTGTCGCTTGAAAGCAAATTCAAATTTGTACATCAACTTTCTTTTTAGGCATCAATATTAAGAAAGTGAAAAAAAAATACATGCACGTGCATTTGCATATTGACAGTCTATTTGGCTTGATTTAGGAAAGTGCATTTACAGTTTGCTCTTTGCTCTTTGCGAAAATATTGTGTCTTTCTTTTCCCCTAGTAGCTAGGATTTTCATTGCTGAAAAGAGATAAAATTTTGTTTATCATCTTTAGATTGCATTTTAGGAATTACATCTACATCTCGTGGTGATCCCAAAAGGCAAACTTCATAAGAAATATCAACTTAAAATAAATTCAATGAACCTAACAACGCTTTGGAACTTAACGCACAACATTTAGAGGTCTAGGCTAGAGATGTATTCCGGCGTCGTAAAGCCTGGTAACTGTTGTCCTCACTGATGGTTGGGTGATTCCTCCACTTTGAGACGATAAGTACCAGTACAGACTTGTGCTCCCACGTACCATCGAGTATATATTGGGAGACCCTATAGGCTTAAATCCTTTATCCATAGGAAGCCGTGTCGGCCGCCCTACTGATCGCAATTCACCGAACACAGCATTCGGGAAGATTGACTGCCGTACCGTAAAACGTATTCTGCAGTTTTGCGATTGGTTTGGTACTCCCTCTACCTAGACCTCTAGAGCAGTCCCTTTCGTTCCTTTTCAGACTCTTTAATGGAAAAGGTCCATCTGAGCACTTTTCACTTCAGGCTCATTAAAAATCAAAGGCGACTAGAGTCATATTTTGTTTTTTCTCGACTCTTAAAAACTGAAAAAACAAGTTGTGTCAAAGCGTGTTAAAATTTATTTTAAACGGAATATTCATTACCCTTTTCCTACGTTGATCTTGGGTTGAGAAAATGGAGCCTACCAACCAAGGAATTCCCCTTGGTGGAAATCCTAGTCCCTTCTCCTCTTGGGGACATGTTGGTGTGCCCCATATGGCCACATTGTCTCTTCTAGGACTGACAATTGGTTTGCCTATATGGCTCTTCTCAACCTCTGTCGTTCAGAACACCACCATTCCTGAATAATCGAATCAACAATTAGACGATTCCAGAGTTGCCCACCAGCCTTCTACTTCCTCTAATTCTTCCTCTCCTCGTTCCTCTTCGCTTGGTGGAGCTGGTAAAGCTAAAAGCCAAGTTCCTAAGGAAAAGAAGGAAAAGAAGAAGAAAGAGAAGAAGAAGAAGGAGCCAAAGGCAAATGTGGGAAAACGAGTGTCATCTAACGAAAATCCACACACTGCACCGACCAGGCCTAAATCGCCATGTGTCATTTGCAAAGGAGACCATTTTCACAGAGATTGTCCTTGCATCCCCCGGATACTAAGGGAATGGTCTCCTCGTTTGCACAACTCGGTGTCGTCAACCTCTGATGATCATGTTGAAAGTACACCGTCAACTAGTGAAAGTGAAGCCCCAGGACAAAAAGGGAAAGCTAGATTTCCTTGTAAACTGTGCGAAGGCAATCATGCCGTCCACCGTTGTCCCTTCTTAGATGAGGCTAAAAGAGTTTTGGATGATCGTCCGGTTTCACCGTTACGACTTCCTCCTGGTTATAAAAAACTCTTGTCGAGTCCGTCACTAGTTGAGAATTCGACTGGCCCGCTCAGGTTGCCGGCTGAAGCACCTATCATTGAAGATAAACCAACTGAATCCATACTAGACGAAAGTCAAAAGGTAGAGGCGCAAGTTGACCCGGTCTTGCCTTCAGAGGTTTCATCTTCAAATGATACAGTCACTGAAGAGAACAAGGATGACACTGTCCAAATTCTCTTCATAAACACAGACTCCGACGAACACTGGGGAAATTTACCCATTCCTTTACCGCAGGAAGGAAGTTCTTCCGAGCCGTACCCGGCCGTCTATTCGATCCCACCTCCAAGCAACCTAGTTGTCTCCTTCGACCGGAATCAACTAGGCAGACCCCATTTACCAGCAAGTGTACCATTCCGAATTATCGTTCAAATATATAGAATGGTTATGGCTGGTACCATCATAGATGAGGGGGCTTCTGTGAGTATCCTTTCCTCAACTACTTGGAAAGCGCTTGGTTCGCCATCACTTTTGCCTGAGATGAGAAATCTGACAGGATTTGATAAAGGAACCAGTCGACCTTTAGGGATCCTTCTCGATGTGCCCATAACATTGAGAAGGAAGACAGTTCGCATGAACGTAATGGTAGTTCAAGGACCCTTAGATTACAATCTACTCCTTGGACAAGACTATATTTATTGCATGGGAGCGATTGTCTCCTCACTCTTTAGAGTAATGTGTTTTCCGCATGAATGAAGAGTGGTCAAGCTCATGGACCAGCTTTCATTTCCCGGATCACGCATAGCAAATAGTCATATACCATCCCTAAATGGTCTTTTCACGCAAGAAATGTCTCAATCTCCAGTCCGTCCTCCCGATGAGTGCAAGTAATTCGGAGAGATATGACTGAAACCCAGGGGGCATGCATCCTGGTCTGCTTCGGCAGGAAAACTTCGGGTATAGGGTAGGTTTCCGCGGGAGAATATGACTAGTCTATACCCCGTCCGTGGTTGGAAGAGGGGTTATTCTAGAAAAAGATTCTTTTGTCAAAGTTATGTGAGTTGGCGGGCATCGTCGCTCACCTTTGTTTGTTTCGATAGACATCGTCGAAGAAGTTTTTTGTTTGCAGTGTGAATAGAACAATCTTTGGGTAACCTGTAAGAGGTAGGCCTCTCTCGGTAAAACAAATGTTTTGGCGGAAATGAAGTAGAGGTAACCTTGAAACTCTGTTTTATACCTGGGGGCATGCAAACCTTTTGGAGCGCAAGCAAAGAGTGATTATTTATCTGTTTTTGGATTAGTCGTTTCCTAACTTTCATAAAGAAAGGATGTGGGGAAAAACTCTAAAAGTTGCCATTTTTATGAGACATTCTTATCATATGACTGGATTAATCGAGCAATGTTACCGCAAGGTTCAAGTTCGTTAAAAAATAAACCCGCACCGAGCAAATGTTTCCACCCGCGTTTAAGCTCGTTAAAAAATGAACTATCCTCTGGTAAATAACCACCGTGAATGTAGCACTTCAGCCATTAAAGCCTTGGTCGTGTTTGCACTGTCACCTCCACTTTTCCATTGGCTGATCATTCACATCCATTTGATTGTTTACCCATTTTGAGGAACAGCTACGAAGAGTGATTTCACTAGCCATCCTTGTGACACTGCCGTGATTGGAAAATTCCAAACCTTACCTGGAATCAGCTGCTTCCCATTTTGTCACTAGTTCCTCAAAAGATGAGTCTTCTTTAAGCTCTTTTCTGACTCATAAAATATGAAAAGATTGCCAAGTTTTGGCCTTCCAGCTCGTTAAAGCGATGGGGAGTGCTATCCCTCCTCTAGATTTTAATCTTTTTGGACCTGAGGTATTATTTCACAAAAAGATCAAGCGCTTGTTTTGTTCGGCTCGTTAAAGCTAATCGAAAATTCATCCCTTCTGTATTGTTTTATACTTTTTCGGACTTAAGGGATTAGATGACGAAAAGGGAATTTTGGAGTTACCTTTACGTACCTTTTCAAACTCTCTAAAAATGAAAAGGACCAAGTTATCTTTTTCGTTAGACTCGTTAAAAAGATTAATAGCGACAAAATTGTCTTTAGACGAGAACGAGTTTCACTATCGCTAGGCTCGTTAAAACATAGCGATGGGTTTGCTCGAAGGGAAAATTATAGAACAAGCATATGTTATCCTCCTCAAGCTTGACAAAAATAAAGAGGTACTGGTCAGCAATGACTGGGGAAAAATTGGGAAGAAAACTCAAAGAATCTTTATTGGTAGCAAGTCGCTCTTGAACATGACACTTCCACTCCGTGCTCGAGTCGGGTTGGGTTGTTTCATTCACCGGTCACATCGCCATGGTCTCACCATACCATCCTCATTTGGGGTTAATGCTACCAATCCATCACATAAGTGTCACCAACATGTTCAAGAGAAGTCATCCAGAAAAGCCACCTGTGTCCCGCCCACTACCATACATTATACTCCATTCTTTCATGACCGCGACCCTGAACCATATATCATCAGATCATTTTCACCTCCATCAAAATCATTTGCTCTGTTCCGTGTCATTGATGTGGGATTCATTAAGGCCCTCCTGTGATGGATCACTTCTTGTCAACATCAGCTCATTATCCAAGAAGTTGATCTAGGAACACCCCATTCAGTACTTTGAAGCTTGCATGCCTCAATGGCAAGTTTCTCACTTCCAGCGACAGGTTTACATCAATGACCTTCGACCGAAAGATTTTGCATGGTGTTCGATGCCAAGTCCTTTATTCACACCACGTGAATTGTACTGCAGTACCTTGAGGGTCATTATCACTATCGGTGATTCCTCTCGCGCTTGTTAACAATTTACATCATTGACTAGTAATCAAGCGATGTCTTTCCATGTTCGACTTCAAAACATTTTTCACATGGATCGGCTTGTACTTCGGGTGAAGATCAGATGAGATTGAAGACCCCGGATCTAGTTTCATCCATCCGGGCTGCAATATATATTCAGGAAAATAAAGACATTGAAAAGGATGATGACTCTATCAGAATCATCAGTCTACCATCAGACGATTGTCTGTCCTATGTACATGAAAATGAATTTATAAAGCTGAGCATGGGAATGCCCGCCTTAGCTAGATCATGAAAAAAGTATGAAGATAATGTATTGTATTGTATCTTATTACAGGTCTTCTCCCAGCATTGAAAGAACTTCGGATCCTCCTAATAAAGCATTTCACCCGATAAACAGCCTCATACTTTAGGGAGCAACTGTTATAGACATTTTTGTGCCTTACAGCTCTAAGCATGAAATGTCTATAAACCAAGGGCTCCTAAGTCCCTAAAAGTGTTGTTCCAACCCCTAAAGGAACAAGGTCAGCAAATTACAGCTTCTCCCAGAAGTTCTCCACCAGAAACTGCTCAGAATAAGTCAAAACAGGATCATTTCAGCTGCTCCACTAGCTAAGTGCGTTGCATAGCACCTAAGTCCACTAGCTAGGTGCGTTGCAATGCGCCTAAATGCACTACCAGGGTGCGTTGAGCGGGAAATGACAAATGGCAGTGTCATTCCGCAAGGTGGAGAGACAATGGAAGCTTCCAGAATCTTCTCCAATGACACTTGCCTCACTAAATTCGACCAAGGATGAGTAAGAGGCTTTCAGTCTCCAAGTGGAAGCAAGAACTGACAGAGAGAAGCCACTAATCAAATCATGAGCTGAGTCATCCTCCTTGCATACATCTATATATGGATCCCTGATCCCAGAGATCCAGAGGCTGGAATTTTGCACATTGTAAGGAATTGTTGTTCGTTTTGAGATACATATCAGAGAATTGGGTGATCTATTCTTTGTTGGGGTTGAAGAAGGGACTTCTTTGCTGGGAGGTTGATGCTAGATCAGGAATCATCAGTTGTAACTCCTCCTGGATCTTCCTGTATATCAATAAAACTATTTGAGTTTCTTCTCCGTGCTTGTGTTTCATTGATGCTTGTTACATTTGTATGGTTAACTTAAATCTGATCCTAAGTTATTTATGAATATAAAATCATGTGTTTGTATATTTTCCTTCTTCTGATCTTACAGGTACTTGGTGAAGCTGGGCAAGTAAGGGAGCAGGTAGCTGGAAGCTGTCAAAGAGGAGAGAGATTGGATCGAAGGACTAACGCAAGACACAGGTCGGTTCATCCTATTCCTCTTTGTTTATAGTTCATAAAGAAGAATACAGAAGTAGTTTTCTCTGTTTGTTTCTAAGGTAGCTGTCACACCTTAGTGGGATAGAGCAGTTCTAAATAGACACTTTTCCCGATAACACACACCTAATAGCTCTTGAGTTTGATATTCAGAAATAAATATGATTAGTTATAAATCTCCAACAACTCCACCAATGGATAGAGATGGAAGGAGGGATAATGAGGATAACGTAAAGTCCATGAATGATATCCTATTTTATCTATAAGAATATGTGTTTGTCAAAGTGATGCATTTTAGATCGACAAAATATTTTTGGGACAAAATTCAAAATATCTATGAATTTAAGGGCATGGTTATGAAGGAAAATCTCCAAACTATTTTAAGAAAATTGTAGAGTCTAAAAATGAAAGACAAATAAAACTTTGTATCATATCTCCTTTTTATGGGTGAAATCGTCAACACCATCAGAGGAATAGGAATTGGTGAACAAGTTAAATATTTAGTGATTGTAAACATGGTTTTAACTTCAATTCCATTAAGAATTTATGTCAGGGTATTTTATATTAAATAAATGAAGGAACTTGATGAGTTCAAAATATATGAATTGCATGGGATTGTCATGGAATGTGAAATGAGGACCAAGAAGGAGATACCATTAGAATAAGAAGTATCACTCAAAGCCTTAAATAAGAGAGCAGAGGTCATGAAGCAAGCAAAATCTTTAACCATGAATAAGATATAAACGAAGTATGTTTTGTAAGATAAATAAAAAACACATATGGAAAATACAAAGTTAAGAATCCATATCTGAAGGATGAAATTAGTGATGATGAAGAAGACCATACTGTAATCAAAGGACATAAACATCATCAACAAAAAATGGAGAACCATGAAAATAATAAAGTTCTTATAAGAAGACGAAGATCCTCTACCTAAATGGAAGCAGGGACATGTCTAAATAAATTAGTAAGATTAGCTCTGATAGTGATTGAGAAGAAACTCTATGGTAATAAAAACAAAGATCTGTGAAGAGATAGTAATCTAAACAAATATTTGTGAATTCTCAGGGGCATCTTTTGGAAGAGTTTCCTCACTGTTATTATTTTCATCCATAAGTTCTCCATTTTCCATGATGAAATTATCTTAAGTCTGTTGGGTTTTCCGTAAAATCATTATAACTTAACAAATTAACTAATCCATGATGGATTACTACTAAAAAAGGTTATTTAGATTTTCCAACTCTAAGTGCAGTGTCATGCAAAATAGATTTCAAGAAGAAGGGAATGTTTAGAGATACCTTATGTCTCAAATGTGCCATTATCTTAAGGTGGCCACCTCAAACCATGTTGAATCTTCCATCACAAGTAATATATATTTGAATTATTTCTACTAGCTCCTTCCACGGTTCTAATAACAAATTGGCATTGTATCCCTTCCCCTTCTTCGCTAGTTTTTCTCTTTCATCTAAAAATAATAGAGTTGTGTTTTGTAGTGAAGTGTGTGGTTCATAACACTTCTCTCCTTCCATCGTCAACCCTATGACCTTAGCTATAGCCTCCTCATTCACTTCAACCTATAAACATTTTAGCATCCTCATTCTGTTATCCAAGTTTTGCATTAACTCCAACATTATTTCTCTGTCAAACCCCTAAATCATTCTGAAATAATAGATCCATATTATGTGCTTCAAAATGTTGTGTGCCTCATATGTGGCTCGTAGGTGGCTTATCTCATATCCAATAAATTGACCCTCCATTCTTAGTGCTACAACTTACTCTGGTTGTTCAAAATTGGCCACAATTCTTCATAATACTAAACTTGAATTTTCTAGTTTCTCGCATTCATAATCGATTTTACATAAAGACTCGCGAATAATTGCAAAAAATATGGGCAAGGTGATAGAAAATACTTACACATTATACCTCCACCCCCTTAATGACTCTAATGATCGTCCTCGGTCAATGATCATGTCAGTCGTAATCGAAAGGAAGAGTTCAATAAATTAGTCATTCCAAAAAATAATGCAAGGATAATGGTTATACCACTGTATGATTTGACACGTGAGACAGTAATGAAGTCGTCGCCAAAAACTCAGTGTTGAAACAAGAGATTAATTTTTGAAAATATTCAAGGTTTGATTTAATTATTAATCCAATTTGATACCAGTGCATAGAAATAATGAAATGATAATGAATGAAGAGAAAAAAGTATATAAATCAATGTGGAAAACATAGGAATGACCTTAAAATTTTGTACCCTATCAATGTTAGTATAGTAGAAATTTCCCTTCTATTACAAAAAAATTATAATATATTCTAATTATATAATAAATGTGTAACAACTTCTAAGGTTCCCACAATCCATGATGTTCTAGTGTATTTGAAATATCAAAACATTCTTCTTATAAGAAATTTAAAGCTATTCCTTGAAAGTCAAAGTATGGAGTTCATTTTCTTTAGCTTTGACTTATAGGAGTAATGATGATTGAATGTCATCAAAACATCCCCAAGGTCAACAATGTTATGCTAACTATTATATATTTCCCTTTTACTAGGCATATCCCCACTTCCAATAGACCTATTAGCCCCATTGTTAGTAGGCATGTTCATTATCCTGATGGTTTACTTTCTTAAGCACATTATTTTACTTATCGGGTTGAATTTTTTAGCACATATTTCAACATAATCCCTTTTTCATAGCTATTTTAATTGTAGATAGGATGGAGCGCTTTAGGTAATAACATAAAACTTCCACATATTCATTAATTCCTTCATTGTTATTTTGAAAGTTTAATATAAAAGCTTCATGGGAATGGGAAATGGGCCTCCATGGAAAGTTATGGCAATAATGATCATGTAATAAGGATTGATAAAAATTGATTAAAAAGTGATCCAAATCAAGGATGCATACATTATTATTATTATTGTTATCAAATTTTAAGGTCATGACCAAGCCAGACACCAAATTGGTGTATGAGACCCCCTTCTTTGTGGCACAAGGGACCAACCTTCGTGCAAGGATTTGACTGCTAAGTCCACGAAGGCATACATACTCTACACCCTCTGATTTTTAACTTGTGACCTCTTAGGAGGAAACACATTCTTTTAACCATTAGGACCACTCTGAATTGCATATAAAAGAGCATATTAACCAAGTAACTTAACACATGAAAAAGAAGTGGAAATCAGAAAACAACCATGAGATCGAAGGCACACAAACGATTTGATTACACTTTTGGGCCCTGCTCAAAGTTGAGAGGCCTTCTTTCATTAAATAGAGGCAAAGAAATCAGTTACAAGAAAACTTTCAAAAATGACCCTTATACTTCCATTTCAGATGATGGCTTGAAAATGGAGATGTCTGCTGGAGAAATAGACTGCACGATTGGATTCTTGGCATGAAAATGTGCAAAATCAACTATAAACTTATCGAATTCTGACACTGACACCTATTTACCTATAAAAGGATATTTTCTTCATCTTGGAGATTCCCTCACTCATGGTTTCGTTACCTCTAGCCACTCAAGTTTCTAATGTCAACCCTTCGTGAGTCTGGTTCAAGTGGAAGAAGTGAGGTTAAATATAAGCTCATGGGCAGATTCACGAAAGTATGGGTCGTTGGTCCAATGGTAAGGCTTCACATATTTGGTACGGCCAAACAAGGTTCAAACCCTGCCCACCCCATACTTGGTGTGAAATCATTTTAACAAATATGGCTATATGTATTTTTAAACTCGACAGTTATAATATCATTCGGCATTGGTACGTGGTTCCACTGGAGTTCTAACAGGGGTTGGGCGGGTCCGCCGAGGGTGGACTGCCCACCCTATTAGTATATATGTTATATTTATATTGGTCAAGGATTGTTGGGGGGTAGCGGGGCTGGCAGCCTACCCCAACCCCCCCCCACAAATCTACATTTTTTAAATTTTTTTATAGCACAATAGTTAATTTTTTTTGCCAAAAAATAAGGGATATTAGATAAATTAAAGAGGAAACAAATTATAACATTATGACTATCATTTTCTAGGCACTGTGACTCTGCCAAATTTTTGCCTCCTTAGCAATTGCCACTTGGCCAAGTTTGACAAGAAATTTGACTATCTATAACTTGATCATATGAAATTGAATTTTAGTGTTGTTCACACCGTTGGAATCACGACAATGAACACTATGATGTGGTCATGGTTTCAATTCCATCTAAGGAATTTTATTTTTGAGCTATTTTCAAGGCCACTTCTATTTCTGGATCCACCCAGATCATTCCTCCCCACTAGTGAGATTTTGGACTACCAAAATATTTATCAGTCAATTGGAAAGTTAGGGAATTTCTCTTTCACTCTCTCCTTTCCCATCCATCGAGCCTTACTTGGATGCATTCATTTGAAACGAATATGAAGGTATCACATATCCTTGTCGGGAAGTCCTGGTCTTCCTGTCGAGAATGATGTCCTCTGGTAGCTTGTCCAAGTATTCAGGTGTAAAATCATACACTGTAGGAACTTGACCAACCTCTTTGATGTCCATGATCAACGAAGGCTCATAAAGCTTCAAATTTTCAACGTTCACCACTGAGTACATCTACATGCATGTTGGTAAATGCAAACGAAAAACATTGTCTCTAATATTCTCTAATATGGTGAATGGGAAATATCAGATTGGTCACAACTTCTTCCCTTCCCCATTAATTTTCTCTTTGTTGATGTGGAGCCACACTTTGTCTCAAACCTAGAACTATTGATCAACTCGGTGCTTGTCATGTCAAGCTTTGTATTGAGTTTGATGTTTATCCAACTGTGCCTACACTACCTCATGAATCATCTGAATTCGTTGAATGAACATTCGCACTTTGTCCCTGTCATCTTCCCCACTGGAATATTCGTCCCTCCCAAAGACCATGTCTAAGGGATCCTTTGGAAAATAACCAAAGCACGTCTCAAATGGTGAGATCTGAGTGGATGAATTCACTGCCTGGTTATATGCATGTTGTAAATAAGGAAGTTGCTCGTCCCACAACTTGGGATACTTGCCACAATAGCCTCAAAGTAAGTGTATCATTGTGCAATTGACAACCTTTATTTGTCCATTGGCCTATGGATTAAATGATGTGCTCCTCTTCAACCTGGTGTCCATCATTCTCCACAAACTCATCCAAAAATCTCTAAGAAAATGAGAGTTTCAATCAAACACAATGAATGTGGGCAGCCCAAACTGGACCGATAAAAATTGGGAGAAGAGATGACTAGTCTTCTCTACAGTGACATGCTTTTTACAAGGCATTAATACACACATTTTTCTAAATCAATCCACAATGACATATAAATAGTCATGACCTATCCTAGAAAAAGGAAAACTGCCCACAAAATCAATTGACACACTTTCCCATGGATGACTCGGAACAAGGACTGGTGTGTAGAGCCCAAATTTTTTATTAGTGGGATTTCTAACTGAGCACAGCACACATCCCTTTACATATCGAGTCACAACATTTTTCATGTGAGGCCAATAACACAACCTCTGCGATTGAAACAAAATTTTACCTACTCCAAAATGACCTGACACAAGAGAGGTATGTGCCTCTCTAATTACATGTTTTTGTTCACTGGTGGGGATACAAAGTTTTCCAAGGTGATATAACAAGTTTCCCTGCAAATGGTAATTATCCACCTATGATCCATGAATCCACTTTGCATAAATCTCCAAAAAATCATCATCATATTGTTCACCATAACTTTCAAAAGATAAAGAGGCATTTTGAAAAACTATAGATGCAAAAATAGAAGGGTGAGAAAGCATATCTCCCACTGTATTGTTGGTTCCCTTCTTGTATTTTATTACCAAATGAAATTGCTAAAGGAATCCCATCCATCTGAAATGATCTTCTTGTTGAAGCTTGGTATGCAACTGGAGATACAACCAAGGTTGGTGATCTGTGTGAATGATGGTCTCCTTGCTGATCAAATAGTGCTTCCACTTCTTCACGTTTTGAACCAAGGCATAAAGGTCCTTGTTTTATGTGGGATAGTTCACGAAAACTTGGGAGAATGTCTTCAAATGGTAACATACAAGTTGTCTCTGCTACATCAATAATACTCCCATGGCGTATCCACTAGCATCAGTCTCAATCTCCGAAGGTTGTTGGACGTCAGGTAAGGCCAAAACCAGTGTAGTGTTGATCTTCTCTCTCAATGCATCAAAGGATTTTTGTTACTTTCCTCCCCACTAAAAGGTTTTCTTCACACTCTTCAATGCATGTAAGGGGGATGTAATGATGGAGAAGTTTGAAATGAACCTTCTCGAGTATTGTACTGCACCCAAAAATATATGAACCTATGTAACATTGGTGGGTTTAGGCCACTTTAAAATCACATCAATTTTAGAAGGATCTATTTTCAATTTTCCACCACTGGAAATGTGACCTAAGTAAACCAAAGAGGTCTTACCAAACTCACACTTTGACATTTTGACATACAATTTTTCTTTTTACAAAACATCAAGCACTCTTTTAACATGACTCACATGATCATCCCATGTCCTATTGTAAAAAATAATGTAATCAAGATAGACAAGTACAAAATCATCAATAGAATGCCTAAAAATATCATTCATCACCCTCATGAATGTGGCGGGACCATTGCATTGTCCGAATGGCATCACCAACCATTCAAACGACCCTTGGTTCGTCTTGAATGCACTCTTCCATACATCCTGTTCTGCAATCGTGACTACTTGATAACCATTATGCATGTCTAGTTTTCTGAAATGGATAGAATTTTTCAATTGATCTAAAAAATCATAAATCTCAGAGAGAGGGTATTGAATCTTCACTATTATTTTCTTGAGTTCCTAGTAGTCCATGCACATCCTCCATGTGCTATCCTTTTTCGGCACCAACACAATAGGTGGATCACATGGAGAATAACTTGGCCTTATGACCCCTTCGTTCATAAACTCATGTACCTGCTTCTTTATGTCCTCCGTCTCAATGTATGGCAACCTATACATACTAATGCTAGGTAAAGGGGCATCCTACTGCAAGTGAATCTCACGTTGGATCTCACGCTTTAGAGGCCACCCACTTGGTAGCTGAAAAAGGCCATCACAGTTAGAAGCAATTTCATAAAATTCCTTTTTATGAGTGGGATCACAACCTTGGAAATATTCATATGTCTCAACATATTTTTCTCTCACAACCATGAGCATGCACCTTTTGGTGGAATTAATCAATCTATTCATTTGACCTGCATTTACAATACTAGCACTGCTTTTGGCACGATGAACTCTAACAATCTATTCTACCTAATCTTTTGTGATATGATATTTGTTTTCATTGTAAAATAAAACTACTTTCCTATCATATAAATACGGAATCCCCAATACAATACCACAGATATCTAATAGTACAACAACAAGGTCAACCTCATCTACTAGTTTGGATGCAATCACAAACCTAACTCTACGCTACTTGGTTACATGTAATTTTTCTTTATCACCCACCCAATCAAGCGGATATGGTTTTGGATGAGGCTTGGTCTCTAATCCTAACTATTTAACCAAGGATTATGTAATCAAATTTCCTTGTGAGCCTCAATCAAGCAACATTTTCACTTTAGTATCTTTCATTACAACTATAATAAGGAACAATTTAATTCTCTTTTGTACATTAATTTCAAGAGACTGATTTGAAGAACTTGTACTTGAATGTGATTTAGAATTTTCATTAGCATGAACAGAAAGAGTACCTTGTGTGCCCACTTCTATGATCAATGTCTCCACCAAAATTAGATCCAAGGTCCTGTTGCGCAGTTGCCATCGTCTTTTGCTTTCAATTTTCACTAAATCTCTTTGGCTTCAACTCTAGATGCAACTTCCAACAATGTTCATCATCATGGATTTCCTTCTTGCAATGTGTGCAAGAGTTCGCCGAATTTTTTTTGTCCTAAAGGATTCGTTCTGGTTTAATCACAGATCTATCAACTACATCCAACATAGTAGGATTTGGTCTCATCTCATGTAATCCATGAAAAAAACAAGATTTTAATGTGATAATATTGATAACAATTCCTAGTTCTACCAAAGTATTTGGAAAGCTGGTGCCTTGCACTTTTACACTGACTACAGGATTTCTAGGGTCTTCGTATTTCATAGGATCCACTGGATTATATTGAACAGTTTCCCAATCACATGGATAGTGAGAATATATTTAGGTTTCTTAATAGGCTTCTTAATTCACAAATCCTTGATTATATTTGCATATATAGGCATATATTTAATAGCCTATAAGAGAGGAATCTTGACACAAAGGTTTTTTAATTCCCCTATTAAATTGAATTTGGCGTATACTGGTTGTTTAATTACAATTAATATTTCTAAGAATGGGGGAGGAACACTTATAACCTTAGTTGCATTTTTAGTTTTGTTAGGTTTAGGAAGCGAATATGATGTTGATGGTATAAATTATTATGACCCACCATAGGTTGTAGCTATTGAATATTTTTCAAATCGAATTCGATTTTTCTCTTTCTTATATTTTTCATTTTTTGGTTGCAAAGAATTTATTGGAGATTTTTTTGCAAAAAAAATTCGCCCTGATATTATTTGAATCTCATTACATTATAGAGGGGGGAGTAAATACTTATAAGTATATAATATTTCTAATAGTTGAACGATTCTATTATTTGGGTTGGGGTCGGGTTGTGTGGGAAATTAAGGGTGTACGGTGGTGAAGTGTTTGGGGGTAATTGAAGCTTTAGTTTTGATGGATATAACTATCATGATGATGTTACTATATTAATGCCCCTAAAGGTTGATTAATCAGACCAAAAGGGCATTACCAATTTTCAGGCCATACTGGCCCCTAAGAAACCTAATTTATCCATTAATAAGGGTATTGCATGTTTTGTGGACTTCATCGGGATGGCCCAAAGTATTGTTGATTTTACCATGAAGATCCAAGATATGGTTGATTTGGCCAGGACATTGCCGAATATTTTTGACTCTGCCAGGGTGATCTAGGATATTGTTGACTCTTCGAGGTCGCTCTAGGATACTGTTGACACTTCTAGGTTATTCCAGGATATTGTTGTTGATTATGACCAAGAAAAAACATACAAGGATATTGGGCCATACCTACAGGACGATATTTCCATTGTCATTTCTAGGCCACAACATATGTTGGTTCAAGTTCCTCCCCAACCTCCTTGTAAACTTCTTTTAATCTTGGAAGGGATAGAAAACAATCAGTGGAATGTTATTTTTCACAAATAATGTAGACTTCAATCACATATACTTGGCATTCCTTGTTTCCATGTTTTCAATGACAACAAGGACAAAAGAGATCGAAGGCTTGCTTCACCTCTACCTATTTTTGTTTCACCCACAAAACATCAAATTGTGTGGTAAAGATACTAAGAATACCAGTTTTAAAATTTTCTAACAAAATACCTATTTTTGAACAAGTGACTCCTCCACTAGTAACCCTACAACTTTTACTCAAAGGCTCTTGGATTCCATGCCCTCTCCTTACACTTCCTTGAGAGCACTTGATACACAATTTAACGATACCATCATATTCCGCCTTAAAAATATCTCATTGTTCCATTAAACTAATTTTTTCTATCCATTCATCTTTCATTCCTATGATAAGGGAAGTTTTCAATACTTCTTTAGGACAAGTGGTGTATGGTGACCTGTGTAATTATAATTTATCCTTTATATGTATTCTTCTATAGTCTCTCCTCTTTATAAGGCATTCAAATATTTCTTCTTTTAAATGCCTATACCGACAATTAGGCATAATATTTTGTAAGAAGGGCTTCCCTCATTTCATCCAAAGAATTAATGGTACCACCTCCTAATCCCATGAACCATCAGATTGTTGCCCCTTTCAAAGTAGAAGGCAACAACTTCAATTTTTGGGGATTAGTGGTATAGTCATATCGTGATCATAGAACATAAAATTCGAATATAAATGCATTTGGGTCTTTTAAGGAAAATCTATGAGAGTTTGGAAGACCTTTAAGTGGTATGGATTTCATGGGTATATTTTCCTATGGGACATCGATAGGGAATTATATTCTTGAGGTCGATTTGGATGATTTTCTTACTTGTCCCACCATTTGGTCAAAGATTTTCCGATAGCCCTCTAGAATTACAAATTTAGGAGGCACTAATTGGAAGGGACTAGTGCGCTACTATGGTTTTGGATCTTGTCTAGGCCTAACAACACCACCTAAGTCATGAATCGCATTTCCCTCCCTTGATATTGGTGTTATAGGTGGTTTTTTTTGGCAAGTTGGAAATTTTGGTTACTTGTTTCACCTCTTCCTTCCCTTCAATTATAACAATGTCCCCCACTATTATTATGAATATCGAGATACCCAAGCGATGAGTATTGGAAATTCTCCTCTTCTTTTACTACAAATTTTGAAGTTCTATCATCAATATTAGCTTCCGCTAGAACAGACGAGCCTACCACATGGGTGATAATAGGAATAGATCCTTTATTGATAATGGTTGGGGTCCTACTTAAGCTTGATATTTTTCTTTCCCTCTGATGTCGTTTATAAAGGATGATCTCCCAGGTTTGACTTGGCCCTGGGTTTTGTTACTTATTGCAGTAGTTTTTGGATTTCTTTCTTTTTTATTTCTACCTATGTTTCCCTTTATAATCATGCATACTATATGACCTAAACCTATTATTTGATGATAGAATCCACCACAATTTTATCTAGTGTGCATGTGCATGTTCTTACCTACCATCTTTAATATCTGGCCCTCAAGGAATCAAGTATGCATATACAATGAGTCATTTTTTGATCTAGGTGGCTCCAGACACATGTAGAAGTCCAAGAGGACTCAGGAAGGGTAAAAAATCAAAGTGTTTAGATTATGCTCGAACTAGGATCGTGTTAACTATCTCATCGTCATGATCGTGGGGGTGTGAGCGGTTCGTCAATCCGAGTACGGATGAGGAAGATAGAGGTAGTCAAAGTATGGTTGAATTTTGCTGACTCGGTAGGATTAAAAGAGACACAATTTAGATTTTTTCCCGCGGACAAAATCTGATCAAATCTAGCCGGATTTCGGGAAAAAATGTCGCCTAGTTAAAATGTACCCATCGGCCTAAAATAAGGATTTTAAGAAATGACCATTTTGTTGTTAATAATAATAATAATAATAAATTATACAAAAAAGGGGTGGCGGGCCACCAACCCTGCCACCCCAAACCTTATCCATATACTAATTAATGGAGGGATGGGTCACTACCCCCGTCTCCTTCCCCCATTCCACAAACTACCCTAGCTATGTGCATAATTAAGGTGGTGGGTTGGTCCTTGCGGTGCGGACCCATCCACCAACACCAAAATGAAGACCGCCAATGTGGGCTGGCCCTTGGGGCACCGACCCAGCCTGCAACCACCTGCATAAATGAGTAGGAGTAGGGGACAGGTGAGGTGAGCAGGCGGCCCAAGGTGGGCCCAGCCTAACCTTCCTTCTCATTTAAAAATTTTTGTTATGTAAAAAGAGGAGGAGGCGAGGTTTGACCACCCAACCTCCTCCATAATAAATGCATCCATAACCACTCTGCGCAACGGAGTCCTTGTGAAGTCCGCCAACTTTTTCTTATATACACCTATCATTTCATTAGTGCGCCCAGGCATGGAGGAACTAGGAGCAGGGACAAAAATCTAGGTGAATTTTTAATTAATTTATTTGCGGGTCGAATCATGATTGAGCAAAATTTCCAAGAGGGTGAAATTTTTGCAGTGTCCAAATTGGAGAAACTTTATGTCGATCTTACACCTCTCAGTGACATGAACCCGATGGAGCAATCAATTTCCTGATCTGAGAAGCCAATTTTTAGAGGACCTTGAGGAGGGAATCTTTGAAGAATCTAGGGGGAATCTAAAAGATTCCTTGAGCCCCAGAATTACATTTTCTCAGAATTCAGAAATTTATAGTCCATTTTACACTCTTTGATGCCACCAATCTGATGGTGCATTCAAATCTTCAATTTGATCATTTCATTTTTCAGCCACTTTTCAAAGTGGAGTGTAGGTCTCAGCTTTCATGTGCGAGCAGTCATTTCCATGCGATTTGACACCACGAGATTGATGGTACGACCAACTTCAGTAGTTTCACATCCTTTTCTTCAGATGGCCCCAGGATGTGAGGTATATGCAGTGTGTTTATGTACTTATTTTTTCTATGAGATGCATTGTGTTTTATAGATCCTTGTTTGATGATTGATGTGGGATCTTGTTTTCTTACTTGTTTTCATGATTCCAGCTTGATGTGATGTGGAATCATTTGTGGGATGTACCTGTTGTCATGATTCATCATGTTTTATTTGAGATCCCTTTGTTGTATGTTGATAGGATACTCATGTTGTCTCCATGTATGTTTGCATTGAGATCCCTTTTATGCCATGTTGGCAGGATGCTCATTATCATCATGCATGAGTTTGTGTCACACTGATAGGAGTCCTTTTTGACTAAGAGTTCCTGTAGTAGAACATCCCTTGGAGCCACTCTTGTGTGAGGGCATTTTCCTTGTCTGATAATGACATCATCTCTTATGTACATCATCACTATTTACAACACTTAATGCAACGGCTAACACCATCTTGGCACGAGGGCCCGGAGACGTAGTCTCTCCTTGATGAACTCCGTTATCAACATCTTATGTTTTCATGTGCTGATGATTGTCATGTTCCTCTTCTTTACAACATGAAAATGTATTCATTAATGCTATTTTAAAAATTAAATTTACCACATCATGAAACTAAAAGGTCTTGGAAGGGTCCTTTGTCACACCAGGACCTAGATCAAGCGGTATCAAAGTGGTCTTTGTGTGGATGTGAATTGCAAGCATGAACAATGGAACATGCAGCGATAGAGGATGAAAAAGCGATGTACGAGACCATGCTCAAAACTTCCAAAAGGGTGGAAGTAACGTATGAAACTCTACAAAAAAGACTGAGAAAAAGGAGCGATTGCAGCTTCAGTTGCGAGCCACGAAAGAGGCCTTGGAAGAACTGAATTACAACAAACATAATCTTCAAACACAGAACGCTGAATTGAGGATGCGTCTACATGAAGAGAAAGAGGAGAAACATAGTTTTCCATGATAGCCACAAGCAAAGGATGAGGCCTTGGAAAAGATGCAGCGTGACCCATGTGAGGTAAAAAGTAGTTCTTTGAATTCATGTATGTGTCCTCATTATCATTTCGCTATTTTTAAAAATCAGAAGACATGAATTGGCTGCAAAATGTTGAATAAAATGGGGTATGAAGGAAAAGGCTTGGGTGTTAATAGCCAAGGCATTGTCAACCCCATGAAAGTAGAAGAATTTCCCTGTCGAACAGGACTTGGGTACATCAGAAAGGAAGTTGGGGAATGCACCAAGACAACGAGAAAACCACCAACAATAGATGAAGATAGGCCCTCATCAATTCTTTCCAAATCGATAGAGGAGGTAAAAGATGTTGATTTCCTTTGGGTTTCCTCTTCACATAGTATGATTTCTGTTGGAGATTTGGAGATCTCAATTATAGGAAAAAACATGAGGCTCCTTACAAGGACGAGGCACAAGGAGGAAAAGGAACTTGGTGTTAATAACCAAGGAATAACTCAACCATTGGAGGTTGTGTAGAGACCTCAATTTGCAGGCTTGAGATACACCAAAGGAGAATGCTCGAAGGTGTCAGATTCTTCTAAGACATCATCGAAATCGTCAAGGAAAGAGAATGATAGGAACACATCCCCATCATCCCATGGCATTGTCCATTGTAGGGAAAGAGTTTAGGAAAGTTCTTATCACCATACTTACACCAGAGAAAGCAAGGAAAGGCATAACCAATCTTTAGATTCGAATGTTCATTTAAATTATAATCATGTTAATACGAACATAAAACATGGCATTGAAATACATGTACCTTCTGTGGATTACATAACCATACATTTTCTAGGTGTTGGAAAAGAATGGCAACACACAAAAGGATGAGGCGTGCAAGATCCTCTCAACAGTAGGTAAAAAAACATGTTAAGGAAATCCGGAGGAGGAAGAGGTATTGTAGTCATTGCGACGGAAATGGCCATCAAAGAGCCACATGTTGGAGGCTCCATCTAGAGTAATGCCTTACAGACAAAAGTGTCGGTGCATGAAACAAGTGAAACGATTGTTCGACAAGAAACACCACCACAGGGAGATGACCCATTCACCTTGATAAGGGAAAAATGGTTTCTATATATGTTAGTGTTTCATGGTCATGCTTTTGTAAATCGTTTGTTGCATTTTAAAATGCAAAAGTGATGATGTGCTTTCCATCACTTGTTCAACAACAATGATGTCTAGTCTTTTTTTTTTTTGCATGACAAACTGTGAAAGTGATGCATCGTGTTTCCATCATTTGTCAAAGAAACAATAGTGTTTGTCCTGTTGTGTGTGGAGCCTGATTATCTTCTATATTCAAAGGTTTCAGCCAGATGTATACCCCAGGAAGACTGTACACCCCTCCACGCAAGGGGATGCAGGGGGAACTTGTCCCCTCTGCGGGGGTTCGGGGGGGCTAATCCCCCTCGGTTGGGGGGTCCAGGGGCCAACAGTCACCCGGCGGGGTTTCGGGGGTAGCGTCCCCGAAGCTAAAAATAAGTGTAAAATTTCCTTGTAAAATTCTAGTAATTTCTAGTCAATCTGGGCAGTTCATTAGGTGGATGACCTGACGGTAGAAGGTATGTTTAATTTAATGTTTTTTTCCCTAGAAGGTAACCCCTCACTATATATGGGAATTGTATTGCATCTATGCATATCTGTTTCTGAGTGAGGAAGAGCGAGGAGATTGAGAGTGAAGAGGGTGTTACAACAGGATCTACTATAGGTTTTATCTCTTTAGTTTGCTGGATCATATAAAAGGAAGGACTGGTTGTTTCTCCATGGACGTAGCCCAAACTGGGTGAACCACGTATATCTGTGTCTCTCTTGTTTTATGTGTTTTCTGTGTTTATATTTCTGCAATATTTTATGTGTTCCATTGCTCCATAATATATAATTCTCTAACATGGCCTTATTTTTATCATGCGTTGGAGTGATAATGTGTTTTTCATCACCTGTTGAAGCAACAATGGTATGTTGGTCTTGTTTTTGTAGCTGGGGTATTTCGTCCATCTTGATGTAAGCTTGACCACCAAGTATGTGTTATAAACTCATGGAAAGTATGGGATGCTTGGGTCATTAGTTGGTCATGAAAGTTAAGCATGTAATTTGCAAAAAAATGTACTACAGGTTGCAGAGGTTGTAGGTGTCAGCTCATCTCTTAAGGCTCTGAACAACAAAGGTGAAGCAGAGGGAAGCTAGACCTTTTCAAGACACATGTGATGTAGACAAGGTATAGAGAAGTTGCATATTATTTTAATTCTTTTGGTGTCCAAAAGATCCTCAGTGGGGAGGATTAATCCAGGGGGCTCCACACACATGGAGAAGTCCAAGAGGACTCAGGAAGGGTCAAAAATAAATGTGTTTGAATTATGCTTGAACCATGTTCATGTTAAATATCTCGTTGTCATGATCGTGGTGATGTGAACGGTTCGTCAATCCGAGTTCGGATGAGGAAGATAGAGGCAGTCAAAGTTTGGTTGACTTTTGCTGACTAGATGGGATTAAAAGAGACATGATTTGGAAAATTTCTTGTGGATGGAATCCATCCAACTCTGACCAAATTTTGGGAAAAATTGTCACCTAGTTAAAATGTGCCCTTTCGGCCTAAAATCAAGATTTTAACAAACGACCATATTGTTGTTAATAACAAAAAAACAATTATAAAAAAAAGGGTGGCGGGCCACCAACCCTACCACCCCAAACCTTAGCCATATACTAATTAATGGAGGGGCGGGCCACTACCCCTAGCCCCTCCCCCCATTCCATCGATCACCGTAAATAAGCGCAAAATTAAGGTGGTGGGTCGGCCCTTGGGGCATGGACCCAGCCTACAACCGCCCGCATAAATGAGTAGGAGTAGGGGACAGGTGAGGTGGGAGGGCCACCCAAGGTGGGCCTAGCCTGGCCTCCCTTCCCATTTAACAATTTTTGTCATGTAAAGAAAGGAGGAGGTTGGGTTTGACCACCCAACCTCCTCCATAATAAATGGATCCGTAACCACTCCGCCATACAGAGTCCTTGTGAATTCCACTGGATTCTTTTTTATATATAAAACTATCATTTCATGAGTGCACCCAAGCATGGAGGAACTAGGAGTAGGCATGGAAATCGAGGTGAATTTTTAATTAATTTATTTGCAGGTGGAACCATGATTGAGCGAAACTTCCAAGAGGGTGAAATTTTTGCAGTGTCCAAATTGGACAAACTTTATGTCGATCTTACACATCTTAGTGACACGAACCCAATAGTGCAATCAATTTCCTAATCTGAGCAGTCGATTTGTAGAGGCCCCGGACGAGGGTATCTTTATGGAATCAAGGGGGAATCTAAAATATTCCTTGAGCCCCAAAATTCCATTTTCTAAGAATTTAGAAATTTGACAATCGATTTTACTCTATTCGGCACCACAAATCTGATGGTGCATTCAAATCTTCCATTTGATCATTTAATTTTTCGTCCACTTTTAAAAGTGGAGTGCAGGTGTTATCTTTCATGTGTGAGCGGTCATTTCCATGCGATTCAACACCGCGAGATTGATGGTACGGCCAGCTTTAGCAGTTTGACATCCTTTTCTTCAAATGGCCCCAAGATGTGAGGTATATGCAATGTGTTCATGTACTTCTTTTTGCTATGAGATGCATTGTGTTGTACATATCCCTATTTGATGTTTGATGTGAGATATTGTTTTCTTGTTTTCATGATTCCTACTTGATGTGATGCGGAATCATTTGTGGATGTACTTGTTGTCATGATTCATCATGTTTTATTTGAAATCCCTTTGTCGTATGTTGATGGGATACTCGTGTTGTCGCGATGTATGTTTGCATTGAGATACCTTTTATGCCATCTTGGTGGGATGTGCATTATCATCATGCATGAGTTTGTGTCATACTAATAGGAGTCCTTTTTTACTGAGAATTCCTGTAACAGAAAATCTCTTGGAGCCACTCTTGCGTGAGGGAATTTTCCTTGTCTGATAGCAACATCATCTCTTATGTACATCATCACTATTGACAACACTTAATGCAACGGACTACACCACCTTGACACCGATCCGGAGACGTAGTCCCTCCTAGATAAACTCCATTATCAATGTCTTATGTTTTTCATGTGCTGATGATTGTCATGTTCCTCTTCTTTATAGCATGCATATGTATTCATTAATTTTCTTTTAAAAATGCAATTTAACACATCACGAAAGTAAAATGTCTTGGAAGGGTCCTTTGTCACACCTGGACTTGGATCATTTGTATGGTAGCATTCCTTTTTAAAACCGCCCTTGAAACGACGCCAAAATGTTGGGACTATTGATTGTTTAAAATAAACAACTATTCATCTATAATTAACTTATCAACCAAGGGATTCTTCTTTTTATTTCAAGGCAGTCGATAAAATCTATGCAAAGAACTACCAAAAACCATTGTTGGTGTGATATGAATTGATTTAAAATCATAATCTTTTCTGTAAAACGTAAATTGATCGTACCTATCAGGAAATCACCACAAGCGATCAGAAAGAAAACTCTATATCTAAATCAAATCAAATAGTGCTTGTGAAACTGGAATTCAAGTGCAAAACTAGTTTCTTGTCTTATTCTTAATGAAGCTTAAATCAAGTAACAACTAAAGAAATATTTTAATTCAAAAATTTCAACTATTTTATTGTTCTCCAAATGACCCAACATCTGTTAAATAATATTAGCATCTAAAGAAACAACAAGAAGAAACCAAAGGAACAACTACCTATTCGTGAAACACAAATTAAAAATGATCCATTAAATCCTACTATTATGTAAAATATAAATAATATTTCCAATAATGATTCGAAAGGTAAACAATGCAAAATTGTAAGCATGTAATACAACACTTCATCCATGAAGTAGCCCAAAACCACCATGTGTAAGTCTGCCTTCTTAAGGGAACTTACATCAAGATATAATCGATAAAAGCTAAAACTAATTCACAATTGTTTTCATTACGATCTTCAAAGAACAAGTATAATTAGGACTTAGTTCACTATTTTATCTCAAAATTATAACTTTTCACCCCCTACCAGAGGCGACTTATTTTGTTTTTATAATACAAAAGGAAGTTACAATAGAAGATATACTAGATAAGGAATGTCTTAAGTATCAAATATTCTTAAGGCGATCTTCCTAAGTTAAGATGAATCTTCTAGCTTCACAAGAAAACAAAAGTTTTGTTACTGGAACTAACTCCATATCTAGAAACAAATCCTTTTGAATTAACCAATAACCTTCTTGGATGCATTCACTTTATACTCATATTCATAGTCCCTATTTGTAACAAAATGTTATTCAACATATTGCTAGCTCAATTTATAAATAAAAAAACCTTGTCCATACTGTTAAAGCATAGTTGTATAAATAAAATGATTGTACCAAGGTCTAAACCATATTGAGCAAGAGAATATGACTATGAATCAAGAAGGATAAAATATTGATATGAAAACTAAGAAATTGATCACAATAAGTATAACAATTGTGAGTCCCAACAATAAACAATAATTAAGAAATCCACAAATCTGAGGAGAAAGAAACCCTCAAAGTGTAGATTTTAGATTTTCTAATATAGTTTAGTAGATCCATTATGACAAATTGTCTAGTGAAATATCCACAATAGTTTAGAAATCACTTAATAATTTTACTATGAGAGGGTTATGACATGAAAAGAAAAATTATAAATTGCGGTCATGCTTTCCATAAGAAAAACAATAATTTTCTAGGTGAGAATTATTGATCATATGGTAAATATAAAGAAAAAATTAGAGCTACTGTAAAGATCCCTATGGAAGGACAAAGACACTTTACTGAAAATAGACAACTAGAAACCATAATCTATTAAATTTTTACAACATCTCCAAATATACAATGCTCATTTTGGTTTAGTTCCTACCTAGAAGGGTAGTTTGTAAGGAACTTCCTTCATTGTCTTGAAGGTTTTTCTATTAAATTATGTGGTCGGAAATAAGAATTCTACTATGATTTCTCTAAGCCCTCCTTTTGAGGAATATATCATCGAGAAATATTAAGAGGTGCCAACATTTGAGGGTTGTGATTTGGACATCAAAAGCACCCTTTACTTTTACCAATCATTTGGAATAAAATTTTACCTCAATGGTTTCTATACTCCTATATCAAACTTTTACGACCATATCTATTTGTATTAAACAAAGCATTGTGAGATATATCCGTGTTGCTTGAAATATATATTTATTTTCTAGTTCTCAAATATTATTTATCATTTGAATATTTTGAGGACTTTCTTTCTTTTAGGAAAGGGAATGTATCTTAAATATCCCATGCTTCCAAAATCTTGAGCCTGCTACTATGTCTATTACGAAAAGTAAACTTCAAAATTTATCATTGCATTTCAGTTATTTATGATTTTTTGATGATATTATGAATACTATGGGTGAATACATAAAATAGATATTGAGTGGCTTAAGTCAGACTTCTTCACATATAGTTTAGTATGTGTTAAGATCAATACCAATGAGGGTCTACAAAACAAGTTAATAATACAAAAGGAAAATTATAAATGGATTAGGGTTCTAAATTATAAGATTTCATTTTTCTCTATTACATCTAATAGTGAAAAATCCAATTTGTGGACTCTTGTCTCCAAGAATGAGTTTCACATAAAAATGAATAAAAAATGAATAAAGGGTAAATACCTTGGCCAATGCAGTTACAATTATGTGAGCAATTGTACGCACATAGTGAGGATTATTAAACTACAGAAATTTAGCTACCAAGGACATGTTTAGAAAAGGATAATAATAGAAATCTAGAAGTGCAAGTTGAAGATTCAAACATTCCCTCAAAGGATAGATAACAAATAAAGAATTCAAGGCCTCCTTCCTTTAGAGTATGGAAGATGAAGACAACTAGGAGGAATGGACTCACTTTACAAACTTAACAACTTTGATTCAAATAATAAATTGATACTCTATATACATCTAAGAAATATGAATTCAATATTAAAATTAATTGAGCCCTCTATAGGAGGAGGGTGGGATGAGGTTAAAAAGAACAAGGAACAAAGGGGAGTGTTAAGGATTAATTTTCTGTGGGAATATAATGAAGTCCATTTACATATGTAACATTAAATTTGTAAGTTCAATGAGCACGTGAAAAATGTAAATTGTGACTTTTTCTCTCTAAAACATATTAATTTGATTTTTTTCATAAGAATAGGTTATTGATAAATATTATTAATGTACAAATCCCAATGTCTCCTTCTGATATCCTTTAGTTTTTCAAGTTATAATTTGTCTCCATAATCTTTTTGGATAGAATGTAGAAAGGCATAGAAGTATCTCTTGTTTTCTATTTATATCATATTTATTTTTTCTTTTCATTAATGATTTGTAATATTTTATCTTGCTAACTTTCCGGAACCATCACAAGCTTATCCATGTATTTTATAACATTTTTACAATCATTGTCATAATCGATGGTTAGCCATCTCATTTTCCTTCTTACAAGTATTTATTTCTATGTATATCACACCTATCTTTATTTTGATTAGTGCTTTGTAACATTTTATCTTGTGAACTTGGAAGGATTCATCACAAGGTTCTTAATGGCTTTTTCAAATCCTACAATCTTTGCCATATTCCATGAAATCATCACACACAATATTTTCATTCTTACAAACAAAGTCAATGTGTTGTTGTATGATAGAAATTTATAATATTTCTTTTCTTCTTATTAGGATATTAATTTCAATTTATAAATATTTAAAAAAACAATATAAAATAATGTGATTTTCTTTCTTAAAATTTTCTCCTATAAATTTTTTATATACTATAAATTTTAGAATTAAAATTTAAAATATAACATATGCTTAGCATGTCAATATTCATAATTTAATTATATGCTAAAATATATGTCAAAATTAATATAATAAACACAATTTTTAAAGAAAACTAAAAAAAAAAACATTTTCATATCTATATATATAGATATATATATATATATATATATATATATATATATATATATATATATATATATATATATATATAATTTTAGTTAACAATGGTATGTTCTATGCTTAGCACAATTACTTTAATGTTCCTTTAGCAACCCAATAACAATTTCCAATTTATTTTTCGAATAGAAATCACATTAACCATTAATCACATTGAAAATAAAAATAGACATAATATGAAACAAAATACAGAAGACAAGCCAAGAGAAGAGGACACTAGCTTTGGAAAATGCTAGGGAAAAACTCCAATTTGAGGAAAACTCTTTGATTAATTCTAATTATTATTATATCAAATGTTCGGTAGAGAGATAAAACAAAAATGTAAAGTTGACTTTCCAAATCACAGTCAAAACAACCCTGTCAAATCTACAGTCAAATTGGACCCTAACTAGAAAGTCAAAGATGGTCAACGCAATATAAAATCTTCCTATTTGGAGTTTTCCCATGCCCAGTGAAACTCAACCTAATAAGGTTGTCAAAGTTAACCCAAAACAATCCTGAAAACTCCAGTCAAATTTGGTCAACTCTAGGGTGACCTCTACACTTAGGTCTATGGTCAACCTTGTGGTCAAAGTTCCCTAAAATTATCGGTTCCTCTGCCAAACAGTATGACCTGCCAAAAAACAAAATTCCCACAAAATCGTAGCCAAAGGATGAGTTAAAGTGCTCAGTAAACGTTGGTCAAACCCTACAACATTTCTGAAATTTCGGCCTTGTGATTTGTCTGAAATTCGTCCTCCTTTGCCACATGTGTGAGAGAGAGAATTCTCAATAATTATATGAACCACTGAGAGAAGGAGAGAGAAAAATGTGTTAGTGATGATGACGCAAAATGAGGTAAGATTTCACTTGTGTTTATACAAGTCATTGAGGGTGAAATGACACATCCATTGGGCTTCATAAGCCTACATGATGATGTGACTAACCTAAACAATTTGCACATGGGTGGGCATAAATTCAAAATCACACTTCTGATTGTCCAAATTACATGATCTTTATATCAATTTTGGTCCTCTCAAACAAAGGAATTTAATGAAATCATAATCTCCATCAAATGAGTTGTATAAAGTGGAAGTTGGCTCTAGTTTCCAATTTTAACACTCCCTCTAAACTAGGGATAATTCCACCTATGAATACATCCATCGTCATCGATCATCATGCCATCCTATTGTCATGTACCATCTTTGAATCTCATCTCATCTCTGCTCTGATGAACACTAATGTGAATAATGAAGAAGAATAGATTGAGCGTGAGTGAGAAGACCTAACCACTCTCCACTGACAAAAGTCAGTCCAGAGGTAGAACCTCAACCATGCTTGATGCCAGATCAAGTTGTTGAAAATCATGCATCCTAGACACAGTGAGTACTAAAATACACGATGCATCAATCTGTAGTACTATGGTCCCTATTCACTTTTCCCAACTCATTAGATATATGGGAGGTACTTCCCATGAGTCTCGACTACATGGGTAGGATGTATGCTAGGGCATCAATAGGAGAAGTTGAACCACTCATCCTGCTCATATGCCATAGGAGAAGTTGAACCACTCACCCTATGTATATGTCGTCAATCATAGGGGAAGGTGAACCACTCACCCTATACACATTTTTCATCAATCATAGGGGAAGGTGAACCACTCACTCTACACACATGTAAACCATCATGGAGTATCATAGGGGAAGGTGAACCACCCACTCTTTACACAACACACCAATAGGGGGAGGTGAATCACTCAACCTATGGTCGCTCATAGCTCCTGTTAGTCCTTACAATCTCCTAGGCTGAAAAGGAAATCGACAAGGGTAACCTCAAACCACTTTAGCTTAGTAGCTAGCCCTACTGAGCATGAGAGGGATCTCTCTAAGTCTCTTATCGGTGATATGGATTTAAAGGAAATGAAGTTTAGGTTAGATATGTGTATTTGTTTGTTTATTGTGAAAATTTGGTTTTTTAAGGACTCGCTAAACTTAGGGTTTGGAGCCACAAGTAGGTCTAGGCTGTGGGAATACAGGAGAAAACATAAGAAGGAGCTAGATTTTAGAAGCCATGGTGTAATTTGAACATTTGTCAGTGTAGTATAGAGGATATAGTCTGGAAGAAACTAATGAGCATAAATAAATATGATTTCATTAGCTTAGGAAGACAAAACACATAACCATGAAAACCAGATAATAGAGCTTGAAAACAAGAATTTTGAGTATTTATCACAAGGCATTCATAGAAAGAAGAGATATAATGTAGATAAAGATGTTTAGACCATGAGAAAAAAAAAATAATGAAGTACAAACACCATGAACTCAATAGGCTAGAGTTCCTTGAAAATAGTTGTAACCTGTATCTGTATTAGCTGAAAGATGATTATAATGCAAGCCTCCTTCACAAAAAATTTAAACCCCCTTCTCCTGAAGTGAAATAGTACTTATAGACTCTCCTATACCACTTTCCCACCTTCGGGAGTCGAATTCCTTGGTGGAGGAAATGACTCGAGGATTCTCTCAACCAACAGGTAAGAGTCAGAAGGTGCAACTCAAACACCTCATGAAGAGTTTGTTTAGGAGTTTGCTTCTTTTATGAGGCCTAATAAACATAAAAACAAATTATGATGTACATTTATTCATTCCTACATCACCTAGCCTCGTAACTACTGCCATTACATAGAGAATCTTGACTTTGACCAAGTCAGACTAGAAACTAGAAATTTTACACAGTGAAATTTTCCAAATAAAAAAATAGAAAGTGCAGAAGCGCAACACCGACTTCAAGCTGATTTTTAGGTCCCTTCCAGGGGTCAAAATGCAAATATGAGAGAACATTCAACTAGCCCTTCAAGTCTAGTTTCCAGAACAGTTTGAACTTCAAATTTTGGAGGATTGGAAGAGCCTAAAAAATCCATTCTCCCAAGGTCACTCCAGAAGTGCAACGCCTATCAAAAAATGGTCCAGAATGCTAGTTTTTTTGCCACTTTTTTGCATTTTTATCCAAAACTAAGCCACCTCTACAAAATCTGGGAAAATTCGTTTTTAGAGGATGGCAAGACCTTTCCAAAAATGTAGACCTTCCTTCAAATGGAGGCCTGAGGAAAAAGCGCAGCACCAAGGCACTGCGCTTCTGAAGCAGCTGAATTTTTGAACTTAGACCAAAATTTTCCAAAAAACACAAAATGCTCAAAATTTTGAGGGAAGGTGTAAAAATAAGTTTGTTATAATTTCATGGATGCTTCAGCAAGCATCTCCAAGTTTTCCCCATCCCTTTTATCTTTGTTTGGCCTCCTTGAGCTTGTTTTTAATTTCTTTTACTTTGACATTGGCGATCATGTTTTGAGCTTGATAGTGATGCACCATGTGTCTAAGCATTTTATTGTCTCTTTTTGCCTTCTCCAGGAGCTTATCCAAGTGTTCGTTCACCCTATTGAGCCAATATTCTTTATCTTAATGTACCTCTAGGGCAATCCTTTCCTCTAGGTCAAGGTCTTTATTCAATAGAATTTGCTCTTGCTCTTCTTGCAATGCCTTCTTTAGGCCCATTGTTCTTGGACCTTTCCTCTTTCCTGTACTTTTGATCCTTCAGGCTTTCTTGGTTCTATGATCTTCTTAACTTTTCCAACCCACTGCAATAACTTGGCTTGTTTTTTTTCCATGATTAGTTGTTTAGTCTTAAGCTGAATATTTTCATGCTCAAGGAAGCAAATGATGGAATGAGGGAGTTAGGGAAGGGAGATGATGATAGGGGAATTTTTGGAGATGGATATGGGTGGTAGAAAACTTAAGAAGCTTAAATGGAGTGAAATGAGGGAAATAAATGATTAGGAGAAATTGAAAAATAGAGCTGCTATGAAATCTACTCAAAATGCTAGGTATGAGCTAGGGTTTAGGTAAGGGTGAGGAAATTTGATGATTGATAAGTTATTTAGTGAATCAAAAGGAATTTTAAACATGTACAAAGGTTTGAGGTGGAATATTTACATGTTTCCAATATCAACACTAACCAAACTATCAGTTACACTAGTGCTTGCAGCATGAGAATTTCACCTAAACCCTAGATCAAGAGAAATTGCATTTGCATTCATCTTGCCAAAGGAAAAAGGTGAGAAAAAGACTTATAATTACTTGTGAGCAAGCTTAGAATAGCAATAAATAGTTTTTCAAGATTCAAAATCAAAATTTGGGTGAGTTTAGATGAGTTTTGGGCTGCTCTGGCACAAGCGCAGTGTAGTTCACAAAAGCATAGTGCAGTTCACAGAAGCGTAGCGCAGTTCACAGAAGCACAACGCCATCCTCCAAACCACTTTTGGGGGCCTTAAAATACTCCAAATTGAGAGATTGATAGCTCATTGGAAATAGCTTGAATTCTGCTATAAGATGGACACCTCAAGAATGTAATTTGGACACTCCATGAGTGAGAAAAATTGAGTTTCCCAAGGTCACTCGAAAAACTTAGGCTTTCTCTAACAAGAGCGCAATGCCAAATTACAAAGCACTTTTGGGTGCCTTCCACTAATCCAAATAACAAGCTGAAGGTACCATTGGAAATCTTAGGATGTATGCTACATAATAGAGTCCTTAAGAACTGCCACCACCTATTCCAAACCCTTGAAAAATTGTCTTGAAGTCAAGTTGTCCAGAAGTGCAGCAACTCTCCCATAGCAAGTGTATTTTGGGAATTTATTTCAAATCATAACACCTGTGCATAAAATGAAGGAGGTTTTTGTTCCTTGGACTATAATGGACACAAACCTCTTTCACTTTTATAAAATTCTTCTCCATTCGGTTGGAAACATATTTTGAAGAAAACATGTCCCTATGAGAAATGATGAGGCGAGGTAGTGTACTACAACATTGTCTTATTTGAAATAAAACATTACCTTTACCTTTATTTTGCCTTCCCTAAGCTGCTAACTCCCTTTACCCACTTAATCACATGATGGACATATTTTTGGCAACATATGGTATCGTGATGACACATGGAGTGAAACCCTAGACCATGACCTAAAATGAGGAATTTAACCATTTCATGACCCAAGACACTTAAATGAAGATATGATACCTCGAATAAGTCAATGAACATGATGAGTGATGAATACCATGAGTAAGTGAAGGGAGCAGCAGTGACCTAGACACAACAACCAATGATCAAATTTTTATTTGAAGATTCATTGAAATGAAAAAAATTTGACTTGACACCCTAATAACACCTTGTAAGAGCATATTTGATCTAGGTGACATGATAACAAGACTGACACTAACAGCTCCAATAAGTACCCCAAGCCCCGAGGAACTCCCAGAGATTAATGTCTAACTCAAGCAATACTCTCATGGGAGGGTCTTTCCATTACTCAAAGTCTCTCTCAAAAGGCTAAGAATTTAACCTTTCCTAAGGGATTCGTGAGGATATCTGTGACCTCCTCATCGTTCATGATGTGTTGGAGCCTTATTTCTCCTTATTGTACCATATCCTGTATAAAGTGGTACATATCAATGTGCTTGGAGCAGTGTGGAACACGAGATTCTATGAAAGGTGAATCCCACTCTAGTTGTCATAGAATATCACAGTGGTATCTAACACGTGCTCAAATATCTCACGGAATATTTTCCACAACCAAACATCTTTACAATAGGCCATACTAGCTGTAACGTATTAGGCCTTAGCAACGCTTAGAGCAACCGATTTTTGCTTCTTTCTCATCTAAGAAATTGAAGCAGACCCTAATAGAAGCAACATCTAGATGTGATTCTACAATCCACCACACTAGCAGCCCCGTCAACATTTGTATATGCATGTAGCCTCAAATTCCTGGCAATGTATCTCAGTCCATAGGTGATTGTGCCACGGAGATATCTCAAGAGATTCTTAGCAGCAATCTAGTGTATGTCATTAGGCTCAAGCATAAATTGACTCAATATGTTTATAGAAAATCATATGTCCATACGAGAGTTTACCAAGGACATCAGGGCCCCCACAAGTTATATATTTTCAAAAGGGTTTGCTAATTCGGGCCTAGCAACACTTCCACATAGCTTCTTAAAGTTGAGTTCCATCATAGTATACACAAACATGCAATCTACCATCCCACATCTCTTGAGTAGCTTCATAATGTATTTTCCTTGAGAAAGGAAAATATCACCTAGATTTTTCCAAACCTCTACGCCTAGGAAGTAGTGCATTAGACCTAGGTCCTTTATCTCGAACTCAGAAGACAAATCCCTCTTGCATTGATAAATGAGAGGTTTTTCACCTATCAGAAATAGATCATCTACATAAAGGAACAAAATGAGAGGCATGTCCTTTTCAACCTTGAAGTATAGGTTATAATCAAAATCACTCCTCATAAATCGTAGCTTCCTAATATAGTTATCAATCCTCTCATACTAAGCACTACCAGTTTGCTTCAACCCATATAGGGCTTTCTCCAACCTACATATGTGTGTCCTTCGATCTTGTACTTCAAACCCCTGAGGTTGTTCCAAGCAGACTTCCTCCTTAAGTGAGCCATGAAAGAAAGCAACCTTAATGTCCCTTTGATGTAGGTTCCATCCTTGAGAGGCAACGAGTGAAATAATAGATTGGATAGGGTATATCAAGAAACTGGGGTAAATATCTCATCATAGTCCACTTTTTCCTTTTGGGAGAAGCCTCGAGTAACGAGTATAGCCTTATATTTTTCAAAACTACCATTAGCTCCATGTTTGATTTTGTGGAGCCATTTTTATGTGATGAAAAGCTTGTCCTTGGGTGTAAGAACCATGTCCTAGACATAATTCGTCAATGCGTACTCATTCATCACATCCTTCCATACTTGGTGTTTTACGACTTCTTCAAACGTGCATGGTTCATCTTCAACAATAGTACTCATAGCAGCCAAATATCATTGGTACCTTTTCAGCTTCTTACTTTCACAAAATGTCCCCCTTGGAGAAATATGTCTTTCATCATCTTCGAGAGTATCTTTAAGCCACAAACGTATTTTCTTGAGGTAAAGGGATCACCAGGAGGTGGATCAATGGGATCCATCAGTCCTTCAACATTGGGCATAGGCTAATGTGTTAGAGGTTCATCTTTCTTTTCTGCAACATCATCATTTTCCTTCCTTGGAATGGGAAGATTTATGGCTTTCCCAAGAGAAGTCTCTTCATCGAAGGTAACATCATGGCTTACTTCCTCATTTATTTAACCAGGTAGAGAAATTCGATATGCCTTTGAATTTTCACTCTAGCCCACAAGTATACCTTTATGCCCAAATTCTTCTAAATTGTTTCTTTTCTCTTTAGGCACATGCAAATACATGCACAACCAAATATTCTAAAATGAGAAACATCAGGTTTATTACTTGTGAAAAATTCTTTGGGTGTCTTGAAATCCAATGCTTGATGGAGACTCCTATTTTGAACATACAGGATAGTGTTGGAAGCTTATCTCCATAAGAACTTCGGTAGACCTTGATCATGGAGCATGGCATGGGTGTCTTCCATGATTGTTCGATTTTTCCTTTCAACAACTCCATTTTTCTCAAGAGTGTATGGAATGGTTTTCTCCCTCTTAATTCTAGCCTCTCTGCAAAATTAATTCAATTCATTTGGTTCATATTCGATTTTGATGTTAGTCCTCAATACTTTGATCATCTTCCATGTTTGATTTTCCACCAAGGATTTGAAAGAATGTAACCATTTGAAGATTTCATCCTTCTTTTTCAAGAAATAGATTCATGTTTTGTGGGTGAAGTCATCCACAAAAGTTTCATAGTATAAGTATCCTCCAAATGATGTTATGGGAAACATACCAGATAGGTAAGAATGGACCAATTGAAGAATATTAGTAGTTTGGCTTTCACTTCAAGGGAATGGTCCCCTTGTAAGTTTCTCTATTATACAACCCTGGAAAACTCCTTCATGATTCATGTTAAACTCAGGCATACATGTGGCCATCTTCCTTACCCTAGGTAAGACTTTGTAATGAAGGTGGGAAAATCGCTGATGCCATAATTTAGATTGAAGAGAAATATCGAAAGTCAAGGCTCCCAAAGGACTTCCTCCAACTTGATAGATAAATTCAACCCTAAATCCAATTTTAAATGCATATTTAGGGTTTCTTTTCAAAATACATACCTTTCCATCAAGGAATGCTACTTTCAAGCCTTTATCTTCCATTGCAGAAATAGACACCAAGTTCTTCTTCAAATCGGGTACATACAATACTTCTTGTAGATGAATGGTTTGAGCTTGATTTAAGTGAAGAGTGATACTACCTATCCCTTTCACGGGATATGTTGAATTATCTCCAAGTTTGATCCTCAAATTAGTCTTCTTTTCAACCAAATTTTAGAGGGTCTCCTTGTACCCACTGAAGTACCTTGAGGCTCCACTATCAATCAAGCAATGATCCAACATATCCAAACGAGAGGTAGTAGATAGAGAAAATATAATATAAAATTCATTTTGTTTCTCTACAACATTACTTTCCTCATACCTGGAATTTCTAGTCCTTTTGGGAGGTTGACCATTTCCATATCGAGCAACTCGATCATTCCTATTTCCTTTATTTTTGAACCTATTGTTTCTTTGATTTCCATTACATTTGTAATTGTTTTTATTGTTGTCACCATCCTTTGTAGTATCCTTCTTGCGAGGACACTCTCTAGCATAGTGGCCAAACCCGCTAAAATTGTAGCACCTTCCTTTCCTTCCTTCTTTGAATGAATTCTTGAACTCCTGACCCTGTCTCCTTGGACCAACATTATTTTTGTTCTTTGCATGAGCAGAGAAAGTAGTAGGTTCATTTCTATTAGAGGGATTATCTCTCTCCATCATCCTAGTCTCCTCTTGAGTGCTTCTAGCCAATAACTCATTGAAGCCACATATCCTGTCATTGTTGGGAATGGTGGTGAAAAATACATCCCATGGTCTTGGAAGGCATCCAAGAGCAATAAGAGTGAGCTCTCTGTCAGAAATAACTTCTCCAATAGATATCAAGTCATTCTTGATTTGAGTTATTCTCATGAAATAGGATTGGATGGACTCCCCTTTATTCATTTCAATATCCTTCAAACTGTTTTTAAGAAAGAGGATTTTATTTTCATTGTTTACTTTGAACATCCCAACCAACTTATCATTCTTTTCCTTAGATGTTCCCAAATTATAAATATAGGCAACCAAATGCTTTTGAATGGAGTCTATGATAATTTTCTTATCTTTAACCTCTCCTTTCTTATACTTTATATTCACAACAACAAGTGCATTTGAAGGAGGCTCCACCACTTTTCCCTTCCCTTCACATAGTCCATTTCATCATGATCTTCCAAAGTCAAGTCCAAAGTCATCTTGCGTGCATGATAGTTAGATTTTTCATTGAGCTTATCCTGAGTATTGAAGTGAGATGTAGAAGCCATTTAGGCTTGACCTTGTCCAACATATCTCTCTTTTCTATTTCTTTTCCTTCTCTTGTTTGGGCTTTGTCTTCACTTGGGATTTGATACCATGCTAATTTTAGTTAACAATGGTATGTTCTATGCTTAGCACACTTACTTCAATTTCCTTTAGCATCCCAATGACAATTTCCAATTTAGTTTTCCAATAGAAATCACATTAACCATTAATCACATTGATTGTAAAAGTAGACAGAACATGAAACAAAATGCAGAAGACAAGTCAAGATAAGAGGACAACATGTTTCGCTAATGTGAGAGAAAAGCCCCAATGTGGGGAAAACCCATTGATCAATTCTTATTATTATATCAAATGTTCAATAGAGAGAGAATAAAAAAAACTAAGTTGACTTGCCAAATCATAGTCAAAACAACCCTATCCAATCTGCAGCTAACTGGAGTAAAATTTAGCCCTAACCAAAAAGTGAAAGATGGTCAACCCATCAAAAAATCTTCCTCTTTGGAGCTCAGTCATACCCAGTCAAACTCGGTATGATAACGTGGTCAAAATCAACCAAAAATAGTCCTGAAAATTACAAACAAACTTCGTCAACTCTACGGTCAAATCTGCGGTCAACCCTGTAGTCAGCGCTGCGGTCATAGTGCTCACAAATTCTTAGTTCCTGTGCCAAACAGTATGGCTTGCCAAAAACGAAATTTTCGCACAAAAATCACATTCAAAGTATGAGTCAAAGTGTCCAATCAATGTTGGTCAAACCTTGCAACAGTTCTGAAATTTTGGCCCTGTAATGTGTTTGAAATTCGTTCTCCTTTGCCACACGTGTGAGAGAAAGAGAATCCCCAATAGTTGTACGAACCAATGAGAGAAGGAGAGAGAACAATGTGTGAGTGATGATGATGCCAAATGAGGTGAGAGGTCACCTGTATTTATGCAAGTCATCAAGGGTGAAGTGACATGTCCACTAGGCTTCATGAGCCTACATGATGATGTGGTCGACCTGAACAATTTACACATGTGTGGGCATAAAGTCAAAAACACACTTCTTCTTGTCCAAATTAGATGATCTTCATATCAATTTTGGTTCTATAGAAAACAGGAATTTAATGCAACCATCATCTCCATCAAATAAGCTATCTAAAGTGGAATTTTGCCCAGTTGCCAATTTATATATATAGATATATATAAATAATCATATTCAATATAATTTCTATTTTTAAATAAAATGAAAAGAAAATTATGATGTATTTTTGTTTTTTGAGTGTTAGATATGAAATATATTTTATAATTTTTATGAAATTTCTTTTTTAGTGAACCTTATTTTTATATATTTTATTTATTTTTCATAAAATTAATAATTTAAATTATTTTAAAATTTTCCGAAAACCCTAAAAACAATTGAATGAAAAAACATCCCCTCCCCTCCCCTCCCCCTCCCACTAATATATAACTAAATTTTTCAATATAATTCCAACTAAATTTAAAAAAAAAAAAAAAAAACATACAATTTCCATAACAATATAATTCCAACTAAATTAAAAAATAAATAGAATATGACACCATTTCAATACCAAATATTTATTAAATATCCGACGCTCATTTATTGTGTATTTTAAAATCATAACATTAGGAACATTTCTAGATCATAGATTGGCTCATTCTACAATCACAACATTATATGTATTCCAGAATCATAACATTATTGGCTCATTCTAGAATCATAACATTATGAACGTTTCTAGGTCATAGATTTCCCAAGATATTTAAGTAAATTTTCTTGTGAACCTAACTTATTTATGGTCCATGTTCGATTATCACCATATGCTAGTATTCGATATCTTCCATAAGTTCGCATGTCACCAAAACTACGTAAGCCCCATGTTTCGTCATCTATAAAGCCATATGGGATGCGAAGCTCCCACGTATAAAGAGAACATATTAAGCCATATCGGATGCGAAGCTCCCACGTATAAAGAGAACACATAAAGGAGAATTGCACATGGTGTCTCGTGGCATCTCTCCGCAACGTCCACCCTTAACTTATACCCTTCCCTTTACGGCACAACAGAAAAAGGATTAAAACTCTAAAACTGTTCACGTGTGAGCCATGGTCCTTATCGAACAAACCCTAGGGTAAAAGTCAAAACCATTTGCGTTTTCATTACCATTCAACTCCCTTTACATGAATTTCACATGCCAAAATTCTGGACTATGTAATTCGTGAAGAGCTTTCAGGAAAAGTCGGTAAGTAATGAGAGTTGATCATTATCCAGTCTCCGGCCTTCTCTCCATTATAAATAGCCGTCACTACAAATTCCTTTTCGACAACATAGCCCGCGTTGAGGAGTTTCCCTTTTGGTTCCTGTGCGTCCCGAAAGTAACCTAGAGATATTAATTCAGTTCTTGTGAGTTCGACTTTGTTTCATAATAGTTTTTCGCTATGAGCGTGCAAAGAAAATACATCGATATGTGCCATGTTGTGACGCTGAAGCAGTTCGCGAGAAAATGGAAGAAGCTGGCCAGCGTCCGCAAGGCGGCTCAGGCTCTGGGCGGGAAGCTTCTTTTCTGGCGGTCGTGCCGGATGACTTATGTGTCCGGTGACACACTGGTCGATGTCGTCGGGTTGAACGAGTCGAGCAACAGGCATCGTCGGTCGTTGTCGGCCATCCCGCCAGACGTGCCGTTGGGACACCTGGCGGTGTACGTTGGACAGCATTGCAATATGCGATTTGTAATCCCGGTGGCCTACTTGAACCATCCGGTGTTTAGGGCACTGCTAAAGCAGGCCGAGGAGGAATTCGGCTACGCAGACCGCGGCGGACTTGCGATTCCCTGCGACGTGTTCCTGTTCGAGCACATTTTACAACTCTTCAGCCGAAACGGCCTCGCCGCCGTGAGCCATCTCGACTTGGAGGCGGTTAAGAGCAATTTCTACAACGAATAGAATTGCTCATGAGGCGAATGGAATACCGTTCGGCAAGGAATCGAGACGTCTTCTTCGTCCCTTCGCAAAGAAATCCATTGTCTAATACAACTCCCGGGTGTAGAACATTGAGAGCTCGGCAATGGACACTGTTGAGCCATAAGTAATTGATTCTTATACCACTGCTGATATACGTATTCTTATACCGCTGCTGATATATATATTCTCCTCTTTAAGGAATTATGTGGGCGAGGAAGGACGGCCAATCAGCTGGAAAAACCTGCTGTTGTTGCAGGCGCTGCAATGATAGCTTGCAGAAAACTTGAGCAAATGCACCCCGGGTGTTCAGTTGTTTGGCTATAGCTAAATCATTTTCTACAACTGTTGATATAGGCATTCCACTCTATAGATAATTTATAAAAAGGCCCTCAGCTGGAAAAGCCTTCACTTGTTGCAGGCCCTCCAATGATACCTTACAGGAACTTTGAGCAAAGACATGTCGGGGTTTCAGCTGTTTGTCTAAGTTAGAAATAATGGAGAAATGGTTATGTGGTTGTAACTTAGCTTCTTAGTTTAGGAGTTGTTCTTAAAATTTAGGAAGTTGTTTTCAGCTATCTATTTTCCAGTCATGTATTTAATATGTAATATTCATTCATGTAATGTAGAGTGAATGAGAGAGAGAGTCTCCTCCTTGTTTGAGTGCAGTCTCCAGGTGATGTACAAACCTGTGAGCTGCAACTCCTTTTGTTGATTCAAAGTTTGATTATTTTTATCTTGGTATCAGAGCTTAGGGTAGAGGTAGCCTTTTTTTTTGGGGATGTATCATTAGTTGCACATCTGTAGTGGTAGGAGTACATGTAAAGGTATCTGTGTGATCAGGTGGAACTGCAGTAACACCTGGAGCGAAAAGGCGTCAGATCACTGATCATCTCTGAGCTAAAGGAATGGTTGGAACGATTTTTTTTTTTGGAAGGTGCATCAATTAGCACGAGTTTTTAAAGAACAGTCGCGCCCATTAGCGCGGGTTTGAGGCTGATAAGCGCGCCAGAGAAATCAACGACCAAATTGGCACGGATCCCTTCTGTTGACATGCACATGAAATTCATCTCTATGCATCTTCCCTAATGCACATCCATCACATTCCAGTTTGATATTATGTAAAGCAGGAAGTCCATTGACCAAATTGGCGCAAGCTTGTGTTCTGTTTTTCGAAGCATCCCTTTTAATTAAAATGCAATGAGAAGCGAGTGTCAAGAACGCTTGACCACTTTCGAAGTATCTTTCATCAAAATTATGATTATTAATTAATATTAAAGATACTTACAAATTAATTTATTATTCCCTTAGGTAAGTATTAAGATGGACTAGCCCCAAGGGTTAGCCCAATCGGTCAAGACGGGGCCTCGCCAAATGGGAGGTCACAGGGTCAATTCCCGAAAGCTCTTGGGGTCAGGGCTTGCACTAGGAACGATGTGACAAAAAATGTTAACAAATAAATATCAAATCATGCTTGATCATGGTTGACTAAGGTTGATTATGGTTAGCCATAGTCATTCATGTCAATCTTATTCAACCAATCAAACATGGGAAATCATTATAAACCATCATCAACCTTAGTTGACCATGAATAATCATGGTAATCTATTATCAGCCATAGTCATCATATAGTCAACCATGGTCAATATTTTCAACCTCAATCAAGCATCAGCAAGCATGGTCATCTTCCATCAACCATAGTCACCATATTCGTCATTTATAAAGCTTGGATAATGTGATCGACCATAGTTAGCTATGGTTATCATGTTTTACTATGATTTCTTATGGTTAGTCAATTATCTAGCTCGTAGATAACTATGGTTAGCATCATCAACAATAGTTGACCATAGTCAACTTTAGTTCTTCATAGTCATACATGGCCAGTTATAGTCAAAGATGGTAAACAATGACCATGGTCATCTTTGATCAACAATAGTCAACCCTAGAAAACCATGGTCAATCCATTCTCAACCATGCTCAACATGGCAAACCATGATCAACCATGATTAGAATCGTCAAACATGCTTAACCAAGGTTGTCATGGTTGAACATGGACAACCATAGTCATCTATTGCCAACAAGGACAACCATAAGCTATTATAGAAAATTATTTTTAACCATTTGTGAAATTGGTCAAAGAATGTTCATTTCATAGTCAACATAGACAACCATAGTCAATCTCAAAATGTTATAATCAACTATAGTTAGTTGCAGAAAACCGTGGCCATCCATAATAATCTATATGTTAATTACAATAATCCTTAACCATAACTTGAACATAAGTAGCTATAGTCAATCATAATATAGCATGATCTAATAATTCTCTTTGCACACCTTCACCACCATCTAACATAATCACATTAATAAATAAGTAGCTATAGTCAATCTTAATCTAGCATGATCTAATAATCTTTTTTGCACACCTTCACCACATCTAACACAATCACATTAATAAATATGGCTGATAAAATCATATTAATATGCATTCATCATACATTTTAATCACATATTCTAATATAATTATTTTTAACCTGATATAAAACTTATATATTAATTATTATTTAAAAGGATTTGGATCACATGTATTTAATCAACATTGAATTTCAAAACAGAATTTCTTTTTAATAATTTTGATAAATAATAAGAAAAAGGGAAAATAAGCTTTAATCCTCTTTTGTTGAACTTAGAAATTATCCAAATTTGAACTGAGAAAATATCTTTGGATATGGTCGTATATTCGTGTAAATATGTATAGGTTCGTGGTTATGCTGTGCTACATAACGTACTGACATACGTTTTTAAGTCCACTTTGTTTGTAATAAATAATCCAAATCATTGTTGTGAATTTCTTTTCCATTAATTTTAATTGCAGTTGTAACGTAAGTAATTTGTTTCCTCTAGGCAGTTCAAATATCCATGAATGTTTCCATTCCCAATAACTGTATAAGATATTCAATCTCCTATTCATAATAGGCAGTGCTCTTCCAACTAATCCATTGAATTAAAGAAAGAAATAATGTGACAAAAAAAGTTAACAAAAAAATATCAAACTATGCTTGGTCATGGTTGACTAACGTTGATTATAGTTAGTCATAGTTATTCACGTCAATCTTATTCAACCAATCAAACGTGGGAAATCACTATAAACCATCATCAACCTTAGTTGACCATGAATAAGTGTGGTAATCTATTATCAACCATAGTCATCATATAGTCAACCGTGGTCAATATTTTCAACCTCAATCAAGCATGAGCAAGCATGGTCATCTTCCATCAACCATAGTCACCATATTCATCATTTATTAAGCTTGGATAATGTGATCGACCATAGTCAGCTATTGTTACCATGTTTCACTATGATTTCTTTTGGTTAGTTAATTATCTAGCTCGTAGATAACTATGGTTAGCATCATCAACCATAGTTGACAATAGTCAACTTTAGTTCTTCATAGTCATACATGGCTAGTTATAGTCAAAGATGGTAAACAATGACCATGGCCATCTTTGATGAGCCATAGTCAACCCTAGAAAACCATGGTCAATCCATTCTCAGCCATGCTGAACTTGGCAAATCATGATCAACCATAATTAGAATTGTCAAACATGCTTAACCAAGGTTGTCATGGTTGAACATGGGCAACCATAGTCATCTATTGCCAACAAGGACAACTATAAGCTATTATAGAAAATTATTTTTAACCATTTGTGAAATTGGTCAAAGAATGTTCATTTTGTAGCCAACATAGACAATCATAGTCAATCTCAAAATGTTATAATCAACTATAGTTAGTTGCGAAAAACCATGACCATCCATAATAATCTATATGTTAACTACAATAATCCTTAACCATAACTTGAACATAAGTAGCTATAGTCAATCATAATCTAGCATGATCTAATAATTCTCTTTGCACACCTTCACCACCATCTAACACAATCACATTAATAAATAAGTAGCTATAGTCAATCATAATCTAACATGATCTAATAATCTTCTTTGCACACCTTCACCACATTTAACACAATCATATTAATAAATGTGACTAATAAAATCATATTAATATGCATTTATCATACATTTTAATCACATTCTAATATAATTTTCTTAACATGATTTAAAACTTATATATTAATTACTATTTAAAAAGATTTGGATCACATGTATTTAATCAACATTGAATTGCAAAACAGAATTTCTTTTTTAATAATTTTTATAAATAATAAGAAAAAGGGAAAATAAGCTTTAATTCTCTTATTGTTGAACTTAGAAATTATCCAAATTTGAACTGAGAAAATATCTTTGGATATGGTCGTATATTCTTGTAAATATGTATAGGTTCGTGGTTATGCTGTGCTACGAAACATAACGCACTGACATACGTTTTTAAGTCCACTTTGTTTGTAATAAATAATCCAAAATCGTTATTGTGAATTTCTTTTCAATTAATTTTAATTGCAGATGTAACGTAAGTAATTTGTTTCCTCTGGGCAGTTCAAAGATCCATGAATTTTGCCATTCCCAATAACTGTATAAGATATTCAATCTCATATTCATAATAGGCAGTGCTCTTCCAACTAATCCATTGAATTAAACTCCAAAAACATTGAAAATAAATTATCATAAAATTGGCCACAAACGCTAACTGCAAAGGTGAAAATGCGTAAATCAGTATTTCATGTCACATGGAAAACATATCCATTCAACTGAGCCAAGAATATATGATACGTGAGTCGTCATCAAATTAATCACAGGAGCCTTAGAGCCAAGAATATATGATACGTGATTCATCATCAAATTAATCGCAGGAGCTTTACTCATATGGCCGGCATGTTTGGTAAATGCTTGTTTTTTCTGTCATTTGGAGTGCTCAATATAGTTATCATTTAGTTAGATCAATATTATAATTTACGCATGAGATGATATGAATATCTATGTATCTTTGCTTAAGCCACCAAGTACTGTTTATCTAACCTTTAAAGATTTAATGTTTTTTCACTCTTAAAAACATTTATCAACAATGGCTACTATCCGAAAGGAACAAACATAATTATATTTTATCCCTTTGGGTGAATTGTCAAGTATGGCATGAACAAATGTTCCACATCAAAAAATTTCTATTGGTTCATACCTGTTCTTCACCATAATGAATTGTTTTCTCCACGATTCTAATATATATTATTTCCTTCCATAAATAGTGGAGCAAGCATCTCAGGACCATGTTCTCTGTTGAGTGAATGTTATCTGAATGTACCTGCAACTTTTCAATGGACAATAAGCACTGCGACTTCAATTTAAATTGAAATAAATAAACACTTTTTCAATTATTTATTTAATCTGAAAATTGGTATAGATATAAATACATAAATCATATAAGTACCCTCTTAATTAATCAGAGAATCTACTTTGATCATATAATCAATTAGTTAAGGAAAATTATAAACCTCATATAAATATAGGAATCTAGTTTATTAGAGAATATCTCTCAACCAAAGGAGATCAGACACCTAAATAATAAGAACATACTTGAGGTTGGAGGATCTTCTCTCAAAGATCACCCTTATTGAAACAAACCCCATGAAGGGTCTTCCCAATTTTACCAAGGGAGTTGATTCTCATTATTAGATTCTTTAAATTGTAATATTCTAAATTAGAAGAATATGTAGTTAGAATGCTATGCTAAGACATCCTTAGGGGACAGATGTTGAAATTTTGTTAGGATAGCGTAGTTTTTCATGAATGGTTATGATAACGTATAAAAGAAGAAAACATTGGGAGGAAAGTGTGTGAGAGCAAAAAATTAATTTGTCGAGTGAACAAACCATATTGAAATTTTTATTATAGATATTTTGGTGGATTGATTCAAATAGCGAAATTTTGAGCATATTGAGGGGATATTGAGGAGAGCTTCGAGTAAAATTTTCAAATATTAGTTCACTATACTTTCAAATATATATTCTATGGAAGCGAACATTTGCAATTGGTCCTAAAATTTTCTTCAAAGTACTCATCTTGGAACTTTTGCTATAATTTCTTAGGACATTTTGTACTATGCAATTTTGATGAGATGAAGGTGAGATCTCTGAATACTTTTCATCAAAATTTTAGGCATTGCTTCATTGTAATTTTGGGTATATGCCATATAGAAATTAAGGTTTTTTAATATTCCTAAAATTAGTTTCAAATAAATCAATATGATTAGTTTCAGAGATTTCTAGAGACATATAGAACATAGTTACCGATCAAACAGGAAAATGACCTAGTACCCATTTTTTTGAGGTAACAAAAAATCATTCGATTTTGAAAAATGCTGACACCATAATACACCTTTTGTTTTGGAGCATATTTTTGACACTTTAAATTTTTTGATGTGTAAAATATGAACAATTTTTTGAAATGTTAGTGATTTTCATGCTGAATTTGAAAAGTATCGATGCAACATCAACACTTTTTTCTCGAAGACTTATTTTTTACACTTAAAATTTTTATATGTATATCATTTTTTTGTTAGTGATTTTCATCTTGATTTTGAAAAGTTTTCATGAGCATCAAACCTTTTTGTTTAGAGGTTATTTTTTACACTTTAAATTCTCCAATGAATTAAATGTAGACAATTTTTTTAAATGTTGGTGATTTTCTCTTTTTTGGTCAAGTAACAGTGGAGCTTTCAATTAACCGAAAAAAATATTGCATATAGTACACGTCTTTACAAGTGTAAAGGAAAAGAAAAGAGAAACCCGTTGATGATAAACAAACAACGGGGTCAACAAAACCCAAAACCTTACACACAAAAACAAAATTAGACCCATGGTAATTATTCCTAAGTGTTTAGACTGTTGATCTCTCCCCAATTTTTATCACTCAATTTTTATTGGTCAATCTCCTCAATTTTTATCGCTCAATCTCCACCATCGATCTTACCTTCAATCAGATGGTTGATATTCTCTTCGATCAACAGAGTTTCATGATGATCCTACACCATGGATCAAAACCCATTTGATCCGACGGTCCTTAATGATATCACATCAGAAACTTGCGCGACACTTACCCGCTTCACGGAGCCAATATAGATTATAAACCTTGGTATATAAAACTTCAGGTCTGCTCTTAGAATTAACCTCCGACCATTTTAAAACCCTATATCCATTCGATAATGAAGGTCATCAAATCCTATGGCCTGCGGCCCTTCAACTAGCACGTTGTTTACCAAATACTCAACTCCCATAGTTAGCTACGACATAAGGATTGACTGTGGGATCGACGATTAAGATTTACTATGGCACTTCAACCAAGCTCAAGATTTACTGCAGCACTTCAACCAGGCTGAAGGACTTCCGCTCTCTCCTACTCCTGCTAGTCTTCCTCTTACTCATTATTCATGGTCTGGAAGTACGCCATGTCTCTGGCTGCCTGTCGTTGACAATCATCACACATTTTACCAGAGGGTATAGAATCCCAATCGTACCGAATATAAATTTCCTTACATAGCACTCCTTCATTCGCCAGACAATCAGCTAACATATTGGCTTTTCTTCGTACATGAATGAAGTTGACGTTTCTCAGGGTTCCCAAGTGAGAATGAATACACTAAAAGACCTACGAGAGCCTCCAATGTTTCGACACCTTTCCAGGTTCTGTTCCATTACACATTTTCTTGGCCGCATTAATGACCAATTCAGAGTCAGCTTCAATGATGGCATTGTGTAAATTTGACTCCATCAAAATTTCTAGGCACTGGTCTAAGGCCATGAGCTCCGCCATGTTATTAGTGGCAGTGCCCAAATGATTGTGAAAGATATACTTTATGCGCCCTTGCTCATCTGTTATGACACCACCAAATCCAGCCATCCCTGCGTTGTCCTTAGAGGCCCCGTCTATATCTTTACCAAGAGTTGTTTTTCTCACACCCTTGACAATGCCTTTGGGAACTAGATAATGGAGACCCAACTGCAGTAGTATGCGAGCATCCTGGGACGAAAGAGGGTCCTCAGAAATTTTCCACATAAGGGCTCCTACTATATCTTTGAGTTGTCATAAATTTGGGCAATGATGTTCTGCATCGAGCCTGTTTTGTTCTTGAAAATACTGCCATTGCGTTCTTTCCAGACATCCCAGATAATAAAGCCTAGAACCAAAGTCCAAGCCTTGTTAATGATTTCATTACTTGAGAAGTCTTTCCTCCAATTCTTCAAAGTATTGGTGATGCCGAGTCTGTCCCTGTCAGTTTACCCGAAGACTAAGGCCGCCCAATCCCACAAGGCAGATGTGAAGGGGAAGATGTTTAGTAAATGTTCCATCGTCTCCTCCTGTAAGCCACATAGATGGCACTTGGATGGGCCAACAAAGAACCTTTTCAGAAGATTCTCCCATGTGAGAATTTTCTTTTGGTGAACCAACCACAATAACAGCTTGATTTTCATCCATTGTGAGTTCTGCCAAAGGTCATTCCAAACCTGATCAGGGTTTGGATAATCGAAACTTAGGGCAATGTGTTTAGCTTCTTTGAGGTTGAAGGTGCCTTCAGTGTTTCGACCCCATCTCAGTTGGTTAGACAAGGATGACACTAAAATCTTCCTCTGCTCCAAGTCAAGAGCAAGAGAATCCTCCTGGGCCTTCAAAGAACTCTCTTCACTATAACCAAGATCCTTCCATATTCTCCATTTACCATTGTTCATTACCTGATCCCAAAAGTCACTTAACATAAGTAAACCTTTGTTGTCAGTGTCATTTTTGAGATCAGTTAGTTCTTCCCTAAACAAATTTGGTTCCTAGTGCCAATTATCCTCCCAAAGTCATGCAAGGTTCCCAGCTCAGATCTCCCAGAAACTATGCTTCTGGACAATGGCTCTATTCTCCCAAGAAAGGTTCCAAATGTGGGAGCCCTTGATGAGCCCTGACATTCGGATATGATCCCTCTCCTGCCAATTATTTGCATATTTCTACTTCCAGAGCTTGGCCCAAGGGGTGGTCGATTCCTTGAGCCATCTCCACCAAAGTTTGGCTCCCGAAACCCTGCTGAGGATTTCAGGGTCATGAAGCCCCAAGCCACCATGGGCCGTAGGTTTACAGAGCGTGTCCCAAGATACCAAAGCCCATTTCCTTTTCTCTTCCCCTTTGCCCCAAAGAAAATCTAGTTGAATACTGTTGATTTGTTGCATAACTCATTTAGGAGCAGGAAGATCTAAAAACATGAAAATGGGTATAGCCTACAAGACAACCTTAGTGAGCACAAGACGCCCCCCCACATTCAAAGACCTACAGGTCCATTTCCTGACTTTGTCCTGAATTTTATTACTTACTATCTCCCACACTCCCTTGCTCAGAGGTTTGTCAGTAAGAGGCATTCCAAGGTACTTAGAAGGTAATTGATCCCTTTGAAACCCAAGAATTATGGTGAGGTTCCTCTGAATAGCAATGTCAGTGTTAAAAAAGAACACCTTTGATTTGTCAAGGCTTACCTCTGTACCAGCGGCCAATGCAAAGTCGTTCAAGATTTCTTTGAAAGCTCTGGCTTCCTTGACTGTAGGAATTCCCTACAACATTGTGTCATCAACAAATTGTTGATGAGTAGAAGCAGCACCATCCGGAGTAAGTTTCAGACCCTCGATTCTTCCTTTAGAATTTTCCATTTTGATCGCTCTGCCAAGCCTTCCATCATGAGAAAAAAGAGGAAGGGGGAGAGCAGATCCCCTTGTCTGAGACCCCTATAAGGAATAAAGTTTCTAGAGGGAGAGCCGCTAAGTAGAATGGAGAAGCTGGTCGTGGATACAAGGGCCATAACCCATCTTATCCAATTGTGGTCAAAGCCATAAGCTCTTAGCACTTCCTTGATGTAAGATCGACTTAGCTTATCATATGCTTTCGCTAGGTCAGGTTGCATGATCATACCAACTTGCTTATTGCTCTTAAGAGAGTGTACGACCTCATGAGCTTGTATGATGTTGTTGAGAATCTGTCTTTCTTCCACAAATCCAGTTTGCTCCTCTGAGACGAGAGTAGGAAGGAGAGGCTTGAGTCTATTAGCAATCACTTTGGAAATAATTTTGTACACCACATTACATAAGGCTATGGGTCTGAATTTGTCCGATGTCATAGCTTTTTCCTGGTTTGGAATCAAAGCTATGAAAGAGGCATTAAGAGCTTTCAAAACAGTTTTGGATCTTCTAAAGTCTTCCACAACATAAAGGATATCTTGTTTGATTGTTTTCCAGCAATCTTTGAAGAAGTCCACATTGAAGCCATCAGGGAAAAGAGATTTCCCATTTTTCATCTCATTGATAACTTCACTAACCTCCTCTTCAGACACTATCTTGTTAATATTGTGGTTGTCTTCCCTGGTTACAAGCTTAGGAATGAACTTCGTGAATTTGTTAATGAACTGAGATCTATCAACGAGAGGCTCCTCTACTATGCTAAGGAAGTGTTGAACTAGGACAAATTCCATTTCTTTGTGAGAGATGAGCTCTTTCCCTTGAGAATATTTAAGTTTTGAAATTCTTTTATGAGATCTATGATCCAAGGTTGATCTATGAAAGAACTTTGTGTTTCTTTCTCCTTCTCTAATGCACTGCACCCTCGATTTCTGTCTCCATAAAATCTCCTCTTGCATGCACCAATCATCCCATTCGTTCTGAAGAGAGTTAGCCTGAATTTTCCATTCCTTAGTAAAACCTTCTGAGATGATGATATGATTAATCTCTTGGAGTTTCTGCTCAACTTCTCTTTTGGCTTTAAAAATATTTATTTTCTAATTTTCAAATATTATTTATCATTTGAATATTTTGAGGACTTTCTTTCTTTTAGGAAAGAGAATGTCTCTTAAATATCCCATGCTTACAAAATATTAAGCCTACTACTAAGTCTATTACAAAAAGTAACTCCAAAATATATCATTACATTTCAGGAATTTATCATTTTTGATGATATTAGGAATACCATGGGTGAATACATAAAATAGATATTGATTGGGTTAATTCAGACTTATTCACATATAGTTTAATACGTGTTAAGATCAATATCATTGAGGGTCTACAAAACAAGTTAATAATACAAAAGGAAAACTATAAATGAATTAGGGTTCTAAATTATAAAATTTCATTTTTATCTATTACATCTAATAATGAAAAATCCAACTTGTGGAATCTTGTCTCCAAGAATGAGTTTCACTTAAAAATGAATAAAGGGTAAATACCTTGGCCAATGAAGTTACAATTTTCAGACCAGGAGGTAACTCCTCAAAACTAATCATGATATTCATTCAGTTTGGTCATTATTATATACATGAGGGAGAGACTATCCATTTCATTTCCCGGTGACTCTTCATCTTTTCTATTATTTATTTACATCAATTACAGTTGTTCACCCAATCCCTATGATTAGGTGTCAACATTCCCCCCATTAATCTGAAGGGATGTTGGTGAGTCCAAGCATCGTTCTGAATCTTTTGAGCTTTTCTCTTCCAAGCGCTTTGGTGAACATGTCTGCAATTTTCTCATTAGTGGAACAATGGCAGAGATGGATTGTTTTGGCCTCAACATGATGTTGAATAAGATGATATTTAGTATTGACGTGCTTCATTCGATCATGGAATTTTGGGTTCTTGGCCAACTTTATTGCCGAGGTATTTTCAATCATGAGTGGAGTCGTTTGTACTTGTTTTACCTACAAATCTTCAAGAATTTTCATGAGCCACACAATTTCTTTTGTTGCCTCAGATGTTGCCACATATTCTGCCTCTATTATGGAATCTGCTGGAACTAATTGTTTTTGTGATCTCCAGCAAACAGCTCCTGATCCAAGACTCATAGCATAACATGAAGTAGATACCCCAATTTCTTTGTCTCCATCAAAGTCTAAATCAGAGTATCCAATCAAGCTGAAGTCGCCCACCTGTGTATACCTGATTCCAAAGTCTTGAGTTCCTTTCAAGTACCTTAGAACTCTTTTTGCAGTAGACTAATGTCCCTCACAAGGTTTTTGTGTAAACCTGGAGAGGATTCCAACGGCAAACAAAATGTCTGGTCTGGTAGTAGTTAGGTAGTTGAGACTTCCTACAAGTTGTCTATACTTTGTTGTATCCTCAAATTCTTTTCCTTCAATGGATGTGAGCTTTAAGTTTTGTTCCATTGGAGTAGTAAGAGGATTGCATTCTGTCATGCCAAACCTGTTCAACAGATCTCCAATGTACTTCTTTTGAGAAAGGAATATGGACTTCGAATGTCGAGTTACTTCAATACCAAGATAGTAATGAACATAGCCCAAATCAGTCATTTCAAAACCTTTCCTCAATTACTTCTTTATGGATGCAATGTAGCTTTCATTGTTCCCTGTCATCAAAAGTTCATCTACATATACCACAAGATATACAACTCTTTGCCAACCTTCTTGACAAACAAAGTTGCATCTTCAAGATCATAATTTTTGAAATTGAGTTTCAAAATATGCTCAGATATTTTTTCATACCAAGCTCTCGGTGCTTGTTTGAGGCCATACAAGGATTTCACAAGTTTGCACTTTATGTTCATGTCCTTTAATAGCAAATCCTTCAAGCTGGGACGTAAAAACATTCTCTTTTAGATCTCCATTCAAGAAAGCAGTTTTTACATCCATTTGATGGACTTTCCAACTGTTCTCAGCTGCTAGGGCAAAGAGTGTCTGGATGGCAGCCCATTTTGTTGTGGGGGAAAATGTCTCCTCATGATCGACCCCTTCCTTCTGTGCAAAACCTTTTGCCACAACCCTGGCTTTGTGCTTGTCAAGTGAGCCATTAGCTTTATACTTGTTCTTGTAGACCCACTTGCAGCCAATTGATTTGGTTCCCAATGGAGGATCAACCATCTTCCAAGTGCCACTCTTTATCAGGGCATCATACTCCTTTTGCATCACTTCTTTCTGTTCATCATGAGAAGCAGCTTATTTCAAGGAAGTTGGTTCAAAATCTGTAGACAAATTCAATTCACAATCATAAGAAACATCCATATCAACAAGTGAATAAGAGTCATCTACATCAGCTCCATTTTTCCAGTTTGAATTTCTAGTTCGTGTCTTTCCAACCTCATTAGGATGAAAACTTTCAAGTGTATTTGTCAGCCACTTTGGGGGACCTTTCTCAGATGGTATAGGCTACTTCGTTGATTGAACTAGGAATGAATCAAGATTGAGTCTCCCAATTCTATCAATCACGTCACTTAAAGTATCATCCGTTGTTGGAGTTTCATGCGGGGGAGGGAGTGCTTCAGGAGAAGATTCCACGAGTTGATCTAGTATAGGAATCCCCCCTTCACGATGTGGAATATAATTATCAAATTCTTGAAATGATTTTGCATTTGCGATCAAGTTGCTTCTCAACAACATTGTCAGTTTTTGATGATTAAAGAAATATTACCTCTCTAGATATAACAAACTTTTTATTGACTTTATCATTGAGACGGTATTCTTTGGAGGTGTTTGAATACCCCAGGAAGATACACTTACGACTTCTTGCACCAATTTTGTTTCTATGTGCCTTTGGTATCAAGGCATAACAGGTGGAACCAAGGACCCTAAGATGCTTTACTAAAGGAATGTGCCCATACCACATTTCATAAGGATTTTTGTTTCCGATAGCATTAGATGGACATATATTCTTTATATATACAGCACATAGAGCTGCATCAACCAAAAGCATTACATTTACATTTTTGAAGAACAACATGGAGCATAACATACTTAAGATTGTCCTATTCATTCTTCCAGCTACATCGTTCCGTTGGGGATTATAAGGCATAGTTGTTTGATATTTGATCCCATGTTGGCGAAGATAGTTTTCAAATTCATTTGAAGTGTATTCTTTTCCATTATCAGTGTGAATAGATCCAATATGAGACTGTGCATCATTTTCAATCCATGTATGAAAGTTCTTGAATGTTTGAAAAGCATCAGATTTGTTCTTTAATAAATAAACCCAACACATTTTGGTGTAGTCATCAATAAATGTCATCATATATTTATTTCCATTTATAGAAGGGACAGGCATTGGGCCACATAAATCTGAATGAATGAGTTCAAGTTTTCTATGTCCTCTAGAGTGTGAATCATGAAAGGATTGTTTGTTATGCTTTCCTAGAATGCAAGCATCACATTGCTTAAGTTTCCTAGAAATTGTAGGCAAACTAGTCACACCATTTTTCTTCAACAAGTGGAGGTTGTCATAGTTCAAATGTCCGAATCTAGCATGCCATAATAAACTTGATGGAAGTGTACCTTCTTCATAATGATAATTGTATGAGAAATGTTGTGCATGAGCAGAGGTAACCCGTAGCTTGAGAAGCCTTTCTTCTTCTATCCCCTCATGACAAGTGAGTGGTTAGATGCTTTTCTCACCTCAAGCTTGCCATCAAACATATGAATGGAGTGACCTTGTTGGCGGATGTGGACCAAGGACAACAAGTTTCTCTTCAGTTGTGGGAGATATAGAACATGATGTAGAAGAAAGTCTGGAAGACTAGGAAATTTAAGCTTGATTGTGCCAAGCCCTGATGGCTTGAGTTTTGATTGGTCTGCAAAGTATACTACTCCATCAACATTATTAGTAAATTCTTCAAAAAAAAAAAATCTATGATTCATGTGGCAAGTTGCTCTTGAATCAAGCAACCAATAATTTTTCCAAGAAGAAAGTGAGGCATTAAATAAGTCTTCATTTACTCCAATATTACATTGTGCCACAACATAATGAGCGGATTCAGGTGCTTTACCTTTGTCTGTGTCATTATTTTTACCTTTGGGTTGGCTTCTTTGCTGCTCAATTTTGTCCCAAGGTAGCTTGCATGTGGAGGCATCATGTGATCCATTTCTTTTGCAGCGTGATCCTTGAGAGTTTTTGCCCCCCCTTGCCTCTGAAATTTCTTCCTCTTCCTCTTCGACCACCTCTTCCTCTGTGAGAATATTGAGCAAGATTATTTTCTCTTCAAGCAAGACACACAGCCTCTTCAGAAGATTCAAGGATTGTCTTCTTTCCAAAAGCTTTCTCTCTTTCAACAAATTTTTTCACAAGAGAGTCAAAGGTAATATCTTTGAGATTTCCATTTCCTTGCAATGACTCAAGATGATTGAAGTAGGATAAAGTTCCTTGAGAAAAGAGACCAGAGAAATATCCAATTCAACCTTAATGACTTTGATATCATGCATTATAGATTTTACTTCAAATGCAAGAGCAAGAGGATCATTATTTTGTAATTCAAGAGTGAAGAGGTTAATCATGAGTTGAAAAACTTGAAGTGCAGAGTGTGAGTCATAGAGTTCCTTCAGGTTTTGTAAAGCTTCGAAAGCATTTGAAAATGGAGAAATATGGCGACTCACCTCTTCACTTACTGATGCTGCAATCAATGCATAGGCCTTGTTGTTCTTATTTTCCCAAATGGCAAACTCCTTGTCTCAGGTAGGTTGTTCTGGCTCTTTGTCTCTGTATCCAACACACACTACTTTCCACAACTCATTGAAAATGAGGGTGTGTTTTGTTTTCCTAGACCACTCAGGATAGTTCTCCTTGCCAGTGAGAACTATTCCCACAATAGATATGATTGAATGCATTGCAAAATTTGTGTACTGTGAGAAAAAAATACTTATGTTGCAAAATTTTACTAATAAAACAAAATTGATTCTGATATATGGAGACAGAGGTATCACTGTACAAAATGTAATACCATACACCGCAATATCATTCAGCGTAATAACATTCACCATTCACCAACTCTAATATTCAATGCCATATACATATACAATGCAACAAAAACACAACATTGCAGCAACAACGATATATCCCACAACAATATATAAATATTCACCTAATTTGAACCAAAAATACCATGCCAGAACACAGCATTGCCAAAAAAAGCCACAAAAATATATTCACTGTGTATACATCCAGAAAATCTCATCAACAACAATAACAATCACAAAAATACCGCTGCTAGAACACAGCATTACAGCAACAACGATATATCATGGAGCGGTCATAGTTCTGTCCCACTTACCACGATCCCACACAGCATTATCATTCACCTTACGGAGGCCGTTCTCCTCATCGTGATGCTAGACCTCGAGCAAATTTGTATGCAGCTACCGCACCAGCTTTCAATGTCAAGCAGCCCAGCGTGGGAGGAGGGTGTGTTTAGCCGCAAATCAAACTCACGATCTCTGTTGAAATGAATGCCAAGAGATCACCAAGGAACAACTCCGTAGTGACGGTAGCATTCACCATGGAGGAGGGTGTGTGATGGGGTATGGCCAAGGTGAGCAGCGCAGCGTGGGAGCAGCTACATTCAAGGCAGCATGTGGGAGTCGATTGTGTATGGAGGAAGGGTCGAACACAGCTCTGGGAATATTACCATAGTTCAATGTAGCTCTGGGAATATACATAGTTCAACGCAACTCATGGAATATACATAGCCATTGCAATGCATCGCACTAGAGCTCAAGCCACACATACTTCAAAAAAATTATAATGCATTGAGGGTAGACAGAGGATGTAGCGAAAAAATTTGGGACATAGGAACAATATTACAGAGATTTTACAAAGATTTGACAGAGATGATAGTCTACAAAAATGCAAAATGGAGGCAGGAAGGAGTTACAAATTAAAGAGGGAAGCCAAAAATGATGTTGGCTCTGATACCATGTCAGACCAGGAGGTAACTCCTCAAAACAAATCATGATATTCATTCAGGTTGGTCATTATTATATACATGAGGGAGAGACTGTTCATTTCATCTCCTGGTGACTCTTCATCTTTTCTGTTATTTATTTACATTAATTACAATTGTTCACCCAATCCATATGATTAGGTGTCAACAACAATTATGTGAGTAATTGTACGCGCATAGTGAGGATTATTAAACTACAAAAATTTAGCTACGAAGGACATCTTTAGAAAGTATAATAATAGAAATCTAGAAGTGCTAGTTGAAGATTCAAACATTACCGCAAAGGATAGAGAACAAAGAAATACTTCAAAGCCTCCCTCCCTTAGAGTATGGAAGATGAAGACAACTAGGAGGAATGGACTCATTTCGCAAGAAATATACATCTAAGAAATATGAATTCAAGATTAAAATTACTTGAGTCCTCTATAGGAGGAGGGTGGGATGAGGTTAAAAATAAGAAGGAACAACGGGGAGGGTTATGGATTACTTTTCTGTGGGAAAATAATGAAGTTCCCTTTACATATGGAACATTAAATTTGTAAGTTCAATGAGAATGTGAAAAATGTAATTTCCATTAAATGTTTGAATAGAAATTGCGAATTTTTCTCTCTAAAACAAATTAATTTGATTTTTTCATAAGAATAGGTTATTGATAAATATTATTAATGTACAAATCCCAATGTCTCCTTATGATATCCTTTAGTTTTTCAAGTTATAATTTGTCTCCATAATCTTTTAGGATAGAATGTAGAAAGGAATAGAAGTATCTCCTGTTTTCTATTTATATCGTATTTATTTTTTCTTTTCATTAATGTTTTGTAGTATTTTATATTGCTAACTTTCAGGGAACCATCACAAGATTATCCATGTATTTTATAACATTGTTAGAATCATTGTCATAATCGATGGTTAGCCATGTGATTTTCCTACTTACAAGTATTTTTTTCTATGTATACCATACCTATTTTTTATTTTGATTAGTGCTTTGTAACATTTTATCTTGTCAACTTGGAAGGATTCATCACAAGGTTCTTAATGGCTTTTGTCAAAATCCTACAATCCTTGCCATATTCAATGAAATCATCATACACAATATTTTCATTCTTACAAACAAAGTCAATGTGTTGTTGTATGATAGATTTTTTTTTCTTCTTATTAGGATATTTATTTCAATTTTTAAATATTTAAAAAAAAATAGAAAATAATGTGATTTTCATTCTTAAAAGTTTCTCCTATAATTTTTTTATATTCTATAAATTTTAAAAGTAAAATTTCAAATATAACATAAGCTTAGCATGTCAAACTTCATAATTCAATTATATGCTAAAATATATGTCAAAATTAATATAAACAACACAATTTTAATAGAAAGAAAAAAAAAAAAAACAAAAAAAAACAAAAACAAAACAAAAACAAACATTTTTAGATAACAATGGTATGCTCTATGCTTCACACAATTACTTTAATGTTCCTTTAGCAACCTAGTGACAATTTCCAATATATTTTTCAAATAGAACTCACATTAACCATTAATCACATTGAAAATAAAAGTATACATAACATGAAACAAAATGCAGAAGACAAGCCAAGAGAAGAGGACACTATATTTGGCCGATGCTAGGGGAAAACTCCAATTTGGGGAAAATTATTTGATCAATTCTATTTATTATTATATCAAATATTCGGTAGAGAGAGAGTGTGTGTACAAAAATTCAAAGTTGACTTTCCAAATCACAGTCAAAACAACCCTGTCAAATTTGCAGTCAAAGTCGACCCTAACCAGAAAGTAAAAGATGGTCAACGCAATAGAAATTCTTCCTCTTTGGAGTTTTCCCATGCCCAGTCAAACTCAACCTGATAAGGTGGTCAAAACTAACCCAAAACAATCCTGAAAATTGTAGTCAAACTTGGTCAAATTTATAGTGACCTCTATAGTTAGGTTTGTGGTCAACCATGTGGTCAAAGTGCCTTGAAATTATCGGTCCCAATGCCAAATAGTACAACCTGCCAAAAAAAAATTCGCACAAAAATCATAGCCAAAGTATGAGTTAAAGTGCTCAGTCAACGTTGGTCAAACCCTGCAAAAGTTATAAAATTTTGGCCCTGTGATTTGTCTAAAATATGTCCTCCTTTTCCACACATGTGAGAGAGAGAGAATTCCCAATAGTTGTACAAACCAATGAGAGAAGGAGAGAGAAGAATGTGTGAGTGATGATGATGCAAAATGAGGTGAGATTTCACTTGTGTTTATATAAGTCGTTGAGGGTGAAATGATACATCCATTGAGCTTCATGAGCCTACATGATGATGTAGCCGACCTTCACAATTTGCTCATGTGTTTGCATAAATTCAAAAGCACACTTCTGATTATCCAAATTACATGATCTTTATATCAATTTTGGTCCTCTCAAAGAGGGGAATTTAGTGCAATCAAAATCTCCATCAAATGAGTTGTATAAAGTGGAAATTGGCTCTAGTTTCCAATTTTAACACTCCCTCTAAACTAGGGATAATTCCACCTATGAATCCATCCATAATCATCGATCATCATGCCATCCTATTGTCATGTACCATCTTTTCATCTCATCTCATCTCTTCTCTGCTAAACACTGATGTGAATAATGAAGAAGAATCGATCGGGAGTGGGTGAGAAGACCTAACCACTCTCCACTCACAAAAGTCAGTCCAGAGGTAGAACCTCAATCATACTTGATCCCAGATCAAGTTGTTGAAAAGCATGCATCTTAGAAATAGTGAGTATGAAAATACATGATGCATTATCGGTAGTACTATGGTCCTTATTGACTTTTCCCAACTTGTTGGATATATGAGAGGTACTTCCCATGACCCTCGGATTACATGGGTAGGATGCATGTTGGGGCATCAACAAGAGAAGGTGAACCACTCATCCTGCTCATATACAATAGGAGAAGGTGAACCACTCATCCTATGCATAGGTCGTCAATCATACGGGAAGGTGAACCATTCACCCTACGCACATGTATCATCAAACATAGGGGAAGGTTAACCAGTCACCCTACACACATGTCAACCATCATGGAGTATCATAGGGGAAGGTGAACCACTCACTCTTTACACAACACACCAATAGGGGGAGGTGAAACACTCACCCTATGGTCTCTCATAGCTCCAATAAGTACCCCAAGCCCCGAGGAGCTCCCAGAGCTTAATGTCTAACTCAAGCGATACTCTCATGGGAGGGTCTTTCCATTACTCAAAGTCTCTCTCAGAAGGCTAAGAATATAACCTTCCCTAAGGGCTTCATGAGGATATCTATGACCTCCTCATCATTCATGATGTGTTGGAGCCTTATTGCTCCTTATTGTACCATATCCCGGATAAAGTGGTACATGATATCAATGTTCTTGGAGCAGTCGTGGAACACGAGATTCTACGAAAGGTTAATCACACTCCGGTTGTCGTAGAATATCACGTTGGTATCTAGCATGTGCTCAAATAGCTCACGAAAGATCTTCCGTAACCAAACATCCTCAAAATAGGCCATACTAGCTGCAATGTATTAGGCCTCAGTGACGCTTAGAGAAATCAATTATGCTTCTTGCTCATCCAATAAATTGAAGTAGACCCTAATGACAAGCAACATATAGATGTGATTCTACAATCCACAACACTAGAAGCCCAGTCAACATTCGTATATCCATGTAGCCTCAAATTCCTGGCAATGTATCGCAGTCCATAGTTGATTGTGCCATAGAGATATCTCAAGAGATTCTTAGCATCAATCTAGTCTATGTGATTAGGCTCGACCATAAATTGACTTAACATATTTACAACAAAGCATATGTCCATATGAGAGTTTACCAAGGACATAAAGGCCCCCACAAGGTATCTATTTTCAAAAGGGTTTGCCAATTCGGCCCTAGAAGCTATTAGGGTCCCACCCTAACCCCCTTATTTATGTAGTAGGATCGAGACATAGTTATAGTTAAGTAAAGAGTCAATAAAGCCCATATTAATAATTTTATGTGGTTAACCCGCATTTAATGACGAAACCATAGTTAGTTGCAAATGGGCCATGGTATTAGATAGATGGTATTAATAAGAACCATGGTATTGCTCCATGGCATTGGATGTACGAATCATATATAAAGGATGGAGACTCCCTATGAGGAGCATTGTGCCTTATTTTGTAATCGAGCTCTACTCTATTGGAGGTTACCCCTTCGAAGAGGCAAGTGAACATTACTTCTTGAATAATAAAATACTTGTTGTTGTTTCTCACTGTTCTATGTTTTGGGTATATTTCTTTGCATATTTGGTATTCTATTATCTTCTTTCAGGTTAAGAGCATAACAAGTGTTATTAGAGCGCTTTCCAGGGCCGGTGGGATCTCCAATTTTTAGCAAAATTTTTTTTTGGCTAGAGACGTGTTCCGGCGTCTTTAAACCATGGCATATGTCATTGAGCGCATAAACCTACGGATTTGGGAAGGCATGCATGCAAGAAATACAAGAGGTGGTCACACTTGTTGGACTCCCCTGTAACCCCTATGGGTACCCCTTCGAGTAGTAGCGCATTAGACAAAACCGCGCACGAACTGTCTTCCAAGTACCCTCTGGGTATATTGGAAGCCCCCTAGCTTCTTTGAAACCTCGCCATAAAGAAACCGTCGGCCATCTCGTTGCTACAGTACACCAAGAATAGCACTCGGATAGATTACTTGCCCGTATGATAGGGTAGTCGGGTTGTACGGCTAAGGGTATGGTTGATCCTCCTTAGTTAGTGCCCTGAAACATTGGGTCGAGTACTACTGTCAGACCCTTATGTATATTGCGATCTATAGCACCTGACACTCCTCGAGACCATAGTTCCCTTCTCTATCTCTGGATCATGCATAATCTCTGCCAGATCAGATCTCGCAAGTGGGGGTTTTACAACAGCAGCCGCAATCAGTCCCGTCGTTCAGATTTATCAGAACAACCATTCAGATCTATTAGATCCATCAGATTCATAGCAGCAATCTATTCCATCGTTCAAGATCTCTCCGATCAGCCATTCAGATCTCTTAGATCCATCAGATCTACCATCCAGATTTGAGTCGTTGTGTGGGTTCCTATACCTGGGCGTGATTTTTGCAGGACTTTTGGCAGCATTGACATTTTGGAGATTCGGTGACTGCAATATTCCTAAGCAAGGAGTAAAATTCCGTTAGGAGTCTGAGACCCCCTGGAGTGCTTATTGGTGACTTAGCCCATAAGAATCAGGATGAAGAGCTGAGCAAGGTGGTACCATTCAATTGCTAGTGCCAAAAAAAATTCGGGCAGTCCCAAATTTCAAGTACATCGGATCGGTGCATGGTCAAAACTAGAGCTCAAGCTATGACCAATGAGAAGATCGACAAACTTGAACAATCCTTGAAAGACATCCAAGACTAGCTGGTGAAACTAACTACAACACTCTCTACGGGCAAGGCGGAAGCCCGCGAGGAGGCATATATTGGCAATGAACATAGTGAGGGTGAGTCTAGCCACTCTCTTCACCTCTAGGGCACCCATCAACAATCCCGTCCATGACCACCGAAGCTGGATATGCATAAATTTGATGGCTCTCACACGGCAGGATGGATAGCACAAATGGAGCAATATTTCAATCTGAATTACATTTTGGATAATGCCACTCAAATTATGGTGGGAAGCATGTACTTGGACAATGAAAGATGGCAATGGTGGCAATGTGCAATGGAAGTCCCTTGACTTGGGACACATTCAAAAAAGCTCTTATGGAGCGCTTTGACCATGACTCTGCTTTTTTGGGTCGTCTCACTAAGCTTTGATAAATTGGCACAATGGACGATATATTACAGCCTTTGAAGCCTTAGCTTTCCGTACTTTAGGTCTACAAGATGAGTTCTACATGGAATGTTTTATCAGTGGTCTTAAAATGGCCATACAAGCTCACATCCTACTGCACCACCCTCCCACATGGTCAGAGGTTTGCAAGGAAGCTCGTGAAGTTGAACGTGCGTTAGCGGCCCAATACAATCGCCCAAATTTCACCTCCAAGGGTCGCCCCCCACAGGCTCACAACACTACCCAAACACTTAAGGTTCAAAAGGTGTCACCTGCAGAAATGGCAGAAAGAAGAAAGCAGGGATTATGTTACTACTGTGATGAAAAATACTCCCCCGGTCATAAATGCAAGGAGCCCAAATTCTTTCAAATTGATGCTACTGATCACATCTCATCGGAGGAAGCCCCACCACTTGAGGAACCATAGGAGGAAGAAGAGGACAACCAAAAGGACCATGTCCCTGAAGAACCAGTTATTTCGCTGCATGCTTTGGCAGATATTTCTTCACCTCAAACTCTCAAAATCAGAGGTTTTATTAAGCATCGCCCAGTGGTAGTCTTGATTGACAGTGGAAGTACACATAATTTTATCCATCAAAGGGTCGCGAAAGCAGTGCATTGTTTTGTACGAGCAGTTTCTAACTTCCAAGTCCAAATTGCAGATGGGGGAACAATGAAATGTGACAGCCGCTGTGAAAATGTCAAACTTCAAATGGGGGATTATCAGTTAAAGACCCACATGTTTGCCATCCACATGGGAGGGTGCGACATTGTCCTTGGTGCTGAATGGCTTCGCACACCGGGCCCAATCACAATGGATTTCCAGGAGTTATATATGAGCTTTAAGCAGAACAACCACACACATACCCTCCGCAGACTCCAGGCGGGATCTACCTCTATCATCAACTCACATAGGATGGAAAAATTGTTAAAAAAGTGCCATCATGGAGTTATAGCTCAACTTAATGCCATCCAGGCCGTTGAAACTAATTCTCTTCCAATTCACCCTGAGATGCAACAGATCTTAAATAAGCATCTGCCAGTCTTTGACAAGCCTCATGAGCTTCCACCCTCAAGAGGGGAACATGATCATAGCATCACTTTGGTCCTAGGGTCCCAACCACCAAATGTGCGCCCATATAGATATCCGTTCGCCTAAAATAATGAAAAAGAACAAATAATCAAGGAACTTTTGGAAGCAGGCGTCATTCGTCCCAACATTAGTCCTTATTCATCACCGGTGGTCATGGTGCTCAAGAAATATAGGGAATGGCGTATGTGTCCAGACTTCAGGGCCCTCAATAAGTTGACAGTCAAAGATAAATTTCCCATCCCGGTTGTTGATGATTTGCTGGATGAACTAAATGGGGCTCAATTCTTCACTAAGCTTGATCTTCGTTCAGGCTACCACCAAATTCGCATGAAAGAATTCGACATTCCAAAGAATGCTTTCTGAACTCATGAAGGCCATTATGAGTTTCTAGTCATGCCATTCGGTCTTTGTTATGCCCCATCTACTTTTTAGAGCCTTATGAACCACCTGCTCAAAGCATATCTCAAAAAATTTGTCCTTGTTTTCTTCAATGACATCCTCATCTACAGTATCTCCTGGGCCGCACATCTTCACCATGTAGATCAACTCTTGCACCTGCTCCGTAAGCACAAATTATTTGTTAAGATGTTCAAGTGTTCTTTTGGCATGGAAGAAGTTAAGTATTTGAGCCACATTGTGGGGTGTGAAGGTGTCAGGGTGGATCCCAAAAAGATCTAGGCAATGCAGGATTGGCCTCAACCTAAGACCTTGAAGAGCCTGAGAGGATTTTTGGGTGTCAAGGGCTACTATCGTAAATTTGTCCGCAATTATGGTCACATTGCGAGGCCCCTCACTCAACTGCTCAATAAAAATTCATTCCTGTGGAATGATGAAGCACAACAGGCCTTTACAGCTCTCAAAAATGCCATGTGTTCCACTCCAGTCTTAGCACTACCTGACTTCACCAAATCTTTGTCATTGAATGTGATGCTTCGGGTATGGGTATTGGGGAAGTCTTAATACAGGAAGGTTGACCCTTGGCCTTCATAAGCTAACAACTAAGTGGGAAGAGTCTGGGACAATCTACCTATGAGAAGGAGATGATGGCCATCTTACATGCAGTAGATACCTGGCGACCTTACTTGTTGGGGTGACACTTCCAAATCCGCACAAACCATCAAAGTCTTAAATATTTTTTGGAGCAACGCCTGTCCTCACCACAACAAAATAAATGGCTCGCCAAAATGTTTGGATGTGATTGTGAGATAATTTACAAGAAAGGGCGTGAAAATATTGTAGCAGATGCATTATCTCGCCAATTTGAGGACGAAAGTACCATGCTGGCAATTTCTGAGGTTCCCATTCCAAAATGGATTGAAGAGGCTCGCGGAGAATGGTTTTCACATCCCTGGATCTCCCAACTCATTACTCAATTGCAGGTGGATCCAAATTCCACCAAGGGCTACTCATGGTAGGATGAGATTCTACGCTATAAGGACAGAGTTGTACTATCACCAACGTCCACCCTCAAAAGCAGCATTTTGGTGGAGTTGCACTCATCCCCCACTGCAGGACATTCAGGGTTTCAGAAGACATATGCTTGCACTCGAAGATCATTTTTTTGGACAAGAATGAAGAAGGACATTCTTATTTTTATAGCGAAATGTGATGTCTGTCAGCGCCACAAAGGAGAGACTGTCAAAGCACCAGGCACATTACAACCATTTCCCATCCTGACATCAATATGGATAGAGGTTTCTATGGATTTCATTACAGGCCTTCCAAAGTCAGGAAACAAGTTAGTCATCATGGTGGTGGTGGATAGACTTTCTAAGTATGCTCATTTTTGCGCTCTACCCCACCCTTTTACACCAACTTTGGTCGCTCAATCTTTCATGGATCAGATCTTCAAATTGCATGGCATGCCCACTTCCATTGTGTCTGATCGTGACCCGGTATTCACCAGTAATTTTTGGTAGGAACTCTTCAGGCTACAAGGTACCCAACTAAAGCTCAGTACTTCCTATCATCCATAAACTGATGGTCAAACTGAAGCAGTCAACAAATGTCTAGAAACCTACCTTAGGTGTTTCACTTGAGAAAAGCAACATCTCTGGGTACAGTGGTTACCTCTAGCTGAATGGTGGTATAACACCAACTATCATGCCACCACCAAAATGACTCCATATGAAGCATTTTATGTTCAACTCCCTCCTTCCCCTACTTTTTATATCAAGGGGTGCTCGAAGGTACAAGCAGTGGATCAACTCCAACAGAACCGAACAACCATGCTCGCCCATCTTAGAGAGAATCTTCATCAAGCTCAAAACTGCATGAACCAACAGGTAGATCAACATCAATCAGAATGCCAATTTCAAGAAGGAGATCAGGTATTTTTGAGGCTGCAACCATATAAGCAAACATCACTCAAAGACAAGGGATGTCAGAAACTATCTCCAAAATTCTACGGATTGTATCAAGTACTTCAGTGCATTGGAGAAGTGGCCTACAAGCTAGCTTTGCCACCCACTGCAAAAATCCATCCAGTTCTCCATGTCTCATGCCTCAAGAAAGTGATTGGGAACAATTGCAAAATTCAAACCAATCTACCTGAACTGGATGAAGAAGGGTCAATCTGGCTCCAACTTGAACAGGTCCTGGACACACGCGAACGACACCTGCATGGCCGCATGATCAAGGAAGTCCTCGTCAAGTGGAAAGACACGTCTCCAAAAGATGCAACCTAGGAGCCAGCCACTATTATTCAACAATTTCCGCAGCTTCAGCATTGAGGACAAGGCTATTCTTATGGGGGAGGGCATGTTAGGGTCCCACCCTAACCCCCTTATTTATGTAGTAGGATCGAGTCATAGTTATAGTTAAGTAAAGAGTCAATAAAGCCCATATTAATAATTGTAAGTGGTTAACCCACATTTAATGATGGGACCACAGTTAGTTGTAAATGGGCCATGGTATTAGATAGATGGTATTAATAAGAACCATGGTATTTCTCCATGGTATTGCATGTACGAATCATATATAAAGGATGGAGACTCCCTGCGAGGAGCATCGTGTCTTATTTTGTAATCGAGCTCTTCTCTATTGGAGGTTGCCCCCTCGAAGAGGCAAGTGAACATTGCTTCCTAAATAATAAAATACTTGTTGTTGTTTCTGACTGTTCTATGTTCTGGGTATATTTCTTCACATATTTGGTATTCTGGTATCATCTTGTAGGTTAAGAGAATAACAACAACACTTCCACATAGCTTCTTAAAGCTGAGTTCCATCAGAGTATACACAAACTTGCAATCTACCATCCCACATCTCTTGAGTAGCTTCACAATGTATTTTCCTTGAGAAAGGAAAATATCACTTGGCTTTTGCCAAACCTCCAAGCCTAGGAAGTAGTGCAGTAGACCTATGTCCTTCATCTCGAACTCGGAAGACAATTCCACCTTGCATTAATAAATGAGAGGGTTTACACCTATCAGAAAGAAATCATCTACATAAAGGGACAAAATGAGAGGCATGTCCTTTTCAACCTTGGAAGTATAGGTTAAAATCAACATCACTCCTCGTAAATCCTAGCTTCATAATATAGCTATAAATCCTCTCATACTAAGTTGTACCGGCTTGATTCAAGCCATATAGGGCTTTCTCCAACCTATATATGTGTGTCCTTTGATCTTGTACTTCGAACCCCTGAGGTTGTTCCAAGCAAACTTCATCCTTAAGTGAGCCATCAAAGAAAGCAGTCTTAACGTCCATTTGATGTAGGCTCCATCCTTGAGAGGCAATGAGGGAAATAATAGATTGGATAGGGTATTTTGAGAAACCGAGGTAAATATCTCGTCATAGTTCACTTTTTCCTTTTGGGAGAAGCCTTGAGTAATGAACATAGCCTTATATTTTTCAAAACTCCCATCATCTCCATGTTTGATTTTGTGAAGCCATTTTTATCTGATGACAAACTTGTCCTTAGGATTAGGAACTATGTCCTAGACATAATTTGTCATGGTTCATCTTTACTAACAGTACTCATAGCAGCCAAATATCCTTGGTAGCTTCTCGAATTCTTACTTTCACGAAATGTCTCCCTTGGAGCAATACGTCTTTCATCATCTTCGAGAATATCTTTCTGCCACAAAGGTAATTTCCTTGAGGTAAAGGGATCGCCAGGAGGTGGATCAATGGAATCCATCGACCCTTCAACATCAGGCATAGGCTCATATGTTATAGGTTCATCTTGCTTTTCTGCATCATCATTATCATTCTTGGAATGGGGAGATTTATGGCTTTCCCAAGAGCAGTCTCTCCATCAAAGGTAACATCATGGATTACTTCCTCGTTTATTTAACCAGGCAGAGAAATTTGATATGCCTTTGAATTTTCACTCTAGCCCATAAATATACCTTTATTCCCAGATGCTTATAAATTGTTTCTTTTCTCTTCAAGCACATGTAAATACATGGACAACCAAATATTATAAAATGAGAAACATCAAGTTTCTTACTAGTGAAAAATTCTTAAGGTGTCTTGAAATCCAGTGCTTGATGTAGGCTCCTATTTTGAACATACACGGCAGTTGACTATGAATTAACATGGTTGACTATAGATGATATCCACAAGTAAATCAATACAAGTAACCAGCATAATACTTATTTGTAAAAATCAAATAATATTAATTAAGGATTATAATGTAAATATAATTTACGAGCTTAATACTTATTTGTAAAAATAAAATAATATTAATTAATAATTATAATGTAAAAGAGGATAGTTCGAAGGTGATTAAGCGTTCGTGCCTGTGACTTCTGGAACATTTTAATAAAGGATGATCCTTCGAAATATGACACACAAGCTTGGAATTGCCTAACGGATAAAGGTACTGCGTAACACAGCGAATGTTTTATCATTTCACGCAAAACGAAAATGCAAAAAGTCAAAATGTAAAACCATATGCTCATATTGAGTTAGAAGTTGGGAACTAATATGAAATGGTACAATTTCTATTTCTCGCCACGCAGTCATAAGGAAAATACAGGGCATGCTCTATTTATATAAAGATTTGTATGAGATTAAGCGGGCTTTTAAATGGCTGCGATCATTTAGATATTCGATCTTCTTCCAAAATCGTTTGCACAAGTTGCTCGCTGAATTCTTCAGTGGTGTAGTCCGGGGTCTGCAGAAGAATAATATTATTAGTTTTAATGGTATTCGTTACCTGTACCCTATTCTTACGGCTAGGTATGCAAACTTGTGCTACCTTTGTATTTGTGAATATTTGATACAGTCTGTGTTTGTAGTTGTCTAATAACTGCTACAACGGTTTGAAGCCGAACAACTGAAACCCCGACATGACTTTGCTCAAAGTTCCTCCAAGGTATCATTGGAGGGTCTGCAACAAGTGAAGGATTTTCTAGCTGAGCACCCTTTTATTCACCATATAAATTATCTATAGAGTAGAATTCATATATCAGCAGATGTAGAAAAATGAATTAGCTATAGCCAAACAACTGAACACCAAACATGCCTTTACTCAAGTTTTCTGCAAGCTATCATTGTAGTGCCTCCAACAACTTCAGGTTTTTCCAGCTGATTTCTCGTCCTTCCAGCCCCATATAATTCCTTATATAGGGGAATACATATATCAGCAGCAATATAAGAATCAATTACTTATGGTTCAACAGTGTCCATTGCTGAGCTCTCAATGTTCTACACCCGAGAGCTGTATTAGCCAATGGATTTCTGTGCGAAGGGATGAAAAAGATGTTTCCATTCCTTGCTGAACGATATTCCATTCACCTCCGACGAGCAATTCCATTCATTACAGAAATTGTTCTTAAATTTCTCAGGTTGAAATGCCTCACGGAGGCGTGGCCGTTTCTGCTGAAGAGTCTACAATGTGCTTGAACAGCAACTTGTCGCATGGAATCACAACTACAGCTTGGTGTGCGTAGCCGAATTCCTCCTCGGCCTGCTAGAGGAGTGCCCTAAACAATGGGTAGTTCAAGTACGTTGCCCCGATTGCAAATTTCCTACTACAATGCCATCCCACGTACACCACCATGTGTCCCAATGGCACATCTGGCAGAATGGGAGACAACGACCGTCATTGCCCATTGGTCGACTTGTTCAACCCGATGATATCGACCTATGTATCGCCAGACACATAAGTCACTCGGCACAACCGCGAGAAAAGCAGCTTCCCAGCCAGAGCCTAAGCCACATTGCGGACGCTGGCGAGCTTCCTCCATTTTCTCGCGATCTGCCTGAGTTTCACAACATGCTGCATCTCGACGAATTCCCTTTGCATGTTCATGGTGAAAAAGTTTTATGAAACAAAGTCGACCTTACCAAAACTGAATCAATATCTCTCTATTACTTTCAGGATGCACAAGAACCAAAATGTAAACTCCTCAATGCGGCCTATGTTTTCAAAAAGGAATTTGTGGTGAGGGCTATTTACTAGAAATTGTCCCAAAAGGTACAAAGAGAGGCCGATAGGATTATTAAATTGGAATTGTTGAATTTTTCTAGAAGAGTTAATTGGTTTGTGGAAAACCTTGTTTTTTTGGACTGGATCACTCAGAGAGAGGTAAGAGGAAAGGACAACACTGTCTACAAATCCTCCATGTCTCCGAAGGAGATGAGTAGTGTCCCGTGACCCATTAATGCATTGTCTTCTCGGGAGTGCGAGGTAAGACTAAAGAAAATCACTAGCTATGGATGTTTCATGTCTCCATAAGGCCTTGATAAATCTTCGTTTATTTTGTAAATACAATAATTTGATTGCATTTTAACAATGTAAATACTAAAAATGAACCCATAAAGAGCAGATAATCAAGAAGGAAACACTTCAATCACAGACTGGAAATCAGGAATGGTGATTATTTTATAACGACTGAATCCACCTTCTAATAAAATTTATTCCATTCTTTCTTTGTTCCTTCCTTCCCACCAGAGCAGTGCGCCACCATTACCAGATCAAATACTAGAACTAAATTAGGATCCAGAACCGGCTTCTCTTTCTGGCCACCATTATTATTATCACCGCCTCTGTGATTAGAGTCCAGCGCCACTACATCAACAATAATGAGCTTCCCCGTCGTCTCTGGGATCACCTTCCTACAACTCTTCAATATCTTGATATAGTCCTTTTCAAAAAGGAATTTGTGCTGAGGGCTATTTATTATGGAGAGAATGTCAGACATTGGATAATGATCAACCCATTACTTACCGACTTTCCCTGTAACTCTCTACTAAATGCGTAGTCAGGAATCTTGGCATGTGAAATGCATAAAATGTTGGAAAAAATAATCTCAACCACCGCAATAAACACTCTTACACCAGCCATACTTGTCAAGCATTTTTGCAAGTTTCTTCTCTGTTTGAAGATGGAAGGTCTGAAGCCACACGCAAAGCATTCCAAAACGCAACAAGGAATTTAAAGCATTTAATTTTGCTAAATAGATATGGGCATGCATTCATTCAGTGACTATTGCCCACACTCCACAAACACTTTGGTGATTCTGATCACACTCAACAACAACATCATATTAATTATTTTGCTCTGTCATGAATGAATTAAATGTAAAATCATACGTTGAGTTAAATATGAATGTAAAAGTCATTTTGTAGTAGAGAGGGTAAGAGAGTAAAAAAAAGAGCTAGTCTCGGAGGAGAAAATGGTGGATCAAATTTTCGTGGGCATGTGAAAACAACAGTTATTGTGTTTTAGTGTGTGTTATTCCATGTGAAGTGTTTTGTTTTTACTTGGTGAATGTCTCATGTGAATGGTTTTTTGTTTTTACTTGGTGAATGAGCTGCAGTCTCATGTGAATGTATTTGCAAGATTTAGAAATCAATCCTAAGTTTTATTTTTGATGCTCTAAGCTTTTACCTTTGTTTTTGCCATAAGTGAATTCTGTGTATTTATTAAGTCTCTGCAATAGCTTTGTGAAATCCCAAAATCAGCTTAGTGAATGTCATAGACCTCCATGAAATTACCTCCGTGGTGGGCGAAGGCGAGTTGCGCGAAAGTAGCTTCGTGAACCTCTCCGCATAATTTTTCTTTCAATTTTTCTAACATGGCATGAGAGCGAGTTAAATATTGTTTGTGTAAAAACAAGTGTTTTTACTAGCAGTAAGAATTCTTTTGAGGGTAGATTGTTTTTTAGCATATTTACCAACAAGTAGAATTTTTTCTTTACTCTCAGAAATGGCAACATCAAGCACAAGATTGACTAATCCTCAAATACCTCAGTTTAATGGCAAAAATTATTATTATTTGGCTATTACAATGAAGGTGTTGCTTTCTACTGAAGATTTTTTTGGATTTGGTGGAAAATTGTTTTCAAGAACCAGTAGATGTAGTAGCATACAATGCCTTATCTCAACAAGAAAGAGATTTTTAAGGGACAATAGGAAGAATGACTCAAAAGCCCTATTTTATATTTTCCAAGCAGTTCATGAAAGTATTTTCCCAAGGGTTGCAAATAATGAAGTCCAAGCAAGCATGGAACACCCTCTAGAAAGCCTACCAAGGCATGGAAAAAGTCAAGACAACAAAGCTACAAATGTTGAGGGGAGATTTTGAAACACTTTGTATGAAAGAGTATGAGAATATAGACTCATTTTTTACACATGTAAGTGGATTGGTTACTCAAATTAGGTCTGATGGCGAGACACTTGAGGAAAGAGGAATAGTTGAGAAAGTTTTGAGAAGTTTGCTAGCAAGGTTTGAGGCCATTGTTATGGCCATAGAAGAGACAAAGGATCTCTCACAGTTCTGAGTGGATGAGTTTAATGTATCACTGATTTCTCATGAACATAGATTGAATAGAGTAGCAAGCTCTTCATTGGAGCATGCCTTCAAGACACAAGTGTCAATTGGTCAAGGTCAAGGCAAAGGAAGATCATATGCTATAGGAAGAGGAAGAATCCCACAAAGAGGTGGAAGAATGATGCAAGAGCATGTCACTTAGAGGGAAAAATCTTCAAACATATTCCAAAAATCCAAAAAAATCTACAGGAAAGGGAGTGGGGTCCTTTAACCAATAGTTTCCATGATTTCTTAGTTTAAGACAGGGATAGAATTAAGAATAAAATATTCTATAATAATCGCCCATAGATAAGTGATAATTAATTTTATGCATGAATGCTTTAAATCACTCTATGTAAAATCATGATTTTGTAAAGGGTAATGGCCGAGGAGACTTTATCCAATGATTATAAATAAAATGATGGGAGGCTCAGAGTTGGAGTCGGGTTGGAAGAAATATTATCTGAAGAAAACCCTCTCTCTGTATCTGATTGTAAGGTTCTCTGTTAACTATAATTTGTACTGATATCTAGTTGCGATTCTTGCTTTCTGAAAGTGGCTAATGGAAATTCAGTTCAGTTTTTGCTCTTAACATTGATTTTAAGCTTGTTAGTGTGTTTTTCCTTACGTTGGCTCATCTAATTCCTCTTACATTCACTGTTAAGATTCCATGCGGAAACTCTATTTTACAGGGAGAATTCTTGAAATTACTTAGCCGCTATAGAGTTCTGGACTTAAGATTTTATAAACTCTAGTTCATTACCGTATCAGGTCCGAACCAATATTGCATCGGAGAAGCACAAGAGGAGTGAGAGAGCCTTTGGAACCGCTGAATGTCAAAGCCCCGAGAATCCGGACCGGAAATATTCTAGAGAAGGGCAGAAAGGGATGTCGGGTCTGCGAGGATGATCGCATCGCAAGTTCAGAGAGGGAGTGCCAAGTCCTTGGTGTAGCAGGATCGTCGATTGCGATCTCTAATATATACATATATATTATCGTATCAGAGGAAGGAAGGAAGGAGAGCCATACAAAAGCGCTGATAGTTTATTTTATTCCTTTGGAACAAAATCCCTGCTGATTGTGTATTTTTCCTGGGAAACATTGTTTTCTTAGTTTTAAAGCGCCGATAGTGTTTTGGGTAATTCCTTTGGAATTATAGACCCGATAGGAACAGAGGATCTGTTTGTCAAATAAAAAGAATTTATGTTCTGGAGGAAAACCATTATTGTAAATGACTGATACACCGATAAGTGAAGAAGAAGGAATCTGGTCTGAATTTGAAGAAATTGTGGATAGATTTATGAGGCTTTCCATATCGCTTGCAACTGGGCCACCATTAGTTGTATCAGAGCCACCATCTGACATTGGATTTAATCTCGGAAGCAGGAGAAGGAAAGTTACTATGGCTTTCAGATTTGGAAAAGGACGAGGACGTGGTGGAAGAGGACGGCGTGTTGCAAATGTTGAAGTAATGGAAGTTGTTCAACAGATGCAAGCTAGATTGGATGCATTAACAATAGGCAGGAGCATCGATGATGGAAATGTTAGTGAACCTGAGATTGAAGCTGTAGAGGAGGAAGCTGTAACAGTTACTCCTGAGATGAGGTTCTTTCAGTCAGTGCTGAGATCCACAACCACACCAAAGACTGAGGTATCAATATATGAAGGAGGACTGAATCCAGAAGAATTAATAGACTAGATTGATGTCATGGATAAATTCTTCTATTATGAAGAAACAAAATATGAGAAGAAAGTCAAGTTTGTTGTCACCAAGTTAAAAGGCCATGGAGTGCATTAGTGGGATGGTGTACAGGCAGAAAGGAAGAGACTTGACAAGTAGCCAATCAAGAATTGGAGCAGCATGGTAGCAAAGTTAAGAGGTAAGTTTCTGCCAAGTAATTATCAGCAAACCTTGTTTATACAAATGAAAAATCTAAGGCAGAGATCTTTGATAGTGAAAGAATACAGAGAGGAGTTCTATAAGGTAAGCATAAGAGCTGGAGAAGACCAGGATATAGATGAGAAGGTGGCTAGATATATGAATGGTCTCAGGATGGAAATTCAAGATGAGTTAAGTCTACTGTCTCCTAAAACAGTAGATAAAGCTTATCAAATACCACTAAAAGCTGAAGAAAAACTCATGAGGAAACAATCTGCCAGAGGGAGAGATACTTTCTGAGGAAGGGGAAGTCAAGTTGGTAGAGGGAGATCTACAACACCTAAATATGGAGCTAGTAGTAGCTCAACCCAACATGCAGTCACAGGAGGTGATGCAAGAGCTAGTGGGAGTTTTTCTAGAGGAAGAGGAGGCAGAGGAAGAGGCAGAGAAATAAGATGTTACAAATGTAACAAGCTGGGACACAAAGCTTTTGAGTGCCCAGAGAATGTAGAAACAAATAAGAGGAATGCCATTGTTTCTCAAGATGAGGGAGAAGCACCAGCAACAATAGTAACAGAAGAAGAAAATATACCATAGAGAGGAGAATCTTTGGTAATTAATAAAGTTTTGCTCAAGCTAGCAAAGGAGGTGGTTGAACCATCAAAAAGGAAGACTCTATTTAGGACAATGTGTAAAGTCCAAGGGAAATGTTGCTAGATGATCGTTGATAGTGGCAGCATTGATAATTTGGTCTCTACAGAAGTGATGGAGAAATTGAAGCTGAAGAAAATGAAACATCCAACACCTTACAAGGTGTCATGGTTGTAAAAGGGACATCAACTATTAGTAAATGAACAATGTGAAGTGGAACTTCAGGTGGGAAAGTATAAAGATAAAATTGTTTGAGATGTGATGCGAATGGATGTGTGTCACATATTGCTTGGAAGACCTTGGAAATATGACAAAGGAGCCATGCATGATGGGAAAAGAAACACCTACAAGTTTGGAAAGTATGGTGTCAATCATATGTTGATGCCTCTGCAAGAAGAAGATGTACGAGGAAAGAAGACTGATCTAAAAACTCTTTTACTTGGAGGAAAGGAATATTTGAAGCAGATTGAAGAAAATGAGGTAAATTTTGTTATAATTTGCAAGCCCAAGGTAATAATGACTTCTACTAAAGTTTCTGATTTACCCATTGAAATTCAAGAAATGTTGGAGAAATATTGTGATATTATTGTTGATGATTTTCCTAATGAATTACCACCCATTAGAAGAATCAGCCATCATATAGATTTGATTCTTGGAGCAAGCCTACCTAACAAAGCAGCTTATAGAATGACTTGTACAGAAAATGAGGAGGTTAGAAAGCAGGTGCAAGAATTGCTTGACAAAGGGCTAATAAGAGAAAGCTTGAGTCCTTGTGTAGTGCCGACAGTGCTGAGTCCAAAGAAATATGGAGGCTGGAGAATGTGTATAGATTCAAGAGCCATTAATAAAATCACAATCAGGTATAGATTTCCTTTGCCTAGAATTGAATATTTAATGGATTGCTTGAGTGGAGCAAAGTACTTTTCAAAACTAGATCTTAAAAGTGGGTATCATCAGATAAGAATAAGAGAAGGGGATGAGTGGAAAATCGCTTTTAAGACAAATGAGGGACTGTAGGAGTGGAGAGTAATGCCTTTTGGGTTGTCAAATGCACCAAGTACATTTATGAGGTTCATGAATGAAGTTCTTAAAGAGTTCATTGGTAAGTTTGTAATAGTATATCTGGACGATATATTAGTTTACAACAGGTCTAAGGAGGAGCATATGAGGAATTTGAATTATGTCTTACAAAGGCTACGGCAAGAGAAATTATTGTTGAATTTGAAGAAGTGTTCATTCATGAAAGAACAACTACTGTACTTGGGTTTTGTTATTTCTGCTGAAGGGCTGAAAATGGATCCGGAGAAGATCAAGGCAATCATGGAGTGGAATTCACCTACGAGCGTTTTTGAGGTAAGGAGTTTTCATGGTCTTGCTAGCTTTTATAGAAAATTCATCAAGAATTTTAGTAAAGATAAATGCACCCATTATTGAGACCATAAAGAAGGATAAACAACCATTTAAATGGACTGTTGAAGCTCAGAAGAATTTTCAACTGTTAAAGGAAAAAATCACTGAAAAGCCTATTTTAGTTCTGCCTGATTTTAACAAAACTTTTCAAGTGAAGTGTGATGCCAGTGGAGAAGCAATTGGGGGTGTATTAAGTCAGGAAAACTGCTCAATAGCCTATTTTAGTGAAAAACTAAATGATTCCGAAAAGAAGTATTCTTCTTATGATAAATAATTCTACGCAGTTGTGTAGTCATAGAAGAAATGGAGGAATTATTTAATGTCAAAAGAATTTATTCTTTACTCAGATAACTATGCATTAAAGTTTATAATGTAGTAGCCAAAGCTCAGCCAGAAACATGCTAAATGGGTAGAGTATCTTCAAGGTTTCCATTTTGTTTTGAAACATATAAATGGGCAGTCAAACAAAGTTGCAGATGCCTTAAGTAGGAGGAATGTATTATTTCAAGAGAGTCAAATCCAAGTGTTGGGTTTTGATTTTCTTAAAGAACTGTATGAGACTGATTCAGATTTTAAAGAGGCATTTGAGGCTTGTAAAAACATTATTTTGATGGATAGAAGTACATGGTTAGATTACTTCCTACAAGATGGACTGTTATTTAAGAAAAATCAGCTGTGCATACCAAACTATTCAATGAGAGAGAATTTAATCAAAGAAAAACATAGTGGAGGACTTGCAAGACATTTTGGCATAGAGAAGACCTTTGAACAGTTAAGCATATTTTATTTTTGGCCAAAAATGAAGTCTAAAGTGGAGAAGTATGTGAGGACTTGCAAAATCTGTCAATATGCAAAGGGAAGGAGCCAAAACACAGGTTTTTATATTCCATTACCAATTCCAATTAGACCTTGGGATATGGTAAGTATGGATTTTGTGTTGGGCTTACCAAAGACTCAAAGACATAATGATTCAATTTTTGTTGTAGTGGACAGATTTTCAAAAATGGCACACTTTATTCCATGTTATAAAACTAGTGATGCTTCTCACATTGCTAACTTGTTTTTTAAGGAGGTTGTAAGATTGCATGGATTTCCCAAAAGTATTGTCTCAGACAAGGATTCCAAATTTTTTGGACATTTCTGGAGGACACTATGGAAGAAGCTGGGAACTAAATTAAGTTTTATTTCTACCTATCATCAACAAACTGAGGGAAAGACCGAAGCGGTGAACAACAGTTTAGGCAATATTTTGAGGAGCCTTACTACAGAACATCCAAAGCAATGGGATTGAGTGTTAGCACAAGTTGAGTATGCATATAATGAATCACCTAATAGGAGTATAGGATAGAGTCCATTCCATATTGTTTATGGAATGCATCCAAGACGAATATCTAATTTGAGAAACTTGGGAAAAGAAGAGATGAGAAGGGCAAAGGGTGAGGATTTTGCTTCAGAAATATGAGAAATACATGAACAAGTGAAACAACAGCTACATGATAGCAACATTAAGTAAAAAACTAGAGAGGACATGAGGAGAAGAGAGGTGAACTTTGAAATTGGATATCTGGTCTTAGCACATCTCAGAAAGGAGATATTTCCAAAGAGGGAGTATAATAAATTGAAGTTCAAGAAAATTGGGCCATGCAGGGTGTTAACAAAGTTTTATGCAAATGCCTATGAGATTGAGCTACCCCCTGATGTTGGGATATCACCAATTTTTAATGTTGCAGACCTATACAAATATGAAGGCGAAAATGCAGATGATACAACACAAGATCAAGAGAACCAAGAGATTGACTGGGTAAAACAATTACCAACAACAAAGGAGTTGCAACCAGAAATAATTTTGTACAAGAAGGTGTTTAAAAAAACAAGGGGACAAGAGTACTTCTAGAATTTGGTAAAATGGAAGGATATACCAACCGCTAAAGCTACTTGGATTACAAAAGATATGCTATAGAAACTGGGCAGTTCTGTACAAGAGCTCATGGACAGGAGCCCATGAAGAATTTTGTCCTCAGGAGTTTGATGCAGGAGCATGTGACTTAGAGGGAAAAGTCTTCAAACATATTCCAAAAATCCAAAAAAATCTAAAGGCAAGGGAGTGGGGTCCTTTAGCCAGTAGTTTCCATGCTTTCTTAGTTTAAGACAGGTATAGAATTAAGAATAAAACATTCTATAATAATCGATCATAGATAAGCGACAATAAATTTTATGCATGAATGCTTTAAATCACTCTATGTAAAAGCATGCTTTTGTAAAGGGTAATGGCTGATAAGGATTTATCCATTGATTATAAATAAAATGACGGGAGGCGTAGAGTTGGAGTCAGGCTGGAAGCACTATTATCTGAAGAAAACCCTCTCTCTATATTTGATTATAAGGTTCTCTGTTAACTATAATTTGTACTGATATATGGTTGCGATTCTTGCTTTCTAAACGTGACTAATGGAAATTCGGTTCATTTTTTCCTCTTAACATTGATTTTAAGCTTGTTAGTGTGTATTTCCTTACATCGGCTCATCTAGTTCCTCTTACACACATTGTTAAGCTTCCATGCGGAAACTTTGTTTTACATAGAGAATTCTTGAAATTACTTACCCGATGTAGAGTTCTGGACTTAAGATTTTGTAAACTTTGGTTCATTACCGTATCGGGTCTGAACCAATATCTCATCAGAGAAGCACAAGAGGAGGGAGAGAGCCTTTGGAACCGCCGAGTGCCGAAGCCCCAACAATCCGGACCTGAAATATTATAGCGAAGGGTGGAAAGGGACGTCGGGTCCGCGAGGATGATCACATTGCAAGTTCAGAGAGGGAGCGCCAAGTACTTGGCGTAGCGGGATCGCCAACTGCGATCTCTGATATATACATATATATTATCGTATCAGAGGAAGGAAGGAAGGAGAGCCATACAAAAGCACCGATAGTGTATTTTGTTCCTTTGGAGCAAAATCCCCGCTGATTGTGTATTTTTCCTAGGAAATGTTGTTTTCTCAGTTTTAGAGCGCCAATAGTGTTTTGGGTAATTCCTTTGGAATTATAGTCTCGATAAGAACATAGGATCTGTTTTTCAAGTAAATGGAATTTTTGTTCTAGAGGAAAACCATGAGGCTATCAGTTTAATTGTAAATGACTGATATGCCGATAAGTGAAGAAGAAGGAATTTGGTCTGAATTTGAAGAAATTGTGGATAGATTTGTGAGGCTTTCCATATCACCTATAACCGGGCCACCATTGAAGCAGCCCTTCATGCTCAAGTGGAAGAGGCAATAATCAAAATCCGAGTCAAGGCCGAAGCCAAAATCAAGCACAAGGTTAGAGGTATGATAAATCTCAAGTCCAATGTCATTACTGTAAGAAGTATGGTCATTATGCAAATGAATGTAGAAAGAAGCAATATGACATTAGTAACAAACCAAGTGTAATTTCACAAGAGAAAATCAGAACCATGATATCATGTTTTTAGCTTGTAATGTAGCATAAGAAAAACATAGTGGTATATGGTATCTAGATTCAAGGTGTAGCAACCACATGTCAAGAAACATAGAAATGTTTTCCAATCTAGATGAAAGTGTGAAATTTGAAGTGACATTAGGGACCGATAGCAAAGTCTCTATCATGGGAAAAGGAAGAGTTAATATCCTAACAAAGAAGGGGGAGAAGAATTACATCTCAGATGTTTACTTTGTCCCCGGTTTGAAACATAACCTCATAAGCATTGGACAACTCATACAAAAGGGCTACAATGTTTTTTTCAAGAATGATGTATGCACAATTTTGGATAGGCCTCCAAGCAGATAGCTAATTGAAAAGGTTCATATGACAAACAATAGAATGTTTCCCTCAAAATTAAAATCAGATTTGCAGAAAGAAGGTGAAAAATCACAACTTTCAATGAACTCACAAGAAGATGGAAGAAAAGAGGCAGTTGTCACATAAGTAGACTTTCAAGTAGAGGTAAAAGATGAAAAATGGTTATGGCATTTGAGATTTGGAAATCTCAACTTTGGAGGTTTGAATTTGCTACATAAGAAAGACATGGTGAAGGGTTTACCACTCATAGAAAAACTAGACAACATATGTGAAGGATGTATCTTGGGCAAGCAACATAGAGAGACATTTCCAGTAGGAAAGTTAGTAAGGGCAAAGGCAGCTTTGGAGATTGTCCACTCAGATTTATTTGGACCAATGCAGACACCACCAATTGGTGGCAGCCACTATGTATTGACCTTCATAGATGACTACACAAGGAAGACATGGGTCTTTCTCCTAAAACAGAAAAGTCAAGTGTTTGAGTGCTTTTTCCAATACAAGGCTCTTGTTGAAAAGCAAAGTGGACACTACATGAAAGTCCTCAGGACTGACAAAGGTGGAGAATACATCTCAAATGATTTCCTTCATTTTTGTACGGAGCATGGAATCCACAAGCAATTTACAAGAAGGCATACACCTCAGCAAAATGGTGTGGCAGAAAGGAAGAAAATGACCATTATGGAGATGGCAAGGAGTATGTTGAAGGCAAATCATTTTCCAAATGACTATTGGGCTGAAGTTGTTGCATGTGTAGCATATATCCTAAATAGTTGTCCAACCAAAAGTGTCCAGAACATAGTTCCTGAAGAGGCATGGAGTGAACAAAGCATGGTCTCACCCACATGAGAGTTTTTGGATGTGTGGTTTATGCACATGTCCCAGATGAGTTGAGGAAGAAGTTGGAAAAGAAGGGGGATAAATGCATATTTGTTGGATACAGTGATGAACCCAAGGCATACAAACTCTAAAATCCATTAACCAAGATGGTCATAATCAGCAGAGATGTGCATTTTATAGAAGAGGAAGCATGGGATGGAATTTTAGAGAAGACAATCAATGTCAAAGCATGTATACCACATGACGAGCAAGAGGAATTAACAGCAGCAAGTAATTCCTCAAAAATGACTCCCTCTACACCTATTAAAGTGAAACAAAGTAGGCAGCAAGCAACACCATAAACAAATAATAGGACAATTTTGCGCAGCCAAGAAAGTGCTTCTCCAAGCACACCGTGAAGTGCAACACCAAGTGATATGTGAAGCCCATCTTCAACAAGCACAACAAGACCAAGATTCAGAAATTTAAATGAAATTTATGAGCAAGATGAAGTTGATAGTAGCGTTGGCTTGAATTCCTTATTTGCCTTGTTTTGTCATGTAGATGACCCAACCCATTTTGAAGATGTAGTCAAAGAAGAAAAGTGGGTTGTGGCAATGGAGGTAGAAATAGAAGCAATAGAAAGGAATGACACATGAGAGTTAGTGAGTCTTTCGAAAGGAAAACATGTCATTGGAGTAAAGTGGATCTATAAGATCAAAATCAAAATTGAGGGAAAGATTGAAAGGCACAAAGAAAGGTTAGTTATCGAAGGATATAAGCAGCAACATATTACACGAAGATGTTCGCACTAGTCGCACGGATGGAGACAGTGTGCGTAGTTGTGGCGATTGTCACACAACACAAATGGAGAGTATATCAAATGGACGTAAAATCAACATTCTTGAATGGAGTGCTGAAAGAGGAAGTGTATGTTGCGCAACCACCTGGTTATGAGGTTGAAGGCCAAGAAGACAAAGTGTAACGGTCGAGGAAAGCTCTTTATGGGTTGAAGCAAGCACTGTGCGCATCGTACAACAGGATAGATGCTTACTCGTTGGACAATGGTTTCGACAAATGTGACGGTGAGCCTACTCTCTACATCAAAGAGAGAGAAGGTAAGATTCTCATTGTCGTCTTATATGTAGATGATTTGATTTTTATAGGCAGTGATGATTTCCTCATCGCTGATTTCAAAGAAGTAATAAAGAGTGAATTTGAAATGACTGACTTGAGATTATTAAGATATTTTTTGGGCATAAAAGTGAAGCAAACTGAAAAAGGCATTTTTATCTCTCAATCGAAGTATGTGGCAGACATTTTGGAGAGGTTTAAAATGCTGAACAAAAAGTTTGCACCAACTCCAACTGCCATAGGGTTGAAGTTGAGCAAAGAAGATTGCAGTAGCAATGTCAATATGACATTATACAAAATCATGATAGGCAGCTTGATGTATTTGACCGCCACTAGGCCAAATATAATGTACGCAGTGAGTTTGGTGTCAAGGTTCATGGAGACACCCAAGGAGACACATTTGAAAGTAGCGAAAAGGATTTTAAGGTATGTCAATGGGGCAAAATAGTATGGAATTTTGTACACAACAATAAGCGATCCTAGTTTGGTTGGTTATGTTGACAGTGTGAGCAGGCAGTATCGATGACAGAAAGAGCACGTCAGGATATGTTTTTCATTTGGGCTTCGGAGTCATTTCATGGGCCTCCAAGAAGTAGCCAATAGTGTCATTGTCAACAACAGAAGCTGAATATGTCGTAGCAATAGTAGTAGTGTGTCAGGTAGTTTGGATGAGAAGGAAGTTGAGGGATCTTCGTCATGACCAAGAGGGAGTGACAACTATTTTTTGCGACAACACCTCAACAATTGCTTTATCAAAGAATTATGTCTTCCATAAGAGGATAAAGCATATTGATGCTAAATATCATTATATTAGAGAGTTTATTAACAATGGTGAAATTGTGTTGCAACACTGCAAGTCACAGGAACAATTTATTGATATCTTCACAAAGCCATTGGCATGTAAAAGTTTTGATTATCTTAGAAACTGTTTGGGAATTGTCAATGGAAGCAATTGTGATTAAGGGGGAGTGTTGGAAATAATAATCCCAACCACTGCAATAAACACTCTAATAGCAGCCATACTTGTTAGAAGCATTTTTGCACGTTGCGTTTCTGTTTGAAGATGGAAGGATTGAAGCCAAGCACAAACTATTCCAAAACGCAACAAGGAATTTAAAGAATTTAATGTATTTTTCTAAATAGATATGGGCAAGCATTCATTCAATGGCTATTGCCCATACTGCACAAACACCTACGCGGTTTTGATTACACTCAACAACAACACCATATTAATTATTTTTCTCTGTCATGAATTAAACATAAAATCGTATGTTGAGTTAAATATGAATGTAAAAGTTATTTTGTAGCAAAGAGGATAAGAGAGTAAAAAAAAAGAGCGAGGGTCTCTAAGGAGAAAATGGTGGAGCAAATTTTGGTGGGTGTGTGAAAACAATAGTTATTGTGTTTTACTATGTGTTATTCCACGTGAAGTTTTCCTTTTACTTGGTGAATGAGTTGTAGTCTCATGTGAATGTATTTGCAAGATTTAGAAATCAATCCTAAGTTTTATTTGTGATGCTCCAAGCTTTTACCTTTGTTTTTTCCATAAGTGAATTATGTGTATTTATTAAGTCTCTGCAATAGCTCCGCGAAATCCAGGTCCGCGAAATCAACTTTGCAAATTTCATAGACCTTCCTGAAATTAGCTCTGCAATGTGCAAAGGTGAGCTGCACCAAAAGTAGCTTCGCAAAATATTTTACTCTATCTCTCCACATAAATTTTTCTAACATAGAAAAGGTGTTGAACAGTAATGAAAACGCAAATGATTTTTACTTTTACCGTAGGCTTTGTTCAATAGGGACCATGGCTCACATGTGAACACTTTATAGTTTTAATTGTTTTATCTTGTTCTGTAAATGGAAGGGTATAAGTAATGAAGTCATGGGAAAAGTTGTTGGGGATGCACGTATTCTATTGGCTTATTCTATTTTATTAATGATATGAAAAGATGCTTATATAAACAATCTAGGATGTTGAGGGTGGTCTATGCAGAGAGACACCATGTGCACTTCTCCTTTATGTGTTCTCTTTATATGTGGGAGCTTTGCATCCTGTATGGCTTTATAGATGACCCGTCAATGGTTATACCTAGACTTGTATACCGAGATGACAAAATAGGGTGCTTACGTAGTTTAGGGTGACATGAGAACTTATGTAAGATAGCCTAAACTAGCATATGGTGATAATGGTGTTGGAAATAATACTGAGAGGGGGGGGGGTGAATTAGTATTAGCAAATCAATAATCATTTCATTTCCATTATCAGATTCATATATTCTACTTCAGTTAGGGCAACCCGCGTGTATACGCAACTGTGTTTAATGCAACTAGTGTATATCTAGTAAACTTATAATTCAGTTAGTTGATCTTCAATGAGTGCATCAGAGCATTATTAACCATATGAATAGTAAATAGGTGCAGTAAAAAAAAACAGATCATCACACATAAGAAGCACACATGAACACCATGATATAAGGTGGAAACCCATTGTGGGTGAAAACGAACTACTACAATTCGTCTTTATCTTCTTTTAATAAGAAACTTATTTTTACAATATTTCTATACTAGTTCAGTCTTATACCAGTATGCAGGCTTCTACCTGTAAAAGGCTACAACCTTCTCTCATTCTCCATATTCCCCTGGAAGGGAGCTACAACCCCCTTAGCTCTTGTACTAGCTGATGTACTAGTACGTAGGTGCTGGCCTGCAGAAGGCTACAACCTTCTCTTTTCTTCCAGGGACCACGTTTCATAAATTTTCAAACTAGATCCATAAATACAAAACAATCACTACTGCAATACAACCATTAACTCTGAATCACCCAACAACTGAATCACTGAAACCCTGTCATCAAAACACAGTCACCAGAACACAGACTAGAGCCCAGAACTCTGCAACAATCACTAGAACCAACAACAACCTAAAATATCAAATCTCATAATGTATATGCTACTTGACTGTGTCAAACCAGCGTGTATACACTCTTTCACTAGAGAGAACCCACATACAGATCTAAAAATAATTACTTATACCTTCGCTACAATTTTCAACTTCAGATATACCCAGAACATAAGATATAAAGGATAAGACATGTGTCAGTATTGAGATCTATTCATGATCATACCATATAGTGATAATGCATTTTAGTCTTCATGATCCCGGTCCATCAACCTTTATCAACCGCATAGGTGTCTCCTTAGTTTAGATCAAGCAAATCATCACAAACCCATAATGAGAATACTAGATCTCACACTTCATCAGATATTCATCACTTGCACACTTGCACTTCTTGGCCTAATGATCTTCTCCTTATATAGGTTTAGGCCTCTCTCAATACCATGGTCCAAAACCACGTAGAACCAATACCTTCGACCCAATACGCAGGGTCAATACTTCAGACCAAATACCATGGACCAATACCAAAATACCATGGACCCAATACCACGGGCCAAAAATTAGTTTTCCAACATGTATGCACCTTTCCTTCTGTGAAACTGTGTGTGTACATATACGTGCCTTTTTTTCTTCTAACCCGTGTGTATACGCGCTTTCATCAAGGTTAACTTGCGTATACCTCTCTTTAATCATTAATTCTTTGCTCTTGACATGCTGCACTATGATCTATCATATGAGTGAGTTGCCATCAAGGACAACACCTGTATCATACCTGTATCATAATGCGAACAATCTACCCCTTTGGACTTGATGGCAACAAACAAACCAAGTCACTCTCCCCCTTTGACATCAAGGGAAAAGGGCAGACCAAGGCATTCTCTTCCTTGATATACCTTCTGTTATCCATACTCCTCCTGAGTACTTGCTAAAATCTCTAATTTGTTGTGTTTTCCATGCTCCCCCTGACTGTAGGCAAGGTCTGCAAAAATATGTTCTATAAGAAATAACATGACTCTATACATCATAGATGACCTTCATATCCCAACCAAGTGGGGAGATACCAAATTTTTATACATGACTCAAAAACAAGAAGCATTACATCATCCATCCCATGCATAGTGGGGTAACAAAATACATCATATGATTTACAAAGACCAAGGACCTAAACAAGACCTTGATAGTTATCAACACCATGATAGTTATCAACAACTATCATACACCTTATGATCTACACCATAAGCATCTATCACTAGCATCGAGACCTGTAACCTGCAATCCATTCTCTTGGTCAAACAACAATCAGTAGCAAGATGTGTTAATAAGCATCATCACCAAAGACTTCTAACCATAATGCCAATAATGCATTATTCGAAGCATATGCTCCCCCTAAGCCTGTGCCAATCATCATATACCATGACCAAACCATTTCCTGAGTCCGTTCTGCTCCCTTTTCTTCAGAGCTCCATATACGCGACTCTACAACCAGTAACTCACGTATATTTGTGACTTATCTTCATAATATATGCGTATGAAAATTGGAATACTAAAGGTCTACACTTTCAGTTTCCCCTGTGTTTGTTATGTCAGCTAACTAAGTTGTGCCACATCTTTCTGTCTCTAATTTTGTCTTCTTCAATACCTGGAATTGTGATGATGTATGATCCTCTTGCTTTGGAGTTCGAATTTTGCTCCTGCATTCCCTTACTTTATGTCCAAACTTGTTACATGCATAACATCTTACATTTTTCATATTCCTCCTATAGCAGTCAATGGCTTTGTGACCAAACATATTGCAAGAAAAACAATATCCCTTGAAGTACCTGGAACGTGATGATCTTTCTATGTGACGGTCTTGAACCATTCTACTTCTGCATCTGGCTGCAACATGTCCAAGATTATGACATACATAACATTCAACATTATTCATCGGAGGAAATAATCGTCTATCACTTCCACCATTAGGAACAAAAGATTTCCTTGGTTGCTGCTGGGGTTGACCACTTATCTCCTTGTTGATCATTTCAGATTTTGTATTAGAATTCCTTTCCTCACCCTATGAGCTAGATTCACCTTCGACAGTTTCATAAAAACCAAGACCAGTTTTAATAGCAGGGGATCTTTGATTACTAAGAATATCATCCAAAATCTTAGTACTGTCTTGAAATCGTAACATTTTATCCTTTTCTTCTAATTTACCTTTTAAGATATTTACCTCAACCTGATGTTGTTTTTCCTTTTCCAAATATTGCTTCCTTATGTTTCCTCTATCTTTTCTTCCTTCTTCCACCAGTTGTCTTAATTCGAGCACTTCATGTTCTTGTTCTTCAAGAGCTTCTTTATTTTGCTTCTTTGATTCTTTAAGATCTTCTTTTAAAGAGAGGATATCAGATTCAAGTATCTGAATTTTTATGCTCTGATATTTTTCTACATCCTATAGCTGCTCACTTACTTTGGTTACTGTCTCCAGTTGTTCTTTTAATCTGGTAACTTCTTCTATTTCTACGTCCTTATTTTCATATGCCATGAGAATTCTAATGTCTTCATCACTATTGGATGAGTCATTACTTTTATCATGAGTATAATAACTTCTATTACCTTCTTCGGACATCTTTCCTTTGTTATGAGGGCATCTAGCAGCGTAGTGACCAACTCTACCACAAGAAAAGCATTTGAAAGGTAGCTTACCTTTGAACCTTCCAGATCCCCATTCAAGATTCTTGACAAAATTTACCTCATATTCTTCTTCTGAAATGTATCCAGATTCACTGAGTTTTTCTTTTCCATTTGCTGATACATTAAATGCGATTTCTCTCATATCTAATGGTCCTCCTTTCCTCATCTCAAAAGCAGTTAAGATTCCGTGAAGTTGTATCATAGTGATTTTCTGCAGATCCTCCTTTTCTTCTATGGCAAACACTTCGGATTCAAATTTAGCAGACAAGGATCTCAAAAATTTCTCAACTAAGACAACTTCCTTAATTTCTTTACCCAAATTCCTCGTACAACTGACAATCTCATCTATACGCAGGAAGTAATTAGCTATGCTTTCATTACTATGCATATTAAGAGTTTCATACCGTATTATGAGACTTTGAAGCTTAGCACGTTGTAGTGGTTCTAGCTAGGGTACTAGACTAGACTCTATATTTAATATCGACCGAGATGCATAAGCTTAGAGGCGTGGTCTAAAATATATAGACATAAAGAATCTCTGGCCAAGTGATTAGGATGTAGGATACAAGGCTTCTTTACGGAAGACCGGAATATGTAGCCTATCATTCACACACCTAGATTACCCTACTGATATGCTTGATTACAGTGCTTGTTATGAGATGCACCTATCAAATCAAACCATGAACCTAAGTACTGTGTATGACTGTAACAATGATTTTAACCTCCTTACAGAGATATCACTCAGAAAACCCTTGTTTGGTAAACACACACAGCATGCAAAGATATTTACACTATCAAACTATATAAAGAAATCATAAATGAACTGTGAAGCAAAACAGAGTTTATGATATAATGTCTCTATGAGTCACACAGGGATCGAATCCCTTACAAGACTCCCTTCCAGATCCTAGTGCTGACCATTCAACATAACCATAAACCATTCATAAGCGCACACAATATACATGCAATGAAAATCAAAGGCTATTTAAATAAAAAACTATGTAACTGTTATGCAAACCATGAATTGTATAAATCGAAAGCTATGTAATTTTACTGTGATGCAAACCATATGCTATATAAATCGAATCCAATATAAATGTTGTGCGAACATGTGATAACTGAAATGTAACAAAACAAATGAACAGTATACCAATCGAAGAACGCAGGGCCCATCCACGCCTAAGGGTATACTGGTTATAACTGATCAGCTATCAAATCAACACAAGAAGTATACACACGTCGTGACTGTGAATAGGTCTGTGTATTAACTTAAAACTCTGTTCTGAGAAATACGATTCAACAATTCAACAACTAAACTCTAAACATAACCCTGACTGTATTTACATATGCGTACGCACAGCCATGTCATCGATACAATGAATGTACATTCGGCTATTGCCGCTTTTATCACATAAGCCTTTTCAAAATGTTTCCATGCCAAGTGTTTCAAAAAGAACAAAAAAAAATAAAATGAAAATGGAACGATGATGTTTCTGCTTTTGTCTGTCAGAGTGCCCTGCTTTGACTTGAGTTGACCGCATACATAGGAGGCTCGATTTGGCTGGGAGATAGGTGTTTGTCCATGCTTTGACATTCTACTTTTCGCCCATGCCTTTCGTTCTAGCTCATCTGCTGTGCCACATGTGAAACGATAAGCTCATTACAGGATGTGGGTACTTCCTGTAACCAAGTCATCAAAAACTTCCAATTCTTGAACATAAAACCCCTAAATTAATTTCTATGCAATTTAATAACTATAAAACGATTAATAATCAATATTCAAGGATTTTGAGGGATATATGATGAAAATGTATGGATAAATGACATGTTTTTGGGAAGGAAAAAGGGTCTTGGGATGATACCAACATCTCTCCCCGACTTAAGGACTTAGCATGTCCTCATGCTACCCCAGAAGTACTCCCCTTGAACTCTATCCCTGCATGGATCTCTGCTGCCTTGAGCAAGGTATCTACATTCTTCTGCACCTGGTGATCTTTCTGTCCCTTGAGCTCCTACTTTAACTTTTTATATTTTTCTTTAAGAGCCTTCTTCTGATTGTACCACTTAGTGGCCCAGTTGGAAATCTCAGTTTGCTCAGTTTCCAACTCACTGATTCTTTCCTTTAGCTTTTCATTTGTTTTCTGTGTTTCTTTGCTTTGCGCCCTCAGCATCTCATTTTCCCTTTTAATAACTTTTTCCAACATGTTAGCTTCCATGAGCTCTTCCTTCAATTCTTCAATTTGTTTTTCTAATTTCTTCTGTCTTTTGGTGGGAGGTGGTGAACATTTTTCTTGTTTGTTATGGCTCTCTACCTCTATGTCAACTTCTGGTGCTGGTAGTGAATGGTCACCACTCCCAACATCCATTTGTGCAGGTGCATGAGATTCAAACTGGTCTTCTTGCAGCTGAGTTTTTCTTGCAGCTGAGTTTTTGGTGTCCTCCTTGTTCTTCGTGAGTAGGTGGTAAAATTTTTGTCTTTCTCAACCCTCTTGGCATCCTCTTTTTGCATGTTCCTGGTCCTTATGCTGCCCACAGGTAGAGGTGCTCTGCTAGCTTTGGACACTGGAATTTCCTCATCAATGTCCTTCATAAACCCTGAATCTTCTTGCACTTTCTCTTTTTCCTCCTCATCTCTGATTTGATTGACAACTAAGAATTCTTTCCATGGCTTCTCTCGCTTCTGCAACTCATGTTCAATCAGGATTTTAATTAGGCAAAAATGGTACAGGCTTTTGTCTTCATTCCCTTTTTGCTTCTGGATAGTTTTGGCCATCTATGTTAAACTTTGCAGCAGAAAATATGGCACACTGATTACACATTGTTTCTTTAAATGGAGGAGTAGCTTGATGTGGTATAGATAAACAATACTATACCTACCTTCACAGGTTATGAACTTTTGAATAATGTAAACCATTTCATCCCAAGGATGAACTAACCAGCTTCTTGGAACACCCTTCTTCCAGTTTACTGAGGAAACTCTAGATCTGGACATGAACTGTGTCCATGATTTCTCCTTAAATTGTTTGGTTTTAAAGTACTTCTCTCCCTCGGGACTGAGTCCAGTTCCCTCAGCTATGGTATCCTCTGAGATTCTAAAGGAGAAGGTGCCTATTAGGGCCTTTTCTCCATTAAAGGTGAAAGAAAATTGTTTGGTGATTTCCTCATTACTCCCATGGAATTTTTCCAGAAAAGGTAACCACCGTGCTTCTCTAAGAATCTCAATGCAATCCTTATGGTATTGTGAGCTGTCAAATGTACTGGGTTCGACCCTATTAGTCATGGTGATGGCAGAGGGTTGTGCCTCTAACCCTTCTCTTTCTATACTCTTTAAAATTTAAGCACAGAAATGCCAAGTGGGTTACCTGATATATATCGCTTCCTTCGGTCTTCAATATGGTGCTTGGCCGGTCGATATGACTGTGATGGGAGTTAGAAGTAGAATGGTGATGCTGTCCCTTTTCGGCGCTCACCGGTTTCACTGTGTAAACCGACCCCAAACGGTGATATTCTCCTCGGCGCTCCTTGCTTCAGATTTTCACTTTGTAACTCCACCAAATGATAATAATCTCCTCGCACTCATTACTTTTGATTCTCACTTTGGAAGTTATGGGAATCGAGGGTGGAAAGGGTGATGAAATAACCCTGTACTCACTTCACCATATAATCATTCATTTAAAAACAGAGTGTTGTACGCTTGCATGCATGTTATCACAAGAATGCTGAGAGCGTACCCATAGTGCTGGGCTATAATGCTGGGTGGCAAAGTTATGATTCGGCTGTGTGTGGGGTAGAATATATAAGCCGCTTATTATGATTTGACTGTATATAGGCCGCTTCCACATCTATCTCATCATTTGCATTTAAAAATACACAGCTCACCACGTGCCCTTTTCAATGAGTATTCGGTCACATAGAGAACGTTTGTATGCCTGTAGGGTATATGACAAGGTGGATGTATTGGTAATGGTAATGGGTTTTTGGGGTATGGATAGGTTAATGTAGGGGAATGATGAGAATTGGTGGGATAAGGGTGATATATTGATGCATATAGGTATCCTTGAAATCAATTACAATAGCTTATAGTCACCAAAGTTACATTAAAAACCAATCTAGGAAATTAAATGTTTATGAACAGAAATACATTACTCCTTTGTTGATCATTTGACACGCTGAGTTGCTAATTATTTTTTACTGTTCTTTTTGACAGGTCCTTTGAGGGAGGTTGAATGCACAGGTCACAGGTCTTTGAGAAATTTTTTTGAAGATATAACAGGTCCCTTTGAAAGATTTGAATGTACATTTCCCTTAAGAAAACTGAATGTAACAGGTCCTTTGAGAAAACTGAAGGTGTTCATGCAGCTCTTTATATTGTTAAAGGTTCACTGAGCTTGCCATTTGCTGAAGTGTTGGTGCCCAAATCCTTGTAGAAGCTTGGTGGAAGTCTGTTGAAGTAGCCTTTGATGTCAAAAACTTTGTTTTAACAGGTCCCAACTGAATGTTTTAAACAGGTCCCATTACTACTGGTTGGAATGTCTTAACAGGTGTCAATTGCTTTAACAGGTCCCTTCTGAAAATCTTAAACAGGTCCCATGACTGCTGGTGTTGGACTACTAGTGTTGGTAGCATAGATGTCTAAACAGAACAGGTCCCCCTGCAAAATATTTATAACCAGGTCCCTTTGAAATAAAATCATGACAGAACAGCTTATTTGCTAAAGTCTGAAATTACTGCTGGTAACAAGCTGTTGTTGGAAATTTACAGTGAAATATAGAATAAGAAATCTGAAGTATTTACAAGGGAGAGATAAAAGTAACAGAACAGGCATGCCGATGCCTCTCTCCCCGACTTAAAGGTTGACTTGTCCTCAAGTCATGATGAAACTGAGAAATGAAACAATGAACAAGAGAAAGAGAATTCATACCCGCCAATAAATTGGTTTTCAGGTAGGAATTCGGGGTTAGATTGTGCCAGATACTGGTTTTCACATCTAACCCATTATTATTATTTTTTTTAGTTTTAGTTTTATTTTTTTATTATATTTTCTTCTTCTTTTTTTTCTCTTTTTGATTTTGAAATTGAAAGGAAATGAAACTAAGGCAGTGATACAGCAGCTAAGGGCTGCAGTATCTCAACCTCTTCTTGCTGAGATAGTGTATGGAGAAAATCTTGCTTGCTGATGAGCTTGTTCTACAGCTTCAGGCAATGACCGTTGACTATGAAGGAATGACCTTCGCCATCAATAGTTTGGAGCTTTACTGAACCATTCTCATAGGCCTGAACAATTTCATAGGGGCCCATCCAGTGGGTGGTGAACTTAGCTTTATGATCCTTGAATTTTGAATCAAAAAGCAGAGCCCAGTCACCTTCCTTGAAGTGCTTCTTCTTAATGTGTGAATCATGCCATTGCTTCCTGTGTTGTTGCATGAGGATGCTGGTTTGTTCTGCTTGCTGCCTCATCTCATCCAGCTGGTTCAACTGCTGGATTCTCTCTTTTTGTGCTTGATCGAAATCAATTAGTAAATCTGCAGCTAATTTAAAAGTGTGAATTTGAAATTCAATAGGAAGCATGACATCCTTACCGTACACCAATTGGTATGGTGTAAATCCGGTGGTATCTTTCCAAGTAATCCAGTAAGACCAGAGTGCCTCTTTGAGCTTTTCCTCCCAGTTTTTCCGGTTCATTGCAACAGTTTTGGTAATGATCCCCTCCAAAGTCTTGTTGGTTGATTCCACTTGTCCATTGACCTGTGGATGGTAGGGGGTACTTTTCCTATGCTTTATTTGGTACTTGTCTGTGATGTCCTTCATGAGCTTGGAGGTGAATTGAGTACCTTGATCAGTGACAATTTCTCTTGGCACTCCATACCTCAGAAAGATCTCCTCAAAAAGGAAATTAACTACTGTGTGTTCGGTTGCTCTTACCAGTGCTTTTGCTTCTGCCCACTTGGTGACGTAATCAGTACATACTAGGATGTACTTCTTACCATTAGAGGCTGGGTTGATAGGTCCTACAAAGTCCAGAGCCCACTTATCAAATGGTTCCAAGTGAACTTGGGGCTGAAGGGGCATCTGATCGATAGCTGTTGGTCTGCCCATTCTTTGGTAGCTGTCACAACTCTTTACATACTTCTTGGCATCCTTGAAAATGGATGGCCAATAGTATCCAAGAGTAAGAACTTTGAAAGCTGTCCGCTTTGCTGCAAAATGCCCACCACAAGGTTCATCATGGCAAGATTTTAAAATGTCAATTACCTCATCATTTCGTACACATCTCCTAATGATCATATCAAAACCAGTGTAAAAGAGATCGCCATTAAGCCATGAATATCTAGCACTTTGTTTGATTAGTCTTTTCCTCTCCTTTACAGTGAAATGTGGAGGTGTTCTACCTGTAGACAAGTAATTAGCTAAATCAGCAAACCATGGAGTTACTATGGAAATTTCAAATAAGTGCTCATCCGGAAAAGAATCCTCAACAGGAACAATCTCACCTGGATTTTGCAGTCTAGACAGGAAATCTGCCACCTGGTTTTCTTTGCCTGGTCTATCTAACACTGTGATGTTAAATTCCTGTAACAATAGTAACCATCTGGTAACTCTGCCACTAGTTATTGGTTTATTCATGAGATGTCAAATGGCAGAATGATCAGTATGTACAAAGACTTCATAACCAGTTATGTAATGGCGGAATTTATTCACAGCATAAATGATGGCAAGTGTTTCCTTTTCTGTAACTGTATAGTTTAGCTCGACAGGGGTGAGATTTTTACTAATGAAATAAATTGCATATGTACAAGATTCTTCTTTTTGGCCTAAGGATGCACCTATTGCAGTGTCAGATGCATCGGTAAAAATATGAAATGGTAAACTCCAATTAGGCCCTCTCAGGACTGGTGCGGTAGATAGTTTCTTTTTGAGTTGTTCAAATGCATGTTGGCAGTTCTCAGTCCAATTGAAAAGTACATCTTTGGCTAAAAGTTTAAAGAAAGGTAAGGCTATCTTGCTAAAATGCTCAATGAATCTGCGGTAATAACTAGCATAGCCAAGAAAACTTCTTACCTCTCTCTGATTCTGTGGAATAGGAAAATCGACAATAATCTGGATCTTGGCTGGGTCAACCTGAATGCCTTGAAAAGAGATATAATGGCCCAACACTATCCCTTCATTTAACATCATGAAGCACTTTTCGTTGCTGAGGGACAGGTTAGCTTCAATACACCTTTTCAAAACTCTCTATAGATTTTCTAATGCATGTTCAAAAGAATTGCCATATACTGAAAAATCATCCATATACACTTCAACACAATCATGAATAAAATCAGCAAAAATAGCTAACACAGCTCGCTGAAATGTAGCTGGAGCGTTACAAAGTCCAAATGGCAAAAAATTGTAGGCATAGGTACCCCAAGGACAGGTGAAGGTGGTTTTGTCCTGGTCTTCAGAGGCAATCTGGATCTGGTTGTAGCCATTGAAACCGTCAAGAAAGGAAAATGATGATTTGCCGGATAGGGTGTCTAACACTTGATCAATGAATGGCAGTGGGAAGTAGTCTTTGAGCGTTGCTTTATTCAGCTGTCTGTAATCAACACAGATGCACCACTTGCCATTTTTCTTGGGCACAATAACCAATGGGGATACCACTGACTGTCAGAAATAGGATATATAAAGTTGACTCTCAAAAGTTTTTGCAACTCTTCTCTGACAATGTCTTGGAGCATGGGGTTCATTCTTCTTTGCAGTTGCCTCACTGGTTTAATGGTGCTATCTGTGTAGATGTGGTGAGTGCATGTATCGGGGTGAATCCCATGCATTTCAGTGTAATCCCAAGCGAAGGCTTTTTGGTACTTCGTCAAGAGTCTAATCAATTTGTCTTGTTGAGATGAGTCTAGGTGGTTGCCTATGTTCAAAGTTTTCCCTGGACTGATCTCTATGACTTGACTCTGCGTATTGGTGATGGATTGAACTGGAAAGATGTCATGAAATGTAGATTGCAAGGAGTGGATAGTGCATGTTTCTTGAAAGTTTTGAGCCAGAAGTACATCTGCAGCATTATATTGTTCATTTCTCAAATTTTCAGATACATCAGGTTGAGAAAGAAATAGTTCTACCAAATCATTATTGTCTTCGTGGAAATCATAGATCTGGTCAATGTTAAAAACAGATTGTACTTCCTCTTTGTGATTAAATTTATCATCAAGCCACAAGTTATGTGTTACTGCAGGTGATTGTGCCGATGGATAGAGGGTGAGTTGTTTCCTTTCGGTTCCTCTAGAGATAATCATGTTACCTGATCGGCATCCAATAAATGCATCAGCAGTCGCTAACCATGGTCTACCTAGAATGATAGGATGTCCTCCTAGATTGGATTTGGGTTGAAGGACTAGGAAATCCACTGGATACTCCCAAGAGTCCAGTGAGACAATGATATCTTCCAAAATCCCCTCAGGAATGACTTTGGACCTATCAGCTAGTTCAAGAACAATCGTGGTATGTTGCAAATTCATAAGCTGGAGTGTTCTCATGGTTTCAAGGGTCATGACATTGATTGCGGCTCCTAGATCTATCAAAGTGTTTGGAATCCGTATGTTGTTAATGATGGTGGTCACTTTTGGAATGCCTGGATCAACATACTTCTCCATGAAGATGGTATTGGTCATAAGGCCTGCTAAATTTCCTAAAACATGAATGGTCTGAGGATCAATCCTCTTCCTAGCAGGTTTCTTGAGACACATGTCTTTGATGGCTTTGGTGTAGATAGGAATGTCCTATATAGCTTGCAGCAAAGGGATTTTTATGTAGACATTTTTAAGTTCATCCAAGACATCAAATTGTGGTGGAGGCAGTGGTGGTTTTACTTGAACCAAACGGTCTGGAAAAGGTGGTTGCAATGATTTCATCTGTTTGTCCTTGGTTTCACTGTTTGGTTTTGTTTGAGTTGTCATTTCATTTTCTTTTTCTAAGTTTTCTTCTTGTTGATCTGTTATTAGAGAATCCTTTTGGAGCACCCTACCAGACCTCAGATTAATGTTTTGCGAAGGCAGTGTGGAGTAGGAGGTTCCTTCCTCTACATTATAAGCTGGCCTCTCTGTTCTATTGTTCGGATTTGGGACAGTTTGAGCAGGTATTTGTGTGGGTCTGGGAGGTTGTGGGTTAGTTGGAAATTGAAGTTGTGGTACATTTACTTGTGGAGGAGCAGGCAAGGTCTGTTGAGAGGGTTGGGGCTGATAAACAACTTGCTGAGGGTGCTGCTGATATGGCTGTGAGTGTGATGGATATGGCTATTGGTACTGCTGATATGACTGTGGGTAAGGTGGGTATGATTGAGGATATGGATGGTAGGATTGGGAATACTGTTGAGACGGTCTCCATTGATTTTGTTGTTGGTTTCCATGCTGCCATGGCATAGGTATATTCCATGAGTTTTGTGCATACATCTGATCATTCATAGGAAATTGCATATTTTGATTAGGAAACATACCTTGGGGTGCTTGCCTTGGCTGCCATGGTCGCTTTGCACCCATGTAGTACACGTTCTCCATCTCTGTGCTGGCTGCCATGTTACAGTTCTGCAAAATTTTAACTTTAGGATAGTTAAACATGTCATGATGCTCAGTACAGAAAGCACATACTTGGATATTCTCTAGAGGGCAGTCTTTTAATGCATGTTTCTTGCGACACTTGGGGCAGAAAATAGCCATGATATTGTCTTCTTCCTCCTGTTTCTTTTTGGCTTTTAAGGTATCAATTTGGTTTCCTAGAGTGCTCAACAAATCTTTTTTGAACTCTTCTAAAAGATTACCAATTTCAGCCCGGGTGACACTAGCAGAGGCAGTTTTTGTGACCCTAGATGACAAGGTTCTCTTTCCCATTTTGGCTTTACTTCTTGAATATTTTTCACAGAGTTCAGCTATTTCTTCAAAGGGTAAGGCAGAGATGTCACCTTTGCCCATTAAGTTGAGATCATCCATGTATTCTTCCCAGATACCTTTCAAGAATATTGTGCGAACTAGATCAGGAGGCATTGTTCGGTGTTTAGATTTTTGCAAGTTATAGACAAACCGTTCTAGATATTCTTCTAAGGTTTCATCCTCCTGCTGACTCATTCTAAAGATGTCATCTTTAGAGTCCTTGGATCTGCAATAAGGCTGATATTTCCTCAAAAATATTCTCCTCATGCCATCCCAATCTACTATGGCATGCTCACCTAGCCCCATAAACCATTTCAAGGCTGTTGCCTTTAATGTGGCTAGAAACAATCTGAGTCTATGAGCATCATCCGTATAGCCATAAGTTCGACATACAATGTCAAACTCGAATAAGAATGAGTCTGGATCCTCCGAAGCCATACCATAGAAATTGGGTAGCACGGATGGGGGTATATGTTTCATTTTAATCTCCTCATCCTCCTGTGGTTCTTGTATAGGGAATTTAAAAGTTGATTCCTCCTCCTCTTGATGGGGAACTGATCTAGATCCTTCCTCAGCCATTCTAATTGGTGTCTTGGTGTCTCTTGGTGGAAAAGAGAGAAAGGAAGATTGCTTGGTAATGGTACTACTTTTCCCTTGTGTAGAAGATTTAGGAAAGTGTTGTTGCTGTGATTTATATGCAAATAGAGTTTCCCTCTCAGCAAGAGTAATGTGCTGTCCTGAATAAAAATTTTCTGCCAATGTTTGAATATCCTCCTCAGATGGTGTTGTATTCCCTGGAGAGTCTGCTCCTGATGATGATGGGTTAGTTTTGAGATGGTGGGGGGTTCTTACAAATCTCCCTTAATTGTCCCTAAGTCTAGGCATAAATGAACATGATTTCTAACTGTGTTTTTGTTTGTTTTTGTGTATTGAAAGTTTTTTTTTTCTCTTTTTGTTTGAATCCTTTAAGTACGCCTCCCCGGCAACGGCACCAAAATGTAGTGGTTCTAGCTAGGGTACTAGACTAGACTCTATATTTAATATCGACCGAGGTGCATAAGCTTAGAGGCGTGGTCTAAAATATATAGACATAAAGAATCTCTGGCCAAGTGATTAGGATGTAGGATACAAGGCTTCTTTACGGAAGACCGGAATATGTAGCCTATCATTCACACACCTAGATTACCCTACTGATATGCTTGATTACAGTGCTTGTTATGAGATGCATCTATCAAATCAAACCATGAACCTAAGTACTATGTCTGACTGACAATGATTTTAACCTCCTTACAGAGATATCACTCAGAAAACCCTTGTTTGGTAAACACACACAACATGCAAAGATATTTACACTATCAAACTATATAAAGAAAGCATAAATGAACTGTGAAGCAAAACAGAGTTTATGATATAATATCTCTATGAGTCACATAGGGATCGAATCCCTTACAAGACTCCCTTCCAGATCCTAGTGCTGACCATTCAACATAAGCATAAACCATTCATAAGCGCACACAATATACATGCAATGAAAATCAAAGGCTATAGAAATCAAAAACTATGTAACTGCTATGCAAACCATGAATTGTATAAATCGAAAGCTATGTAATTTTACTGTGATGCAAACCATATGCTATATAAATCGAATCCAATATAAATGCTGTGCGAACATGTGATAACTGAAATGTAACAAAACAAATGAACAGTATACCAATCGAAGAACGCAGGGCCCGTCCACGCCTAAGGGTATACTGGTTATAACTGATCAGCTATCAAATCAACGCAAGAAGTATACACACGTCATGACTGTGAATAGGTCTGTGTATTAAATTAAAACTCTGTTCTGAGAAATACGATTCAACAATTCAACAACTAAACTCTAAACATAACCCTGACTGTATTTACATATGCGTACACACAGCCATGTCATCGATACAATGAATGTACATTCGGTTGTTGCCGCTTTTATCACATAAACCTTTTCAAAATGTTTCCATGCCAAGTGTTTCAAAAAGAACAAAAAAAACTAAAATGAAAATGGAACGATGTTGTTTCTGCTTTTGTCTGTCATAGTGCCCTGCTTTGACTTGAGTTGATCGCATACATAGGAGGCTCGATTTGGCTGGGAGATAGGTGTTTGTCCATGCTTGGACATTATGCTTTTCGCCCATGCCTTTTGTTCTAGCTCATCTGTTGCGCCACATGTCAAACGATAAGCTCATTACAGGATGTGGGTACTTCCTGTAACCAAGTCATCAAAAACTTCCAATTCTTGAACATAAAACCCCTAAATTAATTTCTATGCAATTTAATAACTATAAAACGATTAATAATAAATATTCAAGGATTTTGAGGGATATATGATGAAAATGTATGGATAAATGACATGTTTTTGGGAAGGAAAAAGGGTCTTGGGATTATACCAACACACGTTATACTTGATCATCTCCTTCATAGCTTAGAATGATTTTGTCCATATTTCTTTGGGTAATTTGAACTGCATGACCTTGAAAAATTCTAGTTGTGTCAAGCTTCCCAACAAGACAGTAATAACTTTGGCATTGAGTTCATAGTGCTTTCTATCTATTGTATCTATAGGAATTGCTGATGGATATGTATATCCTCCTTCCAGGATTCCCCAACATCCTTTCCAAGTGATTGTTGATATGATGTGGTTCTTATCTTCCAGTAGACAAAATTTCTCCCATCGAAGATTGGTGGTCTAATGGATCCCTCTCTTTCCTGATTACTCATCCTGATGGATCTTCCTTCAAGCGATCAAACTTCTTTTGAAGGACCTGCTCTGATCCCAATTGTTGGAAATAATACTGAGATGGGAGGGGGGGGTGAATCAGTATTATCAAATCAATAATATTTTCATTTCCATTATCATATTCATATACACTACTTCAATTAAGGAAACCCGCATGTATACATGACTGTGTTTAATGCAACTAGCATATATCCAGTAAACTTATAATTCAATTAGTTGATCTTCAACGAGTGCATCAGAACATTATTAACGATATGAACAGTAAATAGGTGTAGTAAAATAGAACAGATCATCACACATAAGAAGCACACATGAACACCATGATATAAGGTGGAAACCCAATGTGGGTGAAAACCACCTGCTGCAATTCGTCTCTATCTTCTTTTAATAAGAAACTTCTTTTTACAATATTTCTGTACTGGTGTAGTCTTATACCAGTACGCAGGCTTCTACTTGCAGAAGGCTACAACCTTGTCTCATTCTCTAGATTCTCCTAGAAGAGAGCTACAACCCCCTTAGCTCTTGTACTAGCTGATGTACTAGTATGTAGGTGTTGGTCTACAGAAGGCTACAACCTTCTCTTTTCTTCCATGGACCACGTTTCATAAATTTTCAAACTGGATCCATAAATACAAAACAATCACCACTGCAATACAATCATTAACTTTGAATCACCCAACAACTGAATCACTGAAACCCTATCATCAAAACATAGTCACTAGAACATAGACTAGAACCTAGAACTCTGTAACAATCACTAGAACAAACAACAACCTAAAATATCAAATCTCATAATGTATATGCTACTTGACTGTGTCAAACCAGTGTGTATATGATCTTTCACCAGAGAGAACCCGTGTACAGATCTGAAAATAATTACTTACACCTTCACTGCAATTTTCAACTTTAGATATACCCAAAACATAAGATGTAAAGGATAAGACATGCGTTAGTATTCAAATCTATTCATGATCATACCATATAATGATAATGCATTTTAGTCTTCATGATCCAGGTCCATCAACCTTTATCAACCGCATAGGTGTCTCCTTAGTTCAGATCAAGCAAAGCATCACAAACCCATAACCAATATTCTAGATCTCACACTTCATCAGATATTCATCACTTGCACACTTGCACTTCTTGGCCTAATGATCTTCTCCTTATATAGGTTTAGGCCTCTCTCAATACCATGGTCCAAAACCACATAGAACCAATACCTTGGACCCAATACGTAGGGTCAATACTTCGGACCAAATACCATGGACCAATACCAAAATACCATGGACCCAATACCACAGTCCAAAACTTAGTTTTCCAACATGTACATGCCTTTCCTTCTGTGAAATTGCGTGTGTACGTATACACACCTTTTGTTCTGCTAACTCGCGTGTATACGCGCTTTCATCAAGGTTAACCTGCATATACCTCTCTTTAATCATTAATTCTTTGCGCTTGACCTGTTGCACTATGATCTGTCATCTAAGTGAGTTGTCATCATGGACAACACCCGTATCATACCTATATCATAATGCCAACAAATGGAACATTACCCATAAATATTTTAGGTTCACATGAAAAGGTGATTGGGCATTATTATATGATTTCAAGTTTCAATATTTCCTGGGGAAGCTTCAATCTAGATGGTTAGGCCCTTATGAGTTTAGTGAAGTATATGGCAATGGGACAGTGCGCTTCACTACCATCAAGAACACTGGTGTTTTTTCTTGTCAATGGTCAGCAATTGTGCTTATATAATCAATGAGTCACAACGAATTATTTTCTTCATAAAGTCACAAATGATGTAGATTTGAACATCGTAAGTCCCCACACCTGCAACTAGGTAACATTCTTTCATTTTTTCTTTTATATATATATATATATATATCTATATATATATATATATATATATATATATATATATATATATATATTAAACATTAAAGCTCTATTTCTTATTTTTATTTTTCATTGTTTTATTATTATTATTTTACTTCTTTTTTTATTGTTTAAATACATATTTGTTACTTCTATCTAGAGTTACAATTGTTGTACCCTTAGTTACAATTGTTTTAGCCTAAGTCACAATTGTTGTTATCTGAGTCACAACCATTGTTTCTTTATCCACAACTTTTGTTTCTTTACTTAAATTGAAACAAGAATGTTGCTATTGTATACTAGCAATAGTTTTTCGATATAATGATCTATTGACTTTTATTGTATAGCAACCAACTAACAAAATAGAAAAAGAGATAGATGAATGAATTCAAAATTATCCTCTTTGAGGGGGACACAAAATGAAAAATTCTTCGATGATTCAAATAAAAAAATGTGCTTTATATATCTAGGAGTCTAAGGGGTCACAATATAGTCAGAGTTGAAATAACAATAATAATGTAAGGGCACAACAATAACAATAGTGGGCTTCTATGGGGCACAATAATAACAATATGGGGACTACATCGGCACAAAAATAACAATGTGGGGGCTACACTAACAATAAAAATGAGGTAATACACTATTATAATAAGGACATAACATGCCCCTCTCCTTCAAAAAGTTGGTGTCCTCAATGCTTGAGTATTTCTGGATGCTTCTATATAAAATTCTCATCCTCCCATGTGGAATCTTCAGCTGGTAAGTTCTTCCACTTGATGAGATAATCTGAAATTGATTGATTTCGTAGTTTTCAAGTTCTTGTTTCTGTGACTGCTTTAGTTTCCATTATGATTTTTTCTTCCTCATCAAGTTCTGGAAATATTGTTTGAACTAGGAGCTTGTCACCTATAACCTTCTTTATCCAAGAAACATGGAAAATTGGGTGCACTTGGGAAGATACAGGAAGCTCCAATTTGTATGCCATTGTACCAATATTTTCCATAAACTCGTAAGGACTATAATACTTTGGTAATAATTTATAATCCTTCTTAGCTTGCTTGAGGGACATTGGTTTGCATGGGTGTAGCGGTAAAAATACCCAATCACCTACATCAACACTTCTTTCGCTGCGATGTTGATTTGTCTGTTGTTTCATTCTATTCCACACCAAAGTGAGGTTATCCTTTAAGAGTTGGAGAACTTCTTGTTGATACTCGATGTGATCTTTGACTACTCGAACCTTAGAATGATCGATGTTTGAACCTCCAGTGAACATAATTGTGCAACTACGCCTTGTTGTTCTTTCTTTAGAAGCTTTGTCATGTGATTAGAGCTAATTATCTTTCTTGGTTTCCCTTCGATAGCCCTTAATTCAACTTCCTTTCCTTCCCAAAAAAAATCAAGAAAAGTTCTTGAAATTTAAAATTTATCGTACCCAAATATTGTACCAATTGGACTCCTAGTACAACATCAACACCACCCATTGGAATGGAAAGAATTGGACTATTCAATCAATATTATCCCATCGATAGCTTCATATTATGGCACTTTCTAGAGAAATTTATGGTCACTCCATTTGCAACCATTTCTTGAAACTTTGGTGTTGGATATAGGAAGCAATTCAATTCCTTGCCTATCTTACAATGAATAAAATTATGGGTACTACCCGAATCAATCCACACTATTACCTCTTTCTTCCTGATATTTACTTATCTTGAGAGTTTGAGGAGTGGTAATTCCTACCAATGGATTACAAGATATGGTCGGATTCATTTATTCTTTGTTTGGGGTTATTCTCTTTTTTTACATTTCTTGTTCATTTTCTTCCTCCTCTTCAAAATCTATGTAAATTAATTTCTTCTCAACACACTTATGATCTTTAGTGTATTTTCTATCACAACTGTAACAAATCCATTTCTCTCTTTCTTCTTACAATTGTTGTGGTGTCAACGTTGTAGGTTGTGGAAGGCTAGGAGCAACAACACTTCCATATTTATAGTTGTGAGTGGTAGGCTTCCCTGTTTCCATAATTTTTCTTTCAATTTTACTTTCCACCCTGAATGCCTTCTATAATGAATCAGGTTCCCAAAAGTGAACCTCAGTTGTATGTTATCCTCTCAAGTCCATATGCATACATCAATCATGTGCTCCTCTAGAATATCATTTACCCTTATATTCAATTTTTGGAAGTCCTTAATGCTCTCTGCCATTGAACCCTTTCGTTTGAGATTTATCAATTTTCTAAAGAAGGTGTTTCTCTCTGTGTAATGTGATATCATTTCCTCCATAAAAATTGGCCATGTGACAAGTGGTTTACGAGAACAAATCCATTGATACCATACAAACGGATTGGGTTCTAAATACAAAGTTGCAATGTGTACCTTTTATGAGTGTTGCACATTATGAAGATCAAAATATTGCTCCATCTGTAGTATCCATGTTACCAGATCCTTGCAATCAAACTTCCTCATATTGATCTTTGGAATATGGTGGGGTTTCAATCCAATGTTAGAGTCTATGAAATCATGATTAGCATTTATTTTTTTCTCATCATGAGTTTTATCTAACACGTTTTCTCCATTAGGAAGGCTTGTAGCAACTTTGTCAAACCTTCCTTCAAATCTTCCATGTCTGCTTTTAAACCATTCTTAAAATATTCCATGTTTCCTTTGATGCCATCATTCAAAATTTCCATATATTATTTTATACTATTCTTCAAACCATCCATGTTAGCTTTCATTTCATTTTTGTTTATTCTTTCAAAGAGAAAAAATTGTTGCGCTTGGTCTCGTAATTTTGATATATCATTTTGCATTTATTCCTCTTCTTCATGCGTCAACACAGAGATTTCTGGTTTCTTAATAGGTGTTTCTATTTTCTTGCTTCGAGGCATTTTGAATTCAAACAATGATACCTATGCTTCACTATGCCCTTTGAATCACTTCACACCGCTTTTTCAAACAAAGCTAATGCAATTTTAAAAAAAATACACACCCTACTCTTACTTTTAGGAGCTGGACCTTGAAATGATTGTAGCTCTATAATTTCAGATCTATATGTTCTAAAAATTCTTCCTTTGGTATCTCTCTGAGTCCTCTTTCCAACCCCATAAGTCTTATCGATATTAGATTCTTCAATAAAGAGTTATCCCACCACGATGACCTGATTATGGACTAGTTCAGTAGAGCAAAGTTGTATAGGATGCCAAGTGTCATTATTTCAACCTTCAACCTTGAAATTTCTACACAAGAAACTACAGTTTGTGCAATTTCAACCAGTTTTTACAGAATTTAAATATGATGCCCGAGACGAAATTTATGACGGTTTTCCCTAGGTCACCTATTTGAGATAGAATTTTGGAGCCCACAAAAACCCTAACTTCCTCAGAGAATGTCTCTAAAAATATATCAAACCAAGATTTGAAATTTTTACATGAATTTATTTGCAATTTTTTCTCCACGTGTTAAATTTTCCAGCTTCTGAATCCTCGTAGAAAACAAATTATGACAATTTTCCTTAGGTCACCTGTTTGTGAAAGAATTCTGGAGCCCACAAAAACCATAACTTCCTGAGAGCATATCTCTGAAAATATATCAAACCAAGATATGATATTTTTACACGAAGTTTGATGAGATTTTTGCTCCACATGGTAAAATTTTAATCTTTTGAATCCTCTTAGAAAAAAGTTGTAGAGAAAATGCCAAGATGACCTATTTGAAGAACCAAAACCCTAAAATCCAAAGTTGTTATACCAAATGTTATGCAACCAGCTTACAAAATAGAAAAAGAGATAGATCAATGACTTCAAAACTATCCTGTTATAGAGGGAAACCTCTTTTACAATACATAAATAAAAAATTCTTCGATGATTCAAATGAGGAAACCTCCTTTCTATATATAGGATTCTAATGGGTCACAATATAATCAAAGTCGACATAAGAATAACAATGTAAGGGCACAAAAATAACAATAGTGGGCTTCTATGGGGCACAATAACAACAATATGGGGACTACATCAGCACAACAATAGCAATAAGGAGGCTACACTAACAATAACAATGAGATAATACACTAGTATCATAGGGACATAACACTTATTTAAAAAAGGTGATTATAATTGATTGAAGAACCTACCCTTTCACTCTCATAATTCATTTTAAAATCAATAGAGGGAAGCAGACTGTGTTACTAATTATTTTAACCATTTAAACTATTAATACTCTCTTCATGTTAGTTACCCTTTTTCAAGTAGTTTTTAAAGTAATTTCTATCAATCCTTATTACATGAGAATTAGTGCCATAACCTTCCATGGGGGCATTAATGACTACATGAAGTTTTTTGTTATTCCCTAAAATGCTCCATCCTATCTCACGTTAAAATAGCTATGAAAAAGGGACTATGGTGAAAGATGTGCTCAAAAACGCAACCCAAGAAGTAGAATAATGTGCTTAAGTAAATAAACTCCTATACCATCCATATTCCACACACACACACACACATATTAATCTCGAATAGGAATATGAAAATAAAAGTAAAACCATCGGGGTACTAAACAGGCTTGCTTGCAGTGGGGCTATGCATATATGGTACCAAGGTAAACTCATCAGGGTAATAAAAAAGGCTGGTGGAAACAGGTCTATATCGGGTAAAACAGAAATATGTAATAGTTAGCACAACATTGCTGACCTTGGGGGAGTTTTGATGACATTCAGTCATTATTACCCCTATAAGTCAAAGCTAAATAAAATGAACTCCATACTTTGATGTTCAGGGAATAGTTTGAAATTTATTATAAGACTAATGCTTTGATGTTTCAACTATACTGGAAAATCATGGATTGTGGGACCCTTAGAAGTTTTTACACTTTTCTTATATAATTAGAATTTATTATAATTTTTTTGTAACAAAAGGGAAATTTTCATTATATTGTTGATGGTGTTGGACCCGCCAACATGATAGTGGATCTCCCTAATAAGTAGTCCCAACTAGACCTCATACCATTTGGTGTAGGAGTCCCAATGATCGGTTGTACAGTATCACCTTGATCGCAGTTGCACACAGAGGTAAGTAAGAGTCCTTGTTGGTAGCAAGGGTGTGACATGTACAACAAGCCAAGGAAGGGTCATGAATGGTTATAACACATGGAAAGTGGAATGAGTGCGCCACTTGGAAACCTGTGTAAATACACAGCTTGGAAGGGAACATGTTATCGGGAAAAGTGTCTATTTAGAACTACTATATCCCACTAAGGTGTGACAGCTACCTTAGAAACAAACAGAGAAAACTACTTTTGTATTCTTCTTTATGAACTATAAACAAAGAGGAATAGGATGAACCAACCTGTGTCTTGCGCTAGTCCTTCGATCCAGTCTCTCTCCTCTTTGACAGCTTCCAGCTACCTGCTCCCTTACTTGCCCAACTTCACCAAGTACCTGTAAGATCACAGAAGAAGGAAACTATACAAAAACATGGGTTTATATTCATAAATAACTTAGGATCAGATTTAAGTTAACCATACAAATGTAACAAGCATCAATGAAACACAAGCACGGAGAAGAAACTCAAATATTTTTATTGATATTCAAGAAGATCCAGGAGGAGTTACAACCGATGATTCCTGACCTAGCATCAACCTCCCAACAAAGAAGTCCCTTCTTCACCCCCGACAAAGCATAGATCACCCAATTCTCTGATATGTATCTCAAAACCAATAGCAATTCCTTACAATGTGCAAAATTCCAGCCTCTGGATCTCTGGGATGAGGGATCCATATATAGATGTATGCAAGGAGGATGAGTCAGCTCATGATTTGATTAGTGGCTTCTCTCTGTCAGTTCTTGCTTCCACTTGAAGACTGAAAGCCTCTTACTCATCCTTGGTCGAATTCATTGAGGCAAGTGTCATTGGAGAAGATTCTGGAAGCTTCCATTGTCTCTCCACCTCGTGGAATGACACTGCCACTTGTCATTTCCCTCTCAACGCACCCTGGTAGTGCATTTAGGTGCGTTGCAACGCACCTAGCTAGTGGACTTAGGTGCTATGCAACGCACTTGGCTAGTGGAGCAGCTGAAATGATCTTGTTTTGACTTATTCTGAGCAGTTTCTGGTGGAGAACTTCTGGGAGACGCTGTAATTTGTTGACCTTGTTCCTTTAGGAGTTAGAACAACACTTTTAGGGACTTAGGAGCCCTTGGTTTATGGACATTTCATGCTTAGAGCTATAAGGCACAAAAATGTCTATAACAGTTGCCCCCTAAAGTATGAGGCTGTTTATTGGGTGAAATGCTTTATTAGGAGGATCTTAAGTTCTTTCAATGTTGGGAGGAGACCTGTAATAAGATACAATACAATATATTATCTTCATATTGTTTTCATGATCTAGCTGAGGCGGGCATTCCCATGCTCAACTTTATAAATTCATTTTCATGTACATAGGAGAGACAATCGTCTGATGGTAGACTGATGATTCTGATAGAGCCATCATCCTTTTGGTAGGATGATTATCTATGCTGCAATGCTATACATTTCAATGTCTTTATTTTCCTGAATATATATCGCAACCCGGATGGATGAAACTAGATCCGGGGTCTTCAATCTCGTCTGATCTTCACTCGAAGTACAAGTCGATCCATGTGAGAAATGTTTTGAAGTCGAACATGGAAAGACATCGCTTGATTACCAGTCAATGATGTAAACTGTTAACAAGCGCGAGAGGAATCACCGATAATGATAATGACCCTCAAGGTACTGCAGTACAATTCACGTGGTGTGAATAAAGGACTTGGCGTCGAACACCACACAAAATCTTTCGGTCGAAGGTCATTGATGTAAACCTGTCGCCGGAAGTGAGAAACTTGCCATTGAGGCATGCAAGCTTCAAAGTACTGAATGGGGTGTTCCTAGATCAACTTCTTGGATAATGAGCTGATGTCGACAAGAAGTGATCCATCATAGGAGGGCCTTAATGAATCCCACATCAATGACATGGAACGGAGCAAATGATTTTGATGTAGGTGAAAACGATCTGATGATATATGGTTCAGAGTGGCGGTCATGAAAGAAAAGAGTATAATGTATGGTAGTGGGAGGGACACAGGTGGCCTTTCTGGATGACTTCTCTTGAACATGTCGGCGACACTTGTGTGATGGATTGGTAGCATTAACCCCAAATGTGGATGGTATGGTGAGACCATGGCGATGTGACCGGTGAATGAAACAACCCAACCCGACTCGGGCACGGAGTGGAAGTGTCATGTTCAAGAGCGACTTGCTACCAATAAAGATACTTTGAGTTTTCTTCCCAATTTTTCCCCAGTCATTGCTGACCAGTACCTCTTTATTTTTGTCAAGCTTGAGGAGGATAACATATGCTTGTTCTATAATTTTCCCTTCGGGAAAACCCATCGCTATGTTTTAACGAGCCTAGCGATAGTGAAACTCGTTCTCGTCTAAAGACAAGTTTGTCGCTATTAATCTTTTTAACGAGTCTAACGACAAAGATAACTCGGTCCTTTTCATTTTTAGAGAGTCTGAAAAGGTACGTAAAGGTAACTCCAAAATTCCTTTTTTGTCATCTAATCCCTTAAGTCCGAAAAATTATAAAACAATACAGAAGGGATGAATTTTCGATCGTTTTAACGAGCCGAACAAAACAAGCGCTCGATATTTTTGTGCAATAATCCCTCAGGTCCAAAAAGATGAAAATCTAGAGGAGGGATAGCACTTCCTGTCCCTTTAACAAGCTGGAAGGCCAAGGACTCAGAAATCTTTTCATATTTTACGATTCAGTTGAAAAGAGCTTAAAGAAGACTCGTCTTTTGAGGAACAAGTGATAAAATGGGTAGCAGCTGATTCCAGGTAAGGTTTGGAATTTTCCAATCACGGCAGTGTCACAAGGATGGCTAGTGAAATCACTCTTCGCAGCTGTTCCTCAAAATGGGTAAACAAACAAATGGAGGTGAATGATCGGCCAATGGAAAAGTGGAGGTGACGGTGCAAACACGACCAAGGCTTTAATGGCTGAAATGCTACATTCACGGTGGTTGTTTACCAGGGGATAGTTCATTTTTTAACGAGCTTAAACACGGGTGGAAACATTTGCTCGGTCCGGGTTTATTTTTTAACGAGCTTGAACCTCGTGGTAAACACTGCTCGATTAATCCAGTCATATGATAAGAATGCCTCATATAAAAATGGCAATTTTTAGATTTTTGCCCCACATCCTTCCTTTATGCAAGTTAGGTGACGACTAATCCTACGAGTTTAAAGGGTTAGAGGTCCTAAAACTTTAAAAAATAAATAGTCGCCCATCGCTTACACTCCAAAAGGTTTGCATGACCCCAGGTATAAAACAGAGTTTCAAAGTTACCTCTACTTCATTTCCGCCAAAACATTTTGTCTTACCGAGAGAGACCTACCTCTTACAGGTTACCCAAAGATTGTTCTATTCACACATCAAACAAAACACTTCTTCGGCGATGTCTATCGAAACAAACAAAGGTGAGAGACGATGCCCGCCAACTCACATAACTTTAACGAAAGAATCTTATTCTAGAATAACCCCTCTTCCAACCACGGATGGGGTACAGACTAGTCATATTCTCCCACGGAAACCTACACTATACCCAAAGCTTTCCTGCCGAAGCAGACCAGGACGCATGCCCCCTGGGTTTCAGTCATATCCCTCCGAATTACTCGCGCTGATCGGGAGGACGAACTGGAAATTGAGACATTTCTTGCGTGAAAAGACCATTTAGGGATGGTATATGACTATTTGCTATGCGTGATCCGGGAAATGAAAGCTGGTCCACGAGCTTGACCACTCTACCTTCGTGCGGAAAACACATTACTCTAAAGAGTGAGGAGACAATCGCTCCCATGCAATAAATATAGTCTCGTCCAAGGAGTAGATTATAATCCAAGGGTCCTTGAACTACCATTACGTTCATGCGAACTATCTTCCTTCTCAATGTTATGGGCACATCGGGAAGGATACCTAAAGGTCGAATGGTTCCTTTATCACAGCCTGTCAGATTTCTCATCTCAGGAAAAATCGATTGCGAACCAAGCGCTTTCCAAGCAGTAGAGGAAAGGATACTCACAGAGGCCCGCTCATCTATGATGGTACCAACCATGACCATTCTATATATTTGAACGATAATTCGAAATGGTATGCTTGCTGGTAGGTCGGGTCTGCCTAGTTGATTCCAGTCGAAGGAGACAACTAGGTTGCTTAGAGGTGGGACCGAATAGACGGTCGGGTATGGCTCTGACGAACTTCCTTCCTGCGGTAAAGGAACGGGTAGATTTCCCCCATGTTCGTCGGAGTCTGTGTTTATGAAGAGAATTTAGACGGTGTCATCCTTGTTCTCTTCAGTGACTGTATCATCTGAAGAAAAAACCTCTAAAGGCAAGACCGGGTCAACTGCCACCTCGACCTTTTGACTTTCGTCTAGTATGGATCTAGATGGTTTATCTTCAATGATAGGCGCTTCAGCCGACCACCTGAGCGGGCCAGCTGGATTCTCAACTAGTGACGGACTCGGCAAGAGTTTTTTATATCCAGGAGGGAGTCGTAACGGTGAAACCGGATGATCATCCAAAACTATTTTAGCTTCGTCTAAGAAGGGACAATGGTGGACGGCGTGATTGCCTTCGCACAGTTTACAAGGAAATCTAGCTTTCCCTTTTTGTCCTGGGGCTTCACTTTCACTAGTTAACGGTGTGCTTTCAACATGATCACCAGAGGTTGACAACACCGGGTTGTGCAAACGAGGAGACCAGTCCCTTAGTATCTAGGGGATGCAAGGACAATCTTTGTGAAAGTGGTCTCCTTTGCAAATGACACAAGGCGATTTAGGCCTCGTCGGTGCAGTGTGTGGATTTTCGTTAGACGACACTCGTTTTCCCCCATTCGCCTTAGGCTCCTTCTTCTTCTTCTCTTTCTTCTTCTTTTCCTTCTTCTCCTTAGGAACATGGCTTTTAGCTTTACCAATTCCGTCAAGCGAAGAGGAAGGAGGAGAGGAAGAATTAGAGGAAGTAGAAGGCTGGTGGGCAACTCTGGACTTGTCTAATTGCTGATTCGATTGTTAAGGAATGGTGGTGTTCTGAACGACATTGGTTGAGAAGAGCCATACTGGCAAGCCAATTGTCAGTCCTGGAAGCGACAATGTGGCCATATGGGGCGCACCAACATCTCCCAAGAGGAGAAGGAACTAGGATTTCCACCAAGGGGAATTCCTTGGTTGGTAGGCTCCATTTTCTCAACCCAAGATCAACGTAGGAAAAGGGTATGAATATTCCGTTTAAAATAAATTTTAACACGCTTTGACACAACTTGTTTTTTCAGTTTTTAAGAGTCGAGAAAAAACAAAAGATGACTCTAGTCTCCTTCGATTTTTAATGAGCCTGAAGTGACAAGTGCTCGGATGGACCTTTTCCGTTAAGGAGTCTGAAAAGGAACGAAAGGGACTGCTTTAGAGGTCTAGGTAGAGGGAGTACCAAACCAATCGCAAAACTGCAGAATAATTTTTATGGTACGGCAGTCAATCTTCCAGAATGCTATGTTCGGTGCATTGCGATCAGTAGGGCAGCTGACATGTCTTCCTATGGATAAAGGATTTAAGCCTATAGGGGTCTCCCAATATATACTCGATGGTACATGGGAGCACAAGTCCGTACTAGCACTTATCGTCTCAAAGTGGAGGAATCACCCAATCATCAGTGAGGACAACAGTTACCAAGCTTTACGACGCCGGAATACGTCTCTAGACTAGACCTCTAAATGTTGTGCGTTAAGTTCCAAAGCGTTGTTAGGTTCATTGAATTTATTTTAAGTTGATCTTTCTTATGAAGTTTGCCTTTTGGGTTCACCACGAGATGTATATGTAATTCCTAAAATGCAATCTAAAGATGATAAACAAACTTTTATCTCTTTTCAGCAATGAAAATCCTAGCTACTAGGGGAAAAGAAAGACACAATCTTTTCGCAAAGAGCAAAGAGCACACTGTAAATGCACTTTTCCTAAATCAAGCCAAACAGACTGTCAATATGCAAATGCACATGCATGTATTTTTTTTTCACTTTCTTAATATTGATGCCTAAAAAGAAAGTTGATGTACAAATCTGAATTTGCTTTCAAGCAACAAACATAAACAAGCTTCTTTTCGAAATCAAAAGGTAGAGATGATTACGACACTTTATGATTTTGAAATAAATACTCGTTTCGACACTAGAAAGTCACAAATTCAAACCAAAGGCAAAAGTAAAAGCATAATCGACTATCAACAGCAAATAAACTTTATCCTATGATCGAAATCGACACTTGCGACAGATCTAAATCAAAGGACGACGATACGACTATTCTACTTTTGCAATGGAAAAATGTAAACGACTCAACAAACACATAAAAACATCTACAATTCTTTTGTACAACTAAGTCGGAATATCAGTAAGGAAAAGGGGTTTGAAACAGTCAAATACTGATCACAGGCTGCAAAAATCAGAGACAAAACTGGAAAGAATGAAGCAAAGAACTTCAGCTGCACAAGGCTAGGCTGATCAGCGCACTTGTTACATAGAGAAAGTGCATTGTAGCGCAGGTATCCCTCTCGGGAAGTGCGTTGAAATGCAGAACCTCTTCACAGAGCCTGCGTTGGGGCAGAAACGAGAATTTTATCCGGGTTCTGGGTCACGGTTTGCAGTTTAATATTTGGTTTTTTGCCAAGTAAAAGCAATTAGTAATGCACAATCAGAGGTAGATCTAAGGGGGGGTCTAAGAGCTATCACAAGGGTAATCAGTTAGTTTATGAATCAGATGTTCAAATCATAAATAGATCCAGTGAATGGATTGAAGCAGCAGATGTCTACTTTGCATTTGTTAATGGCAAATGCAGTTCGATTGCTACTTCTAAGTTTATGAAACAAACAACAAGAGAAATACAAACAAACTGACTAGACACGATCCCCAGTGGAGTCGCCATTTTTTTATTGGGAAAAGTGTTTATTTAGAACTACTCTATCCCACTAAGGTGTGACAGCTACCTTAGAAACAAACAGAGAAAACTACTTTTGTATTCTTCTTTATGAACTATAAAAAAAGAGGAATAGGATGAACCAACCTATGTCTTGCGCTAGTCCATCGATCCAATCTCTCTCCTCTTTGACAGTTTCCAGCTACCTGCTCACCAAGTACCTGTAAGATCACAGAAGAAGGAAACTATACAAAAACATGGGTTTATATTCATAAATAACTTAGGATCATATTTAAGTTAACCATACAAATGTAACAAGCATCAATGAAACACAAGCATGGAGAAAAAACTCAAATATTTTTATTGATATTCAAGAAGATCCAGGAGGAGTTACAACGGTGATTCCTGACCCAGCATCAAACTCCCAGCAAAGAAGTCCCTTCTTCACCCACAACAAAGCATAGATCACCCAATTCTTTGATATGTATCTCAAAACCAACAGCAATTCCTTACAATGTGCAAAATTCCAGCCTCTCGATCTCTGGGATGAGGGATCCATATATAGATGTATGCAAGGAGGATGAGTCAGCTCATGATTTGATTAGTGGCTTCTCTTTGTCAGTTCTTGCTTCCACTTGGAGACTGAAAGCTTCTTACTCATCCTTGGTCGAATTCAGTGAGGCAAGTGTCATTGGAGAAGATTCTGGAAGCTTCCATTGTCTCTCCACCTCGTGGAATGACACTGCCACTTGTCATTTCCTGCTCAACGCACCCTATTAGTGCATTTAGGTGCATTTCAATGCACCTAGCTAGTGGACTTAGGTGCTATGCAACGCACTTGGCTAGTGGAGCAGCTAAAATGATCTTGTTTTGACTTATTCTGAGCAGTTTCTGGTGGAGAACTTCTGGGAGAAGTTGTAATTTGTTGACCTTGTTCCTTTAGGAGTTAGAACAACACTTTTAGGGACTTAGGAGCCCTTGGTTTATGGAAATTTCATGCTTGGAGCTGTAAGGCACAAAAATGTCTATAACAGAACACACAAGGAAAGATGCATCACAAACTGGAAGGCAGGCGAACCAACAATCCAAACTGATGGTTAAACCAGAAACACATATCAGTAAGATTCATTCATACATATAAAGAAAGATTCTATACATATATATGTAAGAAAATAGATACATATATCATTCGAGTAACCAAGTTAACTAAAATACAATAACAACATATGCATGAAACATGTTGGCTCTGTTATATTAAGAAGTGAAACTTCCAATCGTATATTACAACCATGACCAACCACTAGTCCCGATAATGGAACATTACAGTCACTGCCACCTACTCCTAGAAAGAAATGTACTAGATTTGCACTGTGGAGAAGCCAAGGCTCATTACAATACTCTCCAAGATTTCTCTAAGAAACTCCTATCGGAAGCTTGGCTCCCAAAAATCCTCTACAATGAGTTATGAGGTACTATAAATAGCAAAGGGTGGGGTCACCTTTGACATTCCCCTTTGTGACTATTCACCTACCCTCATGGCTCTTCAACTACTCTATGACTGTTACATTCAACTATCGACACTTAGAATTGCACTTTACAAGATATTACATACAATCTTCACATGTACCCATGTGAGACAAAATAGGCTTGAGCAAGCCATGCAAGACATTACTAAGACTCAGAAAACTGTGACAATACCAACTCTTCAACATCCTTATGATGGTTGACCATGGTGAACTGATGCCAAACTTGGTAGTTCGCGAAGGTGTCTGTGTACTCTGTGGTGACATCTTTCATGAAACATGTTGGTTCCTCTATCCAACTCATTTTATAGCATGTGCATCATCGTCTTGAGTGTTTCTGAACGAACGACATACTGATGCAGAGTGTCTGTGCTGATCGCCAAGTCTGCACTGGTGGCTATCTGCATCAACTTGTCAAAGTACGTGTCCGGCGCCAGTCGGACTTGATTCTTCGTCTTTGCCTCGGTGAGTGTCCCAATAGATGGGATTCCATGCACATGCACAACAACATCCATTATGAACACCCATGCATGGGAAGCCTAAAAACTGGTGATGAGCTCCAAGAGTTCCTCATAGTTCCAGATCTGACTCCAGATGCGTGCCTTCAACTTTAACCCCTCGGGCTTCATCAACTTGGGAAAGTGTAATGGGGCTCCCTTGTATCTCATTGTCCATGTTTGCATGTGGTCGACAATAGTATGTAGATTTGAAAAGATACGTGCTCTCCCAGCACAACACTACTACAAATTGTTGAGATGGATAAATACCTTGTGCACAGTACAAAATATCGAATAAAACATCCGCATGAATGTCTAAAGGGATGATACTTCATCCAGTATCGCCTTCTTCAACTCTACTCTGGTGGATATTGTAACCTATTCTCCTCCTTGCTTGGTTTTTTGTAACTCCTTAGCCATTCGCTAGTTCTCTACTATAAAGAAGCGAACACTCGAGTTGGTGGCTTCGACATATGATCTGGTAGCATCGAGCAATGTTGCTACATGTTTGCACATAAGATGCGATCACTCATTCCTCAAACTGCATAGGAGATGTGTGGACATCTGGGGTAGACACTGTATGCGAATGCACAACTCTATGTTGTGACTTTTCGAATGATATGATGTGCATCTCTACTTTCAAAGTGTCTCCAAGGATCTCAGTATCTCCTTGTTCACCTAGGACTTGCTCGGATTTCGGATCTGGTGAAGCCGGTGGGTCGACCTCTTGGTTTTAAGGCATCAGGGCAATGTCTTGTTCTAACTCTGGCTGCTCCATCTCCATATCCATCTGCTCAAGTATCTGTTCAATCTCTTGAACGAAGTCTTTCTCCTGTGACTTCTCACCCTGTCTGCTTTGTGCCAGCTGATCAGATGAGTCTACCACTTGTATGGGTGCAGTTTAATCAATCTATGCATGATCCACCTGCTGCTGCGTCTCTCCCTACTGCGCTTCCTTCTCTTGTCTGCACAACTCTTGTTCTTCTCAGAGTTTTTGCTTCAACTCTTGCAACTCCTTCGCTGTTACCTCCATCCTCTATTTATCTCTCTCACTTTGAGTGTTCCCCTTGTTGCGTTGTTGCCTATTCTCCTCTATCTCCAAAGTTTCTTTCTCTACAAGTGGGTTTTCTTTGAAATTTCATCTTTGTTATGTCTCTGCACTGTCAACAACCTTTCTCTTGCCTTTGTCACTCACAGGTATGTTACCCTCTGTTTTTACTCTCCTAGATGCTGTTGCGCTAATGATTCCACAGCGATGTCGACTGGTTCATTGGGTCTATAGAAGTTGTGATAATATTTGCATGGGTCTTCCTCAGCCTAATGACATGCCCTGTGGATCTAAGAAAATTGCACTCTCGCACAGTGATCCTTTACAAAAAAATGTGGGTTGTATGGATTGAAGCTTTTGGTGCCGAAATAAATCTTTTGAACTCTTTTGTCTTGGCATCAGCATGCTTGAGATTCTGTATCTCATAAAACCCAATCCACAACAGAAGAGTGGGCCAGGGTGCCTTCTTCTTCCAATGCAGTCTAGTTGACAGTCCTATCGAGATGTCGCATGAAACTTCTTACATGATGATCTTGTCCATGGAAAACTTTGGTAAAACATGTTGAGGCTTCTTCGCGTTGTCATCTATATGAAGGTGCCGAAAGGTGAGGCATACCAATCCACTATGTCAATCAGTGCCTCCTTCAAGGTGGATCCTTCTCAAATATCATCTTGTACAAAGGCCTAAAAAAATGATTTGACAACTGGGTGATGACTACGCAGAAGCTGCATTTGGAAAATAGTTTGCAATAAGTATGTACAGAGGTTTCCCCTAATGTCCATACCCACTTCAAGCTTGGGAACTTCTAACAGGCATAGATTGCATCCAAGATGTATGTAGACATTTACATTTCTACTTGATGACCTTTGGGCGACTTTCGGGCTCTTGTCACCTCTTCCTCCAACTTGTGAGCTAGCATGTCAAACTAGTTGCACGTTTTTCCTTCACTGGCCAGTTCCTCCAGCATGATCACCCAACTTTGTAGGAAGGTCTCCATGCTCTCTTCGTCGTACAAGTGGCATGCAAAGATGACCAAGTACTGATATGCCTTCTACAGTATCTTCGTCTTGTAAACTTGGTTGGGTGTCATCCTTAACTTGGTTAGCTCCTTCACCCAGCTCTTCAAGATATCCCTAGAGTTTGCATTGCTCCTAGGTATGTTGAAGGGTGTTTCCATTATGATCGTTAGCTTCGGTAAGTGGTACATCTGTTGACAGTCCTGCAGCCTGAAGGTAGCAATCTCTATCCCACTGAAACTGCTTAACACCGTTGTCTCGAGATCACTGTGCGAGATGATCCAATGTATCATGTTCACGCATGGAAACGCGAGATACCTACATGAAATCCGGTACAAGCCAGACTTGTGAATGTTCACATAGGCCCCGCAGTCTTCAAGATCTTCCTCAAATGTGGCTGAGAATGTATCATTGGTATCCTACCATTTCAGCTTGATGTCTTTGTCTACGAGCGGCTTGGTGTCTTTGTAAATCGACAAACTCATAGACATTTTCTCAACTACATCTCTAGTTGTGATTCCGTCAGTGTCCTTTGACCCTGCTCTCTTGGAGGTCATTCAAAAGGCCGGCAAGGTTGTCGGCAGGGTAGTTGACTTCTAGAATTGTTCAATGTGCAATCCAGCCTGACCTTCTAGGTGTTGAAATTGGTAATGCACAATTTCAGTCAGCAATGCATGCAAGCGCAAGGACTACATTGCGCAATTTTGGGCCAGTAGAGCACTACCTCTTTGAATTGTGCAAAGTAAGCCTAGAGGATAGTGTCTGGCCAGATTTGTGCATTTTGTGGGAGGAAGGTAAAGCCTCCCCTCTCAAAAATGAGTAATGTTGTCCGAGCAAGGCAAGGCCTAAGCCAAGGTTTCCCAGACCCACCGACGAGTGACTGAGAAAGTATGAAGATTTGAATGCATGGCGAAAATGAGTGTAGGCAAGAGTGAATGATCATGCACAAAAATAGGGAATTCAAGATTCGTAAAATGAGAAAACATGCATGTGTGTGAAATGGTTTGCTGAATCAATGACAGTTAGTGCAAAACAGTGTCATGTGTACAACAACAGTGAGATGTAAAAGAAAACTAAAATGGTGCTTATACAGGCTAACATGCATGCAAACGACGATAAGTGTTCACAAAAATCAAGCAGACAACACTCACACAAGCCAAAACACAAAAAACAACTAAAATGATGCAAAATACAAGTAAAGAGGACTTACCCGGAAATAGCTGAGATGGATGTGCCAAAGACTTCTAAATGTGTTGTGGGATGTCAGAGCTCGAAGATCGATGTGAAGAATGAGCTCTAAAGCATCAAATAAATAAGTTTGAGGCTCATGACGCATATGCCAAAAATCTACGAAAAAAAGACACTTGGAGGGAAGTTTCTAAAACGATCTTTGCATGTAACCTCCATCTCCTAAAAATATATCCCTAAAATCTAGGGATGCATGTTTCTTTTTTCTATTTCAGGAAAAGCAACCCATGCACACGAATCTAGTTTGCTAGGTCCTGGGTGGATCCAGTTAACCTGAAGGCACATGCAACAACCTGCAAGACTAGGAGAGGGATTTGTGTAATTTTTGGGCTGAGCTGGGTTGGTTGTCCCTAAGGGATTGCGTAATTTTTGGTATCAGCAGGTGACTGCTTCCCAAAATTGTGAAATTTCTAGGTTGAGCTGCAGTGCCGGGCTAGATTGCGCAGTTTTCTCAAATAATCATGTTTGACTGTTCTATGCAATTTTAGAGCTCAGTAGACTGCCCAGCAGATTTGTGCAATTTATGGAGGGAAGGCTGGTTAACCTCCAAAATTGTGCAATTTTCTGAGGGAGTTGCTCAGTCAGCAACTAGCTTAAGTCCATAATGGCAGCCTGTGAAGGGAATGAAGCAAAATGACATGCACAGGCTGGAAAGCCATTAAAAAAAAATGAATCTTATGTACTTAATAGTGCAAGACATGCTGCTAAGGACTATTGGTAGGGAGGCTCCAAAACGAAACTTATGAAAAATTTTGGATGGTGGTTGTAGCCGCTACAACACTTGGTGACACACTGGTAAAACTATAGATCTCTGAATGGACCTTGTTCATGGAAAGCAAGTCTAACACCTCTGGAAGTATTTTTTAGTTCTATGTTCATCTTGGTTCCCACACTTGTTTTATTGTAAGATGTAGCATCTGCCATGTTCTTAATCGGTCGACACACATTCCAAGCCAAGCCAACATAGTTGTTTCGATTTGGATGAGGGGTATATTGGTGCGCAAGCCATATGGTCATCACAGTTTCAGTTTCATATCCGATATTGCCCCGCTGCCAGCAGGCCTATACAGTATCCCAGTGGAGTCACGCAGGAACACAAGCATCGCTCCACTACCAGCGAGCCTGGTCAGTACCCCGGCAGAGTTACTTGCATCACCTCTTTGTGCAAGAATCCTTTCTCTTCTTTCGCCTTATTCATTTTTTATTTTTTCGAAATTTTTCACGTTTTCATTCTTTTTATTTTTTATTTTTTATTTTTCGTAACTGTGCATAACACGTATTCGTTTGAGAGGCAGAAGAGGGATCCCGACTTATTGAGAGTAGAATAGGTCTTTTGATGCAGGAGCATTCAGCCCAAGGAAAATCATTGTAAATAGTAGACATAAGGGGTCATGCATTTTAGGTAAAATAGTTTCTAAGTCTCAAGTTAATTTAATATTTAGGCTTTTTAGTGTGATTTTAATAGATAATGGAAGAATATGTAAATGCTCTCAAAATAAATGAAGACATGAGTGGTAGGAGTCAAATCCAACTCTCTAGGAGCAAGAGAGAGCTTTTATGAATCAATTAGAATAGATATGGACCATTGAGCTGATAAGGACACTTTTCTACTTTAAAACAGAGAAAAGATGGAATAAAGTCTCAAGGAGGCTTATATGCCATGTATGCATGCATGTAGAGCTTTAGGATTTTGTAAGAGGATTGATCAGACCTTCAATGATCCGATCCAATGTTTCCATATATATATATATATGTGTGTGTGTGTATGTAAGCCTATGGGCAGAGGAGGAGGCCACAAATAGTAGAAATCAAGCATGTGTGTGTGAGAAAGACCGAGGAGTCTCAATGTAACCAGTGTTTTACATTAATACATATATAGAGTTATTTATGGATGTCCCAAAGGAATGTGAATTGAGTATTTTAAGTATTGTTTTATGAACTCGTAGGTTCTGTTACATGAAGTGTTCAGGTAGAGTTCTGCGGAACACGCAGAGGAGACATGGAGGACTGTTTGAGCAAAACAACGAAGTGAAATTGGGCGACATAGAACCCAAGTGGAAAGCAGAGGTGTAGAATGATTAGAAGAATCAAAAAGGGGTATTTGAATCCAATTAAGGAAGGCGGAGTTGTAAATAACAAGCTGAGGAAGAGAAGCACGATTCATAGGAATCACAATGGATTTCTAATCCAAGTAAAGAATAAGTAGAGGAAGAGTTGCACAGTTCAGTGGAATCGAGAAGGATCATCAAATCAAATTGGAGATCAGAGTGGTGCAGAAGAAGTGGTGAAGGATCTGAACCTTCAGAAGAACCAAATCACCTAAAAATTTAAGAAACAACGTAACTTTCTAAGTAAAAGAAATTTCCAAGAAGTGAAGGGTGAAGCTCAGCAGCTATTGGATCAGTTAGATCAATGTCTGAGATTGTGTTGCATCGGCAGAGAACCTTTGTAAGTTATCGGAATGTGTCTTGGTGATTTACACAGAACAAATAGTGATTAATTGTTGCCCATTGGATCATGGCCAGATCAACAGTCACTATTAAATCGCATGTCGGTGATCGGAGGCGACAACGGTCAGCATTTATAAATATTGTGATATCGCCGATAACGATATATCGGCGATCAGGAGTCGGAGCTTGGGATATCGTACAACGATAAGGACACGGACTTGATGGAGGTTATAGTAGTGCATTTGTAATATTTGAAATCTGTAAGGAGTAGATTTCCTTTGTATTCACATATGTTTAATATTTCAATAGTTTATATGGCTCGACCCTTTTTAATGCGAAAGCATGTTTAGCCGATCTGATAGTCATATCGGAGTCAGAGGAGGGGTGATAGCATATATATGTATAACCATGTTGAACATGCGATGGCCGATTGCAATGAGGTATAGCCTCGGAACCCGTGCCAAAGCTGTATGGTAGGCGCGAAAAGGTAAGAAGTGCAGGCTTTTCCTTTGTAATTGGAATTAAGAGGAAAGTAGCACCGATAGTGGTTTATGTGCTTTATATATATATATGATCCCATGTTATAAGGGGAAGGACATATATATATGCGTGGATGAAAGGTTCCGAAGTGTTTTGAGTCCCGATAGAGGGTTACAGCGAGGTGATTGAAGTTCTGATTCAAGGAATTTATAAGAGGGCCACTTGACCATTTATGGTTTGTAGATTTAACTCATTCGTTGAGTTAAATATCCTGGGACAGGTATAGATGCATCATTGTGTTGAATGCATATTGTGGGAATATGTGCGGATGGGTTTTGACCTGCACCATTAGTGGTATCAGAGCAGATTTGTAATCTGTAAGAGGGAACTTTGAAGTTATTGGAAGACTGTAGCAGTTCTAGTAGTGGACTTAGAAACCAACCAGAGGACAAGCCATTCAAAGTGCAAAAGAATGGGAGAGCAAGATCATGCATAGATCTCGGAGGTAAGACAATTTTTTTTTATCACAAAGTTTAATTGAAGATTGTTGTTGCAGATAAAGCATCTCAGCGGAGGACAACAAGAAGAGTTGTGAGAAGAACCAGATGTGTTCTTGAAGACAGAGTAAGGAGAATAATCTAAAAGAGAAGTGGCAGTGAACCTGAAGAATCCAACAATAGATTGGATAGAGAGGACAACTGAAGTGTTCTCAAGAGGAAGTGAGAGATTGTAGAAGCCTAGAAGGAGCAAAGGTGTTGCTCAAGGGGAGGTTCCCAACAGAGGACCTGTGCTTACCAAAATACTAAGTGAGGAGAGATTAGTGAGGTAAGATTGCAGCCAAGAGGACTAGCTATTGTAGAGGCTTGTTGCAAAGGAGGTCATGAAGAAAGAAGAGAAGAAGATGACTATTGATAGTCATAGTAGAGGTTTAGAGAGAAGGCACAATAGAAGATATGAGAAGAAGGATGCCAATGAAAATGGCAAGAATAATAGTCAAGAAGAAATTGACAAAGAGGTTGTTGAATTAAAAGAAAAACTCAATGCATTAAGGAGAATGCTTGAGGAAATCCAGAGACTAGGTTGGGACTTGAGGAAGAAGCCAATAGAATGGAATGAGATGCAGAGAAGGCTATAGAAAAAGCAGGTGAAGTGGCTGATGGGAAAACTCAAGGAAGCTGAGTTGGAATTGGAAATGGAAGAGTCCATTTGTAAACCAGAACAAGGAGAAATTATGGGAGAAAGTGAAGATGAAGAATTGAAGATTGAAACTTCAAGTGAGGCCAAAGGGTCTAATGATTTTAAAACTAACAATTTTTGTATGTTTGCAGGTGAAACAGGTGAAGGACAATTTGCTGATATTGTCATGAAGGAGAAGGAAGACAAGCAGAATCTAAATTATGTTTTGAAAGAAGATGAGATAGATAGATCTCATATACAGCTGGAGAAAGATATCAAGCAACAAAGTGAAGGGCTTGAATAAATTGAAGAAGAGAATATCAAGGATTTTCTTAATCATATGAATGATTTAGAACAACAAGAAGATGTGATAGCTGAAACATCAAGTGAGACCATTGGGTATTATATTTTTAAAACTGATAGTTTGTGTATGATGGTTAATATTGCAGGAAAAAGTAACCATTTGAAGATATCTTCAGAAGAGAAGATAAATAGCAAGAAACTATGTTAGTTAAAAACATGGTAAGGGATCATCAGTTCACCGTGATGATTGGTACAATAAAACTAGCCATGGAAGTTGTTGAGGAAGAAGGACATCTACTGAAAGATGTTAAGAAAGAGGAAGTCTATGGGAAAGACTTAACAAAGGGGGAAAGAACACTAACAAAAGAGTGTTTTGTAGAGGATGAGAAATCTTTAGAATCTTTCAGAAGTATGGAGAAGTATCTTTTAGAAGATAAAAACTCTGAAATAAAGGAGGATGAAGAATGTAGCTTAAATGAGAGAAACAATGATTTATTGTAGCAGAGGGAACTTAACAATGCATGGATGTGTGAAGATGTGAGAACACAGGAACAAGTTCTTGTGGAAGAAGGAGATGAAGTTCAGTCGGAAAAGTTGATATGTGAAACAACAGTTGAGCCTGTTGAACCTTATGATTCCCAAACTAGTAATTTGTGTGGAAATGTAGGAAACATAAGTGATGATGAAATAATGGAAAAGTGTCACAGAGAAATTGCATCGCTGGAATATTTGCTGGAGAATTTAGAGTATGACAGTATGATTGCAGAAAAAGAAGTTCACTATGGTGGACAAGAACAAGAAGACATCATTAGGACAAATGGTTTGGAAGAGAGACTAATAGACAATCTCATAAATTCTTTTGAAAATTTAGATCAGCATATTGATGTGTTGACATATGAGGAACAGAAAACATAGCAGCAAGCTAAATTGTTGCCAGAGAAAGATAAGGCAAAACGGCCTTGTGATTTTGATTTTAACAAGTGTTTTGAGTGTGTAGGTTTTGTTGCAAATGCTGAAGAATATTTTTCATAGCTAAGCCAAATAAAGGTGAAAGAAGAGAATTCTATGGAAGAAATCAATCCATGGAATGGAGGAATTAATTTGCTGGAGAAAGTGCTCAATAGTCATGATTTAATCATGAAAGAGGGTAAGGATGATAGGGAGGTAGAAAAAATGGTATCAAGCCAAGCAGGAGTCAGCATAGGAGTTAGCATAGTGAGCAAGGAAAACGTGGAGGCAAAGTATACAACAATTTCTACAACGGAACAAGCAAAGTCAGCATAGAAGACAGCGACAGTAACTTGGAACAAAGAAATATAAGCAGAAAATGGACTAGTCCAAAGATGAACTGGAGACAGAGATTGAAGAAATGTGGGAGCTGATGGTGAAGCCGTTCAAATGGAGGAAAATGATAGCAGCAACAAACAAGATCAATTAGAACTTGAACCTAATTGACAAGAAGAAGAGGACATCGGACATACAGCAACAATAAAGGAACAAAGGAGATGGAAAATTACAGAACAAAGTGTGGGATCCAAGAAGACCATATCAAAAGACACATGATCAGGATATCATGAATACTTTCCACTTTGGGAGTTTGATGCAGGAGCATTCAGCCCAAGGAAAATCATTGTAAATAGTAGACACAAGGGGTCATGCATTTTAGGGAAAATAGTTCCTAAGTATCAAGTAAATTTAATATTTAGGATTTTTAGTGAGATTTTATTAGAAATGGGAGAATATGCAAATGCTATAAAAATAAATGAAGACATGAGTGGTAGGAGTCAAATCCAACTCTCTAGGAGCAAGAGAGAGCTTTTAGGAATCAATTAGAATAGATATGGACCATTGAGCTGATAAGGACACTTTTCTACTTTAAAACAGAGAAAAGATGGAATAAAGTCTCAAGGAGGCTTATCTACAATGTATGCATGCATGTACAGCTTTAGGCCTTTGTAAGAGGATTGATCGAACCTTCAACGATCCGATCCAATTTTTCCATATATATATGTATGTAAGCCTAGAGGCAAAGGAGGAGGCCAAAAATAGTAGAAATCAGGCCTGTGTGTGTGAGAAAGACTGAGGAGTCTCAATGTAACCTGTGTTTTACTTTAATACATATATAAAGTTATTTCTGAATGTCCCAAAGGAATGTGAATTGTGTGTTTTAAGTATTGTTTTATGAAATCATAGGTTCTGTTTCTTGAATTGTTCAGGCAGCGTTCTGCGGAACACGCAGAGGAGACATGGAGGACTGTTCCAGTAGAAAAATGAAGTGAAATTTGGCGACATAGAACCTAAGTGGAAAGCAGAGGCATAGAATGATTCAAAAGAATCAAAAAGGGGTCTTTGAATCCAATTAAGGAAGGCAAAGTTCTGAAGAACAAGCCGAGGAAGAGAAGAACGATTCATAGGAATCACAATGGATTTCCAATCAAAGTGAAGAATAAGCAGAGGAAGAGTTGCACGGTTCAGCGGAATCGAGAAGGATCATCAAATCCAATTGGAGATCAGAGTGGTGTAGAAAAAGTGGTGAAGGATCTGAACCTTTAGAAGAACCAAATCACCGGAAAATTGAAGAAACAACACAACTTTCTAAGTAAAAGAAATTGTCGAGAAGTGAAGGGTGATGCTCAGCAGCGATTGGATCAGTTAGATCAACGGCTAAGATCGTGTCGCATCGGTGGAGAACCTTTGTAAGTTATCGGAATGTGTCTTAGTGATTTTCACAGAACAAATGGTGATTAATCGCTGACCATTGGATCATGGCTAGATCAACAGTCGCAATTAAATCGCATGTTGGCGATCAGAGGTGCCAAGGGTCAGTGTTAATAAATATTGCGATATCGCCGATAGTGATATATCAGTGATCGGGAATGGGGGCTTGGGATATCAGAGAGCGGTAAGGACACGGACCCGATGGAGGTTATAGTGGTGCATTTATAATATTTGAAATACGTAAGGAGTGGATTTCCTTTGTATTCCCATATGTTTAATATTTCGATAGTTTATATGGCGCAACCCTTTTTAATGCAAAAGCATGTTTAGCCGATCCGATAGTCATATCGAAGTGGGAGGAGGGGTGATAGCATATATATGTATAACCATGTTGAACATGCAATGGCTGAGTGCGATGATTATAGCCTTAGAACCCATGCCAAAGCTGTGTGGTAGGCACTAAAAGGTAAGAAGTGCAGTCTTTTCATTTGTAATTGGAATTATGAGGAAAATAGTGTCGATAGTGGTTTATGTGCTTTATATATATATGGTCCCATGTTATAAGGGGAAGGACATATACATACATATATATACATATATATATATATATATATATATATATATATATATATATATATATATATATATATATATATATATATATATATATATATATATATATATATATATATATATATACATATATATATATATAGATATATATATATATATATATATATATATATATATGCATGGATGAAAGGTTCCGAAGGGTTTTGAGTCCTGATAGAGGGTTACAGCAGGGTGATTGAAGTTCCGATTCAAGGAACTTATAAGAGGGCCAGTTGACCATTTATGGTTTGTAGATTTAACTCCTTCATTGAGTTAAATATCCTGGGACAGGTATAGATGCATCATTGTGTTGAATGCAGAACGTGGGAATATGTGTGGGTGGGTTTTGACCTGCACCATTTTTCCTTCAGAGAAGTAGTTTATATATAGATGTGATGTGCTTGTTAAGTTTTTACCCCTCACCTTACTCTACTTGACTAAGCTGACAAGGATTAACCCAAAACACAACCGGCTAGAGTAGGTGATACTAGTTAGCATGCAAGCATTGTGTTTTCACCAAGCTTCACTTTGAACAACACATATTTTCCATTGATGTATCACAGACTGAAGACAATAAGTTCTCCATACAGAGGCAAGACGATAGATAACCAATTATTGATAACTGCACAAGTCATCTTGTACTTTACCCAGCTTATTTCAAGAGTTGCACACAGTTTAATGCAAAACTATCATATGAACGTAAACAAGAAAACAAACAACAAAATGAAGAAAAAGTAGAAATAGATGCGTAAGAAAAGCGAGGAAGAAAACAAGTAGGAAAGCAAGTAAATGAAAAAAGTAAGAAGAAAACCGGCATGTAAGCAAACACCACTCCTACTCCTAAGCTAACGGTGCATGGGTCTACTCATGTTAAGTGATACTTCCAATGCAGCCACTGATGCATTGGTTGACCCATGCTGGTAAAGGCATGGTTCGCGACCAACACAACTGTGCAAACCACCAAACATGAAATATATAACAATGAAGACAAACACACTCCGAACTTAAAAGAGTCCACAAAACATAAGTGAGTGAAATCGCATGACATGCAATCCATGCACTTACCATGATGTTGTGCGACACTGCGTGCAATTGTTAAACATACACATACTCTTGACTGTGACATGCAAGCAAACGAAAGAGACAAAGAAAACTTGTGTTGTGCACGTGTGCTTGCTATGTAAGATTCCTCCAACGCATTAGCGATGGGATCATGTAGTTTGAGTGGAGGAAGCATAATTCGTGTGTGAGATTGATCTTCAATGCATATAGATGAGTGATGAGGAGCCTCGAGTGTTTCAAAAATTTCCTGGTTGGAAGTGAAACCAACCTCAGGACAACGAGGACCTGACATAATCATCAACTCAGGCTGAAGTGCATTGATAGTCTGTGGGGTTTCGACTTCATCAACAGATAGATCATCATAAACATGTGGCTTTGAAAAATCAACTACGATAGAATTATCATCATGATTGAATAGAGGGGTAAATAGATAACGACAACTACAATCAACAAAATCAATGATTTCATTGGTATCCTCATGATCTGATGAATAAAACAGAGGGGTAGATGAGAAGACGAAAAATTCACGCTCTGTGTTTCCATAAAAGTTAGATGAAAAATCAAGTGGATTTTCAAAGAATGATTTTTCCTCTCCGTTGTCAGATTATGGACTGACATTTGATGTGTTCTGCGAATGATCAACAATGGGTGCATCTGTAGATGGAGATACACATGCAAAATAAGGGATGGTAAAATCACCAAAGTTGTGAAGTGATGTTGGGAGGATGTGACAGTTGAACGGATGTGTGCGCATGTTCTCCGACATCACTCGGTAGTGGTGGATTTGTTTGATTAGGGGACAATGGATAGTCACTTGTGACAGTCACTGTGTCCATTTGTCATTGTGCAGCTCCATTGCTGAACTATGCTAAACGGGGCTTGAGTTTGGACTTCTTCTTGGGATTGACAGATTTGGTAAGACAATATTCAAATTTTTCCATGAGATATTAGAATTTCATCTGATTTTAGGAACTTCAAACTGCAACACATGGAACCGGTCCGAAAATTCCATAGGTGATTCTTGTAGGGTCTTTCGTTGTCTAAACAATTTTTTGTCAAGGGGTTTTGTATCAAAATGGTGGAAACTAGATTCAATGAGATAACAAAAGTTCTCAAGTGAGTGCACGCTGCCAGGTGGCAGACTCCAACACCACCGATGTGGGGATTCACAAAGTGTGTATGCAAGTAGTAGGTTGCCCTCTTCATCAGAGAAGTCATCTGCATCATCAAGAAATTCGTAGAATTCTTTTAAGTACACAGGTCAGGCTACTTTTCCTTCACCATCGTACGTGAATTTCGACAAGAGATCACCAAACTCCCTCGTGATGTCGAGAGGTTTAGCATGCGAAATCCATCACGGAGGGATGAGTTTGACAGTATCCATGATAGATGTGCAAAGATTCAAAACAAGATGAGAGGACACATCTTGTGATTTGGCCCTCCTTCTAGTGCAAAAAATGTTGACGGTGCTCGACCTGCCAACATGTCAGGGGATCTCCCTATTAAGAAGTCCCAACTAGACCTCAAATCGTTTGTTGTAGGAGTCCCAATAGTGGGTTGTACGATATCGCCTTGCCCATGGTTGCGCATAGAGGTAAGTAAGATGTCCTTGTTGGTAGAAAGGGTGTGACATGCACAGAAAGCCAAGGAAGGTGCACAAATGGTTGTAACACACGGAAAGTGGAATGAGTGCACCCCTTGGAAACCTGTGTAAACACGCAGCTTGGACAGGAACACACGAGCAACGATGCATCACAAACTGGAAGGCACGTGAACCAACAATCCAAACTAATGGTTAAACCAACAACACATCTCAGTAAGATTCATACATACATATACAGAAAGAGTCTATACATACATGCATAAGCAAACAGATACATATATCATTAGAGTAACCAAGTTAAATGAAATACAATAACAACATATGCATGAAACATGCTAGCTCTGTTATATTAAGAAGTGAAAGTTCCAATCATAGAGTACAACCATTACCAACCACTAGTCCCGATAACAGAATGTTACAGACACTGCCGCCTACTCCTCTAAAGAGATGTACTAACTCTGCATTGAGGAGAATCCAAGGCTCATTACAATACTCTCCAAGCTTTCTCTAAGAAACTCGTATCACGAGCTTGGCTACCCAAAAGCCTCTACAATGAGTTATCAGGTACTATAAATAGCAAAGGGTGGGGTGACCCTTCACATTTCCGTTTGTGAATGTTCACCTACCCTCGTGACTCTTCAACTACTATATGACTCTTACATTCAACTATCAATACTTGGACTTCCACTTTACAAGATATTAGATACAATCTATAAATGTACCCATGTGAGACAAAATAGTCTTAAGCAAGCCATGCAAGACATCACTAAGAATCATACAACTATGCGAAGACCAACTCTTTGACATCCTCATGATGGTCGATGGTGGTGAACTGATGCCAAGCTTGGTAGTTCGTGATGGTGTCCATGTACTCTGTGGTGACATCTTTAAAGAAACGAACTCTTCCCTCAATTGCATTCAGGTACACTAATTTGGCTCCTCTGTCGAGCTCGTCTGATAACATGCACATCATGATCTTGAGTGTTTCCGGACTAGCGACATAGTGATGCATAGTGTCTGTGTTGATCTCCAAGTCTGTGCTAGTGGCTATGGACATCAACTCGTCAAAGTACATGTCCAGCTCCAGTCGAGCTTGATTCTTTGTCTTTTCCTCAGTGAGTGTCCCAATAGATGGGATCGCATGCGTGTGCACAAAAACATCCATGCTTTTGAATACCCATTCATGGGAAGCTTGCAAACTGGTGATGAGCTGCAGGAGTTCCTCATAGTTATGGATCTGACTCTAGATGCGTGCCTTCAAATCTATCACCTTGGGATTCATCAACATGGGAAAGTGTAATGGGTCTCCCTTGTATCTCATTTTCCATGTTTACATGTGGTCGACAACAATATGCATATTTGACAAGATACATGCTCTCTTATCACAATGTTTCTACCAATCGTTGAGATGGAATACTACCTTGTGTATGGTACCAAAACTAGAATACAACATCCGCATGACTATCTCAAGGGACGATCCTTCATCCAGTATCACCTTCCTCAACTCTGCTCTAACAAATGATGTAACTTGTTCTCCTAATTTCTTGGCCATCTAGAACTCCTTAGCGATTTGCTCATTCTCTACTATGAAGAAGTGAACATTAGATGTAGTGGCTTTGGCATATGCTCTAGTAAGATCGATCAATGTTGTTGGATGCTTGCACACATCAAATATGACCACTCATTCCTCAAATTATGCAGGATATGTGTGGACATCTGAAGTAGACACTTTGCGCTATTGCAAAACTCTATACTACAAGTCGTCGAATGATATGTTGCACATCTCTGCTTCTGGATTGTCTCCAAGGATCTCAGTAGCTCCTTGGTCACATAGGACTTGCTCAGATTATAGATCTGGTGAAGTCAGTGGGTCTACCTCTTGGTTGTAAGGCATGAGGTTGACATCTTGTTCTACCTATGGCTACTCCATCTTTTTATCCATCTACTCAAGTACCTATTTAGTCTCTTGAGCGAACTCATACTCCCGTGACTTCTCACCCTGTCTGCTTTGTGTCAGCTGCTTAGATGAATCTACCACATGTATGGGTGCAATTTCATCAATCTGTGCATGTTGTGCCTCCTATTGTGTCTGTCCCTGCTATGCTTCCTTCACCCATCCACGTAGCCCTTGTTCTTCCCAGAGTTTCCATTTCAACTCTTGCAACTCCTTCATTGTTTCTTCCATCCTCTATTTATCTCTTTGCCTTTGCACGTTCCTCTTCTCGTTCTGTCACCTCTTCACCTCTATCTCCAAAGTTGGTTTCTCTACAAGTGGGTCTACTTTGAACTTGTAGCTTTATTTTCCCTCTGCGTTGTCAACCATCTTTCTCTTGCTTTTGTCATGTGCAAGTATGTTACCCTCTGCTGATAGTGATGTTGGTGCTCTCCTAGATGCTACTTCGCACTGCTTCGCTAACCATTCCATAGTGATGCCGACTGGTTCATTGGGCCTGGAGAAGCTGTGAGAATATCCCCATGGGTCTTCCTTAGCCTAATGACACGCCCGGTGGATCCAAGGAAATTGCACTCTCGCACGCTGATCCTTTACAAAACAATTCGAGTCGTATGGATTGAAGCTTCTAGTGCTGAAAATAAAACTTTTGAACTCTCCTCTCTCAGCATCAGCATCCTTGGGATTTCATATCTTGTGAAACCTGATCCACAATGGAAGAGTGGGCCAGGGTGCCTTCTTCTTCTGATGCATTCTAGCTAACAGTCCTGCCGATATGTGGTACGACACTTCCTGCATGATGATCTTTTCCATGGAAATCTTCGGCAAAACATGTGGAGGCTTCTCTGAGCTGTATATCCATATGAAGGTGCCAAGAGGTGAGGCATACTAATCCACTATGTCAATTAGTGCCTCCATCGTTTCCTTCGACATGCAACGTGGATCTTGCTCAAATGTCATCTTGTACACGGGGTGACAAAATGGTCTGACAACTATGTGATGACTCCACGAAAGTTGCATTTAGAAAATAGTTTGCAATAAGTATGTACAGAGGTTTCTACTGATGTCCATGCCCACTTCAAGCCTAGGAATTTCTTACAATCATAGATTGCATCCATGATGTATGCAGACATGAATATTTCTTCTTGTTGACCTTTGGGTGATTGTTGGGCTCTTGCCACCTGTTCCTTCAACCTGTGAGCCAACATGTCAGACAAGTTGCAGGCTTTGCATTCACTGGCCAGTTGGTCCAACGTGATCACCCAACTCTGTGAGAAGGTCTCTGTGCTCTCTTAGCCATACAAGTAACATGCTAAGATGACCAAGTACTAATATTCCTTTCGCAGTATCTTTTTCTTGCAAACCTAGTTGGTTGTCATCCTGAACTTGGTTCACTCCTTCACCCAGCTCTCCAAGATATCACTGGAGTTTTCACTGCTATTGTGTATGCTGAAGGTAGTTTCCATTATGATATTCAGCTTTGGCAAGTGTTACATTTGCTGATAGTCCTGTGCCATGAAGGTAGAAATCTTTATCCCAATGACACTGCTTAACATCATCATGTCGGGATCAGCATGTCAGATGATCCATTTTATCATGCTCGCGCATGTAAACACGGGATACCTTCATGCAATCTGGTACAAGTTAGACTTGTGAATGTTTACATAGACCCTGCAGTCTTCAATATCTTCCTCAAATGTGCCTGAGAATGTATCATTGATATCCTACCATTTCAACTTGATGTATTTGTCTACGAGCAGCTTGGTGTCTTCGTAAATTGGAAAATTCATAGACACTAGCTCAACTGCATCTCTAGTTGTGCTTCCAGCGGTGTCCTTTGACCCTACTCTCGTGAAGGCCATTGCACCTAAAATGCTGAGAGACGGATGAAAACCTACTATACCTGGAGACATGGCTACATGCATGGCAAGCAATCTGTTAGTTGAAAAGAAAACAAACTTAAGGACTGACATGCAACATACCCGGGAGACTGATGGAAAGTATTGCACAATTTTCACCAAGAGGCTAGGAGGCTGACTACCAGAACTTCGCAAAAGGCTGTCTAGACTGTCGGGAGGCTGGTTGATTGGTGGAATTGCATAATGTGCAATCTAGGCTAACCTACTAGGTGATGAGATTGCACAATGTGCAATTTCAATCAACAAGGCATGTAGAGTACTACCTTTGAGAATTGCGCAAAGCAAGCCTGGAGGATAGTGTCTGGCCAAATTTATGCATTTTCTGGGAGGAAAGCAGAGCCTTCCCTCTCAGAAATGTGCAATGTTGTCTGGGAAAGGCAAGGCCCAGGCCAATGTTGCTGATACCCGCCGGTGGGCGATTGAAAACATATGAAGATCTGAATGCATGGAAAAAATGAGTGTAGGCAAGTGTGAATGATAATGCATGAAAACAAAGAATGTAAGATTCAGAAAATGGGAAAACATGCATGTGTGTGAAACAGACCGCCGAATCACCAACCGTCAGTGCAAAACAGTGTCATGCATGAGACAACAGTGAGATGAAAATGAAAAATGAAATGGTGCTTGTACAAGCTAACATGCATGCGAAAGACAACAAGCGTTCGCAAAAATCAAGCAGAAAACACTCATAAAAGCCAAAACACAAAAAGCGACAAAAATGTTGCAAATGGAAAGTAAAGCAGACTTACCCAGAAATAACTGAGATGGATGTGCCAAAGACTCCTAAATGTGATGCGGAATTCCATATCTCTAATATTTATGTGAAGAATGAGATCTAAAGTGTCGAATAAATAAGTTTGAGGCTCATGACGTGCATGCCATAAATCTAGGAAAAAGAGACACTTGGAGGGAAGTTTCTAAAATGATCTTTACATGTAACCTCCAACTGCTAAAAATAGATCCATAAAATCTAGGGATTATTTTTGCATGTTTCTTTTTTCTATTTCAAGAAAATACGTCCATGCATGCAAATCAAGTTTGCTGGATCGCCGGTGGAACCGGTCAACCTAAGAGCACATGCAATATCCTGCAAGGCTGGGAGAGGGATTTGTGCAGTTTCTGGACTGAGATGGGCTAGCCGTCTTAAGAGATTGTGCAATTTTTGAGTTCAGAAGGTGATTGCTTCCCATAATTGCACAATTTCTGGGCTGAGTTGTAGTGCCAGGCAAGATTGCTCATTTTTCTCAAGGAAGCATGTCTGACTGTTCTGCGCAATTTTGGAGCTCAACAGGCTTCCCAAAATATTTGTGCAATTTATGGAGGTAAGGTTGGTTCCCTTCCATAATTGCGCAATTTTTTGAGGGATTTTCTCAACCAGCAGCTAGCTTAAGTTCGAAATGGCAACCTGTGAAGGGAGTGAAGAAAACTGACATGCACAAGCTAGAAAGTCACTAAAAAACAAATGAAGCCTATGTACTTGACAATGCAAGACATGCTTCTAAGGATGGTTGGTAGGGAGGCTCCAAAACGAAGCTAAGGATAATTTTTGGTGGGTGGTTATAGCTGCTACAACATATACTAACATTGATGGGGTATAAAATTCGAATTTCATTCCTATGTTTTCAACATTGATTTATATACTTTTCCTCTACATTTTTTTTTGGTATTTAGCTGAATCAACAATGGCGGTGGTATCATACTCGCATTACATAGGGTCAAATCCCACCGATTTCCACTAGAACAGCTAGGAGTAACCGCCCTGCCCACAAGGAAGGCCCCTCAGGGTAAGATGAGACTTGAACCCATGACGTGCACAGCGGCACGAATGACTTAGCAGACCGTTTGCTGACCCCGAAACCAAACTCCTGTGGGCACTTTTCCTCTACATTCATTACCATGCCATTATTTATATACATGGGTGTCAAAGTGGATTAATAATTAAATCAAATCTTGAATATTTTCAAAAAGAAATCTCTTGTTTCAACACTGAGTTTTCAATGACAAATTCATTATTGTCTCATGTGGAAAATCATACGGTAGTACAACTATTATCCTTGCATTATTATTTTAAATGAATGATTTATTGACCTCTTCCTTCCCATTATACTGACGCGATAATCGGTTGAACATGATCGCTATATTGATTGGAGGGTGTGGGGGTATAAAATGTAAGTATTTTTTGTCACATTTCCTGTATGTTGTGCCATTATTCATGAGCTGTTACTGCAACTCTGATTATGAATGTGGGAAACTAGCAAAGCCAATTTCAGTATTATGCAAAGTTGTGGACTTTTTGAAAACTAGAGTAAGTTGCAATAGTAGGAATGGGGGACAATTTATTATATATGAGATAAGCCACTTGGGAGCCACAGATGAGGCACACAACATTTTGAAGCACATAATATGGATCCACTATTTCTGAAGAATTCAGGGTTTTGATAGAGAAATCATGTTGGATTTCATGCTGAAATTGGATAAGGGAATGCCGATGGTAAATTTTTTATAGGTTCAAGTGAATGACGATGTTATAACTGAGGTCATAGGGTTGACGACGGAAGGAGAGAAGTTGTATGAACCACACACTTCACTAAAAAATACAACTCTGTTATTTTTAGATGACAGTGAAGAACTAGCAAAGAGGAGGAAGGGGTACAATCCCAATTCATCCTTAGAACCATGGAAGGAACTGGTAGAAATAATTCAAATATATATTACTTGTGATGGAATATTCAACATGTTTTGAGTTCACCACCTTAATTTGATGGCACATTTGAGACATGAGGTATCTCTAAACATTCCCTTCTTCTTGAAATCTATTTTGCATGAGACTTCTCTTAGAGTTGGAAAAGCTAAAGAACCTTTTGTAGTTGTAAGAAATCATGGATTAATTAAGTTGCTAAGTTATAAGGAGTTTATAGTAATCCCAACAGAGTTGGAATAATTTCATCAGGGTGAATGGATAACCTATGGATGAACAAAATAATAATGAGGAAACTCTTTTGAAAGATACCCCAGAGGACTCGCAAATATTTATTTAGATTACTATGTCTTCATAGATCTTTCTTTTGATTACCATAGTGTTTCTTCTCAATCACTATTAGAACTAATTTCACTAGTTTATCTAGACATTTCCCTGCCCCCTTTTAGGTAGAGGATCTAATTCTTCTTATAAGATTTATTATTTTCATGGTTCTCCAATTTTTTTTGAGTATGTTTATGTCATTTCATTACATTATGGTCTTCTTCATCATCACTAATTTCATCCTTTAGATATGGAGAGTTAACCAACAAATTACATACCTTTCCATAGGTAAATCGTTTGAAGCGATGCTTATCTTTGTACCTTCCATATGCATTTTTTGTTTTTCTCACAAAACATACTTCCTTTATATCTTATTCATGGTTAGAGATATGATTTGATTCATGATCTTTAGTCTTTTTCTTGCTTAAAGATTTGAATGCTACTTCTTATTTTGATGGTATCTCTTTCTCGGTCCTCATTTCGCATGCCATGAGAATCCCGTCCAATTCATCTATTTTCAACTCATCAAGTTCCTTCATTTATTTAATATAAAATACCTTGACATCAATTCTCAATGGAAGTGAAATTAAAACCTTTTATACAATCACTAAATATTTAACATGTTCACCAATTCTTGTTCCTTTGATGGTGTTGACAATTTCATCCATATAAAGGAGATATGATAAAAAAAAATTATTTGTCTTTCATTTTTTGACTCTTGAATTGTCTTACATGAGTTTGGAGCTTTTCCTTATTAATCATGTCATCAAATTCATAGACATTTTGAATTTGTCCCAAGAATATTTTGTCGATTCAAAATGCATCACTTTGACAAACACATATTCTAATAGATCACATAGGATATCATTCATGGATTTTTCAATATCTTCATTATCTTTCCTTCCATATCTGTCCACCGCTGGATTTGTTGGATATTTATAGCTAGTCATACTTTATTTCCAAATATCAAACCCTGGAGCTATTAGGTATGTTCACATCCTTATGATTCATAATGAACATTCTTGATTGGCCATGTCGGCTTCTTAGATATACCTTCTAATGGTTAGACTGTTTCTGAAGGAACATGCTCCCATACCAATTTTTGAGCACACACTTATACTAAGGGGGGGGGAGGGGGGTGGTGAATTAGTATAAAACAAGTTTTAGTTATCTAAAACTTCATGAAAAATAACAGAAAAATCACATATGAGATGTATCATCTGAATAACATGAAACAAATATTACCTAGAAACCCTTTTTGAGAGAAAATCTAAAAAATATTTTTATAATTCTTTGTAGGCACCAACGTCGTGTACAAACCAATACCTATAGGTACAATCCCTAGTGAGCACCAATCTAATCCTATGAATATTTATAAACACCATTCTACTAGATACAATAATCCTCACTACTAAAAATATTCTTAGGCATCAATCTATCAGAGATACCAATACACACTATTACAAATATTTGTAGGGACCAACCTATTGGAGACACCAATCCCCAATGTTAGGCATCAACTTAACAAGAGACACCAATTCCCTTGTTTGAGAAAAAACCCTCATTACAAGTCTTCCTTAGTGCATATAACTTCTTCAAAATATGATAACATTCAAATCACCTTCATCGAGCCTTCTAGCTACTTCTACATTCACTAGGACTACTTGCTACTTCTTTCTTCATTGAGTATGCTCACCACTTCTACCTTCATTGGGTCTAACCAAAATTTGAGCTTCCAAATGTAATTTTTAGTAACTTCCTATAAGATTGTTGTTTTTTCCATCTTGTGAAGAATGAACTTATACAACATGCCACAAATCAAATTTTTAAATATGACCATGAAATTTTTACTTGAGGAACTTTTGTATGTCTCCCTAGATTTCTAAAATCTTCATAGTTTGAAATGTCTTGAAAATCTAGTTACAGAATAAATGACATGATAATCTATTTGAAACTAATTTTACAACCATTTAAAAATCATCAGTTCAATAGGGCATATCTGCAAAATCATAGTGGGCCAAAGTATTAAATTTCCTTGATGTACTTCTATGTCTACTAAGATCTATGAAAATTTCATGGTTTGAAAAGTCCAATAAGATAAGTTATATAAAAAATTTAAGTTATCCTTTTTGAAACAAATTTCAAGATCACTCAAAATCCCTCACTTCCATAGCGGGTGTATATGAAAGTATAGTGAACCAAAGTATACATTTTTTTTTTTATCTTAGGTACTTAACATAGTTACCGATCAAATGGGAACTATTGCCTCAAAACGAGTACTCGAGCCCAAAAATCCCAAAAAAACATGAAAAACAACCCAAAAATAAAAATTATTGATTCTACATCACCATTTTTTTTCCGAGTAAATTTTCAATATTTCTTAAAAATAGCAGTAAAAAAACAATAAAAGCCATTTTTTTTGGTGCAAAAAATACCTTGAAATTGAAAAGTGTTCATTCGAGAATAATGTCTTTTTTTCCAAGGTACATTTTTAATGACGTTAAAAATAAAATATCATGACTCTGAAAAACTTTAAATGTCCAATGATTGTCAAGCATGATATTAAAGAAAAAATATCACGTTTTCGAAAACCCTTAAAATTCCAACGATTTTTAAGCATGACATTAACCTTAAAATATCACTTCTTTGAGAAACCTTAAAATTCCAACAATTTTCAAGCATGGTGCTAAGAAAAAATACTTATAACTGTTTTTAACAATAGCATTAAAGATAAAATATCACAACTTGGAAAAACATTAAATTCTTGACAATTTTTCAACCATGGAATTAAAACCAAAGGTTATGACTATCAAACAATCTTAAGTTTTCAAAATATTTCAAGCATGACATTATGGAAAAAATTTATGGCTAAAAAAACTTTAAAAATGAACTCCTAAATGAAAGAGTTATTATACTGAGAGCAATTTTTTTTAAATGCTAAATGTATAGTGATTTTAAAATCTTAACCTAAAATAAATTGATACATTGCAAAAAAAAATTAAAAATCAATTATCAAATTGAAATGCGGTGTAGATGAGCTCAACCCATTGTAACGAAAACTTAAAGACCAACCATGAAATTAATACATTGTAGGGCAGATTCGATTCATTATAACGAAAAATTTAAAATCAACTATCAAATTGTACATAATGGGATGTTGCTAATCAAATATCGACACGCACCCTACAATATATATATATATATATATATATATATATATATATATATATATATATATATATATATATATATATATATATATATATATTTGTGTGTGAATGATACATAAGAAAACAAAAATTCAAATATTGAAAAAAATAAAAATAACAAGTAATAAAACATAAGGCACATGATGTGCATGATGTAATGGCTGGGGCGGATGGCTTTCACACCGCCCAACCAAGTTCGAATCCTGCGGAGAGGTTGTAAAAATGTTGTAAAAATGTGGAATATGAGTGGGTCCTACCGAAGCTTACAAAAAAAAAGTAATAAAACATAAGAAAACATGAAAAAAAGAAATCACATATAAAAAAAATCTAGAAATGACATTAAAAAAAACTATAAAACGTAAAAAAAATATTAACCATACCATGTAAAATATATATATATATATATATATATATATATATATATATATATGAGTAAAATAAAATAAAAACCAAATAAAAATTAAAAAATTAAAAAAATAAAAAAAAAAAGTTACAAAATTAAAATACAACATTAAAAATAAATTAAAAACTCAAAAAAAAATTGCTCAACCACCCTGATGCCCAATTGTCCAAGGGCACAATTCATGACAAAAAATAAATCAAATATTAAAAAATATATAAAAAAATTAAAAACTAAAAAAACCACAAAAAAAAAATAGAAAGAAAATATTAAGTTAAAAATGAAGAATAGAAAACAAAAACATCCTTTAAAAAAAGGTTAAATAATTACGAAAAAAATTAAATAAATAAAGTTTCAAAACAATTGAAAAAATACTTAAAATTAAAGTATATATATATATGATGATGATGATGATGATGATGATGATGATGATGATGATGATGATGATGATGATGATGATGATGATGATGATGATGATGATGATGATGATGATGATGATGGTTGTTAACGTCCACTGAGACCAAATAATGATCTATCGGACCTAAAAAGACAAATTATTTATTTTGATTTAAGATGTTATTCCGATGCTCAAAAAGCTTGGAGAGAAGCCTCCCGAGCTTACTATATATATATATATATATATTACAAATTATATTATAATTTTTAAATTATTAAAAAATAAATAAATAAATTTATTTTAAATTATAATATTAATTTATATTATAAAATTTAATATATATATATATATATATGAAAAAAATGTAAAATATTTGAATTTAAAAATAAAGATAAAATTAAAATTAAAAATGTTTTAAATTATATAAAAAAACATTAACAAAACAAAAAGATATAAATAAAAAATGGAGAAAAAAACATCAAAAATTAAAAAATTAAAAAAAATACCACAATTAATTTGGAAAAATAAAAATATTGAATAAAAAAACTAAATGGAAAGAAACAAAAAATAAATAACAAAATATCAATAAAAAAAAAAAAAAAATCATATATATATATATATATATATATATATATATATATAATTTAAAGAAAAACAAATTAAAAAAAATAAAAATCTAAAACCATTTTTTTAAGCTAAAAAACCAAATAATATATGGAAAAAATTTCAAATAATTACTAACAAAATAAAAAAAAAATCAATTAAATTAAAAAGTAAAATATATTTAAATTAAATAATATAAATAAACAAAATAAAAAATAAAATAATAAAATAAAATAAAAATTTAAGAATTATAAACATTAAAAAAAAATCAAAACCATTAAAATTAAAATTTAAAAGATTAAAAATAAAAATAAAAAACCAAATTAAATAATAATTAAATTTAAAAAAGAAAATTATAAATTTAAATTATAAAAAGATTAAAAATTAAAAAAAAAATCCTTATAAAAGTTAAACAATTTGAAAACAATTGAAAAAAAAATTAAAATTAAAAATATTAAAATAAAAAAAAAGTTATATTATATATTTTAAATTATAAACCAAATAAATTAAAAATTTACAAAAAAAAAAATTAAAAATACATAACTGCAGTTGCACCTCTTCGCCGCACCACCCGACCCCCACTTCTACCCCTCCTCTCCTCACTTTGCATCCCACTCCTCCCTCCCCAACTCACCCAAACTCCCATCCAACCCCGTTGCCTCCCCACCTCACCCGACACCACCCTCCTCCCCCTCCTCTCCTCCCCTCACCACGCACCCCTCCCTCCTCACCCAACCCACCTCCTCGCCCTCCCTCTCCCTCACCCCCCTCCCCTCCCCACACGACCCTCCCTGCCAGCCCGAGACCCCAGCGAACGATCAAAGGGGCCCCAGGCCTATTCTAGGAATCCCCGTGTGGGGAGGGAAGCGAGGGTCGGGTGGTGAACGAGGGGGGAAGTCTTAATATATATATATATTATAATATAATTTTTGTTTTTTTTTTAAATTTAAATATGTATTAATTTTAATTTTAATTTTATTTCTATAATATATATATATATATATATACTAATTTTAATTTATTTTTCAGTTTTTTTATAAATGTTTTCGTTTTTTTTTTTATTATTATTTTTTTATTTATTATTTTTTAAAATCAGCATGAAGATCACTAACATTTCAAAGAAATGTTCATATTTGATACATCAAAAAATTTAAAGTGCCAAAAATATGCTCCAAAACAAAAGGTGTATTCTAGTATCACCATTTTTCAAATCGAGTGATTTTTTGGTACCTCAAAAAAATGGGTACTAGATCATTTTCATGTTTGATCAGTAATTATGTTAGTTCTATATGTCTCCAGAAATCTCTGAAACTAATCACGGTGATCTATTTGAAACTAATTTTAGGACTATTAAAAAACCTTAATTTCTATAGAGCATATACCCAAAAGTACGATGAAGCAATGCCTAAAATTTTGATGAAAAGTATTCAGAGATCTCACCTTCATCTCGTCAAAACTGCATAGTACAAATTGTCCTAAAAAATGATAGCAAAAATTCCAAGATGAGTAGTTTGAAGCAAATTTTAGGACCAATCGCAAATGTTCGCTTCCATAGAATATATCTTTGAAAGTATAGTGAACTAATATTTGAAAATTTTACTCGAAACTCTCCTCAATATCCCCTCAATATGCTCAAAATTTCGCCATTTGAATCAATACACCAAAATATCTATAATAAAAATTTCAACATGGTTTGTTCACTCGACAAATTAATTTTTTGCTCTCACACACTTTCCTTCCAATACTTTATTCCTTTATACATTATCATAACCATTCATGAAAATCTACGCTATCCTAACAAACTTTCAACATTTGTGCCCTAAGGATGTCTTAGCATAACATCTTAACTATACAGATTCTTCTAATTTAAAATATTACAATTTAAAGAGTCTAATAATGAGAATCAACTCCCTTGGTAAAATTAGGAAGACACTTTTTGGGGTTTGTTTCAATAAGGGTGATCTTTGAGAGAAGATCCTCCAACATCAAGTATGCTCTTATTATTTAGGTGTCTGATCTCCTTTGGTTGAGAGATATTCTCTAATAAACTAGATTCCTATATTTATATGAGGCTTATAATTTTACTTTACTGATTATATAATCAAAGTAGATTTTCTAATTAATTAAGAGAGTGCTCATATCTAAATCATTTATGTATTTATATCTATACCAATTTTCAGATTAAATAAATAATTGAAAGAATGTTTATTGATTTCCAATTAAATTGAAGTCACATTGCTTATTGGCCATTGAAAATTTGCAGGCACATTCAGATAACATTCACTCAGCAGAGAACATGGTCCTGAGATGCTTGCTCCACTATTTATGGAAGGAAATAATATATATTAGAATCGTGGAGAAAACAGTTCATTATTGTGAAGAACAGGTGTGAACCAACACAAATGTTTTGATGTGGAATGTTTGTTCATGCCATACTTGATAATTCACCCAAAGCGATAAAATATAATTATGCTTGTTCCTTTCGGATAGTAGCCATTGTTGATAAATGTTTTTAAGAGTGAAAAAGCATTAAATCTTTAGAAGGATTGCTCGCCTGACGATAGGAGGGCAAGGAATGGCATAAGTCAATGAAATTCCCTAAAAGAATAGGGATGAAGAGTTATGGAAGGTTCAGTCTCTCATTTCATGAAAATACCTTGCTCTCCTTTTGTCGAGCAAGCGACTACGTTCCTTGTCTCAGGCAAATTCCTCTCCTTATCAGTTGAGCCCCTTCCGGTCCTGAAAACAGTCGGAAAAGACCTTCAAAATAGTAGATACATAGATATCCATATCATCTCATGCGTAAATTAGCAATTGTCCCAAAAGGTACAAAGAGAGGCTGATAGGATTACTAAATTGGAATTGTTGAATTTTTCTAGAAGAGTTAATTGGTTTGTAAAAGACCTTGTTTTCTTGGACTCGATCATTGTGCAATTACTTTTCTTTAGATGTTTTGTTTATATTTATATTACAATGAACACATTGAATGTCTTATTTCATTTTAGAGTAAGTTAATTACCCAAAATCAAGAGGTTAAGTTAATTACCCAAAATCAAGAAACCTCTATAGATGGCCAAGCATATACGAAGCTTGCTAGTGACCAAGGCAATAACCACCATGACTATCCCCTACGATTATATTTCATTGAAAACCATAATTGTATATTGCATTTAGAAAGTCAAAACATAATATTATAAAACACGTTGATATATTGCTATTAAAAAGTTAATTCCATTAGAAACCATGATATTATTATTATATTTTATAAAGAATAATATACATATATAGAATGATACTACATCTTGAAGGAGTGCAATTCACCAAACCCCACCATCTTGAGGGAGTGCAATTCCCATGCCCATCATGTTTCTCTTCACACCTTCATACACTACCTTCAACACGGCGTGAAATTTTGCACAACTCAGCCCCCATGCCCACCCGGCACCTTGCTTCTCTTGTGCAAAAATAAATAACTCAAGGTCAATTAAGGTCTTGAAAATTCTGAGTGAGCTACCTTTATTTAGGCGAGTAAGGCCCTCTCTTTGACTGAGTAGAGCTCAAAACCAGGACCTTACCTAAGCTCACGTAAGACGTGAAGGTCCGGAACCTTCCTCGACCAGAAGGAAGGAATCACAAAATTGAAGGGAAAAAAAACCTACCGACGATATGTTGCAAGAATCCATCCAAATTATGAGAATACTTTGATGTTCATTGAAATTTATTTATATCACAAAGGGTATTAGGCAAACTTTGAATATATAGTTTAATTATTATATATATAAAAGACCTGAACATAATTTCACGAAATAGCATACATAATCCATCCCTAGACAATAAACTACAGAAACTTTAAACAACATAGTACCACGAAATCAACTTATTTCTTGCACCTGAATATGAGCTTCTACACACACACAAAAACACCTATTTGGATTCCTCTGCATTCGCCTTAATGTGATCGACCGCTATGGGAAAATCCTCGTCTAGAAATATATCCCAATGCCCATCCCATCTGATGAAAAACTCAGTATCCGTGAAATACTGCGCCCTGTGCACATCAGGCGCAGGAGTATAGAGATAATCCCCGGGGCCCAAATTGAAGCATTGATTCTTAGTGAGATTCCACACTCTCTTCGATCATGCCCAAAGGTATGGTGATGGGTTGGCTCGATACTTCCGGCCTTGAATTTGACAATGGCAGCAGTAGGGCTTTCTCGCACGATGCTCATGCATCCCTCGGTCATGATATCCACAACTTGGAAGTTTCTCATTTTCCTTAATGAACAGAAAGCGTAGGAGGATTGAGATTGAGGCTTGCTGAAAGTGTTTCAATGCACAACAGAACTCAGAGGTGAAAAGTTGCTCAATGAACAGAGAGCGGAAGAGGATTCAGATTGAGGCTTGCTGGAAGTGTTTCAATGCATAGTAGAACTCAGAGGTGAAAAGAAGGCAACTCAACCGATATTTGGAAAAAGTAGTCAAAGTGCAGTGCATGCTTGCCAGATGCAATGCACGGAGAGGGATAATGAATCAAACAATTCAAATCAACGGTTGAAAGTGTCTCACCTAATCGAATGGAGCAGAGTAAAAGTGTAAACGATTGTTGATGCATAGAAAGACATATTGGCCTAATTATAATATTGATCTAAATAAATGATAGCTATATTTATTAGGTTACATTGACACATTTAATAGCTAATACATATTGAGCACTGAAAATGAGTAAAGCTCCCGTGATTAATTTGATGATGACTCACGTATCATATATTCTTGGCTCAGTGGAATGGATATGTTTTCTATGTGACATGAAATACTGGTTTACGCATTTTCACCTTTGCACTAAGCGTTTGTGGCCTAAATTCAATGTTGATTAATACATGTGATCTAAATCTTTTTAAATAATAATTAATATATAAGTTTTAAATCATGTTAAGTTAATTATATTAGAATACGTGATTAAAATGTAAGATGAATGCATATTAGTATGATTTTATCAGTCATATTGTGATTTTGTTAGATGGTGATGAAGGTGTGTAAAGAGAATTATTAGATTATGCTAGATTATGATTGACTATAGCTACTTTTGTTCAAGTTATGGTTAAGGATTATTGTGTTAACATATAGATTTTTATGGATGGCCATGGTTTTCTGCAACTAACTATAGTTGATTATAACATTTTGAGATTGACTATGGTTGCCTATGTTGACTACGAAATGAACATTCTTTGACCAATTTCACAATGGTTAAAAATAATTTTCTATAATAGCTTATGGTTGTCCTTGTTGGCAATAGATGACTATGGTTGCCCATGTTCAACCATGACAACCTTGGTTAACCATGCTTGACAATTCTAGTCATGGTTGATCATGGTTTGCCATGTTGAGCATGGTTGAGAATGGATTGACCATGGCTTTCTAGGGTTGACTATGGTTGATCAAAGATGACCATGGTCATTTTTTACCATCTTTGACTCTAACTCGTCATGTATGACTATGAAAAACTAAAGTTCACTATGGTCAACTATGGTTGATGATGCTAACCAAAGTTATCTACAAGCTTGATAATTGACTAACCATAAGAAATCATAGTAAAACATGGTAACCATAGCTGACTATGGTCGATGACATTATCCAAGCTTAATAAATGATGAATATGGTGACTATGGTTGATCGAAGATGACCATGCCTGCTCCAGCTTGATTGAGGTTGAAAATATTGCCCATGGTTGAATACATGATGACTATGACTGGTAATAGATGACCATGCTTATTCATGGTCAACTAAGGTTGATGATAGTTTATTGTGATTTCCCATATTTGATTGGTTGAATAAGATTGACGTGGATGACTATGGCTAACTATAATCAACCTTAGTCAACCATGTTCAAACATGGTTTCATATTTGTTTGTTAACTTTTCTTATCACATCTTTTTTTTTTATCACATAACCATATAAAAATTTCCTTCTAACATATGAAATCTTTTTTTGTTTCACAATTTCCTATTGATTTTTGTTCATCAAAATTGTAACATTGACTTTTATTTGATACATTAGGATACTGATAATTATTTTTCGCTTTTGTAAATAGGTAAATAGTGATCTATAATCACGGCTGATTTCCTATAGATGAACATTATTGACTATCCATGTGAACTTTTAACTATAAATGAATATTATTTATAATAAATTATATTTATTAAGTTGACCATATTAATACTTACCCAGATTACCTATAAATGAATATGATAAACTATATTTTGACCATGTTAATACTTACCTAAGAGAATAATAAATTAATTTGTAAGTATCTCTTAATATTAATTAATAATCATAATTTTGACGAAGGATACTTCGAAAGTGGTAAAGCATTCTTGACACTGGCTTCTCATTGCATTTTAATTAAAAGGGATGCTTCGAAAAACAGAACACAAGCTTGCAATGGCTTAATGGATAAAGGTACTGGCTAACATAGCTAATGTTTCCTCATTTCACGTAAAAAGAAAATGAATACAGCAAACAGTAAAAATGTAAAACCATACGCTCATTGAGAAGTTGGGTACTTAGATGAAATGGTACTGTTACCATTTCTCACCACGCAATCACAAGGAAAATACAAAAACATAGTATATTTATACTGAGATCTGTTTGAAATTAAAAGTAAGCTTTAGAAAACCCGTTATCGTTTAGATATTCGATTTTCTTCCAAAATCCACAACTCAAGATGCTAGCCGAAGTCTTCAAAGGGTTTTCCAGGTTTGCAGAAGCTAATATTACTGGATTGAAGAGTATTCGTTACCCGCAAACTAATCTTGCGGGTAGACACGCAAACTCGTGCTAGCTTTGTATCTGCTGAGATTTGGTAGAGTCTGTGTTTGCAGTAGTCGAAGAACCGCTACGGCGTTTTGTAGACGAACAGCTGAAACCCAAAGTTCCTGTAAGGTATCATTGGAGGGTCTGCAACAAGTGAATGTTTTTCCAGCTGTGTGCCCTTTTATTCGCCATATAAATTATCTATAGAGTAGAATGCATATATCAGGAGCTGTAGAAAATCAATTAGTTATAGCCAAACAACTGAACACCCGGGGTGCCTTTGCTGAAGTTTTCTGCAAGCTATCATTGCAGCGCCTGCAAGAACAACAGGGTTTTCCAGCTGATTGGCCGTCCTTCCTCCTCCATATAATTCCTTATACAGGAGAATACATATATCAGCAGCGGTATAAGAATCAATTACTTATGGCTCAACAGTGTCCATTGCCGAGCTCTCAATGTTCTACACCCGGGAGCTGTATTAGACAATGGATTTCTGTGCGAAAGGAGGAAGAAGACGTCTCGATTCATTGCCGAACGATATTCCATTCACCTCAGACGAGCAATTCCATTCGTTACAGAAATTGCTCTTAACCGCCTCCAAGTCGAGATGGCTCACGGCGGCGAGGCCTTTTCCGCTGAAGAGTCGTAGAATGTGCTCGAACAGGAACTCGTCGCAGGGAATCGCAAGTCCGCCGCGGTCTGCGTAGCCGAATTCCTCCTCGGCCTGCTTTAGCAGTGCCCTAAACACCGGATGGTTCAAGTAGGCCACCGGGATTACAAATCGCATATTGCAATGCTGTCCAACGTACACCGCCAGGTGTCCCAACGGCACGTCTGGCGGGATGGCCGACAACGACCGACGATGCCCGTTGCTAGACTCGTTCAACCCGACGACATCGACCTGTGTGTTACCGGACACAAAAGTAATCCGGCACGACCGCCAGAAAAGCAGCTTCCTGCCCAGAGCCTGAGCCACCTTGCGGACGCTGGCCAGCTTCTTCCATCTTCTCGCGAACTGCTTCAGTGCCACAACATGGCGGATATCGATGCATTTGCTTTGCACGCTCATGGCGAAAACCTATTATGAAACAAAATCGAACTCACGAAAACTGAATCAATATCTCCTGTTTACTTTCGGCACGCACAAGAACCAAAAGGGATTCTCCTCAACGCTATGTTGTCGAAAAGGAACTTGTAGTGAGGGCTATTTATAATGGAGAGAATGCCGGAGACTGGATAATGATCAACTCTCATTACTTACCGACTTTCCCTAAAATCTCTTCGCGCATTCTATTCATGTAAAACTCATGTAAATCTCTTCGCATGTGAAATTCATGTAAAGGGAGTTGAATGGTAATGTAAACGCAAATGGTTTTGACCTTTACCGTGGGGTTTGTTCGATAGGGACCATGGCTCACACGTGAACAGTTTTACAGTCTTAATCCTTTTTCTGTTGTGCCGTAAAGGGAAGGGTATTAGTAACGAAGTAAAAGTAGGGAGGAGTCATGGGAAAAGTTGTTGGGACGCCCGTATTCTGTGGGCGTATTCTATTTTGTTAGTGATCTGAAAAGACGTCCAGATAAACAATCTAGGATGTTGAGGGTGGACGTTCCTGAGAGATGCCACGAGACACCATGTGCAATTCTCCTTTATGTGTTCTCTTTATACGTGGGAGCTTCGCATCCTATATTGCTTTAAAGATCACCCGTGGATCGTTACACCTAGGCTTGTATATCGTGAATGACGAAACATGGGGCTTACGTAGTTTAGGTGACATGAGAACTTATGTAAGATATCGAAGACTAGCATATGGTGATAATTAGAAACGTTCATAATGTTATGATTCTAAATTTCTAGAATACATATAATGTTATGATTCTAGAATGAGTCAATCTATGATCTAGTAATGTTCCTAATGTTATGATTTTAAAATACACAATAAATGAGCGTCAGATATGTGGAAAATCTTTGGTATTCAAATGGTGTAATTTTTTTTTTTTTTTTTTTAATTTAGTTGGAATTATATTGGTATCGAAATTGTTTGAATGTTTGTTTTTTTAGCTTTTGAAATTATATTGAAATTTTTAGTTATATATTTGTGGGGTTTGTTCATTCAATTTGTTTTAGGGTATTTAGAAAATTTTAAAATAAATTATCAATTTTATGGAATGAGGGATAAAAGAAATTTCATAAAACTGACACAATAAATTTTATATCTAACATCTAAGGAACAAAAAATATCATAATTTTCTTTTCTTTTTATCTAAAAAATATAAATTATATTGAATATGATTTTATATAATTAAAATAACACATATATATATATATATTTTAAAATTGGTAACTAGGGCAAAATTCCACTTTAGATAGTTCATTTGATGGAGATGATGGTTGCATTAAATTCCGGTTTTCTATAGGACCAAAATTGATATAAAGATCATCTAATTTGGACAAGTAGAAGTGTGTTTTTGAGTTTATGGCCACACATATGCAAATTGTTCAGGTCGACCACATCATCATGTAGGCTCATGAAGCCTAGTGGACGTGTCATTTCAGCCTGAATGACTTGCATAAATACAGGTGACCTCTCACCTCATTTGGCATAATCATCACTCACACATTCTTCTCTCTCCTTCTCTTATTGGTTCGTACAACTATTGAGTATTCTCTTTCTCTCACACGTGTGGCAAAGGAAAATGAATTTTAGAAACATTATAGGCCCAAAATTTCAGAACTGTTGCAGGGTTTGACCAACGTTGATTGGACACTTTGAGTCATACTTTGACTGTGATTTTTGTGGGAAAATTTCGCTTTTGGCAGGCCATACTGTTTGGCATAGGAACTAAGAATTTGTGGGCACTTTGACTGCAGGGCTGACTACAGGGTTGACCACAAACCTGACCACAGAGTTGACCAATATTGTCTGTAATTTTCAGGACTCTTTTGGGTTGAATTTGACCACCTTATCAGACCGAGTTTGAGTGGGTATGACTGAGCTCCAAAGAGGAAGATTTTTTTATGCATTGACCATCTTTGACTTTTTGGTTAAGGTTGAATTTGACTACAATTGCTACAGAATGGATAGGGTTGTTTTGACTGTGATTTGGAAAGTCAACTTAGATTCTCTCTCTATTGAACATTTGATATAATAATAAGAAGAATTGATCAATGGGTTTTCCCCATATTGGGGCTTTTCTCTCACATCAACCAAATCTGTTGTCCTCTTATCTTGACTTGTCTTTTGCATTTCCTTTCATGTTCTTTCTACTTTTATTGTCAACATGATTAATGGTTAATGTGATTTCTACTGGAAAACTAAATTGGAAATTGTCATTGGGATGCTAAAGGAACATTGAAGTAAGTGTGATAAGCATAGAACATAATTAACATGGTACCAAAGCCCAAGTGAAGACAAAGCGCAAGCAAGAGAAAGAAAAGAAATCACAAAGAGAGATATGTTGGACAACGTCAAGCCTAAATGGCTTCTACATCTTACTTCGTGACTCATGATAAGCTCAATGAAAAATTTGACTATCATGCATGCACGATGACTTTGGAATTAACTTTGGAAAAGCATGATGAAATGCACTATGTGCAGCGAAAAGTGGTGGAGCCTCCTTCAAATGCACTTCTTGTTGCGAATACAAAGTAAGAAAGGCGAGGTCAAAGCTAAGAAAATTATCATAGACTCCATTCAAAAGAATTTTGTTGCCTATTTATGATTTGGGAACATCTAATGAAATGTATGATAAGTTGGTTGGGATGTTCAAAGTAAACAATGAAAATCCAATCCTCTTTCTTAAAAACAGTTTGAAGGATATTGAAATGAATAAAGGGGATTCGATTCAATCCTACTTCATGAGAATAAATCAAATCAAGAATGAATTTATATCTATTGGAGAAGTTATTTCTGACAGAGAGCTCACTCTTATTGCTCTTGGATGCCTTCCAAGGCCATGGGATGTATTTTTCACCACCATTCTCAAAAATGACAGGATACCTAGTTTCAATGAGTTATTGGCTAGAAGCACTCAAGAGGAGACTAGGATGATAGAGAGAGATAATCCCTCTAATAGAAATGAACCTACTACTTTCTCTGCTCATGCAAAGAAGAAAAATATTGTTGGTCAAAGGAGATAGGGTCGAGATTTCAAGAAGGGATTCAAAGAAGGAAGGAAAGGAAGGTGCTACAATTGTAATGGGTTTCGCCACTATGTTAGAGAGTTTCCTCACAATAAGGATACAACAAGGGATGGCAACAACAATAAAAACAATTACAAATGCAATGGAAATCAAAGAAACAACAGGTTTAATAATAAATGAAAGAGGAATGCTCACACTGCTCGATATGGAAATGGTCAACCTCCCAAAAGGACTAGACATTCCAGGTATGAGGAAAGTAATGTTGTAGAGAAACAAAATGAATTTTATCTTATTTTTTGTGTATCTACTACCTTTCATTTGGATATGTTGGATCATTGGTTGATTGATAGTGGAGCCTCAAGGTACTTCATTGGGTACATGGAGACCCTCTAAAATTTGGTTGAAAAGAAGACTAATTTGGAGATCAAACTTGGATATAATTCCACCTATCCCGTGAAAGGGATAGGTACTGTCACTCTTCCCTTAAATAAAGGTCAAACCATTCATCTACAAGAAGTATTGTATGTACCCGATTTGAAGAAGAACATGGTGTCTATTTTTGCAATGGAAGATCAAGGCTTCAAGGTAGCATTCCTTGATGGAAAGGTATGTATTTGGAAAAGAAACCCTAAATATGCATTTAAAATTGGATTTAGGGTTGAAGTTCTCTATCAAGTTGGAGGAAGTCCTTTGGGAGCCTTGACTTGCGATAATTCTCTTCAATCTAAATTATGGCATCAAAGATTTTCCCATATTCATTACAAAGTCCTACCTAGGGTAAGGAAGATGGCAACATGTATGCCTGTTTTTAACATGAATCATGAAGAAGTTTTCCAGGGTTGTGTAGTTGGGAAACTTACAAGGGGACCATTCCCTTGAAGTGAAAGCCAAAATACTGATATTCTTCAATTGTTCCATTCTTACCTATCTGGTATGTTGCCCATAACATCATTTGGATGATACTTATACTATGAAATTTTTGTGGATGACTTCACCCTCAAAACATGGATCTATTTCTTGAAAAATAAGGATGAACTATTCAAATGGTTTCGTTCTTTCAAAGCCTTGGTGGAAAATCAAACAAGGAAGAAGATCAAAATATTGAGGACCGACAACAGAATTGAATATAAATCAAATGAATTCAATTAATTTTGTAGAGAGGTTGGAATTAAGAGGGAGACAACCATTCCATACACTCCCAAGAAAAATGGAATTACTGAAAGGAAGAATCGAACAATCATGGAAGACAACCATGCCATGCTCCATGATCAAGGTCTACCGAAGTTCTTATGGGGAGAAGGTTCCAACACTGTCGTGTATGTTTAAAATAGGAGTCTTCATCAAGCACTGGATTTCAAGACACCGAAGATTTTTTCACTAGAAAGGAGCCTGATGTTTCTCATTTTAGAATATTTGGTTGTGCATGTATTTTCAATGTTCCTAAATAGAAAAGAAACAATTTAGAAGCATCTGGGAATAAAGGTATATTTGTAGGCTAGAGTGAAAATTCAAAGGCATATCGAATTTCTCTGCCTAGTTAAATAAACGAGGAAGTAAGCCATTAGGTTACCTTTGATGAAGAGACAACTCTTGGGAAAGCCATAGATCTCCCCATTCCAAGGAAGGATAATGATGATGCTGCAGATGAACCTCTAACATATGAGAATATGCCTAATGTTGAAGGCCCGATGGATCCCATTGATCCACCTCCTCGTAGTCCCTTTACCTCAAGGAAAATACCTTTGTGGCTTAAAGATACTGTCGAGGATGATGAAAGAAATATTTCTCCAAGGGGGAGATTTTGTGAAAGTAAGAAGCCGAAAAGGTACCATGGATATTTGGCTACTATGAGTAGTATTGTTGAAGATAAACCATGCACGTTTGAGGAAGCCGTAAAACACCAAGTATGGAAGGATGCGATCAATGAGTACGCATCAATCACGACAAATTATGTCTAGGACACAGTTCCTAAAGACACAGAGTTGATGGGAGTTTTGAAAAATATAAGGCTATGTTTGTTACTCGAGTCTTCTCCCAGAAGGAAAAAGTGGGCTATGACGAGATATTTACCCCGGTTTCTCGATATACCTTATCCAATCTATTATTTCCCTCATTGCCTTTCAAGGATGGAGCCTAAATCAAATGGAAGTTAAGACTGCTTTCTTTGATGCCTCGCTAAAGGAGGAAGTCTTCTTGGAACAACCTTAGGGGTTCGAAGTACAAGATTGAAGGACACACATATTTAGGTTGGAGAAATCCCTATATGGGTTGAAGCAAGCCAGTAGGGCTTAGTATGAGAGGATTTATAGCTATATTAAGAAGCTGGGATTTACGAGGAGTGATGTTGATTTTAACCTATACTTCAAGGTTGAAAAGAACATGCCTCTATTTTTCTCCCTTTATGTATATGATATCTTTCTGTGATCCAAGGTTCGGGTGTGGCAAAGGACCTTTCCAAGAACTTTTACCTTCGTGATGTGTTAAAATTGCATTTGAAAAGAACATTAATGCATACATATACATGCGGAAAAGAAGAGGAATATAACAATCATCAACACATGAAAACATAAACGTTCATAACGGAGTTTGTCCAGGAGGGACTACATCTCTGGGCCCCAGTGTCAAGATGGTGTAGGCCACTGCATTAAGCGTTTTCAATAAAGGTGATGTACATGAGATATGATGTTGCGATCATACAAGGAAAAATGCCCTCATGCAGGAGTGGCTCTAAGAGATATTCCAAAACTAGAATCCTCAATCAAAAGACTCCTATCAATATGATACAAAAACATGCATGATGAACATCCCGCCAACATGGCATCAAAGGGATTTCAAGAACAAAACATGCATGACGACAACAAGAGTATCCCAACAACATACAACAAGGGATCTCAAAACACAAAATGATGAGTTATGACATCAAGTACATCATATAGAAGATTCCACATCAAATCAAGCAAGGAATCAAGACAACATATAATAAATAATATCTTGCCTCAATTTCAATCAAAGATCTATGCAGCATAATGTAATAAGAAGAAATACATGACAATAATCATATACCTCATAACAAAGGGGCTATATGAAGAAGCGGATGTTCATATCCTTAGCGAAACAATCCATCGTGAATGCACTGTTCACAGTGTCGATGCATAGGCACAACCCATTACCAATCTGGACTTCTACTCCCCTTGCCTCGATAGTTTTCTGGCTTATCGCAATCTGGAACAGAAGCTATCAATGTGCTGAAGCTTGCGCAGCCATCGATCTTAGAGTATCGATTTGAAGAAGAAGACTGCTCTGGCTATATGTAACGTAGCTCTCTGGCTATCTGGTTTTGCAGCGCTCTGGCTATGTCGCTGCAGCTCTGCCTAACCTTCTAGTTCTTTGACTACCTTCTTGTGCTGCCTCAATCATGCTCTGCTATGCTCGGGCTTTCAAGCGCTCTGGCTTCTTTGAGTGACTCGCGGCACTACCTAGTTGTCTCTGTCTTTTTCTGGCCGTCTCGTTCTGCAGCTTTCCTTTGGGCACAACCTCTTCATTTTCTCTCTGGCATTCAGGCTTTCTAGCACTCTAGAGCAAGCTCTCGGGCTCTCTAACACAAGCTCTCTGGCCCTCTCTCGTGCCCACACTCTCTCCCCCCCAGCTCTCTGCATCCATCGTGTTTTATAACATGTTTGGGACAAGGCCACATAAAAATCAGAGGTTTGTTGTTTAGGAATAGAATCCGTTTGAACTTAAGGTTCGATCGGCGCAAAAAAACTATAGAAATGCCTTTTCCCTGTTAAAACAGACAAATACACACGGAAACACAAAATCCACAGAAATCATTGAAAAATCCGATACTCCGGACTTCAGATTTCATCAAATCAAGCTTTATTTTCCTATCGAGTCTGTGATGATCACATATCGCATATCGCTCTGTCAATGGCCCTATATATCGGGGGATCGCTAGTTGCTAATAACTGATCCATTGATCACCGATTGCCGATAAGCTAATTAGATTTGGACCGTTGATTTGTTCCTTGATCGGACGATCCAGATTGCATCGCATGTCGCTATCGCATCGCCCCTTGGTATCGGGATCACCGATCTCCCGACCACCGATTTAATCCTAGCCATTGATCAGTTTTCGATATGATGGCTAAGATCGCATCGCATATTGCTATCACTACGGCCTGGGGTTCTTCGCCAATACCTTGGCATACACCGTCAACAATCGCCAATATCGGCAATCACAAATCACTGGTTCTAAAGGCCCGATATCGCAACTAGCATGCTCCCGACTCCGATTAATCAGAGATCACTGGTCAGGGTTCCCATCCGCCTCCCTTAAGTCCACCCCTTTGGATCCTCCGATTGCGATTTTCCTTATAAGGCTTAAAAACCCATTTTTATGAGAAATGCCTCCTTTTTCATAGGAACTAAGGCAAACTATTTTCGCGATAACTTTATCGTCCAGACTCAGATTGACAAACCATTCATACCTCCGCGATCAGGAAGATGAGATCTATGCTCTGGTCCTAGGATGACATCATTTTGAATACTTTATTTTTCTAGCATTTCCATGCCATTGTGTCTGAAAATGCACCTGGATCAATCCTCCCCGCTGAGGAGCTTTTGGTTCTCCAAAAGCATAAAAAAAAAATCTACACTCTTTCTGTACCCAGTTTGCATCACAAGCGTCTTGAAAAGGTCTCACTTCCATCTCCTTCACCTTTTTTCTTTGGAGCCTTAAGCAATGAACCAACACTTGCTACATCTGCAACCTGTAGTACATTGCTTTACAAATTACATGCTTGAATGACACGACCAACTAATGACCCAAACATCCCATACTTTCCACAAGTTTATAACACATACTTAGTGGTCAAGTTTACAACAATATGGACATAATATCCTAGCTATGACAACAAGGCCAACACATCATTGTTGCTTCAAAAGGTGATGGACAACACATCATCACTGCAACACATGATTTACATACATAAAGCCAAACACTATTTTTTCGACAAGGGATGGAAACATAACAACGCTTTTAGAGTTTTAACATGCAACTCAAAATACGACTCAAAACATGACCAGACATCATTGTTGCTGACCAAGTGATGGAAAAACATTGTCACTTTTACACTTTAAAATGCAACAAATGATTTACAAAAGAATGACTATGAATAAACAACATGTCTAAAAACCATTTTTCACTTATCAATGTAAATGGGTCACCTCCTTTAGGTGGTTTTGCTTGTCGAACAACTTCTCTCCCTATTTCACGCACTGACGCTTTGTCTTTAAGGCATTGCTCTAGATGGAGTTTCCAGCAAGTGGCTCTTTGATGGTCATTTCTGTCGCAATGATTGAAGTAGGCTTTCTTCCTCCATATCTACTTAACCTATTTCTTTTGATGTTGTTGAGAGGGTGTTTCAGGCGTCATGAGGGCTATCATTCTTTTCCAACACTTAGAAAAGGTATGGTTAAGTAAACCACAAAAGGTACATATTTTACAATGCCTTGATATTCGTTCATTAGTAACAAAATGATCATAATCAAAATGAACATTCGAAGATCGAAAATGGCTATACCTTCCTTTGCTGTCTCTGATGTCAGTATGGCGATGAGAGCTTGCATCAACTTTCTCCTTGCAATGGAAACTACCATAGGATGATGGGGATGGTTTCCCATCATTTTCTTTCCCCGAAAATTTCATCGATGTCTTGAACGACTCTGACACCTTCGAACACTCTCCTTTAGTGTATCTCGAGCCTGCAAATCGAGGTTCGTGCACAAGCTCCAAAGGTGGAGTTATGCCTTGGTTATTAACACCGAGTTCTTATTTCTCCTCATGCCTCATCCTTGTAAGGAGCCTCATATTTGTCCCTGTAATTAGGATCTCCAAATCTCCAACATACATCATACTATGAGAAGATGAAACCGAAAGGAAATCAACATCTTTTACCTTCTCTTTCGATTTGGAAAGATCTGATGAGGGCTGTTCATCATCCATCATTAGTGGTTACCTTGCTATCTCAGAGCATTCCCCAACTTCTTTTCTGGCATACCCAAGCCCCGCCTGATGAGTTAATTCTTCTACTTTGATGGGATTGACAATGCCTTGGCCATTAATGCCCAAGCCTTTTCCTTCATACCCTATTCTCTTTAATAGTTTGGAGCCAATTCTTGTGGTATGATTTTAAAAAACAACAAATTCATCATCAAGAAACATACATGAAGATGGAGAACTACATTTTACTTCACATGGGTCTCACTGCAGCTTTTCCAAGGCCTTGTCTTTCGCTTGCAGTTGTCGTAGCAACCTTTTTTTTCCTCTTTCTCTTCATGTAAGTGCATATTCAATTCACCATTCTCTGTTTGAAGATTATGTTTGTTTTGCTTCAGTTCTTCCATGGCCTCTACTCTGGCTTGCAAGTGAAGCTGCAATCACTTGTTTTCCTCTGTCTCTTTCTGTAGAGTTTCATACATAATTTCCACTTTCTTGGAAATGTTGAGTATGGTCTTGTACGTTTCTCTTTTATCCTCTCTCATTGTTCACACTTCAATTCACATGAACGAAAAGACCGCTCTGATACCATTTAATCCAAGGTCCAGGTGTGACAAAGGACCTTTTCAAGACCTTTTACTTTCGTGATGTATTAAAATTGCATTTTAAAAGAATAGTAATGAATATATCTGCATGCGGAAAAGAACATGAATATAACAATCATCAATACATGAAAACATAAGCATTGTGTTAGGTTCCTATACCAATAGGAGTCATAATTTTTGAATGGCTGAGATTAAATCCGTAATATGTAGATACCTTTGCTTTCTGCAAATGTTTTCCATATTCAAAAAATAAAAAAATGTAAAAAGGGTATGTCCTAAAAGAAAAATCAAAGGACAAAAAGAATAAAAAAAGTCAAAAAAGATGAAAAATATGAAAAATATGAACCCCAAGAAAGAAAATACCATGAAAGTGTGCAAGTCAAAATGCCACTACTATTTATTTTTTTTACAAAATAAATGATTGTGTGCAGTTTGTAACCTATGCCACAATCCATGATAGTCAAAATGTTTAAACTTGGCTATTTCATGTTTTCAATTTCATGCTTATAGTTAGAGAATAAAATCTTACCAAACTGTTTAATCTTGGCAGATAAGTAGATAGGTAGAGTAAATTAAAGGAGCTCAACTATTTAATCTCAGCCCTTGGATGTAATAAGGTTAGACTTAGATAGATTACTTTTGTAAAAGAAAAGAAAAAGTTTTGATAAAGGGTTTTTCGGCTTAAGTGCACCCTAATAAAGAGAAGTAAAAATGGTAGGATGAGTAGGTGGGTAAGTAGAAGAATGGTTGCAAAATTGTGATGATTGTTAGATAAAAGCATGTTAATCACCTTCATCATCAAAGTTCCAAGTATGGATAATAATTGGGCATGTATCAAGTACACAAAGTCAATTGATCAACCTCCCTCATTCATTACATTTTCCACTTAACTAATTTCCAAGAAAAGTCTTAAAGTACCTAAAATCTTAAGTTAAAGGGGCTCAGAGCATTTCTCTGACTTCTGGAGGGACCGGACCCTCGGCCCAATGACTTATAGATCCTAAGTACTAAAATACCCTTCACAAACATTACCCTTCTTCACTTCACCTCATTTTCCCTAACAAATCCCTTTTCCTAAGGTAAAACACCATTTTCTCCTAAGGAAAAGCCATTCCCCCAAGCAAACCCCTTTTCCGAAGAAACCCACAAAAATAACACTAAGCCTAAGTTATAATGTGTTGATAAAATCAAATAAATTATAAATACACATTTAACATGCCGCTAATTTATTTTTCGCTTTCAATTCATATTAATTTTAACTTTATATATTAAAATCCCAAAAAAGAAATATAACCCTTCCCGTATATAATTATAAATAAAACCCCTTTAATTTTAATATCCCATCCCCGAAGTTTGAAACATAAACTTTATTAATGTATGATTAATGGGTTAATTAAGTCGATCAATGAAAAATTAATAACCAAAACCCTCCACTGAATAAAATAGATTAATTAGTTAATCAGTGGTTGATTAATAATCTAACTCCGCGAATGAAATCACTCCCGATGTCATTAAACCTCCATAATCCACAATTAATTAAACCCGCCACATTTAAACCTCAGTTGCGCCCCTCCATTAAACTTCATATCAAATCCCTGCCCCTATCACCATATGATCTGGTCCCTTTTGATTTATTGGTCGACGCTCATATCGGGCAGCCTCCGAAGGCCGACCTTTACCCGCCCGATATGGGTGTTTTCACTATTCATCCCGCTGCTATGTGGCACCCAATGAATGGCATCGGGTGGCCTCCCCCAATACCGCCAAGCACCCAAAAGCTATGTGAGACAAACCACTTACCGCCCACCCACTACGCAACAAATCGTCTACTATTCAGTTCGCGCCATATTAAAAAGTTTGCTCGTTAAAGTTAAAACCCCAAGAACACAAGTTTTCTCACCCTTCGCCCATTCTACTGTGTAAAGTTATGAAACCCTTCTACTCCACCTGAAGCCTCTGCTAACCAATTCAAGCATGGTTTACCTCCCGAAATCACTTTGGACTCACTCCATAGACCTATAAAGCTCAATAAATCCATTAATGACCCTCCCTGTCAACCCAACGTTTTCCTAATAGTTTGTTTTATTTTACAGGTGATCAGAAGACCACAGCCTGGGATAAACAGTCTTAATACTAGTCATAAGACCTGTTTACTCCGATACTGTTATCAAATATATTCAAACAGAGATGGAAAATAAAACATACAGTTAAAAGACAAGCAGATGAAACATGAAATTAAATGATTTACTGTTGAACTAGAAAGTAAAAACCTAAAATATACAGTGAAGGTAAAAGGACATAGTAAAGAATAGTCAAAGTGTATCAGGGTTAGAGAGTATGAGATTGAAGACCAAGTCAAGTAAATCAACTTGCATGAAGATAAATAGCAGGGAAGACAGTTACAAAGCATACAGATTCATGTTAAAGTGAAGTCAGATGAAAAAACAGAGCGGTAAAAGTAAACAGTAAAAGTAAACATGGATGTAGTGAGGTTTAAAGAGAGATGAAAACACTTTTACCAGCAACAATGAAGTTTATCCAAAGTAAAAGTGAAAAATAGTTAAAAGATGAAATCAAAGCAGAAATGGTACATTCTTAAGAAATTTCCTGTTTAAGTCATAGTTTTTGAGAAACTATTGTGACCAATGCAAAATGTATTTCGAGATACTGGAGGAGGGTTTTGTTCCTAAAAGGCTAATATACAAAACGCTATCTCATTGTTTACACAGGTATTACCAAAAGTGAGATACGTGCATATCTTCATAGCCTAGTTTTCAGACTGTGAAAAGTCCTGTTTTTGACTTCTTTTTGCAGAGAATATTGTGAACATATGGAGCTTAATTTTGGGAAACTGAGAGAAATAACATATTTATATACAATAACCTCTTTCACTTTATACATGTCTACCTCAGATTGAGATATAGAATCATATCACTAGACCCTAAGTTTGCGGAACTTCTGGGGCAGAATCCACAAGAAAGGATGCAGTTAGTGACGGGGATGCCTTATCATCAATTAAGAGTTGCTATCAAATTCGAGTTTCTTTTCTTTGTCACCATAAATCCATAAAAATAGTGTCCTGGGTGTCAGCAGTATCTTGGGTGTCAAGGCTACAAAAAATAGTAGCCCTCTCTACAACAGAAGCAGAGTACATCGCTGCAACAGAAGCTTGTAAAGAGATGTTGTGGATGCAGCGATTCCTAAGAGAAATAGGAATAAAGAAGGACAAGTATGTGTTATATTGTGATAGTCAAAGTACCATTCACTTGGCGAAAAACCCAACATTTCATTCAAAAGCCAAGCACATTGACTTAAGGTACCATTGGATCCGACATGTGTTGGAGGAAGAACAATTATCCTTGGAAAAGGTCCATACAGATAGGAACCCTGCTCATATGCTCACTAAGATTCTACCACGAAATAAACATGAGTTATGTAGAGGCATGGTAGGACTCGATGTTACTTGATGACTCTTATTTGGCTTCAAGTGGGAGAATGTTAAGTGTGAAGCCAAATTCACAGAAGATTCTAGATCAGATCTTTCTAAATCTCCAGGATTCTAGATCTTTATACACTGCCATTAGTTTCTAGAATCACATGCAGGATTCTAGATCCTCCTACACCGCTAGTGGTTTCTAGATCATTCCAGATCTCCATCCGAATCACACATAGGATTCTAGATCCTTCTTCTGCCTCTATAAATTTGTAATTTCTCTAGCCAAGAAAAGCAAGCAAAAACCCAAGCTTGTTATGTAATGCAAAGTGATTTCTGTTCTCCAGTGATTGTTTTATCTATTCCACTGTTTCTGACTAAGTAATCTTGTTGTTTCTCCAATTTGTCTGTCTCTGAAATTATTCTTTGCTATTGCCGTCTAAGTCTGTGAGTATAAATACGCTGTGTGTTATGTATTCTCTAATCTAACATTTGGTGAGATTTGATACAACCTCTCTTTGCAATTGTCGATGAACTGCTACAGCATTTTGTAGCCAAAGAACTGAACACCTGGCATGCCTTTGCCTAATGTTCGTGCAAGTTATCATTGCAATGGGGGTTCCTCCAGCGGTTCCTCCAGCAAAATGCCCTTTCATCCGCTATATAATTATCTATATAGTAGAATACATATATAGAAAAATGAATTAGTTACAGCCGAACAACTGAACACACGGCATGCCTTTTCTCAAGGTTACTGCAAGCTACCTTTGGAGGGCCTGCAACAAGTGCTGGTGTTTCCAAATGATTGCCCCTTCTTCCTCTATATAATTTTCTATCCACGCAAATTCATATATCAGCAACTGTATCAAATTGAATTACTTATAGGTCAAAAGTGCCCATTTCTCAAGTCTTAATGTTGCACACCCAGAAGCCGTATCAGCCAATGGAATTTTGTGCGAAGGGATGAAGAAGAGGCCTCGATTCCATGTCGAACGATATTCCATTCACCTGAGACGAACAATTCCATTCGTTACAGAAACTGCTCTTAACTGCCTCCAAGTCGAGATGCCTCACGAAGGCAAGGCCATTTCTGCTGAAGAGTCGTAGAATGTACTCGAACAGGAACTCGTCACAGGGAATCGCAAGTCCGCTGCGCTGTGCGTAGCCAAATTCCTCTTCGGCCTACTCGAGTAGTGCCCTAAACACTGGGTAGTTCAGGTACGCTGCCTTGATAACAAATCGCCTATTGCAATTCTGCCCGACGTACACTGCCACGTGTCCCGACGACACGTCTGGCGGTATGGCCAACAATGAGTGACGATGCCCATTTCTCGAGTTGTTCAACCCGGCCACATCGACCTTTGTGTCGCCCGACACATCAGCCACTCGGCACGACTGCGAGAAAAGCAGCTTCCCAGCCAGAGCCTGAGCAGCTTTGCGGACGCTGGCGAGCTTCCTCCATTTCTCACGACCTGCTTCAGTTTCAGAACATGGCGGATTTCGACGCATTTTCTTTGCACGTTCATGGCGAAAAGCTATTATGAAACAAAGTGAGCCTCACGAAAACAAAATCAACATCTCTTGGTTACTTTCAGGACGCACATGAAACAAAAGAGAAACTCCTGAACGCGGCCCATGCTGCCGAAAAGGAGTTTGTGATGAGGGCTATTTATAATGGAGAGAAGGCCAGAAACTGGATAATGATCGGCCTCATTACTTAGCAACTTTCACTGAAATCTCTTCACGAATTACATAGTCCGGAATCTTTGCGTGTGAAATTCACGTAAAAGGAGGAGAATGGTAATAAAAACGCAAATGGTTTTGTCTGTTACCGGAGGGTTTGTTTGATAGGGACCATGGCTCACATGTAAATACTTTAGGGTTTTAATTTTTTTACTGTTGTTCCGTAAGAGTGGTGTATAAGTAACGAAGCAAAAGCGGTAATAAGTCATCGGAAAAGTTGTTGCGTACTCTATCTTATTAATGATTTGAAAAACGTCTATATAAACAATCTAGGACGTTGAGATTGGGCGTTGCGGAGAGATGCCTAGAGACTCGTATATGGTGATAATGGAATATGGCTAATAAATAGGTTAGGTTCGCATGAAAATTTACGTAAATATCTTTGGAAATCTATGATCTACAAACGTTTATAATGTTATGGTTTTAGAATACACAGCGAATGAGCCAACCAGTATCTACAAACATTCCTAATGTTATGATTCTAGAATACACAATAAATGAGCGTGAGATATTTGGTGTAAATTTTAGTTATAAATCTGGTTGGAATTATTTTGATACTGATAGAGTTACCACTTTTTTTCATAGTTGCCAAGTTCGGCCGTACCAGCAAAAATATTCGGAAATTCGCTGATTCGGTTCGGTACAGCGAATAATTCGTCGTTTTCTAATTCGGTACGGGTCTTGAATAATTTTGGTCAGCTGCCACTATGCTGTGCGTCCACTGTGTTGCCGCTACGCTGTGCGTCCACTGTGCTGCCGCTACGCTGTGCGTCCACTATGCTGTGTCTGTGTAACCATCGATCGGCACGTTCACAAATCGCTGCTGGAAAAAATAATAGAGTAAGTAATTCGAGTTTTAGTCGTGGAAATTTGATAATCCTAATTTTTTTTGTTTTTAATTCAAAGGTGAAAACGAGGCACACGCCTCTCCTGAATTCAACTAAATTATAAATCCAGGAGTCGTAAGGCTCTGTGCAGTCGGTGCATATATTAAATTATGTACGGTACAATATTTAACTTGAAACCCAAGGGTAACTTTACGTGGACTGTAATGCCAACGTGAGACCTTTTGCTGAGAGGTTCTCCAATCATTAAGGTGAGACCTTTTGCTCATAGGTTCTCCAATCATTGACATACAGAGTGGATGATAATTTATGCATGAAGTGCTACAAACAAAGAAACCCAAAAAAAAAACCAATCCAACTCACAGATAAATTGAACCCAACTTGGCACAGTGAAATTCAAATGAATCCAATGAAAAATATAAAATAAGAAATTGCAGTTACCTAATATAAAATAAGAAATCAATATTAGAAAAATCATAAAAGATATAAAATGATAAACTTTCAAATCCACAACCTTTATACAAAAAAATAGAAAAGCAGTAATTTCTATATTACAAAAAATTATAAAATGACACAATTGAGTTTACAATGGATAAGGCTTATGAAAAAATAGAAAAAAAAAGATAAATCCAATATTAAAAAAATAATAAAAAATGAAAAATGGAAACCTTAGTTGCACTAACTCATATACAAAAGCATAGAAAAACTACAACTTCTATATTACAAAAAATTATGAAGATAAGTTTGCACTTGTGAATAAAAGAAATAGAAAAACAGTAACTTATATGTTACAAAAAGATATAAAATGGCAAATTTCAGTTCAAAATGGATAACTCGAATGAAAAATAGGAAAATGATAAATCCAATATTAAAAAGTACATATAAAAAGTATAAAATGAAAAAGCTTAGTTGCAAATCCATAACTGCTATACAAAATTATAGAAAAATGGCAACTTCTATATTACAAAAAAATATAAAATAAGAAATTGCAGTTACATAAGATAAGTGTGCACTTGTGAATAGCATGAATGATAGTAAAGGTAAGTTTCGCCTAGAATAACAATTAAATTTAAATGGAAAAAGCTATAAAATAGTAATAAAGATAATGTTACACTTGTGAATAGAATAGAAAGTAAATTTACATTTTAAATTTTATGTATAAAATAATAAAATAATAAATAACATGTAAAAAATTATGTAGTTACAAATGGTATAGTAAGATTGGTATGCTTAGTAAATTTGCATGCTACATGTTTTATATAAAAAACAATAAACTAAATTTACATGTTCAATTTTACACTAAAGTTTGGTAGAAAATTATAAGTTTGCACATGTATTTTTTTTCCATATTAAATTTAAATTATGATAGAGAAAGTAAGTTCTACTTTTTTAAAAATTGCAATAAAACTAGTTTACCAACTAATCTTGTTTTTTTGGAAACCTTCTACAAGTAATGAGAATTAACATGGAATTATGTCTTAATGTAGTAGAAAAGTATTGTTAGAAACTATAATTAAAAACTTATTCCCTTCCATAAAGAATTCTTGGTCAAATTAGTAGTAAAAAAGAGTTAGAATTAAGAATTTGTTCTCTTTCAACAAAGAATTTTGGATCAATGCATGTACAAAACACTTTTGGAATACAGGGAATTGTAAGTTTTATATTAAAAAAATGCAAGTATATTTAAATCACATTTTTGTTTTTATTCTCATGATTTTTTTATGATATTTATTACCAGGTTGGAGTATAGTGATTACCTGGATTGCATTCCATTGCAAAACAAGGATCACTGGTGTGGAATTCAAATAGAGGGGCTCATTTCGCGTAGTCAACCAGAAAGGTTGGGCACTGCCACATATTGTGTAATAAATTTGGATAAGATAGGACACATAAAAAATTGAAATTAAATGAAAACTATTATTTGTTATTTGTGATCAAATATTTTGTCTTTGTTGTTAATAGACATGTAAATATTAATTTCCTTGTTTCTATCCAATTATCACTCTAGTAATAGTTTTGAAATTTTTCCTTGCCATATTTGCAATTTTCTACTAGATTTCTAGGAATTAATGTGCTTTAGTTTCACATACACTGCCATGTTTTTAATTCAATTATAAGTAATCTCATAAGTAGGCTTCTATGCATTGTCTCTTTTGTATTCTCTATAGTTTGAAATTTTTTGTTTTTCAAAATATGTACAAATATAGTTCAATGAATTTGAATGACTTTTTTTTCTTGCAAACAGGATACTTGGAGACCCTCTAAAGGAAATTGATGGCACCTAGATCGAAACTTCCTGAATGGAAATATCTTGAAAGAAAAAATGATGGAAAAAATTATTGCAAGTTCTGCAATAATACTTGTGGGACATCAGTGACTCGAGCAAGAGATCATTTGCTTGGCATTGTGGGTGGAACTGGTGGAGGAGTGGCAGCATGTACTAAAATTGATCAAGATGTGAAGAAAAGTTTAAGTGAAGAAGTCAATGCTCATAAGCAAGGAAAGGTAGTCCAAGAAGCAAGAAAAAAAAGAACACAAGATACACTCATGGGAAGAGAAAATGTTATTAATTCAACACCAAGCTCTTTCCCACCATTTGTGGCATCTACAACATCTTCTATGCCATATGGATCACAAAGAGAACCTACTTTACTAGACGTTGATCCAACACAACAAACATTGGAGAAAGCTTGGAAGCCATTGGAGCGAAATGAGGTAGATGATGCAGTTTATGATTTTTTCATTGGTTGTAATATCTCTTTCAACACTATCAAAAGCCCATTATTTCATGATATGTTAAAAAAGATCGGCCATTTTGGTCCCTCATATGTTCTTCCTAGCTATGAAAGTCTTAGGACCAAAGGAATTGATAGGAGCAAACAAAGAATAGAGGAAAGAGTTAAACCAATAAGGGATTCATGGGCTATTTCTGGATGTACTTTAGTTAGTGATGGTTGGACTGATCGCCAGTCTAGACCTCTTGTGAACACACTTGCTTGTTGTCCTCAAGGAGTGATCCATTTGTCTACTATTGATTGTATGGACAAAACAAATACTGCTGAATATTTATTTCAGATACTAAAGGACACCATATTATCTATAGGAGAGGACAACGTAGTCCAAGTTGTCACTGATAATGCATCCAATTGTGTTTGTGCTGGTGAGCTATTGATGGAGCATTTCCCTAAGTTGTTTTGGACACCTTGTGCAGCACATTGTATTGATCTAGCCCTTCATGACATTGGTAAAATAGGTTGGGTGCAAGTAAATTTATCTCAAGCAAGGCAACTAGTTAAATTCATTCTAAACCACCGATTGGGTTTGAGTATATTTAGAAGATACAAAACCAGGAATCTACTGAGACCAGGTGACACTAGATTTGCCACCCATTTTATTGCACTGCAAAGGGTGGTAGAGCAAAAAGCTGCATTGCGATCATTCGTATGCAATGAAGAGTGGGTCAACTCTCCTTTGTCAAGGTCAAAAGGTGGTAAACTAATAGAGAAAACAATCTTCAATGAAATGTTTTGGTCATGTGCAGAAAAAATCATCTCTATTTGTGAGCCTATTGTACAGATATTGAGGATGGTGGATTCTAATGCTGCATGTATGGGTTTTGTATATGAAGGCATGGATAGGGTAAGAGAACACATATCATTGGTATGTAAGAATGATAGTTCAATATATAATCCAATATGGAGAATTGTGGAAAAAAGGTGGTGTATGTTGCATACACCATTACATGTTGCAGGGCTTTTTCTAGCACCTAATTACTTTCATGTTCCTAAGGATAGAGATATCATTGAGGGATTTTACAATTGCATGGAGAGGATGTATCATGGTCCTGAGATACAATATAAAATACGAATACAACCAATATCATATAGGCAAGGGACTGGTCATGCTTTCACTACAGCTAGGGCACTACGAGATATGCACCATCCAGAGGTCACCCCTGCTCAATGGTGGTTTCTCCATGGATATGAGACACCTGAACTACAAACATTTGCAGTCAAGGTGTTGAGTCAGGTATGTAGGCATCATAATTATTTATATTTTGTATGTATATTTGCAAACTATTCCATGTAAATTATTATACTAATATAATATTATTTTCATGTAAAAAAATAGGTCACTAGTGCATCAGCATGTGAAAGGAGTTGGAGCACTCGTGAGTTCATCCATAGTAAGAAAAGAAACCATTTAGGAGCTAGCAAATTGGCAGATTTGGCTAGCATTCATTGCAATTTACACTTGTGGCTGAAATCTTTGGAGGGGGAGAAAACAACTTCAAATATAGTACGAGAGGTTCCCCCTATTTTTAATGCATCTAGTGCAACCTCACAAGCACCAATTGTGGGATCGTCTTCTACATCCACACGTCACATCAATGAGAATGATGTTTTGCTCAGAGATATTATAGATGAGAGTGCTAGTAGTGATAATGACTCTCTCATGAGTGAATACACTGATGTGGATGAGGACAATGGAGATGAGATGACCTACACACCTTAAGATAATTTTGGCCCTTCATTTATGGTAGTGACCATAAATTTTTTATTTCTATTAGCATTTTGTATAAGCACATAAGTCTTAAACTATGTTTTAACTTTTTGACTTATGTGATTGAATTGTTCTAGTTTGACATATTATGAGTCTTAGTTACTTTTATTGAATTCTTTTATAAGGTTTAAAGGTGTTTATTTTATAAGTAACATTGTTTTTTTAACTATAATACAAAATGAGCATGAAGTAAATGATCTAAATTCATATTTGAATCTTAAATTGGATATCATTGTTGTTGTCTTTCAAGCAGATTCTCCGTAAGTTTGTAGATATATACAAAAAAAGACCCTTTAAGAGTTGTATCAATGTTTGTAGATGGCATGTACAATTTCAAATAGATCTATTTAGTGATTTAGAGATAAATTTCATGGTATTTAGAGATCACTTAAATCATAATTTTAATATCCAATATCTCAATTTTTACATTGAACTCTAGTTTTGTCTGTTGTGACTCATATTATTAGATTTTATTTTTACAAGTTTTTCTAGTATGCAATAATAATTAATTTGATGCATTTTAATCTTCATTATTTCTAAGCTGTTTTAGAGAGAAGGGATCTATAACATTTTAGATAGGAGAAATTAACGTTGGAAATAAGTAAACATAAATATACTTGGTAGAGAAAGATTTAATGAATTTTCATATAATGATTGCTTATTTAAATTAAAAATAAAAATAAAAAAAAAAATTAAGTATGTGTAAGATATATAATGTCGAATTTTTTCCGTATTGAATTTTATAAGGTCGATTTTTTTTCGTATCGAATCGAATTCGAATTCGAATTTGGTAACTATGCTTTTTTCCCCCGAAAATTTACATTGAAATTTAGTTGGAATTATATTGAAATTTTAAGTTAAATATTTCTACAGGGAGTTTTGTTCATTACACTTGTTGTCAAGGTTTTTGGCTGGCTTTTAAAATCATTTAAATTATCATTTTTTTAATAAAATAAAATAAATAGAAATAAGGTTTAGCGGAAAAAACAAGTGTCATAGAAATGAGATCATATATATCTAATAAAAAGATAAAACACAACAAAAAAAACAATAAATTTATATATACATATATATAAAATCTCTTTTGGTTGGCTATTTTTACTTTCTTTTTTTTTTCAAAATAGTTATGTGGATTATATTAAATTTCTATTATATAGTTAAATTATTTATTTTGATATGTTCAGTTCATGTTGTTGTGTTTTAAAATTTTGCAAGATAAAATATTACAAAACATTACTGAGAAGGAAAAAAATATGATATAAATAGAGAGTGAGAGATACATCTATGTCTTTCTGAATTCTATAGTAAAAGATTATTGAGACAAATTATACTTTGAAAAACTGAAGGATATAATAAAGAGACATTATGATTTGTACATTAATAATATATATGAATACCTAATAACTATACCTCGTTATTAGAAACACAATTCAAATTAATAAAAAGTCAATTTTTATTCAATTATTTAATGGAAAATGTATTTTTAACATGCTAATTCCACTTACAAATTTAATGTTGCAAATGTAATGTACACTTCATGTTCTTCTGATTGAAAATCAATCCTCAATCCTCCTCTTTGTTCCTTCTTCTTTTGAACCTCATTCCACCCTCCTCTTATAGAGGTCTCAATTAATTGTAACCTTGAGTTCATATTTCTAATATGTATAAGGAGTATAAGTTTGTTACCTGAATCAAAGTTCTTAGGGTTTTGGAATCCATTCCTCTTAGTTGGCTTTATCCTCCACTACAAATCTAAAGGAGGCAGGTTTTGAAGTGTTTCTTCCTTCTCTATCTTTTAAGGGAAAATTTACATCATTAATTTGCGCTTCTAGACATCTATTATTATCTTTTTCTAAACATGTTTTTGGTAGCTAAACTTCTACAATTTAATAATCCTTGTATGTTGATAGAATTGCTCACATAATTGTAAATTCTTTGTCCAAGGCCTTTATCATTCGTTTATTTTTAAGTGAATCTCATTCTTGGAGATGAGCCACATTGTCGCTTGTTAATTTGTAGATCTAATATAGAAAAACATGTTTGTGTAATCTAGACCCCAATTCATCTATAATTTTCCTTTTGTACTATTATCTTATTCCATAGACACTCAATGATGTTGATTCCAATACATTCAACTATATGTGAAGATTTCTAACTTAATCCACACAATATCTATTTATGTATCCACCCATGGTATTCCTAATATCTTTAAAAAATGATAAATGCTCGAAATGTGATGATATATTTGGGGGGTGATTTTTCCTAATATACATAGTAGTAGTGCCCTGCTCCTACCTAAAATAAAAGAGAAGCCTCAAAACCTCCAAATGATAAGGAAAGTTTGAAAGCTAGACAATAAAGAGATCTTTCAACAAGCATAGTTATACTTCACAATGCCTTGTTCAATTCAGATAGATGTAATGGTACAGTATTGATAAAGGATTATAGACACCATTGAAGTGAAAATTTATTCCAAATGATTCTTAAAAGTGAAGGTTGTTTTTTATGTCGATCTCATAGTCCTGAGCGTTGGCACCTTTCCATATTTCTCCATGATATATGCCTCAGAAGGAAGGTTTAGATAAATTGAAGTAGAGTTTATTTTTTAACCACATCATTGAACAAGATAGGAACTAAACGGAAAAGAAAGTTGTGCCTTTGGAGATGTTGTAAATATATAATAAATTATGGTTTCTAGTTTTTTACTTTCATTCAAATGTCCTTGTCCTTCCACTAGGATCCCTTATAGGAGCTTTAATTTTTTCTTTATATTTACCATGTGATCAAGAATGCCCTCTGAAAAAATTAATATTTTTCCTATGACAAGCATGAACATGATTTATAATCTTTGTTTTATGTTGTAACCCTTTCATAGTAAGATGATTCAGTGATTTATAAACTATTGTGGATATTCACCTTCATAATTTGTCACAACATATCTACTAAAATATATTAGAAAGTATAAAACCTACACTATGAGCATTTATTTCTCCTTGGGGTTCTATATTTATTAATTATTGTTTACGACGCATGCATGCAACTTACAATAATGCAAAAAATAGAGAATAAAAAATAAAACTCACAAACCACAAATTAACACAAGATATAACATTGGAAACCATTTCAAGAGAAAACCTAGTTGGAAGCTAAGACTACTATGCTTTGTTTCTCTTAATGGAAAATGCATACAATTACAAAAAGTAAGATATGTGGCTTGTGGGCTACTACAATGCACAAATCATCTCTCTCTATTGACTCCATATGCACTCTTAATGACTTTAATCATCTATGGAACAAAAAGCACATGAATAGGATGGAACCCCTTTTCCTCCTAGTGGCTCCGTTTTCACTCCAAAAATTTTGTTTGATGCATCAAATGACTTATAAAGGTTTTCGACCACAATTTTCAAAATTTGGACCTGACATCAGAAATGGTACTATGAGATGATTCCTCTAGTTTTTCCACTCTAATATCACAAATATGGATTGAAAAAGATATAATGACCTAATCCATATTAGATCTCCCCATTTCAAGAGTTTTTTGGTCACAAAAAATTTCTACTTAATGAGGCTTTACCTAGAAGTTGTCTTTCATCCCAATATGGATATGGTAATGATTCCCCTTGGTTGTAGTTTTCTACCTCTTCTACAAAAGTATAACATATGTCGGCTCTACTTAAGCATTTGGTGCCAAATCCTTTGTAAAGGGTAGGACCTATTCGTCTTCGTGATCTAGCTTTGAAGGCTCATAGAATTTCAAAATATGTACATTCACCACTAAGTAAATGTGCATGTATGTAGGTAGATCGAGTATATAGGAATTATCTCCGACATTTTTTGATATCTCAAACGGACCATATCGCAAAGCCTTGATTTTATTACCATGACCTTCTAGCCTCTTCTTGTTCTATTGTAGCCATAATCTATCTCCCACCGTAAAGAAATTCTCTATTCTACATTGTTCATGCCTATATTTATATTTTTTCTGTATCATTTATATTATCTCTTGTGATGGTATATGAATGTCCATTATCTTCTCAATGGATTTTTCATCCCTAATGACACCCCCTCTAAGATACTCACTCACTTCTCCTTTACATCCATATGCAATATCTAAAAGGTGAAGACGAAAATATCCAAAACAAGCTACCAGTAGAATGTGGATTACTCAATCATAAGTGTTGTATATGCCAAATTTTCATCCCATGTCTTTTGTTACTTCAATAGATGCTATCTTGTTGATTACATTTATTGTCCCATCTGCATATGGATGGAGTGTTATAAACCTATTTAACTTCATATCTATATCCTCCTATAATGTAGTCTAAAATGCACTAAAAAATCTTATGTTTGTCTATGGAAATTAGCTAGAAAAGTTTTTTAAAAAATAAATTGATAAAACAAAAATAATATATACCATATTTCTTATTATTACTAAACTTGCTGATACAACAAAAAAAAATGCATCATTTTATGAAACTTGGTACCTATTCTGGAGTCATAAACCAATACACTTACCTCTGCAAATTGGCATTGCATGTCACTTAGTGTCTTAATTTAGTAATTTAATATATATAATTTGATTATAGGGAAACTCACGTTCATATGACTTAATTTAAATTTTAGTAAATTATTTAATTATCCTGGAAGGTTGGTTGGTTGAGTGGAAAAACTTAGAGTCTTCTTTTATTCTTTGGTTGCGAACATTAGACTGTTATTTTATTCTTTTACAACACTCGCCCTGCCTTGTGAATTAATTTCGTATATATAATCCTTAGAATCTTATTTTATTCTTTGGTTGAGTGGAAAACCTTATAATCTTATTTTACTCTTTTACAACACTCCTGTCTCGTGAATTAATTTTGTATATATAATTTGATCAGGTCACATTCATACGACTTAATTTAAAATTAATAAGTTGTTTAATTATCCGTTGATCTTGCTGGACGTCGATTGAGGGAGTCGATCTCCTGTTCCTCGTCGTGGGTACATCGTGTTATGCGTAATTATTATTAGTGTTTTTTTAATATATATATATTTTTGGAGTTGTCTATAATGCGACTTTTTGAGATTCCGGTGACGGAATCCGGCGGAAGAAATTGAGATGAAATCATGATTTGTTGCAGTTAAAATGGTTTTTTAAATGCATATTTGGATTCAGCACCCTGAAAAACCCCTGGGACGCTTTCATTGTGCAGAAACTAGTTATCAAACTTCGATTTCAATAAATCACTGCCGGATTTTCACCGGAAAAAATCGCCGGAAAGGCTTTCAAAAAGTCGCGTTAAAGACTACGGCTATATTTTTTTGGTAAATTACATAAAAATATAAAAATATCTAATTATTATTAATCATTAATAAGAAATAAAATCTATTTTTATTTTAAAAATAGATTTTAATAAAAATTTAATTTTAGGGTACGAGGTATGTTTTAAAACTGTTTTGTTTGGCTATGAATTAACTTAATAAAACTGTTTTGTTTGGCTATGAATTAGTTTTGGTTGGTCAGATTTAAGGAAACAGGTTAACGGCCCAAGAACCAGAGGTATATGACATGAGTGAAAGCCTACCACATAGATATTAACAGCTGGTTATTCCAAATGAAGTTGTTTTCGTTACATAAGGGTAATGAGTTAACCTACATTCATGATTAACAGTGAAAAATAATTATCTCACTAATGATTTTACAAATAAATTGATAGATTTTATTGCCCTATAAAAAAATCACTAATAAAAAAAATATATATACTTTTCTTATTTTCAAAAATATGTTTTAATGAAAATAATGAAAACTTCAGTTTTAATAAAAATCAAAGCTCAAGGAAAAGTTCAGAAGGGTCTCATAAAATATCTTTCCAGCTCCGTCACTCGAAAGAGGATTGGGTCATTTAAATCTCACCTACCTTTACGAAACATACATTACCGGCATCATCAACCATCTCTTTCCACGACGTCTTCCCGGTTCGTTACAGTTAGCCACACCCGGACACGTCCATAACAAATTAATGGCCAAAGAGAAAGCTATCGAACTCGTTCAACATACTAGCCACTGTCTACATCGACAAAACCGCCAGACAATTACAAAACCGTTTGCGTTTTCGATTATGGTCATAGTAACATGCTTTAACGTGACTTTCAGATACTGAGACTGCGAGACAGCATGTAATTTGTGAATTGATTTGAAACAAAGAAGTAGCCTCTTAGTAGAAACTTTGAAGTGGTTAGGTGTTATTGAGTAACTTTCTTATGCTGACATAGCAGGATAGAGAATGTGATTTCCATGGCCGATCCACGGGGGAAACCAAACCAATTGCTTGAAGCCGATGTAAGGAAACATCTTGAGTATGTAATATTGTTCACCGGCTAAATTGCCACAAAGTACAAACTGTCAGTTATAGTACAGGTTGGAAATTGCTGAAGGCATTTAATATGTAATGGGAATTGGGAAAATGTATCGGTTTTCTTTTTACAGTATAAAGGGATGAGATGGAACCATAAAACTTAATCCACCTTGATTTAGCCATTTTTATATATGTTTTGATTGAATTTATTGAAAGAATGAACCTGCAATCATCAACATACACTCAACCTAACATATTTTTCAGAATAGTTCATATTTTAAAACATTTACGAAATTTATTGAAAATTTATCCTAAAGTAAATATCATATATAATTTACACGTAATTATTAATATGAATTGGAGTGGATATGTCTTCTGGCCAATGATTAAGTAGTTTGGAATTTGGGTCACTATACAAAAGAGATCGTTCTAGTAATTTTAAGAGAAAACTTTTTTTTAGAAACTAATTAAAATAATTTTGATTTTTTATTATTATTTCAAAGCGATTAATATAGTATAAATATTTTTTCAGAAGAAGTTATATTGAAGATTATGGTCAACGCGTTTCAAACCAACAAGTTTGATTCGTCTTCACAACGGGATGAAGAGACAAATCCAAGAAGAAGGTTAGATCAGGTTAAATAGAGAGACAAGAAAAAGATTAAATAGGAAGAGAGGCCAACCTAACACCTAGAAGGAAATGACTATTTTTTTGCTAAATCAAGAGTTTACCTTCTATATCATTAAATCAAGCATATTATACAATATATACACACCTCCACCATACTAAGTGGATTAAGGAAAAATAGGAAGTTTTTTGTCTGAATCAAAGCCCTCAAACCCCAAAAAGTTCCCGCCAAATCCTTTCGAGTACAAACAAAAATATGCAACGAGAATCGTGGGGTACATGAACACTTCCCACATGTAACCGCGCATACAAACATCTAACCTATCTCTTAATCGTTGCCGTCCATTCGTCTTTTTTAATTTGACGACAGAGATACATATCGCTCCATGAATAAGCATGATGGTTAACCCCCCGACACCACCAAACCGCACGCTCAATCCTGATCGTTGATCGGCCCTGCTGAATCGGACGGCGGAGCTGAATATCGCACGCCTGAAGTCACCAAACTTTAGTGTGCGATGAGGGTGGTTTTCAGACCCAGCTCTCATCTATGTGTCATACATTGTATGGCATCGCTGCCAAATTTTCAAAACAACCTTTGGCTTGAAGGCGGTGCGATCGCTCCAAAACCACTAATGAAGCGGTTTTCTGTCCCAATACTAGAAAATTGGGAAATGTTGCCACCAAAATAGATGTCGTCGATTAATACTCTCAGCCTTTCTTTGGACTAAGAAAACCTTGCCCCAGACTCCGGGGCTTTTCAGGGTTGTGATTGCCATAGCTGCTAAGGTCGACCCTGACCCGCCATCTGCCATAGACCTATCTGCCCAAAATTGTGAATCCTGCAAAAATCTGCTCATTGTAAATTAGCTTCCTTAGTTTTGTTCCGATACACTTCTTTGTCCTATTCAGCCTGGTTATGACAAAGCCCTTTTAGGTTGCTTTGAGACAGTGCGAGCCATTGTGTCGAAATTCTGCCATCCGTACAACTCACACCTTGGTTGGCAAGAATGTCCGCTAGTTTGTTGGCCTTTCTATGCACATAGTTGAATCTAAGCGTGTGTAGTCCCTGAAGATGTCCCTGTATTTTATGGAGAACACATATTAACATCCACTGCTTTGTAACTTTTTTCGGTCTTGTTCCATGACTAATTCTCTTGGCCGCCTTAATGACTAACTCTAAATCAGCTTCTATTATCACATTTTGGTAGTTGTCTTGTTTCAGAAATTCTAAACATTGCTCCAAGGCCATTAATTCCGCCATGTTGTTGGTCGCTTTTCTTAAATGCCCATGGAAAAGGGAGAGAATGCTTCCTGTTTCATTCCAAAGAACTCCTCCAAAGCCTGCCATTCCCAGATTACCTTTTGAAGTTCCATCTATGTTATATTTCAAAAATCCTTTCGATAGAAGATTCCAAAAATCTTTAACCATTTTCCAAAAAAAAAAGTTTAATATTATTTAATTAAATTTAATTAATTTATTAATTATTAATTTAATCAAAATATATATATATATATGTTAACTTATCAACTCAATAGTTATATTTAATTAAGATTTTAATAATATTTATTAATATATTATTATATGTCAAAACCCATAATTGAGTTACTAGAAAACCATACTACTGCACTATAAATGCGATATATCTTAATCATACTGCTCCATTATAATGCTCTCCTATTTCGATTAGTGAATTAAAAATCGGGATCCATAGATTACCCTTTCTATCCGGCTGAGAAATCGGCAAAGATATCTCGATCGTCTATTGCAAATTTGAGAAATATCCTATAATTTGATGCTTTAAATATCCTATAATTTGATGCTTTAACTTGTTTGACACCCCTGCTAATGGTTAGATTTCCAGATATTCTCAAATCTGCAATGGAGAAATTTTAAGGTTTTTGAAGGTGAAAAAATATTAAATATTAATGTTTTTAAATATTAAATAATAATATTTAGTTTTAATAAATTAATTTACATATTATTTTTTAAAATTTAGCTATTTAATAGGGTGGTTATTTATTAATATTTTTAATAAAATAATATCATTATTTAAATATGTTTTCAAAAATTAACTATTTAATGTAGTTGTTATCAATAATATTTGTTTTGAATATATTAATAATTAATATCATAGTTTAAATTTTATTGTTCAAATATAATCGTTACTTTAAAATTATGTCTCTACATTGCTCTATATTTAAGTCTTTGTCATGGTTTGTCTCTTCATTTGGTCTTGACAATGAACCACACTTGTAAGGATTATGGATCATAGAAGAATACAATAGTTCAAAAACTGTCGGCCAAAATTTCTACCAAAACACTTTACTTAATTCATTATGGATCACAAAAAATTGAATAAAAAACGTTAAATATTAAATAAACCATAAGTGGTGATTTTGACAAATATTCAATTCATATCATCTCTTAAATAAATTATAATATTGGTCTAACGGAATAATAAATATATCTACATAGATATACACACGCCATTATTGGAAGTAGGCAGTTTAATTATTTTGTTAATTAATTTGCGTTACTCTATTAATAAATAAATGAAATTGAAAACATATCAAATATTTAAACCATATTTAAATTAATTTTGTATCAAATTATAATTAAAAAATTACTATGCCATTAATAATTGACCACGTATAAAGACTAATGAAAATTAGATTGGTCGCTAACTTATTTTGAAACGTGTCATGTTTATTGGAAAGCTCTTGAATTATGAAACATGGCCACATGTCCATGCCTTACGACAGCAGAATTGAGGATTTATAATTTAGTTTATATTGTAAGTTTTTCCAATATAAGCTTGTCAAACGTGATCGCATTCCATTATGAAATGTCAAATGGCTGGCATGCACCCACTTATGGCTCCATTCAATGACAGAAACACCCTTACGGTTTGTATTCTCCTCCCCTCGTCGAAATCGACTCCCTGAATTCAAAAGTTCAAATGTGTACTAAATGGATGCGATCCTACCCGAGTGGATTTTGATTGACGGCAGAGAATCATCTATGGTTTTGATAGGACAGTCTAAATTGAAGAATGTGAATTTTGATGTTGTCATTTTATTAATGAATGAAATTGACACTGATATCTTTCTTGCATATGTAAATTATTGGTTTAAACCTCATTTAAATTAATTTTTTACCAAATCATTATTACAAATTTACTATTTTTTTTATTTATCTCTACTTATTGAGATTAGAGAAAATGAAATTAAAATTTAGTTTCAAATATCACTATGAAACAAATGTTAGTTTACATTCTGAAACATTGGCATGCTAAATTGTGGAGGAATATATGGAAAAGTGGAGGAATAAGGGCATTGTACTTGTTATTTATCACCATGTTGTTGTCAAATTGTGATTAAAAATTTTCACATTCTCTAATGGTTTTGTCTAGTTCATTAGGTAAGTAGTGTGTAATCACTTTGACTGGCAAGGTATGCCCACTTGACAAAACATTTAAATAAAATGAATTAAAACTTTGTTATTGTTGGAAGGCAGATATGTTAATTAATGAGAACAAATAAAATTAAAATTAAAATTAAGCAATATGGATTGTAACTTGGATTGTAACACCCTCCACTCAATCTAATGGAATGTAACATGCATTGTAACTTAAGCCACTCTATATATTATTAAATTTATTAGCTATAATGAAATATGGAGTGTAACTTGGATTGTAACACCTTCCATTTCATTTAATGGATTGTAATGTGCATTTGTCATTAGAGCTATTATGTTTTAATAGTTGATAACCTGGATTCCCCCACTTCATTAGGATTGTAATAGACATGACTCCTTCTAGGATTGTAACAGCCACCACTCCATATATTTTAAGCAAACTAGTATACATTTCTCCACGGATGCATGTGTTTCTCAGTGGGTGCGTGGTTGGAATTGTTGAAGCCGAGCCATATGCAATTAAGTTAGGTCAAATTCCTGGAACGATTTGCTCGAATGATTTGAAGGGGTTCCTGGCTTCTATCTGCTAAGAAAGGTGCACAATCCCTTATTGTTCATGGATGCATTCAGTTCTTAGTGGGTGCATGGTTGGAATAGTTGAAGCCGAGACATATGCAATTAAGTTAGGTCAAATTCCTGGAACGATCTCAAATGATTTGAAGGGGTTTATGTCGACTTATATGTGCTAAGAAAGATGCACAATCCCTTGTCGTGCATTTTTTTTCAAGATTTGCTCAAATGATTTGAAATAATTTCTATCAGCTTCTATCTCCTAATAAAGTTGCATAATCCCTTATTCTCCAATTCTTTTCAAACCTTATTCTACTAATCAACATTCTTCACTACACTCACTTCTACCTAAACTTTTCACTACATTCACTTCTACATAAAGTTGATATGGTTTCAACTTGTGGATTCACTATGTCAATTTACGACTTAGTCCAAGCTATTTTGTTTCTTGATTTCAAATTTGAGATGGGTATATTTGTATCTTGTTTCTCAACCTCAAGCCATAACAATATCAAAGCTCGTAATATTTGTTTGCGTCATCTGCCTTTATGAAACCCAGTGAAGAATTTGTAATACTCTATTCAATTTCAATTTATTATATATATATATATATATATAAATAAAGCTTGAAACTATAATGTGAAATCTTTTAGGAGCGAAATATTTCTCTTTTTTAATTTTCCCTAAAATGATATCACTTTCCAGCTTTGGTTTCATTTTAAGTTCATGTCATATTTACTTTTAGGTTACAATTAAACTTACTCATATTTTGATGCATTGTTATCTTCTTTATATCTATATCTATCACCCAATGTATATGTCTTGCATGTGTAATTTCCGTCTATATTACAATAGTACCTCACCACAATTTAGTTTAAATTATTACAAAGATTGGTTTCTTAGATCAGTATAAGATTGGTGTACTTATATATTCTTTTTAGTCATGTATACCTTAACAATCTTCTTTGATTTATTTTAGCTCAGTTATTTTGAGTGATTAGACTCCTCAACTCTAGCATAATATAATATCCATGACTCAGTTCAAAGTATTTCTTTGTTTCTTACTTTCTTATCATAATTACTAGAATTTTAGTTATTTTGAGTGATTAGACTCCTCAACTCTAGCATAATATAATATCCATGACTGGGTTCAAAGTATTTCTTTTTTTTTTACTTTCTTATCATAATTACTAAAATTTCCTAAATTTTTTTTTTTTTTTTTTTTTCAGAAACTCTTTATAAGAATTTCATAACCAACACCCAATTACTGGTCTTATGTAACGCTCAAATGAATATTCTAAATGCTATGCTATACAAGTCCAATAATAAGACAAGAGACATCAACAAATTAATTTTTAAACCTAAAGAGATTATTCCTAATATAATCATTTTATGCCTTTTTACTATAGTCACAAGCATAAACCTTTTATCAACTCAAAAAGATACTTGGATAGCCCAGATTTACCCATCTAAAAAATATTTAAACTTCCATTATTTAAAATGAACATTCTAAATGCTATGTTATACAAGTCCAACAATAATACAATAGACATCAAAAAATTAATTTTTAAACCTAAAGAGATTATTCCTAATATGATCATTTCATGCCTTTTACTATACTCACAGGCATAAACCTTTTATCAACTCAAGAAGATACTTGGATAGCCGAGATTTACCTATCTAAAAAATATTTAAACTTCCATTATTTAAAACTTCTTCTCATTTATGACGAGCTCTCATTATAAAGTTACTCGTCTAAGGTATAGAGACATCACCAAAAAAATCTTATATATTTAACTGCATAATATTAAATTTAATATACTCTTTTAAGATATCTTAGATAAAAAAAATTCAACATTCATTATTCTTGAATTCTCATTCAAGAGAAGCGCCGCAACATTTCCTCCCGCGCTATCCTCGCCTTGTTCATTAATGAGAGCCGTGATATCCACCCTCTCCTCGTCGAAAACATTTATTAAACCAATTGACTATACTTGGTTTATAGTTGCAAGTTGACCCAATATAATCCAACAACCTCATATTACTTCTTAATTTCATTTTTATTACTTAAATTAAGTAATTATTTGTTTTAACTTTTTACACTTTTAAATCGTTTCATAATCTTTAAATTTATATAAAAAAATATAACAAAATCAATAATATTAATTATACTGATATGCTGTAAAACTGCTTCTGCTTGGCTAAGAGCTCGTCTTTCTCGGACGTAAGGAAACAGGTTAACGGCCCAAGACCCAGAGGCATCTGGCAGGAGTGAGAGCCTGCTCCCGATTACGGACGTGGTTTTCCTATTTAACAGTGATGAGTCAAACCCAGCATTCGCGGATAGCAGCCAGAGATGGCTGTCCTCACTGTTGGTTTGACACCTGAGTTGATAGGTTTTACCACCTTCGGAAAAAAAAAAAAAAAAAAATATATATATATATATATATATATATATATATATATATATATATATATTAATTATACTGATACAAAGTTAAATAAATCCTGTTAAATTGTGTCACTCAGGGTTAAAAAATGTTTACCATTTAAAAGAATGAAAAAAAATAGTTGTTTAATATTGGTACTTTTAACCAAAATGATATTTATGGTTAAAATAAAATAAAATATATAATGTATTAATATTTCTGTAAATAAAATATGGTTAGAAGATTTAGAGAATCATTAATAAAAATATAATTAAATATTTTATAAAATTAGTTATTAATTTGTAAAAAATTAAAGTAAAAACAAACGAAAAAAATTTATATAACAAATGATTTTAGTGTTGATACTATGGTTTATCAACTTGAGTGGGCCTAATGGTTAAGAGCATGTGTTTCCTCCTAAGAGGTCACAGGTTCAAAACTAGAGGGGGTAGAGTATGTATGCCTTGCTAGACTTAGCAGTCAAATCGTTGTGCGGAGGTGGGTCCCTTGTCCCACAAACAAGGGGGTCTCATACACCAATTTGGTGTCTGGCTTGGCTGTGACCTTAAAAATGGATATTATTATTATTATTATTATCTTATGAATAATGGTATTTTTATAATAATTTGTACACGGGTATGGTGTGAATCGCGATGTAATGCTGATATACGGTAAAAATATTAAATATTTATGTTTTAAAATAATAAAAATGAGTTTTGATTTGGTGAACGTTTGATATGAAGTGACTGTTATAATTTTCAAATTATAATAAATAATTAATTGATATATACTGTAATATTTTTTTTCAAATAGTGGTGGTCAATTTAATGATTATTTTAAAGAATGGTTGTTTGTTTGTTTAATAATTAGAATTTTTTTTTTATTAATATAAAAGCGTTCTCTTTTTAACATATATGTAATTTTTTTTTATGTATTGAAATTTATGGAAAGTATTGATTGCAATTAATCGAATAAAATCAAATTTGCCATTAATGTATTCAACGGGTGTTAAATAATTTCAATAGATTGCAATAAATGTATTGAATACATTTGAATGTATCAATAAATTGTATAGATTGAATGTTAAACAATATAAATTTGTTCAACATTTTAGTGCTAATTTTTAAGTGATCATTTTTGTACAATGTTATTGTTTAAACTATTAATGATAAGACAACTTAGTTCATTTTCATTTTAAGGTTCAAGACTGAGTTTTTATCCTTCTTTCGCGCCAATTTCACTCCCCAAATTAGATAAAATACTTTATTTTTTATAAGCTATTATAGATTTTAATTATAATTTAAATTTATGTATAAAATATATATCTTAATTGCAAGTAGAATACTAATATATTAAACAATAAATAAATATTTAAAATAGAAAATTTGAGGAATAATTTTTTTAAATAAATATTTAAATAAAAAATTGGAGGAATAATTTTTTTATGCAAATTTGAGGAATAATAGCTTTCTTGCTAGATAAGTTTTTTTATATGGATGGATTATGTCTAACAATGAATAGATCTTTATTTTATTTGTATTTATGCCATCAATAAATTTTTAAGCTTTGAATAGATTTTTAAGCATTTTGTCAATAATTTTCATGCATTGAATAGATTTTATTTTAATCAATATATCTGTATGCATTGAATGTATTTTAATCAATAAATCTAATGCATTCAATCTATTCCATTGGTGGAGTGTTTTTAATATTTAAAAAATATTTTAAAATTTAAATAAAAATATGATTATATAAAAATAAATTAATTAAAAAGAATTCCTCATTAATAAATTTATGATTATTCATCAACATGAATAATCATACATTTGAGTCACTATTGTTATTCAAGAGATTGAAATGGTATTTCAATTGAATTTTTTATGGATTGAATAGATTTTAATCAATAATTCTAGTGCATTAATATATTGAATTTAATAAATTTAATTAAATTTGATTGAATGATTACAAAGTAAATTTAAATGAACCAAATTGTATTGCAATGTAATGCACTTAAATATATTGAAATACACTCAATATATGCATTCAATCTATGCAATTTTTTGTTGCATTCAAATCTATTAAAAACATTGATTGCAATCAATTGAATAAAATCAAATTTGTAATCGATGCATTCAACGGATATGAAATGCCTGAAATCCATTACAATCAATGAATTCAATAGATTTAAATTCATTAATAAATTATATAGAGTAAATACATTAGATTGTAATAGAATTAAGTTCATTGAATAATTTTTTTAGATTTATTACATTCAAGGTATTTAATGCATTAGATTTTATGGCCTCCATAGATTTTATCAAATATATTTTGTTTTATTCAATTGATAAAACAAATTTAATGGTTGTTTATTAGCACTTTATATGACCAGTGTCATAATTCAAAATGTAAAATAAATTATATCGCATAAATTGTATATAGAATATTTTATATACAATATATAAATTGTTTATGTATTTTTATAATTTAGATTTATAAATTGTATATAAAATGTGTTTTTCATAGATATGTGTTGAATTGAATTTATTGATTTAGTATAATCTACTAGTAAATTTGTATAATATATTTTGATTCATTTAGATTTTATGAATAATTTTTTATGCATTGAATATATCTTATTTTTAGCAATAGAATAATTTGTATGCATTAAATAAATTTTATGTTTTTAATATATGTTTTATTTTTTTAATGCAATCAGTAGGTTTTTAAGCACTCTATAGATTTTTAAACATTTTATCAATATTTTTTTATGGATTGAATAGATTTTATTTCAATCAATACATCTATAAGCATCAAATATATTTTAATCAAACAGACAATTTTCCTCAGTTCATAGGATCATTGGAATATAATTACAAATGTGTTCACATAATCAAGGCAAGAAATCCTAAATGCTATGAAAAAATATTAAAAATTTTAATTAACTAAAAACATAAAACACATTCAAAGGAATTATAACTTATTGATGATGATGATGATGGTTAACGTCCACTGAGACCAAACATTGGTCTATCGGACCTAAAGAAATGGAATATTTAGCTTGATTTAAGATTTTATTCCTATGCTCAAAAAGCCTGGAGAGAAGCCTTCCGAGCTTGCTATCATTTTGACATCGTAAAAGGCTGGGAAGGTCAGTATTGCAACAGATATTTTGAAACTGAGATCTAATGTGGTTGTACGTAGGGAACTCTAAGAGGAAGTTATTTTCAACCTCGATGTTCGTATTGTCACGGATATGGAAAAACCTTTCCATCCATGGTGTTTTAGGAACTTCCCAACGACCTGTTTCACTATGGAGCTCATGAGAGTTCGTTCTAATATTGGCTATATTAATTTTCTTCTTTGAGCCAGTTAAAATAGAGAGATACTTTTGATCTTCTAGGGTGGGGTTGATGACCTCCTTATAATATCTTAATTTTCTTTTAGCTACTAAATCTTTCTCAGACCACATTTTTTCTTTGAACTTAGAGGTAACAATATTTTTAATGTTATTAATTTTTTGCAGCGCAACATTCTCATCGATCTCCCAATCGTTCAACCAAGCCCTGGTGTCTTTATACCAGCCTTGCTTGAGCCTTAGGTGGTTTTGGCTAGAATTTAAAGATAGTTTAGGAAGTATATGGTATCCTATTATATTGAGTTTGTGCTTGTAGAACAGAAGCCTAATCATAGCTAGGCTCGATATGGGAAAGACCCACTTCTATAAGGAGAATAGGATAGGTTATGTTTCTTTTAATTTTGAGGTTATATGTTATAAAACGCTTCTATATTTTCTCAATCTTTGTCCAGGATTCTATAGAGATGTTATAACCCTAAACCTCACATCCATATAAGGTAACCAGAGTGACTAAAGTTTCAAAGAGGAACTTCTTTCTATCCCACGTTACGAGGTTTGTTGTTTTACAATTATTTTCAAGACAAAAATAAGCTTTCCACCCCCCATTAATCCTTTTCTCAATGCTATAGTTCCAGTTGATCTTGTGATGAATATCAATTCCTAGGTACTTGTAGGAAGACACTTCCTCCAAGTTACTATTGTCATACATAAAATTAGCGTAAGTGTCCTTCTTGGATTTAATAATCATAACTTTTGTTTTGTCAGTATTAATAATCATACCCATGGTAGAGCAGAAATCCTTAAGAAGTATAAGTTTCTTATCAAGATGAGATGGGCACCTTGCGAGAAGAATGATATTTTCAGCATAGAGAAGAAGGGTGATGACTATCCCAGCTAAGATCGTGCCAACACATCCTGCTTCCTCTAAGCAACCTTCTAGCTTGTCGATGTACATGCCAAATAGGGTAGGGGAGAGGGGGAAACCTTGTTTAACTTCGATATTATAGTTAATATCTTTCGACCACCCCTCATTGCTCTTTAACTTGCCAATTACATTCTCGTATAACCTTATAGTGGGAGCTCTCAACTCAAAAGGAACATTTAGCTCTTCTAATCTATTACAAAGGTTGTTTCTAGGAATCCTATTGAAAGCCTTTCTAAAGTCCACAAAGCAACAGAAGAGATTGGATTTATCACTGCGGCATCCCTCCACAATGATCCTAAGCATAATGAGGTGGTCCGTTTTTTAGTGCTACCTTCTAAAACCCGCTTACCTTCACTTTCAAGCCATATGCCCAACTTCTTTTCCAAAATAATACCATATAACTTGGCTAGGAGAGGGCTAATCATAATTTTCTGATAATTAGAGGGGTTATTTGTATCCCCACTTTTAAAAAGAGGGATAATTAGGCTTTCAGTCCATGGTTTAGGGAACCCTTGCTTGACCACTTGATTGAAAAGCTTCTGGATGTGGGGGATGAGGACAAGACCTCCAATTTTTAGGATTTCCGCCTGGTAACCTTCAATGTCCTCAGCTTTCGCATTAGCCAAATGATTAATCCAAAAATCAATTTCTTGTAATGAGAAAACTTCTTTTGTAGTGAGCAGGGTTTCAAAGTTATCCTTGACATTTGGAGATTCACAAAGCTATTAAAAATAGGAATTCCAGTTGTGTAAAGAAATTTTATTATTATCTTTAGTTTTCTTAGTTATAATATGCCTCCAGAATTTCTTAGGAGCTACCTTAGAGAGGTGTAAGATATTCTCTTGTCTTTTACGAATATACTGCCTTTTGTTCCTTTTAGTTAGTGCTTTATATATTTTAATCTTGTTAATATTAAGAGATTCATCAATAGCTTCCTTGATTGATCTCCTCGCACTTTTACGATCTTTGTAAGACCATGGGTTGGTTTTTCTATTTCTTTTATTACTTGAAACTTCAACTGAGAACTTGTTAATAGAATATGAGAGGGTTGTAGTAAAATTATGAAAGAGTTCTTCTATGTTCTCTATACTAGATAGAGGAATCAAATTAGTTTTTAATTCATTTAGAAAGATATCTTTTTTATTTCTATCAAAGATTTTGGCTATAAGTATTATCTTCTATGGGATCTCTATGCATGACAAAATTGAGAGTTATAAGTAAATTCCTATGATCGGAGTCAGGCTCATGGTCGTTTAAGATGTCAAAATTTATTATTTCATTGTATAAAGGGAGATCGGAGATAACATAGTCTATCACGCCGCTACCAAGTCTGTGGATGCAGGTCATCTGGCTAGAATTGGGCCACTTCTTTAGACCATTGCAAATTATGAGATCGTGAGCACTATGTAGAGCCTCTACTTTACACCTTATCATCCATCATTACCTACTGTTTTCATCACTTTCCTCTCTCTTTTGCCTCATTTTCCACCCAGATCATTACATTAGTTGTCATTAAACATGATCAAGTGAGCTTTGTTAATGGGTGACTGTTTTGTTTAGTTTTTGACATACTTACAGGCATTCCGCAGCCATCTGATGATCCCACAGCCATTTTGTTGATCTCAAGGTTCCACGTGCTATTTTGCAGAACGAGCCACATGGGCATGTTGGAATATATGTGCTCGAGGTTCCTGTGCCATTAGTTCAGCCAGCCACGTCATCTGTACCTCCGGTCAAAGGGGGTCAAGTTACGGTCAAATAAAGGCAGCTTAATGTTGATGCGTAAGCTGTTTGGTCACGTCGGTGGAAAAGATGACTTGTTCGTGTTTTGTAAGCCGTGGGGAACATGATCCAATGCTGGATTCATTGCCCATAACGACCAGGACCTCCAGCTCGACCATGAAGCATATGACGTGTTCACTGCACCTTTAATACGCATGATATTCAATTTATTTTCTGTTTTATGCTTTACGCATTAGGCCATCTTGCAGATGCCTATAAATACTTGTGTCTGCGTACGCTTATGTTAACTTTTTAGCTGCTGTAGTTTATGAACTTGTGAGAATTTTAACACCTTTCTGAACTCTGTTTTTATAGAGCTGTTCCAGCACTTTTAACTATGTATTTCTGCACATGAAGTAATGGAAACAGTGCTGTTTTGAAGTTTTAAAGCATCTGAGTTTTCTGTGGGTTGTATGGATGGAGGGCCCCCGTTCATGACTGCCCTTGTATAAGTATTTCATGTTTATACTTCTGCAATTTCTTTATTTCACATACAGCATTTCCTTTTCTTGAGTTATATACAGCTTTATTTCTTTTCATTGCTGCAGCCTTTATTTTCACTGATCAGATTTGCTTCTTTGCAGGTTTTCACCCGGGATTGAGTGTGTTGTATTTGCTTTAATATCTAATGGTAGTTGCAGTTGTCTTATTCATAATGCTGCCCTTTTTACTCTGTTTTCTAGATTAGTTTTTAGCTTAGTTTTACAAGTTGGATGCTAACTAATTTATGCTCTCTTTATCATGAATGGTTTATCTTTCAAGAGAACAGAACACTAATTAATTGCAGCTTGTTTTTAAGTAGTCTTGGCTTGTGGCACTAATACTTTTTCCACTTGTTACACATAATCACATATGTAGGAAGCAGTATGATGGAAAAGGCTTAGTAGTGTTATAATTTGTCATTTTGAGTTTTTATCAATTCTTGGATTTGTCTTCAGCTACTTCCTAATCGTGTTTTACACAGTACTATGTGGTAGAAGCAGGGAGTTAGGAAGAGATAACCATTATCATCAGTCCTTGAAGTGATTTTCTTGTTTCTTTTATTTGCAGCAATATGGGTAGAGACTAATGCCATTAGAACGTGGTCATTTGCTTTCAAGTCATTTCAAGTTATACATTTCTTTCAAGTTCTTTTCCTTTACGAATTCAGCAAGTAATTAGAAATCACCAATCACACACTTTCACTCATCTAGAACTCACTTTTCACACACTTGCACTCATCTGTCTATAATCATCACTCCATTTTAGGAAGATAAATCAACCACAAACAACACCCCCAAACGACAAAAACTCTAAGAGGTTGCTTAAGTACATATAGTACACCTTCACTTCATCAGCTTACGAGCCCCGGGTTGACAATTAAAGACATCAATTTAGGAACACTAAATTTACTAAACACACTATAAAGCTTGACTAGCTCTAACCCAAACAAATTCTCCCCACGGTCTTCAGAGCTCCTTTTGTACCGACTATCTAGAGGAAGATCTTCGTCTACCCAAAGAGGATTAGGGTTGGAATGATTGCTTAGAAGGATAGCTTGGTTGCTTGAATTTCAAGCATTAATGTCACCTATTAAAAGGATATTACCTTCATTCCTTTGGCTAGAAATATCATTCTCTAAACCATTGTAAGGACTATTTTTATCTATATTCTTTTCCTTATAGAAGTTAGAATTGATGGGGGGAAATAAAAGATTGCTATGTATGTATTTTTATCATAAATGTCAGTAATCTTTATCAATTTTTATAAATCCTAGCATGGGGAGAGATGTTCTTCTTAATGTAAAAAGTTATACCCACAATGCCTCTATGGGAGGATCACTTGTTCCAGGTAGACTATAGTGTAAAGCCATCTATGTTAGGGTCCTTAGATTCTTCATTCTCCCAAGTTTCAACAAGCAAATAATATCAGCACCATTCGAGATCCAACTTAGCTTGGGGCTTTTGTTCCATGGAAAGCCCCGACAGTTCCAAGAAAGAATCCAGAGCATGTTGAATTTCTATTTATTACTATTTTTGGTTTCTATCTCAAAGAATGACTTTTCTATTTCTGATTATTGCCCATTTTCCTTCCTTCCTAGCTTCCTTTACCTTTTGAACCTCCTTTCTTTATTTGCTTGATCTTCTGGAATGAGATCTTAATTTATAAATATTCTCGTTCCTTTTAGACTTGAGGTTTTACTAAGTATGTCATACTTATGGTCAGTAGAGCTAACCTTTATTTGGATCAACCATCCTTTATTCTCAGTTAGACACGTTGTTTCAGTTTGTAATCTGTTATGTAATTCTTTTTTGGCTATGGCTAAAGTATCCTCGCCTACCTCCTCTTTCAAACCGAAGATTATAAGGTTCAAAGCCCTTTTGTTACACTCATGGTCTAATTCTATCAATTTTTTCATTTCATCTTTAATTGGTTTGATATTTAGTTTACTTGCCATACTATTTAGGGTGAGGTAGCTATTAACTTTTTCTTCTAGTTCTTTAATCATGTCCTTCATTTTAAGACTCTCTAAAGTATCATCATCTCCTTGCTGGGATGTTTGGTTCATATCTTGGTTTTGTTTTTCTATAACCTACAACCTAGTCTCCATTGCCTCCATTTTATTCTCCAATAGTTCTATTTTATTTTCAATTTGTTTTTGGATCTTTTCTTCAAGATACATGAATTTACTTCGCAGCATGGCTGCTAACTCTTGTTGTAGCTTGACTTCTCTTTCTTCTCTATGTTTCTCTAAAGACTCTATATACTCATAGAGGCTCTGTAGAGTAACAATGCTAGGTATACCTTTGGTAATATTTGGTAGCTATGGTGAATTATTCATACTTGAAAATATATGAGAAGATATGTATTAGAAAGAGATAAGGAATGTGTGCACCTAATATCAGCAAGACGAACAATAGAGCCACGTGCCCCGAATTGGATCGAACCGCAGCCCACAGAATGGATCTCTGATCTCTGGTTGACAGAAATTGATACCCATTATGTTCACTGAATCTACAAAAATCCCTTAATTTTTTCTTTAGGTGGAGACGTGGAGATTTTGATAGAAATTGAATGATCGTAATATTCCCTGATCCTCGCAGTCAATCTTTGCCAAAGAGAATGGCTAGGGTTTACGCAGGTTTTACTTTTCTCAAAGTATTATTTTCTTATTCCTTCAACTTGCGACAGAGATGAGTGAATCTAGACGGCAAAGATAATTTCCAAAATTCAATTTCAACAATTCGCTTATATGGCTAGATGTCCGAAAAAATCTCATGTAGGCTCAAGACATGGAAGACAACAAACCAAACAAGTTGATTATGCTCCAAAAAAGTAAGACAAATTTAAAATTCTTCTGCAAAATAATGATGAAACCCTAGCTGTTGATTAAATCTCATGGCCAAATAAGAAATTTAGCCAAATTTTTTTTAAAACAAGAATTAGAGAAATCAATTTTTTAAAAGTTGTAGAACTACATTATGTGAGGAAAGTATATGACACATTACATATTTCTCATCCAAAAAATAAACAATGTAAAATTAACCAAGTAGTAGGCTATTGGCGAAAGTTTTGAAAATCCAAATATTTTATTCTTCTTATAAGTTTATGAATGATAATAAATATAATAAACAAGTTAAGAAAAATTGTGAAGATATAATATATTAAAAAGTTATCAAGTAGCCTTTTAGGATGCTATCAACCAAAATTGATTTTTTAGTCATTTTCAATAAAGAATCAAGGAATATAAGAAAAATTACCATCAGTTAAGGATAGATAGGGATGATGAATGCCTTCAAATCATAGGATTATGTTCACATAGGTTAAGTAAGGAAAAACAAAAGTACTAAAAAATATAATAAATTTAGCTTATAAAGAGGTGGCAATTCAAGGTTACATGAAGAATATTTTCCAACCCTCAAAGTTTAAAGTGGAGTTGGAGATGTCATCTAGAAACAAAACAATAGTAAAAATTTATTTATTAATTCCATTATTGTAAATGGTATGTGAATTATGCTAATGGATAGATGGAATTGATTGCAGATACACATGAAAAACAATATAATTCTACCTTCAAAAGAACTTAAGAGTGGATGTTTATTACTTGTGATGATTTCGAAGAGAATAAAAATTATATTTGATTATTACATACTCGTTGTAGATACCATATGATTACAAATAGAAATATGTTTACAAGCCTAGATATTTCTATTAAGATTAAATTTAAATGGGTTGACAACAATATTGTTAATGTTGTTTGTAATGTTATCCTTAAAGTGAACAAAAAAATTCATATATCAATTTGGTAAAAGATTAAAACATAACCATGTAGTAATTTGTTAACTTACCAAAAAAAATTATAAAATTACATTCAATCACAATACTAATTGCTAGAATTTAGGGGAGAAATAATAAGATGGATCCTTTCACTATAACAAATTCCAATGAGTTAATCCCAATTTCCCATAAAGTAACTAACATATATGAGCCACGTCTTTGGAATTTTAAATATTGACACTTGTATTTTGGATGACTAAATTTGTTGCCACAAAGACACTTGGTTAAAGGTCATTGTTAAAACATGAATTGACTTTAGCCTAGAGCAAATGGTGGCATGTTATTTTTGAAGATACTCTATCTCACAAAGCACTCATTGGTACAAACACATACGATAGATACATTTCTTAAAATTTAAATATAATTTTTTTTCACAATTTAAATGAGCTTAATGTTGTCATTGACAAAAATAAATAAATATTTATATATATAGAAATGTGATTAAAGAAGCCAATATGACTCTTAACCCAACAAAAGATATACGGAATGGATATGAAATATCCATTAAATAGAATTTTATGTCCAAAGTATTAAATAAAATGACATAAAGATACAAATATATAAGAGAAAAAAAAGACCTAAAGTCTTTGTTGACATCATAGGTTCGGATTTTGTTAACCATTAATTCAGTAGAAGAATAGTGGACTCACTCTACCTACAAAAGCAAAAGTAAATTAGTGATGGGAAATTTTATTTTTATATTTTATTAATAATTAATTTAATAAAAAAATAGTGAACCCACTCTATATAAGAAAGCAAAAGTAAATTAGTAATGGGAAATTCTATTTTTATTTTTGTGTTGATCATATTTACACTTAAAAAAATAGATAAATTTAAATCACCGATGAAACAAGGATGTGAGATGATAAATTTGGGTCTCAAATACGTCATTAGTATTAAGTTGAAAAAGAGAAACATTGGAATGTATATATCTATATATATATATATAGATTAGATGTATTAGAAATATTTAGAATGCAAGTGTAAATGAATTATAATTGATAAGAACAAAACTTAACAAATAAGATATAAGTCCAAATCTAAATTGTAAATTGTTCAAAAAATGATCTGATATTCATATCTATCATATGACTATTATGAAAATAATATTTCAGTCATTACCTTTTCCATGGGTATTGTTATTAACTTTTATAACAATACCAAAAAACTGAAACATTTAACCAAAAAAATAAGAAAAAACTTCTCCAAATTATCAAAATAATATTTCAGTCATCACCTTTTCCATCAGTACTGTTATTAACTTCTATAAGTAATAAAAAAAAAACTGAAACATTTAACAAAAAAAATTGTTATAATTGTTGTAGAAAGTTTTAAAACTATAAAATAAATCTAGATTTTTATATTAAAATTTACTTGCGTTAGATCTCTTTTGAAAAGCTCTTCTAAAATGAAATATTATATATATATGATTTCCATTTCCATGAATGAGTATGTTTCTCATTAAATACAAGATTTGTCGATGTATTAAATTCGCCCTCCCCTCTTGCCACCCGTTTGCAATTAAATCTGTCGACTTTACTTTCTATAATGAAAAATGATACAATTTCCCATTGCCAATATAGTGCTTTTATTCTTCACCATTTCCAATTAATTGTAATTGTATTTTGTACCGATTAAGCTTTGGTGAAGGAGCAAGATACGAAAGATGTAATCACAGTTCTACTTCAAAAAATTAGTTTGGTTTCTTCCGTTGGTCGGTCGGGGAAATGACATTCTCTAAATAACTATAAGACACTCTCTCAAGAAGCTGAACCACTTGAACGCTCCAACAAACAGAATATTATTTGTCTAAATCTACTTGCGAATTGAATGGGTTCCAGAATCCCATCATTCGAACGTCAAGGTAAAATATAAGAAGACGCGAATCGATAACGGAAATGGTTTTATTTATCCTGGCGGTTTTGTCGAAGTGGAGAGTGGTTCACATGCTGACTCCTCACTGTTTTTCTCTTTCGCCATTAATTTCTTCAGGATGTGTCGGCAAGAAGTAACTTGTAACAAACTGGGATGTATATGTTAAGAAGATAGGTGAGATGTATCTGACCCAATAGGGCGTTAAGTGTTATTGTTGCGGAGATTTTTAGGAGAACCCGTGTGCACTTTTTCTTTATTTACTCTACTGTAGGTTAGGTGAACCTGGGAATATATGTAAATATCATCACTGGGTGTTGAGCATCGTTGTCGCAGATAATGTGAGACCCCGTCTGCACTTCTCCTTTATGAACAGTCTTTAAATGTAGAAAACTGGCTTTAAAAGAAAAAAGATAAAGCGTCGATAGTAACACATATACTTGCATGTCGTAATAATGGAGCATCTGCACTCACATAGGTAGTGTTAATTGGAGAACGTTCTAATATCTTCTGCGAAATTCATGTCACAGCCACTTTGTTAATGTGATAAACTAGAAAACCGCGACCAACATAAGCGTGGGTCACAATTTTTTTCCTCTTTCTTGTGAAGAAATCAACTGCATTGCTTTGGCTGACATGAAGAAACAAAACTTCAGGTCGCCGTTGGCCACATTACTGACAGCCCATTTCATGGAAAATTGGCTTCAATTCCATCCACTCTAATATATCAATTATCGAGAATTTTGATTTTTACATTTAAATAAAAAAAATAGTTTTATATTTAAATTCCACTTTTAATGATATAAATACCGGTATAGGTCAATATTAGATCAATCTTCACAATGGTTGTAATCTTCGCAATGAATGCAGTAAGACCTATAAAATCTCTTATAAAATCTCTTGACTCAAAAGATTTGATACTTCTCCTGCATGGTATCTGCATGGTATGTATTTATATTTGTAATATTGTAAAATAAAAATTAAATTATAATTTAATTTATTTATATATTTGATACTTCTCCTGCATGGTATGTATTTATATTTGTAATATTGCAAAATAAAAAGTAAATTATAATTTAATTTATATATATATATATATATATATATATATATATAATTGTTTTCAGAGCTATCACCATTTACGAACCATTTTTTTTAATGATTGTCATAGTGTTTCTCATTCTTAAACTCTAAGAGACATTGTATAATTGATTATAAGAAGATTTGTAATTTTTTTTAATTTTATTGGGAGTGGATTGGTATATTTTTAAAATTAAAATGAAATAGTAATTATATATATTTATATATGCACATATCTAACTTTATTATGCTAGTGATTTTTTGAGTTCGCTTGTGTATTTAAAAAAAATATCTTAATTAAAATAAAAGATGTAAAACATAATTAAATATATGATTGTATATATGAAATTAGACAAATTTTATATGAATTTTAATAAAACATCCTCTCTAGATTATATATTTTTATATCAACAAAGATATTATTTATTGGAAGTGGGCTTTCTACAAATTAGTATGAATATGACGGAGATGAGTAATTCCTTATATGCTAAATGTCAACTTACATTAAACTCAAAGTCAAAGACTAATAACAATAAAAGAAAATGAAAGTAAACCAGTCCTATTGTATTTATTTGTATTTATTGGTTCATAATATTAGCATAAAAGACGGGGTAAAAATATATTATTTGCACTTTTTTATTTGTAAATAAGATATTTCGATGTGTATGTTATAATATAAGTTTTTATCAATTTTATAATGCTAAATATTTCAATATAGAAATTAAAATATCTATATTAAATATATAATATATGTGTGGTGTAATGCCCTGAGGTTCCAACTGGGCGTGCGCACCTCCATCTCGCGAAATTAACTAAGTGTTGGTCGCCATCGCACTTGGGTGCACGTGGTAAAGAGCGTGCGGAAGGTTATGTATAGGCGGTGGATGAAAGGCGATTGGCATACCCACGAGCCGACGGTGGATAACCAATGTGAGGGGCACTCATGTTATAATTTATGAGGTCGGCCAAGATGGAACGCACGTCCATTGGTGCGTATATATTGGTGAGGCCTGCGGTACATTTCAAGAAGACTTCGCTCATCAAGCCTTCGCACAAGACAGAGGAAGTGCGCAGTTTTGGGAGGAAATGCGCACATCTTATGCGCATTAGACTTGGAGAATTGTGCAGGCTGTTTAGTTGATGGTTGGCAAAGAGTGCCATGTTCGAGTGGATTCTTGGGTATGGTTTCGTGCAGGATTTGGCAGGAAGGTTGGGTGGCTCGGGTGAGCATCTCTTCTTGTGCAAAGGTGCACGACATGATTGTAAAAGGCAGGTGGCCTGTCTATCATAAAATTCAGTTAAGTGTGAGACTTGGTTCGGCCAAGACACACTGTTGTATGTAATCTGATATTCTTAATAAAGTTGTCGGGCAGACTCACATTACGGGGAGTTTCCCCTCCCCTTTATACTTGTTTGCAATTGTTGACGTTCTTGGTTAATTGCATATGGATAATGAATGAGTATGGGCTTAATTATGTATAAAGGCTAAATAAGTTTACTTGGTTGTGAAACACAAACTAAGTATGTTAAAGTTGGAGTAGGCGTAGTCCACGAATGTTAGTATTGTTAAAAAGAAAGCGTTCGGTGGTGCCGCACCTCGCTACGAGCGGTTCGAAGACTACCGCAGGTGTAGGGGCATGACAGTTGGTATCAGAGCTCGGTCAGAGCTGGAGAGCAAAGGTTGCTCGTGGCAGTGATAAGGGTACTTGCAGGTGAAGGAAGTCGTTTCACACGAAGTGGAACAAGGGTTGGTTCAGGTTGCAGGATACTCGGTGGAATTGTTGAATGGTCGAGACTAGATCACAAAGGAAGAAGAAGCTGGTCGAAATGGCAGCTGGGTCTCAAGCCGGGTCTAGTCATGATGAGAAGGATACTACTATTGGGTTCATTGAAAAGGTGGTGGAAAAGATAGAGAATATGGAGATTTCTTGGAAAGAAGAACTCGATGAACTCCGAACACAGAATGATGAGCTTAAGACACAAAATGAGTACACTGATCTTAGGTGTGCACAGCTTGAACAAAGAATCAAAGATGTTGAGGAATCAAGAAATCAAGGTCTTGCAGAGATCGTGAACTTGAAGAAGATTCTTGAAGATACAAAGAATGAGCTTACGATTTTGAAGAGGGCCATGGGGCATAATTCATTTGGGGGAATGCCTCATATGAAGGTCAAGGAACCAGAATCTTATGATGAAACAAGGAAGGCAGCAATTCTTGGCAAATTCTTGTGGGACGTGGAGCAGTACTTGGAGCGGTTGAAGCTGGTTGATGGTGAGACACAAGTCAAGGTAGCTACTTAGTTCTTGACAAAGGATGCTAAGATGTGGTGGCGAAGGAGGGTGGACCAGATTGCCAATGGCAGTGCTGATGACATCACTTCAAGGAAAGACTTGAAGAAGGCTTTGCAGACCCACTTCAGTCCTCAGGATGACACATGGGAAGCAAGGACAAAACTCAAGTACATAAAGCAAACACGAACCCTACAAGCATACCAGCAAGAGTATTCAAGTGCAACTTTGGAACTTCATGACATGGCAGAAAAAGACAAGGTGTTCAACTTCATTATGGGATTGAAACCTTGGGCACGCAACGAGGTGAGGAGACAGAAGATTAGAACACTTGAAGAAGCTTTTGCTATAGTTGATAGGTTGGTGGATCACTTTGAGGAAACTTTTGATGACAAGAAGAAGAAGACCGAAAAGCCAAAAGAGAAGAAGGATGATGGTGCTTCAAAATCGGAGGATGGCCCAAAAATGAAGAACCCTTTGAAGTGTTGGTTATGTGCAGGACCACACACGGTGAAGAATTGTCCCTCTAAACCAAAGGTGGCTACGGTTGCACAGTCTGATAATGAAAGTAATGATGCTTCTGTGGGGATGATGCAGATACTTGGTGCTTCTGATACTACAGAAGTAGTCTCTAAGAGAGACCCAGAAAGAAACAAGTTAGAGTATGTTCGAATGAAGGTTGGAGGTACTAATGTGCTCACTATGGTGGATAGTGGAGCTTCTCACAACTTCATGAACGAGGAAACTGCAAGAAGAATTGGGCTGAAGTTTGTACCGGCAAAGGCACAAATGAAGACAGTGAATTATCCTCCTATGGACATTCTTGGTATAGCTGAGAAAGTGGACACTACACTTGGCGAATGGACCGCAAAGGTGGACTTCACTATAGTGCGGATTGATGACTATGAAGCTGTATTGGGGATGGAGTTTATGAAACAATTCGATGCTATGATTGTACCACATTTGAAGAAGCTCTACATTTATGATGGAAGGGAAGATGTGCCTATCGGTGTGCCTACCGTTGGTGCAACAAGACCTTATTGTAAAGTGGGAGCAATGCAAATGGAGGATAAGGAAAAAGTGAACAAGCGTTTGTCCACTGTTGAGGCAAAGCTTGTGGAGCAGTCAATGGTCATCAAGACACTTTCAGATAGCATCTTGGACTTAACAAGAAGGCTAGAGCTAGTGGAAGATGATGATGATGATGATGAGGTATATGTGAGGCCGGATGTCCAGAAGGAAGACCGGGTTTCTTATCTACAAAGGATGGAGATTGAGGATCCTGATAGATGGATCAAGTTGATTAGTGAGGGAGAGCCTTCAGGCTCTACTCCCTCTACATCTTCTTAGATGAGTAAGAAGATGGGCTCATTGTTAGCTGCTCATGGCAGTGAGTCCTCAAGCATATGGAGCAGGTATGATTGATGATGGCATGTTGCAGATGAGATGGATGGAGTTTCCATGGACCTGGGCATGGATCGTGGAGATACATACTTTGGTATGGTGAGCTTAGTGGCAGTGGTCATTAGGCCGGGACATAGTGGAGAAAGAGTCTCTACATATGTTGCAGTGATGTTTGCCTTGTGCAGAAAGGTCGACATCATGGATGATGATGATCATGGTGGAGAGCTACCGAGATGATATGTTGTCGAGGACGACAACGATTTCAGGTGGAGGAGGATGTAACGCCCTGCGGTTCCAACCGGGCGTGCGCACCTCCATCTCGCGAAATTAACTAAGTGTTGGTCGCCATCGCACTTGGGCGCACGTGGTAATGAGCGTGCGGAAGGTTATGTATATGCGGTGGATGAAAGGCGATTGGCATACCCACGAGCCGACGGTGGATAACCAAGGTGAGGGGCGCTCATGTTATAATTTATGAGGTCGGCCAAGATGGAACGCACGTCCATTGGTGCGTATATATTGGTGAGGCCTGCGGTACATTTCAACAAGACTTCGCTCATCAAGCCTTCGCACAAGACAGAGGAAGTGCGCAGTTTTGGGAGGAAATGCGCACATCTCATGCGCATTAGACTTGGAGAATTGCGCAGGCTGTTTAGTTGATGGTTGGCAAAGAGTGCCATGTTCGAGTGGATTCTTGGGTACGGTTTCGTGCAGGATTTGGCAAGAAGGTTGGGTGGCTCGGGTGAGCACCTCTTCTTGTGCAAAGGTGCACGACACGATTGTAAAAGGCAGGTGGCCTGTCTATCGTAAAATTCGGTTAAGTGTGAGACTTGGTTCAGCCAAGACACACTGTTGTATGTAATCTGATATTCTTAATAAAGTTGTCGGGCAGACTCACATTACGGGGAGTTGCCCCTCCCCTTTATACTTGTTTGCAATTGTTGACGTTCTTGGTTAATTGCATATGGATAATGAATGAGTATGGGCTTCATTAAGTATAAAGGCTAAATAAGTTTACTTGGTTGCGAAACACAAACTAAGTATGTTAAAGTTGGAGTAGGGATAGTCCACGAATGTTAGTATTGTTAAAAAGAAAGCGTTCGGTGGTGCCGCACCTCGCTACAAGCGGTTGGAAGACTATCGCAGGTGTAGGGGCATGACATGTGGGGACTTAGTAGAATATTTCAATGCTAAAAAAAAAAGTAATAAAAAATAAAATAATTTAGTTAATTCTTCATGAAAGAGAAATCTATAATTAATTCAATTTTTAATATAAAAATTAATAATGATAATAATAATAAAATATTCAAAAATACAATGTAGATAATGAAAACTAATATATATAGTTTATACATATAGAGAAAAAAAGAAAAGTAATATATAAAAAAAAAATGGGAAAAGACTATAAATCCATCTTAAGCATGATTTATGATACATTAAAAAAGCATTAAATTTTTTAATAAATAAATCTCTTAAAAAATTAAATTCAAAATAATATTGGCCATTTTAAAAAGAATTGATTTTATTGCTGTAGGATTAGTAAACCCTTAATTAAGATTAAAATAAATATATACTTGTTATTATTTAAGTTTACCACCACAATTTGTGTTCATTAACCCTCAGTCACATGAAAGTGTTTGTGAGTGTAAATTCGCATGACTCTTTGTTACTCTCAATTTTCATCGCTCCTTGTAAAACGGATACATCGTAATTTTGTGATAAAAATGAATACTGCCAAAGTTATTGTGTTCATTAACCCTCGGTCACATGAAAGTGTTTGTGAGTGTAAATTCGCATGACTCTTTGTTACTCTCAATTTTCATCGCACCTTGTAAGACGGATACATCGAAATTTTGTGATAAAAACGAATACTGCGAAAGTTGTATAGCCTTGTGACTTTGAATTCTTAAAACCATTTTATAAGGAAGGATACCTCGAAATACGGCACGCAAGTTTGCAAACTCCTAATGGAAAAAAAGTGCTGTCCAAGACAGCTAATATTTCTTCATTGACGTGAAAAGTAAATGAATACACCAAACAATAAAAATCTAAAACCATATCCTTAGTACTTAGATGCAATGGTAACGTTTCTATTAGTTACCACGCAATCACACAGAAAATACAGAGCATGTTGTATTTACAGTCAGATCTGTTTTAAATTAAGCAAGCATTTAAAATCCTGCAATTGTGCGGATACTCGATTCCATTCCAGAATCAGCAGCTCAAGTTGCTAGACAAAGTCTTCAAATGGGTTTTCCAGGTTTGCAGAAGCTAACGTTGCTGGATTGAAGAGTATTCGCTACTTGCAACATAACCTTACGGGTAGGAATGCAAACTTGTGGTACCTTTGCATTTGGTGAGATTTGATACAACCTCTCTTTGCAACTGTCGATGAACTGCTACAGCGTTTTGTAGCCGAACAACTGAACAACCGTCATGCCTTTGCCTAAAGTTCGTGCAAGTTATTATCATTGCAGGGTCTGCAACAAGTGAGGGTCTGCAACAAGTGAGGGTTCCTCGAGCTGAATGCCCTTTCATCTGCTATATAATTATCTATATAGTAGAATGCATATATCTGGAGCAGTAGAAAAATGAATTAGTTACAGCCAAACAACTGAACACACGGCATGCCTTTTCTCAAGGTTACTGCAATCTATCTTTGGAGGGCATTCAGCAAGTGCAGTTTTTTTCCAAATGACTGCCCGTTCTTCCTCTATATAATCCGCTATCATAATTCCAATTGCGCAGCCGTACATCCCCAAAACCACTGCAGCAAAACCACAAACCCGGTTGATGCATATCGGACCGCTTTTGCGTAAAAGTGGTTTCCGTATTTTTGACTCCGATACTATTTGGTGGAGACGCGTGGCTCTCCCCTACGTCATCATCTCTGACATATCGGGACGTAATGTTCAGTTAAGTAATGCCTCTCGATATTCTCCTCCACCGTCCGATTTACTTCATCAACCTCCACCGTCGATTGTCCGAAGATGCATACGAGCCCGCATTTAATATTTACGTGGATTTGAAGATTGGTTGACTGCGGTAAAATAATTAACGAATTAAATGTTACCGTAGAAGTATTGGTAGGGGCTTTAAATTTTAATTTTTTTTATACTCACGAAGGTATGGTGAATTTAAAAGAGGCATGGTCATTTTGTTATTATATTCAGGCAATATCCAAAAAAAAATATAGAAGCTCGTACATTATGTAATTTTGTTTGGTTGATTTTTTTTTGTGAAATGACTCGAGGTTTACATAGTAGTGAATATGAAACTGTTGATGTATTGTAATGTAAGTTGTAACATGTGAGAGCTCGGGGGGCAACGAAAGAGAATAGAGAGAATTTGCACAGCAGTGCCAAAGAGGAGGCATTTGTTTTGTAAGCCTGTGTAAATTTTGTTTTTACAGCAGTATGTAAAAGAAGGTTTAGGCATTTGTTTTGTAAGCCTGTGTAAATTTTGTTTTTACAGCAGTATGTAAAAAGAAGGTTTTACACCAGTAAGTAATATGTTTTCACAGCAGTGAATGTAAATGAGAGTTTTACCCAGTAGAGTAAATTCTCATGTGGAGACAGAGTAAATGTTTTTTTTTGTTGAATGTATTTTTGTGGTGAATCCCTCTCAGCAAAAAGGATGAAATATGTATCAGTGATTTTGTTTTAATGAATAGAAATGTTTTTATGGTGGTGAAATACTCTGTTCCTGAGTAAAATTCTTTTTAGCTTCCCTGTGCAAAAAGATCCTGGAAAGGTAGAAACAGAGCATTGCCTCTGTGTGTTTGAATTTTTGTTTATGGGATTTTCCCATTAAAAATCCCCAACAGTGGTATCAGAGCAGGTTTAGGCTCTTTGAAGGTGACAAAGAAGCTGAAGGGAGAAGTCTTTTGTTGCAGCAGTAGATCTTCTCCAACAAAGTAAACTCTCAGGCAAAGGATTCAGGTATTTCAAAAGTTTTTTTATGTGTTGCTGAAGAAGCAGTCAGTTGTTTTAAAATACACAGTCAAGAAATTGAAGCATAGTTGAGGCTACAAGAATGGCTGACACAAGCACCAGTAATAGCATGGGTATGCAGCTCCCATTATTTGACGGTAAAAACTATGACTATTGGGCAATAACAACGAAAGCCCTGTTTGCCTCTCAAGATTTATGGGAAATAGTTGAGGAAGGTTTTGAACAACCAACAGATGAAAATGAGTTTAATGCATTAACTCAAGGAGAGAAGGATCTATTAAAGAGCTGCAAGAAGAAGGATTGAAAAGCCATTTTCTTCTTGTATCAAGCAGTGCATGGAAGCGTGTTTCCAAGGTTAGCAGCAGCTAAGACATCCAATGAAGCATGGCAAACCCTCAAGACAACCTATCAAGGCATGGAGAGAGTGAAGACAACAAAACTACAATTGCTGAGGAAGGATTTTGAGAACCTGTGCATGAAGGAGTCAGACAACATTGACTCATTCTTCACACATGTAATTGGTTTGGTCACACAGATAAGGACTCATGGAGAAACCCTTGAAGATAGGAGGATTGTAGAGAAAATATTGAGGGTCTTACCCTCAAAGTTTGATGCAATTGTCACCACCATTGAAGAGACGAAGGATCTCTCAAAATTTTCAGTTGATGAGCTTCATGCATCACTGATAACACATGAGCAGAGGTTGAGTAGAAATGAAAACTCATCTCTAGAGCAAGCCTTTAAGACCCAGATGTCCTTTGGAAGAGGAAGAGGTCAAGGCAGAGGAAACAAAAGAGGAAGAGGCAGAAGCCAGAACAGAGGTGGAAGGAACAACCCAGCAAATGCACAAGGAAGAGGCAGCAATCCAAATCAGAACCAAGGCCAAGGTAGCAGCCAACAAAGAGGGCAACATCATGCTCAAGGACAAAGGTATGAAAAATCCGATGTCCAATGCTATTATTGTAAAAAATATGGGCATTATGCCAGTGAATGTAGGATGAAGCAGCATGATATGAGTAATAGACAAAATGCAAATGTCACTAGAGAAAACATCAGCCAAAATAATGTGTTGTTAGCTTCTAACATGGCTGAAACAAATAGTGAAGACATATGGTTTTTAGACTCAGGTTGCAACAACCATATGACAGGAAACATAGCCTTCTTTTCTGCCCTAGATAAAAATGTGAAATCAGAAGTTACACTTGGTACTGATAGTAAAGTCTCTGTTATGGGAAAAGGGGAGGTAAAAATATTTACAAAGCAAGGAGAAAGGAAAACCATAGCAGATGTATATTATGTCCCTGGAATGAGATATAACCTCTTGAGTATTGGACAGCTTGTCCATAAGGGGTACAATGTTTTCTTTAAAAATGATGTATGCACCATCATGGATATAGCACCCAGCAAAAGATGCATTGTTGAAGTAAAGATGACAAGGAACAGGATGTTCCCTCTCAGGATCAGGGCATATTTGAAAAACAAAAATGAAATTGCAGCAGTTACCCAAGAGGCTTTCCAAAGCGTGCCAAAAGATGAAAATTGGTTGTGGCACTTGAGATTTGGACATCTCAATTTTGGAGGTCTAAATTTGTTGAGTAGGAAAGGAATGGTGAAAGGATTACCATTGATAGAGAAACCGGACAGCCTATGTGAAGGCTGCATTTTAGGAAAACAACACAGAGAAAGTTTTCCATCAGGGAAGAGCATAAGGGCAAAGGAACCCTTAGAGATCATCCACTCAGATTTATGTGGACCAATGCAAGCTCCATCATTAGCAAGCAGTCAATATTTCCTAACATTCATTGATGACTTTACAAGAAAAACTTGGGTATATTTCCTTAAAAACAAAAGTGAAGTGGTTGAGAAATTCCAAAACTTCAAGGCATTTGTGGAAAACCAAAGTGGGCTGCATATAAAAGTTTTAAGAACTGACAGAGAAGGTGAATATATCTCCAAGGAATTCCTAAGATTTTGTAGAGAAAATGGAATTCACAAACAATTTACAGCTAGGTACACCCCACAGCAAAATGGAGTTGCTGAAAGGAAGAACAGGACCATCATGGATATGGCAAGGAGCATGTTGAAGGCAAAGCATTTGCCAAATGACTATTGGGCTGAAGCTGTAAATTGTGCAGTGTATATTTTGAACAGGTGTCCTACAAAAGCAGTGATGAACAAAGTGCCGGAAGAAGCATGGAGTGGGAGAAAGCAAGGAGTCACCCACATGAGAGTTTTTGGATGTGTGGCCTATGCACACATTCCAGATCAGCTAAGGAGGAAGTTGGACAACAAAGGGGAGAAATGTCTTTTCATTGGATACAGTGAGGAATCCAAAGCCTACAGGTTGTATATCCCATCTACCAAGAAGTTTTTCGTCAGCAGAGATGTTCAATTCATTGAAGAGGAAGCTTGGGATGGAAGCATAGAGAAAACAGTGAATGTTAAAAACTGTTTGTCTCATGATGAAGATGAAGAGGAAGTGGCTGAAATGCATCCCCAAACAGCAGCGCCAACACAAGGACAACAAGGAACACCATTGAGGATAAATGAGAGTGCTTCTCCAAGCACACCACAAGGAGGAAATTCAAGTGCATCTTCAAGCACTTGCACACCAAGTGAAATAGGTAAGAAATTTAGAAATCTAAGTGACATTTATGATGAAGGGATGAATTCCTTATTTGCCTTGTATTGTCATGTTGATGATCCTATTCATTTCGAGGATGCAATTAAAAATAGGAAATGGATAGAAGCTATGGATGAAGAGATGAATGCCATAGAGATAAACAAAACATGGGACTTGGTTGAGCTACCAAAAGGCAAAGAAGTCATTGGAGTAAAATGGGTTTACAAGACCAAGAGCAATGCTGAAGGCAAGATAGAAAGGCACAAGGCAAGGCTGGTTGTCAAGGGGTACAAGCAGCAGTACGGGAGAGATTATGAGGAGACTTTCACACTGGTTGCAAGAATGGAAACCGTGAGAGCAGTGCTGTCCATAGCAGCACAAAACAAATGGAAAGTCTACCAAATGGAAGTGAATTCAGCATTCCTAAATGGAGTGTTAAAAGAAGAGGTGTACATTGAACAGCCTCTCGGTTATGAGAAGAAAGGTGAAGAGCACAAAGTGTGCAAATTGAAGAAAGCTCTTTATGGGCTGAAGCAAGCACCAAGAGCATGGTACAACAGGATAGATTCTTATCTATTGGATAATGAATTCGACAAGTGTGAAGGAGAACCCACCGTCTACATCAAAGAAAAAGATGGTAAAATTTTGATTGTTGTCTTATATGTTGATGATGTTATTTTCACAGGTAATGATGATCAGCTCATTAAGAATTTTAAATCAGTCATGAAGGAAGAATTTGAAATGACTGACATGGGTTTCTTGAGATACTTCTTAGGCATAGAAGTAGATCAAAATGAAAAAGGAATTTTTATCTCACAAGCAAGATATATAAATCAAGTATTGACCAGATTTAACATGCAAGAATGCAAGGCAGCAATCACTCCCACAGTAATGGGATTAAAACTCAGCAGAGAGGACAACAGCAAGGATTTTGATCCTAGTTTGTACAAGAGTATTGTTGGCAGCCTTATGTATTTAACGGCTACTAGGCCTGACATTATGTATGTTGTTAGTTTAATTTCCAGATTCATGGAGAGGCCAAAGGAGGCACATTGGCAGGCAGCAAAAAGAATTTTGAGGTATGTCAAAGGTACCAAAATGTTTGGAATTTTATATAATGTCTCAGAACATTCATATTCGGTTGGATACACTGACAGTGATTGGGCTAGAAGTGTAGATGATCGGAAAAGCACTTCCGGATATGTTTTTCATATGGGTTCAGGAGCCATTTCATGGGCTTCTAAGAAGAAGTCCATTGTAGCATTGTCTACAGCAAAGGCTGAATATATGGCAGCTACAGCAGCAGCATGTCAAGCAGTGTGGATGAGAAGAATGTTGAGAAGCTTAGGCCAAGAGCAGGCAAAAGCGACAGTGATTTTTTGTAACAATAGCTCAACTATTGCATTGTCAAAGAATTCAGTGTTTCATAAGAGAACGAAACACATTGATACAAGGTTTCACTAAATCAGAGAATTGGTGAACAATGGAGAAATTGTCCTAGAACATTGCAGGACCCAAGAACAGGTAGCAGACATCTTGACGAAGCCTTTGGATCAGAAAAGCTTTGAATTTTTAAGGAAGTGTCTGGGTATGACCGAATGCCCAGCAGTTGAAATTAAAGGGGAGTGTTGAAGTCATAATTCCAATTGCGCAGCCGTACATCCCCAAAACCACCGCAGCAAAACCACAATCCCGGTTGATGCATATCGGACCACTTTTGCGTAAAAGTGGTTTCCGTTTTTTTGACTCCGATACGATTTGGTGCAGACGCGTGGCTCTCCCCATACGTCATCATCTCTGACATATTGGGACGTAATGTTCAGTTAAGTAATGCCTCTCGATATTCTCCTCCACCGTCTGATTTACTTCATCAACCTCCACAGTCGATTGTCCGAAGATGCATACGAGCCAGCATTTAATATTTACGTGGATTTGAAGATTGGTTGACCGCGGTAAAATAATTAACGAATTAAATGTTACCGTAGAAGTATTGGTAGGGGCTTTAAATTTTAATTTTTTTTATACATACGAAGGTATGGTGAATTTAAAAGAGGCATGGTCATTTTGTTATTGTATTCACGCAATATCCAAAAAAAATATAGAAGTTCGTACATTATGTAATTTTTGTTTGGTTGATTTTTTTTGTGAAATGACTCGAGGTTTACATAGTAGTGAATATGAAACTGTTGATGTATTGTAATGTAAGTTGTAACATGTGAGAGCTCGGGGGGCAACGAAAGAGAATAGAGAGAATTTGCACAGTAATGCATGAAGAAAAGAACAGAGAGGAGGCATTTGTTTTGTAAGCCTGTGTAAATTTTGTTTTTACAGCAGTATGTAAAAGAAGGTTTTACACCAGTAAGTAATATGTTTTCACAGCAGTGAAGGTAAATGAGAGTTTTACCCAGCAGAGTAAATTCTCATGTGGAGACAGAGTAAATGTTTTTTTTGTTGAATGTATTTTCGTGGTAAAACCCTCTCAGCAAAGAAGATGAAATATGTATCAGTGATTTTGTTTTAATGAATAGAAATGTTTTTATGGTGGCGAAATACTATGTTCCTCAGTAAAAAAAATTGAGTAAAAAAAAATTTAGCTTCCCTGTGCAAAAAGATCCTGGGAAGGTAGAAACAGAGCATTGCCTCTGTGTGTTTGAATTTTTGTTTTTGGAATTTTCCCATTAAAAAGCCCCAACATCCAGGAGAATTCATATATCCGCAGCAGTATCAAACTGAATTACTTATAGCTCAAGAGTGTCCATTAATCAGGTCTTAATGTTGCACGCCAATGGATTTTTAAGCGAAGGGATGAAGAAGAGGCCTCGATTCCATGTCGAACGATATTCCATTCACCTCAGACGAGCAATTCCATTCGCTAAAGAAATCGCTCTTAACTGTCTCCAAATCGAGATGCCTCACTGCGGCGAGGCCATTTCTGCTGAAGAGTCGTAGAATGTGCTCGAACAGGAACTCGTCGCAGGGAATCGCAAGTCTGTTGCGCTGTGCGTAGCCAAATTCCTCCTCGGCCTACTCGAGCAGTGCCCGAAACACCGGGTAGTTCAGTTACACCGCCTTGATAACAAATTGCCTATTGCAATTCTTCCCGACATACACCGCCACGTGTCCCGACGGCACGTCTAGCGGGATGGCCAACAGTGAGCGACGATGCCCGTTGCTCGAGTTGTTCAACCCGGCCACATCGACCTGTGTGTCGCCGGACACATAATTCACTCGGCACAATCGCGAGAAAAGCAGCTTCCCGGCCAGAGCCTGAGCCGCTTTGCGGATGCTAGTGAGCTTCCTCCATTTTCTCACGACCTGCTTCAGTTTCACAACATGGCGGATCTCCAAGAATTTGCTTTGTACGTTCATGGCGAAAAAACTATTATGAAACAAAATCAATATCTCTTGGTTACTTTCAGGACGTACATGAAGCAAAACAGAAACTCCTAAACGCGGCCTATGTTGTGCCGAAAAGGAGTTTGTGATGAGGGCTATTTATAATGGAGAGGATAATGATCAGCCTCATTACTTAGCAACTTTCTCTGAAATCTCTAACACGAATTACATAGTCCGGAATCTTTGCATGTGAAATTCACGTAAAAGGAGGAGAACATTAATAAAACGCAAATGGTTTTGTCTGTTACCGGAGGGTTTCTTTGATAGGGACAATGTTTCACATGTGAACACTTTAAGGTTTTAATTTTTTCAATGTTGTTCCTGAAGAGTGCTGTATAAGTAACGAAGAAAAAGGGGAAAGAAGTCACAGGAAAAGTTGTTGCCGATTCTGTGGGCGTATTCTATCTTATTAATGATTTCAAAAGACGTCTATATAAACAATCTAGGATGTTGAGATTGGGCGTTGCGGAGAGATGCCAAGAGACTTGTATATGGTGATAATGGAATATGGCCAATAAAGAGGTTAGGTTGAATTGAAAATTAATTGAAAATTTACGTTAATATCTTGGGAAATCTATTGTTATGGTTTTAGAATACACAACGAATGAGCCAATCAGTGATCTACAAACGTTCCTTATGTTATGATTCTAGAATACACAATAAATGAGCGTGAGATATGTGGTGTAAATTTTAGTTATAAATCTGGTTGGAATAATTTCGATATTGATATAGTTACCCCTTTTTCCTGAAAATTTAGATTGAAACTTAGTTGGAATTAAATAAAATAAATAGAAATAAGGTTTAGCGGAAAAACCAACTGTCATAAAAATGAGCGCATATATATCTAATAAAAAAAATAAAACAGAACAAAAAAACATAAGGGTGTTCATAGTTTAATTTTATTTTCATGTGAATATAAAAATCATATTAAATAATATATATATATATATATATATATATTGATTTTTAGAATTTTTTTTTTTCAAAATAGTGATGTAGATTATATTAAGTTTCTACGATGTAGTTAAATAATTAATTTTGATATATTAAGCTTCTGCGGTTTGGTTTTAAAATTTTGCAAGATAAAATTATATAAAATATTAATGAAAAGAAAAAAAATGATATAAATAGGGAGTGAGAGATACATTTATGCCTTTTTGAATTTTATAGTAAAAGATTATTGAGAAAAATTGTATTTTGAAATATTCAAGGATATTATAAAGAGACATTAATATATGTACATTAATAATATATATGAATACCTAATAGCTATATTTTGTTACTAGGAACACAATTCAAATTAATAAAAAGTCAATTTTTATTCAATTATTTAATGGAAAATGTATTTTTAACATGCTAATTCCACTTACAAATTTAATGTTGCAAATGTAATGTACATTTTATGTTATTCTCATTAAAAATCAATCCTCAATCCTCCTCTTTGTTCCTTCTTCTTTTGAACCTCATTCCACCCTCCTCTTATAAAGGTCTCAGTTAATTGTAACCTTGAGTTCATATTTCTAATATGTATATGGAATATACATTTCTTATTTGAATCAAATTCTTAGGGTTTTAGAATCCATTCCTCTTAGTTGCCTTTATCCTCCACTACAAATCTAAAGGAGGGAGGTTTTGAAGTGTTTCTTCCTTCTCTATTTTTTAAGGGAAAATTTACATCATTAATTTGTGCTTCTAGACATCTATTATTATCTTTTTCTAAACATGCTTTTGGTAGCTAAACTTGTACAATTTAATAATCCTTTTATGTGGGTAGAATTGCTCACATAATTGTAAATTCTTTGTCCAAGGCCTTTATCATTTGTTTATTTTTAAGTGAATCTCATTCTTGGAGATGAGCCACAAGGTCGCTTGTTAATTGGTAGATCTAATATAGAAATACATGTTTGTGTAATCTAGACCCCAATTCATCTATAATTTTCCTTTTGTACTATTATCTTATTCCGTAGACACTCAATGATGTTGATGCCAACACATTCAACTATATGTGAAGATTTCTAACTTAATCCACACAATATCTATTTATGTATCCACCCATGGTATTCCTAATATCTTTAAAAATGGTAAATGCCTGAAATGTGATGATCTATTTGCGAGTTGATTTTTCCTAATATACATAGTAGTAGTGCCCTGCTCCTACCTAAAATAAAGAGAAGCCTCAAAACCTCCAAATGATAAAGAAAGTTTGAAAGCTAGACAATAAAGAGATCTTTCAACAAGCATAGTTATACTTCACAATGCCTTGTTCAATTCAAATAGATGTAATGGTACAATTTTGATATAGGATTATGGACACCATTGAAGTGAAAATTTATTCCAAAAGATTCTTAAAAGTGAAGGTTGTTTTTTATGTCGATCTCATAGTCCTCAAGCATTGGCACATTTTCATATTTCTCCATGATATATGCCTCAGAAGGAAGGATTAGATAAATTGAAGTAGAGTTTATTTTTTAACCACATCATTGAACAAGATAGGAACCAAACGGAAAAGAAAGTTGTGCCTTTGGAGATGTTGTAAATATATAATAACTTATGGTTTCTAGTTTTTTACTTTCATTCAAATGTCCTTGTCCTTCCACTGGGATCCCTTATAGGAGCTTTAATTTTTTCTTTATATTTACCATGTGATCAAGAATGCCCACTGAAAAAATTAATATTTTTCCTATGAAAAGCATGACCATGATTTATAATCTTTGTTTTATGTTGTAACCCTTTCATAGTAAGATGATCCAGTGATTTATAAACTATTGTGGATATTCCCCTTCATAATTTGTCACAACATATCTACTAAAATATATTAGAAAGTATAAAACCTACACTATGAGAATTTATTTCTCCTTGGGGTTCTATATTTATTAATTATTGTTTACGACGCATGCACACAACTTACAAATAATGCAAAAAATAGAGAATAAAAAAATAAAACTCACAAACCACAAATTAACACAAGATATAACATTGGAAACCATTTCAAGAGAAAACCTGGTTGGAAGCTAAGACTACTATGCTTTGTTTCTCTTAATGGAAAATGCATACAATTACAAAAAGTGAGATATGTGGCTTGTGGGCTACTACAATGCACAAATCATCTCTCTCTATTCACTCCATATGCACTCTTAATGACTTTAATCATCTATGGAAGAAAAAGAACATGCATAGAATGAAACCCTTTTGCTCCTAGTGGCTCGGCTTTTGCTCCAAAAATTTTGTTTGATGCATCAAATGACTTCTAAAGGTTTTCGACCACATTTTTCCAAAATTGGACCTGACATCAGAAATGGTACTATGAGATGATTCCTCTAGTTTTTCCACTCTAAAATCACAAATATGGATTGAAAAAGATATAATGACCTAATCCATATTAGATCTTCCCATTTCAAGAGTTTTTTGGTCGCAAAAAATTTCTACTTAATGAGGCTTTACCTAGAAGTTGTCTTTTCATCCCAATATGAATAAGGTAATGATTCCCCTTGGTTGTAGTTTTCTACCTCTTCTACAAAAATATAACATATGTCGGCTCTACTTAAGCATTTGGTGCCAAATCCTTTGTAAAGGGTAGGACCTATTCGTCTTCGTGATCTAGCTTTGAAGGCTCATAGAATTTCAAAATATGTAAATTCACCACTAAGTAAATGTGCATGTATGTAGGTAGATTGAGTATATAGGAATTATCTCCAACATTTTTTGATATCTCAAACGGACCATATCGCAAAGCCTTGATTTTATTACCATGATCTTCCAACCTCTTCTTGTTCTATTGTAGCCATAATCTATCTCCCACCGTAAAGGAATTCTCTATTCTACATTGATCATGCCTATATTTATATTTTTTTGTATCATTTATATTATCTCTTGTGATGGTATATGAATGTCCATTATCTTCTCAATGGATTTTTCATCCCTAATGACACCCCCTCTAAGATACTCACTCACTTCTCCTTTACATCCATATGCAATATCCAAAAGGTGAAGACGAAAATTCCAAAACAAGCATCAAATGAGGACTTACCAGTAGAAGTGTGGATTACTCAATCATAAGTGTTGTATATGCCAAATTTTCATCCCATGCCTTTTCTAACTTTCAATAGATGCTATCTCGTTGATTACATTTATTGTCCCATCTGCATATGGGTGGAGTGTTATAAACCTATTTAACTTCATATCTATATTCTCCTATAATGTAGTCTAAAATGCACTAAAAAAATCTTATGTTTGTCTATGGAAATTAGCTAATTTTTTTTTTTTAAATAAATTGATCAAACAAAAATGATATATATAGCATATTTCTTATTATTAGGAAACTTGCTGATACAACAACAAAAAAATGCATCATTTTATGAAACTTGGTACCTATTTTGGAGTCATAAACCAATACACTTACCTCTGCAAATTGGCATTGCATGTGACTTAGTGTCTTAATTTAGTAATTTAATATATATAATTTGATTATAGGGAAACTCACGTTCATATGACTTAATTTAAAATTTATTAAATTATTTAATTATCCTCGAAGGTTGGTTGGTTGAGTGGAAAACCTTAGAGTCTTCTTTTATTCTTTGGTCGAGAACCTTAGACTGTTATTTCATTCTTTTACAACACTCGCCCTGCCTTGTGAATTAATTTCGTATATATAATCCTTAGAATCTTATTTTATTCTTTGGTTGATTGGAAAACCTTATAATCTTATTTTATTCTTTTACAACACTCCTGCCTCGTGAATTAATTTTGTATATATAATTTGATCATATGCAAGGTCACATTCATACGACTTAATTTAAAATTAATAAGTCGTTTAATTATCAGTTGATCTTGCTGGACGTCGATTGAGGCAGTCGATCTCCTGTTCCTCGTCGTGGGTACATCGACGTTTTATGCGTAATTATTAGTGTATATATATATATAATTTTGGGTAAATTACATATATATATATAATTTTGGGTAAATTACATATAAAAATATTTAAATAGTATTAATCACTAATGAGAAATATTTTTTTTTTAATTTTAAAAATAGATTTTAATCAAAAATTAATTTTAGTGTACGAGGTATGTTTTAAAACTGTTTTGTTTGGCTACGAATCAGTTTTGGTTGGTCAGATTTAAGGAAACAGGTTAACGGCCCAAGAACCAGAGGTATATGACATGAGCGAAAGCCTACCCACATAGATACTAACGGCGGGTTATTCCAAATGGGGTTGTTTTCCTTAAATAAGGGTAATGACTTAACCTGCATTCATGGTTAACAGTCAAAAATAATTATCTCACTAATGGTTTGACAAATAAATTGATAGATTTTTTGGCCATGTAAAAAAACCACTAATAATATATATATATATATACTTTTCTTATTTTCAAAAATATGTTTTAATGAAAATTATGAAAACTTTGGACTGGGGTAAGGAGGCTCTAATGAGGCGGCGAGGGTTTCTGAAGAATTATGGTTAGCAGCGGCGGGAACGCAAGAGGAGCGACAGCTAAGATTAGGGCAGGGGGGGCGAGCTTCCTGCGTTCAACCAGATCAACAACGGCATAGAAAAGTGGAGGGAAGGTTCATCAAACAGGGAGGAATTGAAAGACGCCATGGCAGGGGAAGCAAGGAGGGGAGAGATCCCCTCCTACAAAAACGTAACAGCGGGAGAATCAAGCGGAAGCAGACTACAAAGAGACCCAAAGGAAAACAGTAGAGATTCACCAGTAATGGGAAACTAATGGCAAAATAGACTAGGGGGCAGATGCCTTCCCAGAGCTCTTAAAAAACTCAGGTTCGTAATTCCGAATAATAAACTTGAAGAGTACAGATGCTATATGAAGGACTATGCTTTAATATGTAAGTTTGTAGGGTTTTGGTTGTCCGAAAAGGACCTATCGAAGTGGATACAACAAACATGGAAACCGAAAGGGCATATAGATCTGAAGCGGGGGAAAAGGGTTTTTTTACAGTAATATTCTCAAATCTAGAGGACAAGGAAAAAACCTTTGAAGGGGGACCGTATTTCATGAATAACGCTAGTTTATTCATGAGGCATTGGGAGGACTGCTACAATCGAGACCAAGAAAAGATGTTAGCAACGCCCATCTGGGTAAGACTGCTTGGCTTACCAATAGAGTTTTGGGACCCTGAGATTCCTGAAGGAATTGGTAATACAATCAGAACATTTGTCAAAGTAGCAGAGACCACGAAAAGAGGGAGATATACATCCCATGCAAGGATATGTGTATACATGAATATATCAGAACCTTTGCCGGAGTACATAGAGTTAGAATACCATGACGAAGTCTGGCAGCAACCAATGGATTATGAACACATCCCCTTTCGTTGCAGAAGATGCCATGAATACGACCATCTCTTCAAACAATGCCCATTAAATGCTGCAGAGGAAACATCAAGGAAAAAAGAAGAAGAGAAGAGGAGGACAGAAGCTACTGAAGGAGGAGGGTTTCCAAGAAATCCCCATAAAAAGAAGACCGGGGAAAGGAACGCCAAGAATGCAACAACATGTCAAAACAACGCCAGTAGAATGCCAAAATAAGTTCAAAGTCCTTCAGGAAGAAGAAGGGGAGATGGAAAAAGTAGAAAGCGCAGAAGAACCTATGGAATTAGCTAAAGATGCAAAGGAGCCTGACTTAAACCAGAGAAACATGGAAGAAGAAGGAACAGAGGAAAATATGGACATGCACGTTGAGCAATCTCAGATGGAGATTGATTTCCAAAAGGACAGTGGAAGCGATGAGGAGTGAATAATGAAAAGTTTGTTACAATTATGGAAGAACCTAGATGAGAGGTTCATACCTGACGACCAAAAGCAATTGTATAAAGAGATGTTCCAAAAATACAAGGAAAAGAAAGGAACTCTTCTGGCAAGTCAACTGGAACATATAGGAGCGCAAGGAGACCAGAGCATGGGAATGAGCAGTCCTGGCAAAAGAGGCAGGGAAAGAGGGAGACGGCCAATGAGCGAAACCATTCAGGTGGTATGGGAGACGCTGGTAAACTCGGGTAGAGTTATACCTCTTTCAGAGGTATTTCAACAACCATCCAAAAAATTTTAAAATGATATTCACAAGTTGGAACATTAGAGGTCTTAATAATAAAGGAAAACAGAGGTATTTGAAGGACAGGGTGAAGAAAGACAAACCCAGTATAATGATAATCCATGAAGCTAAGACCAGTTCCCAAAAGTTGGAAGAAATAATGAGAAAACACAATATTCATTATGAGGTAATGGGTGAGGACGCGGCAGGCACGGCAAGAGGAGTGGCAATCCTTTGGAACCCCGAGGAAGTGCAATTCAAAAACTGGGTTAGCCTTCCTCGAATCCTCTCAGGAACTTTCAGAATGATAGGATCTTCTGAGTGGATACTCATCGCAGGAGTCTATGGCCTGCACCTATCAAGGGAACGCAAAAATTTTCTACAAGACATGAAAACAATCTGAAGGATCTTTCCAGAGCTTCCGTGGATTGTAGGGGGGGACTTTAACATGATTAAAACCTTAGGAGAAAAGAGAGGAGGATCAAAAAGACCAGAACAAGGCATGGAGGCTTTCTGTGAAATGATAACGGAGCAAAGACTTGTAGATATTCCAACGATAGATGGGATCCATACTAGGAATAATAGAAGAGGAGGCAAAAACCAAATAGCATCGAGACTGGATAGATTCTTAATATCGGAACAGATCATAAACAGAGATGTATTTGTAGAACCAATGATCCTTCCTGCCATGGGCTCAAATCATTGGCCCATCAAATTGGAGATAGACATCAAGAAGAGCCCTAACAAACGGCCCTTCAGGTTTGAGGCCTTTTGGCTCAGGAATCAGCAGTTCATGCCGAAGGTGGAGGGATGGTGGACTCAGAGTCAACAAAGAGGATGAAGCAAGATGCAAACCTTTCAGTTAAAGCTTAAAGAACTCAGAGGGAAAAGAAAAAATGGAACAAAGAGGAGTTTGGGAACATATTAACGAAGAAGCATCGACTAGAGCAAAAAATGGAAGAGATGCAACAAAAAATTATAGAAGAAGGCCGAAACGACGAAAGAAGTAGAGAAGAGGGAGCATTGATTAGCCAATTAGAGGAACGAAGAAAACAGGAAGAAATTTTATGGAAACAAAAGTCTAGGATAAACTGGCTTCGAGATGGAGAAAGGAACACAAAGTTCTTCCACCAAGCCATGATCAAACACAAACAAAGGAACAAAATCTTCTCTATCAAAAATGAATAAGGGAAAAGAATAACACAAAATGAAGGAATTGAACAGGTACTAGTTGGGTATTACAAAGACATGCTGATTGAACCCCAAGTTGACAAAGAAGAGGCTAGAGAAAGGATCTACAACGAAATCCCAAAAATAATAACAAGGGACCAAAACATGGCCTTGATGAGGGCAGCAATGTTGGAAAGAAGTCCAGGATATAGTGAAGGGAATGAAAAAACACAAAGGCCCGGGACCTGATGGATTTACGGCGGAATTTTACCAAGCAGGCTGGCGTTTTCTTGGACAAGACATTCTGGAGGTGGTCGAGAAATCTCGTAGACACCAGAAGGTATGGCCGAGTCTTAACTCTACTCTTTTGACTCTTATTCCTAAATCTGATAACTCAGAAAATGCCCAAGGTTTCCTCCCAATAGCCCTTTGTAATTTAATTTATAAAATAATTGCTACGTTGATGGCTAAAAGATTGAAACCAATTCTCTCTAGTATAATCTCCCAGGAACAAACTGGGTTTGTGGAAGGGAGACAAATCCTAGATGGTTTGGTAGTATCTCAGGAAGTGGTCCATTCTCTAAAACAAAAAAAGGAGAGGGGAATGATGATAAAACTGGACCTGTCAAAAGCTTATGACCGCCTAAACTGGAAGTACCTCAAAGCAATTCTTATGGCATTTGGTTTTAGTAATAGATGGATAGACTGGATCTATAACATGATATCAATGCCTAATTTCTCTATCATGTTGAATGGGACGCCAACTTTGACCTTTAACGCCACAAGAGGGCTGAGACAGGGGGATCCCTTATCCCCTTTCTTGTTCATTATTGCGGCGGAAGGTCTTGAAAGATACTTCAAGAAAGATATGAGGGAAAGAAAGTTTAAAGGTCTGAGGCTATGGGGAAACAACTTACCTATCACTTATCAACAGTTTGTAGACGACATCATGCTCTTTTGTGAGGTCTCACTAAAAGAAGTGAAGAGGGTAAAAATAACTTTGGACTTGTTTATGGAAGCCTCGGGTATGGAAATCAACAAAGACAAATCCTGTATATTTCTCTTTAATACCCCAGAATCAATCAAAGCCCACTTGACCAGAACGTTGGGCTTCTGCTCAGGAGAATTACCAACAAAATACCTGGGGAATCAATTAGCTTTAAACCCTCTAAGAATAGAAAACTGGTAGCAAACGGTGGAAAAACTCAAGAATAGACTTGGAAACTAGTCCTTTCGATCGTTGAGCATAGTAGGAAGACTGGTGCTCTTGAAAACAATTCTCCAAGCTATTCCAATCTATCCTCTTTCGGTGATGGCGGCCCCCAAAGGAGTATGCACACGAATGAAGGAAATTTTTGGAAAATTTATTTGGGTAGGACCTAAACAGCAAAGGAAATGGGCCCTTGTGTCTTGGAAATGTCTGTCGAAACAAAAAGAAGAAGGGGGACTAGGTCTCAGGTTCCTGGGAATCTTAAACCAAGTTCTAGGGGTGAAGCTGTGGTGGAGGTGGATGAGGGGTGGAAATGATTTATGGAAAAGGATATGGACCCAAAAATATAATATGCCCTCAACTACAGAAGGTATTATCAGATTGGAGGAAGTCCCAAAGGGATCAACAATATGGGACCTGGCCAGCCAGAACAGAGATATCATAGGCAAATATGCCTTCTGGGAAATTAGGAACGGAAGTATAGCCAAATTTTGGGAGGAGGCATGGCAGCAAAGGGAAAGAATGGTAGGCATACAAGCCCTGCAGAGTACATATTAGAAGGCTGTAATGGGGGGGTTAAAGTACGCAAGGAATACTCGAAAGAAGAGGAGCTAGATGAGACCAGGAAAACTTGGAGGAAACCAGAAGAATGGGACAGAAATACAGACCAAGAGCAAAAAGAGATACCAGTAAAAGAGATGGAATCAAGAAGAATCAAAATTAGAACGGGACCAGATATTCTCAGATGGGGAAGATCCACAAGGGGGACCTTCACAGTCAAAGAAGCCTATTATTTAATCACCCGTCAGGAACAAGAAGAGGAAGCTCTAGATTGGAAGCAAATATGGAGGAACAAGTGGTGGCCGAAGGTAACTATGTTCGCGTGGTTAGTCGGAAAGGGAAGAATCTTGACGTGGGAGCAGTTATAGAAGCGAGGATTCTAGGGACCCCCCAGATGTAACCTATGCAAACAAGAAAAGGAAGCACAGGAACACCTTCTGAACTCTTGCCCCTTTGCCCAACATCAATGGGATGAAGTCAGGAACCTCTTTGGAAAATCAAATAGGGACCCCCTTGATATTAAACAGACCATATTCCAATGGGGAAAGGGCCAATTTTCATGCCCGGTAGTAAGGAGACCCTGGAGTCTAGCTATGGGATTCGTCATATGGCTTATATGGAAAGAGTGAAATCAAAGAATCTTTCAAGACAAAGACAATCCACCAGTTAGGATCTGGAGAAGAACACAAAAATTAATAAGGGAGACTGTTCTAGCGGAGACTTCGAAGGAAGAAGACTGGAAATCGACTCCAGATGAGGTTCAAATCTTAGCTAACCTAAATATGGATTACAACATGGTGTATCCCGATAAGAAAAGAAACCAACGATCATAGATCCAGAGTCCAGCACAGTTCAACTATCCTAGTGAAAACTTCATTAAACTAAATTTTGACGGGGCTTCCAAAGGAAACCCAGGGCCAACAGGATTCTGAGGTATCTTCAGAGATAACGAAAGACGTACCAAATGGGTGTATGCTGACCGGGGAGGCATAATGACCAACAATGAAGCAGAATTGATGGCAGTCTACCAAGGCATCAGAATCGCAATAAGAAACAGATACACAAACCTGGAAATTGAAGGTGACTCGCAGATAGTAGTTGAAATGCGTAGGAATCTTAATAATGGAAAGAATTGGGAACAAGTTGCAAAGAGCTGGAGGACTGTAGGGATAACTCAAGACTTGGCAGACATGTTGGAACGTATTGAGTATAAAATTATTAATCATGTTAGGAGAGATGGAAATAAAGCAGCAGACTTCCTCGCAAACTGGGATGCAACGAGGAGGAGGGGAAGTAGACACCATATGGCCAATATTAATGAACAAAACTCGATGGGAGACTCTCAACTCAATTATCACTTAGGATAATAATGAAATCTCAGCTTTATAAAAAGGATCACCAATGGTCCCCAAGCGGGGCGAAAATGGCGGCGATGAGGGAGATTATTGTAATGACAAGGAGGGGGTATGATAAGCCACTTTGCATAAGGATAATAACTCAGGTTCACAGTACAGTTTGCAGGCAGGGCATAATTCCAAGGAGCAGCATAGACGAAGCAATGAAAGGAAGAGGTCGTGAGAGAGGCGGTGCTCCAACGATTGGACACAGGTTAGCTGGCGCAAAATTAAGCACAGGAGGAGTGGGTGATCATGGAGAATGCATGCGCCAGAGGGAGGAGGTGCAGAAGAACAAATACGGATGACGAGATAAGGTAATTGGATACGGGAAGAGGCGTGTGGGAAGTAAATCCGTAAATGCCCTATGCGATAGGTTGGATAGGAGTAAGGATTTAGACGAGAGTTCAAGGAATAAAGCAGACAGGCGAAAGAAGAGGGACCAGCCACCCATCCTTGGAAAAACAATCGAAAGGCAATAGAGAAAAGAATGAGAAAGGCAACAACTGATGTGAGCAGGGTAGGAAGATGGACTTGGTAGGAAAGAAGCATAGTTGACACCCGAGAAGCTATGTAACAGAATCGGTCAGGTATGGAGTGGAATATAGGAGGGGAGGAGGCGAAAAATCTAAAACAGGGTTGTCATGTGTAGACGCGGAAAAGCGGTATGGGGAAGGGGAGGCCTCCTAAGGACAAACTACCAGAAGAGGCAAAGAACCTGGAGAAGAAAACCAAGGGGTGTGGAGAAGAAGGATGCCTTGGGGCCCCCTCCGTCATAGCTGGTCAGGGAAGCAAAGCAAAGGAAGATAATAAAGTTGGCCGCTCAAGTTGGGGAAGGGGCCGCAGAAGCAGAGTGAGAGGACGCCAGCTGGAAGCCAGGAGCAGAGCTCCCCATCACCGGTTGGAAAGCGTCGTGGCAGAAATACGCTGAAGCATCAGGTCCAGAATGCGGAGAGAGCGTATAGTGAGGAAACCAATGCTGATATTCAGAGGATAATTCAGGAGTTGGAGGTAGCGGCCATGCAGGAGGATTCGAAACATGAAATGGAAGATTGGGAATATCTGTTGCCGGCCCCAGGAAACACCAGAGGCCGCATGTCCCTATATAAGTAGGCCCTTCATGTTTACTGGGTAATGAAGAGATTGTTGGCAAAAGCAATGGAACAGATAGCTATGGAGATGGCAGAAATGGCCCAGGGCATTCCAAATCTGAAAAAGGAGATGAATAACCTTCAGATAACTCTTCTCATGCAGGATAGCAAGCTCGAGGAGATTCAGCAATAGTTAAAGAAGATAGTGCCTGGAACAAAGGAAGAAGACAATCAGTCGGGTACCATGGCAGACTGATACCTCTAGTCATGTATAAGGTTCTCTTAGTTAGAGTGCTGAGAGGATTCTCTCATTTTTGTTATAGTTCATTATGCAGATAGGAAACAAGATTAGTCTCTTTGGCTGTTTAGTATATTTAGCATGGACAAGCAGACTTAGTATTTTTTGTTTTTGGATGCCCTATAAAAACTTAAGGTGGCCAACAAGACCCAGTTTCCCTTCGGAACGGATTGAGGCCACTGTATGCATGTACAGTTTTTATGATGCTATGTTAGCTTACAAAAAAAATTATGAAAACTTCAGTTTGAATAAAAATCAAAGCCCAAGGGAAAGTTCACACGGGTCTCATAAAATATCTTGCCAGCTCCGTCACTCGACAGAGGATTGGGTCATATAAATCTCACTTACCTTTGCGAAACATACATTACCGACATCATCAACCATCTCTTTCCACGACGTCTTCTCGGTTTGTTACAGTCAGCCACACCTGGACACGTCCATAACAAATTAATGGCCAAAGAGAAAGCTATTGAACTCGTTCAATGTACTAGCCACTGTCTACATTGACAAAACCGCCAGACAATTACAAAACCGTTCGTGTTTTCGATTATGGTCATAGTAACATGCTTTAACGTGACTTTCAGATACTGAGACTATGAGACAACATGTAATTTGTGAATTGATTTGAAACAAAGAAATAGTCTGTTAGTAGTAACTTTGAAGTGGTTAGGTTTTTTTGAGTGACTTTCTTATGCTGACATAGCAGTATAGAGAATGTGATTTCCATGGCCGATCCACGGGGGAAACAAAACCAATTGCTTGAAGCCGATGTAAGGAAACATCTTGAGAATGTAACATTGTTCACCGGCTAAATTGCCACAAAGTACAAACTGTCAGTTATAGTACAGGTTGGAAATTGCTGAAGAATGAAGGCATTTAATATGTAATGGGAATTGGGAAAATGTATCGGTTTTCCTTTTAAAGTATAAAATGATGAGATGGAACCATAAAACTTAATCCACTTTGATTTAGCTATTTTGATATATGTTTTGATTTAATTTATTGAAAGATTGAACCTGCAATCATCAACATACACTCAACCTAGCATTTTTTTCAGAATAGTTCATATTATAAAACATTTATGAAATTTATTGAAAATTTATCCTAAACTAAATATCATATATAATTTACACGTAATTATTAATATGAATTGGAGTGGATCTGTCTTCTGCCAATGATTAAGTAGTTTGGAATTTGGGTCACTACACAAAAGAGATCGTTGCAGTAATTTTAACCGAGAAACTTTTTTTAGAAATTAATTAAAATAATTTTGATTTTTTATTATTATTTTAAAGTGATTAATATTGTATAAATATTTTTTTAGAAAAAGTCGTATTGAAGATTATAGTCAATGCATTTGGAACTAACAAGTTTGTTTCATCTTCACGACAGGATAAAGAGACAGATCCAGAAAGAAGGTTAGATATAGTTAAATAGAGAGATAGAAAGAAGGTTAAATAGGAAGACAGACCAACCTAACACCTGGAAAAAAAACGACTATATTTAGCCAGGAAAAGAAAAAAAAAATTAATATTATTTAATTAATTTATTAATTATTAATTTAATCACTATATATATATATATAACTTATCAACTCAGTGATTATATTTGACTAAAATTTTAATAATATTTATTAATATATTATCATATTATCTCAATGGCTATAATATTTATTTAATTTATAAAACTATTATTGTTATTATTTTTTATACATAATAAATATAAATTTTAATATCATTAAATAATACTAATATTCAAATCAATAATCTAATAAGTATTATTCTTATGATGTATTATTAATAATATTAGTATTTAGTATAAATATTATTATTAAAATGACCAAATCTTTGAGAACGGGCTGAGGAGCGAAGCACATGGACCATCACGGGTTTCCTTAGGGTTTTGATAGTACCCTGAAGGCGGCAGGCCTGTTGAGCCAGAGACCTGCGGTAAACACTGGTGTAGCAGAGCGCTGGTGGACGGAACCATAAGGGCCAGAACAATGTTTCCCCCTCAGGGGGAGGGCCAGGAGCCTCCCCCCTCTCCGGACGCGAGAGCACGGCATACGGCAGATGGGGACAAACCAAATGAAGTCAGCGAAGGTACCAGGCACAACGATCAGCAGAGGGACAAAGAATCTGAGACAGAGAACAGAAACAAAGCAAGTTCCTCAACTTGCAAACCTGTTGCCACTAATCGACCAAAGGTGTACTTCCCAAGTGAAAGAATCAACGCCCGTATACAGTATATGCGGGATCATGCTTTAATCGGCAAGTTTATAGGGATTTGGCCTACAGAACGAGCTCTGAGGGCTTGGATCAACACTGTTTGGCATCCAAAAGGGGACATATCTCTGCATTTAGGAGCAAAGGGCTTCTTCACTGCTGTTTTCAACTATCTAGAAGATTGAACAAGCATCCTGGAAGGAGGGCCATATTTTTTTAATTCGGCAGGCGTATTTCTCAAAGGCTGGGTGGAAAGATTCAACCCAGACAAGGAGGATTTAAGCTTCGCTCCAGTTTGGATAAGGCTTTACTCTTTGCCTATGGAATACTGGGAGGAAACTTCACTGAAGGAGATCGGTAACGCTATTGGCGAATTCGTAAGGGTACCAGAGGAAACAAGACTTCGCAAGAAGATCTCATACGCCCGGATATGTGTTTACATGGATCTCAAACAACCATTGCTAGATACGGTAAGTTTCTTTCACGAAGACTCTGAATGGGTTCAAGTTATAGACTATGAACAGGTTCCCTTTCGATGTAGGAAATGCCATGAAATAGGACACCTGTATAGAGACTGCCCACTAAATAAGCCACCCTCTATGCCGGACAAATCCAGCAATCATTCTCCTGATGGATTCACAAAGGTTGTCAATTGAAGAAGAGGAAACAAAAAGCCCACCAACACTCCCAAGGCAAACCCCAGCAACAAGGCAACATCTAGCAACAGATACGAAGTTTTGAACAAAACAGATGAGAAAGGTTCGGACGAGGAACAGGAGAAAAACGAAGCAACCCAGCAACAACAACCGGGGGAAACATCAGTACAAGGAGGGAAAAAAATCATCCATCAAGAGCACCTAAAAGAACCTCATAACAGCATGTCAAAGTCAACTGAAAAAATGGATATGGAGTACACTCAACTAAGCGGAAAAGCTTCGACAGAAACAAAGGATATCCTTCAATCGCCCCATGTGATGGACGAGGACCTGGAGACCCTGGATATTGGGGAGCTGGATATCATAGGTCTGGAACATGCATGTCTTACAAAGAACTTCGAAAAAATCCCGGAACAGCAGGTGGACAATCTAGTAGCAGTATTAAGCAAGGCACAGAAAAAGCATTCTCTAGGGGTAAAGAGTGGTAGTCCGTGGGATAGCAAATTCATAACCAAGGACAACAAAAAAAGGGGACGGAAAACCACCCTAGAAAGAACAATGAAGATAGGAGAGATACTGGTGGAGTCAGGGCGATATGCCAAATTGACCAAGTACTTCAATGTACACCCCAACCTTACTCAATGAAGTTAATCTCTTCGAATATTAGAGGGCTTAATGGCCCCAGGAAAGGTAGAATCCTAAAGAACATGTTAAAGCAAGAAAAACCCAGTATTTTCTTTCTACAAGAGACGAAGTGTAACTCCATAGTTCTGGAAAAAATAGCTGCGAAGGCCTGGCCAGGAGGGCTCGTCACAGCTGTAGACACACACAGAGCTTCCGGAGGTTTAGCCATTCTATGGGATGCCCGGACCATCCACCTCAGCAACATTCAAGCTAATAAGAACTTCATCCAAGCCACATTCCACCTCTCAGGTACGAATGCTCGTGGACTGCTAACTAATGTGTATTTCCCACAGGAAACAACTCAAAAAAACCAACTTCTGCACACATTGTCGGAACTCAATAGAGACAGACCTCTTCCGCTATGGATCTCTGGAGGAGATTATAATTTGATAGCCAGTATGGACGAAAAAAGAGGAGGCAGAAGAAACTCAAATAATGATGACGGACTTCTAAAGAACTTCATAAACATCAACTGGCTAATGGACGTTCCAACTAACAACGGAATCTTCACCTGGACAAATAAGAGAGCAGGAGCGCAACAAATAGCATCGCGCCTTGATCGATTCCTCATCTCAGATAACGCAACTCATGTAGGGGGAGAATTTACAGCTTCCATTATTCCATGCTCTGGATCAGACCATTGGCCCATAGAACTCCAATGGAACCGGCCTGGTCAAAATCTCAAACGCCCCTTTCGTTTTGAGGAATTTTGGCTTTCTCATCCAGATTTTGACAAAATGGTTAGATCATGCTGGACAAATTTCAATACAAAGGAGGGTACAAGAATGGCCAGGTAAAAATCTCAAAAAGGCCATCAAAGATTGGAACCACAAGACATTTGGTAACATCTTTGCAGATCAGGCCCTACTCCATTCTGAAATGAAGAAAATACAACAAGCAATTATCACTGATGGGCGAACAAAGGAACTCTCCAAACATGAACAAGATATAGAATCAAAAATAGTAGAAAGAGCTAAGCAAGAGGAAATTCTATGGCGACAGAAGTCCCGAATAAGATGGCTCAAAGAAGGGGAAAAAATACAAAATTATTTCACAAAACCACAGTCCAAAGAAGAATGATGAATCAAATTACTCATGTTACTAATGAGCAAGGAGAGAAGATTGAGACACATGAAGGCATCGAAAAGGAATTCACCAACCATTTCACAAAAGCATACCAAGAGCCCGAAATCAATCGAATGCCAGCTATCAACCGACTCACTAGGAACATACCCAAGGTCATTACGGAGGAGCACAACAGGCTACTGATTCAACCTACCACTATGCAGGAAGTTGAAGAGGCAGTTAAGAAGATGAAAGAAGGAAAAGCGCCCAGACCGGACGGTTTCACAGCAAACTTCTTTCACAAATTCTGGGACCTGATAAATAACGAAGTATGACAGGTGGTCGAGGAGTCCAGAGAGCTCAGGTGGATGTATCCAGGACTAAATGCTACTTTCATTGCTCTAGTCCCTAAGGGAGAAGATTCCAACAAACCGGACAAATACAGGCCTATTGCACTCTGTAACATGATATACAAAATTATTTCAAAGGTCATTGCTAACAGGCTCAAACCGCTTCTTCCCCTCATCATCTCGCCTGAGCAATCTGGCTATGTTGAAGGACGCCAAATTACAGATGGAATTATTCTCACTCATGAGCTAATTCACTCTCTAAAAGTCATAAAAAAACTAGGTATGCTGCTTAAACTAGATCTCTCCAAGGCTTTTGACAGCTTAAGTTGGGTATACATTCACAAAATTCTAACAACTTTTGGTTTTGCTCCCGCCTGGATTAGATGGATCTACAGTTTAATATCCTCTGCTTTCTTCTCTGTTTTAATTAATGGCATCCCCTCAGCCACTTTCCGCCCATCTAGAGGCATAAGGCAGGGAGATCCCTTATCCCCCTTCCTTTTCGTAATCATGGCGGAGGGCTTGGGTAGAAGCATCACAGCAGCCAAGACCAATAGAAAGCTCAGAGGACTATCTTTTCACAACTCCCCGGTCCATACCCACCAGCAATTTGTAGATGACAACATGCTTTTTTCCCATCCCTCGGTCCAAGAAGCACGCTTCATAAAAACCCTTCTTTCCACCTTCTCTGATGCTTCTGGCGCCCTCATCAATCAAGTCAAATCCCAAATTTATTTCTTCAACACCCCTGTCACCACTCAAAGAGAAATTGAGCGCATTCTGGGTTTCACCTCCGCCTCCTTGCCATCCAAGTATCTAGGGGCCCCGCTCACAAGCTCCGCTCTCAAGCATTCCTCCTGGAAGCATCTCTTAGAAAAATTAGAAGATCGTCTATTCCTTTGGTCTAATCGATCTCTAAACATGGCAGGCAGAATAATCCTAATAAAAGCAGTACTCCAGTCTATGCCTTTGTATCTCTTCTCCATATTAGCGGCCCCTAAATGGGTCCTAAAAGAAATCAAGAATCTACAACGAAGATTTCTATGGGGAGGCTCAGGACACAATCGTAAATGGGCACTTCTAAAGTGGGAGAAAGTATGTTTACCCAAATATGCAGGAGGCATAGGTCTGAGAGATCCCGAGCACAGCAACAAATCAATGGGGGCCAATATGGTGGCGATGGTTGGCGATTCCTAAAACTCCATGGGCCTCCCTCTGGACCGCCAAGTATGCCAGCAGCCATCCATTGGAGGACAGACTACGCATGACTGAGACAAACTCAGGATCTGCAATCTGGAATGCAGCCATACAAAATAGATCTCTCATTCAAGAACACTGCTTCTGGGAAATCAAAGATGGCAGTATAGCACGTTTCTGGGACGATTCGTGGCAGCAGATGCCAAAAATCAATGACATTCTTCAGGGTCTTCCAGACAACGTGAGAGGAATACACCATCAAGCCAAAGTTAATCAATGCTGGACCTCCGAAGCTCCTCAAGAATACAGGAAGTGGAAAGACATACATCTGCTCCTCCTGAATGGCTCAGAACAGACACATCTACTCCTCGAAACAGAGCTTCAAAAAAGGCAGATAAGAGTCTCGGGTGAACCGGACATATTAAGATGGGGGCACGGAGAAAAAGGAGTTTTCACTACCAAGGAGGCTTATAACATAACAATTTAGGGGAAAATACATAAAGACAGAGTATGGGGAAATGTTTGGCATAAATCTACCTGGCCAAAGGTATCCACATTTCTTTGGCTTCTCTGTCATAACAAAGTTTTAACTTGGGACAAGCTCAGAAAAAGGAATTTCTCAGGCCCATCCATGTGCTACATGTGCCGACAGGGGGAAGAAACAACTATACATCTAATGCAGAACTGTGAAATGGGAAAGAAATTATGAGAAAAGATAGCATTCCGATGTCAAAAAGAAAGAAGAGTGCAAGATGACCTCAGAGGAACCATCGACAAAGGAAGTCAAGCCCCCTTTCAAAGTCCCGTTCTCAATGAGTTATGGACACTCATCCCCGGTTTCCTGATGTGGAATTTGTGGAAAGAACGCAATCGAAGAATATTCAAAGATCAAGCGCTGACGCTGGAAAAACTGTGGAATCTTGTCCATCAAAACATTAAGGAAACTCTCTCACTCAAGGAATGGCTCCCTGACGAACTTCCGACTCTACCTCAGGAAAAATCCATATGGGACAATTGGCAGATAAGTCTAAACCATTATTCAACTAAAGATAGAACTCCTAACAAGCACAGACAGGAAGCAAGTTCATGGAATCCTCTTCTGGCAGGCATGATTCAACTCAACTTCGACGGCGCCTCTAAAGGAAACCCCGGACAAGCAGGCTATGGAGGCGTGTTCAGGGATCACAATGATCATCCTCTAAGCATCTTCATAGGCTCGATAGGCTGGGATACTAACAATTCTGCGGAATTGGAAGGTCTATAGCGAGGGCTCAAAATAGCACACAGGAAAAATTTCTTCCCCCTAATTGTAGAAGGGGACTCGCAGATAATAATCAGAATGGTCACAAAGCTTCAGCATGGCTCCCCAGTACACAAAATAAGCAGCAGTTGGAGAATGTCCCAGAGGCTTGAGTTGATCAACCACTGGATATCAATGCACCAAGCTATAGCCTTCAAGCATATCAGACGGGAAGGAAACAAGCTAGCCGATCTACTAGCCAACCTGGGAGTGGAAGCAAAAGATAACCACTTCGAAGGCACTGTAGACAACCTCCCTTCCAGAGAACAATTAGACACACTGAGGGCAATCATCTCTCAGGAAATCTCACAGATTCAAACCTCGCACCCGGATGCGGGTGTCTTTACTAGCTCTTAACGATGGCATGCGCCATGACACCTGGAGGCAGGATGGAGCGCCGGCGCATGTACAAGGAAGCCTGTACAGCGCTCAAACAGTTAATGTATAGCATTAATGTTCTTGGTCTGCGACAAGGAAGGCGGGACGCGGCATTGAAGCCGAGCATGGCTGCTCAGGCTCTGATGCGAAAGGGGAGGAAAGCCCAAGGCCGTTCCCCCGTGCTGCGATTGCAGGTGACGCTTTATATTATTTGGGAAATGTTAGTTATGTTGCAGACCCATTCCATTGTTGCTTCCAGTGCACGGAGAGAGGGCTCTCTGTCTGCAAATTCTCCAGAGCTTATTGAGTGTTTAGCAGCGTTACAGTTACAAACCATGCCGCGCAGTCGAGGGGTTCCTAGGCGTGGAGGAAGATCCGGTACCCGCGTGGTTCTGGAAGACCTATACCCAATTGAGCCAATTGCTGCAGAGCCACCTTCGTCTCCCAGTTCGGAGCAAGAATGTCTTCTGCCTCAGGGCACCTACCAGACCTTCAGATTCAGATTTCCAAGCCGTCTTGTTAGACCTGAAGTGGTAGTCACTTTCACCGTCTTCATCTCAGAAGAAGAGCCTGGCCAGTCAAATTCTAGTTCCCCTGCTGCTGAAATCGTCCAAGGCAGCGATATCCTCCTGGGTGATATGGAAGGCGTTGTGTATCGAACTCGGCGTCATGCGGTTGCTCCATTTCAACCTGCTCCGGCCCAGCAAGCTTTTCAAGAGGTCCTGATGCCGTTTAACTCCAACGGGGAGATGGCAGTCTTCAGCTCCTGTGCTCCGATACAGGGCAACCCTGGTTACGCCGCCTCTGTGCAAGAAATCCTGCCGCCACCCAATACAAACATGGAGGTGGAGGTCTTCAGTGCACGTGCTCAGCCAGAACAAGGAGAGCCGATTCAGAACGAGGACGAGATGGTGATTTGGCTCGACTCGCCAAGCCCAGACAAAGGAAAGCAGGAGGCTTCGTTCGACCAACCAGTCTAGTCCTCGGGTGCTCTGTTTTGTTTTTTCTTTCTGTCATGGTTATGCAAATTGTGTTGTGTCTTTGGGTCCTTTTTTGTGTCCAACTCAGTCCTAGGGCTCGGTTAGGCCAATGCTGCAAGTCTCAGGATTCAGCAGTTTGTTATTTTTGTTTAATGGTTCATGATGTAAACTGGCACTGTCCTGCCAGTAGATATGAAGTTTTTGTCAGCTTAAGTCCAGACTTTTTGACGTCCAGAAACTATAATGGACTGGGTTTTATGAATCGGTTAAAGCTTCTTCAGCTTGAGGACTGGCTTCGGTCTCCTCGCTGGATGTAAACCTCTGTACATATCTTTTTTCTTTAATATAGCAGTAGTCTTTACATAGAAAAAAAAAAAAAATACCAAATCTTTGGCTTATTATTAATAAAAAAACAAAAAATCAAACCATGTGTAAAAGGAAAATAAAACATGCTAGAATCTTAGTATACAAAACTTCAAATTTTATTTATTTATTTTGTGAAAACTAAAACAGTTTTCCCACTCATTTAAAAATATTTTTGGCTTTTTCTGACCATCTTTTTAAATTTTACTCATCTCAGGTTCACATGAACTTCAAGATTAATGGTTATTTTCCCCAGGATCTTTAACGATGGGAAACAAGATAACGGTTACTTCGACAGCGCCATTCCGGTAAGTAAATGCTGATCTCGGATTTTCATAATAAAAAAAATTTGAAATCTAAATTCTAAGCATTAGACTCAGCTTGAAGTGGTGCTCTGGAACGATCTTTTGATAACTGCGGGAACATGCCTTTCAACTCGATATTTTGACTTTCATTTTGAGATAAAAGGGGTGGATAACAATAACCCAGAATCACGGAGGGTTTCTCCCGAGTGATGAATGGATATTATGTAGTCAGATTCTTAATATTTTCAAATTTGAAATAATCGATGAATTTAACGTAATTTAATAAATCGATGAATTTACCCTTAGATACGATACATATCAGATTTTTAAAATATTTCAAAACCCATAATCGAGTTACAATGATATACACTAGAAAACCATACTACTGCACTATAAATGCCATATATCTAAAGCATACCGCTGCATTATAATGCTCTCCTATTTCGATTAGTCAATTATAAATGCCATATATCTAAAGCATACTGCTCCATTATAATGCTCTCTCTCCTATTTCGATTAGTCAATTATAAATGCCATATATCTAAAGCATACTGCTCCATTATAATGCTCTCACATTTCGATTAGTCAATTAAAACTTGGGATCAATAGATCACCTTGGCTATCCGGCTGAGAAATCGACAAAGATATCTCGATCGCCTATTGCAAATCTGGGAAATACCCTATAATTTGATGCTTTAACTTGTTTGACACCTCTTCTAATAGTTAGATATCCAGATATTCTCCTTCCTGGCGCACACTATTTATCTTTACCTGTTGGTTCCTATGGAAGTGGCGCAATACATGCATTTTTCAGAACATTAGGAGGCCCCTCGATTCCGTCCTCATCTCAATCACGGGCCATATGCCCACCTCAGATTAAATCATGGTCTGATCTGTTTTCTATACTTAGTCTTCTTGGTCCTCTTTCGCACAATGCGGGTGTTTCTATAGGTTTTTGGCATGCTGTTCTGTCTAAGTGATTCAATAGTTTCCAATACAGTTTTTGATCCATCCCCTGGATGTGTAATATGTCCGCTTCCCCTTATGAAGCGCTCTGTTAAGTTGATGATGGTCTTCAGGCGTTTTAGCTTCACTCAGTTCTGCGATGGGTGGTTTGTCATTTTTGCTGGTTTTATCATGATTGGATGCAGGGGTTTATATGCTGCCGCAGGGTGGTTTGTCATTTTTGTTGGTTTTATCATGATTGGATGCAGGGGTTTATATGCTGCCGCAGGGTGGTTTGTCATTTTTGTTGGTTTTATCATGATTGGATGTAGGGGTTTATATGCTGCTGCAACAGCCAGTCCTGCTGGTTTTGTTTTCGCTGTTTATATCTGATTTTGATATGTAAACAGATCATTATATTTCCTGAATATAATATATTTTGATTTTTCGTCTGAAAAAAAGATATCCAGATATTCTGCAAATCCGCAATGGACATTTTTTTATGGTTTTTGACTCTCTGAAAAAATATTAAATATTAATGTTTTTTAAATATTAAATAATAATATTTGGTTCTAATAAATTAATTTAAATATTATTTTTCAAAATTTAGCCATTTAATATATTCGTTATTTATTAATATTTTTAGTGGAATAATAATATTATTTAAATATTTTTTCAGAAACTAACCATTTAATGTAATCATTACTCAATGATATTTGCTTTTAATATATTAATAAATTAATATCATAATTTAGATATTATTGTTCAAATATAACCTTTACTAAATTATGTCTCTACATTGCTCTCTATTTAAGTCTTTTGCCATGATTTGTTTCTTCATCTGGTCGATGAACCACACTTGTAAAGATTATGGATCATAGAAGGTTGAATACAATAGTTCGAAACCTATCGGCCAAAAATTTCTCTTATGTATTTTCTATCAAAAGACTTTGCTTAATTCAATATGGATGACACAAAGTTGAATAAAAAACATTAAATATTAGATAAACCATAACTGGTAACTTTGACAAGTATTCATATCATATCATAAATAAATTACAATATTGGTCTAACGGAATAAATAAATAATCATATCATCTTAAAAATAAATTATAATATTGGTCTAATAGAATAATAAATATGTTTACATGGATATACACACCATTATTGGAAGTAGGCACTTTAACTTTTTTTTAATTAATTTGTGTTACTCTATTAATAAATAAATGAAATTGAAAACAAATCAACTATTTAAACCATATTTAAATTAATTTTATATCGAATTATAATTAAAAAATTACTATGTCATTAATAATTGACCACATATGAGTTCTGGTTGATGATTCAAATTGTTTCTCGAACTGATGGTTTTTTTTTTATAGCGAGTGGAAGCTTGACGGACCGACGACGAGCAAAGAACAACAAGTTTGGAAAATTGCAGGTGTTGATCTCCATGGTAGGGCGAGGAGGAGGGAGTTCTTCTCCCTCCTACAAGCAAGAGGTTACCAGTCGTGGTAAGAAGCCTATGGAAGAAGTCAAAAGAGAAGACGAGGGGAAAGAGAGCAGGGGAGAAGACAAGGATGGAGACAAACACTGTGAGAATAAAAACACAAAAGACAAGGAAGAAAATCAAAAGGAAAAGGGAGTAAAAACCAAGGCACATAAAGGATTCTGTAAGCCCAAATCTAAGGTTACACCAAGGGTGGTCCTAAATGATCCTATGCTGCAGGAACATAGGGACCACATGCAAACTTATGCTATCATTTTTTAATTCATAGGATTATGGCCCACTGAAAAAGCTTTACAGACATGGATTAAATACCATTGGAAACCAAAAGGGAGCATTGACCTACACCTGGGTCAAAAGGGTTCTTCACAACGGTCTTCACTAATATTGAGGATAAATACAGAGTGTTTGAAAGAGGGCCCTACTTTTATGCAGCTACTGGCCTCTATATGAGGCCCTGGATGATGAACTTTGTCCCGGAGCAGGAAACCTCCACATCTATTCCGGTTTGGGTAAGACTTTACTCCCTTCCTCTTGACTACTGGCCAATAGAATTGTTAACAACTATAGGCAATGAATTAGGACATTTTGTCAAGGCCTCAGAAGCCACTAGAAGAGGAAAATACACTTCCTTTCCACGAATCTTTGTGGAAATGGATCTCTCTGGAGCTCTACCAGATGAGTTGATCTTGGAAGTTTTGGATGAAGAATGGGTGCAAACAGTAGATTATGAACATATTCCATTTATATGTCGTAGATGTCATGAGCATGGACACCTGTTCAGAGACTATCCTCTCAGTAAAAATGATAATTAAAGCAGAGCTTCCACTATGAAAGATTCAAAGAGCTTCCAAAAAGTGAGCCACATAGGAAAAGGCGGGAAAAGGGGTCTCAGGCAATATCAAGCCTAAGAGACTCAAGTTACGTAGAATAGGTTCCAGGTTCTCAAAGGGGAAGAAGAGGCAACAAAAGTAGATCAGGGTATATAGGTAAATCCAGAGGATAAGGAGGCAGAGGAAGATAGAGACCAACCAAAGAACAAAAACATACAGAAAGAGGCCATGATGAGTGATGTAGAACTGGATATGGACCAAGAAATGACCCAGAGTGAAGTGGAAATGGAGGATTAGGAGCTGCAGGAGATTTTAGATAGAAAACACCTAGATTTGGAAGGGTTCTTGAAACAAGGAACCATGGGAGGGTTAGATTGGTTACCTCAAGAAGAGTTCTCTAGAGTACAACAGTTGTACCTATGGAAAACCCAGGCTAGTGGGGTGGAAAGGCTAGGCAATACAACAAAAAAAGGCAATGAAGATCGTGTGAAATCTATAAAAATCACACCAACATTAGCACCTCGAGGCCCAGGCAAGAAAAGAGGCATAAAAAAGCAGAATGAGATGCTGATGGAGTGTGGAAAGCTAATGATAGATTTGGGTAAGCTGAAAGACATAACCAGTTACTCTTTCACTATTCTTTAATGATGAAGTTTACTTCTTGGAACATCAGGGGTATAGGTTGTAAAAAGAAGCAAATATTACTTAGTAACAGAATGAAACAAGAAGCTCTGGATATTATATTTATCCAGGAAACTAAATGTTATATACAAAAAATTAAAGAAATTCATAGTAAATGGTTATGTCTTTTTGAGTTTCTAGAAGTGAAGGTAGGAAATATAGTAGGTGGCATTCTTACTCTTTGGAATCCCCTAAAGATTGGTACAATAGATGTTGAAGCCTCCATAAATTATCTATCTTTGGTAATGCAACCTGTGGGGGATAGAGAGATCTATCTGATAACGAATGTTTATGGCCCTCAGAAAATGGATGACGAATTGAGACTCCTTGACTCCCTCAGGGATCTCAGAGAGAGATATTCTGGGATTCCATGGATTCTGGAGGGGGACTTCAACATGATCAAATCACTATCGGAGAAAAAGTGGGGCACCAGAGCTCTCACCAAAGATGCCTTAGCTTTTCAATCTTTCTCGGACACTATGAAACTCGTTGACATTGATATAAGTAATGGCTGCTTTACTTGGAACAATAGGAGGGGAGGAGAGTCTCTGGTGGCCTCAAAGTTAGACAGATTCATCATTTCAGAGAACCTTATCCTCAATGACACTAGAATGGAAGCAAGGATTTTGCACTTTGGCAGCTCTGATCACTGGCCAATTCAACTAGAGATTAGGGGCATTGGTACTCCTAGGAATAGACCTTTGAGATTTAAGAATATCCAGCTCACACAACCAGATTTTATCAACAATATTTCAAGATGGTGGTTTGAAGATCTGCATATTCAGGGAAAAAATATGTTCATTCTTAAGAAAAGACTAAAATATATAAAGCTCAGGCTTAAAGAATGGAACAAAAAAGAGCTTGGAAATATTTTTTAAGGGAAAAAAAGCTGTTGAAAGCAAACTATAGATACTCAACCAATCCCTTTCCAGGTTGGCTTTGATAAAATCAGTAATGATAGAGCCACCATTCTTTAGCATGAGTGGGATATCTTATGCAAACAAGAAGAAATATTTTGGAGACAAAAATCTAGAGTGCAATGGTTAAAGGAAGGGGAAAGAAATACCAGATTCTTCCATAGATCAACCTTGGAAAACTGGGCTCATAATAGAATTTCCTCAATTAAGGATGAGGAAGGGCAACTAGTCAGTACCCATGAAGAAATTGAAGCTGTTTTAGTTCAATACTTTAGGGGGATTGCTCAAGAAAGCATTCCAAACAGAGAGCCTTTCATTAGGGATATTATAAGACATATACCAAGACTTGTGTCCAGAGAGGATAATGTTAACCTCAACAAGCTAGTAACTGAAGAGGAAATCAGTGAAGTCATGAAGGAAATGCAAAATAGTAAAGCACCGGGTCCTGATGGTTTTAATGTGGACTTCTTTAAAGAATGCTAGAATATTGTTAAACAAGATATTCTAAATGTGGTAGAGGATTCCAGGGGGAATAGAATGATCCTGAAAGCCCTCAACACCTCCTTCATTTCTCTAGTCCCTAAACAAGATAATGCTCTTACTCCTGATAAGTTTCGACCCAGAGCATTTTGCAATGTGGTTTATAAGATTATATCCAAGGTTGTAGCTAATAGGCTCAAACCTCTTCTCTCCACCCTAGTTTCTGGGGAGTAATCTGGCTATGTGGAAGTCAGAAAAATTCTCAACAACATCATTCAAGCACAGGAGGTGGTACACTCACTAACTATCAACAAGAGGGCTAGAATGATTTTGCAGTTGGATATAGCTAAATCCTATGATAAGTTGAACTAGACCTATATCAGGAGGGTTCTTATTGCTTTTGGGTTTGATCATAATTGGGTTAGATGGGTCCTGGCTTTGATAACTTCTTCAAGCTTTTCAATTTTGGTAAATGGCTCTCCCTCAAAGATTTTTATTCCCTCAAGAGGCCTTAGGCAGGGAGATCCACTCTCTCCCTTTCTCTTTATACTCATGATGGAAGGTCTTGGTAGATCGATTGAGCAAGCAAAAGCAGAAGGAAAAATCAAGGGTCTTCAACTTTTTGAGAATGGACAGACTTTGACTCATCAACAATTTGTGGATGATACCATGTTGCAGGGAGTTCCTATCGTCAAAGAAGCTTTGGCCTTCAAACAACTTCTAAATGAATTTGGTTTGGCCACAAGTATGGAGTTTAAGCTTTTTAAATCTAAAATCTTTTTCTTTAATACTAATATTGTAGTACAAAGGAATATCTCCAGAATTCTAGGCTTTCAAAGAGATTCCCTTCCTTTGAAATATTTGGGAGTCCCCCTTACTACTAAACCTCTTCATAAGAGTATCTGCGAACCGATGATTAATAAGATGCAGGATAAAATCAGGAATTGGACCATTATATCTTTAAACTTCGTGGGCAGGTTGGCACTTACAAAGGTTGTGCTTCAATCTATCCCAGTTTTTATGCTTTCAGCACTCCCTGTACCAAAAGAAGTATTACAACAATTCAAAACTATTCGAAGAGACTTCCTCTGGGGAAAGGGGAGAATAAAAAGAAATGGGCCTTAGTGGCTTGGGAAAAGATTTGGAAACCCAAAATTCAAGGAGGTCTGGGTCTAGATGATCCCGAAGTTCTTAGCAGGGCTTTAGGAGCCAAGTAATGGTGGAGATGGGTCAAAGAACCAAAGGCCTAGTGGGCTAGTATCTGTATAGAAAAATATGCGAGTTCCTGGGACAACGACGATCATATAATAATGTCTGGCAATATAAAGGGCTCACACATCTCGAATAAGGCCTGGGAGAACATAGCCTTAGTTCAAAAGAATAGCTTCTAGGAAATCAGAGGGGGATTTGGTATTTTTTTGGGAAGATAAATGGCAACAAGAACCAGTACTGCTAAATGAGCAATTTCTGGACCCCAAAGGAGAGATATATATCAAGGGTTTATCGTAGGTCAAAGATTTTTGGGACCAAAATAATAATGCAAGTAAATGGAGAAGGTGGAGAAATATGATTTACAAGGAGGATAACCCCTTGAAGACTAAAGCTGAGGGTCTCATGCGGATACTGGAACAAAGGAAGATCTTAGTAACTTAGGGACATGACCAATTGAGGTGGGGGAATAACAATGAGGGTACCTTTAATCTTAAGGAAGCTAAGTGCAAAATCCTTGATATGGACTCTCTTGCTCCGGATAGAATATGGCAGAAAGTATGGAGTCATCAAGGCAGGATGAAGATTAAGCTCTTCATGTGGCTTGTTTATCATAAAAGAATTTTGACTTGGGATAATATAAGAAAAAAGGGTGTGATGGCGCCTTCCAGATGCCTACTCTGTGAAGCCCAAGAAGAAACAATAGAACACCTTCTCAATAATTGTATCTTTACCTCTAGCTTGTGGGATTTTTTTGCTAACATCTTCCAAAGGAGCGACAGGGAAAAAGGGTGCATCTTCAATACCCTAACCAGGTGGAAAAATAATTACTCAGATAATCAAATTCTTGGTACTGCATGGGCTCACACCCCTAGCTTCGTTATCTGGAATGTATGGAAAGAAAGGAATAAGAGAATTTTCAGAAATGAAAAAAGATCCTTTCAGTGTCTTTTGAAAGAGACTTTAACTCAACTAAAGAGACGGTGGGTACCATAGTGTGAAACACCCCTAAAGATCAACCCTTAGATGTTGACTTGAAGATTATGGAACTGTTGGGTTTGCAGGGGCTTATGTTGCAGGGCCTGAACAGAAGGGTTTTGGCTATGGTTTCTAAGTAGGAATTATGGCATCCTCCCCCTTTGGGCTTTCTGAAATATAATATAGATGGGGCTTCTAAAGGCAACCCAGGCAGTGCGGGATTTGGAGGGGTGTTAAGGGACGATACTGGTAACATCCTTTCCATCTTCCATGGACATTTAGGCAGGGCTACAAACAACATGGCAGAAGCCATGGCTATGGAGCAGTGCTTGGATCTCCTGGTGCAAGATAACTGGAAGAATGTTATTATCGAAGCCGACTTTGAGATTATTATTAATACAGTGAAAAAAATTAGTTGGGGCTCTGAGCTGAAGAAGGTTTCTAAACACTAGAGGCTGATCCAGGTCTTCCAAAGGATCCAGATCCACCTCAGAAGGTTACGCACGGTTAATTTTAACCATGTGCGAAGGCAGGCCAATAAACTAGCTGATCAATTGCCTAATCAAGGTGTGAAATGTACCAGGTTTAGGGTCTCGATGAGCGGGCATAGGTTGCCTCAAGATGAGTTCATGTATCAATGCAACACCCAAGTAGTCGAGGATATGATGGTTTACAGAACCAAAACAATGGAAGCTTTGTCCAGTAATCTGGTTGATCTATGAGGTGCAAATTTTACCTTTCTCGTTTCTTCTTATGTTGCTAGGAGTTTGCTACCAGAGTAGTTGTATGGAGGGAAGGGGTAGTACGTTGTTCAGGCTCACATACGACGGCAAAAGTGAAAGGAGTTGCTACCGGAACCCAGAATCCAACAGCGAAATGTATACTCCTAAAACGTTGTCAAACGTTACATTTCCACTAGCGAAGTGGTTTCCGGTATATCAGGAGCTTCTTGGGTGGGAAGCGGTTTTAAATTTTTGGGTGCGATCACATTCCTCGGGTGACATGTCGTTGTGGGACAGTTTTGTGCTCCGCCCTTATCACGCGTTAAACATTTGCTCCTTTGCGCGAAGCGATAAGATCATCCACCGTTGGATCATATCAGGCAAATCTATGGTTGTGATCTATAGAGCTTGTCTGTGGGGTCTCATGGTTAAAGGGTAGACTTCTAAATGACGCGATATCCAGCTCCACTATTGGATCAATCTGGGGGGATCGACAGTCAGGAATCGGTCACGTACAAGGATATTCCCAAAAGGTTTTTTAGTGCAAGCCTTGGCTCTTCCAAGCACTCCATTGCAGTTAATAAGGTTGCTTATCAGATTGGTTTCGTTCCTTATGTGGCCTTTGTACTTGTTTCCTTTTTGAGTGATGTAGATTGGTGGACTAGGGTAGGAGTTTCAGTGCTTAACTCGTGACCCTAGATTTTCATGAAAGTAGGGTTTGTTCAAACTCCGTGTTACCATGTGGATGGTTATAGTATATGTAAATACTTTTTTGTTTTAATGATTAAAAAAGTACGACTCTTGTTCAAGCAAAAAAAATAATAATTGACCAAATATAAAGATTAATGAAAATCAGATTGTTCACTAACTTATTTTAAAAAGTGTCATGTTTATTGGAAAGCTCTTGAATTATGAAACATAGCCACATGTCGATTGCCTTACGACAATAAAATTGAGGATTTATAATTTAGGGTATATTGTAAGTTTTTCCAATATAAGCTTGTCAAACGTGACCGCATTCAATCATGAAATGTCAACTGGCTGGCATGCACCCACTTATGGCTCCTTTCAATGACAGAAACACCCTTATGGTTTGCATTCTCCTCCCCTCGTCCAAATCGACTCCCTGAATTCAAAAATTCAAATGTCTGCTGAATGGATGGGAGCCTATCGGAGTGGATTTTGATTGACGGAAGAGAATCATCTATGGTTTCAAAGCCTCGTTCCTGCATCTATTGTGTTCCTAATACGTTTCCAGGACGGCGCCGGAACAACATGCCAGGTTTTTATACCCGGCAATGGTATATAAACACCCGTAAATAAAATGTTAAATTATTGGAATTCGTTGCACTCTGGCATGACAATAAAAAATGTTGATTAGGTTTTCATGTTCAAATAATCTTAACCTGTAGGTTTAGTCAATACAGTAATATTTTAATTTCCTTGCTGATGGACTCGCTAGGATGGAAAAAGACACATTTCTTAATATTGGTGGTTTAATCCTAGTCATGAAAAACAGATTTTCTTTTTTTTCAAATTTCCCAGAGAAACAAATAATCATTTGATGTGGTTTCTTGATTGGTAATTATGTTTGTGTTAATGTCTCGATCTGAATTCCGATTTGAATTTCTAACCGTCGGTACCATCCGTTGGCATTGTATCTCGCAACATTCTCAGACCACAATGATGCATTCAAACAGATTATGCTGTTTTCTTCTTGGTATTACATTCTTTTAGTGTGCATTAATCGGGAATTGGATCATAATAGGTAGGAGCAGCAGACGGACTTTTATTAGGCAAATAGGTTTTTCCTATTGGAATTGGCCACTTCATTTTTTTTTCTAATTAATTGTTTTGATAGGACTGTCTAAATCAAGGAATGTGAGTTTTGTCGTTGTCATTCTATCAATGAATGAAATTGAAACTGATAACTTCTTTGTGTATCTAAATTATTTGTTTAAACCTCGTTTAAATTAATTTTTTACCAAATCATGATTACAAATTTACTATTCGTCTTATTTATCTCCACTTATTAGGATTAGAGAAAATGGAATTAAAAATTTAGTTTCAAATATCACTATGAAACAAATGTCCGTTTACATTATGAAACATTTGCAAGCTAAACTATGGAGGAATATATGGAAAAGTGGAGGAATAAGGGCATTGTACTTGTTATTCATCACCATGCCATTGTCAAATTGTGATTAAAAGTTTTCACATTCTCTAACGGTTTTGTCTAGTTCATTACGTAAGTGTTGTGTAATCACTTTGATTTGCAAGGTATGCCCACTTGACAAAACATTTTAGTAAAATGAATTAAAACTTTGTTATTGCTGGCAGGCGCCTATGTTAATTAATGAGAACAAAGAAAATTAAAATTAAAATTAAGCAATATGGATTGTAACTTGGATTGTAACACCCTCCACTCAATTTAATGGATTGTAACATGCATTGTAACTGAAGCCACTCTATATATTATTAAATTTATTAGCTATAATGAAATATGGAGTGTAACTGGTATTAACCAAGCAATAATACAAAAATTGTTCATCCCAACTCATGAAATGGATGGAACAAATGAATTCGTCCTCAAATAATGAATATTCCATTTTAGCAGATCAAGCGACAAACTGGTTTATTGGTTCTGTAGAAGGTTCTAGGGTTTAAGAAAGAGAATGACAGAGGGCAACAGGTACCCATGGAGGCCAGGGAGGAGGGAGCTCCACTCCCTCCTACAATAATGTGGTTTCAAACAGAGGAAGAGGAGGGAATAAGAACAAACCTCCACAACCCTTAGAGGTCAAGACAAAAAACACTGAAACTCAGAAGGCAGAAGGCGGAAAAACCCATGCAGATCAAGGGGCCCACGAATAAGACCGAAAGGAGGAGAAAGCAGAAGACAGAGGTCAGGGATAAAGAATAGAGCCAAGATGGGGCCCTATAAACCCAAGACCATAACTAAACCTCAGGTTATTCTGAATGATCCAGCTTTGTAAGTGCACAGGGATCACATGGAAAACTATGCCATCATTTGCAAATTTATGGGAATTTGGCTGTCAAAGAAATCGTTGTACACCTAGATAAAATACAACTGGAAACCAAAGGGGGAGTTAAATATACATCTTGGATCCAAAGGTTTTTTTACAATGGTGTTCGCGAACATGGAAGACAGAGATAGGATTTATGAAAGAGGACCATACTTCTTTGCAGCTGTTGGTCTCTATATGTGGCCATGGATGATGAACTTTGTGCCAGAACGAGAAACCTTCACTTCGGTACCGGTATGGATTAGACTCTACTCCTTACCTTTAGATTACTGGATGTCAGAGTCTTTAAAAGCTATAGGCAATAACTTAGGTCATTTCTTAAAAATTTCAGAGGCAACTCTACGGGGAAAATACACCTCATATGCCCGTATATGTGTGGATATGGACCTATCAGGAGCCCTTCCAGATGAGGTCATTCTAGAATTCTATGACGAGGAATGGGTTCAAATAGTTGACTATGAACATATCCCGTTCAGATGTCACAAATGTCATGAGCATGGGCACCTATTTAGAGATTGTCCCCTTAATAGAAGGGAGGAAATCTCAAACACCAGCAAAGGGAAAACCAGACAGGTTTCACCAAAGTAGGAGGAAAAGAAAAAGGAAGAGGAAGGAAGACACAAAAGAACCCTATTGGAAATGATAACAAAACAAGAAGTCACAACAGTTTTAAGATCTTAGGAGAAAAAGAAGTAGACGGAGGTGATCAAGAAAGCACAGAGAACCAATCAGCAAGGGGGAAAGGAAAAGAGACCAGCATGGAGGTCACTCAGGAACAAAATGAACACACGAGGGATCCTTTGAGTACCATGGAAATAGAAAAAGACCAAGAAATGACTCAAAGTGAAAGTGGTATAGAGGACCAAGACTTACAGGAGATCCTAGAAAGGGAGAACCTAGAGCTGGAAAAGTTCCTAGAACATGGAGGAAACTTGGGAATAAACTCCATCCCTCAAGAGGATGTTTACAAGGTACAATAGATATTCCTTAACAAGTCAGATCAAACAGCTACAGGAGTCAAAAAAGGACATGATAACCAGGAAAGTAAAGGAACTTCCTCAATAGGATTAATGACAGGAAAACTGACAAAGAATCTAGGTAAAAGGAGGGGAAGAAAAAGACAGAAAGAACTACTGCTGGAATGTGGCAAACTCATGATTGACTCAGGAAGGATGAAAGATATTTCCAGTTACTCCTTTAAAACCCCACCACAATTAAATTCACAACCTGGAACATTAGAGGACTAGGGAGCAGAAGAAAACAAAGGAACCTAGGTAACAAGATCAGAGAGGAAAAACATGACATAGTATTCATCCAAGAAACAAAATGCTCAGTGGAGAAGATCTGCAAGAAACATAGAAAATGGTTAAATAGATATGAATACCTTGAAGTTAAGGCAAATAAATATGTTTGTGGCATTCTCACTCTATGGAATCCACAAAATTTTGGTGTGATTGATGCGGAGGCATCCAGACATCACCTTTCTTTCATTTTCCAACCGGTGGGTGACAGACAATGTTACATGATCACCGATGTCTATGGTCTGCAGCCAATGGAGGACAAACTTCGACTCCTCACAACACTGGAGGATTTGAAGAAGAGATACCCAGCAATACCCTGGATTCTTGGAGGGGATTTTAACATGACAAAATCACTCATGGAAAAGAAAGGAGGAACTAGAACACTTGGTAGAGATTCAGTTGTCTTCTAGAACTTCATCACCAATATAAAATTGGTTGATATGGAAACAAGCAATGGAATCTACACTTGGAGTAACAAAAGAGGGGACCATACCCAAGAAGCCTCAAAATTGGACAGATTCATTGTTTCAGAGGAAATTCTTCCCATGGGAAACAACATTACTATGCACATGCTACCTTTTGGAGGTTCAGATCACTGGCCTATCGAATTGGAAGCTTATTTTTTTGGTAAACCAAGGAACTCCCCCTTTAGATTTGAGAATGCTTGGCTCACACACTCAAATTTCTTCACAAACATTGAAAAATGGTGGAAGGAAGAGCTTCACCTTCAAGGTACAAAGATGTTCCTTCTACACTGCAGGCTCAAACACATTAAAGGTAGAATCAAAGAGTGGAATAAAAATGAATTGGGTAATATCTTCAAAGCTAAAGGAGATGTGGAAAAGAAACTAAAGGAAATAAACCATATTCTTATCACATAAGGCTATACAGATGAAAGGAAAGATATGGCAAAGTCACTCCAGTAGGAATGGGATAACATATGTCTTCAAGAGGAAATATTCTGGAGACAGAAATCCAGAGCACAATGGATTAAATAAGGGGAGAGAAACACCAAATTCTTTCACAGATCCACCTTAGCTCATAGAAACAATAATAGAATTGTGAGACTTAAAGATTAGCATGGAATAGAAAGAAACACTCATGAAGAGATGGGGAAGGTTCTAGTCCAGCATTTTCAGAAAATTGCTAAGGAAACCTCAGAAGAAAGAACCCAGTTTACGGAAAAATTTGCTCAGTACATTCCTAAACTGGTTACTAGAGAAGATAATTACAATCTCAACAAACCAGTTACAGAGGAAGAAATTGAGGAAGTCATTAAAGAGATGCACAATGAGAAAGAACCAGCCCCAGATGGCTTCAATGTGGACTTTTTCAAAGCTTGTTGGAGGATAGTTAATCTGGATATCCTGGAGGTAGTGGAATAATCTCGACGTTTTAAGACAATTTTAAAGGCGCTCAATGAATCTTTCATAACCTTAATCCCCAAACAAGAAAAGGCCACCTCTCCAGACAGATTTAGACCTATAGCATTATGCAATGTGGTCTATAAAATAATATCTAATGTAACTGCCAACCGTCTCAAACCACTCCTCCCAACTCTAGTGTCAGAGGAGGAAATGGGCTATGTGGAAGGGAGACAAATTCTAGATAACATAATTCAAGCACATGAAATGGTTCATTCACTCAACACCAATAAATAGGTAGGAATGATAATTCAGCTAGACATGGAAGAGGCCTATGACAAACTTAGCTGGTCGTACACAAGAGCAATATTAAAAGACTATGGCTTTGACTACAATTGGATTAAATGAGTTATGGCACTAGTCACCACCGCCAGCTGTTCAATTCTTCTCAATGGATCTCCCTCTGAAACCTTCAAGCCTTCTAGAGTTCTCAGGCAAGGCGATCTTCTTTCTCCTTCCCTTTTCATTCTAATGATGGAAGGATTAGGGAGATTAATAAAAGTTACTGAGGAGAAAGGAAGAATTCAGGGTCTGTGACTCACTCAAGGTGGGGACACGGTGACACATCAACAATTTGTGGATGATACTATGCTTCAAGGCACACCCACTGTCAAGGAAGCCAAAGCATTCAAGCATATTCTGAGTGAGTTTTCTAGGGCATCAGGCACAGAGGTAAGTCTTCCTAAATCAAATATTTTCTTTTTCAATACAAAGAAATCTTTCTAGAATTTTGGGCTTTCAAAGGCAGTCATTGCCTGCGAAGTATCTGGGAGTTCCCCTCACCGACAAATCACTACACAAGGATATCTGGGAGCCTGTTCTTAATAAGCTACAAGATAAGATTAGCAAATGGAAAAATAGAGCACTGAATCTAGCAGGGAGACTGATTCTAACTAAGGCTATCCTCCAAAGTATCCCTATCTATATGCTTTCAGCCATTCTGGCACCAGCTGGTGTAATTACTAATATAAGAAATATTCAGAATGACTTTCTCTTGGGGAAAGGTGAAGAAAAGAAGAAATGAGCCCTTGTGGCATGGGACAGGGTATGCAAACCTAAGTCCCATGGTGGTTTGGGTCTTCATGACCCAGGAATTCTTAATAGAGTTCTTGGAGCCAAAATCTGGTTGAGATGGCTAAAGGAAATACAAGCCCCCTGGGAAACACTATGGAAGAAAAAATATGCAAGTGGGTGGTAGGAGAAGAACTCATCAAAATGACACGACAAGTTAAAGGTTCTGCAATATGGAATAGGGCATGGGAGAACAGAGCCCTAGTCCGAAATCATAGTTTCTAGGAGATAAGAAATGGAAATCTGGCTTGGTTTTGGGAGGATAATTGGCAGTAGGAGGACAATCTTCAAAGTGAAGAATTAGCAGACATTCACACTGATACAATCAACAAAGGACTAAGGTGGGTACATGACTATTGGGACCAATCAAGGAACAATGAGAAATGGAGAACATGGAAACTTCTAGACTACAATGGAATGGCCATGTTGCACACTCAAGCTATAGCCCTTAAAGGTCTTTTAAACAAAAGGAAAATCTTGACCTCAACCTTGGACGATCAACTAAGATGGAGAATAAACAAGGCAGGTCTCCTCAACCTTAAGGAGGCCAAAAGGATAGATTTAGGGCTTAACCTTCCAAAAACTGATAAGACATGGAAAGAACTCTGGAATATTCCTCATTGGATGAAAGTTAAATTGTTCAAGTGGCTGGTTCAACAGGGGAAGATTCTAACATGGGATAACCTAAGAAAAAGAGGCTTTGTTGGTCCTTTAAGATGTCACTTATGTAAATAGCAGGAAGAAAATACAAATCATCTCCTGAATAGATGCACTTTCACTACAATACTTTGGAATTGGGTCAGAGAAGTCTTCGAGCAGACAAACAGAAATGTAAATGACATCATTACTACTTTGAAAAATGGTGGAATTTTTTTTTCGGATAATGAGATCATTAACTCTACTTGGATGCTGGTCCTAGGATTCATAATCTGGAATGTTTGGAAGGAGCACAACAACAAGATTTTCAAGGATAAAGTGAGTGCGGTGAGCAACATCCTTAAGCTAATCCTTAAACAACTCAAAGAGACTATTCACATCCTGGGAGGTGTAGCCACTAGCAAACCCACCGAACAAAGAGAGGCCAAAATACTGAAGAAGTTAGAGCTAAAGGTTCATCCCCTTCGAGGTTCTATGCATATCAACAAGAATACCTCAGTCGAAAAGGCTTCATGGCAACCCCCTTCACATGGCATTTTAAAATTTAACATTGATCGGGCATAAAAGAGAATCCAGGAGAGGCTGAATATGGAGGGGTCATGAGGGATGAGGAAGGCAACATACAAATCATCTTCCACAGTTATCTAGGAAAAGCTACCAACAATATGGCTGAGCTCATGGCGATGGAATTATGCCTGGAAATAATGCTCAAGTACAACATTCACAATGCCATAACTGAGGCTGACTTGGAACTAGTCATTAACTCAGTAAAGAGGATAAATGTTGGTGCTGCACTAGAGAAAATCTCAGTACATTGGCGGCTTCTGCAAGTCTACCAAAGAATCCAAGGGCACTTAAGAATGTTGAGAATTCTTAGGTTGGTGCATGTCCACAGGGAAGCCAACAAAGTTGCGGACTGGCTTGCCAATGAGGGGGTTCGAAACAAGCATATCGACTTGTGTTGCTGGTGGGAGGAGGTAATGGATGACAGGTTGAAGGAGGAATGCTTATCCCGGGCCCTAAGTGATAGACAAAAGTATCAGGAAAAAGCAAGATAAAGAATTTTACTTTATGAAAACGATAGATAAGTTCACTTCAGATGGCTAATTAGCAGAGATGCACTGTCAGTTTTCTGAGGGAGCTTCCAGAAACAGAGGCAGATATCTGTTCACAAGAGGAATGATTCCATGGAAGATGAAGGCGTTAAAGGAAGAGATTACTAGGGTCAAAAACGGGCCGTGACATACCACATGCTATGGGCAACCTCTGTCCCAGGAGAAGTTTTCTCGGAAGACAAGTGATTCCATTTAGCAGGAGAGGCGTGAAGGTGAATGGACAATGATTACCCCCTTCACCGCTGGGTATCTCGTGAGCAATTGTGTGGTCCGATTTGGTTTGTGGCCGTTAGATCTAGAGAGGGAAGATCATTGGCCACCTTTTGGTGTGCAAGTTGGTGGGGCTAAAAGGATAAAACAACTTATGGTTTACCACCTTCATCGGCCGCCTTCCAGACCAAAGACGGTTTTAATTAAAAGCCAGCGATTCTACTCAAGAAGCAACACATGGCAGAGGACCGAAAAAGAAAACCGCCTTCATCGCGAGGTATTCAGTGGGCTTTTTAAGCCGCGCGATATGCACACATTCGTTGGATCAGAAGGAAAGGATCAACGACTAGCGTTGATCGTGCAACTTTAGGGTTTCTCGTAAGCAGTTGTGTGAGCCGATTTGGTTTGTGGCCATCAGATTTGGAGAGGGAAGATCAATGGTCACCTTTTGGTGTGCGTGATGGTTGGACCGAAAGGATAAAACCACTAATGGTTTACCACCTTCATCAGGCACCTTCCAAACCAAAGATGGTATTAAGGAAAAGCCAGTGATTATGCTCAGGAAGCAACACATGGCAGAGGACCAAAAAAGCAAACTGGCTTCATCGCGTAGTATTGAACGAGCTTTTTAAGCCGCGCGATATGGACTACAGCCGTTGAATTAGAAGGAGAAGATCAACGGTCAACATTGATCGGACAACTTTAGGTTTTTTTTGGAACTGTGCCCCTGCGGAGGTTGAATCTTGACCGTTAGATTGTTAGAAGATAGCTCTTCGGTCACTTTTGGGCAATCTAGACCTTGTCTTGGTCTGCTTTTTTGAGGTTTTTTCAGGCACTTAAGGTATTTTCACTCCCCTTTGTAGGAGTTTGTGCCTCTGGGCATTTGTTGTAACATGTGTAAAATATTTTTTTACCTAAGTTAATAGAAGGACCATCTCTTGCTTAAGCAAAAGAAGAAAATAAAAAATGGATTGTAACTTGGATTGTAACACCTTCCATTTCATTTAATGGATTGTAATGTGCTTGTGATTAGAGCTATTATGTTTTATTAGTTGGATTGTAATCTGGATTTCCCCACTTCATTAGGATTCTAATAGACACGACTCCATCAAGGATTGTAACAACCACCACTCCATATATTTTAAGCAAACCAGTATACATTTCTCCATGGATGCATGCATTTCTCAGTGGGTGTGTGGTTGGAATTGTTGAAGCCGAGCCATATCCAATTAAGTTAGGTCAAATTCTTGGAACGATTTGCTCGAATGATTTGAAGGCATTCCCGTCGACTTTTATCTACTAAGAAAGGTGCACAATCCCTTGTTCTTCGTGGATGCATTCATTTCTTAGTGGCTACATGGTTGGAATTGTTGAAGCCAAGCCATATGCAATTAAGTTAGGTCAAATTCCTGGAACGATCTCAAATGATTTGAAGGGATTTATGTTGACTTCTATGTGCTAATAAAGATGCACAATCCCTTGTTCTGCAATTTTTTTCGAGATTTGCTAAAATGATTTGAAGGGGTTTCTGTCGGCTTCTATCTGCTAAGAAAGGTGCACAATCCCTTGTTATGCAATTTTCTTCGAACCTTATTCTACTAATGAACACTCTTCACTACACTCACTTCTACCTAAACTCTTCACTACACTCACTTCTACATAAAGTTGATATGGTTTCAACTTGTGGATTCATTATGTCAATTTACGACTTAGTCGAAGCTATTTTGTTTCTTGATTTCAAACCGGAGATGGGTATATTTGTATCTATTTTCTCAACCTTAGGCCATAACAATATCTAAACTCATAATATTTGTTTGTGTCATATACCTTTATAAATCCTAGTGAAGAATTTGTAATACTTTATTCAATTTCAAATTATAATATATATATATATATATATATATATATATATATAAAGCTTGAAACTCAAATGTGAAATCTTTTAGGAGAGAAATATTTCTCTTCGTTAATTTTCCCTAAAATGATATCACTTTCCATTTTTGGTTTCATTTTAAGTTCATTTCATACTTACTTTTAGGTTTCACTTAAACTTACTCATATTTTGATGCAGTGTATATGCGGTGGATGAAAGGCGATTGGCATACCCACAAGCCGACGGTGGATAACCAAGGTGAGGGGCGCTCATGTTATAATTTATGAGGTCGGCCAAGATGGAACGAACGTCCATTGGTGCGTATATATTGGTGAGGCCTGCGGTACATTTCAAGAAGACTTCACTCATCAAGCCTTCCCACAAGACAGAGGAAGTGCGCAGTTTTGGGAGGAAATGCACACATCTCATGCACATTAGACATGGAGAATTGCGCAGGCTGTTTAGTTGATGGTTGGCAAAGAGTTCCATGTTCGAGTGGATTCTTGGGTACGGTTTCGTGCAGGATTTGGCAGGAAGGTTGGGTGGCTCGGGTGAGCATCTCTTCTTGTGCAAAGGTGCATGACACGATTGTAAAAGGCAGGTGGCCTGTCTATCGTAAAATTCGGTTAAGTGTGAGACTTGGTTCGGCCAAGGCACACTGTTGTATGTAATCTGATATTCTTAATAAAGTTGTCGGGCAGACTCACATTACAAGGAGTTGCCCCTCCCCTTTATACTTGTTTGCAATTGTTGACGTTCTTGGTTAATTGCATATGGATAATGAATGAGTATGGGCTTCATTAAGTATAAAGGCTAAATAAGTTTACTTGGTTGCGAAACACAAACTAAGTATGTTAAAGTTAGAGTAGGCGTAGTCCACGAATGTTAGTATTGTTAAAAAGAAAGCATTCGGTGGTGCCGCACCTCGCTACAAGCGGTTGGAAGACTACTGCAGGTGTAGGGGCGTGACATGTGGGGACTTAGTAGAATATTTCAATGCTAAAAAAAAAAGTAATAAAAAATAAAATAATTTAGTTAATTCTTCATGAAAGAGAAATGTGTAATTAATTCAATTTTTAATATAAAAATTAATAATGATAATAATAATAAAATATTCAAGAATACAATGTAGATAATGAAAACTAATATATATAGTTTATACATATAGAAAGAAAAAGAAAAGTAATATATAAAGGAAAAAAATGAGAAAACACTATAAATCCATCTTAAGCATGATTTATAATACATTAAAAAGCATTAAATTTTTTAATAAATAAATCTCTTAAAAAATTAAATTCAAAATAATATTGGCCATTTTAAAAAATATTGCATGTCATGAGATTTTATTGCTGTGGGATTAGTAAACCCTTAATTAAGATTAAAATAAATATATACTTGTTATTATTTAAGTTTACCACCACAATTTGTGTTCATTAACCCTCAGTCACATGAAAGTGTTTGTGAGTGTAAATTCGCATGACTCTTTGTTACTCTCAATTTTCATCGCTCCTTGTAAAACGGATACATCGTAATTTTGTGATAAAAATGAATACTGCCAAAGTTATTGTGTTCATTAACCCTCAGTCACATGAAAGTGTTTGTGAGTGTAAATTCGCATGACTCTTTGTTACTCTCAATTTTCATCGCACCTTGTAAGACGGATACATCGAAATTTTGTGATAAAAACGAATACTGCGAAAGTTGTATAGCGTTGTGACTTTGAATTCTTAAAACCATTTTATGAGGAAGGATACATCGAAATACGGCACGCAAGTTTGCAAACTCCTAATGGAAAAAAAGTGCTGTCCAAGACAGCTAATATTTCTTCATTCACGTGAAAAGTAAATGAATACACCAAACAATAAAAATCTAAAACCATATCCTTAGTACTTAGATGCAATGGTAACGTTTCTATTAGTTACCACGCAATCACACAGAAAATACAGAGCATGTTGTATTTACAGTCAGATCTGTTTTAAATTAAGCAAGCATTTAAAATCCTGCAATTGTGCTAGACAAAGTCTTCAAATGGGTTTTCCAGGTTTGCAGAAGCTAACGTTGCTGGATTGAAGAGTATTCGCTACTTGCAACATAACCTTACGGGTAGGAATGCAAACTTGTGGTACCTTTGCATTTGGTGAGATTTGATACAACCTCTCTTTGCAACTGTCGATGAACTGCTACAGCGTTTTGTAGCCGAACAACTGAACAACGGTCATGCCTTTGCCTAAAGTTCGTGCAAGTTATTATCATTGCAGGGTCTGCAACAAGTGAGGGTTCCTCGAGCTGAATGCCCTTTCATCTGCTATATAATTATCTATATAGTAGAATGCATATATCTGGAGCAGTAGAAAAATGAATTAGTTACAGCCGAACAACTGAACACACGGCATGCCTTTTCTCAAGGTTACTGCAAGCTACCTTTGGAGGGCATGCAGCAAGTGCAGTTTTTTTCCAAATGACTGCCCGTTCTTCCTCTATATAATTCGCTATCCAGGAGAATTCATATATCCGCAGCAGTATCAAACTGAATTACTTATAGCTCAAGAGTGTCCATTACTCAGGTCTTAATGTTGCACGCCAATGGATTTCTAAGCGAAGGGATGAAGAAGAGGCCTCGATTCCATGCCGAACGATATTCCATTCACCTCAGACGAGCAATTCCATTCGCTAAAGAAACCGCTCTTAACTGTCTCCAAATCGAGATGCCTCACGGCGGCCAGGCCATTTCTGCTGAAGAGTCGTAGAATGTGCTCTAACAGGAACTCGTCGCAGGGAATCGCAAGTCTGCTGCGGTGTGCGTACCCAAATTCCTCCTCGGCCTGCTCGAGCAGTGCCCGAAACACCGGGTAGTTCAAGTACGCCGCCTTGATAACAAATCGCCTATTGCAATTCTGCCCGACATACACCGCCACGTGTCCCGACGGCACGTCTGGCGGGATGGCCAACAGCGAGCGACGATGCCCGTTGCTCGAGTTGTTCAACCCGGCCACATCGACCTGTGTGTCGCCGGACACATAAGTCACTCGGCACGACCGCGAGAAAAGCAGCTTCCCGGCCAGAGCCTGAGCCGCTTTGCGGACGCTGGCGAGCTTCCTCCATTTTCTCACGACCTGCTTCAGTTTCAAAACATGGCGGATCTCGACGCATTTGCTTTGCACGTTCATGGCGAAAAAACTATTATGAAACAAAATCAATATCTCTGGGTTACTTTCAGGACGTACATGAAGCAAAAGAGAATCTCCTGAACGCGGCCTATGTTGCCGAAAAGGAGTTTGTGATGAGGGCTATTTATAATGGAGAGAAGGCCAGACACTGGATAATGATCAGCCTCATTACTTAGCAACTTTCTCTGAAATCCCTAACACGAATTACATAGTCCGGAATCTTTGCATGTGAAATTCACGTAAAAGGAGGAGAACATTAATAAAACGCAAATGGTTTTGTCTGTTACCGGAGGGTTTCTTTGATAGGGACAATGTTTCACATGTGAACACTTTAAGGTTCTAATTTTTTCAATGCTGTTCCTGAAGAGTGCTGTATAAGTAACGAAGAAAAAGGGGAAAGAAGTCACAGGAAAAGTTGTTGCCGATTCTGTGGGCGTATTCTATCTTGAAAAGACGTCTATATAAACAATCTAGGATGTTGAGATTGGGCGTTGCAGAGAGATGCCAAGAGACTTGTATATGGTGATAATGGAATATGGCCAATAAAGAGGTTAGGTTCAATTGAAAATTTACGTTAATATCTTGGGAAATCTATTGTTATGGTTTTAGAATACACAGCGAATGAGCCAATCAGTGATCTACAAACGTTCCTTATGTTATGATTCTAGAATACACAATAAATGAGCGTGAGATATGTGGTGTAAATTTTAGTTATAAATCTGGTTGGAATAATTTTGATATTGATATAGTTACCCCTTTTTCCTGAAAATTTAGATTGAAACTTAGTTGGAATTAATAAAATAAATAGAAATAAGGTTTAGCGGAAAAACCAAGTGTCATAAAAATGAGCGCATATATATCTAATAAAAAAATAAAACAGGAAAAAAAACATAAGTGTGTTCATAGTTTAATTTTATTTTCATGTGAATATAAAAATCATATTAAATATTATTTATATATATATATATATATATTTTTTTTGATTTTTAGAATTTTTTTTCAAAATAGTGATGTCGATTATATTAAGTTTCTATGATGTAGTTAAATAATTAATTTTGATATATTAAGCTTCTGTAGTTGGGTTTTAAAATTTTGCAAGATAAAATTATATAAAACATTAATGAAAAGAAAAAATATGATATAAATAGGGAGTAAGAGATACATTTATGCCTTTTTGAATTTTATAGTAAAAGATTATTGAGAAAAATTATACTTTGAAATACTCAAGGATATTATAAAGGGACATTAATATATGTACATTAATAATATATATGAATACCTAATAGCTATACTTTGTTACTAGGAACACAATTCAAATTAATAAAAAGTCAATTTTTATTCAATTATTTAATGGAAAATGTATTTTTAACATGCTAATTCCACTTACAAATTTAATGTTGCAAATGTAATGTACATTTCATGTTCTTCTCATTAAAAATCAATCCTCAATCCTCCTCTTTGTTCCTTCTTCTTTTGAACCTCTTTCCACCCTCCTCTTATAAAGGTCTCAGTTAATTGTAACCTTGAGTTCATATTTCTAATATGTATATGGAGTATGCATTTCTTATTTGAATCAAATTCTTAGGGTTTTGGAATCCATTCCTCTTAGTTGGCTTTATCCTCCACTACAAATCTAAAGGAGGCAGGTTTTGAAGTGTTTCTTTCTTCTCTATTTTTTAAGGGAAAATTTACATCATTAATTTGTGCTTCTAGACATCTATTATTATCTTTTTCTAAACATGTTTTTGGTAGCTAAACTTGTACAATTTAATAATCCTTTTATGTGGGTAGAATTGCTCACATAATTGTAAATTCTTTGTCCAAGGCCTTTATCATTTGTTTATTTTTAAGTGAATCTCATTCTTGGAGATGAGCCACAAGGTCGCTTGTTAATTGGTAGATCTAATATAGAAATACATGTTTGTGTAATCTAGACCCCAATTCATCTATAAGTTTCCTTTTGTACTATTATCTTATTCCGTAGACACTCAATGATGTTGGTGCCAACACATTCAACTATATGTGAAGATTTCTAAATGAATCCACACAATATCTATTTATGTATCCACCCATGGTATTCCTAATATCTTTAAAAAATGGTAAATGCCTGAAATGTGATGATCTATTTGCGAGTTGATTTTTCCTAATATACATAGTAGTAGTGCCCTGCTCCTACCTAAAATAAAAGAGAAGCCTCAAAACCTCCAAATGATAAAGAAAGTTTGAAAGCTAGACAATAAAGAGATCTTTCAACAAGCATAGTTATACTTCACAATGCCTTGTTCAATTCAAATAGATGTAATGGTACAATTTTGATATAGGATTATGGACACCATTGAAGTGAACATTTATTCCAAAAGGTTCTTAAAAGTGAAGGTTGTTTTTTATGTCGATCTCATAGTCCTCAAGCATTGGCACCTTTTCATATTTCTCCATGATATATGCCTCAGAAGGAAGGTTTAGATAAATTGAAGTAGAGTTTATTTTTTAACCACGTCATTGAACAAGATAGGAACCAAACGGAAAAGAAAGTTGTGCCTTTGGAGATGTTGTAAATATATAATAAATTATGGTTTCTAGTTTTTTACTTTCATTCAAATGTCCTTGTCCTTCCACTGGGATCCCTTATAGGAGCTTTAATTTTTTCTTTATATTTACCATGTGATCAAGAATGCCCACTGAAAAAACTAATATTTTTCCTATGACAAGCATGACCATGATTTATAATCTTTGTTTTATGTTGTAACACTTTCATAGTAAGATGATTCAGTGATTTATAAACTATTGTGGATATTCCCCTTCATAATTTTTCACAACATATCTACTAAAATATATTAGAAAGTATAAAACCTACACTATGAGAATTTATTTCTCCTTGGGGTTCTATATTTATTAATTATTGTTTACGACGCATGCACACAACTTACAATAATGCAAAAAATAGAGAATAAAAAAATAAAACTCACAAACCACAAATTAACACAAGATATAACATTGGAAACCATTTCAAGAGAAAACCTGGTTGGAAGCTAAGACTACTATGCTTTGTTTCTCTTAATGGAAAATGCATACAATTACAAAAAGTGAGATATGTGGCTTGTGGGCTACTACAATGCACAAATCATCTCTCTCTATTCACTCCATATGCACTCTTAATGACTTTAATCATCTATGGAAGAAAAAGCACATGCATAGAATGAAACCCTTTTCCTCCTAGTGGCTCGGTTTTTGCTCCAAAATTTTTGTTTGATGCATCAATTGACTTCTAAAGGTTTTCGACCACATTTTTCCAAATTTGGACCTGACATCAGAAATGGTACTATGAGATGATTCCTCTAGTTTTTCCACTCTAAAATCACAAATATGGATTGAAAAAGATATAATGACCTAATCCATATTAGATCTCCCCATTTCAAGAGTTTTTTGGTCGCAAAAGATTTCTACTTAATGAGGCTTTACCTAGAAGTTGTCTTTTCATCCCAATATGAATAAGGTAATGATTCCCCTTGGTTGTAGTTTTCTACCTCTTCTACAAAAATATAACATATGTCGGCTCTACTTAAGCATTTGGTGCCAAATCCTTTGTAAAGGGTAGGACCTATTCGGCTTCGTGATCTAGCTTTGAAGGCTCATAGAATTTCAAAATATGTACATTCACCACTAAGTAAATATGCATGTATGTATGTAGATTGAGTATATAGGAATTATCTCCAACATTTTCTGATATCTCAAACGGACCATATCGCAAAGCCTTGATTTTATTACCATGATCTTCTAACCTCTTCTTGTTCTATTGTAGCCATAATCTATCTCCCACCGTAAAGGAATTCTCTATTCTACATTGATCATGCTTATATTTATATTTTTTTGTATCATTTGTATTATCTCTTGTGATGGTATATGAATGTCCATTATCTTCTCAATGGATTTTTCATCCCTAATGACACCCCCTCTAAGATACTCACTCACTTCTCCTTTACATCCATATGCAATATCCAAAAGGTGAAGACGAAAATTCCAAAACAAGCATCAAATGAGGACTTACCAGTAGAAGCGTGGATTACTCAATCATAAGTGTTGTATATGCCAAATTTTCATCCCATGCCTTTTGTTACTTTCAATAGATGCTATCTCGTTGATTACATTTATGGTCCCATCTGCATATAGGTGGAGTGTTATAAACCTATTTAAATTCATATCTATATTCTCCTATAATGTAGTCTAAAATGCACTAAAAAAATCTTATCTCTGTTTATAGAAATTAGCTAAATTTTTTGTTAAATAAATTGATAAAACAAAAATGATATATACCATATTTCTTATTATTAAGAAACTTGCTGATACAACAACAAAAAAATGCATCATTTTATGAAACTTGGTACCTATTTTGGAGTCATAAACCAATACACTTACCTCTGCAAATTGGCATTGCATGTGACTTAGTGTCTTAATTTAGTAATTTAATATATATAATTTGATTATAGGGAAACTCACGTTCATATGACTTAATTTAAAATTTAGTAAATTATTTAATTATCCTCGAAGGTTGGTTGGTTGAGTGGAAAACTTTAGAGTCTTCTTTTATTCTTTGGTTGAGAACCTTAGACTGTTATTTCATTATTGTGAATTAATTTCGTATATATAATCCATAGAATCTTATTTTATTCTTTGGTTGATTGGAAAACCTTATAATCTTATTTTATTCTTTTGCAACACTCCTGCCTCGTGAATTAATTTTGTATATATAATTTGATCACATGCAAGGTCACATTCATACGACTTAATTTAAAATTAATAAGTCGTTTAATTATCAGTTGATCTTGCTGGACGTCGATTGAGGCAGTCGATCTCCTGTTCCTCGTCGTGGGTACATCGACGTTTTATGTGTAATTATTAGTCTATATATATATATAATTTTGGGTAAATTACATATAAAAATATTTAATTAGTATTAATCACTAATGAGAAATAAATTTTTTTAATTTTAAAATAGATTTTAATCAAAAATTAATTTTAGTGTACGAGGTATGTTTTAAAACTGTTTTGTTTGGCTATAAGCTAATTTAATAAAACTGTTTTGTTTGGTTATGAATCAGTTTTGGTTGGTCAGACTTAAGGAAACAGGTTAACGGCCCAAGAACCAGAGGTATATGACATGAGCAAAAGCCTACCCACATAGATACTAATGGCGGGTTATTCCAAATGGGGTTGTTTTCCTTAAATAAGGGTAATGACTTAACCTGCATTCATGGTTAACAGTAAAAAATAATTATCCCAATAATGGTTTGACAAATAAATTGATAGATTTTCTAGCCATGTAAAAAAACCACTAACAAAAATATATATATACTTTTCTTATTTTCAAAAATATGTTTTAATGAAAATTATGAAAACTTTGGACTGGGGTGAGGAGGCTCTAATGAGGCGGCGAGGGTTTCTGAAGAATTAGGGTTAGCAGCGGCGGGAATGCAAGAGGAGCGACAGCTGAGATTAGGGCAAGGGGGGCGAGGTTCCTGCGTTCAACCAGATTAGCGACGGCATAGAAAAGTGGAGGGAAGGTTCATAAAACAGGGAGGAACTGAAAGACACCATGGCAGGGGAACCAGGGAGGGGAGAGATCCCCTCCTACAAAAACGTAACAGCGGGAGAATCAAGCGGAAGCGGACTACAAAGAGACCCAAAGGCAAACAGTAGAGATTCACCAGTAATGGGAAACTAATGGCAAAAAAGACTAGGGGGCAGATGCCTTCCTAGAGCTCTGAAAAAACTCAGGTTCGTAATTCCGAATAATAAACTTGAAGAGTACAGATGCTATATGAAGGACCATGCTTTAATATGTAAGTTTGTAGGGTTTTGGTTGTCCGAAAAGGACCTATCGAAGTGGATACAACAAACATGGAAACCGAAAGGGCATATAGATCTGACGCTGGGGGAAAAGGGTTTTTTACAGTAATATTCTCAAATCTATAGGACAAGGAAAAAACCTTTGAAGGGGGGTCGTATTTCATGAATAACGCTGGTTTATTCATGAGGCATTGGGAGGACTGCTACAATCGAGACCAAGAAAAGATGTTAGCAACGCCCATCTGGGTAAGACTGCTTGGCTTACCAATAGAGTTTTGGGACCCTGAGATTCCTGAAGGAATTGGTAATACAATTGAAACATTTGTCAAAGTAGCAGAGACCACAAAAAGAGGGAGATATACATCCCATGCAAGGATATGTGTATACATGAATATATCAGAACCTCTGCCGGAGTACATAGAGTTAGAATACAATGACGAAGTCTGGCAGCAACTGATGGATTATGAACACATCCCCTTCCGCTGGAGAAGATGCCATGAATAGGGCCATCTCTTCAAACAATGCCCATTAAATGCTGCAGAGGAAACATCAAGGAAAAAAGAAGAAGAGAAGAGGAGGACAGAAGCTACTGAAGGAGGAGGGTTTCTAGGAAATCCCCATAAAAAGAAGACCAGGGAAAGGAACGCCAAGAATGCAACAACCTGTCAAAACAACGCCAGTAGAATGCCAAAATAAGTTCAAATTCCTTCAGGAAGAAGAAGGGGAGATGGAAAAAGTAGAAAGCGCAGAAGAACCTATGGAATTAGCTAAAGATGCAAAGGAGCCGGACTTAAACCAGAGAAACATGGAACAAGAAGGAACAGAGGAAAATATGGACATGCCCGTTGAGCAATCTCAGATGGAGATTGATTTCCAAAAGGACAGTGGAAGCGATGAGGAGCGAATAATGAAAAGTTTGTTACAGGAATGGAAGAACCTAGATGAGAGGTTCATACCTAACGACCAAAAGCAATTGTATAAAGAGATGTTCCAAAAATAAAAGGAAAAGAAAGGAACTCTTCTGGCAAGTCAACTGGAACATATAGGAGCGCAAGGAGACCAGAGCATGGGAATGGGCAGTCCTTGCAAAAGAGGCAGGAGAAGAGGGAGACGGCCAATGAGCGAAACCATTCAGGTGGTAGGGGAGACGCTGGTAAACTCAGGTAGAGTTATACCTCTTTCAGAGGTGTTTCAACAACCATCCAAAAAAGTTTAAAATGATATTCACAAGTTGGAACATTAGAGGTCTTAATAATAAAGGAAAACAGAGGTATTTGAAGGAAAGGGTGAAGAAAGACAAACCGAGTATAATGATAATCCATGAAGCTAAGACCAGTTCCCAAAAGTTGGAAGAAATAATGAGAAAACAGAATATTCATTATGAGGTAATGGGTCAGGACGCGGCAGGCATGGCAAGAGGAGTGGCAATCCTTTAGAACCCTGAGGAAGTGCAATTCAAAAACTGGGTTAGCCTTCCTCGAATCCTCTCAGGAACTTTCAGAATGATAGGATCTTCTGAGCGGATACTCATCGCAGGAGTCTATGGCCTGCACCTATCAAAGGAACGCAAAAATTTTCTACAAGACATGAAAACAATCCGAAGGGTCTTTCCAGAGCTTCCGTGGATTGTAGGGGGGAACCTTAACATGATTAAAACCTTAGGAGAAAAGAGAGGAGGATCAAAAACACCGGACCAAGACATGGAGGATTTCTGTGAAATGATAATGGAGCAAAGACTGGTATATATTCCAACGATAGATGGGATCCATACTAGGAATAATAGAAGAGGAGGCAAAAACCAAATAGCATCGAGACTGGATAGATTCTTAATATCAGAATAGATCATAAACAGAGATGAATTTTTAGAATCAATGATCCTTCCTGCCATGGGCTCAGATCATTGGCCCATCAGATTGGAGATAGACATCAAGAAGAGCCCTAAAAAATGACCCTTCAGGTTTGAGGCCTTTTGGCTCAAGAATCAGCAGTTCATGCCGAAGGTGGAGGAATGGTGGACTCAGAGTCAACAAAGAGGATGAAGCAAGATGCAAACCTTTCAGTTAAAGCTCAAAGAACTCAGAGGGAAAAGAAAAAATGGAACAAAGAGGAGTTTGGGAACATATTAATGGAGAAGCAGCGACTAGAGAAAAAAATGGAAGAGATGCAACAAAAAATTATAGAAGAAGGCCGAAACGACAAAAGAAGCAGAGAAGAGGGAACATTAATTAGCCAATTAAAGGAACGGAGAAAACATGAAGAAATTTTATGGAAACAAAAGTCTAGGATAAACTGGCTTCGAGATGGAGAAAGGAACACAAAGTTCTTCCACCAAGCCATGATCCAACACAAACAAAGGAACAAAATTTTCTCTATCAAAAATGAATAAGGGAAAAGAATAACACAACATGAAGGAATTGAACAGGTACTAGTTGGGTATTACAAAGACATGCTGATTGAACCCCAAGTTGATAGAGAAGAGGCTATAGAAAGGATCTGCAACGAAATCCTAAAAATAATAACAAGGGACCAAAACATGGCCTTGATGAGGACAACAATGTTGGAAAGAAGTCCAGGATATAGTGAAGGGAATGAAAAAAAACAAAGACCCGGGACCTGATGGATTTACGGCGGAATTTTACCAAGCAGGCTGGCGTTTTCTTGGACAAGACATTTTGGAGGTGGTCGAGAAATCTCGTAGACACCAGAAGGTATGGCCGGGTCTTAACTCTACTCTTTTGACTCTTATTCCTAAATCTGATAACTCAGAAAATGCCCAAGGTTTCCGCCCAATAGCCCATTGTAATGTAATTTATAAAATAATTGCTACGTTGATGGCTAAAAGATTGAAACCAATTCTCTCTAGTATAATCTCCCCAGAACAAACTGGGTTTGTGGAAGGGAGACAAATCCTAGATGGTTTGGTAGTATCTCAGGAAGTGATCCATTCTCTAAAACAAAAAAAGGAGAGGGGAATGATGATAAAGTTGGACTTGTCAAAAGCTTATGACTGCCTAAACTGGAAGTACCTCAAAGCAATTCTTATGGCATTTGGTTTTAGTAATAGATGGAGAGACTGGATCTATAACATGATATCAATGCCTAATTTCTCTATCCTGTTGAATGGGATGCCAACTTTGACCTTTAACGCCACAAGAGGGCTGAGACAGGGGGATCCCTTATCCCCTTTCTTGTTCTTTATTGAGGCGGAAGGTCTTGGAAGATACTTCAAGAAAGATACGAGGGAAAGAAATTTTAAAGGTCTGAGGCTATGGGGAAACAACTTACCTATCACTCATCAGTAGTTCGTAGACGACATCATGCTCTTTTGTGAGGCCTCACTAAAAGAAGTGAAGAGGGTAAAAAGAATTTTGGACTTGTTTATGGAAGCCTCGGGTATGGAAATCAACAAAGACAAATCCTGTATATTTCTCTTTAATACCTCAGAATCAATCAAAGCCCACTTGACCAGAACGTTGGGCTTCTGCTCAGGAGAATTACCAACAAAATACCTGGGGAATCAATTAGCTTTAAACCCTCTAAGAATAAAAAACAGGTAGCAAACGGTGGAAAAACTCAAGAATAGACTTGGAAACTGGTCCTTTCGATCGTTGAACATAGTAGGAAGAGTGGTGCTCTTGAAAACAATTCTCCAAGCTATTCCAATCTATCCTCTTTCGTTGATGGCGGCCAAAGGAGTATGCACATGAATGAAGGAAATTTTCCAAAAATTTATTTGGGTAGGACCTAAACAGCAAAGGAAATGGGCCCTTGTGTCTTGGAAATGTCTGTCAAAACAAAAAGAAGAAGGGGGACTAGGTCTCAGGGATCCGGGCATTTTAAAACAAGTTCTAAGGGTGAAGTTGTGGTGGAGGTGGATGAGGGGTGGAAATGATTTATGGAAAAGGATATGGACCCAAAAATATAATATGCCCTCAACTACAGAAGGTATTCTCAGGTTGGAGGAAGTCCCAAAGGGATCAACGATATGGGACCTAGCCAGCCAGAACAGAGATATCATAGGCAAATATGCCTTCTGGGAAATTAGGAACGGAAGTATAGCCAAATTTTGGGAGGAGGCATGGCAGCAAAGGGAAAGAATGGTAGGCATACAAGCCCTACAGAGTACATATCAGAAGGGTGTAATGGGGGGGTTAAAGTACGTCAAGGAATATTGGAAAGAAGAGGAGCTAGATGAGACCTTGAAAACTTGGAGGAAACCAGAAGAATGGGACAAAAATATAGACCAAGAGCAAAAAGAGATACCGGTAAAAGAGATGGAATCAAGAAGAATCAAAATTAGAACGGGACCAGATATTCTCAGATGGGGAAGATCCATAAGGGGGACCTTCACAGTCAAAGAAGCCTATTTTTTAATCACCCGTCAGGAACAAGAAGAGGAAGTTCTAGATTGGAAGCAAATATGGAGGAACAAGTGGTGGCCGAAGGTAACTATGTTCGTGTGGTTAGTCGGAAAGGGTAGAATCCTGACGTGGGAGCAGTTACAGAAGCGAGGATTCTAGGGACCCCCCAGATGTAGCCTATGAAAACAAGAAAACGAAGCATATGAACACCTTCTGAACTCTTGCCGCTTTGCCCAACATCAATGGGATAAAGTCAGGAACCTCTTTGGAAAATCAAATAAGGACCCCCTTGATATTAAACAGACCATATTCCAATGGGGAAAGGACCAATTTTCATGCCTGGTAGTAAGGAGACCCTGGAGTCTAGCTATGGGATTCGTCATATGGCTTATATGGAAAGAGAGAAATCAAAGAATCTTTCAAGACAAAGAAAATCCACCAGAAATGATCTAGAGAAGAATGCAAAAATTAATAAGGGAGACTGTTCTAGTGGAGACTTCAGAGGAAGAAGACTGGAAATCGACTCCAGATGATATTCGAATCTTAGCTAACCTAAATATGGATTACAACATGGTGTATCCCGATAAGAAAAGAAACCAACGATCATAGATCCAGAGTCCAGCACAGTTCAACTATCCTGGTGAAAACTTCATTAAACTAAATTTTGACGGGGCTTCCAAAGGAAACCCAGGGCCAACAGGATTCTGAGGTATCTTCAGAGATAACGAAAGACGTACCAAATGGGTGTATGCTGACCGGGAAGGCATAATGACCAACAATGAAGCAGAATTGATGGCAGTCTACCAAGGCATCAGAATCGCAATAAGAAACAGATACACAAACCTGGAAATTGAAGGTGACTCGCAGATAGTAGTTGAAATGCATAGGAATCTTAATAATGGAAAGAATTGGGAACAAGTTGCAAAGAGCTGGAGGACTGCAGGGATAACTCAAGACTTGGCAGACATGTTGGAACGTATTGAGTATAAAATTATTAATCATGTTAGGAGAGATGGAAATAAAGCAGCAGACTTCCTCGCAAACTGGGGATGCAACGAGCAGGAGGGCAAGTAGATAGCATATGGCCAATATTAATGAACAAACCTCGATGGGAGACTCTCAACTCAATTATCACTTAGGATAATAATGAAATCTCAGCTTTATAAAAAGGATCACCAATGGTCCCCAAGCGGGGCGAAAATGGCGGCGATGAGGGAGATTATTGTAATGACAAGGAGGGGGTTTGATAAGCCACCTTGCACAAGGATAATAACTCAGGTTCACAGGACGGTCTGCAGGCAGGGCATAATTCCAAGGAGCAGCGGAGACGAAGCAATGAAAGGCAGAGGTCGGGAAAGAGGTGGTGCTCCAACGATGGGACACAGGTTAGCTGGCGCAGAATTAAGCAGAGGAGGAGTGGGTGATCATGGAGAATGCAAGCGACAGAGGGAGGAGGTGCAGAAGAACAGAGGCGGGCGGCAAGATAAGGTAAGTGGATACGGGAAAAGGCGTGTGGGAAGGAAATCTGTTAATGACCTCGGAGATAGCTTGGATAGGAGTAAGGATTCGAACGGAAGTTCAAGGAAAAAAGCAGGCAGGCGAAAGCAGAAGGATCGGCCACCCATCCTTGGAAAAACCAAACGAAAGGCAACAGAGAGAAGAATGAGAAAGACAACAACTGATATGAGCAGGGTAGGAAGCTGGACGGGGTAGGAAAGAAGCATAGCTGACCCCCGCGAAGTTATGGAACAGAATCAGTCGGGCATGGAGAGGAAGATAGGAGGGGCGGAGCTGAAAAATCCAGAACAGGGGTATCATGTGTAGACGCGGAAAAGTGGTATGGGGAAGGGGAGGCCTCCTGAGGATAGGCTACCAGAAGAGGCAAAGAACCTGGAGAAGAAAGCTAAGGGGCATGGAGATGAAGGATGCCTGGGTGGCCCCTCTGTCATAGCTGGTCAGGGAAGCAAAGCAAAGGAAGATAATAAAGTTGGTCGCTCAAGTCGGGGAAGGGGCCGCAGAAGCAGAGTGAGAGGACGCCAGCTGGAAGCCAGGAGCAGAGCTCCCCATCACCGGTTGGAAAGCGTCGTGGCAGAATACGCTGAAGCATCAGGTCCAGAATGCGGAGAGAGCGTATAGTGAGGAAACCAATGTTGATATTCGGAGGATAATTGAGGAGTTGGAGGAAGCGGCCACGCAGGAGGATTCGGAACATGAAATGGAAGATTGGGAATATCTGTTGCCGGCCCTAGGAAACACCAGAGGCCGCATGTCCCTATATAAGCAGGCCCTTCATGTTTACTGGGTAATGAAGAGATTGTTGGCAAAAGCAATGGAACAGGTAGCTATGGAGATGGCAGAAATGGCCCAAGGCATTCCAAATCTGAAAAAGGAGATGAATAACCCTCAAATAACTCTTCTCATGCAGGATAGCAAGCTCGAGGAGATTCAACAACAGTTAAAGAAGATAGTGCCTGGAACAAAGGAAGAAGACAGTCAGCCGGGTACCATGGCAGACTGATACCTCTAGTCATGTATAAGGTTCTCTTAGTTAGGGTGCTGAAAGGATGCTATCATTTTTGTTATAGTTCATTATGCAGATAGGAAACAAGATTAGTCTCTTTGGCTGTTTAGTATATTTAGCATGGACAAGCAGACTTAGTATTTTTTGTTTTTGGAGGCCCTATAAAAACTTAAGGTGGCCAACAAGACCCGGTTTCCCTTCGGAGCGGATTGAGGCCACTGTATGCATGTACAGTTTTTATGATCCTACGTTAGCTTACAAATTTTTTTTTATGAAAACTTCAGTTTTAATAAAAATCAATGCCCAAGGGAAAGTTCACACGAGTCTCATAAAATATCTTGCCAGCTCCGTGACTCGACAGAGGATTGGATCATATAAATCTCACTTACCTTTACGAAACATACATTACCGGCATCATCAACCATCTCTTTCCACGACGTCTTCCCGGTTTGTTACAGTTAGCCACACTTGGACACGTCCATAACAAATTAATGGCCAAAGAGAAAGCTATTGAACTCGTTTAGCATACTAGCCACTGTCTACATTGACAAAACCGCCAGACAATTACAAAACCGTTTGCGTTTTCGATTATGGTCATAGTAACATGCTTTAACGTGACTTTCAGATACTGAGACTGTGAGACAGCATGTAATTTGTGAATTGATTTGAAACAAAGAAATAGTCTGTTAGTAGTAACTTTGAAGTGGTTAGGTTTTTTTGAGTGACTTTCTTATGCTGAAATAGCAGTATAGAGAATATGATTTCCATGGCCGATCCACGGGGGAAACCAAACCAATTGCTTGAAGCCGATGTAAGGAAACATCTTGAGTATGTAACATTGTTCACCGGCTAAATTGCCACAAAGTACAAACTGTCAGTTATAGTACAGGTTGGAAATTGCTGAAGAATGAAGGCATTTAATATGTAATGGGAATTGGGAAAATGTATCGGTTTTCCTTTTACAGTATAAAGGGATGAGATGGAACCATAAAACTTGATCCACTTTGATTTAGCCATTTTGATATATGTTTTGATTTAATTTATTGAAAGATTGAACCTGCAATCATCAACATACACTCAACCTAGCATTTTTTTTTCAGAATAGTTCATATTCTAAAACATTTACGAAATTTATCCTAAGCTAAATATCATATATAATTTACACGTAATTATTAATATGAATTGGAGTGGATCTGTCTTCTGCCAATGATTAAGTAGTTTGGAATTTGGGTCACTACACAAAAGAGATCGTTGTAGTAATTTTAACCGAAATTTTTTTTTAGAAATTAATTAAAATAATTTTGATTTTTTATTATTATTTTAAAGTGATTAATATTGTATAAATATTTTTTTTAGAAGAAGTCGGTATTGAAGATTATAGTCAATTCGTTTGGAACTAACAAGTCTGTTTCATCTTCAAGACTGGATAAAAAGACAGATCCAAGAAGAAGGTTAGATACAGTTAAATATAGAGATAGGAAGAAGGTTAAATAGGAAGACAGGCCAACCTAACACCTAGAAAGAAACAACTATATTTAGCCAAGAAAAGAAAAAAAAGTTTAATATTATTTAATTAATTTATTTATTATTAATTTAATCACTATATATATATATATATATATATATATATATATATATAACTTATCAACTCAATGGTTATATTTGACTAAAATTTTAATAATATTTATTAATATATTATCATATTATCTCAATGACTATAATATTTATTTAATTTATAAAACTATTGTTATTATTATTTTTTATACATAATAAATATAAATTTTAATATCATTAAATAATACTAATATTCAAATCATTAATCTAATAAGTATTATTCTTATGATGTATTATTAATAATATTAGTATGTAGTATAAATATTATTATTAAAATGACCAAATCTTTGGCTTATTATTAATAAAAAAACAAAAAAGCAAACCATGTGTAAAATGAAAATAAAACATGTTAGTATACAAAACTTCAAATTTTATTTATTTATTTTGTGAAAACTAAAACAGTTTTCCCACTAATTTAAAAATATTTTTGGCTTTTCTGACCACCTTTTTAAATTTTACTCATCTCAGGTTCCCATGAACTTCAAGATTAATGGTTATTTTCACCAGGATCTTTAACGATGGGAAACAAGATGACTGTTACTTCGACAGCGCCATTCCGAAGTAACAGCGCCATTCCGGTAAGTAAATGCTGATCTCGGATTTTCATAATAAAAAAAAATTGAAATCTAAATTCTAAGCATTAGACTCAGCTTGAAGTGGTGCTCTCGAACGATCTTTTGATAACCGCGGGAACATGTCTTTCAACTCGATATTTTTATTGATGGTTTGTTTTTTCATCTGGTTGATGAACCACACTTGTAAAGATTACGGATCATAGAAGGTTGAATACAATAGTTCGAAACCTATGGGCCAAAAATTTCTCTTATGTATTTTCTATCAAAAGACTTTGCTTAATTCAATATGGATAACACAAAGTTGAATAAAAAATATTAAATATTAGATAAACCATAAGTGATGACTTTGACAAGTATTCATATCATATCATAAATAAATTACAATATTGGTCTAACGGAATAAATAAATAATCATATCATCTTAAAAATAAATTATAATATTGGTCTAACAGAATAATAAATATATTTACATGGAAATACACACCATTATTGGAAGTAGGCACTTTAATTTTTTTTTAATTAATTTGTGTTACTCTATTAATAAATAAATGAAATTGAAAACAAATCAACTATTTAAACCATATTTAAATTAATTTTATATCGAATTATAATTAAAAAATTATTATGTCATTAATAATTGACCACATATGAGTTCTGGTTTATGATTCAAATTGTTTCTCGAACTGATGGTTTTTTTTTTATAGCGAGCGGAAGCTTGATGGACCGACGACTAGCGAAGAACAACAAGTTTGGAAAATTGTAGGTGTTGATCTCCATGGTAGGGCGAGGAGGAGGGAGTTCTTCTCCCTCCTACAAGCAAGCGGTTACCAGTCGTGGTAAGAAGCCTATGGAAGAAGTCAAAAGAGAAGACGAGGGGAAAGAGAGCAGGGGAGAAGACAAGGATGGAGACAAACACTGTGAGAATAAAAGCACAAAAGACAAGGATATAAAATGACAAGGAAAAGGGAGCAAAAACCAAGGCACAAAAAGGATTCTGTAAGCCCAAATCTAAGGTTACACCAAGGGTGGTCCTAAATGATCCTGTGTTGTAGGAACATAGGGACCACATGCAAACTTATGCTATCATTTTTAAATTCATGGGATTATGGCCCACTGAAAAAGCTTTACAGACATGGATTAAATACCATTGGAAATCAAAAGGGAGCATTGACCTACACCTGGGTCAAAAGGGTTCTTCACAGCGGTCTTCACTAATATTGAGGATAAATACAGAGTGTTTGAAGGAGGGCCCTACTTTTATGCATCTACTGGCCTCTATATGAGGCCCTAGATGATGAACTTTGTCCCGGAGCGGGAAACCTCTACATCTATTCCGGTTTGGGTAAGACTTTACTCCCTTCCTCTTGACTACTGGCCAATAGAATTGTTAACAGCTATAGGAAATAAATTAGGACATTTTGTCAAGGCCTCAGAAGCCACTAGAAGAGGAAAATACACTTCCTTTCCACGAATCTTTGTGGAAATCGATCTCTCTGGAGCTCTACCGGATGAGTTGATCTTGGAAGTTTTGGATGAAGAATGGGTGCAAACAGTAGATTATGAACATATTCCATTTATATGTCGTAGATGTCATGAGCATGGACACCTATTCAGAGACTATCCTCTCAGTAAAAATTAGAATTAAAGCAGAGCTTCCACTATGAAAGATTCAGAGAGCTTCCAAAAAGTGAGCCACATAGGAAAAGGCGGGAAAAGGGGTCTCAGGCAATATCAAGCCAAAGAGACTCAAGTTACGTAGAATAGGTTCTAGGTTCTCAAAGGGGAAGAAGAGGCAACAAAAGTAGATCAGGGCATAGAGGTAAATCCAGAGGATAAGGAGGCAGAGGAGGACAAAGACCAACCAAAGAACAACAACATACAGAAAGAGGCCATGATGAGCGATGTAGAACTGGATATGGACCAGGAAATGACCCAGAGTGAAATGGAAATGGAGGATCAGGAGCTGCAGGAGATTTTAGATAGAGAACACCTAGATTTGGAAGGGTTCTTGAAACAAGGAACCATGGGAGGGTTAGATTCGTTACCTCAAGAAGAGTTCTCTAGAGTACAACAGTTGTACTTATGGAAAACCCAGGCTAGTGGGGTGGAAAGGCTAGGCAACACGACAAAACAAGGCAACGAAGGTGTGAAATCTATAAAAATCACACCAACATTAGCACCTCGAGGCCCAGGCAAGAAAAGAGGCAGAAAAAAGCAGAATGAGATGCTGATGGAGTGTGGAAAGCTAATGATAGATTTGGGTAAGATGAAAGACCTAACCAATTACTCTTTCACTATTCTTTAATGATGAAGTTTACTTCTTGGAACATGAGGGGTATAGGTAGTAAAAAGAAGCAAATATTACTTAGTAACAGAATGAAACAAGAAGCTCTGGATATTATATTTATCGAGGAAACTAAATGTTCTATACAAAAAATTGAAGAAATTCATTGTAAATGGCTCTATCTTTTTGAGTTTCTAGAAGTGAAGGTAGGAAATACAGTAGGTGGCATTCTTAGTCTTTGGAATGCCCTAAAGATTGGTATAATAGATGTTGAAGCCTCCAGAAATTATCTATCTTTGGTAATGCAACCTTTAGGGGATAGAGAGATCTATCTGATAACGAATGTTTATGGCCCTCAGAAAATGGATGACGAATTGAGACTCCTTGACTCCCTCAAGGATCTCAGAGAGAGATATGCTGGGATTCCATGGATTCTGGAGGGGGACTTCAACATGATCAAATCACTATCGGAGAAAAAGTTGGGCACCAGAGCTCTCACCAAAGATGCCTTAGCTTTTCAATCTTTCTCGGACACTATGAAACTGGTGGACATTGATACAAGTAATCGCTGCTTTACTTGGAACAATAGGAGAGGAGGAGAGTCTCTGGTGGCCTCAAAGTTAGACAGATTCATCATATCAGAGAACCTTATCCTCAATGACACTGGAATGGAAGCTAGGATTTTGCACTTTGGCAGCTCTAATCACTGGCCAATTCAACTAGAGATTAGGGGCATTGGTACTCCCAGGAATAGACCTTTCAGATTTGAGAATATCCAGCTGACACATCTAGATTTTATCAACAATATTTCAAGATGGTCGTTTGAAGATCTGCATATTCAGGGAACAAATATGTTCATTCTTCACAAAAGACTAAAATATATAAAGCTCAGGCTTAAAGAATGGAACAAAAAAGAGTTTGGAAATATCTTTTAAGGGAAAAAAAGCTGTTGATAGCAAACTACAGATACTCAACAAATCCCTTTCCAGGTTGGCTTTGATAAAATCAGTAATGATAGAGCCACCATTCTTCAGCATGAGTGGGATATCTTATGCAAACAAGAAGAAATATTTTGGAGACAAAAATCTAGAGTGCAATGGTCAAAGGAAGGGGAAAGAAATACCAGATTCTTCCATATATCAACCTTGGAAAACTGGGCTCATAATAGAATTTCCTCGATTAAGGATGAGGAAGGGCAACTAGTCAGTACCCATGAAGAAATTGAAGATGTTTTAGTTCAACACTTTAGGGGGATTGCTCAAGAAAGCATTCCAAACAGAGAGCCTTTCATTAGGGATATTATAAGACATATACCAAGACTTGTGTCCAGAGAGGATAATGTTAACCTCAACAAGCTAGTAACTGAAGAGGAAATCAGTGAAGTCATCAAGGAAACGTAGAATGGTAAAGCATCGGGTTCTGATGGTTTTAATGTGGACTTCTTTAAAGAATGCTAGAATATTGTTAAACAAGATATTCTAAATGTGGTAGAGGATTCTAGGGGGAATAGAATGATCCTGAAATCCCTCAACCCTCCTTCATTTCTCTAGTCCCTAAACAAGATAATGCTCTTACTCCTGATAAGTTTCGACCCAGAGCATTGTGCAATGTGGTTTATAAGATTATATCCAAGGTTGTAGCTAATAGGCTCAAACCTCTTCTCTCCACCCTAGTTTCTGGGGAGTAATCTGGCTATGTGGAAGTCAGAAAAATTCTCAACGACATCATTCAAGCACAGGAGGTGGTACACTCACTAACTAGCAACAAGAGGGCTAGAATGATTTTGCAGTTGGATATAGCTAAATCCTATGATAAGTTGAACTAGACCTATATCAGGAGGGTCCTTATTGCTTTTGGGTTTGATCATAATTGGGTTAGATGGGTCCTGGCTTTGATAACTTCTTCAAGCTTTTCAATTTTGGTAAATGGCTCTCCCTCAAAGATTTTTATTCCCTCAAGAGGCCTTAGGCAGGGAGATCCACTCTCTCCCTTTCTCTTTATACTCATGATGGAAGGTCTTGGTAGATCGATTGAGCAAGCAAAAGCAGAAGGAAAAATCAAGGGTCTTCAACTTTTTGAGAATGGACAGACTTTGAATCATCAACAATTTGTGGATGATAACATGTTGCAGGGAGTTCCTATCGTCAAAGAAGTTTTGGCCTTCAAACAACTTCTAAATGAATTTGGTTTGGCCACAAGTATGGAGGTTAAGCTTTTTAAATCTAAAATCTTTTTCTTTAGTACTAATATTGTAGTACAAAGGAATATCTCCAGAATTCTAGGCTTTCAAAGAGATTCCCTTCCTTTGAAATATTTGGGAGTCCCCCTTACTACTAAACCTCTTCATAAGAGTATCTGTGAACCGATGATTAATAAGATGCAGGATAAAATCAGAAATTGGACCATTATATCTTTAAACTTGGTGGGCAAGTTGGTACTTATAAAGGTTGTGCTTTAATCTATCCCAGTTTTTATGCTTTCAGCACTACCTGTACCAAAAGAAGTATTACAACAATTCAGAATTATTCGAAGAGACTTCCTCTGGGGAAAGGGGAGAATAAAAAGAAATGGGCCTTAGTGGCTTGGGAAAAGATTTGCAAACCCAAAATTCAAGGAGGTCTGGGTCTAGATGATCCTGAAGTTCTTAGCAGGGCTTTAGGAGCTAAGTAATGGTGGAGATGGGTCAAAGAACCAAAGGCCTAGTGGGCTAGTATCTGTATGGAAAAATATGCCAGTTCCTGGGACAACGACGATCATATAAGAATGTCTGGCAATATAAAGGGCTCACAAATCTGGAATAAGGCCTGGGAGAACATAGCCTTAGTTCAAAAGAATAGCTTCTAGGAAATCAGAGGGGGATTTGGTATTTTTTTGGGAAGATAAATGGCAAAAAGAACCAATACTGCTAAATGAGAAATTTCTGGACCCCAAAGGAGAGACAGATATCAAGGGTTTATCGTAGCTCAAAGATTTTTGGGACCAAAATAATAATCTAAGTAAATGGAGAAGGTGGAGAAATATGATTTACAAGGAGGATAACCCCTTGAAGACTAAAGCTGAGGTTCTCATGCGGATACTGGAACAAAGGAAGATCTTAGTAACTTAGGGACATGACCAATTGAGGTGGGGGAACAAAAATGAGGGTACCTTTAATCTTAAGGAAGCTAAGTGCAAAATCCTTGATATGGACTCTCTTGCTCCGGATAGAATATGGCAGATACTATGGAGTCATCAAGGCAGGATGAAGATTAAGCTCTTCATGTGGCTTGTTTATCATAAGAGAATTTTGACTTGGGATACTATAAGAAAAAGGGGTGTGATGGCGCCTTGCAGATGCCTGCTCTGTGAAGCCCAAGAAGAAACAATAGAACACCTCCTCAATAATTGTATCTTTACCTCTAGCTTGTGGGATTTTTTTGCTAACATCTTCAAAAGGAGGGGCAGGGAAAAAGGGTGCATCTTCAATACCCTAACCAGGTGGAAAAATAATTACTCAGATAATGAAATTCTTGGTACTGCATGGGCTCTCACCCCTAGCTTCATTATCTGGAATGTCTGGAAAGAAAGGAATAAGAGAATTTTCAGAAATGAAAAAAGATCCTTTCAGTGTCTTTTGAAACAGACTTTAACTCAACTAAAGAGATGGTGGGTACCATAGTGTGAAACACCCCTAAAGATCAACCCTTAGATGTTGACTTGAAGATTATGGAACTGTTGGGTTTGCAGGGGCTTATGTTGCAGGGCCTGAACAGAAGGGTTTTGGCTATGGTTTCTAAGTAGGAATTTTGGCATCCTCCCCCTTTGGGCTTTCTGAAATATAATATAGATGGGGCTTGTAAAAGAAACCCGGGAAGTGCGGGATTTGGAGGGGTGTTAAGGGATGATGCTGGTAACATCCTTTCCATCTTCCATGGACATTTAGGCAGGGCTACAAACAACATGGCAGAAACCATGGCTATGGAGCAGTGCTTAGATCTCCTGGTGCAAGATAACCGGAAAAATTTTATTATCGAAGTCGACTTTGAAATTATTATTAATTCAGTGAAAAAAATTAGTTGGGGCTATGAAATGAAGAACGTTTCTAAACCCTAGAGGCTGATCCAGGTCTTCCAAAGGATCCAGATCCACCTCAGAAGGTTTCGCACGATCAATTTTAACCATGTGCGAAGGCAGGCTAATAAACTAGCTGATCAATTGCATAATCAAGGTGTGAAATGTACCAGGTTTAGGGTCTCGATGAGCGGGCATAGGTTGCCTCAGGATGAGTTCATGGATCAATGCAACACCCAAGTAGTCAAGGATATGATGGTTTACAGAACCAAAACAATGGAAGCTATGTCCAGTAATCTGGTTGATCTATGAGGTGCAAGTTTTACCTTTCTCGTTTCTTCTTATGTTGCTAGGAGGAGTTTTCTACGAGAGTAGTTGTATGGAGTTGCTGCCAGAACCCGGAATCCAATAGCGAAATGTATACTCATAAAACGCTGTCAAACGTTTCATTTCCACTAGCGAAGTGGTTTCCGGTATATCGGGAGCCTCTTTGGTGGGAAGCGGTTTTAAATTTTTGGGTGCGATCACATTCCTCAGGTGACATGTCGTTGTGGGACGGTTTTGTGCTCCGCCCTTATCATGCGTTAAACATTTTCTCCTTTGCGCGAAGCAATAAGATCATCCACCGTTGGATCATATCAGGCAAATCTATGGTTGTGATCTATAGAGCTTGTCTGTGGGGTCTCATGGTTAAAGGGCAGACTTCTAAACAACGCGATATCCAGCTCCACTATTGGATCAATCTGGGGGGATCGACGGTCAGGAACCCGTCACATACAAGGATATTCCCAAAAGGTTTTTTAGCGCAAGCCTTGGCTCTGCCAAGCACTCCATTGCAGTTAATAAGGTTGCTTATCAGATTGGTTTGGTTGCTTATGTGGCCTTCGTACTTGTTGCCTTTTTGAGTGATGTAGATTTGTGGAATAGGGTAGGAGTTTCAGCGCTTAACTCGTGACCCTAGGTTTTCATGAAAGTAGGGTTTGTTCAAACTCCGTGTTACCATGTGGATGGTTGTAGTATATGTAAATACGTTTTTGTTTTAATGATTAAAAAAATACGACTCTTGTTCAAGCAAAAAAAAATAAAATTGACCACATATAAAGATTAATGAAAATCAGACTGTTCGCTAACTTATTTTAAAATGTGTCATGTTTATTGGAAAGCTCTTGAATTATGAAACATAGCCACATGTCGATTGCCTTACGACAATAAAATTGACGATTTATAATTTAGGGTATATTGTAAGTTTTTCCAATATAAGCTTGTCAAACATGACCGAATTCAATCATGAAATGTCAAATGGCTGGCATGCACCCACTTATGGCTCCTTTCAATGACAGAAACAGCCTTACGGTTTGCATTCTCCTCCCCTCGTCCAAATCGACTCCCTGAATTCAAAAATTCAAATGTGTGCTGAATGGATGGGAGCCTATCGGAGTGGATTTTGATTGACGACAGAGAACCATCTATGGTTTCAAAGCCTCGTTCCTGCATCTATTGTGTTCCTAATACGTTTCCAGGACGGCACCGGAACAACATGCTAGGTTTTTATACCCGGCAATGGTATATAAACGCCCGTAAATAAAATGTTAAATTATTGGAATTCGTTGCACTCTGGCATGACAATAAAAAATGTTGATTAGGTTTTCATGTCCAAATAATCTTAACCTGTAGGTTTAGTCAATACAGTAATATTTTAATTTCCTTGCTGATGGACTCGCTAGGATGGAGAAAAACACATTTCTTAATATTGGTGGTTTAATCCTAGTCATGAAAAACATATTTTTTTTTTCAAATTGTCCAGAGAAACAAAGAATCATTTGATGTGGTTTTTTGATTGGTAATTATGTTTGTGTTAATGTCTCGATCTGAATTTCGATTTGAATTTCTAATCGTCGGTACGATCCGTTGGCATGGTATCTCGCAACATTCTCAGACCACAATGATGCATTCAAACAGATTATGTTGTTTTCTTCTTGGTATTACATTTTTTTAGTGTGGATTAATCGGGAATTGGATCAGAATAGGTAGGAGCAGCAGACAGACTTTTATTAGGCAGATAGGTTTTTCTTATTGGAATTGGCCACTTCATTTTTTTTCTAATTAATTGTTTTGATAGGACCGAATGTGAGTTTTGTCGTTGTCATTCTATCAATGAATGAAATTGAAACTGATAACTTCTTTGCGTATCTAAATTATTTGTTTAAACCTCGTTTAAATTAATTTTTTACCAAATCATGATTACAAATTTACTATTCGTCTTATTTATCTTCACTTATTAGGATTAAAGAAAATGGAATTAAAAATTTAGTTTCAAATATCACTATGAAACAAATGTTCGTTTACATTATGAAACATTTGCAAGCTAAACTATGGAGGAATATATGGAAAAGTGGAGGAATAAGGGCATTGTACTTGTTATTCATCACCATGTCATTGTCAAATTGTGATTAAAAGTTTTCACATTCTCTAACGGTTTTGTCTAGTTCATTAGGTAAGTGTTGTGTAATCAATTTGACTTGCAAGGTATGCCCACTTGACAAAACATTTCAGTAAAATGAATTAAAACTTTGTTATTGCTGGCAGGCGCCTATGTTAATTAATGAGAACAAATAAAATTAAAATTAAAATTAAGCAATATGGATTGTAACACCCTCCACTCAATTTAATGGATTGTAACATGCATTGTAATTGAAGCCACTCTATATATTATTAAATTTATTAGCTATAATGATATATGGAGTGTAACTAGTATTAACCAAGCAATAATACAAAAATTGTTCATCCCAGCTCATGAAATCGATGGAACAAATGAATTCGTCCTCAAATAATGAATATTCAATTTTAGCAGATCAAGAAACAAACTGGTTTATTGGTTCTGTAGAAGGTTCTAGGGTTTAAGAAAGAGAATGACAGAGGGCAACAGGTACCCATGGAGGCCAGGGAGGAGGGAGCTCCACTCCCTCCTACAATAATGTGGTTTCAAACAGACGAAGAGGAGGGAATAAGAACAAACCTCCACAACCCTTAGAGGTCAAGAAAAAAACACTGAAACTCAGAAGGCAGAAGGCAGAAAAACCCATGCAGATCAAGGGGCCCACGAATAAGACCGAAAGGAGGAGAAAGCGGAAGACAGAGGTCTAGGAATAGTGAATAGAGCCAAGATGGGGCCCTATAAACCCGAGACCATAACTAAACCTCAGGTTATTTCGAATGATCCAGTTCTGTAAGTGCACAGGGATCACATGGAAAACTATGCCATCATTTGCAAATTTATGGGAATTTGGCCATCAGAGAAAGCGTTGTACACCTAGATAAAATACAACTGGAAACCAAAGGGGGAGTTAAATATACATCTTGGATCCAAAGGTTTTTTACAGTGGTGTTCGCGAACATGGAAGACAGAGATAGGATTTATGAAAGAGGACCATACTTCTTTGCAGCTGTTGGTCTCTATATGTGGCCATGGATGATGAACTTTGTGCCAGAACGAGAAACCTTCACTTCGGTACCGGTATGGATTAGACTCTACTCCTTTGCTTCAGATTACTGGATGTCAGAGTCTTTAAAAGCTATAGGCAATAAATTAGGTCATTTCTTAAAAATTTCAGAGGCAACTCTACGAGGAAAATACACCTCATATGCCTGTATATGTGTGGAGATGGACCTATCAGGAGCCCTTCCAGATGAGGTCATTCTAGAATTCTATGACGAGGAATGGGTTCAAATAATTGACTATGAACATATCCCATTCAGATGTCACAAATGTCATGAGCATGGGCACCTATTTAGAGATTGTCCCCTTAATAGAAGGGAGGAAATCTCAAACACCAACAAAGGGAAAGACCAGACAGGTTTCACCAAAGTAGGAGGAAAAGGAAAAGGAAGAGGAAGGAAGACACAAAAGAACCCTATTGGAAATGATAAAACAAGAAGTCACAACAGTTTTGAGATCTTACGAGAAAAAGAAGTAGACGGAGGTGATCAAGAAAGCACAGAGAATCAATCAGCAAGGGGGAAAAGAAAAGAGACCAGCATGGAGGTCACTCAGGAACAAAATGAACACACGAGGGACCCTTTGAGTACCATGGAAATAGAAAAAGACCAGGAAATGACTCAAAGTGAAAGTGGTATAGAGGACCAAGACTTACAGGAGATCCTAGAAAGGGAGAACCTAGAGCTGGAAAAGTTCCTAGAACATGGAGGAAACCTGGGAATAAACTCCATCCCTCAGGAGGATGTTGACAAGGTACAACAGATATTGCTTAACAAGTCACATCAAACAGCTACAGGAGTAAAAAAAGGACATGATAACCAGGAAATAAAGGAACTTCCTCAATAGGATTAATGACAGGAAAACTAACAAAAAATCCAGGTAAAAGGAGGGGAAGAAAAAGACAGAAAGAACTACTGCTGGAATGTGGAAAACTCATGATTGACTCAGGAAGGATGAAAGATATTTCTAGTTACTCCTTTAAAACCTCACCACAATTAAAATCACAACCTAGAACATTAGAGGACTAGGGAGCAGAAGAAAACAAAGGAACCTAGGTAATAGGATCAGAGAGGAAAAACCTGACATAGTATTCATCCAAGAAACAAAATGCTCAGTGGAGAAGATCTGTGAGAAACATATAAAATGGTTAAATAGATATGAATACCTTGAAGTTAAGGCAAATAAATATGTTTGTGGTATTCTCACTCTATGGGATCCACAAAATTTTGGTGTGATTGATGCGGAGGCATCCAGACATCACCTTTCTTTGATTTTCCAACCAGTGGGTGACAGACAATGTTACATGATCACCAATGTCTATGGTCCGCAACCAATGGAGGACAAACTTCGACTCCTCACAACACTGGAGGATTTGAAGAAGAGATACCCAACTCTACCCTGGATTCTTGGAGGGGATTTTAACATGACAAAATCACTCATGGAGAAGAAAGGAGGAACTAGAACACTTGGTAGAGATTGAGTTGCCTTCCAGAACTTCATCACCAATATAAAATTGGTTGATATGGAAACAAGCAATGGAATCTACACTTGGAGTAACAAAAGAGGGGGCCATACCCAAGTATCCTCAAAATTGGATAGATTCATTGTTTCAGAGGAACTTCTTCACATGGGAAACAACGTTACTATGCACATGCTACCTTTTGGAGGTTCAAATCACTGGCCTATCGAATTGGAAGCTTCTTTTTTTGGTAAACCAAGGAACTCCCCCTTTAGATTTGAGAATGCTTGGCTCACACACTCAAATTTCTTCACAAACATTGAAAAATGGTGGAAGGAAGAGCTTCACCTTCAAGGTACAAAGATGTTCCTTCTACACTGCAGGCTCAAACACATTAAAGGTAGTATCAAAGAGTGGAATAAAAATGAATTGGGTAATATCTTCAAAGCTAAAGGAGATGTGGAAAAGAAACTAAAGGAAATAAACCATATTCTTATCACAGAAGGCTATACAGATGAAAGGAAAGATATGGCAAAGTCACTCCAGTAGGAATGGGATAACAGATGTCTTCAAGAGGAAATATTCTGGAGACAGAAATCTAGAGTACAATGGATTAAATAAGGGGAGAGAAACACCAAATTCTTTCACAGATCCACCTTAGCTCACAGAAACAATAATAGAATTGTGAGACTTAAAGATTAGCATGGAATAGAAAGAAACACCCATGAAGAGATGGAGAAGGTTCTAGTCCAGCATTTTCAGAAAATTGCTAAGGAAACCTCAGAAGACAGAACCCATTTTACGAAAAAATTTGCTCAGTACATTGCTAAACTGGTTACTAGAGAAGATAATTACAATCTCAACAAACCAGTTACAGAGGAAGAAATTGAGGAAGTCATTAAAGAGATGCACAATGAGAAAGCACTAGGCCCAGATGGCTTCAATGTGGACTTTTTCAAAGCTTGTTGGAGGATAGTTAAACTGGATATCCTGGAGGTAGTGGAATAATCTCGACGTTTTAAGACAATTTTAAAGGCGCTCAATGAATCTTTCATAACCTTAATCCCCAAACAAGAAAAGGCCACCTCTCCAGACAGATTTAGACCTATATCACTATGCAATGTGGTCTATAAAATAATATCTAATGTAATTGCCAACCGTCTCAAACCGCTCCTCCCAACTCTAGTGTCAGAGGAGAAAATGGGCTATGTGGAAGGGAGACAAATTCTAGATAACAAAATTCAAGCACATGAAATGGTTCATTCACTCAACACCAATAAATAGGTAGGAATGATAATTCAGCTAGTCATGGAAGAGGCCTATGACAAACTTAGCTGGTCGTACACAAGAGCAATACTAAAAGCCTATGGCTTTGACTACAATTGGATTAAATGAGTTATGGCACTAGTCACCATCGCCAGCTGTTCAATTCTTCTCAATGGCTCTCCCTCTGAAACCTTCAAGCCTTCTAGAGTTCTCAGGCAAGGCGATCTTCTTTCTCCTTCCCTTTTCATTCTAATGATGGAAGGGTTAGGGAGATTAATCAAAGCTGCTGAGGAGAAAGGAAGAATTCAGGGTCTGTGACTCACTCAAGGTGGGGACACGGTGACACATCAACAATTTGTGGATGATACTATGCTTCAAGGCACACCCACTGTTAAGGAAGCCAAAGCATTCAAGCATATTCTGAGTGAGTTTGCTAGGGCATCAGGCACAGAGGTAAGTCTTCCTAAATCAAATATTTTCTTTTTCAATACAGATATTTCAATACAAAGAAATCTTTCCAGAATTTTGGGCTTTCAAAGGCAGTCACTACCTGTGAAGTACCTGGGAGTTCCCCTCACCGACAAATCGCTACACAAGGATATCTGAGAGCCTGTTCTTAATAAGCTACAAGATAAGATTAGCAAATGGAAAAATAGAGCACTAAATCTAGCAGGGAGACTGATTCTAACTAAGGCTATCCTCCAAAGTATCCCTATCTATATGCTTTCAACCATTCTGGCACCAGCTGGTGTAATTACTAATATACGAAATATTCAGAATGACTTTCTATTGGGGAAAGGTGAAGAAAAGAAGAAATGAGCCCTTGTGGCATGGGACAGGGTATGCAAACCTAAGTCCCATTGTGGTTTGGGTCTTCATGACCCAGGAATTCTTAATAGAGTTCTTGGAGCCAAAATCTGGTTGAGATGGCTAAAGGAAATACAAGCCCCCTGGGAAAAACTATGGAAGAAAAAATATGCAAGAGGGTGGTAGGTGAATAACTCATCAAAATGACAGGACAAGTTAAAGGTTCTGCAATATGGAATAGGGCATGGGAGAACAAAGCCCTAGTCCGAAATCATAGTTTCTGGGAGATAAGAAATGGAAATTTGGCTTGGTTTTGGGAGGATAATTGGCAATAGGAGGACAATCTTCGAAGTGAAGAATTAGCATACATTCACACTGATACAATCAAGAAAGGATTAAGGTGGGTACATGACTATTGGGACCAATCAAGGAACAAGGAGAAATGGAGAACATGGAAACTTCTAGACTACAGTGGAATGGGCATGTTGCACACTCAAGCTATAGCCCTTAAAGGTCTTTTAAACAAAAGGAAAATCTTCAACTCAACCTTGGACAATCAACTAAGATGGAGAATGAACAAGGCAGGTCTCCTCAACCTTAAGGAGGCCAAAAGGATAGATTTAGGGCTTAACCTTCCAAAAACTGATAAGACATGGAAATAACTCTGGGATATTCCTCATTGGATGACAGTTAAATTGTTCAAGTGGCTGGTTCAACAGGGGAAGATTCTAACATGGGATAACCTAAGAAAAAGAGGCTTTGTTGGCCCTTTAAGATGTCACTTATGTAAATAGCAGGAAGAAAATACAAATCATCTCCTTGTCACTTATGTAAATAGCAGGAAGAAAATACAAATCATCTCCTGAATGCACTTTCACTACAATACTTTGGAATTGGGTCAGAGAAGTCTTCGAGCAGACAAACAGAAATGTAAATGACATCATTGCTACTTTGAAAAATGGTGGAATTTTTTTTCGGATAATGAGATCATTAACTCTACTTGGATGCTGGTCCTAGGATTCATAATCTGGAACGTTTGGAAGGAGCACAACAACAGGATTTTCAAGGATAAAGTGAGTCCGGTGAGCAACATCCTTAAGTTAATCCTTAAACAACTCAAAGAGACTATTCACATCCTGGGAGGTGTAGCCACTGGCAAACCCACCGAACAAAGAGAGGCCAGAATACTGAAGAAGTTAGAGCTAAAGGTACATCCCCTTCGAGGTTCTATGCAAATCAACAAGAATACCTCAGTCGAAAAAGGCTTCATGGCAACCCCCTTCACATGGATTTGTAAAATTTAACATTGATGGGGTATCAAAAGAGAATCCAGGAGAGGCTGAATATGGAGGGGTCATGAGGGATGAGGAAGGAAACATACAAATCATCTTCCACAGTTATCTAGGAAAAGCTACCAACAATATGGTTGAGCTCATGGCGATGGAATTATGCCTGGAAATACTGCTCAAGTACAACATTCACAATGTCATAACTGAGGCTGACTTGGAACTAGTCATTAACTCAGTGAAGAGGATAAATGTTGGTGTTGCACCAGAGAAAATCTCAGGACATTGGCGGCTTCTGCAAGTCTACCAAAGAATCCAAGCGCACTTAAGAATGTTGAGAATTCTTAGGTTGGTGCATGTCCACAGGGAAGCCAACAAAGTTGCGGACTGGCTTGCCAATGAGGGGGTTCGAAACAAGCATATCGACTTGTGTTGCTGGTGGGAGGAGGTAATGGATGACAGGTTGAAGGAGGAATGCTTATCCCGGGCCCTCAGTGACAGACAAAAGTATAAGGAAAAAGCAAGATAAAGAATTTTACTTTATGAAAACGATAGATAAGTTCACTTCAGATGGCTAATCAGCGGAGATGCACTGTCAGTTTTCTGAGGGAGCTTCCAGAAACAGAGGCAGATATGTGTTCACAAGAGGAATGATTCCATGGAAGATGAAGGTGTTAAAGGAAGAGATTACTAGGGTCAAAAATGGGCCGAGACATACCACGTGCTATGGGCAACCTCTATCCCTGGAGAAGTTTTCTCGGAAGACAAGCGATTCCATTTAGCAGGAGACGCGTGGAGGTGAATGGACAATGATTACCCCCTTCACCGTTGGGTATCTCGTGAGCAATTTTGTGGTCCGATTTGGTTTGTGGCCGTCAGATCTGGAGAGGGAAGATCATTGGCCACCTTTTGGTGTGCAAGTTGGTGGGGCTGAAAGGATAAAACAACTTATGGTTTACCACCTTCATCGGCCGCCTTCCAGACCAAAGACGATTTTAATTAAAAGCCAACGATTCTACTCAAGAAGCAACACATGGCAGAGGACCGAAAAAGAAAACCGCCTTCATCACGAGGTATTCAGTGGGCTTCTTAAGCCACGTGATATGAACACATTTGTTGGATCAGAAGGAAAGGATCAATGACTAGCGTTGATCGTGCAACTTTAGGGTTTCTCGCAAGCAGTTGTGTGAGCCGATTTGGTTTGTGGCCGTCAGATTTGGAGAGGGAAGATCAACGGTCACCTTTTGGTGTGCGTGGTGGTGGGGCCGAAAGGATAAAACCAATAATGGTTTACCACCTTCATCGGGCCCCTTCCAAACCAAAGATGGTATTAAGGAAAAGCCAGTGATTCTGCTCAGGAAGAAACACATGGCAGAGGACCGAAAAAGCAAATTGGCTTCATCGCGCAGTATTCAACGAGATTTTTAAGCCACGCGATATGGAATACAGCCGTTGAATTAGAAGGAGAAGATCAACGGTCAACGTTGATCGGACAACTTTAGGTTTTTTTTGGAGCTGTGCCCCTGCGCAGGTTGAATCTTGACCGCCAGATTGTTAGAAGATAGCTCTTCAGTCACTTTTGGGCAATCTAGACCTTGTCTTGGTCTGCTTTTTTGAGGTTTTTTCAGGCACTTAAGGTATTTTCACTCCCCTTTGTAGGAGTTTGTGCCTCTGGGCATTTGTTGTAACATGTGTAAAATATTTTTTTACCTAAGTTAATAGAAGGACCATCTCTTGCTTAAGCAGAAAAAAAAAATGGATTGTAACACCTTCCATTTCATTTAATGGATTGTAATGTGCACTTGTGATTAGAGCTATTATGTTTTATTAGTTGGATTGTAATCTGGATTTCCCCACTTCATTAGGATTCTAATAGATACGACTCCATCAAGGATTGTAACAACCACCACTCCATATATTTTAAGCAAACCAATATACATTTCTCCATGGATGCATGCATTTCTCAGTGGGTGTGTGGTTGGAATTGTTGAAGTCGAGCCATATCCAATTAAGTTAGGTCAAATTCTTGGAACGATTTGCTCGAATGATTTGAAGGCATTCCTGTCGGCTTCTATCTACTAAGAAAGGTGCACAATCCCTTGTTCTTTGTGGATGCATTCATTTCTTAGTGGCTACATGGTTGGAATTGTTGAAGCCGAGCCATATGCAATTAAGTTAGGTCAAATTCCTGGAACGATCTCGAATGATTTGAAGGGGTTTATGTTGACTTCTATGTGCTAAGAAAGATGCACAATCCCTTGTTCTGCAATTTTTTTCGAGATTTGCTAAAATGATTTGAAGGGGTTTCTGTCGGCTTCTATCTGCTAAGAAAGGTGCACAATCCCTTGTTATGCAATTTTCTTCGAACCTTATTCTACGAATCAACACTCTTCACTACACTCACTTCTACCTAAACTCTTCACCGCACTCACTTCTACATAAAGTTGATATGGTTTCAACTTGTGGATTCATTATGTCAATTTACGACTTAGTCGAAGCTATTTTGTTTCTTGATTTCAAACCCGAGATGGGTATATTTGTATCTATTTTCTCAACCTTAGGCCATAACAATATCTAAACTCATAATATTTGTTTGTGTCATATACCTTTATGAATCCTAGTGAAGAATTTGTAATACTTTATTCAATTTCAAATTATAATATATTTATATATAAAGCTTGAAACTCGAATGTGAAATATTTTAGGAGAGAAATATTTCTCTTCGTTAATTTTCCCTAAAATGATATCACTTTCCATTTTTGGTTTCATTTTAAGTTCATTTCATACTTACTTTTAGGTTTCACTTAAACTTACTCATATTTTGATGCATTGTCATCTTCTTTATATCTATATCTATCACCTAATGTATATGTTTTGCATGTGTAATTTCCATCTATATTACAATAGTACCTCACCACTCTTTATTTTAAATTATCACAATGATTGGTTTCTTAGATCAGTATAGGATTGGTGTACTCATATATTCTTTTTAGTCATGTATACGATAACAATCTTCTTTGATTTATTTTAGCTCAGTTATTTTAAGTGAGTAGACTCCTCAACTCTAGCATAATATAATATCCATGACTAGGTTCAAAGTATTTCTTTGTTTCTTACTTTCTTATCATAATTACTAAAATTTCCGAATTTTTTTTTTTTTCAAAATCTCTTTATAAAAATTTCATAACCAACACCCAGTTACTAGTCTTATGTAACACTCAAATAAATATTCTAAATGCTATGCTATACAAGTCCAATAATAATACAAAAAACATCAACAAATTAATTGTTAAACCTAAAGAGATTGTTCCTAATATGATCATTTCATGCCTTTTACTATACTCACAAGCATAAGCCTTTTATCGATTCCAAAAGATACTTGGATAGCCCAGATTTACCTATCTAAAAAAATATTTAAACTTCCATTATTTAAAACTTCTTTTCATTTATGGCATAGCTCTCAATATAAAGTTACTCCTCTAAGGTATAGAGATATCACCAAAAAAAAAAACTTATATATTTAAGTACATAATATTAAATTTAATATACTCTTTTAAGATATTTTAGATAAAAAAAATTCAACATTCATTGGTCTTGAATTCTCATTCAAGAGAAGCGCCACAACATTTCCTCCCTGCACTATCCTCGCCTTGTTCATTAATGAGAACCGTGATATCCACCCTCTCCTCGTCGAAAACATTTCTTAAACCAATTGACTATACTTGGTTTATAGTTGCAAGTTGACCCAATATAATCCAACAACTCCAGTAACCTCATATTACTTCTTAATTTCAGTTTTGTTACTTCAATTAAATAATTATTTGTTTTAACTTTACACTTTTAAATCGTTTCATAATCTTTAAATTTATATAAAAAATATAACAAAATCAATAATATTAGCTATACTGATGCAAAATTTAAATAAATCATGCTAAATTGTGTCACTCATCGTTAAAAAAAATTTACCATTTAAAAGAATGAAAAAAAATAGCTCTTTAATATTCATACTTTTAACCAAAATGATATTTAAGATTAAAAGAAATAAAATATATAATGTATTAATATTTGTGGAAATAAAATATGGTCAGAAGATTTAGAAAAGAATTAATAAAATATAATAAGATATTTTATAAAATTAGTTATTAATTTGTAAAAAAATTTAAGTAAAAACAAACGAAAAAAAATCTATATAACAAATGATTTTAGTGTTGATACGGTGGTTTATCTTATAAATGACGGTATTTTTATAATAATTTGTACTCGGGTATGGTGTGAATCGTGATGTAATGCTGATATACAGTACAAATATTAAATATTTATATTTTAAAATAATAAAAATGAGTTGTAATTTTGTGAACGTTTGATTTGAAGTGACTGTTATAATTTTTAAATTATAATAAATAATTAAAAATTATAATAAATAATTAATTGATATATAGTTTAATATTTTTTTGAAATAGTGGTTGTTAGTTTAATAATTATTTTAAAGAATGGTTGCTTGTTTGTTTAATAATTAGAATTTTTTTTTTATTAATATAAAGTGTTTTGTAATTTTTTGATGTATTGAAATTTATTGAAAGTATTGATTGCAATTAATTGAATAAAATCAAATTTGCAATTAATGTATTCAACATGTATTAAATATTTTCAATAGATTGCAATAAATGCATTGAATACATTTGAATGTATCAATAAATTGTATAGATTGAATGTTAAACAATATAACATTTTAGTGCTAATTTTAAAGTGATCATTTTTGTACAATGTTATTGTTCAAACTATTAATGATAAAACAACTTAGTTCATTTTCATTTCTTATTCTTCATTCCCACCAATTTCACTCCTCAAGTTAGATAGACTACTTTATTTTTTATAAACTATCATAGAATTTAATTATAATTTAAGTCTATGTATAAAAGATATATTTTAATTGTAAGTAGAATATTAATATATTAAAAAATAAATAAATATTTAAAATAGAAAATTTGAGGAATAATAGTTTTCTTGCTATATAAGTATTCTTATATGGATGGATTATGTCTAACATTGAATAGACCTTTATTTTATTTGTATTTATGCAATTAATAAATTTTTAAGCTTTGAATAGATTTTTAAGCATTTTATCAATAATTTTAATGCATTGAATAGGTTTTATTTTAATCAATATATTTGTATGCATTGAACGTATTTTAATCAATTAATCTAATGCATTCAATCTATTCCATTGGTGCAGTGTTTTTAATATTTAAAAAATATTTAATATTTAAATAAAAATATGTTTATATAAAAATAAATTAATTAAAAAAAATTCCTATCAATAAATTTATGATTAATCACACATTTGAGTCACTAATCTTATTCGACAGATTGAAATGGTATTTCAATTGAATTTTTTATGGATTGAATAGATTTTAATCAATAATTCTAGTGCATTAATATATTGAATGTAATAAATTAATTAAATCTATGTGAATGAATAGAAAGTAAATTTAAATGAACCAAGTTGTATTGCAATCTAATGCACTTAAATATATTGAAATACACTCAATATATGCATTCAATCTATGCAATTTATTGTTGCATTCAAATCTATTAAAAACATTGAATGCAATCAATTGAATAAAATCAAATGCATGAAATACATTACAATCAATGAATTCAATATATTTAAATTCATCAATAAATTATATAGAGTAAATACATTAGATTGCAATAGAATTAAGTTCAATGAATAGAATTTTAGATTTATTACATTCAAAGTATTTAATGCATTAGATTTTATGGCCTCCATAGATTTTATTAAATAGATTTTTTTTTATTCCATTGATAAAACAAATTTAATGGTTGTTTATTAGCACTTTATATGAATGTGATAATTCAAAATGTAAAATAAATTATATAGCATAAGTTGTATATAAAATCCTTTATATACAATATATAAATTGTATTATGTATTTTTATAAGTTACATTTATAAATTGTATATAAAATGTGTTTTTCATAAATATGTGTTGAATTAAATTTATTGATTGAGTAGAATCTACTAATAAATTTGTATAATATATTTTGATTCATTTAGATTTTATGAATAATGTTTTATGCATTCAATATATCTTATTTTTAAGGATAGAATAATTTGTATGCATTAAATAAATTTTATGTTTTGAATGTATGTTTATTTTTATTATGCAATCAATAGATTTTTAAGCACTCTATAGATTTTTAAACATTTTATCAATATTTTTTTAAGGATTGAATAGATTTTAGTTTTATCAATAGAATAAATTTTATGCATGGAATAAATTTAATGCATTGAATAGATTTTATTTTAATCAATACATTTGTATGCATTGAATATATTTTAATCAAACCGACAATTTTCCTTAGTTCATAGGATCGTTGGAATATAATTACAAATGGGTTCACATAATCAAGGCAAGAAATCATAAGTGCTATGAAAAAATATTAAAAGTTTTAATTATCTAAAAACATAAAACACATTCAAAGGAATTATAACTTATTGATGATGATGGTGATGATGGTTAACGTCCACTGAGACAAAATTTGGTCTATCAAACCCAAAGAAACAAATTATTTAGCTTGATTTAAGATTTTATTCATATGCTCAAAACGATTGGAGAGAAGCCTTCTGAGCTCACTATAATTTTGACATCGTAAAAGGCTGGGAAGGTCACTATTGTAACTGATATTTTGAAACTGAGATCTAATGTGGTTGTACGTGGGGCACTCTAACAAGAAGTTATTTTCAACCTTGATGTTCGTATTGTCACAGAGATGGCATAACCTTTCCATCCATGGTGTTTTAGGAACTTCCCAATGACCCGTTGACCCATTTCACTATGGAGATCATGAGAGTTCATTCTAATATTGGCTATATTAATTTTCTTCTTTGAGCTAGTTAAAAGAGAGAGATACTTTTCATCGTGGGGTTGATGACCTCCTTATAATATCTTAATTTTCTTTTAGCTGCTAAATCTTTCTCACACAACATTTTTTCTTTGAACTCAGAAGTAATAATATTTTTTATGTTATTAATTTTTTACAATGCAACATTCTCATCGATCTCCCAATGGTTTAACCGATCCCTGGTGTCTTTATACCAGCCTCGCTTGAGCCTTAGGTGGTTTTGGCTAGAATTTAAAGCTAGTTTAGGAAGTCTATAGTCTCCTATGTTATTGAGTTTTTGCTTGTAGAACATAATCATAATCATAGCTAAGCTCTCGATATGGGAAAGACCCACTTCTATAAGGAGAATAGGATAGGGTGTGTTGCTTTTAATTTTGAGGTTATACGTTATAAAACAATTCTAGATTTTCTCAACCTTTTTCCAAGATTCTCTAGAGATGCTACAACCCCAAACCTCACATCCATATAAGATAACCGGAGTGACTAAATTTTCAAAGAGGAACTTCTTTCTATCCCACATTACGAGGTTTTCCATTTTACAATTATTTTCAAGACAAAAATAAGACTTCCACCCCCCATTAATCATTTTCTCAATGCTATAGTTCAAGTTGAGCTTGTGATGAATATCAATTCCTAGGTACTTGTAGGAAGACACTTCCTCTAGGTTACTATTGTCATACATAAAATTATCGTAAGTGTCCTTCTTGGATTTGATAATCATAACTTTTATTTTGTCAGTATTAACAATCATACCCATGGTAGAGAAGAAATCCTTAAGAAGTATAAGTTGCTTATCAAGATCAGATGGGCACCTTGCGAGAAGAATGATATCATCAGCGTAGAGAAGAAGGATGATAACTATCCCAGCTAAGATTGTGCCAACACATTCTGCTTCCTCTAAGAAACCTTCTAGCTTATCGATGTAAATGCCAAATAGGGTAGGGGAGAGGGGGAAACCTTGTTTAACTCCGATATTACACTTAATATCTTTCGAACACCCCTCATTGTTCTTTAACTTGGCAACTACATTCTCGTATAACCTTATAGCGGGAGCTCTCAACTCAAAAGGAACATTTAGCTCTTATAATCTATTACATAAGTTGTTTCCAGGAACCGTATCGAAAGACTTTATAAAGTCCACAAAGCAACATAAGAGATTGGATTTATCATTGCGGCATTCCTCCACAATGATCCTAAGAGTAACGAGGTGGTCCGTTGTTGCATGCTACCTTCTAAAACCCGCTTGGCATTTAGCCTGCTTACCTTCACTTTCAGGCCATATGCCCAACTTCTTTTCCAAAATAATACCATATAACTTGGCTAGGAGAGGGTTGATCATAATTTTCCAATAATCAGAGGGGTTATTTGTATCCCCACATTTAAAAATAGGGATAATTAGGCTTTGAGTCCATGGTTTAGAAAACCCTTGCTTGATCACTTGATTTAAAAGCTTGTGGATGTGGGTGATGAGGACAAGACCTCCAATTTTTAGGATTTCCACTAGTAACCTTCAAGGTCCTTAGCTTTCCCATTAGCCAAACGATTAATCCCAAAATCAATTTCTTGTAATGAGAAAACTTCTTTTGTAGTGAGCTAGGTTTCAAAGTTATCCATGACATTTGGAGATTCATAAAGCTATTAAAGATAGGAATTCTAGTCGTGCAAAGCAATTTTATTATTATCTTTAGTTTTCCTAGTTATAATATGCCTCCAGAATTTCTTAAGAGCTACCTTAGAGAGGTGTAAGATATTCTCTTGTCTTTTATGAATATACTGCCTTTTTTTCCTTTTAGTTAGGGTTTTGTATATTTTAATCTTGTCAATATTAAGAGATTCATCAATAGCTTCCTTGATTGCTCTCCTCGCACTTTTACAATCTTTGTAATACCATGGGTTGGTTTTGCTATTTCTTTTATTACTTGAAACTCCAATTGGGAACTTGTTAATAGAATATGAGATGGTTGTAGTAAACTTATGGTAGATTTCTTCTATGTTCTCTATACTAGATAAATGAATCAAATTATTTTTTAATTCATTTAGAAAGATATCTTTTTTTATTTCTATCAAAGATTAAGCTCTTTTGGCTATAAATATTATATTCTATGGGATCTCTATGCATGACAAAATTGAGAGTTATAAGTAAATGCCTATGATCAGAGTCAGACTCATGGTCATTTAAGATGTCAAAATTTATTATTTCATTGTATAAACAGAGATCAGAGATAACATAGTTTATCACGCTACTACCAAGTCCGTGGATGCAGGTCATCTGACTAGAATTGGGCCACTTCTTTAGACTGTTGCAAATTATGAGATCGTGAGCACTATAGAGCTTGACTTGCTCTGACCCAAACAAATTCTCCCCGCGGTATTCAAAGCTCCTTTTGTACCAACTATCTAGAGGAAGATCTTTGTTTACCCAAAGAGGATTAGGGTTGGAATCATTGCTTAGAAGGATAGCTTGAATTTCAAGAATTAAAGTCCCCGATTAAAAGGATATTACCTTCATTCCTTAGGCTAGAAATATCATTCTATAAACCATTGTAAGGACTATTTTTATCTAGATTATTTTTCTTATAGAAGTAAGAATTGATAGGGGGAAATAACAGATTGCTATGTATGTCTTTTTATCATAAATGTCAGTAATCTATATCCAACTATATTGGTTGTAAGGGTCATTTTTAAAATCCTAGCATGGAGAGAGATGTTCTTCTTAATGTAACAAGCTATACCCCTAATGCCTCTATGGGAGAATCGCTTGTTCCAGGTAGACCATAGTGCAAAGCCATCTATGTTAGGGACCTTAGATTCTTTGTGCTCCCATGTTTCAACAAGCAAAATAATATCAACATCATTCAAGATCCAACTTAGCTTGGGGTTTTTGTTCCATGGAAAGCCCCGACAGTTCAAAGAAAGAATCCAGAGCATGTTGAATTGCTATTTATTATTCTTTTTGGTTTCTATCTCGAATAACGACTTTTCTATTTCTGATTGTTGCCCATTTTCCTTCCTTCCTAGCTTCCTTTACCTTTTGAACCTCCTTTCTTAATTCTGCTTGATCTTATGCAATGAAATCTTCATTTATAAATATTCTCATTCCTTTTAGACTTGAGGTTTTACTAAGTATGTCATACTTATGGTCAGTAGAGCTCACCTTTATTCGGATCAACCTTCCTTTATTCTCAGTTAGTTTCCCCAACCTTGTTGCTTCTGTGAGACACGTTGTTTCAATGTTTAATCTGTTTTGTAATTCTTTCTGGGCTATGGCTAAAGTATCATCGTCTACCTACTCTTTCAAACTGAAGATTATAACGTTCAAGGCCCTTTTGTTACGCTCATGGTCTAATTCTATCAATTTTTTCATTTTATATTTAATTGGTTTGATATTTAATTTACCTGCCATACTATTTAGGGTGCAGCAGCTATTAACCTTTTCTTCTAGTTCTTTAATCATGTCCTTCATTTTAAAACTCTCTAAAGTATTATCATCTCCTTGCTGGGATGTTTGGTTCATATCTTGGTTTTGCTTTTCTATAACCTGTAACCTAGTCTCCATTGCCTCCATTTTATTCTCCAATAGTTTTATTTTATTATGTATTTGTTTTTAGATCTTGTCTTCAAGATATGTGAATTTATTTTCCAGCATGGCTGCTAACTCTTTTTGTAGCTTGACTTCTCTTTCTTCTCTACATTTCTCTAAAGACTCTATATACTCATAGAGGCTCTGTAGAGTAACTATGCTAGGTCTACCTTTGGTAATCTTTGGTAGCTGTGGTGAATTATTCATACTTGAAAATATATGAGCAGATATGTATTAGAAAGAGATAAGAAATGTGTGCACCTGATATCAGCAAGACTGACCACAGAGCCATGTGCCCCGAATTGGATTGAACTGCAGCCTATAGAACGGATCTCTGATCTTCGGTTGACAGAAATTGAAACCAAATATCTTCATTGAATCTGCAAAAATCCCTTAATTTTTCTTCAGGCGAAGACATGGAGATTTTGACAGAAATTGAATGATCGTAATCTTCCTTGATCCTCGTAGTCAATCTTTGCCAAAGAGAATGGCTAAGGTTTACACAGGTTTCACTTTTATCAAAGTATTATTTTCTTATTCCTTCAACTTGTGGCAGAGACGAGTGAATCTAAATGAAAAAAATAATTTCCAGAATTCAATTTCAACAATTCTCTTATATGGCTAGATGTCCAAAAAAATCTCATACAGGCTCAAAACATGGAAGACAACAAACCAAACAAGTTGATTATGCTCCAAAAAAGTAAGACGAATTTAAAATTCTTCTGCAAAATAATTATGAAACCCTAGCTATTGTTTAAATCTCATGACCAAATAAGAAATTTAGAGAGAAATTTTTTAAAACAAGAATTAGAGAAATCAATTTTTTTAAAGGTGTAGCACTAAATTATGTGATGAAAGTATATGACACATTATACATTTCTCATCCAAAAATGAACAATGTAAAATTAACCAAGTAGTAGGCTATTGGCGATAGTTTTGAAAATCCAAATATTTTATTCTTCTTATAAGTTTATGAATGATAATGAATATAATAAACTAGTTAAGAAAAATTGTGAAGATATAACATATTAAAAAGTTATTAAGTCGCGTTTTAGGATGCTATCAACCAAAATTGATTTTTTAGTCATTTTCAATAAAGAATTAAGGAATATAAGACAAATTACCATTAGATAAGGATAATAGGGGTGATGCTTCTATGGAGAATGCCTTCCAATCATAGGATTATGTTAACATAGGTTAAGTAAGGAACAACAAAAGTAGTAAAAAATATAATAAAAAGAGTTAGCTTACAGAGAGATGGCAATTCAAGCTTACATGAAGAAGATTTTCCAACCCTCAAAGTTTAAGGTGGAGTTGGAGATGTCATCCAGAAACCAAACAATAGCAAAAATTTATTTATTAATTCCTATTGTAAATGGTATGTGAATTATGCTAATGAATAAATGGAATTGATTGCAGATACAAAGGAAAAACAATATAATCCTACCTTCAAAAGAAGGTAAGAGTGGATGTTTATTACTTGTGATTCTTTCGAAGAGAATAAAAATTATATTTGATTATTAGATACTCGTTGTCGAAACCAAATGATTAGAAATAGAAATATGTTTACAAGCCTAGATATTTCTATTAAGATTAAATTTAAATGGGTTGACGACAATATTATTAATGTTGTTGGTAATAGTATCCTTATTTAAAAAAGTGAAAAAAAAATCATGTGTCAATTTGGTAAAAGATTAAAACATAACCATATAGTAATTGGTTAACTTACCAGAAAAATTATAAAATTGCATTCAATCGCAATACTAATAGCTAGAATTTATGGCAGAAAGAATAAGATGGATCCTTTCACTATAACAAATTCCAATGAGTTAATCCCATTTTCCCATAAAGTAACTAACATATATGAGCCATGTCTTTGGAATTTTAAATATTGACACTTGTATTTTTGATGACTAAATTTGTTGCCACAAAGACACTTGGTTAAAGGTCATTGTTAAAACATGAATTGACTTTAGCCCAAAGCAAATGGTGGCATCTTAATTTTTTTAAGATACTCTATGTCACAAAGCACTCATTGGTACAAAGAAGGATGATAGATACATTTCTTAAAATTTAAATATAGTTTGTATTCACAATTTAAATGACTTTAATGCTCTCATTGACAAAAATAAATAAATAAATAAACATATATATATATGAATATGATTAAGAAGAAAATATGACTGTTAACCCAATGGAAGATATACGGAAATATCCATTAAATAGAATTTTATGTCCAAGGTATTAAATAAAATAACATAAAGATACAAATATATAAGATAGAAAAGCCTAAAGTCTTTGTTGACATCATAGGTTCGGATTTTATTAACCATTAATTCCATAAAAGAATAGTGAACCCACTCTACCGACCAAAGCAAAAGTAAATTAGTAATGGGAAATTTTATTTTTATATTTTATTAATAATTAATTTAATAAAAAATAGTTAATCCTCTCTATATACAAAAGAAAAAGTAAATTAGTAATTGGAAAATTTATTTTTATATTTATGTGTTGATCATATTTACACTAAAAAAAATTAGATAAGTTTAAATCACCGATGAAACAAGGATATGAGATGATAAATTTGGGTCTCAAATACGTCATTTGTATTAAGTTGAATAAGAGAAATTTTGGAATATATATATATATGGATTAGATGTATTAGAAATATTTAGAATGCACGTCTAAATGAATTATAACGGATAAGAACAAAATTTAACAAATAAAATAAAATTCCAAATCTAAATTCTAAATTGTTCAAAAGAAGATTTGATATTCATATCTATCTTACGAGTATTATAAAACCTAACAAATAATATAAAAGATCAAATGTAAATTGTTCCAAAAATTATTTGATAATTATATCTATCTTATGACTAGTATATTAGACATTATACTTACAATCATTTTGATTTACATGTTTACATAGAGATTTGAAAAAACTCCTTTGCAAGTTGACAAGAGAAACATACGTTCTAGAAATAACAATATATTGTATTCAATACTCAAGCACTAAACATAGCTTTTTAATAACTTTTTAATAGCTATATTTATAGTGACTTTACACATAGTGGAGAGGATAGAATAGTTGATATAATAGCTAATATAGAATAGATGTTGTAAAGAGTATTTTAGGTATTTCTTCATCTTTTTTAAACGGTTGTTTTATGCCTATGAAAGAAACAACTCATTGCGCCAATTTAATTAGGCGAAACTAAATTATATCATTAATAATGGAAATTTGTGAAGCAATTTCGTTAAGAAAAATATTGAATAATCTTCATAAAAAAAATTCTCCGAATTATCAAAATAATATTTCAATCATTACCTTTTGCATGAGTATTGTGATTATTTTTATAACAATACCAGAAAACTGAAACATTTAACCAAAAAAATAAGAAAAAACTTCTCCAAATTATTTCAGTCATTACCTTTTCCATCAATACTGTTATTAACTTTTATAAGTAATACAAAAAAACTGAAACATTTAAAAAAAATTGTTAAAATTGTTGTAGAAAGTTCTAAAACTATCACAAATAAATCTAGATTTTTATATTAAAATTTACATCCCTTAGATCTCTTTTGAAAAGCTCTTTTAAAATGAAATTGAATATATATATATATATATATATATAATTAAATCTGATATCAGATTTACATGAATGAGTATGTTTCTCATTAAATACAAGAGTTTTCGATGTATTAAATTCGCCCCCCCTCTGCCACCCGTTTGCAATTAAATCTTTCGACTTTACTTTCTATAATGAAAAATGATACAATTTCCCATTACCAATATAGTGCTTTTATTCTTCACCATTTACAACTAATTGTAGTTGTATTTTGTACCGATTAAGCTGTGGTGAAGAAGTAAGATACGAAAGATGTAATCACAGCTCTACTTCAAGGAATTAGTTTGGTTTCTTCCGTTGGTCGGTCGTGGACAAGACATTCTCTAAATAACTATAAGACACTCGCTCAGGAAGCACTTCCTGAACCACTCGAACGTTCCAACAAACAGAATATTATTTGTCTAAATCTATTCGCGAATTGAATGGGTTCCAGAATCCCACCATTCGAACGTCAAGGTAAAATATAAGAAGACGCGAATCGATAACGGAAATGGTTTTATTTATCCTGGCGGTTTTGTCGAAGTGGACAGTGGTTCACATGCTTACTCCTCACAGTTTTTCTCTTTCGCCATTAATTTCTTCAGGATGTGTCGGCAAGAAGTAACTTGTAACAAACTGGGATGTATATGTTAAGAAGATAGGTGAGATGTATCTGACCCAATAGGGCGTTAAGTGTTGTTGTTGCGGAGATTTTTAGGAGAACCCCTGTGCACTTTTTCTTTATTTACTCTCCTGTAGGTTAGGTGAACCTGGGAATATATGTAAATATTATAGTGCGTGTTGAGCGTCGTTGTCGCAGATAATGTAAGACCCCGTCTGCACTTCTCCTTTATGAACAGTCTACTTAAATGTAGAAAACTGGGTTTAAAAGAAAAAAGATAAAGCGTCGATAGTAACACATATACTTGCATGTCGTAATAATGGAGCATCTGCACTCACATAGGTAGTGTTAATTGGAGAACGTTCTAATATCTTCTGCGAAATTCATGTCACAGCCACTTTGTTAATGTGATAAACTTGAAAACCGCGACCAACATAAGCGTGGGTCACAATTTTTTTCCTCTTCCTTGCGAAGAAATAAACTGCATTGCTTTGGCTGACATGAAAAACAAAAATTCAGGTCCCCGTTGGCCAGATTACTGACAGCCCATTTCATGGAAACTTGGCTTCAATTCCACCCACTCTCTAATATATCAATTATCGAGAATTTTGATTTTTACATTTAAATTTAAAAAGATAGTTTTATATTTAAATTCCACTTTTAATGATATAAATACCGGTATAGGTCAATGTTAGATCAATCTTTGCAATGGTTGTAATCTTCGCAATGAATGCAGTAAGAGTTATAAAATCTCTTGACTCAAAAGATTTGATCATTCTCCTGCATGGTATGTATTTATATTTGTAATATTTTAAAATAAAAATTAAATTATAATTTAATTTATTTATATATATAAAATTGTTTTCATGGGTATGACCATTTACAAACCATGGTATCTGCATGGTATGTATTTATATTTGCAATATTTTAAAATAAAAATTAAATTATAATTTAATTAATTTATATTTATATATATATATATATATATATATATATATATAAAAGTGTTTTTATGGGTATGACTATTTATTAAACATATTTTTTTTTTAAATGGTTGTTATAGTGTTTCTCATTTTTAAACTCTAAGAGACATTGTATAATGGATTATAAGAAGATTTGCAATTTTCTTTAATTTAATTTGGAGTGGATTGGTATATTTTTAAAATAAAATTAAAATATTAAATTATATATATTTATATATGCACATATTTAGTTTTATTATGGTAGTGATTTTTTGAGTTTGCTTGTATATTTAAAAAAAATATGTTAATTAAAATAAAAGATGTAAAACATAATTAAATATATGAGTGTATATATGAAATTAGACAAATTTTATATGAATTTTAATAAAACATCCTCTCTAAATTATATATCTTTATATCAACAAAGATATTCTTTATTGGAAGTGCACTTTCTACACACTAGTATGAATATGACTGAGATGAGTAATTCCTTACATGCTAAATGTCAACTTACATTAAACTCAAAATCAAAGACTAATATCAAGGAAAGAAAATGAAAGTAAATCAATCTTATTGTATTTAGCCGTTCATAAATATTAGCATAAAAGACGTGGTAAAAATATCTTATTTGCACTCTTTTATTTATAAACAAGATATTTAGATGTATATGTTATAATATAATTTTTTATTAATTTTATAATGATAAAGTAATTAAAAAATATTAAAGAAAAAACTTCTATTTCTCTCGTAAATATTTCAATATAAAAATTAAAATATCTATATTAAATATATAATGTATGTGTGTGGTGACTTAGAGAATATTTCAGTGCTCAAAAAAAAAAAAATTAATTTAGTTAATTCTTCATGAAAGAGAAATGTGTAATTAATTTAATTTTTAATACAAAAATAAATAATAATAATAAAATATTCAAAAATACAATTTAGATAATGAAAACTAATATATATAGTTTATACATATAGAGAGAAAAATAAAAAATAATATATAAAGAAAAAAAAAAAAAAAAACACTAAAAATCCATCTTAAACATGATTTACTATACATTAAAAAGCATTAAATTTTTTAATAAATAAATCTCTTTTAAAAAATTACATTCAAAATAAAATTGGCCATTTTAAAAACAATTGCAGGTCATGAAATTTGATTGCTTTGGGATTAGTTAACCCTTAATTAGTTTTAAATTAACTAAGCATTTAAAATCCTCCAATTTAAATTAACTAAGCATTTAAAATCCTCCAATTCATGTGCGGATACTCAATATTATATTTAAAAAATTGAATTTTATATATAAATTCCACTTTTAATGATATAAATATCAGTATATCAATCTTCGATCAAGCTTCACAACGGTTGTAATCTTCGCAATGAATGTAGTAAGAGTTATAAAGTCTCTTCATGCAAAATATTTGATCCTTCTCCGGGATGGTATGCATTTATACTAGTAATACTTTAAAATAAAAATAAAAATAAAAATATAATTATAATATATATATATATATATGTTTTTATGAGTATGACACTTTACGAACCCTCTAACTTTTATGATTGTTGTAGTATTTTTAATTTTTAAACTTGAAAGGACATTCTATAATTGATTATAAGGAAGATGTACATTTATTTTTATATTCAATTAATTTGGAGTGGACAATATATATAGATATATATGCGCGCACGCAGTTAGTTTTATTATGTCTGTAATTTTTTTGAGTTCGCGTGTATTTAAAAAAAAATATGTTAAAGGAAAAAAAATTTAAAAAAATATAAAATATAATTATATATATGAGTGTTTATATTAAATTAAATAAAATTTATATCAATTTTATATAAATAAGGGAGATAAATTAATTGAAAGTTAAAATAAATAAATAAATAAATTATATTTTCATTTTTGAGATTTGTAATTAACTCTATAATTTCTTCAGCATTTAATGTGGGATTGACCTATGAAATTTAAAAAATACTAATTAAAAAAATATTGAGCTTTAATAAAACATTTATTGGAAATGTACTTTCTACAAATTAATATGAACATGAAACATAGGAGTAATTCCTTAAATGTCAAATGTCAGTGGACATGATTTCTTCCATATTTAATGTGAGATTGATACGTGAATGTTGATCTTTAATAAAAACATCCACTCTATATTATATATCTTTATATCAACATAGATATTCTTTATTGGAAGTGCAATTCCACAAACCAGTATGAACACAAGGGAGATAGGCAATTTCATACATGGTAAATGTCAACTTACATGAAACTCAAATAGGAAGACTAATAACAATAAAAGAAAATGAATGTAAACCAATCTTATTTTATGTATTGGACATGGTAAAAATTATCTCATTTTTACTTTTTTATTTATAAATAAGATATCTCATTTTCACTCTTTTATTTATAAATAAGATATTTAGATGTGTATGTTATAATATAATTTCCTATCAATTTTATAATGATGAAGTAATTAAAATAAAAAATTTTATTTTTTTCATAAATATTTCAATATAAAATTAAAATATCTATAATCGAGTTTAGGTTTCTGTGATCCATATTAAATATATAATATGTGTGGAGACCTAGTAGAATATTTCAATGTTTAAAAAGAAGTAAACAAAAAAAAAATAGTTAATTCTTAATGAAAGAAAAATGTGTAATTAGTTTAATTTTTAATATAAAAATTAATAATAATAAAATATTTAAAACTACAATTTAAACAATGAAAATTAATTACATATATTTTATACATATATATAAAAAACTCCCATAGGAAAAAAAATGAGAAAAAGTAAAAACCACTATAATCTATCTTAAACATAATTTCCCTGCATTAAAAAAACATAATTTACTATGCAATCTCTTTTAAAAAATTACATTCAAATAATATTAGCCGTTTCAAAAAGATTTGCAGGTCGTGAGATTTGATTGCTATGCAATTACTAGATCCTAAGATAAATATATACTTGTTATTATTTAATTTTACCGCCACAATTTGTGTTCATTAACCCTCAATCACATGAAAGTGTTTGTCTTTCATGTTTGTGAGTATAAATTCGCATGACTCTTTGTTACTCTCAATTTTCATCGCTCCTTGTAAAACGGATACATCGAAATTATGTGATAAAAATGAATACTGCGAAAGTTGTATAGCCTTGTGACTTTGAATTCTTAAAACCATTTCATAAGGAAGGATACCTCGAAATACGGCACGCAAGTTTGCAAATTCCTAATCGAAAAAAAGTGTTGTCCAAGACAGCTAATATTTCTTCATTCACGTGAAAAGAAAATGCAGACACCAAACAATAAAAATCTAAAACCATATCGTCAGTACTTAGACGCAATGGTAACGTTTCTATTAGTTACCACGCAATCACACAGAAAGTACAGAGCATGTTATATTTACAGTAAGATCTGTTTTAAATTAAGCAAGCATTTAAAATCCTGCAATTGAGCGGATACTCGATTCCGTTCCAGAATCAGCTGCTCAAGTTGCTAGACAAAGTCTTCAAATGGGTTTTCAGGTTTGCACAAGCTATCGTTGGTGGATTGGAGAGTATTCGCTACCTGCAACATAACCTTACGGGTAGGAATGCAAACTTCTGGTATCTTTGCATTTGGTGAGATTTGATACAACCTCTCTTTGCAACTGTCGATGAACTGCTACAGCGTTTTGTAGCCGAACGACTGAACAACCGTCATGCCTTTGCATAGAGTTCGTGCAAGTTATTATCATTGCAGGGTCTGCAACAAGTGAGGGTTCCTCGAGCTGAATGCCCTTTCATCCGCTATATAATTATCTATATAGTAGAATGCATATATCTGGAGCAGTCGAAAAATGAATTAGTTACGGCCGAACAACTGAACACACGGCATGCCTTTTCTCAAGGTTACTGCAAGCTACCTTTGGAGGGCATGCAGCAAGTGCAGTTTTTTCCAAATGACTTCCCGTTCTTCCTCTATAGAATTCGCTATCCAGGAGAATTCATATATCCGCAGCAGTATCAAACTGAATTACTTATAGCTCAAAAGTGTCCATTGCTCAGGTCTTAATGTTGCACACCCGGAAGCTGTATCAGCCAATGGATTTCTGTGCGAAGGGATGAAGAAGAGGCCTCGATTCCATGCCGAACGATATTCCATTCACCTCAGACGAGCAATTCCATTCGTTAGAGAAACCGCTCTTAACTGCCTCCAAGTCGAGATGCCTCACAGCGGCGAGGCCATTTCTGCTGAAGAGTCGTAGAATGTGCTCGAACAGGAACTCGTCGCAGGGAATCGCAAGTCTGCTGCGCTGTGCGTAGCCAAATTCCTCCTCGGCCTGCTCGAGCAGTGCCCTAAACACCGGGTAGTTCAAGTACGCCGCCTTGATAACAAATCGCCTATTGCAATTCTGCCCGACATACACCGCCACGTGTCCCGACGGCACGTCTGGCGGGATGGCCAACAGCGAGCGACGATGCCCGTTGCTCGAGTTGCTCAACCCGGCCACATCCACCTGTGTGTCGCCGGACACATAAGTCACTCGGCACGACCGCGAGAAAAGCAGCTTCCCAGCCAGAGCCTGAGCCGCTTTGCCGACGCTGGCGAGCTTCCTCCATTTTCTCACGACCTGCTTCAGTTTCACAACATGGCGGATCTCGACCCATTTGCTTTGCACGTTCATGGCGAAAAACTATTATGAAACAAAATGAATATCTCTTGGTTACTTTCAGGACGCACATGAAGCAAAAGAGAAACTCCTGAACGCGGCCTATGTTGCCGAAAAGGAGGTTGTGATGAGGGCTATTTATAACGGAGAGAAGGCCAGAAACTGGATAATGATCAGCCTCATTACTTAGCAACTTTCTCTGAAATCTCTACGCGAATTACATAATCCGGAATCTTTGCATGTGAAATTCACGTAAAAGGAGGAGAACAGTAATAAAACGCAAATGGTTTTGTCTGTTACCGGAGGGTTTCTTTGATAGGGACCATGGCTCACATGTGAACACTTTAAGGTTTTAATTTTTTCACTACTGTTCCGTAAGAGTGCTGTGTAAGTAACGAAGAAAAAGTGGAAAGAAGTCACAGGAAAAGTTGTTGCCGATTCCGTGGGCGTATTCTATCTTATTAATGATTTGAAAAAACGTCTACATAAACAATCTAGGATGTTGAGATTGGGCGTTGCGGAGAGATGCCAAGAGAGTTGTATATGGTGATAATGGAATATGGCCAATAAATAGGTTAGGTTCAATTGAAAATTTACGTCAATATCTTGGGAAATCTTATGATCTACAAACGTTTATAATGTTATGGTTTTAGAATACACAGCGAATGAGCCAATCAGTGATCTACAAACGTTCCTAATGTTATGATTCTAGAATACACAATAAATGAGCGTGAGATATGTGGTGTAAATTTTAGTTATAAATCTGGTTGATAGAGTTACCACCTTTTTTCCCGAAAATTTAGATGGAAACTTAGTTGGAATTAAATAAAATAAATAGAAATAAGGTGCAGAGGAAAAACCAAGTGTCATAAAAATGAGCGCACATATATCTAATAAAAAAAATAAAACGGAAGAAAAAAACATATTTAATTTTATTTTCTTGTGAATATAAAAATCATATTAAATAATAATTATAAATCTATATATATATTGATTTTGAGATTTATTTTTTCAAGATAGTTATGTAGATTATATTAAGTTTCTATTATGTAGTTAAATTATTAATTTTGATATATCAAGCTTATGTGGTTGGGTTTTAAAATTTTGCAAGATAAAATTATATAAATATTAATGAAAAGATAAAATATGATATACATAGAGAGTGAGAGATACATTTATGTTTTTTTGAATTTTATAGTAAAAGATTATTGAGAAAAATTATACTTTGAAATACTCAAGGATATAATAAAGAGACATTACTATATGTACATTAATAATATATACGAATACCTAATAACTATATTTTGTTACTAGGAACACAATTCAAATTAATTAAAAGTCAATTTTTATTCAATTATTTAATGGAAAATGTATTTTTAACATGCTATTTGCACTTACAAATTTAATGCTGCAAATGTAATCTACACTTCATGTTTTTCTCATTAAAAATCAATCCTCAATCCTCCTCTTTATTCCTCCTTCTTTTGAACTTCATTCCACCTTCCTCTTATAGAGGTCTCTCTCAATTAATTGTAATCTTGAATTCATATTTCTAATATGTATCAATTTCTTATTTAAATCAAAGTTCTTAGGTTTTTGGAATCCATCCCTCTTAGTTGGCTTTACCTTCCACTACAAATCTAAAGGAGGGAGGTTTTGAAGTGTTTCTTCATTCTCTATCTTTTAAGGGAAATTTTACATCATTAACTTGTGCTTCTAGACATCTATTATTATCTTTTTCTAAACATGTTTTTGGTAGCTAAACTTCTACAATTTAATAATCCTTTTATGTGGGTAGAATAGCTCACATAATTGTAAATTCTTTGTCCATGGCCTTTATCATTTGTTTACTTTTAAGTGAATTCCATTCTTGGAGATGAGCCACAAGGTCGCTTGTTAATTGGTAGATCTACTATAGAAAAACATGTTCCTATAATCTAGAACCCCAATTGATCTATAATTTTCCTTTTGTACTATTATCTTATTCAGTAGACTCAATGATGTTGATGTCAACACATATTCAACTATATGTGAAGAATTCTAACTTAATCCACACAATATCTATTTATGTATCCACCCATGGTATTCCTAATATCTTCAAAAAATGGTAAATGCCCGAAATGTGATGATATATTTGGGAGTTGATTTTTCCTAATATACATAGTAGTAGTGCCTGCTCCTACCTAAAATAAAAGAGAAGCCTCAAAACCTCCAAATGATAAAGAAAGTTTGAGGTCTAGACAATAAAGAGATCTTTCAACGAGCATTGTTCTACTTCACAATGCCTTGTTCAATTCAAACAGATGTAGTGGTACACTTTCTATATAGGAGCATATACACAATTGAAGTGAAAAATTATTCCAAATGATTCTTAAAAGTGAAGGTTGTTTTTGATGTCGAGCTCATAGTCCTCAAGCATTGGCACCTTTTCATATTTCTCCATGATATATGCCTTAGAAGGAAGGTTTAGATGAATTGAAGTAGAGTTCATTTTTTAACCACATCATTGAACAAGATAGGAACCGAACGGAAATGAAAGTTGTGCCTTTGGAGATGTCGTAAATATATAATAAATTATGGTTTCTAGTTTTTTACTTTCATTCAAATGTCCTTGTCCTTCCACTGGGATCCCTTATAGGAGCTTTAATATTTTTCTTTATATTTACCATGTGATCAAGAATGCCCACTGAAAAAATTAATATTTTTCCTACGACAAGCATGGCCATGATTTATAATATTTGTTTTATGTTGTAACCCTCTCATAGTAAGATGATTTAGTGATTTAAAAACTATTGTGGATATTCCGCTTGATAATTTGTCACAACATATCTACTAAAATATATTAGAAAATATAAAATATACACTATGAGGGTTTATTTCTTCTTGGATTTCTATATTTATTAATTATTGTTTATTACGCATGCATGCAACTTACAATAATGTACAAAATAGAGAATAAAAAATAAAGCTCACAAACCACAAATTAACACAAGATATAACATTGGAAACCATTTCGAGAGAAAACCTAGTTGGAAGGTAAGAATACTATGCTTTGTTTCTCTTAATGGAAAATGCATACAATTACAAAGAAGTGAGATATGTGGCTTGTGGGCTACAACAATGCACAAATAATCTCTCTCTATTCACTCCCTATCCACTCTTAATGACTTTAATCATATATGGAACAAAAAGTACATGAATAGAATGGAACCCCTTTTCCTCCTAGTGGCTCGATTTTCGCTCCAAAAATTTTGTTTGATGCATCAAATGGCTTTTAGAAGGTTTTGGACCAAATTTTCCAAATTTGGACCTGACATTAGAAATGGTACTACGAGATGATTCCTCTAGTTTTTCCACTCTAAAATCATAAATATGTATTGAAAAAGATATAATGACCTAATCCATATTAGATCTCCCTATTTAGAGAGGTTTTTGGTTGCAAAAAAAAACTACTTAATGAGGCTTTACCTAGAAGTTGTCTTTTCATCCCAATATGAATAAGGTAATGATTCCCCTTTGTTGTAGTTTTCTACCTCTTCTACAAAAATATAACATATGTCAGCTCTACTTAAGCATTTGGTGCCAAATCCTTTGCAAAGGGTAGGACCTATTTGTCTTCGTGATCTAGCGTTGAAGGCTAATATAATTTCAAAATATCTACATTCACCAATAAGTAAATGTGCATGTATGTAGGTAGATTGAGTATATAGGAATTATCTCCAACATTTTTTTATATCTCAAACGGACCATATTGCAAATCCTTGATTTTATTGCCATGACCTTGTAGCCTCTTCTTGTTCTATTGTAGCCATAATCTATCTCCCACCTTAAAGGAATTCTCTATTCCATGTTGATCATGCCTATATTTATATTTTTTGTATCATTTATGTTATCTCTTGTGATGGTATATGAATGTCCATTATCTTCTCAATGGATTTTTCATCCCTAATGACACCCCCTCTAAGACACTCACTCACTTCTCCTTTAAGTCCATATGCAATATCCAAAAGGTGAAGAGGAAAATATCCAAAACATGCAATATCCAAAAGGTGAAGAGGAAAATATCCAAAACAAGCATCAAATGAGGACTTACAAGTAGAAGTGTGGATTACTCAATCATAAGTGTTGTATATGCCAAATTTTCATCCCATGTCTTTTGTTACTTTCAATAGATGCTATCTTGTTGAGTACTTTTATCTTCCCATCTGCATATATGGATGGAGTGTTATAAACCTATTTAACTTCATATCTATATTCTCCTATAATGTAGTCTAAAATGCACTAAAAAAATCCTTTGTCTATCTATGGAACGACCTTCTTTTGTATCCCAAAAAAAGCAACCAAACATATCCACAAAACAATTCCATTACTTCTTTCATATTCATGTTGATTGTCCATTTACAGGGCATTAAAGCGCACATATTTATAAACATATCAACCACCATGAATAAGTAATGGCATTCCTTTCTAGGTGTGAATAAAACTCTTAAAAATTAGCTAGAAAAGTTTTTTAAAGAATAAATTGATAAAATAAAAATGATATACCATATTTCTTATTACTAAATTTGTCGATACAAAAAAATGCATCATTTTATGAAACTTGGTACCTATTCTGGAGTCATAAACCAATACACTTACCTCTGCAAATTGGCATTGCCGTGTGACTTAGTTTCTTAATTTAGTAATTTAACATATATAATTTGATTATAGGAAAGTCACGTTCATATGACTTAATTTAAAATTAATTAAATTATTTAATTATCCTCGAAGGTTGGTTAGTTGAGTGGAAAACCTTAGAATCTTTTTTGGTTGAGTGGAAAACCTTATAAACTTCTTTTATTCTTTTACAACAGTTGCCCTGCCTCGTGAATTAATTTTGTATATATGATTTGATCACTTGCAAGGTCACATTCATACGACTTAATTTAACATTAATAAGTTGTTTAATTATCGTTGATCTTGCTGGACGTCGATTGAGGCAGTGGATCTCCTTTTCCTGGTCGTGGGTACATCGATGTGTTATGCGTAATTATTATTAGTGTTTTTTTAATTTATTTATATATATAGTTGTAAATCACATAAAAAATATTTAATTAGTATTAATCACTAATAAAAAATTAAATTTTATATTTATTTTAAAAATTAATTTTAATAAAAAATAATTTTAGGGTATGAAGTATGTTTTAAAACTGTTTTGTTTGACAACTAACTAGTCTTGGTTGGTCAGATTTAAGGAAATAGGTTAACAACGAGAGGCATATGGCATGAGCTAAGGCCTACACATAGGTACAACCAGCTTGTTATTCCAAACGAGATTGTTTACCTTAAATAAGGGTGATAAGTTTACAACCAGCTTGTTATTCCAAACGAGATTTTTTAAAGTTAACCTGCCTTCATGATTAACAACCAAAAATAATCATCTTCACTAATCGTTTGACAAATAAATTAATAGATTTTCTCACCATGTAAAAGAAACACGAATAAAAAATATATATATACTTTTTTTTTATTTTCAAAAATATGTTTTAATGAAAATTATGTAAACTTCAGTTTTAATAAAAATCAAAGCCCAAGGGAAAGTTCACATGGGTGTCATAAAATATCTTGCTAGCTCCGTCACTCAACAGAGGATTGGGTTATATAAATCTCACTTACCTTTACGAAACATACATTACCGGCATCATCAACCATCTCTTTCTACGACGTCTTCCCGGTTCGTTACAGTTAGCCACACCTGGAGACGTCCATAACAAATTAATGGCCAAAAAGAAAACTGTCGAACTCGTTCAACATACTAGCCACTGTCTACATCAACAAAACCGCCAGACAATTACAAAACCATTTGCGTTTTCGATTATGGTCATAGTAACATGCTTTAACGTGACTTTCAGATACTGAGACTGTGAGACAGCATGTAATTCGTGAATTGATTTGACACGAAGTAGTAGTCTGTTAGTAGAAACTTTGTAGTGGTTACGTTTCTTTGAAGTGGTTAGTTTTTTTGAGTAACTTTCTTATTCTGATATAGCAGTATAGAGAATGTGATTTCCACAGCCGATCCACGGGGGAAACCAAACTAATTCCTTGAAGCCAATGTAAGAAAACATCTGGAGTGTGTAATATTGTTCACCAGCTAAATTGGCACAAAGTACAAACTGTCAGTTATAGTACAGGTTGGAAATGGCTGAAGAATGAAGGCATTTAATGTCACATCTCTAAGAATTTTTTTTTTATACATGTATTTACCAATCATAACACCAGCAGGTACTTTAATATAAATATATCTACAATTGCATTTACTATAATATACACCTTCATTTAACATATAAACTGCAGGTACTTAAATCTATATATGTCTACGCTTAACATATAACCCGCAGGTACTTCAATATATATATATTTACCCTGACTTGTATCCAGCAGGTATCTTTAATATATATATATATATACTTAATATACAAGCATCATGCTCATTTGATTTTCATGCGTTAATAGATATGCGGGTTATGAAAAGGGCATTCATAACCTATACCTTAACAACCTATATTTCAATCCACCTAACCTTGTCACGCTAAAGGAGAAGTATATGAGTTTATAAAGTCGCAATGCTTCTGGTTGTTAACGTTATGGAGTGTACACGGTTTACGGTGATGTGTTCCAACAGGGATGTATGTACATCCTACACCTAGCCACCATCTAACCACAACTCGGCACGATCTTCATGGCCTGCCACAGTGTACCCAGGTGCCAGCTCGCTCCGTTCTTTACTACACTCGTACTTGCAAGGGGTATGTGGCTTGATCCGGCTCATGAGGCCATGTGATGCATTGGGGACGGGAATCTCGGTCCCAGTGCAATGGCTTCCCGCCTCTCTTCAACGGTGGAGATTTCATCTTACAATCCAACGGTGGAATGGTTTGACAGGGTTTACGAGGGTTTATAATTTCTTCCCTACAGAACCGGGGTTCATTTGCACCTTATTCTCTCGGCTCATCCAGCCCCTCTGCTATGGTAATTCCGGGTTCGATTTCGCCATCGTCTCGTTTGCGTTCTTCCTCCCTGAAGGTTACACAGTGCACCTCAACACTGCAACAGGTATTATCCCTTAACTCTATGGAGGCTCACGGCATTTTTAATACAGTTTTGTTTCGGTCGTTTGCTGTTCGAACTTATGATGAATTTGTTGGTGATCAGGGCATGCAGCCGGGGTTGTTCCACCTGCTTCTCAACCGTCCGTCAAGACTAAGCCTGAAGGCTTGAATCTTCCAGCGTACCAGGTGAGTCTTCCACACTTAACCTGCTACGCGTATCATAAAAGGGTTCCATTTTCAGAGTTTTGAACGGGTTATATTACGTTTGAATGCAGACCCATGATCGATGAGGTTTACTTACTTGGACGCCGGGGTATCTCTCCACTGAGAACCCTCCCAATGGCGTTCGGTACCTCTCGAGGTCTGGCTAATTTCTGTTTAAATGGAAGTGCTTCGGCACACGTTTATGTTCTGTTATTTGCTTAACATGCTGCCCCTGAGGCATGCATATCTTAGTCTTATTTTCCTGTTATACATTGTAATATTGGTCCGGCCGTGTCACAGACCTGGAACGACAGTTCAAGTAATTTATTGGGTTTCCTGTGTTGCCGTTCTCTCACAGTGGTTATTAATAGTTGGACTAATACTATCACTCTGCCAGTTTAGTAGCAGCATGGTCAAGAACTATATATAGTTTTGTTTACTGTTTCCGGACGCAACTCTGATATTGTTTTGCTGGTCTCCGTCTGACTAGCTTCGGACAAGACGACCTTGGTTAACAGAATATTATGCATCTGTTTCTTTATATATTAACGGTGAATATATGCATTACAGGGTTGTATTTTCCCATGTAACATGTACAGTTCTTCCTTTAATGATTTCGATTCCGTTTCTTGCTTTATTTGCACATCAATAAGCTTCGGAGATTTAGAACTGAATGTATTGTCAGTTTCTTTTATGTTATATGTTTTCTATGATATGTTCTGTACTGAATTAACTCATCAGTTTTCTCCTGTTCATAATAACATTTACTTCTAAACCGTTATATGATTATCCCCTGCCTCCTGAAGGGTTAGCCGACCACAGTCGGTGTTTACTTCTGTTATCATGATGTGTCTATCCGACCACAGTCGGTGTTTATTTCTTTTATCTTGATGTGTTTATCCGACCACAGTCGGTGCTCGATGCTTCGGCCGAGCGTTAACTTATTCCATTTCACTGTTTTGTATATGCTCGTTTGTTTAAGACTTCATCCTTATCTGTAGCGCCATGGCTATGCCAGCACGATACAGTGCCGCAGACACTCTAATGAGGCTGTGCTAAGGTGGTTATTACCCACTAACAGGTTACGCCTCTCGGCCTATAACTGTCTTTTCTGCTATAACTACACCTGTGTAGTCGAATAACATATGCAATGCTAGCTGGGATGATGAAACCCTACTGCAAGTTTACGATAATTAATAACAGAATCTAGAATCTAGGGTCCAGTCTCCTTAACATCTACTTGTAATTTTACTATGCATATTAACAGTATTTCAACAAGCTAGATAAAATCCAGGATCACCCATAGTAAGTTTCACAGTATATTCATTTTCAGTCAGTAACTTGTCAACTTGGAAGCATACCTGATTCACCCGAGTCGGAAGTAGTTTCACAAGCAAGTCACCTGTTTGTTTATTCAAGCTCTCCACCCAGCCATGAGATCCATCCTTCAGACGGAGTTCTCCCCCCGAGCCATCCTGCAGGCCTCCAGCCCTCAACATGATTTGTGCACTCACGTGCCAGGTTATCTGGTCCTAACCAGACTTAACCCTCCTTTTCTTCTGCACTTTTTCTCTTCTTGGAAAAAGATTGTCTATCCTCTCTCTGTCTGTCCTCACAGCACAGAGTCTTTCCCCCCAGCCAGGACTTTTCCTCATTCCTGGGAGGTAGTTTCCTTCAGTTATTATAACTGAACACTTTTCTTTAAAATTCACCTCATAGAGGCTGCCAGCAATTCAAGAAAGTATTTAAATTACTTTAAATAAAATAGTTTATCCAGTCTTGTCCATAACACATAACAACAACTGTTTACTGACTTTTACCACAGTAGCTTTTCATTTTTTTACATAAATTGGGGTCATCACATCTCCCCCTCCTGAGATTGGACATCGTCCCGATGTCTGTTTCCCATAAACAAGTTTGGGTAAGCTTCTCTAAGGAGTTCCTCGTCCTCCCACGTGGCCTCTTCCGGCCCATAGTGCTGCCACTGCACTTTAGCTTGGAAAATAACCCGTTTCCGCAGCTGCACTTCTCTCCGGTCGAGAATGGTCAGTGGTTCGACCAGAACCTCGCCTTCCGGTTCGACCTGCAAGCAGCAACAACTTTAATTATTTTCCAGTTTTTAAAGAACGTTTATTTATAGTGACCAGATTACTTCTTACCCGAATATTCTGCCATTGAATCACATGTTTAGGATCGTATACGTATTGCTTTAATACGGATACATGAAACACATTGTGGATCCTAATATGGCTTGGTAAGGCAAGCTGATAAGCTACCGGCCCTACTCTTGCCAAGATCTGGAAGGGTCCGAAGTAGCGAGGTGCCAGTTTAGCACATCCACTCCACTGCAAGGTACTCCTTCTTGGTTGGATTCTTACAAATACATGATCCCCAACTTGAAATTCCTTGAATCTTCTCTTTCGATCAGCGAAACTTTTCTGCCTGTCCTGAGCGGCTTTTAAATTGGAACGCACCTTCTTTACCGTATTCTCCATTTCCTGAAGCATATCAGGGCCAATTCGCAATCTGTCCTCTGGTCCACCCCAGCTTGCGGGTGTGCGGCACTTCCGCCCATACATAACCTCAAAAGGACTCATCTGCGTTGAAGAATGATATCCATTATTATATGCGAATTCGACCAGGTGAAGGTAATCTTCCCATTGGGTTGGCTTCATCATAACGCAGGCTCTCAGCATGTCCTCCACAACTTGATTCACTCGCTCTGTTTGGCCATCTGTTTGGGGATGATAAGCTGTGCTAAAGTTCAGCTGTGTTCCCAGTTCAGCAAATAATGTCCTCCAAAAGGTTGATGTAAACTTGACATCCCGATCGGAGATAATCACCTTCGGGAGTCCATGCAATCTGAATACATTCTGCATGAAAATATGAGCAATTTGTACAGCTTTATATGTCGACTGCACAGGTATGAAGTGTGCTGCCTTACTCAGCTTATCCACTACCACCATAATGGAATCATTATTTTTCTTTGTTTTAGGCAGTCCAGTTATAAAATCCATGGAGATCGTCTCCCATTTCCATTCCGGAATGGGTAAGGGTTGTAACAGCCCTGCTGGATGTAAATGCTCCGCCTTAATCTGCTGACATTCTAGACAGCGTGCTAGATATTCGGCTATCTCTTTTTTCATTTTTGGCCAGTAGTACTCCTTTCGAAGGGCAGTAACCATTTTCTGGTAACCCGGATGCCCAGTGTAATGACTGGTATGGAATTCATCCAAAATCAGCTTTTTAATGCTGTTCTCGTTGGGTACATACAACTTTTTATTAAAGTGCAACAATTCAGCATCATCGAGTTCATACCCTTGTTGTATTTCCTTAACAGATTGTTTCTGTATTTGCTGTTTAATTTGCTGATAAACAACATCTTGTTCAGCTGCTGTTTTTATCCCGTCCAATAAGGTACTCTGCCATTTACTAACTGAAATTTTGCACAAGCATTGTACTTTTCGACTTAATGCATCAGCCACTCGGTTCTCCTTCCCTTTTAGATGCTTGATTTCAAAGTCAAATCCGCTTAGGAAGTCAGCCCAACGAGCTTGCCTTGTGTTCAAAGTGGGTTGGCTGAAATAGTTTGTTAGGCTGTGGTGGTCTGTTAATAACAGAAATTTTCTGCCCAAAAGGTAATGCCGCCACATTTTTAGGGCATGAATGACAGCTGTCAGCTCCAGATCGTAAGCAGAGTATTTCTGCTCATGTTCCTTCAGCTTCCTAGACTCATAAGCAATGACTCTTCCTTCTTGCATCAGCACTCCTCCCACACCTTCCTTACTTGCGTCTGTGCAGACCACGTAATCCTTGTTAGGATCAGCTATGCTTAACACAGGTGCGGTGGTGAGTAAATGCTTGAGCTGCTCAAAGCTCTTCTGGCATTCTGAGGTCCACTTAAATATCTTTCCCTTCTTTTGCAAGGAGGTGATAGGGTATGCTACCCTCGAGAAGCCTTCAACAAATCTTCTATAATAACCTGCTAACCCCATGAAGGATCTAATATCCGCCACATCCTTCGGTATAGGCCATTCCAATATAGTCCTGATTTTCTCGGGATCAACTGCAATTCCTTCCTTGGTGATCACGTGGCCTAAGTATTGTATTTCTTCCTTGAAGAAATCACACTTACTGAACTTTGCATATAATTGATGTTCTCGCAAGGTTTGCAATACCAGTCTAAGGTGTTCCTCATGCTCCTTTCTGGATCTGCTGTAAATCAGAATATCATCTATGAATATCAGTACAAACTTGTCTAAAAACCGATGAAACACACTGTTCATCAAACACATAAAAGTAGCAGGTGCATTGGTCAGGCCAAAAGGTAGCACCACAAACTCGTAATGCCCATATCGCGTTCTGAAAGCAGTCTTAGCGATATCCTCTTCTTTAATTCTGATCTGATGATAACCAGATCGCAGATCGATTTTAGAGAACACCGTCGCTCCCTTTACCTGATCGAAAAGTTCGTCGATCCTAGGCAAAGGGTATTTATTTTTGATCGTGAGTTTATTCAACTGACGATAATCGATGCACATTCGAAAAGTGCCATCCTTCTTTTTGACAAACAGCACTGGAGCTCCCCAGGGTGATACACTGGGGCGGATGTAATTTTTATCTAACAGCTCCTGCAGTTGCATTTTCAACTCTGTTAGTTCTGGCACACTCATACGGTAGGGTGCCCGTGATACAGGTGCTGCCCCTGGAATCAACTCAATAATGAAGTCCACATCCCGTTTAGGTGGTAATCCCGGCACTTCCTCGGGAAAGACATCTGCAAAATCCTGTACTATCGGAATGTTACCCAGCATAGCAGTTTTATCCTTCTGATTCGCGTATCCCACTTGAATAGCGTAGATTTGACACTTCTTCTTGATACACTTAGCTAGCTGAGTTGCTGTAATAGGTCGAATCTGCACAGGGTGTCTGATTCCTTGCAACTCCTGCTGTTCCCCACGGTCATCCTTATAATAGATGGTTTTGGTCTTGCAGTTGACTAAAGACCAGTGTTTCTCCAGCCAGTCCATACCAATCAAAATGTCATAGGAACCCAACGGCAAAACATTCAAATCTGCCACTATTGGCTGTCCTGCTATGGTCAAGGAACAATTATTTACTTTGGCCAAGACTCGTCTCTTGGCTCCTGTAGCTAGTTGAACCAGCCACAGATTTTTAAACTTTTCAGCTTGCAGTTTACACTGTTCTACTATTTTCGGGCTAATATAACTTAAAGTAGCCCCTGGGTCTATTAGAACAACTATGGAAAGGTTGGAGATTTTACCTTCGAATTCAACCATAGATGGTTGATACTCCGCCTGACGGTCCTCCAGCGCTGCATTGATTCTGGGTACACTACGCGCCACGTCTCCAACCGTTGATGCCTCATGAATCTGTGATATCTGGTCTGTCCCCTTCCGCTGTGGACAATTTTTAACATAGTGAGGTCCCCCACATCCCCAGCATTGAACTGGTGGTCTGGTCATCCCCTCACCTTCTGGTCTAACAGACTGCTCATTTGCCTTGGATTCGCCCAACGGTCTGGACCGGGATGCATTCCTTGCAACAGGTCTACTGTTTAGTCCTTTACCAGCACCTTTGTTTCCACTGCTGCGATTTCCTTTGCTGCTCCCAACCATGCGACCACTTCTTTTCTCATTCCACCTTTTGCTTGAAGTGTCCCCTTTCTGTTTACTCTGCTGGTAGCAGATTCTCGCTTTACGGATGGCCTCATCCATGGTCCTAGGATTGTCGAACTCAATCCTTTCCCTTATGTATGCAGGAAAACTGCTCACAAACCTTTGGACCTTGGCCTTCTCCTCCTTGATGTAAGGTACATAACGTAACAGCGAGGTGAAACGGTTAATGAATTCGTCCATGGTCTGCTGTCCCAGTCTTAAGTCATGAAACTCCCTTGCCTTTTCATCATAGAAGCGCTCAGTCAGGTACCTTTCTTTAAAATATTTCTGGAACTTCTCCCATGTAATGGTTCGCTCACTGACCCCCTTGACAATTTTAATTTCTTCCCACCACAAGGTTGCCTTACCTTGTAACTGAAAAATTGCCAATCTTGCCTTCAAATTGTGGTCATATTCATACAATTGAAAATACTTATTCATATTTATCAACCAAGCTTCCGCAGCTTCCTCTTGTTCACCATCAAAGTGTGGGGGTTTAATTTTCCGGAATTCTCCCTGCAGTTCCACTTTCTGTCGTTTTGAGGTTTGCTGCTGAGGTGCATTATCAGAGTGATTTTCCTTGTCATCAGAATTTTCAGGTTCCATTTGATAGTCTTGTTCTTCTGTTACCCTCTGCTGTTCTGCACTGGGGTTAGACAGAGGTGGGTTCTGCCTGTCCGACAGGCTTTTCAGAATTCTTTCCTGTTCTGTTGTTAAACGGGCATTGTCCTCTCGCAACCGTGCCATCTCGTTCTTCAATTCCTGGACAGTTTCCAGGATTGCAAGGTTGGTACTCCGTGTTTCTGCACCCAATTGTACCCACAGCTCTGCATTCTCTTGAAGATTGTTGCCAGCTTCCTGCATCTTGTTTCCTTTTTAATTAACTGTTGGCTGTTGCCACTCTGTACTTTCCCTTCATAAACAGAACAACAGTTAGAGGAATTATTACTTAGTTTCTTATGCATGGTGCAGGCTTTGATTGTCTGAGGCCACAGTGTTGAAACTGGGCTCTGATACCAATTTGTCACATCTCTAAGATTATTTTTTTTATACATGTATTTACCAATCATAACACCAGCAAGTACTTTAATATAAATATATCTACAATTGCAATTACTTTAATATACACCTTCATTTAACATATAAACTGCAGGTACTTAAATTTATATATGTCTACGCTTAACATATAACCCGCAGGTACTTCAATATATATATATTTACCCTGACTTGTATCCAGCAGGTATCTTTAATATATATATATATATATATATATACTTAATATACAAGCATCATGCTCATTTGATTTTCATGCGTTAATAGATATGCGGGTTATGAAAAGGGCATTCATAACCTATACCTTAACAACCTATATTTCAATCCACCTAACCTTGTCACGCTAAAGGAGAAGTATATGAGTTTATAAAGTCGCAATGCTTTTGGTTGTTAACGTTATGGAGTGTACACGGTTTACGGTGATGTGTTCCAACAGGGATGTATGTACATCCTACACCTAGCCACCATCTAACCACAACTCGGCACGGTCTTCATGGCCTGCCACAGTGTACCCAGGTGCCAGCTCGCTCCGTTCTTTACTACACTCGTACTTGCAAGGGGTATGTGGCTTGATCCGGCTCATGAGGCCATGTGATGCATCGGGGACGGGAATCTCGGTCCCAGTGCAATGGCTTCCCGCCTCTCTTCAACGGTGGAGATTTCATCTTACAATCCAACGGTGGAATGGTTTGACAGGGTTTACGAGGGTTTATAATTTCTTCCCTACAGAACCGGGGTTCATTTGCACCTTATTCTCTCGGCTCATCCAGCCCCTCTGCTATGGTAATTCCGGGTTCGATTTCGCCATCGTCTCGTTTGCGTTCTTCCTCCCTGAAGGTTACACAGTGCACCTCAACACTGCAACAGGTATTATCCCTTAACTCTATGATGGCCCACGACATTTTTAATACAGTTTTGTTTCGGTTGTTTGCTGTTCGAACTTATGATGAATTTGTTGGTGATCAGGGCATGCAGCCGGGGTTGTTCCACCTGCTTCTCAACCGTCCTTCAAGACTAAGCCTGAAGGCTTGAATCTTCCAGCGTACCAGGTGAGTATTCCACACTTAACCTGCTACGCGTATCATAAAAGGGTTCCATTTCAGAGTTTTGAACGGGTTATATTACGTTTGAATGCAGACCCATGATCGATGAGGTTTACTTACTTGGACGCCGGGGTATCTCTCCACTGAGAACCCTCCCAATGGCGTTCGGTACCTCTCGAGGTCTGGCTAATTTCTGTTTAAATGGAAGTGCTTCGGCACACGTTTATGTTCTGTTATTTGCTTAACATGCTGCCCCTGAGGCATGCATATCTTGGTCTTATTTTCCTGTTATACATTGTAATATTGGTCCAGCTGTGTCACAGACCTGGAACGACAGTTCAAGTAATTTATTGGGTTTCCTGTGTTGCCGTTCTCTCACAGTGGTTATTAATAGTTGGACTAATACTATCACTCTGCCAGTTTAGTAGCAGCATGGTCAAGAACTATATATAGTTTTGTTTACTGTTTCCGGACGCGACTCTGATATTGTTTTGCTGGTCTCCGTCCGACTAGCTTCGGACCAGACGCCCTTGGTTAACAGAATATTATGCATCTGTTTCTTTATATATTAACGGTGAATATATGCATTACAGGGTTGTATTTTCCCATGTAACATGTACAGTTCTTCCTTTAATGATTTCGATTCCGTTTCTTGCTTTATTTGCACATCAATAAGCTTCAGAGATTTAGAACTGAATGTATTGTCAGTTTCTTTTATGTTATACGTTTTCTATGATAAGTTCTGTACTGAATTAACTCATCAGTTTTCTCCTGTTCATAATAACATTTACTTCTAAACCGTTATATGTTTATCCCCTGCCTCCTGAAGGGTTAGCCGACCATAGTCGGTGTTTACTTATGTTATCATGATGTGTCTATCCGACCATAGTCGGTGTTTATTTCTTTTATCTTGATGTGTTTATCCGACCACAGTCGGTGCTCGATGCTTCGGCCGAGCGTTAACTTATTCCATTTCACTGTTTTGTATATGCTCGTTTGTTTAAGACTTCATCCTTATCTGTAGCGCCATGGCTATGCCAGCACGATACAGTGCCGCAGACACTCTAATGAGGCTGTGCTAAGGTGGTTATTACCCACTAACAGGTTACGCCTCTCGGCCTATAACTGCCTTTTCTGCTATAACTACACCCGTGTAGTCGAATAACATATGCAATGCTAGCTGGGATGATGAAACCCTACTGCAAGTTTACGATAATTAATAACAGAATCTAGAATCTAGGGTCCAGACTCCTTAACATCTACTTGTAATTTTACTGTGCATATTAACAGTATTTCAACAAGCTAGATAAAATCCAGGATCACCCATAGTAAGTTTCACAGTATATTCATTTTCAGTCAGTAACTTGTCAACTTGGAAGCATACCTGATTCACCCGAGTCAGAAGTAGTTTCACAAGCAAGTCACCTGTTTGTTTATTCAAGCTCTCCACCCAGCCATGAGATCCATCCTTCAGACGGAGTTCTCCCCCCGAGCCATCCTGCAGGCCTCCAGCCCTCAACAGGATTTGTGCACTCACGTGCCAGGTTATCTGGTCCTAACCAGACTTAACCCTCCTTTTCTTCTGCACTTTTTCTCTTCTTGGAAAAAGATTGTCTATCCTCTCTCTGTCTGTCCTCACAGCACAAAGTCTTTCCCCCCAGCCAGGACTTTTCCTCATTCCTGGGAGGTAGTTTCCTTCAGTTATTATAACTGAACACTTTTCTTTAAAATTCACCTCATAGAGGCTGCCAGCAATTCAAGAAAGTATTTAAATTACTTTAAATAAAATAGTTTATCCAGTCTTGTCCATAACACATAACAACAACTGTTTACTGACTTTTACCATAGTAGCTTTTCATTTTTTTACATAAATTGGGGTCATCACATCACATTTAACATGTAACGGGAATAGGGAAAATGTATCGGTTTTCCTTTTACAGTATAAAGGGATGAGATGGAAACATAAAACTTAATCCACTTTGATTTAGCCATTTTTATATATGTTTTGATTGAATTGAACCTGCAATCATCAACATACACTCAAACTAACATTTTTTTCAGAACAGTTCATATTTTAAAACATTTACGATATTTATTGAAAAATTATCCTAAACTAAATATTATATGTAAATTATAATTTACACGTAAATTTTAATATGAATTGGAGTGGATATGTATTCTCCCAATGACTGAGTAGTTTGGAATTTGGGTCACTATACAAAAGAGATCGTTTAAAACTAATAATTTTAAAACTAGAGAAAACACTTTGTTTTATAAATTAATTAAATTGATTTTTATCTTTTATTATTATTTTATTAAAAAAAAAATGTAAAAGGAAAATAAAACATGCGAGAATCATAATGTGCCAAACTTCAAATTTTATTTAACATTTTTCCCTTTTTGAAAACTAAACCAGTTTTCCCCTTAATTTTAAAAATATTTTTGGCTTTTTTCACCACCATTTTAAATTTTACTCATCTCAGTTTTCCATGAACTTAAAGATTAATAGTTATTTTCACCTGGACCTTTAACGATGGGGAACTCAAAGATTAATTGTTATTTTCACCTAGATCTTTAACGATGGGGAAGCAAGGTGGCAGTTATTTCGACAAAGGGATTCTAGTTGCACTCACGTTGAAGTAAAAGCCTATAAGTAAATGTTGATCTTGGATTTTCATAGTAAACAAGGAGGGTTGCAAGGTAGCAAGTCCCTGCCTTGAGGATGTTGATTGGGTAAAGTGTGGGAAGGTTGACTAGGTGAAGCATGTCAACTTTCACACCGATATTCTATTCCGTTAACCTTTTCTTTGCTCAGTCGAAGAAGGGGTCACTATAAATGTATAGATTGTGTTACAAAGATGACCATCATTGCTATGCTAGCCACAAAAAAAACAAGTTATGGAAAGCTCCATGAACCATATCTCCATGCTAGATTCAATGCATGATACAGGCAAATACAACGTGTTTGTAATCATGGCATCGATTATTGTAATGATTAATTGAATGGAGTCAACTTCATTACATTTAAGTAGCAGTGATCATAGTCATGGTCCTAACTCATAGGACCTACCTAATCGCTGCTAACGAGTCACTATTTTGTTACAGAGCCCTAAAGAGACTATCTACAAATTACCGAGGTAGCTTATTTAGAAGAAGAAAAAGAATGTATGGGCTTTATTGAAGGTTTGTAACTGGCTCTTTCCACTGGCCAAGCAGTAAGGAGCGAACCTTCTTACCACGGTAAGGTTTTTTCACTTGCTTTCAAGTTGGTTAGGCTCGCTTCTAATTATGTTCTGAAGAAAGATTTCCTTACTTTTCTGCATGCGTGCAATTAAGGGGAAGATATTCATAAACCAACCTCCCAGAACTAGAACTATTTGTCACTAACCAACCCTAACTTGAAGGCTTGATAGTGACAAAAAGTGAGGAAAGAAGTTGTTACATTGAGTTACAAAGAGCGACAAAAAGTAGATACAAAGAGTGACAATGGAAAATAGTTACAAATAGTGACAAAAGGGTGCTGCTAGGAAAGAAGCCCAGACATAGGACAGGAAGGTTTGCAGTGTAGGAACACCTCATGCAAGTCAGTTTAATAAGAAATCGATCTCTCTCGTTAGGATCCAAGCTTGCATCTCGACTATTTGCATTAGCGATGGGCTTACACATGGAATCAATGCTTCCCATCGTTTACAATCATGTTGAATATCTATATGCCATTTCATTTATTCCATCCATGAATGATAGATGGCAGAGCATGCAATTGATCTCCGGTATGTAGCATTTGCTCTTTACGATTCTATCCATCCATGAGCATCGACTATCAGTAGTACTAGTTGATAAGATGCTACTGAATGAACAACATCTACTTCTGGATTTGCTGTCTCCATAGCCCTTGCTTTTGTTTCTGTTGCACTTACCCTAGTTTCTTCAAGATCTTGATCTCATCCTGGAACTAGCATTAAGACTGGCTTTGGTACCTTTTCTCTTGGCTCCATCTTTGCTTCTCCTGCTTGTTAAAATAAGATAATTACTCCCGCCTGAGTTGGAGAAACTTAAAGAGTTAGTTAACTGAGTGTTGAGGGTTGAGTCAAATCGAGTTAAGTGATAAACGAATTTTAGTGTGTGGTTGCATGTCAAGATATTATAGGCAAGTTGTTAGCTGGAAAAGGATAAATACCCTTCACCGGGTTCATTACAAGCATCAAGTTTTGTGTGATCAATAGAAGAGTTGCAATTCGTGTGTTTTGGGTGAATTATATGTTTAACTTCTTTACCTTTCCAACAAATGGTATCAGAGCTAAGCAAGAATCACAAAATCCATGGTGTTTGCAAAGTCAGTGAGGGGGCCAACAAAAAAAGACTGACGATTTATGTCAACAGGCACACAAATTTCACACCTCATTATTATAAAAAACCACACAATTTACGTGTGCCTTCAAATATGAAAACATTCTGTGTGCAGTTTTATCCTGGTCCGAATCGGCAAGAGCTATTTCCACCTCTATAGCTCCATTAATACACCCCCTATGTACCACAGGGCATGAACACTCTGACATCTATTTAATTTTCAGGCAACACTTTCTGGTTAATAGTGATGGACATATGCATGATGTGATCACCCATCTCGTTGTTTGTATCGATGCCCATTGAAACGAGTGGCATGTGTATCATGGCATGTCGTGTATCATATGCTATCCATTCCCCATACCATCTGATATTAATTGCCATGGAATGTTATCATACGAAATAAAATACATGAGCTCGATTGCTGATACATACAAAATGGTGTATCAGGTGGAATACGTATCAATATTGTAACCATTAATGTCGTGTTATATGAATTTGAAAACACGCTCAATATTCAAGTTTGAACTTGTAAAGGCGCTCAATATTCAAGTTTCATCTCTAAACCAGTGGTTTCACCAAATTTTGAATTGTGTAATGGCGCTCCAGATTGGAATTTTGAATTTCATAACTCGCACTGCCATATTTTATTGAACTTGAAAGAAGCTTTGGTTCGTTATAGTTTCTTTGCTCAGCATGAGATTCCGGACGAGTTCGATGCTGATCGCGATTATAGTGGTTTTGGCTATTGTTGCCTCTGCTAGTGAGAAAACTCATTTTAGCGTTTGATTTGTAATGGCTTTAGCTTTAATTTCTTCGATTATCATTGTCTCTGCGGCCGGGGACCAGACAAGAAAATGCAATTTACAGTTTGGTTCGTCCAGGGTTAAGCTTTAATTTTTTCAATTATCGTTGCCTCTGCAGTTGAGAACCAGACAAGAAAATCCATTTTATTGTTTGGTTCATCAACTGTTTAAGCTTTAATTTGTTCGATTATTGTTGCATCTGTAGCTGAGAACTAGACACGAAAATGCATTTATCGTTTGGTTTGTCAGGGGTTTTAGCTTTAATTTCTTTGACTATAGTGCCTCTGCAGCTGAGAACTAGACAAAGAAAATGCATTTTATAGTTTGGTTCGTCGGAGGTTTTAACTTTAATTTCTTTGATTATCATTGCTACTGCAGCTGATAAAATTCATTTTCTTGTCTTGTTCGTCCGGGGTTTTTGCTATAATTTCTTCGACTATCGTTGCCTCTGCAGCGGTTTTAGCTTTAATTTCTCTGATTATCATTGCTTCTGCAGCTGAGAAAATGCATTTTCTTGTCTGGTTCATCAAAATTTATTTTTGAGCTTTGATTTTTGTGATTGACCGAGTAAATTTCATTTTTTGTTTTGTTTTGGTTTGCAGGGGCTGGCACTGTGGGTATCAATTCTGGTCACAAAGCAAACAATCTTTCCCTAGCTTCCAAGATAGTGCCGCTGATCAAGAGCCAAGGCATCAAACAAGTTGAAGCTCTACGACGCAGACCCTGCAACTCTACATGCATTCAGTGGTACCAACATTAAAATCACCATTGCCCTTCCCAATGAGCAACTCTCCAACGTTGCTCGTCGTCTTTCGCGAGCCTATGCCTGGGGTCCAGCAGAATGAGGTTGCCTACGTTCCGAGCACCCAGATCACGACCATAGCTGTCGGCAATGAAGTCTTGGCCAATTCTAATAGTTTCACCTCCTACATTGTCCCTGTCATGAAGAATATTCACATGGCTCTTGTCAAATACAACCTCGACGGAATTATCAAAGTGTCAAGCCCCGTTGCCACCATTGTGTTGTAGAACTCTTTCCCGCCATCAACCGGACTTTTCAAGAGAGATTTTGTGGAGACCACGATAGAGCCCATGATCAATTTTCTAAGCCAAACGGGTCCCTCTCTCATGGTCGATGTCTACCCTTTCTTTGCCTACTAGGGCGATGCCAACGATATTTCTCTAGACTACGCACTCTTTCGCCCCAGTGCCAGAGTCCGAGACAGCAACACCGGGCTCCTGTACATGAACCTCTTTGATGCACAGCTCGACGTAGTGTTCTCTGCAATGTCAGCCCTTGGGTATAAGAACCTCGACATTGTCGTGTCTGAGACTGGGTGGCCATCTAAGGGCGACGAGGGTGAAACCGGTGCTAACCTTGACAATGTTGCGGCCTACAATGGGAACCTCATCAAGAATGTCCTCTCCAACTCTGGAACTCCGCTCAAGCCCCATGCCTCTCTAGACACCTTCATTTTTGCTCTCTCTAATGAAAACTAGAAGCCCAGTCCCACATCGGAGCGCAACTATGGCTTGTTCTACCCAACCAAGGAGCACATCTACAATATTGCTCTTACACCTGCAGCCATGAACAACCAGGCGCCTACCTCTGGAAGCAATTCCTCTTCCACCCTGGCCACCTCTGTGCAGCATCATCGCAGCAGCAAGACAACCCCAGAACGAGCATTCGAGACGTGGTGCCTTGCAAATTACAAGATCGATACTAGTAAGCTCCAGGCGGCATTAGACTACGCATGTGGAGAAGGGGCTGCGGATTGCAAGTAGATTCAGCCCGGGACGTCTTACTACAACCCTAACACGCTGGAAGGCCATGCTTCATATGCTTTTAATAGTTATTATCAAAAGAATAGCCGCAAGACTGGAATGTGCGACTTCCAGGGCACTGCCTATGTCATTACCCAATGTCCATGTAAGTTCATATATTATCCCAGGATTAGCTTACTTTTTGTCTACATATGCGCTACCATTATTGAAGGTCTTTTGATGATTAATCTTATGATTTGTTTTTTACCTTGTTGTTGTAGAGTATGGCGATTGCAAATTCCCAACAGATTACTACTTTAGTTCATAGAAGATCAGTGGTACCTAGTAGTATTATAGTTTAGAATCATCTCTTGTGAACTTTCTAGAGTGCTTGCAGGGCTCGATTTCGTTCCGTTTTGTATGTATATGAAGGGGCGTATCATTCTTATTATGAAATCAATATTCTTGATTATAAAAAATCGTGCTGTCAAAATGGTTTAAATTTGATTTTCGTTTAACACCTTGGTTGAAATAGTGTTCCCCAATCGACATCCGGGCATAGATAAATCTCCAACAATGGATATTCTTGCTTCTTAAACATAAACTTCAGGTTTTAACTCAATTTATGAACTTTCCTAAGATCGAAAGGGGTCGTTTAACGTTTTGACCCTTAAGTAATGAAATGGTTTGCTAAGCAATCTGTACGAAATGATTTTCTAAAGAATCTGTGATTCGTCATTTGGTATTTTTCTTAAATATATTGCAAGCATATTTTGGGATTTACAAGTTTGGGTTGGAATTACAAATTTCAGTTTGGAAAATTCTCTAAAAAAAAGTCTCTAAAGGAAGGATTTACAATTTTTTGTTGGAATTACAAATTTGAGTGGAATTACAAATTTGAGTTGCAAATATTTCATAATCAACAAATTTTTGTTGGAATTATAAATTTGAGAGGAACTACAAATTTAAATTGTAAATATTTCATAATCTACACAAAGAGAGTTTTGTTTTTAATACATTCAAAACCAGTTTTAAATAACAAAAATCTATATTCTTAACCAATATTTTTTAGATATGCGAGAATTTACATTGATTTTCCAATAGGGCACACGATTTTCCATTAGAGTTGTGTGTTTTAGGGATAGGAACTCAATCAATTGCAATTGAAATAAATTTTTTTATGTAACTCTTTGACTTATTTCCATCATGATTATATACTTAGAGGTGCTTATGAATACAAAAATTTAATCAATTAAACTAAACCTTTTTTTATGTAACCCTTTAACTTACAACTCCCCACCTTTTTATGTAATGCTTTGACTTAAGAACTCCTAACTGTGTCACTGACTGTGATGTAAAATCTCAATACAATTATTAAATTATCTAAAAAATTATGCCTTCAAAAGCAATTTTAAGCAACAAAGATATATTCTTAACCGATTTTTTTTCCCGATTCCAATCATAAACTCCAAAACATCTTTAAACAAAGAACAACTAATTAATTACATAACAATTAATTTTGTTTAGAATCTATTAAATATTAAAATCTACATTTCATCTATATATTCAAAACTAAATAATGACATAACAAGTGACTGTGTTAAAAACCTATTAAATACTAAAATCTACCTTCAATGAATGCACATCAATGCACATTATTACCGAACCACAATAAAAAAGAAATGTTGTTAAGAAAAGTTGTTATATATGTGAACATTTCCCACTCTCATTTTCCGAACTCCAACTCATATATCTTACAACATTTCATACATTTTAGCCTCAACTTTCTAATCTATAATCCTGGACCATATTTCATAGCTTCAACTTCCCATTCTACAGTATATGATGAAATGGTAATACTTCCACTAAGGTTCACAATCGGCATTTTAGTGAGATGGGGGACTATATTTCATTGCAACATTTTTGGCTTATAAATATTTTTTAATTTAAAATTTTAAACTTCATCATTCAAACCTAAATTAACTTTAAGATATAATGTATAAATCTCATAATTGTAGAACCATTATTATAGCTCTATACCCCACACTTTAATGATGATTTTATTGTTCTTTAATTTTTATTATTGTTAAAGCAGTTGTAGAATTTAAAGTAAATGACCTTCCTGTGATGTATAAATGATTTTAATGAAATTTATTATATTAATTATTTAATTAAATAATTTATTGAATATTAATAAAATAAAATAAATAAATAAATAATTGTTGTTTTTAATATTAGTAATCATATTAAAACATGTTATTTTTTTCCTTTTTGAAAAGGTTATAAAATTATATTATTTTCATGTTTTCTTAAACATTTTTTATAATCAGTTTTCAAATGAAATATTTTTAAGTTTAAGATAAAATATTTAGTTAATAAGTTATTAGTTCTTAACTTTATTAGATCTAGTGCATTAAAAAAAAATCACTTATCTATTCAAATAATGTGTATGTTTTTCTTACTTATTAAAAATAGATTAAATAGAATGATCAAAATCACTTAAAAATTTATCTCTGATTAGAGATAGGAAATATCTAAGTGAGGAGATCTCTTGTTCCAACCATTATTTCATGAAAAACATTATAATATTCTGAAATATTTCCATTGTTATTTTCTATCAAAAAGTTAGATAAAGTATGAGCATCCATATTCCTCTCCCTGTACAAAGATTAGGATGGTTGAAAACACTTCCAAGTTTTATCCTTTCAATTACGATATGAGTAATTGGTCATGGCCGCAGCCAGATAAACATGTTCAGCATCTTCTGGGCTTGTTGCACGGGCTGATTGTGATGATCAAATCGACCCCAACGGCCCAGACGAAGGAGCAGAAAATGACGTCAAACGCATCCCTCGTGCAGTGGAGTTAAGAAATGCTGGGATCAAATTTGAGCGATCAGATGGAGGCATCAAGAAGATTAGATTTGAGGCTAAGAGAGCCACAATTTGTCTTCCGCCGATATCACAGACCAGATATAGGTACTCTTCCATAACCTAGTAGCGTTTGAGGTGTGCAAGGCATCTAAAATCAATTATGTGACGTGTTACCTAAGTTTTAAGGACTCTGATGAAGACGTGGCTGTGATGAGAAGAAGTAACATCGTTACAAATTACCTTTGGAGCGACGCAGAGGTTGCCGATCTCTTCAATGGTCTATGTAAGGGAGTCACCGTTAGCCGGGTAGATGTACTCGGGCAACTGAAACGACAAGTGAATGTTCAGTACAGAAGTAAATTCAAGGTTTGGTTTGCCGAGCTCATGAAGGAGCATTTCTCATTACTAGAGAAGTTTAGCTCTGGCGGTGGCAATTATTGTAGTGTTGCTTACCACTGTGCAAATCCTCTTCTCAATATTCTCAGTATATAAACCATGATCTCAAGTGGCCTTTCAAATTATTTTTCTTTTTCAAATCACTGCATTACAATAGTGTGTGATTCGGCGCTTTCTATTTATTTTTTCAGACGAAAAAAACAGACTTTCATTCCTTAACATAGAAAGTTACATATTTTCATGGATTATCTCAAATCGTACTTAACATAGAAAGTTACATATCTTCATGGATTATATCAGATCGTACTAAAAAGATAACATTGAAATCTACGGATCAACACTTCAAAGAAGAAGATTGTCCAGCGAACAGTTTTTCAACCTGAGAAGAGCCAGAAAGCAAGAAAAGCAGGGGATCCGTGCAGATCCGGTTCTTTTCTGCTTATTAAGTGATTTGCATGTTGATGGTTTTAACAAGTACAAAATGTAGAGGATGAGTTAAAGTGTATGATAAGTTCTTTTGAATATTTTATTCAAACTGTTTTTGTTGCCTTTGGATTTGGCAATGAAATCATGAATGGGCTTTAGATGTAGTGATTAGCAGGTTGATTGTCAATTGTATGAATATTGTGGACATGTACAAAAACAATCAGAAATTTGTTGCACATAGCAGATTTCCAGTACCTCTTACCCTCTCTCTTGATCCATGGATTTAATTGTTGAGTTGCTTTTTAAAATTAAAACCCTTTCGCTCGATCCCATGGATTATGGATTTAATTGTTGAGTTGCTTTTCAAAATTAGAAAACAATTTTAAAAAACTGCATTATTTATATCCATGAAAGAGACACTATGAGACTAATGAACAATTGTTTATATCACTTCATTTTCAGCAAACTCATGTTATGAGACTAATGAATAATTGTTTATATCACTTCATATTCAGCAAACTCATGTTTTAGTAGTACGAATAGAATTATGATTTATATGCTTTTTACAACACAAATATCATTTATCCAAGTTCAATGAAGTTAAGATGGCCTGTTGTCCTCGTACTTGTTACACACTTCAGTGGTATTTTTTAATTTTTTCCAAACCAGATCATGGGTGGCAGTATCAATAATATTCGAAATCTTTGAGTTCATATTTACATGAGTCATATTGGCAGTCAGGGCTTGTATTTTTTCTTTTAGATACTACTGTCTACTTCGATTGTAAACCATGTCCTGTACAAATAGATTTTCAACTAATCATGTACATATTCAGAAATTTAAGTTTCAAATTTCATACAACATATAGTATTATGAGTTTATATTTACATGAGTCATAAATACAGAGATTATCATTTTTGTTGTATTATTTTTATTGGTGTTTCTTCCTCGAAATAATGGAAAAATTTATCTTAATTTAGTTGTCAAATTAGTAATAGAGACAATCATTGCTATCTTCAAATGTTAGTTGACTCATCACTATTATTCAAGGAAAATTGCACCACTTGTAAGTACTCACTTGTGGCCCTTAAAGGGTTAGGCCTTCATTCATGCTAGATTCTTCTGGGTCTTGGGCATTTAATTTATTTCCTTACCTCCGAAAAAGTCTAGCTCTTAGCCGAGAAAAAAAAAATCATGGCAATACTCCAAGCCCATATTTTTATTGTTCCTTTTTTCTAAATAGTGTAAAAATCTATTATAACTGAATTGCCAAACTGAGAATGAGGACAACCATCACTATTTGCTATCCATGAATGCAAGCTGACTCATCATTGCTTGGAGTAGCTCTTAGTGAAGAAAAAATAATTTCAGCACAATACTCCAAGCCCATATTTCTATTTTTCTTATTTTTTCTTTTTAAATAGTGGAAAAACCTATTATCGCTGAATTGTGAAACCAAGAATGAGGACAACCATTACTATTTCCTATCCACGAATGCAAGCTAGCTCATCATTGTTATTCAAGGAAAACCACACCACTTGGATTACCTACTTACTCTTGTTCCATAAAGAATAGGATTTCACTCCTCTCAGATACCCTTTATTCTTGGACCATTAATTTAAGTCTTAATTGAATAAAAATAACTCTTAATTATATAAATAATTTATTTTAATTTTATATTTCTAATTATTTGTAATTGCAATTAAAAATTTTAATATATTTATATATCATATTTACAACAAATTAAAAATAAAAAGATATGAAAGTTATCTCATTAAATAAAAAATATAATATAATATAATAATTTGAAAGTTACAAAAATACCAAATACATTAAATGGAATAAGATCGGAAAAATTACCTAAAATAGATTTGAGAAGACTTATTTCTTATTTTTTATAAGCTTGGATATTCTATAACAACTTTGAATTTATTAACGTCAAGTTTATGAAACTTCTATTTAACAATACAACTACATGTAAGCATTTATGTGACTAATTTTAAAAAATAATAAATTTCAATTACAGTGAATGTTATTTCTTCACAGCCTCATGGGCTCATTATCTCTTCTCATTACTTTGAGCCAGGGAAAGAAATTAAAACTTCTTTTGATCATTTTTAAAATTCAAAATGTATGTAAGTTGTTATAGGTGTGTATTGCATTTTAACTTAGGCGTCATATTCATATTTCAAACCATATGAAATAGATAAGCTTTAACACTTTTACCATGTAAAAATTTAAAAAATAATATATGAAAATAATGAAATTAAAATTAAAATATGTATTTATGTTTTTATAAAAGGAAAAATATGTTTTTTTTATATTTTTAGAATAGAAATAAAAAATGGAAGTTTTTGGTTAAATGGTAGTTTATATGATTTTTTTACGAGACTTTTTTATTTTAACATCTAAATTATGTTTCAATTATACTTAAATAAGAAAGACTAATTAGTCATTGGAAAAGAAAGATTGAAGAGATTAAAGGAAAATATTAACAATATAACATTATTGTGGAATTTAGAACATGTACAAATGCCAACATCCAAAATTAAAGCTTCATTTGAGAGTAGATCTATAAGAACAATATGCTCCTTGTAATCGTGAAGGATCTTAAGATCTTCAAACCGTTGTTGTAATAACTGGATCTTCCTTTTCCATGATTCCAAGCGAAGGATTCGGAGATCCACCTTTCCATTGAACCAACTCACTATTATTTTAGAATCACCAATTAGTTTGAAAACCTTCACCTACTTCCACAACTCTAACCTTAAAGCACACCACAGAGCAATCAACTCAGCAACAAAGTTCGTTCCATTTCCAATATCCAGCTAACATTATAGAACCACATTATAGGGGATAGAATGTAAAAATCGACCCCACAATCATCCCTTTGATAACAACCATCAAAGAAACCCCATACATTTCCTTCAAATAACACTAGCTCCCTTATACTTCTTATCTTCTTTGATTTCAAGAACTTGACATATTCCAAAAATGAAACTCTAGAATTATGTGCAATTATTGGTGAGCATACAACATCATTCTTAAAAAAAAACTATTTATCCCTAATCAAATGCACCACATCATAAATGTGGGGATAAATTTAAAAGAGGACAAACTAAATCTCTGAACCTAAAGCCACAAACTTCCTTTAACAGAATTTCCAAACCACCAACCTTTTGTTTTAAGGACTAACAAAACCTCTTTCCAAACAGTCTTAACGAAAGGGAAAAAACAAATAAATGGTCAATAGATTCACTGTTCTGACAACATAAAATACAAAATCTGTGACCTTCCCATCTTTTTTTTGCTAAAAAATTCCAACTAAGGATATTCATTTCAAGGAGAAGCGATAAACAAGATGACATTTCTGGAGTCCTTGACATTTCCAAACTAAATCAAACCACCATTGTGAATTACAAGACATATTTTGCTTAATCAAAGCATGGTATCCATGCTTTGCTGAAATAACCCCACATTTCTTGTTTTTAGACCAGGAAAGACTATCTTCTTCATCCCTACTTAAAAAAATACCTGCTTTCCCCAAATTCACAAAAAAATATATTTCATTCACCTATAAAAACAGGGAAGATCTCTAAATCTTGAGTAGATGCCCATAAATGATTATCAACATCTGAGGGATCATATCTAGCCACAACTACAATATAATAAACATCGTGAGAATTTAAAAATTCCACCAGATCTGTAGACATCCTATGCCTACCATCACACCCAATCCATGGATATTGTCCAATTAATATGTTCCTGCCATTTCCAATTTCCACGTGTTCCATTTTTCCATAACATGTATCCCTGAGGCCACATCTCTCCAAATCATTGACCCAGCCCCTCATCAATTTTGACTATCGTCTCAACCATACCTCCATTTTGTTATCCTTTGGGTAATTTAACCTTATGACCGAGCTCCTGTAACAACCCCTGGTTGATTTCCTATGCAAATAAATAAAAATAATAACCAAGGTCACGCGACACATATTGCAAATAGAATGTTTGGTAAAACTTAGTGATGGGGATCATTGGTGATTAATTAATGACTATGGGAATTGGCAAAGACAAAGTGGAATTAATTGGAATTTATTTATGAAAATAATGGAAAATAGGAGAAAAGGGAGATGAAAGGTCATAGAATTGCATGTGAGGAAAATTCAAGGAAAAATAAAGGAAAATGAAGAAAATAGAGGCCTCAATGATAAAAAGGATTCTAAGGATTAGTTCACGGGTTTTGTGAGTTCAGTCTTTGACAATCTCATTATTTTTTCTCTCTCTCTCATAATTTTGCACACTTAGAGAAATATTGGAGCATGCTTGGAGCACTCTAGTTTTCATGGATTTGGAGAAAGAAGGCAAAGGAAAAGTAAGAAAGGGCAAGGGGATAGAAGGATCAACAACTACAGCAGGATTGCCTTGCAATTATCGAGTTTCATGTATGATTTCCTTGTTAGTTTTGGCATGCATGCTATATGCATTTTGTTATTTAGTTATAATATGTCATTGACATGGAGGATTACCTGGATTGATAGTGTTTTTTCCTAGCCTTTCCATTTCTTGGATAACCATGGTATTGTGGGTTTTTCCACATGTTTCTGATTGTTGCCCAGGTTCCTTATAGTTGTGGGTTGAGTTACTAGTTCCTCGAGCCGTTGGTTGGAACAAACGATCTAGAGCCTTGGAACAACTTGGGTTGAGTTAATAGTCATGGAGCCTTGGTTGGACAAATTCTTTGGAGCCCTAGAGGGTTGAGTTATTAGTTCCTGGAGCCATAGTTGCGACAAATGCTTTGGAGCCCTGGAAAACTTGGGTAGAGACCAATCTGATTGGTGTTAGTGATGTCTGACTATTGTAGCTGCTACAACCATCCTCCAAAATTTTTCCTGTGCTTTGATTTTGGAGCCTTATTTCTGTCCACAGAAGCATACCTTCTATTGTCATCAAGTATTCATGGTATGTTCAAGACTTATATTTTTATATGGTAATTGTGAATCTTTGTTTCGACCTTGATCTGAACTTTTATAGCTACAAGCAACCTTCTGACTACACCTTGCAACATTGCTAAGATTGCCTCCAGAAATTGCACAATCTTGGAAGGCAGGCCAACCTTGCCTCCAGAAATTGTGCAATCCCTCTTGGCAGGCCAACCTTAAGCTTGAGAACTGCACAGTGCTAGATGACAGCCCAGCCTTGATGATGGAAACTACACAAACCATCCCTTGAGCTCAAAGACCGCACAATCCACTGAGTCAAGAAGTTTCCCAGTCCTTGGAAATTACGCAATCCTTCTTGGCAATGTGCACGAAAGTTTACCAAAAAATAAAAAAATAAAAAAACATCCCTAGAAAATAGGTATTCACTAATCAGTTTCCCGAAGGTGACACACTCACTATTTTTGGAACTTTCCGTCAAGTGTCACTTTTTCCTTGATTTTAGGCATGTACATCATCAGTCTAGATCTATTTAATAGACACCCGTAGAGCTCATTTGTACATTTGATCTTGGAGCTCTAGCATTTCCAAGGAGATCGAGGATCCTTTGGTGGAGTTTGCGGAGATTTTCCAAGTGACTTTTGCTTTTGTCTCCTTTTGTCACTTTTTCTGTCGCTTTTTGTCGTTTGGGTTTTGTGAGTGTCGTTTTACTTGTTTATTTTCATGGTTGCTATATTTTTAATGTATATTGGCTTTTACAAGTGTTTCTTCAGTCTGTCATTCACCTTTCACAAGTGTCACATTAGTTTTCTTATTTTTTCCTATTATTGGTTGTCATTGCGGTGACTCTTCTTTCATGTTTGTTTTCGCTTTTGCATGTTAATATTTCGCACTTGTTTCGCACTAATATATCCATACTTAGTCATATATACACTTTAAAATGCACAATCACTCAAATCTTCTTGTTTCCCACACTCTCACTGGGCCAATATGCCCTTCCCTTGGCCAGTTTCACCTTCTCTAGTTGGGAATTGTGCAAGTCTGGAGCTAAATATGTAATCCTAGCCTCTGAGACTAAGCAATGTGTAGTACATGCTGACCCAACTACGCATTAGTCAGTTCCAAGGCTCGGGTCTGCCACCTTGGCCACTGAAACTGTGAGATGCATAGGCTCTCCCATAATCTGCCTAGGTTGGACTGCGAATTGTTCTGTCTCTAGCCTCAAGCTGCATCACTGGCTGTTGAGATTACATAATGTGTAGTTTCCACAAATAATCTCCCTCCCTTCACTTCTAGAATTGCACAATTTTCCTAGTCAATGCATGTGGTTGTGCCTGATCTTGCTTTGTAAGTTGTTTTGTTGAAGCTAATTTATTGTCTACCATGAATGCTTTTTCCTCTCTTGGGTATTACAGGTGTTGGCCATTTTTCTTCATCATTCACTGTTATCTAGCACCTAAGAGAGTTGCTTCAAAAGAGACCACAAAGAGACGTACCGGGGAGGCAGTTGAGATTACGCTAGTTTACTTGCCAGTATACTCAGACACTCAACTATATGTAGAAAAGGAATCATATCTCACATGGAAAAAGGTGAATAAAATTTTCTCAGCAAGGACCTTCAAAGAAAATATGGAAGACCAGAAGGTGTATGTTAATATCCAAAGGTCGTGGTTACACAAAATTGCATGCAAGTATTGTTGTCACCTTTTCTATCACCTGTCGCTCAATTTCTTCAGAAGATATAGAAGCCTCCTAGAGACAACCTTTGGGTTGATAGTAGACCTGTGCATAGGGAATCTTAAAGAGAGGATTTCTTTTGAAGATTATCTTAGGGATTTCTGCTGCACTCCATATGTCACGTAATTTAAAAGAGATAATTCAAGGGCTTGGTTCAATTGTCCTCCAACAAGGTAAACTCAAGCAAACACATAGATCTAAATAGTGAGGGTCAAATATGGCTAATCTCAAAGAGAAAGGTCTTGGTTCTAATGGCTGACACAACAATAGGAAACTTAAATATTGGCGTTGTAGTAAAAATGAAGAGGAGGAAAGAATGGGGGGAATTTGATGCAAAGGGCTAGATACAACATAGAATCCTAAGCAACAAGTTCTAGTAGAAGTATGGAATGATGAGGAGGTGAAAATGTAGAAATAGTGGAGCACTAATTAAGGTCCCAACCTCTATGCATCATGAATATGATTGTCACCAAATAACATTAAGTAAATATGTGCATATACAGGTACTGTAGGCTACTAAATAACTCAAGTAAGTATGTATTTAACACATCTACATGCCTTTCCTTGTAAATTATTTGACTTTTCTTAAGCTATTCTGGCACATTATGATGCATCAACTGAATTTTCTCTATGGACTTCCTTGCCTTATCGATGTCACTATGACCATCGATGGTAACATCTTTCTCAAAGATTAAATCCAATGGTGGTCTTGGCCAGTACCCATAACATGCCTCAAATGGGGATGTGTTTGTTGAAGAATTCTTTGCCATGTTGTATGCATGTTGTACGTAATGCAATTGTTCATCCCACAACTTGGGATGTTTGCTGCAATATCCTATAAGAAGATGAATAACAGTTCTATTGACCACCTTGGGTTGTCCATCTATTTGTGGATGAAAGGTAGTACTCTTCTTTAGCTTTGTGTCCATCATGTCCCACAAATTTGACCAAAAATTCCCAACAAATCGAGAATCTCGATCACTTACAATAGAAGTAGGAAGACCAAAATGAACCCAAATGTTTTGGAAGAAACAATGGGCTATTTGTTCAGATGTAATTTGATTTTTACATGGTGTTAGTATGCACATCTTTCTGAACTTGTCTACAACTACATACAAGTAATCATGACCTTTCCTTGACAATGGAAGACCTCCTACAAAATCCATTGAGATACTCTCCCATGGATGTGAAGGTACCGAAAGTGGAGTGTATAAACCAAGTTTCCTATTGCCAGGATTACTTGTAGCACATAAATAACATTCTCTTATGAAACCAGAAACATTATCCAACATGTGTGGCCAATAACAATACCTTTGAAGATTCACTACTCTCTTTCCTACACCAAAGTGTCCAACAATCAATGAAGTGTGCGCCTCCCTTATGATATTGTTTCTTTCTCCCTGTGGAATAAACAACTTGCCCAAGTGATACAACAAACTGTTATGTACATGATAATCCAACTCTTTAATTTGATTCCCTTGACTCAAGCTTGCATATACTTCTTGAAAGTCACTATCAGTTGCAAACCTTAATGCAAAACAGAATTATGCTTGAGTATAATAGATGAATTTACAATAGGCCTTGAAAGCATATTAGCTACATTATTGTAGATTCCCTTTTTATACATGATAACCAAATGAAATTGTTGTAGAAAACCCATCCATCTAGAATGTCATGACTACTACATTTTTTATTGTGACTGTAAATACTGCAATGGTTGATGGTCTCCTTCCCCATCAAATAGTGCTACCATTTCTTCACACTTTGTACTTAGATTTCAAGGTTTTCAAGGGGTTTTTGGGCTAGTAAGTTTTTAATCCATATAACCTATTCCACAAAAAACATTAATATATAAATTGTTATGTTTTACCATAATGATGGGATGATAAATGGATGTTCTATATTCTATATTGTTATCCTTGATTTTTTTTTATTATATATGTGTGTGTGTGTGTTATTTCTTATTTATGGTGCAGGTGTTCCCTTTGGAACCATTGCAATCAACGAAAACCCGTGAAGATTTTCAAAGCCTTAAGAAGAATGGAAATGAAATGGTTAAAATGCTACAACCATCTTCACATCCAATGTCACAATGCAAAGTAAGATTATATTTATTTATACTCTTATAATTTTATCATATTTTTACATTTAATTCCATTTGAGTCACATATTTATATCTATGTATAATATAATGTTCAGAGTAATGTATATACATCTCCTAAAACACCTTTGCACATGTATGATGGTCGACATGATAGTCAACAAAAATCACATTCTCCTCAACCATTGCGACATTCATCTAGACATAAAGATAATTTAAGAGAGGTAAGTTATAAACTATATATCTTACCTCATAATAACATTGACATATTTTTTTATGACTAGTTAATGCATTGTCTTTTCATATTCGTTACATGTTCCCCATATTTTCATTATATCTATATGGATTTTGATATTTATTGATAGCTAGTTAATGCATTGTCTTTTCATATTCGTTACATGGTCTCCATATTTTCATTATATCTATGTGGATTTTGATATTTATTGATAATGTTTTAATTTCCACAAAAAACAAAAAAGATAAATGTTGATGCTATGGTTAAAAGGACCAAAATCACGCCAAAGGACTTGAAAACACGTGGGTTCAAGTCACGCAAACAATACATAGAGCATATATGCTCAACTAGCATTGCTATCACTAAACCCACTGGGTTTTCTACTTTGAAGTCTAAACATTCCAACAAGTTTAAATGACTTAGGCTACAATAATAGAACTTTGGCCATTGTTTTGTCTATAAAGGGGCTACAAGGACAGTTTCAATATATTAACTTTCTTTTATTTTTTTTAAATGTTTTGAATACCAATACTTTTGGCACCGAAAACACGAAAGATACATTTTGTTTAATGAGAACTTGTTTTATCTAGATATATAAAGTATGAGTTTTTGTTTGTGGAATATTACATGTGCTCCCTCCAACTAGGCATATATCTTTATCAGTTTTTAACATCAAAAGTTTTGACAAAATCTTGCTAAATTTGATCTTGGTTTAAGTAAAATTTTTTTTTATAACAAATGTTATTTAAAAGGTTATCAATCTTTGGAATATTATATATAGTTTAGTCACATTTTTGTTGGCATTTCTATGCACTATGGATGGGTAGAAATCTATGATATTCAAGATAGAATTTGATTCATTGAAGAGCTAGTGATAAAAAAATGCACAATGATATGACTTTTATTTACGAAATATTATATACAATTCATGTATTTAAAGATGCATATATTTCTTGAATGCATTAATTTACATAAAAAATGTTAATAATTGTTCAATTAAATTTATATGTTAATACGTGAAAAATATTTTTATCTTTAGATTATAAAATTTCCTTATATTTATGATTATAAAGATAAAAATGTATCCATTTTTTATTTATTTGAATGTAAACTTTATAGATAAAAACGATTGTTATTTTTTTCATAAGTGTTATAAATAAAATGAACTATCATCTTTAGAAATTTCATATGAATTGAATTTCACCTTAAACCTTCTATTAAATAGAAATTTTTATTATTTTTATGTTTATATTAAGTTTATATTATGTTATTTTATTCCAACATATAAAGATGAATCATTTTAGAATAATTTTGGTAGTTTATCTTTACCACTCCAACTAAATACAACCAAGTAGCTTTTTTTAATATAAATACTTAAATATCAAACCAAATTAAAAATTGATAAATAAATAGGAATATATAAACGTATAATATTATACTATAAATTTTATATAATGGTAATTGTTGTTAAAACCTTAGTGAATTACACAATTACATATTTTTATTATTTTTATGTTTATATTATGTTATTTTATTCCAACATATAAAGATGAAGAATTTTAGAATAATTTTAGTAGTTTATTTTTACCACTCCAACTAAATACAACCAAGTAGCTTTTTTTAAATATAAATACTTAAATATCAAACCAAATTAAAAATTGATAAATAAATAGGAATACATAAATGTATAATATTAGACTATAAATTTTATATAATGGTAATTGTTGTTAAAACCTTAATGAATTACACAATTATGTCCTTATTATCAATATCTTATTAACATAAAGTATGTGTATGCATAGTTAATAATTTATTATTTATTATCAATATATTATCAAATATAAATACATTTTTATTATAATGTTAATATATAAAGGGAATATATGAAGTAATCACGTGAGTGTTGAAAAAATTGATATAAATTCATTCTATTTATATAATTTTTTTATAGGGGAAATATCTTCCAAATCCATTCAAAAGAACAAGAAATATTCATCATATAAATGCTTAGTAAGAAAAAATTATATGGAATGAATTTAACCATTCACCATATAGCTATAACAAACCATTTATACATAAATGTATAATATTATACTATAAATTTTATATAATGGTAATTATTGTTAAAACATTAATGAATTACACAATTACGTCCCTATTTTCAATATTTTTATTAATATAGAGTATGTGTATGCATAGTTAATAATTTATTACTTATTATCAATATATTAACAAATATAAATAAATTTTTATTATAATGTTAATATATAAATGGAATATATGAAGTAATCATGTGAGTGTTGAAAAACTTGTTATAAATTCATTCTATTTATATAATTTTTATGGGAGAAATATCTTCCAAATCCATTCAAAAGAACAAGAAATATTCATCATATAAATGCTTAGTAAGAAAAAAGTATATGGAATGAATTTAACAATTCACGATATAGCTATAACAAACCCCTTATATAAGACTTTACCTATTCTCAAAAAATCATAGTAGATCAAATAAAAAATCCTAGTGAACCAGAGTAGTGCATATATTACCACAGAGTAGTGCATATATTACCACAATGCTGACATTGAAATTCGAACAAGAATGAAATTTCAAAAAAAAAAAAATCATTCCATTTCATTGGAAAATTGTTTAAAAAAAATAATTTTAATGTTTGTGGGCCTCGAAGCTATTCTTCTCTAAGTTTTCTGCCTGCTTCCCTATCAAAAACATCTACACATTGTCAAATGGTTGACTCCATCATCCATAAAATATAGACAGTCACCTAAATTGTAGGGCAAAGATTCATTTCTATTTAAATTTTAAAAGAATCTCATAAAAAGTGGGGTGGAGATTCATTTCTAATTAAATTTAAAAAAAAAGCACGATTGTTTATACTCAATTTTCAAAGTTTTTATTAAATTGTATTTTAAAATTTCTTCAAATTTAAAATAAAAATTTATTATAAAACTATTTTTTCTAGCCTTTTTTAACCTTTTAATAATTTAATTTTTAGAGACTCTTTGGGAGAAGTCAATCGAAGTTTTGGGTGCAAATATTGTGCTATTGGCGGTTTGGGGTGAGAAGTTGGACATGATGAAAGTATAATCCAACCAAGCTTACCAAAAAAAAGTTGTAAAATTTTAATTTTAATTTATATAAATTTGTATGGAATTATTATATATAATAAGTGTTTTCATGTATCCAATATTATACATTTAAAATTTGTAATAAAAATTATATATAAATATAAAATAAAAATTATGCCATCAAGCTTATATAATTAATATAATATATATAACTTACCATTAAATCAAACATATATAAAATTTAAGATATGTTATTAATTTTAATTTAGATATTATATACGACCAAAATTGTATGTACTCTAAATAAAATCTACTTTTGCATCTCTTAAATAATATATAATATTAAAATAAAAATTACGATTCATATTATTTACTAAAATGAATATTCCAAAATACGTATATTAGATTATTTATTCATATTATTTATTAAAATGAATATTCCAAAATACGTATATTAGATTATTTATTGATTTCAATACAAATATTATATGGTTTTGATGTTCAATTTAAAAATAAAATAGAGAAATTTTATTTAATTTACGCTTTAAAGTTTTTAACATTCTTCTCAACTTTTAAAACATTTTAATTATTTATTCATTATGATGATAATTGAATTTTAATTAAGCTTTGTGTATATTTAAATGAAATTCTTGTATATAGACATGGTTTTTATTTTTGAAATATTGTATATAATATATGTATTGGATGCAGGAGCATCCGACCAGGCATTGTTTTATATCTGTAACTTTCTTATATGTGCATATTTTCCGTATATGCACATTGTTTATGTATCTGCATCGTATATGCGCAAATTCCATATACAAAAATTTCGTATATGCACAAATTTTATATACAGAAATTGCGCATATACAGAAATTGTGCATATACGCAATATATGCGCATATCTTTCATATACGCGTAACTTCCGTATATGCACATATCTTCTGTATATGCGCGACTTCCGTATATTCGCATATCTTCCGTATATGCGTAAATTTCTTATATGTGCATATCTTTCATGTATGCACGTCTTTTATATATGTGCATCTACCATATATGCGCAACTTCCATATAAAAAAATTGTGTATATACGAAAGATATGTGCATATCTTCCGTATATGCGTAACTTTCTTATATATTCATATCTTCCATATATGTACATCTTTTATGTATGTGCATCTACCGTACATGTGCAACTTCCATATATGAAAAATTTTCATATACAGAAATTTTGCATATACAGAAGATATGCACATCTCTTTTCTATATGGAAAATTTATCTATATGCACATATCTTTCAGGTATATGTGCAAATTCCGTATATACACATAACCTCCATGTATGTAAAACTTTAGTATATATAACTTTTGTATATATGCATCTTTTGTATATGCGAAACTTCCGTATATGCACATATCTTCGATATATGCACAACTTTTGTATATTCGAATATCTTCCGTATATGCGTAAACTTCTTATATGTGCATATCTTCCATGTATGCACATCTTTTATATATGTGCATCTACCGTATATGCGCAACTTCTATATACAAAAAATTGCATATATACAGAAATTGTCCATATACGAAAGATATGTGCATATCTTCTGTATATGCGTAAATTTCTTATATATGCATATCTTCCATATATGTACATCTTTTATGTATGTGCATCTAACATACATGTGCAGCTTCCATATATAAAAAAATTTCATATAGTGAAATTGTGCATATACAAAAGATATGCGCACATCTTCCGTATATATATGTCTTTTATATATGTGAATCTAGAGTATATGCGCAACTTCCATATATTGAAATTTCACGTATGCGGAAATGTGCACATATAAGAAAGTTATGTATATACGGAAGATATGCATATATCTTTCGTATATACACAATTTCTGTATATGCGCAATTTCCATATACAAAAATTGCGCATATACAGAAATTGTCCCTAACTTTCTTATATGTGCATATTTTCTGTATATGCACGTCGTTTATGTATCTGCATCGTATATGCGCAAATTCCATATACAAAAATTGTGCATATACGAAAATTATGCATATACGAAAGATATGTCGGAAATTATGCATATACGAAAGATATGCACATATCTTTCGTATATGCATAATTTCCGTATATGCGCAATTTCTGTATATGGAATTTGCGCATATACGATTCAGATACATAAACAACGTACATATACGGAAGATATTCATATATAAGAAAGTTTGCGATATACGGAAGATATTTGCGCATATCTTTCGTATATGCAATATATGCACAAATTCCATATACAGAAATTGCTCATATACGAAAATTGTACATATATGTAGTATATTCGCATATCAATCATATATGCGAAACTTCCATATATGATATGTGCATCTACCGTATATGCGCAAATTCCATATATACACATATCTTTCGTATATGCACAACTTCCGTATATTCGCATATCTTCCGTATATGCGTAAATCGTTTATATATGCATATCTTCCATGTATGCATGTATTTTATATATGCACAACTTCCATATATAAAAATTGCACATATATGGAAATTATGCATATACAGAAATATCTTCCGTATAATATATGCATATCTTCCATATATGTACATCTTTTATGTATATGTATTTACCGTATATGGGCATCTTCCATATATGAGAATTTTTCATATACTGAAATTGTGCATATATAGAAGATATGCATATATCTTTTGTATATGCGAAATTCTTCTATATGCACATATCTTCTAGGTATATGTGCAACTTCCATATATACACTTAACCTCTATGTATATGAAACTTTAGTATATATAACTTTTGTATATATGCATCTTTTGTGTATGCTCAACTTCTGTATATGCACATATCTTCCGTATGTGCGCAACTTCCATATATTCGCATATTTTCCGTATATGCATGTCTTTTATATATGTGAATCTACAGTATATGCGCAACTTCCATATACAGAAATTGCACATATACATAAATGTGCACATATAAAAAAGTTATGTATATACAGAAGATATGCACATATCTTCCGTATATTCACAATTTCCGTATATGCGCAATTTCCATATATAGAAATTGCGCATATACGGAAATTGTGCATATACGGAAGATATGCGCATATCTTCAATATATCCCTAACTTTCTTATATGTGCATATCTTCTGTATATGCACGTCATTTATGTATCTTCATCATATATGCACAAATTCCATATACGGAAGATATGCAGATGTCTTCCGTATATGCACAATTTCCATATATGCACAATTTTGTATATAGAATTTGCGCTTGTACGATGCAGATACATAAACTACATGAATCATGTAGTTATACGGAAATTGTGCATATACGGAAGATATGCAGATGTCTTCCGTATATGCACAATTTCCATATATGCACAATTTTGTATATAGAATTTGCGCTTGTACGATGCAGATACATAAACTACATGAATCATGTAGTTTATGTATCTGCATCATATAAGCGCAAATTCCATATACAGAATTGTGCATATATGGAAATTGTGCATATACGGAAGATATGCACATATCTTCCGTATATGCACAATTTCTGTATATGGAATTTGTGCATATACGATGCAGATACATAAACGAAGTGCATATATGGAATATATGCACATATAAGAAAGTTTGGGATATATGAAAGATATTTGCGCATATCTTCCGTATATGCACAATTTCCGTATATGCGCAAATTCCATATACAGAAATTGTGCATATACACAATATATTTGCATATCATTCGTATATGTGCAACTTCCGTATATTGTATATATGCATCTACCGTATATGCGCAACTTCCGTATATGCATATATCTTCTGTATATGCGCAACTTTCGTATATTCGAATAGCTTCCGTATATGCATAAATTTCTTATATGTGCATATATTTCATGTATGCATGTCTTTTATATATGGGGATCTATTGTATATGCGCAACTTCCATATACAGAAATTGTGTATATACAGAAATTGTTCATATACGGAAAATATGTGCATATCTTCCGTATATGCATAACTTTCTTATATATGCATATCTTCCATATATGTACATAGTTTATGTATGTGCATTTACTGTGCATGTGCAACTTCCATATATGGAAATTTTTCATATACGGAAATTGTGCATATACGGAAGATATGTGCATATCTTTTGTATATGCCAAATTTTTCTATACGCACAAATCTTCCAAGTATATGTACAACTTTCTTATATACACATAATCTCCATGTATGTGAAACTTTAGTATATATAACTTTTGTATATACGCATCTTTATATATGCGCAACTTCTGTATATGCATATATCTTCCGTATATTCGCATATCTTCCGTATATGCATGTCTTTCATATATGTGAATCTACAGTATATCCGCAACTTTCATATACTAAAATTGCACGTATGCGAAAATGTGCACATATAAAAAAATTATGTATATACAGAAGATATCCACATATATTTCGTATATGCACAAATAATTGCGCATATATGGAAATTGTGTATATACGGAAGATATACGTATATCTTCTATATATCTCTAACTTTTTTATATGTGCATATCTTTTGTATATGCACGTCGTTTATGTAATTGCATCGTATATGCATAAATTCCATATACAAAGATTGTGCATATACGGAAGATATGCGCATATCTTCCGTATACACATAATTTCCGTATATGTACAATTTCTGTATATGGAATTTGCACATATACGATGCAGATACATAAACGACGCGCATATACAAAAGATATGCACATATAAGAAAGGGATATATTGAAGATATTCACGCATATATTCCGTATATACATAACTTTTGTATATGCGCATGTTCCATATACAAAAAATACGCATATACGGAATTTATGCATATACGCAATATATGCGCATATTAATTATAAATGCACAACTTCTGTATATTGTATATATGCATCTACCATATATGCGCAACTTCCCTATATGCACATATCTTCCGTATATGCACATATATTCCGTATATGTTCAACTTCCATATATTCGCATATCTTCCGTATATGCATAAATTTCTTATATGTGCATATCTTTCGTGTATGCACATCTTTTATATATATGCATCTACCGTATATGCACAACTTCTATATACAAAAATTGTGTATATACAGAAATTGTGGGTATATGCAAGATATGCATATATCTTCCGTATATGCGTAACTTTCTTATATGATGTAGATACATGAACGAAGATATGTACAAATTTCATATACAGAAATTGCGCATATACGGAAGATATGCACATATACGGAAACTGCGCTTATACGTAAATTGTGCATATACGGAAGATATGCGCATATACGAAAACTACGCATATACGGAAGATATGTGCATATACGCAAACTACGCATATACGGAAGATATGCACATATCTTCTGTATATCCCTAACTTACCTATATGTGCATATCCTCCGTATATGCACGTCGTTCATGTAACTGCATCGTATCTGCGCAAATTCCATATACAGAAATTGCGCATATACGAAAATTGTGCATATACGGAAGATATGCGCATATCTTCTGTTTATGCACAATCTTCATATATGCGCAATTTCTGTACATAGAATTTGCGCAGATACGATGCAGATACATAAATGAGGTGCATATACGGAAGATATGCACATATAGGAAAGTTAGGGATATACGGAAGATATGCGCATGTCTTACATATATGCGCAGTTTTCGTATATGCGCATATCTTCCGTATATGCGCATATTTTCCATATATGTGAAATTTTTGTATATGGGATTTGGGCATATACAGTGTAGATATATGAACAAAGATATATACAAATTATATATACAAAAATTGCGCATATACGGAAATTGCGCATATACGGAAGATATGCGCATATCTTCCGTATATCCCTAACTTTCCTATATGTGCATATCTTCAGTATTTGCATGTCGTTCATGTATCTGCATTGTATATGTGCAAATTCCATATACAGAAATTGCGCATATGCGGAAATTGTGCATATAGGAAGATATGCGCATATACAAAAACTACACATATACGAAAAATATGTGCATATCTTCCGTATATCCCTAACTTTCCTATATATGCATATCTTCTGTATATGCATGTCGTTCATGTACCTGCATCATATATGCACAAATTCCATATAAAAAATTTGCGCATATACGGAAATTGTGAATATACGGAAGATATGCGCATATGTTCCGTATATGCACAATTTCCGTATTTTGAATTTGCGCATATACGATGCAGATACATGAACAACGTGCATATACAGAAGATATGCACATATAGGAAAGTTAGGTATATACGGAAGATATGCGCATATCTTCTGTATATGTGCAGTTTCTGTATATGCGCATATCTTCCGTATATGCACAATCTCAGTATATGCAAAATTTCTGTATATGGAATTTGCGCATATACGATGTAAATACATGAAAAAAGATATGTACAAATTCCATATACAGAAATTACACATATACAGAAATTGTGCATATACGGAAGATATGCGCATAGACGGAAGATATGTGCATATCTTCCATATATGCACATCCTTTATGTATCTACATCGTATATGTGCAAATTCCATATACAAAAATTCCGCATATACGGAAATTGTGCATATAATATCTTCCGTATATGCACAATTTCCGTATATGGGAAATTTCTGTATATGGAGTTTGCGCATATACGATGCAGATACATAAACGACATTTATCTTCCATATATGCACAATTTCCGTATATGCGCAATTTTTGTATATAGAATGTGCACATATACGATGCAGATACACGAACGACGTGCATATACGGAATATATGCACATACAGGAAAGTTAGGGTTATACAGAAGATATGCGCATATCTTCTGTACATGCGCATATCTTCTGTATATGCACAATTTCCGTATATGCGCAAATTTTGTATATGGAATTTGCGCATATATGATGCAGATACATGAACGAAGATATGTACAAATTCCATATACAAAAATTTCACATATACTGAAATTGTGCATATACGGAAGATATGCGCATATAAGGAAATTTCGTATATCCCTTACTTTCCTGTGTGGCCATATCCTCCGTATATGCACGTCATTCATGTATCTGCATCGTATATGCGCAAATTCCATATACAGAAATTGCGCATATACGGAAGATATTCGCATATCTTCTTCCGTATATCCCTAACTTTTCTATATGTGCATATATTCCGTATATGCACATCGTTTATGTATCTGCATCGTATATGTGCAAATTCCATATATAGAAATTGCGCATATACGGAAATTGTGCATATACGGAAGATATGTGCAATTTCTGTATATGCACAATTTCCATATATGGAATTTGCCCATATACGATGCAGATACATAAACGACATGCATATATGGAAGATATCCACATACAGGAAAGCTATGGATATACGGAAGATATGCACATATTTTCCATATATGCGCAATTTTCGTATATGTGCATATCTTCCATATATGCACAATTTCTGTATATGTGAAGTTTCTGTATATGGAATTTGTATATATCTTCATTCATGTATCTACATCGTATATGCACAAATTCTATATACAGAAATTGCGCATATACAGAAATTGTGCATATACCGAAGATATGCGCATATACGGAAATTGCGCAATATGGAAGATATATGCATATCTTCCTTATATCCCTAACTTTCCTATATGTGCATATCTTCCGTATATGCACGTCGTTTATGTATCTGCATCGTATATGCGCAAATTCCATATATAGAAATTGCGCATATACGGAAATTGTGTATATACGGAAGCTATGCACATATCTTCCGTATATACACAATTTCTGTATATGCGAAATTTCTTTATATGGAATTTGAGCATATATGATGCAGATACATAAACGACATGCATATACGAAAGATATGTACATATAAGAAAGTTAGGGATATACGGAAGATATGTGCATATCTTCCGTATATGCGCAATTTCCGTATATGCGCATATCTTCTGTGTATGCACAATTTCTATATATGCACAATTTATGTATATGGAATTTGCGCATATACGATGCAGATACATAAACGACGTGCATCAACGGGATATAGCTAAAGGAGGAATGGTGTCATCGCCTCGGAACAAATGCAGACCGGAGGGCCAAAAATGTTTGCACATGCAAATGCAAGCGTATTTACTATGGTGTGGTGGAGGGGATGTTTCCCTGCCCTCCCTCGCCTTAAACTCTTTACACTTGGCATCCATCACGTGGCAGGTGGCTAACCTTGTCCAACATCCCCATAAGGGAGCCCTATTCTCTATCGATGATGTGGCTGAGCTCGTCCATCGTCAATGAGTGATGTGGAGGCGACACGTCAAAGAGAAGCCCTTGGTTGTTGTGATCACAACCCTAGTTAGCTAACTTGTCAGCTACTTTGTTTCCTTACCGCCTAATGTGTTCCATGATTATGTAGTCAAAGGAGGGTAAATAGGCATGAATCCATTCACAGATGTATTCCAAACACCAACTCTTTACCACTTTCTCTAGAGGGGAACCATTGATCAATTTAGATATGAAGGTGATGGCCAGCTGTGAATCCAAGAGATGATATGTTGTCTCTTCTTCTGTCATACAGAGGGGGCAACGAAATGGACCTTCGAAGCCTTTCTTTCTGATCCTATCCCAAGTTACGAGCTTTCCATGTGCAATCATCTAGAGGAAGACTGCAACTTTAGGCCCCATGCCACAAAGATAGGGAGTGCTCGGATATATTGATATTTCTTCACTCATAAATGGAGCATATATGCAAAGGTGTTCTCAATCATATTTTCTCTAATGTTCATGACTCAAAGAACAATAGTCCATATTTCCTAACCAAAAATACATTTCACAAAAATATTATTTATAGACTGTTCGTTATATTTGCAGAGGCATCAACCATTTTGCCCCATGAAACCTCTTTTTTTAAAGCTATCCCAAGTTAAAATTTTATTATGGAGGATCAACCAAGTGAAACACCTTAAATTTTTGGGAATGTGCCACTTCCATATGAGATTGTTCCACCATTTAAAGATTGGAATGACCTTTGTGTGTGATATTTCTTCATAAGCAAGCCGACTGTTTACCTTGCTGAATTTGGCATCCAAGCTCTAGACCAACATTTTCTTTTGTATTACTGAGTCTCACTCCATTAAGATTCATCACATTTATGAAAGAGCTCCAGTCCAAAGCTAATCATCCAATAACTTGAGGAGGTCTGGTGAGGATGCACTCTTTTAATATTTGACAGGTAGAAAAGCCCTTTGGAGTGTAAGATTTGAATCAAATTGGGGGATAGTTTGTAGACACCAGCTCCCCCTATGAAGGGATATTTTCTAAGAACAATTTGTTTTCCATCGCCTACATTCCATGCTAACGAGTTGAAGAGAGTGGGAAAGGAATCCATGAGAGCTTTCCCAACAATAAAGCCTCTTTTAATAGATTTCCCTGCCTGTTTTCTGAGCCAATCAACCATTCACTGCCTATTTAAATATTTTTCTTTTAAAACCAAACTTCAAAGAACTTCACCAAATAGGCCTCTCCACATATTTTTCAGTGCTAAGACTTTTGCAAACCAGTTCAAATTTTTGAACCCCCAACCTCCAAGACTTTTTGAGATTGATAAAGAGGTCCAACTTGCCAAATGAAAACTTTCTTTGTTATTTTTCCCGGTTCACAGAAATCTAAACATTAATTGTCTAATGGATGTAAGGATGGCGATGGGAATCTTTGCTAATGATAACCAGTAAAGTGGAATATGCGCATATCTTCCGTATATGCACAATTTCCGTATATGCTCAATTTTTGTATATGGAATTTGCGCATATGCGATGCAGATACATAAACAACGTGCAAATACAGAAGATATGCACATACAGGAAAGTTAGGGATATACGGAAGATATGCGCATATATTCCGTATATGCGCAATTTCTGTATATGCGCATATCTTCCGTATATGCACAATTTTCGTGTATGGGAAATTTCTGTATATGGAATTTGTACATATCTTAATTCATGTATCTACATCGTATATGCGCAAAATACATATACAAAAATTGTGCATATACGGAAATTGTGCATATACAGAAGATATGCGCATATACGGAAATTGCGCATATACGGAAGATATACGCATATCTTCTATATATCCCTAACTTTCCTGTATGTGCATATCTTTCATATATGCACGCCGTTTATGTATCTGCATCGTATATGCACAAATTACATATACAGAAATTGCGCAAACATGAAAATTGGGCATATACAGAAGATATGTGCATATCTTCTGTATATACACAATTTCCGTATATGCGCAATTTCTGTATATGGAATTTGCGTATACATGGAAATTGTACATATACAGAAGATATGCGCATATCTTCTGTATATGCACAATTTTCGTATATGCACAATTTCTGTATATGGAATTTGCGCCTATACGATGCTGATACATAAACGACGTGCATATACGGAAGATATGCACATACAAGAAGGTTATGGATATACGGAAGATATGTGCATATATTCCGTATATGCAGAAATTCCATATATTTCGTATATGCGCAAATTCCATATATAGAAATTTCACATATACGAAATATATGCGCATATACGGAAATTGCGCATATATGGAAGATATGCGCATATCTTCCGTATATCCTTAACTTTCCTGTATGTGTATATCTTTCGTATAGGCACGTCGTTTATGTATCTGCATTGTATATGGGCAAATTCCATATACGGAAATTGTGCATATACAAAAGATATGCATATATCTTCCATATATCCCTAACTTTCTTGTATGTGCATATCTTCCGTATATGCACGTCATTTATGTATCTGCATTGTATATGCGCAAATTCCATATACAGAAATTGCGCATATATGGAAATTGTGCATATACAGAAGCTATGCGCGTATCTTCCGTATATGCACAATTTCCGTATATGCACAATTTCTGTATATGGAATTTGCGCATATACGATGCAGATACATAAACATCGTGCATATACAGAAGATATGCACATACAAGAAAGTTAGGGATATACAGAAGATATGCGCATATCTTTCGTATATGCGCATATTTTCCATATAGGCACAATTTCCGTATATGCGAAATTTTTGTATATGGAATTTGTACATATCTTCATTCATGTATCTACATTGTATATGCGTAAATTCCATATACATAAATTGCGCATATATGGAAATTGTGCATATACGAAAGATATCCGCATATACGGAAATTGTCCTCGGGAAATGATCCTGGTTTCTTCTTGAGTTCATTGTCCAACGAGCTCATAAAATGTTGGGAGTCTATTGTTATTGCTTATAGCAGTGATGGAGGGTTCCTAGATTAGAGGAAGACCTTAAAGAGAGATCATTACCAACTCTCTATCAGATATAGTCTCACCAGCAATCTGTATTTGATCCCTTAGTTGAGATACCTCGGTGATATAGGATTGCAAAGATTCCCCCTTATTCATATTAAATTCCTTGAGCTTATTATTAAGGAGAGGATATGATTCAAATTTTTGACTTGTCATGCATCCCGACCAACTTATCATAAATGTCTTTAGAACTCTTCAAATTACCAACATAAACAAGTAAATGATCTTGCAAACCATGAATGAGAAGTTTCTTAGCTTTGAGGTCACCTTTCTTGTACCTGGGTTTGATAGTAGTAGAAGCATTCACCGGAGGTTCAAGTAGCTTTCCTTGCACATATTCCAAGACATCGTTGTCATCCGATATGACTCTCAACTTGATATTCCAAGAAACAAAGTTAGATGAGTCACCTAGCTTCTCATTATCCTTGAAGTAAGAGGTAGGCATCTAGGCCAAATCAAATAGGATCCTTTAGCTTTTTTCAAAGACAATTTCTTGTCTCTTATTTCGTGATTCTTGGAACTATGCAATCCTTTGTCGTTGAACATTATGCAATTCCTTAAGGAAGTGAACTGTGAAATCCTCTGAGTTAGGAAGTCACTGAGCAAACAAAATGTGCAATCCTTCTCTGACAGTTAGAAATGTGAAATACTTTGTCACTAGGAATTGTGTAGTCCTTTCTTCCAGTGGATAGGGCAGTCTTCCAGAACAATCCAACTACATGTCCCTAGAAAATGTGGAATGTGCATTCCTCTTTGACCATGTGGCATAAGTTTCGATATTTGGTCTATGGACAAGTGTCACTTTCTCCTTGATTTTAGGCATGAGTGTCAAAAACCCTAACCCTAATCCCATGGTGGTAAATATATATCATAGAGACTTGTAGAGAACATTTTCACATTCGACATTGGATCTCTATCCATACCCATCAGTTCAAGGAGCTTTGTATTTGGTTTGCAACTCTTTTACGAGTAAGTTTTAAAGTGTTGCTTTTGTGTTTTCAAGAGGCTCTTTTCCCATTTATTATTGTATTTACTAGTGTTCTTACTATTACCACCTTCTATAAGTGTTTTTTCAGTCTGTCTTTTTTTTGTACAAGTGTTGCATCCCTCCCAAGTCATTTTGCCTACCAACAATTACTGCTACTGGGTCTTTTTATGCATCCATGTTCTGCCCTTTACATGATCATTTATGGTCATTGATAGTGATTTATCTAACTCATTCTACGGTGGATCTACACTTGTCCTTTCCTTATACCTAAATCTAAAGCTTGATTCCTTCTCCGGATGAACTACATCATCTTTAAGGCCTGATGTCTTCTCCAACTGTGCATTGTGCAATCCCAAGTAGAGAACCACCTCCTTATCAACTACCACTTTGCAATGTGTAGTTACTGGCCTCCTCCAGTAATGTATTGTGTAATCTCAGCCATCAGTGGTCCAAACTAGCCACGGAAATTGCACAATACGCAATCCTCTTGCTCCTCTGCCAGATGAGACTACACATTGCACAATTCCAAGCCTCAAACCAAACCTCTATCAATCAAGACTATGAAATCCCACTTATCACTATGCATTGTATAATTGCATAGCCTAGTGTGCCCTCATGTAGCACAGTATGTCAGAATATGTCTACTCAATCACTGTTTTGTTGCTTTTGTGTTTGCAAGAGGCTCTTTTCCCATTTATTATTGTATTTACTAGTGTTCTTACTATTACCACCTTCTATAAGTGTTTTTTCAGTCTGTCTTTTTTTTGTACAAGTGTCGCATCCCTCCCAAGTCATTTTGCCTACCAACAGTTACTGCTACTGGGTCTTTTTATGCATCCATGTTCTACCCTTTACATGATCATTTATGGTCATTGATAGTGATTTATCTAACTCATTCTATGGTGGATCTACACTTGTCCTTTTCTTATACCTAGATCTAAAGCTTGATTCCTTCTCCAGATGAACTACATCATCTTTAATGCCTGATGTCTTCTCCAACTGTGCATTGTGCAATCCCAAGTAGACAACCACCTCCTTGTCAACTACCACTTTGCAATGTGTAGTTACTGGCCTCCTCCAGTAATGCAATATGTAATCTCAGCCATCAGTGGTCCAAACTAGCCACGGAGATTGCACAATGTGCAATCCTCTTGCTCCTCTGCCAGATGAGACTGCACATTGCACAATTCCAAGCCTCAAACCAAACCTCTGTCAATCAAGACTGCGAAATCCCACTTATCACTATGCATTGTATAATTGCATAGCCTAGTGTGCCCTCATGTAGCACAGTATGTCAGAATATGTCTCCTCAATCACTGTTTTGTTGCTTTAATATTGATTGTTGCACTAATCTGCTAGAGCTAACTTGTTATCGCCATGCGTGTATCTCTTGCCACTGGTACTGTAAGTCTTGAACATATTTCTCTCTCATCAGCATATAGCATCATGCCTCCCAAGATATCAGCATCAAAGGAGGCTACAATAGGAAGTATCGAGGAAGTTATTGAAAGCTCCTCAACATTAGTTCCCATTCTACTTGACACACAGTTGTACATTGAGAAGGTCTCTAATATCATAAGGAATATCATTAAGGATGAATTCACTGTTACAAAATTTAAGGCATATATAAAATATAGGCGGGTATACATCAACATCCAATGACCAAATCTTCACAAGGTTGCTTGTAGATTCCCAGTCTTATCATGTGTAGATGTCATCAAATGGTTCCTGCAATGATTAGATACCAAGAGCATCCAATGACCAAATCTTCACAAGGTTGCTTGTAGATTCCAAGTCTTATCATGTGTAGATGTCATCAAATGGTTCCTGCAATGATTAGATACCAAGAGCATGTATTTAAAAAACACTAGTGGGCATCATCTTGCCTCATACTACCCATATGATATACACTTGATCTACCACTTTTCGAAGCCTGAGCAACATATTGACTCTCATTTCTATGCAACAAAAGGCTATCTCAACACCAAGGAAATGGTCAAGGTGTGAGTGAAGGAACTGACAAAGTTTTTCCAAACTCCAAATGATAATTATAAGAGTAAATCACTCGAAAAGGTGTTTCAATAGTGTTTTGGTGCCAAGTTTATGAACTCAATAATAATGAATCCTTCCTAGAAGGATGGGTTTACATGTTATATCATATTGTTCCAGAAGGAATATATTTAATTGGTTTGATCTTCTACCTCAACGGCTAAAGATAAACATGAACAAGGTGAAAAAAACCACCAAAAGGCAAGCATAAATAGTTCTACATATCTGCCTACCTATTAGATGAGATAAGTGCTTACAATTCTTTCCCTCACAGGGATTGGAAATGGACACTAAGAAAGTCTCTTATCCATATTTATTGCAAATTGTTAGCAGAGTGCAACTACAAAGGAGTGTTTGAAAAACTAGTTGATCACTTCTTCAGGGTCTTATAACAGATGATATTTGAAGTAGAATCCCCTTGCATGTCTCATGAGGCAATGCATTCAGTATCAAAAGTTGTGGATTGGTTTCCCTCACCAGATGGAAAATAGCTCAGTGTTTGGCTCCTAGAAACTATCTCATCTCTTGTCGAGGTATGCCACGGACAATGCAGTCATGCAAGAGGTTGCATATCAACATGTCATAGTTCTAACTACAATACTACAAAGGAATAAGAAGGCACTATGGACTTCTCTTCCTTGCAGGTGGGATCTTACGAGATCAAGAACTTGAAGGTCACAGATGCTCAAGTCACATAATTGGGGAGCCTCAAGCTTGGTACACTAGATTTCCATCAGTACAATCCAATGGAAGTTTGCAAGAAACATTATGCCAAGTTGTACTTTGAACGACCATATGGGACCTATGCTAGGTCAAAGGAAGAAAATATGAAGAATCGCTATAATGCCTCTCACTCACATGCATTGGGCAATCAAGTAGGCCCTTCCAACGCAATTTCCAAAAAAATTACCACCCAAGAAGAAAGAAGTCGGAAGAGAACACTCGAATAAGTACTAAGTATAAGAGGAAGGTTTCCCAAAACCCAGCAGAGGATAAAAGTTGAAAGTTCAAGGTAGATCTAGCTATTCTAAAATCATCTATTGTAGTAGAAAGGAAGAGGAAGCAATGGAAAATAGAAAGGATGCAGGAGGAAGAAGATAAGAAGATGGAAGAGAGGGAAAGGAATAATTTGGAGGAAATGCAGGCACAAGAAGAAATAAAGAGAAAGGAAGAAGAAGAATATAGACTTAAGCAGGTAAAAGAAGAAAGGCATAAACAACCATAAGAAGAAGGGAGTAGAAAAAAGTAAGATCATGAGCTTGTTCAAGAGATTGAGGAGTAGATATTAGCCCATGACATGGACATAGAATAAGGGAAGAAGAACCAAAATGTTTACCTCATTCCTAGTACAGAGAAGATCGTCAGTCCACCTCCACATCCCCCTACAAATGGTTAAGTCCAGGTGGTGAAGAATAAATCTCTCCTCTAGATGAAGACTTGATCATGGATATTTCTAGCTTGATATGCACATATCAAGGAAGATATGTGCATATCTTCTGTATATGCACAATTTCTGCATATGGAATTTGCGCATATATACGATGTAGATACATAAACGACGTGCATATACCGAAGATATGCACATATAAGAAAGTTAGGGATATACAGAAGATATGCACATATCTTCCACATATGCACAATTTTCGTATATGCACATATCCTCCGTATATGGACAATTTCCGTATATGTGCATGGAAGATATGCACATATAAGAAAGTTAGGGACCCTATTACATGAAAAATGAGAAATACATGGAAAAATGTGACTGCAATAACATTTTTTCATGTACTTCTCATTGTTCATGTAGCAGAGTACATTGAAAGTATGCAACAAGGGTACTTCTTGGATGAGGAATTAAATTCTGCATACAAAGAGTGCCCCCACTTGAAATTTGAGCAAAAACATATGGAAATAAGTTGAAAAATTAGTTTTTCTTTTTTTCCTCTAAAATTTGATGATGTAATCTAATTTTATTTTATTATTTCCACTATTATATTATAATATTCATTAGGAGGCTCATTTTAGACCTCAAAATTTCTCTAATGTGAGGTGAAGTGACCCAACATAGTCATTTATTTGGAAGCATGCACACAAGTCCAAAGCAACATAAAAAATGGGTCATGTCATATGTAGAAGCCACTACTTACATCATCTTCAAACTTCAAAATAACTCATATAATTCATGCTATTTGCCACCTTTAGGTATGGGAGGGTCATTATTAGTACATATTACATGTGTCAATGCCCAAGAAGAGAAGTGGTTACCAAGAAAGGCCATTAAAGAGTAGGTGTAGTGATATATAGTATGGTTTGGCATGTGACTTCATAAGTTGCATTACACAATCAAGCGAGGTTATTTAAGATATTCATTAACATGAGCACATTTGGAAATGGAGGAGCACATATGCTTTGATATACCCTTTCCTTGGCACTATTTCTTATGACCACTTTATTTGGCTTTTTTTCAAACTTCATTTCATTGAGTCCTTTTTTATCCATATGAGTTTCATTAGATAAAACTTCAAATAATTTCATTTAGTCCTTTTATAAGTGATGCATTTCCTCGCATAGGACTTAGGGTAATGACCTCATTATGAGGGGGCAATTACTCAAGCTTTGCCTTCACTTTTTTTTTTATTATTTTATTTTATTTTCATTTTACTTTGCATCTTTCTCTTCCTCCCCCTTTTTTTTTATTTAGTTAAATTGACCTTCACCTTATAATTCCTTCTCATGGGATTATGATGCCTGAACCTTTTTGTGACAGGTGACAACAACCATGAAAGCGACAATGGGAAATGGGAAATATGGAAAGTGTTAAGTATGGATTGTGATATGGGCATGCTACCCCTTTGAAATCCCCTTAATAGTATAACTCAAACTAATAGTGACAACACTTATCTAGAAGATGTTGATCATCACCAAGGTAAAACAAGGCAAAAGGCACAAATTTAGAGCATCACGATCCATTATCTAACTCAAAGAATCATCAACACTTAATGACAAGTACATAAGGCATTAAAAATCAATATGAGGCGAGAAAATAATGTAATTCATGTATGTTATGCACCATATCCATCAAATGTGAGTGAACTAAGAAAATGTGGGAGGAATCTTTGGTTAACAATTGGTGGAGAATCATAAATCTCATCCGTGGAATTGGGACAGTCGGTTTTTGGAGGACTAAATGACCATATTTTTAAAACCTATTTCTATGGTAGATTCCTCTATGAATCTAGTTTACAAGGCAATTAGAATCACTCATTTTCGATATCGTATGAGGAAGTTATGATCAAAATACTGACTGTCTATCGTAAATCAGCACTCCTAAAACTCTCTTTCCGGCTGTTCCTTAGAGTATTTGACCTATCAATTATTCTTTTCTTCAAAACCTGTTTCTATTGGAGATAAATAAATGAATCTACTTTCATTTTCAATTTGAATCATTCGAATTCGACATCAAACGAAGAATCTATGCTTAAAACATTCATTGTTGTTCTAAGTGGGGTAATCGAAAATGACTCTGTTATGCAGGTTGTTCTAACTAAAATTGACATATCATACCATTGAATTTTTAAAACTTATTTTTATTGGAGATATACCTTTGAATTAGCTCTCATCTGGCTTTGGAATCACTCAATTTGGATGAAAAACAAAGAAGTTGTGATTAAAACACTGCAGGTTAGCATGATTGGCCACTGCTCTCCCGCAAGTGACAAATAAATTTTACTTTCTTATTTTCTCCAACTTTATTAGAAACAACCATCTCCATGCAATTTTATACTGAATTGCCTAGAATTGGACTTCAAAGCCTAAGCATGACAATTTACAGAATAATCTTGATATTGATTGAATATTAAAATATAGTGTTACATCTAACAAACTCAAATTCATAAAAATTATCTAACAAAAATCTCAACATAGGTTGTTTCCAATCCAACATCATACCTAAATCTAACACTTTCCTATTTCTAATATTCCTTTTTTTTTGACAAATTTGGTTGCTATTATAAATCTGAAAAAAAGAGGGAGACTGAGCTCCTGAAATACATGCTGAGGTGCCAAGAAGAGCTAGGGAAGAAGGAGTTACAGCTTAAACAAAATTCCTCCTTAATCCTGCCTTTTGGGCTTCTAAAAACTAAAGACCAGAGGTAAATCCTAACAAACTACAGTAGTAAATAACAACATTTACAAAGCATATCAATCTATATTACTGTGGCTGATGTGTCGAGCAGTGGACTCTTTAGGTTTGTCGTCGGCGCTGACTTGCTTCAAGCTTGACGAACTTGTTGGAGCTGCGTTTTTCTTTTCTGCTATTCCTTTTCTGCTGTATTTTCTGTTCCATTTTTTCTGCTGTTCCTGGAAGAGCGATTTGGAAGCGCAGAGGAGGGATGGCCAGGAGGTAGAAGGACAGTCGGTCCACTGACGAGAGGTGAGGGAGTGATGATTCCAATAAACTGCCAGATCCCTATGCGGATCTTAGTCACAGGCGGAATGAGGACAATCTTTGACCAAGATATCATATCGGATGAGCTGAGGTGTTGATCGGATCCTGGAGGTCTCTTCATCATGGAATATGCTGAAATGATTCCATGCCATTGCAGATGAGGCAGCCCAATGGTCTGGCACAAGCTTTGTTGGCTTGACTGTCAGCAATTTTATTGAGTGATCACAGAACATGATAATAGCGCACGTCTTTTATGGTGTGTCCTAAGATTTGGCACCGTTTGATAATCTGCTGAAGGAGAGCATTGGGAAGATCCCTGTTCTGAACCATTGCACTGACGACTATCGCCGAGTCTCCCAATATCATGACTGTGTCTATACCAAGCTTCCCAATTTGGATAAGACCTTGGTAAAGGGCCAGGGCTTCTGCTATGTTATTGGAAGTATGGTCAAGACCCCACTCGTATGATAGTATTTTATCCCCATTAGCATTAAAAATGACTCCTCCCGCCCCTGCTACCCCTGGATTCAACTTTGAGGCCCCATCGAAACAGAGATAATTCCTATTGCTGTTTTTAAGCCAACCTACAAATTCTTCCTCTTTTAGCCTGATCTTCCAGTTAGGGGAAACATTGTTGTTTTTTTTGCTAGCAGCATTGCCCTTCTGATTGCTGGTGTTTTGGTCTAACATGTGTCCAATGAATATGCGTTCTTCTATGCTGAGTTCACTGACATTTATACTTCTTGGATTCTTAACTGAGATGATCTCGTGGGCAATACTCCTTGCCTTGGTACAAAGACTTCTAATAGTGGAATCCTTATCCTTAAAAACCTTTCGGTTTCGTGTCAGCCAAATATTCCATAGCATATTGTGGGGAAGAATATCCCAGACTCTCTTCACTGTGTTATTTTTCCTGTGCTGCCAGGGGTAGTTTTTTTTCCATTTGTAAATAATTTCTCCTATGGTGTTTTGGGTGTTCCATGGGATTTGATTGTTATGAGATAAATTCCTCCAACAGTCGATGGAAAAAGGGCATTCAATAAAGAGATGATGCATTGATTCTTCAACAGCTAAGCAGTTAGGACATCGAGAGGGGCCATTGATTCCCCTCTTTTGCAAATTTTCGGCTGTGAGGACTTTCCCTTTGAGGAGGGTCCAAAGAAAAAACTTAATTTTTGGAATTGCCTCGGATTTCCAAACCACCTTCCAGTGGTTCCAACTTGGCATGGGGAAGCTGGTGTTGCAAATGTAATGGTGAGCAGCTTGGATGGTGTAAGAGGATCTGGATGGGTCCCAACGAAACCCATCAAGATCGTTCTTTTTGACAGGGGCTATACTGTGCAAATGGGATTGAAGGGCAGAAAGACTTGCGTTAAGGCCATTGGGTATGGCTGGGAAGGCCCAACCTGACCAAAGAAGGGTGTGAGGATCCCATTGGGAGATCTGGTCCAGGAAATGTATGCCTGTTCTTTCAAAAAAAGAAAGGATAGGGTGGACTCCCCCATGTCTGTTTATTGGCTACTGACCCATGATTCTGTCAGCTCCAATATTGATGCTTGCACCTCCCTTGGGGATTTTTGAAGTATTTTGAGCGATTAGTGGAATTTCTCTCTTGCATAATCGCCAAATTTTGGAGGAGTCTCTATTGGGAATATCTCGATCAAGAAGCTGTTGTCTAGGAAAATTAAGATATTTAATTTCCAAAACTTTTTTCCACCATGCTGGGAGTCCAGTAATGAGTCTCCAGACAATTTTGCCTCCAAAGGCTAAATTGAGAAATTTAGGGGATCTAATTCCAAGACCTCCTCGGTCTGCAGTTGCTCCAAGTGTATCTCCTATTTTTTGGAATGATATCGACTAGATCGTGGTCATGCATAATGTCTTCTAGCTGAGTTCTGAAAGGATCCGGGGAGAAAATACCTCCTCTTTTCTCATTAGCATGGAGAACAAGATTTAGATCTCCTACTAGTATGACATTGGTATTCTCCTCTGCGTTCATTCCAACTTTGATTTCCTCCCAACAACACTCCTTATCCCTGAAGTGGTTAGGCGCATAAATGTTGTATATAACTAGAGTCTGCTGATCTTCTTTGTTTTCTAACACTGTTTGGATCCAATGCTAGTTAATAATTTCTGACTTATAATTCCAAATGTTTTGATTCCAGATTGTAGTGATTCCTCCGGAAGCTCCCCTGGATTCACTAATGCTTCCATTGTACTGCTTGTTCTGTTCAATGATTTTAGTCGTATCCTACAGGCTTTCCTTTGTTTCCTGTAACAAAAAGATCCCTGGTTTTTCACAATAAATAAGATCTTTCAGGGCTGCAACTTTGGAGGGGTGCCCTATACCCCTGCAATTCCAAGATAGGATTTTCATCATTAGGCTATTTCTAATATTCCTTATATTTACCATATAAATATATATTTTAGTTCAAAATCGATTTAAGAAATAATATATTCTATATTTATTTATATGATTAATAATTTTAGAAAATTATAATCAATAATATATTTAAATTCTCTATCATTTTTGTACAAGTAATATCTTAATGTAAATCAGGCTAGTGAGATTTTGTTCATGCATAAATGATTTCTATATGACTAATTTTACTAAAAATCGGCCTGGTGAGCACAAATGATTTTTGAAAATTATATGAATCAAAAGTTTGAACTTCAAATATTATTTTTTATTTAATATATATACATTTTTAAATTAAAATAAATTAAATTAAAGTTTTGGAAAATAAATTAATAAATAAATATAAGTATTTATTTTGATTAATGTTTTTTTGGGAGATAAAATAAACTCTATTTTAAATGGTTATTTTTCCAAATTCAAGAAAACTAAATCTAATTATATAAACAAAATAAATAAAATTTTAACCACTTAACAAGATTATCTTATTTATAACTTATTTTTTTAATATAAAATAAGTTTTGTGAATTTCTATACATGAAATGTCTTTTTAAGATTAAAATAAAATTCAATATGGATATTAATATGGATATTTATTTTCATAAATTTAAAAAAACTAACTTTTAATTATATAAACAAAAAAAAATAAAATAAAAAATAAAATGATAAAATTTTAAACTTGAATAAAAATATATTATATATAACAAATTAATTAATATAAAAGAATATTTTTGATTTTTTTTTGTTAATGAAACAATGATTTTAGGAACTACTTTTAATATAAAATAAAATAAAATTGGTGAGTTTTTATTTATGAACAATAATTTTAAGAAACTTATAATATAAAATAAAATTTGTGAGTTTTTGTTTATAAATAATAATTTTAAAATATTTATAATATAAAATAAATTTGTGAATTTTTGTTTATGAATAATAATTTTAAGTAATTAGAAGTAAAAGTCGAACTTTCTTTCTCTTGAAACCAGATTTTTTTTAACTCATACCCAACTTTTTAATGTAAATTGAATATCTAGAGATTTTAGGAAACCATTAACATATAAAATAAACGCCTGCAATAGACCCACACAGAATGACCACGTTTCTCGGAGAATTTCCTGTAGCGTAAATGATCATTTATGTTTCTGAGAAATCAGGGCACTCAAGTTGTTCTCAAACCGAGATAATCAGAACTTCGACAATAAAGAAAAATACATATAATTAAACATTACTCTGATGCGTTGTAGCGTTGCTGGGAAATAACGTGGAGAAGGGGTATGTCTCGAACCGAATTCTGCAACTTCCTAACAATGCTTCGCCCCCTTCTTTTTCCATAAAAGGATACAGATTTTTGAGCGCTATTAACAAACATGATTTGCACTGTTCTATGGGCAAATCTCTCCAGCATTCCACCAAACCGAAAACCCTGTGCGTTTCAGAGAAAGAGGAGGTAGCGAATTCTGTAGCTAATCCCTTGCTTGCGAGATCAGAATTTTCACCAGTCAGAGGACGAAGTAGATTCATGACCTCATTCTGAAAAACAGCCAGATTGTCCTTCACTCTCTGGGGATTTTGGAGAATAGAAACGACATGGGCATCTAAGACTGAAAAGAAACTGAAATTATCATAGCGCAAGAAACACACATCGAACCACACTAGGCCGCCTATGTCATTCTCGCAAAGTTGTTGAAGTACGATGCTCGCTTCCTGTGCATAGCTAGAGCATTCTTCTAGCGATGCATCATCTCTGCACTGGACGAGACCATACACCTTGTCTTCTGCGTTCTGGCCATGCCAAAAGGTGTTAAACCCCATATTTGCTGCATTGTTAGCCAGATCATACATAACTCTGTGCAAATTTCTCTCAAACCTACCTCCATGAGCATAACCAGTATCGTTCTTGCAATCGCCAGCTCGTAACTCTGAAATTCCCAAAGGAAAACTAATGAATAGCAAGTAGATTAAGAAAACGAAGTGTAATGATATGGTATTGTAGCCATTAAACCTCCCCATATTATGAAACACCGATTCTTTCAAAGCCAAACCCCGCATGTTTAGAGAATTTCGCCAATCGAGAGTTCTGTTAATATTGGCGAGTGATCTAATAATATATCTGAATGACTGATGTATCTAGCAGCGTTATCGTAGGCTCGGGCAGCCTCCTCTGCGGTGTCAAAAGTGGCGAGCCAGACTCTTCTTTTCTTCCAGGGGTCTCCGATCTGGGCTGCGAATCTCCCCCATGGCGTTTTCCTCACACCTCTAAAATGTATTTCCTTCATAGTTGCTGACGACGCCTCGTCTTCACAGCCGCCTCTTCCGATCTTATCTTCATTCCCACTCTCGCCATCTGTATGGTGTCTACTGCCATGGTGCTCGGAGATCCGTCTCCCTTCAAACAAACAAAAGTGGAACTTAACCCAATCGATTAGGGCAACAAAATATGGCAGCGCGGGTTCTGAAATTCAAAATTCCAATCTGGAGCGCCATTATACAATTCAAATTTTGGTGAAACCACTGGCTTAGAGATGAAACTTGAATATTGAGCGCGTTTACAAGTTCAAACTTGAATATTGAGCGCGTTTTCAAATTCATATAACACGACATTAATGGTTACAATATTGATACGTATTCCACCTGATACACCATTTTGTATTTATCAGCGATCGAGCTCATGTATTTTATTTCGTATGATAACATTCCATGGCAATTAATATTAGATGGTATGGGGAATGGATAGCATACGATACACGACATGCCATGATACACATGCCGCTCGTTTCAATGGGCATCAATACAAACAACGAGATGGATGATCGCATCATGCATATGTCCATCACTATTAACCAGAAAGTGTTGCCTGAAAAATAAATCAACGTCAGAGTGTCCGTGCCCTGTCATCTGTGGGGGTTGTATTAATGGAGCTATAGAGGTGGAAATAGCTCTTGCCGTCCGAATCGTGCAACGCATATCACGTTGTTTATTAAAGCCGTTTTCAATCTCCCGAGAACTGTGTTATTAATTCAAACGTCAAACGTGGGTCCCGCTCTTTATTGAAGGCGTTGCGTATCCTTACTTTCATAAGTGATTCACAAGCACGTGGGCTTTTTTTATTAATAGTTGTGTTAAAGTGTTTGACAAGTTATTGTTGTGATATTAAATTTTATTGATTTATAAATTTTTATATATAAAATTTTGTTATAAATTTTATTTATATTAATATATATATATATATATATATATATATATATATAAAAAAAAAAAATTATAGAAAAAGTTTTTATATATAATTTTTTTTATAAAAAAAAGGGGAGATAACCAAGGTTCATAAGGAATTTTTTGAGGATCTTTGTAAGTTTATAAAAAAATTATAGTTTTTGAAGAAATATGACTTTCTCAAATTTCCATCCCCAGTTTCCACAGTTTACAGGGAAATAATATGATGTGTGGGTCATTAAGATGGCGACTATTTTGCAAGCTCATGATGTTTAGTATTATGTCTAGTTTGGTTTTCAAGACCTAAAAATGAAGCAGAAGAACAATATCTCATTAATACATATAGGGAACAATGGAAGAAACACAAGAAGAAGAATGCACAAGCGTTGCATCTTTTCCAGCAGGGAGTGGACTGAGCAGTGTTCTAGAAGATTATGATCACGCCTTCAGCAAAAGTAGCATGGGATACTTTGGCGACAAACTATACAGGTATGGATACTTTGGATACTTTCGCTTCTGTGTTAATGATTTGTTGAGGAGCAATATATTTCCCCCCTTATGATATCCTCATTTCCTTTGTGAACCTGCAGTGGATGTTGGAGAATACGTTCAGGAGGGGTCAAATGGAGCTTGTTAAAGGGTTGGTATGTTTAATTTGAGATGTTGCTTCACTACTAGTGATGCATATAAGTTTGAGCATGCTGAATTGTTTTGTTTTACTTGTTTTGTGCATGATTGTTGCATTTGGATTCTGTCTAGTGAGATGTTGTTAAATACCTCTATTATCATCCCCAAAGCTCAACCAGTCTTTCTAAGAAGACACGGGTAATACAAAATTGCATTTTCTTGGTAGTGCCAGCCTTGGTGTTGGCAAGAACTATTGTTATCTAGTTTGATGCCCCACTGTTCTCTTTTATTTCTAGTATCTTGTTACCTAGAGATGGAGGACACAATTACCATTATAGAAGAAATTTTTTCCTAAATTTTGTTTCTTCTTTCTCTTTGACGAAAGGAGGGTCATCGACAAGCAGCAACGGGAACCACCAGAAAGCTCTCGAATACGTAAACTCCATTCCGAAACCATTCTGTGAGAACAGTGAAGATAGAAAGACTAGCCAAGAAAACTAGCCCTCAAGGCATTGCGTCGCAGAACGAGGAGATCTTCTCCTACAATGGGGCCAAAGCAAGAGGCCTTGTGGTTATAGAGCAGAATACAAGAGCGTGGTTGAAGAATCTTCTATTCAGGCTAAGAAAATTATTTGGATCGATAGACATAATTGGTAATTAAAAGTATTAAAGGAATTAAAAACTTAATTTTATGAATCTAGGTTTAATAAGAAAAGTATTAAAAGAAATAGAGATGTTTAAAAAAAATATAATAGTATCATAATGTTGATTTATTTATTATTATTATTATTATGTTTCTTTTTATAATTCTATGTTTCCCTAATATTATAAATCTGTTCCATCTAGTAAACTGCAAATGCACCTAACTACACTTTATATAATCAATAGAAAAAATAATTTTTTTTGTGAAGGATGGTGGGTTTATAATCAGTTCCTATAGAAAACCGAGTCCATCATGTTGTTCAGTTTGTAGTTTGCTTATACAAATGATTCTGACTTTGAAAATTTCAGTTTTTCTAGATAAATTGGTATTATGTTGAGAAAGAAAAGGTGCACCTTGCATTGAAATTGAGTATCTGAGAGCTAATCTTTTCTATATTGTGCTAGAATGAGAAAAATAATGCTTGAATTATTGGTGATGTTTATAACAAGAAATGCAACATCTCTAGCACTCTACTTATCCCCTATGTAAGTATCGGGCACCCTTTGCTACCAGTGCTATCGTTTCTTTTCTTTGTTTTTTCTTGTGGCAGGTTGCTTCCTTTTTGAATGTTTACTTTATTTCTGAGAGAAATTCTATGCAGTTTTGATTCATCTGATAGGCCTGATACTGAAATTCTGAATTGTAGGTCAACGTTCTGGAGAATATACAAGTTCTAGTCCACAAAAGAGTACTCCGGCCTTCCTTATGTGTTCACCCTATTCAATTGTTGTATTGTGCTGCTCTATGGGAGCCCCTTCGTCAAACCCCACAGTACCATGATCCTCACAATCAATAGTGCATGCTTTGTTCTGGAAACATTTTATCTCACGTCCTTTCTAACTTTCGCTCTGCCAAAGAGGAAGGTATAATTTTTTTTTTTAGCACACATTCTTTGTTTCCTAAAATTTAAGTCTTTGGAAATTGCAAAAATGTATTATAAATGTAAGTCCCAACACTAGCCTGGATTTTAATGTTTGGAATGGATTTGCAAATATTCTCACCCTTGTTTTATACTTCCCCTTTAAAGATCATTAATGGGGAACTGAAATTATATGTATGTATTGTGTGGAAGATTCTTGCTTATTATCTTACGAATCTGTTTCAGGTGAGAACAATACGGGCCAGCAGAGATTCAAAATGCTTTTATTGATTTTTTTTAAATAATTTTTTATATTGTCTCTAGAAAGACAATAGTTTGAATTATGGACATTTATTTTTTTTAAATAATTTTTTATATTGTCTCTAGAAAGACAATAGTTTGAATTATGGACATTTAATTTTTTTAAATAATTTTTTATATGGTCTCTAGAGAGACAATAGTTTGAATTATGGACATATTATCTCTATAGAGACAATATGTTTTTAATCTCAGCTATTGTCTCTAAAAAGACAAAAATGTAATTGTCTCTAAAGAAACACAAATGAAGTTGTCTCTAGAGAGACAAATGATATTGTTTGTAGAGAGACAAATCAAATTGTTTCTTAATAAACAATAATTCTTGTCTTTAGAGACAATATAGAATACATATTATCTCTATAGAGACAAATTTTTAAGACATTATATTTTGAGACACCCTGTTAGAGACCATATTTAAGACAAAACACAAGTTTCTTTTTGTCTTAACTTAAGACAATTGACTCAAATATTGTCTTAAAACCCGACTACATATAGCAGGGTTGTTTTATTTATCCGGGCGGTTTTGTCCAAGTGGACCAGGGTTCACATGCTGACTCCTCACAGTTTTTCTCTTTAGCCATTAATTTCTTCAGGATGTGTCGGCAAGAAGTAACTTGTAACGAACTGGGATGTATATTTTAAGAAGACAGGTGAGATCTATCTGACCCAATAGGGCGTTGAGTGTCGTTGTTGCGGAGGATTTTAGGAGAACCCGTGTGCATTTTTTCTTGCTGTACTCTACTGTCGGTTAGGTGAACCTGGGAATATATGTAAATATCATCCGCGGGCGTTGAGCGTCGTTGTCGCAGATAATGTAAGACCCCCTCTGCACTTCTCCATTATGTACAGTCTTTAAATGTCGAAAACTGGCTTTTCAATAAAAACGATAAAGCGTCGATAGAAACACATATACTTGCATGTCGAAATAATCATGCATCTGCACTCACATAGGTAGTGGTAACTAGGGAACGTTCTAATATCTTCTATGAAATTCATGTCACAGCCACTCTCCTCTTAACGTGATAAACTTAAAACCCGCGACCAACATAAGCGTGGGTGACAATTTTTTTCTCTTACTTGTGAAGAAATCAACTGCATTGCTTTGGTTGACATGAAGAAACAAAACTTCAGGTCCCTTGTTGGCCAGATTATTGACGGCCCATTTCATCGAAAATTTGCTTCAATTCACCCCACTCTAGTATATCAATTAGCGAAATTTTTTATTTTTACATTTAAATGAAAAAATTGAGTTTTATATTTAAATTCCATTTTTTAGTAATGTGAATAGTATAGATCAATGATATATTAAGAGTTATAAAATATGTTGAAGCAAAATATTTCATCCTCTCCTGCATGGTATGGATCTATATTAATAATATTTTAAAATAAATATATTTTTATATATAAAGTGTTTTTATAAGTATATTATTTACGAATTATTTAATTTGTATAATTGTTGTAGTATTTTTAATTTTTAGGTTTTGAAAGATATTTTACAATTAATTATGATTAAAAGTGTAAAATATAATTAAATATATAAGTGTCTATGTTAAATTAAACAATTTGATATCAATTTTATCTAATTAGAAAGAGATAAATTAATTGAAAATGAGATAAATTAATTGAAAATTAGAATAAGTAAATAAATTATATTTACACTCTCACTTCTGTAATTACCATTATAATTTCTTCCATACTTAATGTGGGGTTGATATTTGAAATTTAAAAAAATACTAGTTTAAAATAAAAAATGTTGACCTTTAATAAAATATCCATTTTAAATTATATATCTTTATATCAGTATAGATATTCTTGATTGGAAGGACACTTTTTACAAACTAGTATGAATATGAGAGAGAGGTCATTCCTTACATAAAAAATGTTAACTTATATGAAACTTAAAAGAAAGACTAATAACACTATAAGAGAAAATGAAAAATAACAAATTTTATTGATTCTTAATATTAGTCAAAGATATGTTAAAAATGTTCACTCTTCTATTTATAAATAAAACCTTTGGATGTATATGTTATAATATAATTTTCTATCAACATTACAATGATAAAGTAATTAAAATTAAAATATTTATATTAACTATAATATATGTATGGTGACTTAGTAGAATATAATATGTGTGGGGACCTAGTAGTATATTTCAATCTTAAAAAAGAAATAATAAAAATAAAATAATTTAATCAATTTTTTACGAAAGAGAAATCTAATTAATTTAATTTTTAATACAAAAATTAATAACAATAAAATATTCAAAAATACAATTTAAATAATAAATACTAACATATAGGCAGCAGGTCTTGTGGCTAGCCAAAGGTCTGCTGAGTTGTTCGTCCCGTTGTGCAGGTCATGAGTTCAAGTATCGTCTTACCCCATGCTTGGGCTGTGCGGTTTCTCTTGCTGAATGCTTGGGCTGTGCGGTTCCTCTTGCCGATGGGATTCGACCTCCGGCGAGTAGGATACCGATACCAAGGCCTTTTCCGATTCTGCTAATCTAACAAAAAAAATAAATAAATAAAGGAGAAAAAAATAAATAAATAAAGGAGTTGTCTCACCATACGGAGGAATTGCCGGAACGACCAAAAGTGGCCAGGATCCGGACAAAAAACAATTTCAAAATGTCTTGTAGAGACAGTGTTTAAATCGTGTTTTTTATGGTGGAAATGGATTCAGCACCATCAAAAACGTCTAGAACACCTAAAATTTTTAAGTTTAACAATTTTAACTTGAATTTACAAAAATCCTTGCTGGATTTTCTCTAAATATAACTGGAATTTCCGTAATTTTCGGAGCAATTCCTCATGCTAATTAAACTATGGCAAAAATAAATACTAACATATAATTTATACATATAATGAAATATAATTTATGGAGAAAGAAAAAAAAAACCATTATAAATCTATCTTAAACCAAATATATTATACACTAAAAAATATTAAACCTTTTAACATGTAACTCTTTTTTAGAATTTTGCATTCTAAAAAAAATAACCATTTTAAACAATTATACTTTAGTTATTTAATTTTACCACCCCAATTTGTGTTCATTAACCGTCAGTCACATTAAAGCGTTTGGGATTGTAAATTCGAATGACTCTGTGTGACTCTAAATTTTCATGTCTCCTTTTAAAAAGGATACATAGAAATTTTGGGACAAAAATGAATAATGCGAAAGTTGTGAAGCGTTGTGACTTTGAATTCTGCAAACCTTTTTATAAAGAACGATAATTCGAAATACGACACGCAAGTTTGCAAATTCCTAATGGAAAAAAAGTGCTGTCTAACACAGCTAATATTCCTTCATTCACGTGAAAAGAAAATGCATACACCAAACAATAAAAATCTAAAACCATATCCTCAGTGCTTAGATGCAATGGAATTGTTTCTATTAGTTACCATGCAATCACACAGAAAATACACAGCATGTTATATTTACAGTAAGATCTGTTTTAAATTAAGCAAGCGTTTAAAATCCTGCAATCGTGCGGATACTCGATTCCTTTCCAGAATCAGAAACTCAAGTTTCTAGACAAAGTCTTCAAATGGCTTTTTCAGAATCAACAACTCAAGCTGCTAGACGAAATCTTCAAATGGGTTTTCCAGGTTTGCAGAAGCCAACGTTGCTGGACTGAAAAGTATTCGCTACCTGCAACATAACCTTACGGGTAGGAATGAAAAGTTGTCATACCTTTGCATGCCTTTGCCTAAAGTTCCTGCAAGTTATCATTGCACGGTCTGCAACAAGTGAGGGTTCCTCTAGCTGAATGCCCTTTCATCCGCTATATAATTATCTATATAGTAGAATGCATATATCTGGAGCAGTAGAAAAATGAATTAGTTACAGCCGAACAACTGAACACACGGCATGCCTTTTCTCAAGGTTACTCCAAGCTACCTTTGGAGGGCCTGCAACAAGTGCAGATTTTTCCAAATGACTGCCCGTTCTTCCTCTATATAATTCGCTATCCAGGAGAATTCATATATCAGCAGCAGTATCAAAATTAGTTACTTATAGGTCAAAAGTGGCCATTGCTCAGGTCTTAATGTTGCACACCCGGAAGCTGTATCAGCCAATGGATTTCTGTGCGAAGGGATGAAGAAGAGGCCTCGATTCCATGCCGAACGATATTCCATTCACCTCAGACAAGAAATTCCATTCGTTAGAGAAACCGCTCTTAACTGCCTCCAAGTCGAGATGCCTCACAGCGGGGAGGCCATTTCTGCTGAAGAGTCGTAGAATGTGCTCGAACAGGAACTCGTCGCAGGGTATCGCAAGTCTGCTGCGCTGTGCGTAGCCAAATTCCTCCTCGGCCTGCTCGAGCAGTGCCCTAAACACCGGGTAGTTCAAGTACGCCGCCTTGATAACAAATCGCCTATTGCAATTCTGCCCGACATACACCGCCATGTGTCCCGACGGCACGTGTCACGCCCCCAGGCCTATGGTTGTCTTCCAACCGTGTCCGGCGAGGTGCGGCACCACCGTACACTTTCTTTTTAACAATACTCGTGCACATGGACTACGCCTTTCCACATTAACATACTTAGTTTGTGTTTCGCAACCAAGTAAAATGCATTAACCTTTATACTTAATGAAGCCCATACACATTCATTATCCAATATGCAATTAACCAAAACAATAACAATTGCACACAAGTATAAAGGGAGGGGCAACTCCCGAACAAGTCTGCCCGATAACAATATATTATGAAAATCTTCAATAATACATCATACAAGTGTGCCTGGCAAAATCCAAGGCCAACACTTAGAAATATTTACAATCAAGGCAAGACAGCCTTTACAACCATGTGCCAACCTCACACGGTAGGAGGGTGCTCACCCGAGACACCAGAACTCCTCCAACTCGGTTCTGCACAAAACTGCCTTAAAGTCACCCTTCGTTTAACCCACGTCAAGCTCCGGTAAAATCTGCGCACTTACTACTTCTGCGCATGAGATGTGCGCACTCTAACTGCGCCCCTTTTTACCCCTGCTCCAATCGTAGAAGAGAGAATGCGTTGATCGAATGATGATCCAAATGAAGCTCTGCGCCATCCATATATACGCTTGCTTGCCATTTGGTGAGGGGGTGTCAAGCCATTAGGCCGACCCCATAAAATAGTTTTACAAGCCCCTGCCTTATTCTTTTGCAGGTCGGCCTTTGCCCATATGCAAAGCCTCCCCACGCTAGGTATAAAGCTTCGGCCCTTTCTCCTTATTTCGCATTATATCACCAAGTGTCCACCGCACTTAGTTTATCGTCGCATTGTTCGTCGCAGGTCCGGGTACCGTTGTTCACCACCGCCCGCTCGTCGCACGGGTCGCCCGCCCATCATGCACGGGTTTCCCACGGGTCGCCCGCCCATCGTGCACGGGTCGCCCACAGGTCGTCCACTCATCGTGTAGCCATGTCCACTCGCCAGGTGACTACACCCGCTCGTCGCACTGTCCACCGGGCGCCTGCCCTTCGCATCGCCAGCTCGCCGGGTGACCGCGCCCGCTCGTCGCATCGCCAGCTCGCTGGGTGACCGCGCCCGCTCGTCGCATCGCCAGCTCGCCGGGTGACCGCGCCCGCTCGTCGCATCGCTAGCTCGCCGGGTGACCGCGCCCGCTCGTCGGGTGACCGCACCCGTTCGTCGCACTGTCAGCTCGCCGGGTGACCGCGCCCGCTCGTCGTGCATGGGGCGCCCGCCCACCATGCGTGCCTACCCGGGTCGTGTCCACCGCCCAACCATCGTGTGGAGGGGCGCTCGCTCGTCGCGCACCTGCCCGAGTTGCGAGGGCCTTACATCCTCCTCCACCCGAAATCGTTGTCGTCCTCGACAACACACCATCCCGGTAGCTCTCCACCAAGATCGTCATCAACCATGATGTAGACTCCTTCATATAAGGCAAACATCACTGCAACATATATAAAGCTCCATCTCCATCATGTCATCATCTCCATGTGAAAAACTGCCCATGCTTAGGTCCATGGAAACCCCATCCATCTGCAGCATGTCATGAGGCTTGATGCCAAGCCATCCCTGCACCATCATACCTGCTCAAACATGTTTAAGGGCTCACTGCCATGAGCAGTTAACAATGAATCCCATCTCCTATGTCATCTAAGAAGATGTAGAGGGAGAAGAGCCTGAGGGCTCTCCCTCGCTAATCAACTCAATCCATCTGTTAGGATCCTCAATCTCCATCCTTTGTAGATATGCCTCCCGATCTTCCTTCTAGATGTTCGGCCTAACATATACCTCATCAACATCATCGTCATCGTCCTCCACTAGCTCTAGCCTTCTTGACAAGTCCAAGATGCTATCTGAAAGTGATCGAATGACCAATGACTGCTCCACAAGCTTTGTCTCAACAGTGGAAAACCGCTTGTTCACCTTCTCCTTGTCCTCCATCTGCATTCCTCCTAATTTTATGATCAGGTTTTGTCACACCAATGGTTGGAACACCAATGGGTACATCTTCCCTTCCATCATAAATGAAGAGTTTCCTCAAATGTGGTACAACCATAGCCTCAAACTGTTTCATGAATTCCATCCCCAATACACCTTCATAGTCATCAATCCGCACTATAGTGAAGTCCACCTTCCCGGTCCATTCACCAAGTGTAGTGTCCACTTTTTCAACTATACCAAGAATTCCCATGGGAGGAGAATTCACTGTCTTCATTTGTGCCTTCACCGGTACAAATTTCAGCCCAATCCTTCTCGCAGTATCTTCACTCATGAAGTTGTGTGAAGCCCCACTATCCACCATAGTGAGTACATCAACACCTCCAGCCTTCATCTGAACATACTCCAACTTATTCCTCTCTGTATCTCTTCTAGAAGTCACTTCTGTAGTAGCAGAGGCACCAAGTATCTGCATCATCCCTACAGAAGCATTGTCATCATCATCAGATTGTGCAGCAGAGGCCACCTTTCGTTTAGAGGGACAATTCTTCACCACGTGTGGTCCTGCACATATCCAACATTTCAAAGGCTTCTTCGCTTTCGGACTATCATCCGATTTCGAAGCATCATCCTTCTTCTTTTCTTTTGGCTTGTCAGACTTCTTTTTCTCATTAGAAGTCTCATCGTAATGATCCACCAATCTGTCAACCGCAGCAAAAGCCTCCTCAAGTGTTCTAATCTTCTGCCTCTTCACCTCATTGCGTGCCCAAGGCTTCAACCCAATAATAAAGTTGAACACCTTGTCCCTCTTTGCCATGTCGGGAAGTTCCAGAGCTGCACTTGAAAACTCTCGTCGGTATGCTTGTAGGCTCTCGGTTTGCTTGATGAACTTAATCTTCATCCTTGCTTCCCATGTTTCATCCTGAGGACTGAAATGGGTCTGCAAGGCCTTCTTCATATCATCCCACGAAGTGATGTCATTAGCATTGCCATTGATAATCTGATCCACCCTCCTTCGCCACCACATCTTAGCATCCTTTGTCAGGAATTGAGCAGCCACCTTGACTTTTGTCTCCCCATCAGGTAGACTCAATCGTTCCAAGTACTGTTCCATGTCCCATAGAAAGTTGCCAAGAGTCTTTGCACTCCTTGTACCATCATAAGATTCCGGTTCTTTGACTTTCACATGAGGCACTCTTCCACCTGAGTTATGTCTCACGGTCCTCTTTAATACCGCAATCTCATCTTTGGCTTCATCAAGAGTTTTATTTACTTTGTCAAGAGTTCCCTTCAAGTTCACGATCTCTGCGAGACCCTGATCCCTTGCTTCTTCAACCTCCTTGACCCTTACTTCAAGTTGTGTACACATAAGATCCGTGTACTCATACTGTGCCTTGAGCTCATCATGCTGTGCCCGGAGTTCTTCAAACTCTTCCTTGGTCTTTGAGATGGCTTCTCGCTCCTTAGCAAGCGAGTCCACATCTTGATTCCAAGAAGTCTCCAAAGTCTCCATTCTTTCAATCACTTTCTCAATGAACCCAAGAGTAGTATCCTTCATTGTGTCCTTCATTGTGTGACTACACCCAGCCTGAGAATTAGCTACCATTTCTAACAACTTTTTGCCCTTCTGTGACCTAGTTTCAACCATTCAACAGCTTCCCCAAGTCACCTGCAATAGAACCAACCCTTGTCTCACTTTGTGTGAAACGGTTTCCTTCACCTGCAAGAACCTTGTCAACTGCCAAACTTCCAAGTGTGTGAGCAACCCTGCTCACCAGCTCTAGACCGAGCTCTGATATGCTTCAACACCTGAACCTTATCCAAACCTTTACGAGCAACCCTGCTCTGATACCACCTGTCATGCCCCCAGGCCTACGGTAGTCTTCCAACCGTGTCCGGCGAGGTGTGGCACCACCGTACACTTTCTTTTTAACAATACTCGTGCACATGGACTATGCCTTTCCACATTAACATACTTAGTTTGTGTTTCGCAACCAAGTAAAATGCATTAACCTTTATACTTAATGAAGCCCATACACATTCATTATTCAATATGCAATTAACCAAAACAATAACAATTGCACACAAGTATAAAGGGAGGGGCAACTCCCGAACAAGTCTGCCCGATAACAATATATTATGAAAATCTTCAATAATACATCATACAAGTGTACCTGGCAAAATCCAAGGCCAACACTTAGAAATATTTACAATCAAGGCAAGACAGCGTTTACAACCATGTGCCAACCTCACACGGTAGGAGGGTGCTCATCTGAGACACCAGAACTCCTCCAACTCGGTTCTGCACAAAACTGCCTTAAAGTCACCCTTCGTTTTACCCACGTCAAGCTCCGGTAAAATTTGCGCACTTACTATTTTTGTGCATGAGATGTGCGCACTCTAATTGCGCCCCTTTTTACCCCTGCTCCAATCGTAGAAGAGAGAATGCGTTCATCGAATGATGATCCAAATGAAGCTTTGTGCCATCCATATATACGCTTGCTTGCCATTTGGTGAGGGGGTGTCAAGCCATTAGGCCGACCCCATAAAATAGTTTTACAAGCCCCTGCCTTATTCTTTTGCAGGTCGGCCTTTGCCCATATGCAAAGCCTCCCCACGCTAGGTATAAAGCTTCGGCCCGTTTTCCTTATTTCGCATTATATCGCCAAGTGTCCACTGCACTTAGTTTATCGTCGCATTGTTCATCGCAGTTCCGGGTACCGCTGTTCACCACTGCCCGCTCATCGCACGGGTCGCCCGCCCATCGTGCACGGGTCGCCCACGTGTCGCCCGCCCATCGTGCACGGGTCGCTCGCCCATCGTGCACGGGTCGCCCACGGGTCGCCCGACCATCGTGCACCGGTCGCCCACAGGTCGTCCGCTCATCGTGTAGCCATGTCCACTCGCCGGGTGACCGCACCCGCTCGTCGCACTGTCCGCCGGGCGCCTGCCCTTCGCATCGCCAGCTCGTCGGGTGACCGCACCCGCTTGTTGCATCGCGAGCTCGCCGGGTGACCGTGCCCGCTTGTCGCATCGCCAGATCACCGGGTGACCGCGCCCGCTCGTCGGGTGACCGCACCCGTTCGTCGCACTGCCAGCTCGCCGGGTGACCGCGCCCGCTCGTCGTGCACGGGGCGCCCGCCCACCGTGCGTGCCTACCCGGGTCGTGTCCACCGCCCAACTGTCGTGTGGAGGGGCGCTCGCTCGTCGCGCACCTGCCCGAGTCGCGAGGGCCTTACAGCACGTCTGGCGGAATGGCCAACAGCGAGCGACGATGCCCGTTGCTCGAGTTGTTCAACCCGGCCACATCGACCTGTGTGTCGCCGGACACATAAGTCACTCGGCACGACCGCGAGAAAAGCAGCTTCCCAGCCCGAGCCTGAGCCGCTTTGCAGACGCTCGCGAGCTTCCTCCATTTTCTCACGACTTGCTTCGGTTTCACAACATGGCGGATCTCGACCCATTTGCTTTGCACGTTCATTGCGAAAAACAATTATGAAACAAAATCAATATCTCTTGGTTACTTTCAGGACGCACACGAAACAAAAGAGAAACTCCTGAACGCGGCCTATGTTGCCGAAAAGGAGTTTGTGATGAGGGCTATTTATAATGGAGAGAAGGCCAGAAACTGGATAATGATCAGCCTCATTACTTAGCAACTTTCTCTGAAATCTCTACGCGAATTAGATAGTCCGGAATCTTTGCATGTGAAATTCACGTAAAAGGAGGAGAACAGTAATAAAACGCAAATGGTTTTGTCTGTTACCGGAGGGTTTCTTTGATAGGGACCATGGCTCACATGTGAACACTTTAAGGTTTTAATTTTTTCACTGCTGTTCCGTAAGAGTGTTGCATAGGTAACGAAGAAAAAGTGGAAAGAAGTCACAGGAAATGTTGTTGCCGATTCTGTGGGCGTATTCTTTCTTATTAATGATTTGAAAAGACGTCTATATAAGCAATCTAGGATGTTGAGATTGGGCGTTGCGGAGAGATGCCAAGAGACTTGTATATGGTGATAACGGAATAATAGTTTAGGTTCAATTGAAAATTTACGTTAATATCTTGGGAAATCTATGATCTACAAACGCTTATAATGTTATGGTCTGAGAATACACAGCCAATGAGCCAATCAGTGATCTACAAACGTTCCTTAGGTTATGATTCTAGAATACACAATAAATGAGCGTGAGATATGTGGTGTAAATTTTAGTTATAAATCTGGTTGGAATTAATTTGATATTGATAGAGTTACCACCTTTTTTCCCGAAAATTTAGATTGAAACTTAGTTGGAATTAAATAAAATAAATAGAAATAAGGTTTAGCGGAAAATCCAGGTGTCATAAAAATCAGCGCATATATATCTAATAGAAAAAATAAAACAGAACAAAAAAACATAAGGGTGTTCATAGTTTAATTTTATTTTCATGTGAATATAAAAATCATATTAAATTATTAATTTTGATATACTAAAATCATATTAAATTATTAATTTTGATATATTAAGTTTATGTTGTTGGGTTTTAAAATTTTGCAAGATAAAATTATATAAAATATTAATGAAAGGAAAAAATATGATATAAATAGAGAGTGAGAGATACATTTATGTCTTTTTGAATTTTATAGTCAAAGGTTATTGAGACAAATTATATTTTGAAATACTCAAGGATATAATAAAGAAACATTGATATATGTACATTAATAATATATATGAATACCTAATAACTATACTTTGTTATTAGGAACACAATTCAAATTAATAAAATTCAATTTTTATTCAATTATTTAATGGAAAATGTATTTTTAACATGTTAATTGCACTTACAAATTTAATGCTGCAAATGTAATGTACACTTCATGTTCTTCTCATTAAAAATCAATCCTCAATCCTCCTCTTTGTTCCTTCTTCTTTTGAACCTCATTCCACCCTTCTTTTACAGAGGTCTCAATTAATTGTAATCTTGAATTCATATTTCTAATATGTATATCAAGAATCAATTTCTTATTTGAATCAAAGTTCTTAGGTTTTTGGAATCCATCCCTCTTAGTTGGCTTTATCTTCCACTACAAATCTAAAGGAGGGAGGTTTTGAAGTGTTTCTTCCTTCTCTACCTTTTAAGGGAAAATTTACATCATTATCTTGTGCTTCTAGACATCTATTATTATCTTTTTCTAAACATGTTTTTGGTAGCTAAACTTCTACAATTTAATAATCCTTTTATGTGGGTAGAATTGCTCACATAATTGTAAATTCTTTGTGCAAGGCCTTTATCATTTGTTTATTTTTAAGTGAATCTCATTCTTGGAGATGAGCCACAAGGTCACTTGTTAATTGGTAGATCTAATATAGAAAAACATGTTCCTGTAATCTAGAACCCCAATTCATCTATAATTTTACTTTTATACTATTATCTTATTTAGTAGACACTGAATGATGTTGATGTCAACACATATTCAACTATATGTGAAGAATTCTAACTTAATCCACACAATATCTATTTATGTATCCACCCATGGTATTCCTAATATCTTCAAAAAGTGGTAAATGCCCGAAATGTGATGATATATTTGGGAGTTGATTTTTCCTAATATACATAGTAGTAGTGCCCCGCTCCTACCTAAAATAAAAGAGAAGCCTCAAAACCTCCAAATGATAAAGAAAGTTTGAGAGCTAGACAATAAAGAGATCTTTCAACGAGCATAGTTATACTTCACAATGCCTTGTTCAATTCAAACATATGGAGTGGTACAATTTTTATATAGGAGTATAGACACCATTGAAGTGAAAAATTATTCCAAATGATTCTTAAAAGTGAAGGTTGTTTTTGATGTCGAGCTCATAGTCCTCAAGCATTAGCACCTTTTCATATCTCTCCATGATATATGCCTTAGAAGGAAGGTTTAGATAAATTGAAGTAGAGTTTATTTTTTAACCATATCATTGAACAAGATAGGAACCAAAGGGAAATGAAAGTTGTTCCTTTGGAGATGTTGTAAATATATAATAAATTATGGTCCTTGTCCTTCCACTAGGATCCCTTATAGGAGCTTTAATTTTTTTCTTTATATTTACCATGTGATCAAGAATGCCCACTGAAAAAATTAATATTCTTCCTACGACAAGCATGACCATGATTTATAATATTTGTTTTATGTTGTAACCCTCTCATAGTAAGATGAATTAGTGATTTATGAATTATTGTGGAAATTCCGCTTGATAATTTGTCACGACATATCTACTAAAATATATTAGAAAATATAAAATCTACACTATGAGGGTTTATTTCTCCTTGGAGTTCTGTATTTATTAATTATTGTTTACTGCGCATGCATGCAACTTAAAATAATGTACAAAGTAGAGAATAAAAAATAAAACTCACAAACCACAAATTAACACAAGATATAACATTGGAAACTATTTCAAGAGAAAACCTAGTTGGAAGCTAAGACTACTATGCTTTGTTTCTCTTAATGGAAAATGCATACTATTACAAAGAAGAGAGATATGTGGCTTGTGGGCTACAACAATGCACAAATCATCTCTCTCTATTCACTCCCTATCCACTCTTAATGACTTTAATCATATATGGAACAAAAAGCACATGAATAGAATGGAACCCTTTTTCCTCCTAGTGGCTCGGTTTTTGCTCCAAAAATGTTGTTTGATGCATCAAATGGCTTCTAGAAGGTTTTGGACCACAATTTTCCAAATTTGGACCTCACATTAAAAATGGTACTATGAGATGATTCCTCTAGTTTTTCCACTCTAAAATCATAAATATGGATTGAAAAAGATATAATGACCTAATCCATATTAGATCTCCCTATTTCGAGAGGTTTTTGGTCGCAAAAAAATTCTACTTAATGAGGCTTTACCTAGAAGTTGTCTTTTCATCCCAATATGAATAAGGTAATGATTCCCCTTGGTTGTAGTTTTCTACCTCTTCTACAAAAATATAACATATGTCGGCTCTACTTAAGCATTAGGTGCCAAATCCTTTGCAAAGGGTAGGACCTATTCGTCTTCGTGATCTAGCTTTGAGGGCTCATAGAATTTCAAAATATGTACATTCACCACTATGTAAATGTGCATGTATGTAGGTAGATTGAGTATATAGGATTTATCTCCAACATTTTTTTATATCTCAAACGGACAATATTGCAAATCCTTTATTTTATTACCATGACCTTGTAGCCTCTTCTTGTTCCATTGTAGCCATAATCTATCTCCCACCTTAAAGGAATTCTCTATTCTATGTTGATCATGCCTATATTTATATTTTTTTGTATCATTTATATTATCTCTTGTGATGGTATATAAATGTATATTATCTTCTCAATGGATTTTTCATCCCTAATGACACCCCCTCTAAGACAGTCACTCACTTCTCCTTTACATCCATATGCAATATCCAAAAGGTGAAGAGGAAAATATCCAAAACAAGCATCAAATGAGGACTTACCAGTAGAAGTGTGGATTACACAATCATAAGTGTTGTATATGCCAAATTTTCATTCCATGTCTTTTGTTACTTTCAATAGATGCTATCTTGTTGAGTACTTTTATCTTCTCATCTGCATATGGATGAAGTGTTATAAACCTATTTAACTTCATATCTATATTCTCCTATAATGTAGTCTAAAATGCACTAAAAAATCCTTTATCTATCTATGGAACGACCTTCTTTTATATCCCAAAATACACCCAAACATATAAAAAAAACAATTCCATTGCTTCTTTCATATTGATTCCATTACTTTTTTCATGTTGATTGTCCATTTACAAAACATTAAAGCACACATATTTATAAACATATCAACTACCATGAATAAGTAATGACATTCCTTTCTAGGTGTGAATAAAACTTACAAATTAGCTACAAAAGTTTTTTAAAAATAAATTGATAAAATAAAAACGATATATACCATATTTCTTATTAGTAAATTTGTCGATACAAAAAAAATGCATCATTTTATGAAACTTGGTACCTATTCTGGAGTCATAAACCAAGTGGTAAATTGGCATTGCCGTGTGACTTACTTTCTTAATTTAGTAATTTAACATATATAATTTGATTATAGGGAAAGTCACGTTCATATGACTTAATTTAAAATTTAGTAAATTATTTAATTATCCTCGAAGGTTGGTTGGTTGAGTGGAAAACCTTAGAATCTTTTTTGGTTGAGTGGGAAACCTTAGACTCTTATTTTATTCTTTTACAACACTCGCCCTGCCTTGTGAATTAATTTTGTATATATAATCCTTAGAATCTTATTTTATTCTTTGGTTGAGTGGAAAACCTTATAATCTTATTTTATTCCTTTACAACGCTCGCCTTGCCTCGTGAATAAATTTTGTATATATAATTTAAAATTAATAAGTTGTTTAATTATCCGTTGATCTTGCTGGAACTCGATTGAGGCAGTGGATCTCCTTTTCCGCGTCGTGGGTACATCGATGTGTTATGCGTAATTATTATTAGTGTTTTTTTAATTTATATATATATATATATATATATATATATATATAATCACATAAAAAATAAAAATATGTAATTAGTATTAATCACTAATAAAAAATAAATTTTATTTTTATTTTAAAAGTTAATTTTCGCGTATGAAGTATGTTTTAGAACTGTTTTGTTGGGCTATGAATTAGTTTTGGCTGGTCAGACTTAAAGAAACGGGTTAACAACCAGAGGAATATGGTATGAGCTAAAGCCTACCTACATAGGTACAATCAGCTGGTTATTTCAAGCGAAATTGTTTGCCTGAAATAAGGGTGATGAGTCAACCTACATTCATGATTAACGGTCAAAAATAATTATATTCACTAATAATTTGAAAAATAAATTAATAAATTTTCTCACCATCTAAAAACAAATAATATATATACACTTTTCTTATTTTCAAAAATATGTTTTAATGAAAATTATGAAAACTTCAGTTTTAATAAAAATCAAAGCCCAGGGGAAAGTTCACACGGGTCTCATAAAATATCTTGCCAGCTCCGTCACTCGATAGAGGATTGGGTCATATAAATCTCACTTAACTTTACGAAACATACAATACCGGCATCATCAACCATCTCTTTCCATCTCTTTCTACGACGTCTTCCCGGTTCGTTACAGTTAGCCACACCTGGAGACGTCCATAACAAATTAATGGCCAAAGAGAAAACTGTCAAACTCGTTCAACATACTAGCCACTGTATACATCGACAAAACCGCCAGACAATTACAAAACCATTTGCGTTTTCGATTATGGTCATAGTAACATGCTTTAACGTGACTTTCAGATACTGAGACTGTGAGACAGCATGTAATTCGTGAATTGATTTGACACAAAGTAGTAGTCCGTTAGTAGAAACTTTGTAGTGGTTACGTTTCTTTGAAGTGGTTAGGTTTTTTGAGTAACTTCCTTATTCTGATATAGCAGTATAGAGAATGTGATTTCCACAGCCGATCCACGGGGGAAACCAAACCTTATACAGTATAAAGGGATGAGATGGAAACACAAAACTTAATCCACTTTGATTTAGCCATTTTGATATATGTTTTGATTGAATTGAACCTGCAATCATCAACATACCCTCAACCTAACATTTTTTTCAGAACAGTTCATATTTTAAAACATTTACGAAATTTATTGAAAAATTATCCTAAACTAAATATTATATGTAAATTATAATTTACACGTAATTTTTAATATGAATTGGAGTGGATATGTATTCTCCCCATGACTAAGTAGTTTGGAATTTGGGTCACTATACAAAAGAGATCGTTTAAAACTAATAATTTTAAAACTAGTAATTTTAAGAGAAAAAACTTTGTTGTGTAAATTAATTAAAATAATTTTTATCTTTTATTATTCTTTCAAAGTAATAATATAAAATAAAAAATGTAAAAGGAAAATAAAACATGCGAGAATCATAATATGTCAAATTTCAAATATTTTTAACTTTTTTCGTTTTTGAAAACTAAACCAGTTTTCCCCTTAATTTTAAAAATATTTTTGGCTTTTCTCACCACCTTTTTAAATTTTACTCATCTCAGTTTCCCATGAACTTAAAGATTAATAGTTATTTTCACCAGCACCTTTAACGATGGGGAACTTAAACATTAATATTTATTTTCACCAAGATCTTTAACGATGGGGAAGCAAGATGGCAATTATTTCGACAAAGGGATTCTAGTTGCACTCAAGTTGAAGTAAAATTCTATAAGTAAACGTTGATCATGGATTTTCATAATAAACAAGGAGGGTTGCAAGGTAGCAAGTCCCTGCCTTGAGCGGGTTGATTGGGTGAAGTGTGTGAAGGTTGATTAGGTGAAGCGTGTGAACTTTGACACCGATATTCTATTCCGTTAACCTTTCGTTGCTCAGTCAAATAAGGGATCACTATAAATGCATTGATTGTGCTACAAAGATGACTATCATTGTTATGCTAGCCACAGAAAAAAACAAGTTGCGGGAAGCTCCATGAACCATATGTCCATGCTAGATTCAATGCATTATACCGGAAAATATAGCGTGTTTGTAATCATGGCATCGATTATCGTAATGATTAATTGAATGGAGTCAACTTCATTACATTTAAGTAGAAGTGATCATACTCATGGTCCTAACCCATAGGACCTACCTAATCGCTGCTAACGAGTCACTATTTTCTTACAGGGGCCTAAAGAGACTATCTACAAATTATCGAGGTAGCTTATTTAGAAGAATAAAAAGAATGTATGGGCTTGATTGAAGGCTTGTAACTAGCTCTTTTCACTGGCCAAGCAATAAGGAATGAACCTTCTTGCCAAGGTAAGGATTTTTCACTTGCTTTCAAGTTGGTCAGGCTCACTTCTGATTATGTTCTGAAGAAATATTTCCCTACTTTTCAGCATGCGTGCAATTAAGGGGAAGATATTCATAAACCAACCTCCCAGAACTAGAACTATTTGTCACTAACCAACCCTAACTTGAAGGCTTGATAGTGACAAAAAGCGAGGAAAGAAGTTGTTACATTGAGTTACAAAGAGCGACAAAAAGCAGATACAAAGAGTAACAATGGAAAATAGTTACAAATAGTGACAAAAGGGTGATGCTGGGAAAGAAGCTTAGACATAGGACAGGAAGGTTTGTAGTGTAGGGACACCTCATGCAAGCCAGTTTAATAAGAAATCGGTCTCTCTCGTTAGGATCCAAGCTTGCATCTCGACTATTTGCGTTAGCGATGAGCTTACACGCGGAATCAATGCTTCCCATCGTCTACAGTCATGTTGAATGTCTATATGCCAGTTCATTTATTCCATCCATGAATGACGGATGGAATAGCGTGCAATTGATCTCCGATATGTAGCATTTGATCTTTACGGTCAGGTGGGGCACGTATTTATGATTCTATCCATCCACGAGCATAGACTATCAGTAGCACTAGTTGATAAGATGCTACTGAATGAACAACATCTACTTCTGGATCTGTTGTCTCCATAGCCCTTGCTTTTGTTTTTGTTGCACTTGCCCTAGTTTCTTCAAGATCTCGATCTCATCCTGGAACTAGCACTACGACTAGCTTTGCTACCTTTTCTCTTGGCTTCATCTTTGTTTCTCCTGCTTGTTAAAATAAGATAATTACTCCCGCATGAGGAGTTGGCAAAATTTAAAGAATTAGTTAAGTGTTGAGGGTTTGAGTGTTGAGTCAAGTCAATTGAGAAACGACTTTTAGTGTGTGGTTGCATGTCAATATATTTTAGGCAAGTCGTTAGTTGGAAAAGGATAAATACCCTTCACCGGGTTCATTACAAGCATCAAGTTTTGTGTGATCAATAAAAAAGTTGCAATTAGTGTGTTTTAGGTGAATTGTGTGTTTAACTTCTTTACCTTTCCAACCAATAATATGAGAGGTAAGGGAAAATCACAAAATCCATGGTGTCTGTAAAGTCAGTGAGAGGGTCAACAAAAGAAAGCCGACGATTAAAAAAAAACCATTGTCTAACCTGTCAACAGGCACACAAATTTCCCACCTCTTTAGTATAAAAAACAGTGCAATTTACGTGTGACTTCAAATATGAAAATATTCTGTGTGCAGTTTTACCCTGGTCCGAAGCGTGCAACGCATATCAGGTCCTTTATTAAAGCCGTTTTCAAACTCCCGAGAACCGTGTTATTAATTCAAACGTCAAACGTGGGTCCCGCTCTTTATTGAAAGCGTTGCGTATCCTTACTTTCATAAGTGATTCACAAGCACGTGGGCATTTTTTTGACAAGTTACTGTTGTCATATTAAATTTTATTGATTTATAAATTTATATATATAAAATTTTGTTATAAAAGTTATATATATATCTATCTATATATATATTATAAAAAAAAGTTTTTATATATAATTTTTTTTATAAAAAAAAAGGAGATAACGAAGGTTCATAAGGAATTTTTTGAGGAGCTTTGCAAGTTTATAAAAAAATTATAGTTTTTGAAGAAAGATGACTTTCTCAAATTTCTATCCCCAGTTCCCACAGTTTACAGGGAAATAATATGATGTGTGGATCATTAAGACGGTGAATATTTTGCAAGCTCATGATGTTTGGTATTATGTCCGGTTTGGTATTCAAGACCTAAAAATGAAGTAGAAGAACAAGCTCTCATTAATACATAGAGGGAACAATGGAAGAAAGACAAGAAGAAGAATGCACAAGCGTTGCATCTTTTCCAGCAGGGAGTGGACCGAGCAGTGTTCTAGAAGATTATGATCACGCCTTCAGCAAAAGAAGCATGGGATATTTTGGCGACAAACTATACAGGTATGGCCAAAGTCAATATTGTTAAGTTGTAGAATACTAGGAGAGATTTTTAAATTCTACAGATGAAGGAGACAGAGGACATCAATTCTTTCATGAATCGAGTTATAACTATCGTAAATCAATTAAAAATCTAAGGTGATAAAGTTAAAGATCAAAGAGTGGTTGAGAAGGTCCTCAGATCTTTGTCTACCAAATTTGATGTTGTCGTAGCAGCCATAGAAGAAGCTAAGGATTTGACACCATTGACAGTCGATGAGTTGATGGGCTCACTTTTATCACATGAGGCAATGATAGACATAAATAATTGTTCCACTTTAGAGATTGCTTTCAAAAGTCAGGTTTCCATTTCAAGAGACAGAGATCGAGGCAGAAGTAAAACGAGAGGTAGAGAACAAAGCGGAAGATATAGTGGTTAGAGAGATGGCCAAGAAGAGCATGAACATAAAATTAGGAGTAGCTACAAAAGCTTCAACAATAATCAAAGAGTTGACAAATCAAATATGAGATGTTATTATTGCAATAAATTTGGTCACTATGCTCGTGATTGCAGGAAGAAGATAGCTGACCGAGGGAACCGAAGAGCTAATGTCACTACAGAAAGTACTAACTATATGTTCCTAGCTTTCCATACCATGCATGAACCTTCTGCTAGTGTGTTTCTATTATATAGTGGTTGCAGCAACCACATGACCGAACAGGAATTTGGTTGCAAATTTCGACCAATCTGTGAAAACAAAGGTACTTTTGGGGACTGAAAAGACTTTGGAAGTAGATGGAAAAGGAGTGGTCAACATTCTGACCAAGCAGGGGGAGTCGAAGACAATCTCAGAGATATATTATGTTCCTAGTCTCAAACATAATTTGTTAAGTGTTGGTCAATTGACATAGAAATGATACATAGTTATCTTTCAAGGTCAAGAATATGTTATATATGACAAGCCCTCAAGCAAGCAGCTTATAGCAAAGGTGCAGATGAAGAAGAACAAACTCTTTCCTCTAATTATGAATTACAGTGCTCAGGTGAGTTCTTTTACATTTCCATGCTCTGATTATTATTGGTTATGGAACTTCTGATTTGGACACTTGCACTTTTCTGGTTTAAAATTGTTGCAGCAGAAACAGATGGTCAGAGGATTACCTCCCATCAAAGAACCTGCTAGTACTTGTGAGTGTTGCGTATTCGGAAAGAAACACCGTGAAGGTTTTCCAATGGGAGTTACATAAAGAGAAAATCAACCTCTTGAGCTAGTGCATACTGACTTGTGTGGACCTATGAGGACACAGTCGATTGGTGGAAGTTGTTACTTCCTCACTTTCATTAATGACTACAACAGAAAGACTTTTGTTTACTTCTTGAAGCAGAAGTCTGAAACTTTTGCAAAGTTCAGAGAATTAAAATCCTTAGCAGAGAACCAAAGTGGTCGACAGATCAAGGTATTGAGGTTAGATCATGGTGGAGAATATGATTCAAAGGCATTCAATGATTATTGCAAACAACATAGAATAAGAAGACAATTTGCAACTAGGTACACACCGCAACAGAATTGTGTAGTAGAGAGAAAGAATGTGAAAATTATGAACATGGTAAGAAGCATATTGAAAGGCAGAAATGTGTCTAATGAGTATTGGGCAGAAGAATTTGCATGTGTTATTTATGTGATCACGAGATCTCCTACAAAGAGTGTGATGAACAGAGTGCCAGAACAAGCATGGTAAGGTGTGTATTGCAATGTATCTCATCTCAGAGTATTTGGATGTGTAGCTTATGAACATTTGCCTTAGGAGCGAAGAGGCAATTGGATGATAAAAGTGAAAAATGCATATTCATTGGTTATAGTGAGCAATCAAAAGCTTACAAATTGTATAACCCTCTCACAAAGAAGACCATAATTAGCAGAGATGTTGTATTCAAATAACAAGAGTCATGGAATGGAACTATAGACACAATAGTTGATGCACAAGTGCAATTGACAGAAGAAGATGTAGTACAAAAGGAGTAGCAAGAATCACAGGTGAAGAAACCAAATAGAGAAACAACAAAAAGGACTAATATTTTTAGAGAGGCACAAAGATACAGAGGAACAGAGATACATTAGAGATAAAGATGGTTACGTTAAAAAATAAGATGGGTGAACAGAGGGGAACAATGGGAAAAAGCACCATGGTTCTGCTTCACCAAGATCAAAAAGTATATGCACTAAGATCAAAAAGTGTATGCACTAAGCTTGCAAGGTGAAGAGCATGCACTAAGCCTGCAAGGTGAAGAGCATACACTAGATGAGAGAGCAAAGATGGAAAGCTAAGTTGAATGGCTTCAGTTAAGCCCAGCTATAGACACCACCACACTAGTTAAGCCCAGTTGTAGACACCACCGCACCAGTACATGCACACATCCATGTAGTGTTCCATGTGTACTGACCATAGACAATGTTTTACAAACCATGATACGAACCAAATATTATGGAAAAAAAAACTAACATTTAATGTTTGTTAACTAATGCTAGCATTAGTTTTGGTTTTGAAAATACAAATTCCAAACACTTATCAATTCCACAAATTATATGAACAAGATATCCTATCTAGCCTTTTTTCCTCGAAAAAAGATCAAATAAGATCATCAAACTATTTGATTGGTCTATCAAATTATTGTATCAATGTGATTTGAAAAACTGTATTTTATGAATACAAATACAAAAATTTATCTTAAAATAAACACTAACTAATCTTAAAATCTAAAACCGATTACTATAGTACCATTACGTCGGCACTAAAAATGATGAAATCTAAATTCTAAGCATTAGACTCTGCTTAAGTGGTGAGCTAGAACGATCTTTTGACAACTGCGGTAACATACCTTTCAGCCGAGTGATAGGATATTATGTAGTCAGATTCTTAATATTTTCAAATGTGAAATAATCAAAAGGTTTATATAATCTAATAAATGGATGAATTTACCATTATATATGATATACATCATTTTTTTTAAATATTTGAAAACCCATAATCGAGTTACAATCATATATACTAGAAAAACATACTACTGCATTGTAAATGTGATATACCTAAAGCATATTACTCCATTATAATGCTCTCCTATTTCGATTAGTGAATTAAAAATCGGGATCCATGGATCAGCCTTTCTATCCTTCTCAGAAATCGACAAAGATATCTTGATCGTATATTTAAAATTTGGGAAATACCCTATAATCTGATGCTTTAACTTGTGTGATACCTCTCCTAATAGTCAGATTTCCAAATATTTTGCAAATCTACAATGGACATCTGTTTAGGGCCTTTTGACAGTGAAAAAACATTAAATGCTAGATAAACAGTAAGTGGTGATTTTGACAGAGCTACATAGATATTCATATCATCTCATGACCAATAAATAGATATTCACATCATCCCAGGAATAAATTACATTATTGGTCTAACTGAATAATAGTTATATTTACATCGATATACACACGCCATTATTGGAATTAGGAATTTTAATTATTTTGTTAATTATTTTTTGTTACTCCATTAATGGGGAGTGGAAAGCTTATTTTTGTCTTGAAAATAATTGTAAAACAAAAAACCTCATAATGTGGGATAAAAATAAGTTCCTCTTTGAAACTTTAGTCACTCCTGTTATCTTATATGGCTGTGAGGTTTGGGGTTGCAGCATCTCTAGAGAATCATGGACAAAGATTGAGCAAATCCAGAATCGTTTTATAACTTATAACCTGAAAATTAAAAGTAATACACCCTATCCTATTCTCCTTATAGAAGTAGGTCTTTCCCCCATTGAGAGCCTAGCTATGATTAAGTTTTTGTTGTACAAGCACAAACTCAATAACATAGACAATCATAGACTTCCTAAGCTATCTTTAAATTCCATCCAAAACAACCTAAGGCTCAATCGGGAGTGGCATAAAGACACAAGGGCTTGGTTAAACTATTGGGAGATCAACGAGAATGATGCATTGCAAAACATTAATAACATTAAAGATATTGTTACTTCTAAGTTCAAAGAAAAAATGTGGTGTGAGAAAGATTTAGCGGCTAAAATAAAATTAAGTTATTATAAGAAACTCATCAACCCCACCCTAGAAGATCAAAAGTATCTCTCTATTTTAACTAGCTCAAAGAAGAAAATTAATATAACAAAGATTAGAACAAACTCTCATGAGCTCCATAGTGAAACAGGTCATTGGGAAGTTCCTAAAACACCATGGATGGAAAGGATCTGCCATATATGTGAGAATAGGAACATCGAGGATGAAAACCACTTCCTCTTAGAGTGCCCCGCGTACAAACACATTAGATCTTAGTTTCACAATCTTTGTTACAATACTCACCTTCCTAGCCTTTTACAATGTCAAAATTATAGTGAGCTCGGGAGGCTTCTCTCCAAGATTTTTGAGCATAGGAATAAAATCTTAAATGAAAATAAATAATTTGTTTCTTTAGGTCTGATAGACCAATGTTTGGTCTTAGCAGACGTTAACCATCATCATCATCAATAAATAAAATTGAAAATGATATCTGAATCAAGTATTTAAACGATGTTTAAATTATTTTTTATCAAATTATAATTAAAAAATTTCTAATGCCATTATATTGACCACTTATGAAGATTAATGAATATTAGATTCGTGCATAACTTATTTTGAAGGCTCTTGAATTATGAAACATGGCCACATGTCCATTTCCTAATCACAATAAAATTGTGGATTTATAATTTAGTTTATAATGTAAGTTTTTCCAATATAATGTTGTTTTATCTAGTTTGTGAAACATGGCGACATTCAATCATGAAATTTCGAATGGTTGGCATGCATCCACTTATGGTTGCATTCAATGATAGAAACACTTGACGGTTTTCATTCTCCTTCCCTCGTCCAAATCAACTCCCTGAATTAAAAAATTCAAATGTGTGCTCAATGGATGGGAACATGTGTGAGTACATTTTGATTGACGACAGAGAATCATCTATGTATTCAAAGCGAAATATCATATTGCATGACAGCTTCAAGCCTCGTTCATGTATCTATTGTGTTCTTAATATGTTTCAAGGACCGCGCTAGAACAACATGCCAGGTTTTTATACTCGGCAATGGTATAAATGCTTCCTATTACATTTTTTGCATGTGGCTTAATTGGGAATTGGATTAGAGTATATAGGGAGTAGCAGGCGAGTTTTATATACTTTGCAATGGTATATACTTGGAAATGGTGATTGGTTACTTGAATATCTTCCCAATGGATTAAACAGATGGAATCATGGCTCTAGGAAGTGCATTCCCACTTCATGGATCAATTGGCAGCTGGTCGCAAACACTATTTTTCCTTGCCCTTGAACTTTCTCAGGAGATTGGGGGATTTTGGAATAGGTTTCACAACATTCAAAGCATTTTTCTTCAATTTACCATCAGAATTGGTAGCATTAGCAAGAACTTTATTGATTGGCTTTGTCAATAGGAAAAGATACAGGACTTTCGTCATGGATAGAGGGATTCATGACTAGTGGATTTATCTATATTGAAATTGTTGGGGTGTTTCCTGAAATGCACATATGCTTTCAAAAAATAGCATTATGTAAATCAGTGAGGAACCAAATTAAGGTATACTAGATGACTAGCCTTTCCTGCAAAAGATTCTCCACAATTAATACATTTTCCTTCCATGCAAGTAATTTTCAACGAATATTGTATTACACATTCATACCATGATTTAAGCCTGAAATATTCTCGAATATACTCGGCATGTTAAGCTCCTTTACATTTTCCCAACTGCTGCCTACAATTAAGGAAGTAAAATGTAGTCATTTCCTTAATTTATGGAAATCAACTACAGTAGTTTCCTTAAATTACAGAAATAAACTGCAGTAAATTAATTTCTTGTTGGGAGCTTCTGGAGTGGTCCATTACTCCCTTTTATGTTCTCTACCATGATCTATGGAACACTTGACACATAGCCAACAGAAGCTTGATGGAAGCTTGGCTAAATATAATTATGTTTGGTCCCCAAGCTCACTAACTCAACCCCCTTCAGATTGACACCATCAAGCAAGAGTGAGCAGAGCTTGGAAGTGCCAAATAAGATTTGGGAATGATTTGTTTAGTCCCTCTTTTATATTGTTTAGTTTTAAAAATTATTTATGTACGCTTTGCTTACGGTTAATCAGTAATTTTTCTTTTCCCCACACCTTCATCCGAATAATTCCACACATCACAGTTGAGAAGACAGTAACGACCTTTCCCTGCAGCATGAAGCTCTTTAAGTTTTAGTGTTTGTATCAGCTCATAAGGAGTTTTCTCAAAAACCAATTGTCCACTCAGTCAGCTGTATCGAGTTGTCAATGCAGAAATTATGGAGCAAATGCTTTCTAATTCGAATACAACCTTACGAATGATTGTTGTAAACGGTTAGGGATCTACTACAACATTAATACTCAGAACATGAGTGCCAATTTCATATGGAGGTCTAAATAGTCAAGCTTCCAGTTTAGACTGCGCATCGTAGCCACCACTGGACGTGTTCAGATATCCAACAATTTTGAAGCAGCAACAAATTGGGGTAACTAAACTTACAGGCAATCTTGCTTTTATTTGATATCATTGTGTGAGCAAACATCAATGGTTGGAGGTATTTCTTCTTGGGCATTACAGTTTTTGATTCTTTTAAGTGTTTTATTCTGCATTATAGAATTGTTATAATTGTTATTAAGCTATCATTTGGTATTAGAGAATTTTTATCTCTGCCTTGGTGTTTATAGATATGCTTTATTTGGTTAAATGCCATATTTAGAGGATTTTCTGAATTAAGGCATTTATTTGGAAATATGTCTAATTTTTGCTCAATTTTATGCTTATAATATTTGGTTTAAATATATGCAATCTGTATAATTATTGTGCAAATTTATAACTATGGTCATATTTAATTTGCATGAATTGATTATTTCCGCTATAATTAAAACATGTTATTTTGGATGAAAATACGAGACCCATCGTTAAATGTTATGCATGAATTTTATAGTTTTGTTTATGCAAATTGTCATTATTTTCATATCAATTTAATTTTTATGCATAAAAGAAATAATGTCTAGTGATCAATATAATTTTAATTGATTAGAGAATAGCCACAACCTCTCTAATTAAATAATATTATATATTATGATTGGTTAGGATCACATAAAGATTATTTAGACATTAAATTGTAATTAATTATACTAAATATAATAAATTTTATCCCACATGAATTTTTATTATATTTATATAATTAATTAGGATAAAATCTTCATAACTTATCCACAGGAATTACGAATTAATAGTTTTATCATAAAGTTCAAAACTAAGATAGAATTTATATCAAATTATAATCATAATATACCCTTAGAATTATGAATTAAGTGAATAATTTGATAAATTCTATTATAAAGCATAATTGAATCTGCTTTTAAAATTTAGCCCACAGGAAATTTTTATGTCATTAGATTCAATTTTAAGCATGGTTTACATTGGTAAAGCATGAAATTTTATTTAGGCCTCAAATTTGACATAAGCATGTGATCTTTAATTTTATGTAGTTGTACAACCTGCAAATTTCTCTGAAATTCGTTGTGATATCCCTGAACGTAAGGGAGACAACTATAAGGTCTGGAAGGAGAGGGTTCCCCTTCATTTGGGGTGGATGGAAATAGACTATGCTATTACGAAATATTAACCACCGGCACTCACTAATACAATCACTATAGCGGACATCACGCTTTATGAACGATGGGAGAGATTTAATTGCCTAAGCATGATGTTCATTAAGATTAAAATTTCCGCTGGTATTCGTGGTTCCATTGATTAGCATGAAAAGGTCCGAGACTTGCTGAAAGCCATTGATGATCAATTCGTCAGTTCAGACAAGGCACTAGAAAGAACCCTAATCATGAAGTTCTCATCCCTAAGGCTCACTAGTGTGAAAGGTGTGTGCGAGCACATCATGCAAATGAGGGACACTGTGGCTGAATTGAAGAAACTCGAGGTTGAAATATCAGAGTCCTTCCTAGTGCACTACATTTTGAACACCCTTCCGCACCAATAAGGACCCTTCAAAAGCTCATACAACACACATAAGGATAAATGGTCAATTAATGAACTCATGACCATGCGTGTTCAAGAGGAAGAGAGTCTGGTGATGGAGCTGGGAGAAATTGCAATGCTGGCAACGCATGGAAATGGAAAATCTCAAGCCAATTAGAAAGGGAAAGGTAAAGTACCTGCCCAAGCTGATATCAAGAGGGATTCCAAGTGTTTCTTCTATAATAAGAAGGGACACATGAAGAAGGAATGCACCAAATTTCAGAAATGGCTTGCGAACAAAGGTAATCCAATCTCGTTTGTTTGTTATGAATCTAATATGGTTAATGTCAATATTAACACCTGGTGGATTAATTCTGGATCAAAAATTCAAATTTCGAATTCCTTGCAGGGTTTGCAAAACCTAAGGAAGCCAGTGGGAAGTGAGCGAAGCAAATTATCAGGAAACAAGATGGGCTCGCATGTGGAAGCTATAGGAACATGCTATTTTACTTTAAGTAGTGGCTTTGTTTTAGAATTAGAAAAAACCTTTTATGTTCCAAGTTTTTCTAGAAACTTGATATCAATTTCAAGGCTTGTACCTTTTGGATATTCCTTTAACTTTTCAGAAACATCCTTAAGTTTATTTTATAAATCTAATTGTGTTGGGAATAGTATCTTGTCTAATGGTCTTTACTGCATTAATTTACATAACAATGTCACTTATGACTCAATGCATGTTCACACTGGCACTAAAAGATGTGTTATTAATGAATATTGCTCTAAATTATGGCATCAGAGACAAGGTCATATCTCCATAGAAAGAATTAAAAGATTAGTAAATGAAGGGATACTTAATAATCTGGATTTTACTGATTTTGAGACTTGTGTGGACTGCATAAATAGAAAGCAGACTAACAAGTCAAAGAAAGGTGCCAATAGGAATTTGGACATATTAGAGATCATACATACTGATATATGTAGTCTAGAAATGGACTCACATGGTCAGAAATACTTCATCTCTTTTATAGATGATTACTCACGATATATGTATTTTTACATGCTTCATAAAAAGAGCGAAGCATTAGATCCCTTTAAGATCTTTAAGGTTAAAGTAGAGAAACAATGTGGGAAGCAAATTAAGATCATGATATCAGATAGAGGTGGGGAATATTATGGTAGATACACAGAAGATGGACAAGCACCTGGGCCATTTGCAAAATTTCTTCAAGAGCATGGGATTGTTGCCCAATACACCATGCCTGGTTCACCCGACCAGAATGGTGTAGCAGAAAGAAGAAAACGAACATTATTGGACATGGTGCGAAGTATGCTTAGTAGCTCCAATCTTCCTAAATCCTTGTGGATTGAAGCACTTAAGACGACAGTGTATATATTAAACCGAGTTCCAACCAAGGCTATTCTTAAAACATCATTTGAATTATGGAAAGGTTGGAAACCGAGTTTGCGACATATGCGCGTTTAGGGATGACCGTCTAAAGTGAGAGTATATAATCCACAAGAGAAGAATATGGATCCAAGGACCATTAGTGGGTATTTCATTGGATACGCTGAAAGGTATAAAGGTTACAGATTTTATTGTCCATCTCACAGCACTAGAATTGTGGAATCAAGAAATGAAAAGTTTCTTGAAAATGACTTGATCAGTGGGAGCGATCAAACCAGGAACATAGTTTCTGAGAAAGATCATATAGAATCTCAACCTTCAACCTCAAGTGATAGACTGGTTATTGTTCACAGCACCCCTCAAGTACAAACTGGTGGTGAACAACCAATTGTTGAAGTTCCACAAGTTGCTGACGGCATTCCAGTAGATCAAGTAGTTCAAGAGTTTCCAAGAACTTTTTAACAATTAGTTGAACCACATACTTCTCAGGAAGATGGTGGTATAACATTAAGAAGATCTACTAGACCAAAGAGATTAGCAATTCCTAATGATTATGTTGTATATCTGCAAGAATCTGACTACAACATTGGAGCCGAAAATGATCTTGAGTCCTTTTCACAAGCTATGAGTTGCAAAGAATCAAAATTATGGTACGATGCCATGAAGGAAGAGATGAACTCTATAAAGAGTAACAAAGTCTAGGATCGTTTTGAGTTGCCTAATGGTGCTAAAGCCATTGGATGTAAATGGGTCTTTAAGACAAAGAAAGACTCATTGGGAAACATTGAGAGATACAAAGCAAGACCTGTTGCTAAGGGATTCACTCAAAAAGAAGAAATCGATTACACGAAGACTTTCTCTCCTGTATATAAGAAAGATTCCTTGCGCATTATTTTGGCATTAGTAGCCCATTTTGACTTGGAGTTGCAACAAATGGATGTGAAAAAAACATTTCTCAATCGAGATCTAGAGGAGGAGGTTTACATGAAACAACTTGAAGGATTCCCCTCTAGTGATGGTGAGAAATTAGTTTGCAAACTCAAGAAATCATTATACGGATTAAAAAAAGAATCCCGCTAATGGTATTTGAAATTCCATAACATAATTTCTTCTTTCGGTTTTGTAGAAAACATTATGGATCAATGTATATACCTAAAATTCAGTGGGAGTAAAATGTGTTTTCTTGTTTTATATGTGGAAGACATTTTTCTAGCAACCAATGATAAGGGTTTGCTACATGAGGTGAAACATTTCCTCTCTAAAAATTTTGATATGAAGGATATGGGTGAGGCATCTTATGCCATTGGAATTAAGATCCATAGAGGCAGATTTTGAGGCATCTTGGGTCTGTCTCAGGAAACCTATATTAATAAAATTTTAGAGAGATTTCGGATGAAGGATTGTTCACCAAGTGTAGCTCCCATTGTTAAGGGTGATAGGTTCAATTTGAACGAATGCCCGAAGAACGAATTTGAAAGGGAACAAATGAAGAACATTCCATATGCTTCTCCTGTCGGAAGCCTAATGTATGCTCCCGGTATGCACAAGACCTAACCTTGCATTTGTTGTGGGAATGTTGGGACGATATCAGAGTGTACAGGTTTAAACCACTGAAGAGTTGCAAAGAAAGTAATGAGATACCTTCAAGGAACCAAAAACTACATGCTTATGTATAGACGGACGAAAAATTTGGAAGTAATTGGCTACTCAGATTCTAACTTTGTTGGATGTGTTGATTCACGCAAATCAACATTAAGATACATTTTTATGATGGCCGGTGGAGCTGTATCATGGCGGAGTGCCAAGCAGACCTTGATTAACACTTCCACTATGGAAGCTGAGTTTGTCTCCTATTTTGAGGCTACTTTACATGGTGTACGGCTTAGGAGTTTCATTTCTGGGCTTAGAATTATAGATTCTATCTCTAAGCCATTTATAATATATTGCGACAATTCAGCTACTGTTTTTATGGCTAAAAACAACAAAAGTGGGAGTCGAAATAAACACATCGACATTAAGTATGTAGCTATAAGGGAACATGTTAAAGAAAAGGAAGTGGTCATTGAGCACGTCAGCACTGAGTTGATGATCGATGATCCTTTGACTAAGGGTATGCCATCATTTAAATTCAAGGATCATGTAATAAATATGGGACTTGGTTCCATTATGTAGTTTCTCATTGTATGGACAATGTTATTTTAATGAAATTCTTAATTATTGTGATTTTTTCCTCATATTTATGTGAACCTTAATTTTATTTGAGAGAATTCATCTATGTAGGACCAAGAATAAACATAAGGTTTATTCATTAAGAAATTGTTGCCACATAAATTATAATAAGAATAAATACATAGTAATACATGGAAGATAATACTCATCATTAGAGGACTTATCGCCATGATTCATGTATCTATTACTTAATACAGATTATCAATGGGTTTTAAGATGAGACATTAAGATTGGAAGTATGGAGCAAGTGGGAGAATGTTAAGCTCCTTTACGTTTTCCCAATAGCTGCTTACAATTATGGAAGTAAACTGCAGTAATTTCCTTAATTTCTGGAAATCAACCACAGTAATTTCCTTAAATTACGGAAATCAACTGTAGTTAAATAATTTCTTGTTGGGAGCTTCTATAGTGGTCCATTACTCCCTCTCAAGTTCTCTACCATGATCTGTGGAACACTTGACACATAACCAATAGAAGCTTGATGGAAGCTTGGCTATATATACTTTTGTTTGGTCCCCAAGCTCACTAACTCAATCCCCTTCAGCTTCACACCATCAAGTAAGAGTGAGCAGAGCTTGGAAGTGCCAAATAAGATTTGGGAACAATCTATTTCGTCCCTCTTTTATATTGTTTAGTTTGACAAATTATTTATGTACGCTTTTCTTACGGTTAATGAGTAATTTTGATTTTCCCCACACCTTTGTCCGAATAATTCCATGCATCATAGTTGAGAAGATAGTAACGGCCTTTCCCTACAGCATGAAGCTCTTTAAGTTTTAGTGTCTGCATCAGCTCATAAGGAGTTTTAGTTTTCTCGAAAATCAATTGTCCACTCAGTCAGTTGTATCGAGCTATCAATGTAGAAATTATGGAGCGAATGCTTTCTAATTCGAATACAACCTTATGAATGATTGTTGTAAATGGGTAGGGATCTACTACAACATTAATACTCCGAACATCAGCGCCAATTTCATATGGAGGTCTAAACAATCAAGCTTCCAGTTTAGATTGCGCATCGTTAAAAGCCGCCACTGGACGTGTTTAGATATCCAACAGTTTTGAAGCAGCAACAAATTGGGGTAACTAGAGTTACATGCAATCTTGCTTTTATTTGATATCATTGTGTGAGCAAGCATCAATCGCTAGAGGCATTTCTTCTTGGGTATTAAAGTTCTTGATTCTTTTAAGTGTTTTATTCTGCATTATAGAATCGTTATAATTGTTATTTAGCTAACACGGCAATGGTATTAAATCATTTTCTATGTACAAATTCAACCTCAACAATGTTAAAAATGGTTATATATACAGTTCATCGTATATTGTAATTAAGTTTGAGTATTAACTTGTAATGAATTGCTTGATTGATTAATTCTTTGTGATAAATTTAAATTTGTAATCAATTGTTTCTCATAGTTGATTATGAAGCTGCAAGACCAATGGGTAACTGGAAACAACCTTTTTAAGAGTAAACATTGAGTGTATTATTATTGATTTAATATTAATATTAAATTATTTAATCAATAAACTACATTTGTGTTCAATGCCTCCAAATCTGAACCATTCTCTTGTGGGTTGACACGATGAATGCATATTTCCGTGAATCAGTAAGCACAAAGTTTACACCTAAATTATTGATTTGATAACGAGCTCCAACTTTTGTAATGACTAGTTCATCACACAAAACTCTAAAACCTGGCCACGATTTGTAATATAAATAGTTGTGATTATCTTCGGGCGTGTCTTTGTTGCAGTGAATCACCAATCGGGCAACATAAATGCCGCAGTTTCCATCTGCTTCAAGGGGATGTGAACATAAGCATTTGGTTAATAGAAAATAACCCTTAATAAAAGGTCACCAAATATCATTAACATGGATTTGAAAGTACATTGAGAGTTTGTATTGTATTTAATATTAGTAATAGGTTTTAATAAGGTTTACGTTAATATTCATATTAATAAATTTTATTAAGTTATTAATAGGTTTTATAATCAATATTAAAAAATTATCAATATTAAATTGTATTTATTAATAGAATTATTAGATTTAATAGTTAATATTCATATTAATAGGTTTTTTGATTAATAGTTTTTATGACTAGCATTACTTATAATTAATACTATATTTTATTAGTAATTAGTTTATTAATATAATATGTAATTAGGTGAATAATAATTTTTATTATCAATTTTAATAATTAATTAACAATAGATTTATTAATAGTTAATAAATTAATAGTTAAATTTATTAACTAGTCTACTAACATGAAAAACATAAATATGACATAACTACAAAATGAAATTCTGAAGTGAAAGCTTGTAGGGTTTGGAATACAATAAAAAGAATGTCCAGTGTCATTAGATGTCCTCTCTGAAGTACAATTTGAGCATTTTGTCATTCGCAGATAAATTCAGTTGTTCGCCTTCCAACGTGCTCAAATAGAATGAGTTGGGCCTAACAATGCCTTGAATGATGTATGCTCCTAACCACAAATTGTCAAATTTGTTATTCTTTCATGGTTTTCATTCTTTCAATCTCACAACAAGACCATATTCCAATCTGCAAAGATCTAGGACAATATTTTTTGTCAAAGATTTTCTTGATGTTAGATTCATTGTTATACATATTATCAAAAGCCTTCCTACGAGTTTCATCCAACTCTACAAGCTGATCAATTCTATTCTGGATTGCAGTTTTATCGTTAGTAAAGTGTTGAAGGAGTTGATAAGTTGGCAATTTAAGGTGCACTAGAAAAGTTGCATCCATTCCATAGACTAATTCAAAGGGACTTTTACCAGTAGCTTTCTTTTTTGTTATCATATTTGCCAAAAAAGCATACTTGATTTTACTATCCCAAGATCACTTGTTATCTCCCACTATTTTCTTGATAATGGTTATAAGATTTTTATTACTTGATTTAGCCAGGCCATTACCCCGAGGATAATAGTTAGATGAATGAAATAACACAATGTCGTGCTTAAAACAAAACGATGAAAGTTCCATAGAACTGAAATCCTTAGCATTGTCAGTAGTGATCTTGGCAAGGACACCAAATCTAGTAATTATTTGATTTTCAAGAAAACCCATAATAACCTTTTCATTGACATTATTAGCTCGAATGGCTTCTGGCCAATTTGTAAAATAATTAGTAGCGGTCAAAATCTATGAGTAGCCATTACTAGAATTTTCAAGGAATTTCCCTATGAAATCCAGACCCCAATGCTAAAAAGGAGTCTCAACAACCACAGGTTGAAGGGGAAGTGTGGCTACCTTCTACTTCCCAGTGAATAGTTGACAAGACTAGAAACTTCTAACAAATTTGTGCACATCAGTAAAATTTTAAGGGTAGTAATATCTAGGTCTAAGGATTTTGTGGGAGGTAGTTCTAGCGGCATAATGCCTTCCACAAAATCCATAGTGAAACTCGAAAATCAACTTTTTAATCTCAATTTCAACAACACATCTAAGTATAATGCCCTCTGGATTTCACCACCCAAGGCGATCCTTCATGAGGAAATACTTAGAAGCCTTTAATCTAAGAGCCCTTCTTTTATGAGCAACTAAATGGTTAGGACATGTAAGATTCAATAGGTAATATATAATATCCTTGTACGATTCATGTTCTCCTAACCTTGGCAACTCAGGTGAAGATGAATCGTTAAGACAAATCAAACCAAGATCCTTTTCATTATTTTCATTTAACATCTTAGCTAAAACTTGACCCTTGAACAACTTGGTGGGTTTAATTTCCAAATCATATTCTTGAATTTTCATTACCCACCTAGCACGGGTCCCTAAGCAATCGCTTTGAGTTAATATATATTTGACAGAGGAATGTGTGACGCAAGCTATGACTTTGGAAAATCCCACATATGTCTTGGAATGCTTAAGAGATTTAACTAAGGTATAAGTTGGCTTTTCCATGTTAGTGTAATTGAACTCGGAGTTTTGGAGTGCCCTACTCATAAAAGCAATAGCTTGTTCTTGCCCATGTTTATTTTTTTGAGGTAAGACACCAGCAATGGTATCTTTTGAAGAAGAAGAGAAAATCATGAAATCCTTGGAATAATCGGGACTGATTAAAATAGGAGCTTTGGCAATAACATTCTTTATTTCTTGAAAATCCTTTCTATTGTCTTCTCCATAGACATTTTGCATTTTTTTCAAAAGACTTTGAATATTATTTTCTAATTCTGCATAATTCAGAATAAATATTCTAAGGAAATTTATATTTCCTAAGAAGGACTAGAGGGATTTTAGATTATGGGGCAGAGGAATCTTTTGAATTGCCTCAAACCTTTCTAGATCAATATTGATCCCATGAATTCAAATTATGTGACCAAGTAACTTCCCTTTAGTTACCCCAAAGATAGATTTAGCAGGATTTAAGGAAATTCCAAAATCCCTACATTTGTTAAAAACATGCCTAAGATCACTTATATGATCAATACAATTCTTGGGAAAAACAAAAAGGTGATCTTGATATATTTCAATGAATTTTCCAATTAAGCCCCTAAAATCATAGTCCATACCTTTGGAAACTAGCCCCAGCATTCATTAAATTGAAAGGAATTCTTATGTATTCAAATGTTCCCCATGATGTAGTGAAAGTCATTTTATGTCAACCCTCTTTTTTTACCTAGACTTGATTATACCCAGAAAAACTATCTAACGGTGACATCATCCTAGATCCCATCACTCTTTGCAACATGGTCTCCATATTTGGCAAGGGGTAATTATCCTTTTTACAAGCTAAATTAAGGTTTTTGAAATCAACACACAATCTGATTGTACCATTCTTTTTTCTAACGATCACCAAATTTGAGCACCACGTAGAATTCCTAGTTTGAGAAATAATGCTAGCAACAAGCATATTTGTGAGTTCCTTTTGGACTAAGGGGGCCAATTTAGGATTTATTTGTCTAAATTTATGAAGAAATGGCTTAGCATTTTCGTCTTTTAAAGGAATAATATGTTCCATAACATTTTCCCTATGGTCTTTTGACTCATTGTAATAAAAAGCTAAAACATCCCTATACTCGTGAGGTAAATTTATTAATTTATTTCTTTCATCATCATTTGTATCTTTACCAATTTTAATAATCCTAAGATCCTTAAATGTACCAATTTGTACTTCAACGAACTCTCCGGGATCAATTTTATTTTCCTCTTTCTTCTTAACAACACCATGCCAATCAAAGTGTATTGCAAGAGCAACAACGTTCTGAGTAGGACTTAAAATATCTTCATCGTTATCATGTCCATCCTCCTTATAATTTACTTGAAAACCCTGATACTCATCCCAATTGTCTAAGAAGCGAAAAATCTGTCTTTTATCATCAAAGACCTACCAATTCTCAGAATTATCTGGGATAGAAGGTCTAAAAACAATTTCCATCTTAGTTTTATCTTTAATTAAATTATCAAATAATTTCATGGTGGAAGCATAAACATCTAACTCATTGACCAAACTATTTTTCTCTCTTGGGATAGCTTCAAAGTTAATGGCATCAAAATACTCCATGGCATCCCACACAACATTTCTATAATTTCTTAATCACTAATTTTACATGTAAATTTATTTTCAATTTGCATGATAACTAAATCTGAATCACCCTTGATAATTAGAAATTTATCTTTTAAAGCTTTTTCCAGCTCAATACCCAACAACAAGGCTTCATATTCAGTCACTTTGTTGGTCGCTTCAAATTCTAACCGATAGGAAAATTTGAAAATATGACTAAGGGGAGATTTTAAGACAATGACCCCACCTTTATCGTGCCTAGATGTTGCACCATCAAAGTATAAATACAAAACCTTATCTCTTAAATTACCCACTTTTACTTCAACCTTGGCCTCCAAGGAAATGATAGAATTAGATAAGATAGCATGATTCCATAGGCTAGGTTGTTCACTTATGATTTCATTGTGGGGACTTCTAGGATCTTCTACACGAAATATCCTTTTAGGCTCTCTATTTAATTTAAGATATCTTTGACAATTAGGGGAAGGAATCATAGAATATAACTAGTTAATTTCTATGCTTCCTCCTAAATCATAGGCCAATTTCCTAGACAACAACATGCGCCAAGCATCAGGCACATCAACCACAACTATGTCCATAACAATCATGATATCAGGGTAGACAAACATATGGAATTGTAAGTCCTTAATCAATTGATGAACTTCAATTTTCTTTGAATCCATGGCACATATGTTACAGTTTGACCTAGATATCCTTAAGCTAAGTTGCTCCATGAATCTCTTAATCATCACACAAGCTGAAGCACCAGAGTCAAGCGTGCAGTTATATATATGATAATTGTTCACAAGGAACGTAATGAAGAATGGAGAGTTTTCTTTATTATCAAAATCCATACTCTGCAATTATATGGGAGCATCCTAATAGAAAACCTCAGGAGGTTCCTAGTGAGTTGCATTTACCTAGGTTTTATTAATAGAATTCAATAACTTAGTCCTTTGGGAGGTTATCTTTACTATTTCGATGACGGGGACCAAAACTTTAGAGCTATAAAACCACCCTCCTAAATCAATATTCATTCCAGAAGCTGATCCAAACCTAATACTTCGAGAATTAACTAGGTTATCATTTTGATTTCTCCTTTGATAAGTTAACCTCTTGTCCTTAGTGATTTCAAGGACTTGCTCAGGTGGAGGTTTCTCACCAAAGAGTTTAACTAAGACATTAGTTTCTTTACCAAATTTGATACTATATGAAGATGTCAAAGGTCTAACGGATTGACTATTTCCCTTGACCTCTTCCCAATTTTCCTGTGACAAACGGTATTCTTTACCAACCATATTTATCTGGTTGTATGTCCCAAGAATCTCATGATGCATGATACTCTTGATAACAAGACAATTGGCTTCTTCATGAATCTCATCACATGCTCTGCAATAAGGCGGGTTCTCCTCCATAAGATTATTCATTTCAAGAGGATTGGGAGGCCTTTTCTCTCTGGTTTGGCCTTTTTTTGGAAATTATTTCGATTATTATTATTATTCTGACCCCTAGGTTGAGGATTTTACATTTTAGCTCTTTCCATTTGAATCAACCTACACTATAATGTAGTTATTTCCTTAGCATTATCAACAATCATCCTAGCTTAATTTAACTCCATATTTTCCAACTTCTTAAGAAATTTTTACATAGTTACTTATTCATATTCCTTTTCTTTTCCTTTAGGTTCTTTTATTTTAACATTAGATCTATCAAACCTAGGAATTTCATATTTACCGGAAGCCTTATTATCTTTTTCCAGCTCTTCAGCTGTGATTTGACAAGCCTTGTAGTCATCAGGCTTGGTCCTTCTTAGCTCATAAGAAGTGTCACGATTGAAAGCATCTAGATAATATTCTAGAAGCATTTTCTCAGTTGATTTGTAATGAATAGATATTTCTTTAATCATATGATTAAAACTTTTATTAAATTCTTCACACGTCTCAATTTCATTCTTTTTAATGACGCTAATGGCTTTTTCTAGAAATTGATCTTCTTTTTTATTACCACATTCATCTCTAAAAGCATTAAGGAGGGAATTAAATGAAACATTGCTATGATAAGACCTACCCCTAAACCAATCCATAGCATCATGCTCATGGGTCAAGACAAAACATTTCATTTGCACATCCTCATAATTATGAGCATTAGTGAATTTAGTCCATGAAGTCTAAAAGGCACATAAATGATTTTTCATAGTGATTGCATTATTTCCTTGGAAAGCAGGTAACTTTTCTAGACCATTATTAGGAAGGTTATGGGGATAACCCTAGATGTTAGCAAAGTTAAGAGGCTCATAGATATCCATGATGTCTGAAACATGAGGATTCAAGAAGAGTTAATGGATGTCAAAGAGAGCTTCCAGGCCGAGATTGTCAAGGAGTGTAATAAAGAGAGGTTGTGTAATCTAGCTTTGAGAGCCCTTTCAGGATCCGGAGCGGGATTATCCAAGTTGGTTAGGTTACTACTAGTACACACCCCTTTACAAGATGATGGAAGTGGAGTCGCCACCCGGATATATATATAACTTAGACACAAAATATGATATGATGAAAATGGGATGAAGATGAATGGATCAAATGATGAGAAGTGATTGAGAGGACCAAGGATAGGAAAACTATGTCCCTGGAAACAACGCTAAAAAATGTTGTCGCACAAAGTGTCTAGGCACCACGACAATGCTCAGAGTAAGGGATGTCACTCTAATCCTTACTCACTGTGTTTAGACTCTCTCCTAGACAAGTAAAATGGGGTAGTCCTTGGGGTGAATGAATGAGGATATCCTGTGAGACACAGGCTCTAGGAGACTTAAAGATGAACAACTTGATGAATGTAAATAAGTTCTGGTTAACTGAGATGAATAGATCAAACAATGAATAAGACACATACACAAGATAGAAATGATTCTAGACCAATGCCTTTATATTCAATTAACCATAGACTAAATAAAAACAAGTTATCAAGAGAAATTTATAAATGCAGAGAAAGTGACGATCATGAACAATTAAATGTAAACGCCCAAAAAATTATCATCCAATTTTTCTAGCAATTAAGTCCAATGAAGAATTATGAAACTTAAGTACTAAGCAGTGATTCTAGATTTAAAAAAAAAAAAATCAATAACCCAGATCTAGAAAAATTTATCTTTCTCTTATATTCAATAATTTTAAAACATTAATCACACCTGACAATAGAGAAATCACTACCTAAAAATTTAAAATTTTACTCTTAACACAAAAAACACCAGGGAACTTTAGATTAAAATTTTATTTATCCCTTAGGTAAGTTTAATGTGCTAAGCTAACAAAAAAATCAAGAGTACTCAATTAAATTTAAATTTTGTATGGCTTGTAGGCCACATAAAAATAAAAAAAATTAAAATTTGAGGGCACAAATTCTCCTTTCGTTTAATTTCTTAGCAATTCTAAAGTCACCAAAAAAAATTTAGAATTCTTAGATTTTTTAATGTTTTTGAATGTTTTCAATTTTTGTTTATGAATTAAAAAAAAAATAAAAACTAAAAACTAAAAAAATCAAAAATCAAAAATCAAAAATCAAATTTGAAAAATGCCTAACCATAATAAAAAATAAAAAAACAAAAATAAAAAGAAAGGCTACAGGAAAAACTACAAGAGGAAAACAGGGAAACTACAAGAGGCCTATAGGAGGAGACCGAGAGCAATTTTCGTTGTTTTGAGGGTGTGAGAGTGGGTGGAAAAAGGTGGATGAAGGATGGAATGAGGTGTTACGGCGCCTAAGGTATACCATCAATCAACAAGAGAGAGAAAGATGATTGGGTTTGCTCAAGGAGAGAGGAAGAAGTTCTATGAAAAATGAAGGAGGTGCTATTCTAATTGCAGAAAGGAGAAAGACTGGATGTAAAGCAAAACCTAGTAAACCCTAATTAACAAGATAATTCTACTTTTTCCAAAAACACTATGAAAACCATAAAAGAAATGTCGTTACCCACTCAAGGAAGTAAACAACATCTAACCATGCTATTTCTCGAAGTAAATAAGCAAAAAACATATTTTTGGATTTTTATGTGAATTTAACATGCATATAATTTATTGTGTGTGAGTGTGGCAGCGAACAGGTGGTGTTAGAGGGTGGTTTTAGAGCATTCTTTCCTTTCTTACAGCATTTCCCATCATTTCCTTCTATACATCATAGTTTAGGCCATTTTAATGCAAAGCTCTATTTTTTCCTAGGATGCGCTCATTTCATTGGTTGCTTGATTTTCTTGGTTGAATGTCAGTTTCTATGCAACAGATCTCTTCTAGAAGTAGGCCAGATTACCAACAATCACACCTTCCATCTATTCCATGCCCTATAGGTCTCCCAAACCTCACCTCAATTCTGTCCTAGTTTCCTTCATTTTTCATAGAACTTCTTCCTCTCTCCTTGAGCAAACCCAATCATCTTTCTCACTCCTGGTGATTCATGGTAGAACTCAGGCACCCTAACACCTCATTCCAACCTTCATCCACCTTTTCCACCCACTCTCACACCCTCAAAATAGTGAAAATTTCTCTCGACCTCCTCTTGTAGGCCTCCTGTAGTTTTCCTGTGTCCTCATGTAGTTTTTCCTGTAGGATTTCTTTTGAAGTCCGAGTGTGGGAAGAGACTCGAAAAGGCCACCTAAGACCTCCTAGGACCCATCCACACCATCCTACATCTTCCCAAGCTCCAAAACCGCTCTCTAACACCACCTGTCCGCTGCCACACTCACACACAATAAATTAGATAAATGTTAAATTCATATAAAAATCCAAAATATGTTTTTTGCTTATTTACTTCCAGAAATATCATGGTTAGATGTTGTTTAATTCCTTGAGTAGGTAATGGCATTTATTTCATGGTTTTCATAGTGTTTTTGGCAAAAGTAGAATTATCTTGTTAATTAAGGTTTACTAGGTTTTGCTTTACATTCCAGTGTTTCTCCTTTCTACAGTTAGAATAGCATCTGTAGAGTAATATTTCTTTCCTTTCATCACACATAGATCTTCTTATGAAATCTATAGAAGTTCGCTTGAGCTCCTAGTGATCTCGCGCCAGTTGATCAAGCGACAACCTGGAGTGAGAATAACACCTCCTTCATTTTTCATAGAACTTCTTCCTCTCTCCTTGAGCAAACCCAATCATCTTTCTCTTTCCTGGTGATTCATGGTAGACATTAGGCACCCTACCACATCATTCCAACCTTCATCCACCTTTTTCAACCCACTCTCACACCCTCAAAACAACGAAAATTACTCTCGGCCTCCTCTTGTAGGCCTTCTGTAGTTTCCCTATTTTCCTCCTGTAGTTTTTCCTGTAGGCTTTCTTTTGAAGGCAGAATGTGGAAAAATCCCCCAGAAGGCCACCTAAGACCTCCTAGGGCCCATCCACACCATCCTACATCCTCCCAAGCTCCAAAACCACCCTCTAACGCCACCTGTTCGCTGCCACACTCACAAACAATAAATTAGATGCATGTTAAATTCACATTAAAATCCAAAAATATGTTTTTTTTCTTATTTACTTCCAAAAATAGCATGGTTAGATGTTTTTTACTTCCTTGAGTAGGTAATGCCATTTCTTTCATGGTTTTCATAGTGTTTTTGGCAAAAGTAGAATTAGCTTGTTAATCAGGGTTTACTAGGTTTTTCTTTACATTCCGGTCTTTCTCCTTTTTGTAGTTAGAATAGCATCTGTAGAGTAATCATTCTTTCCTTTCATCACACATAGAGCTTCTTTTGAAATCCATAGAAGTTGTCTTGAGCTCCTAGTGATCTTGTGCCGACTGACCAAGTTTGTCACTTGGTCAACCTTCACGAGATCACTAGGAGCTCAAGCCAACTTTTATAGATTTTAGAAGAAGCTCTATGTGTGATGAAAGGAAAGAAATATTACTCTACGGATGCTATTCTAACTGCAAAAAGGAGAAAGACTGAAATGTAAAGCAAAACCTAGTAAAACATGATTAACAAGCTAATTCTACTTTTGGCAAAAACACTATGAAAACCATGAACGAAATGGCATTACCTACTGAAGGAAGTAAAAAAATATAACCATGCTATTTCTGGAAGTAAATAAGCAAAAAACATATTTTTGGATTTTTATGTGTTTTTATGTGAATTTAACATGCATCTAATTTATTGTGTGTGAGTGTGGCAACGAACAGGTGGCATCAGAGGGCGGTTTTGGAGCTTGGGAGGATGTAGGATTGTGTGTATGGGTCCTAGGAGGTTTTAGGTGGCCTTCTCAAGGATTTTCCCACGCTCAGCCTTCAAAAGAAAGCCTACAGGAAAAACTACAAAAGGACACAGGAAATCTACAAGAGGAAAATAGGGAAACTACAGGAGGCCTACATGTCGAGGCCGAGAGCAATTTTTGCTGTTTTGAGATTTTGAGAGTGGGTGGAAAAGGTGGATGAAGGTTGGAATGAGGTGTTAGGGTGCCTAAGATTTGCCATGAATCACCAGGAGAGAGAAGATGATTGGGTTTGCTCAAGGAGAGAGGAAGAAGTTCTATGAAAAATGAAGGAAACTAGGGCAGAATTGAGGTGAGTTTTGGGAGACCTATAGGGCATGGATTAGATGGAGGGTGTGGTTGTTGGTAAGCTGGCCTACTACTGGAAGAGATTTGCTACATAGAAAATGACAGTCAACTAAGAAAATCAAGCAACCAATGAAGTGAGTGCATCCTAGGAAAAAGCGAGTTTTGCATTAAAATGGCATAAACTATGATGTATAGAAGGAAATGCTGGGAAATGCTGTAAGAAAGGAAAGCATGCAAAAGGACTATTGAAAATTAGGAAGTGAACATGATAAAGAAGATCTAAAGCAAAGCAAAACTGGACTATCAACCTACTAGAGAGTTGCAAACACTAGAAGTCCTAGGAATGAGAAAAATCTGTGTTTTTGGGGCAGCAAGAGAGTCTTTGCCTCAAATCATGGTCCCAAAGGGAGGAAGAGAGGCCAAGGCATTGTTTCTAGCCTTTTGAATCTTCTCTGATCACTGCTTAACCTGCTATAGAAAGCACAAATGGAAGCAAGCTATTAAATCATCAAAAGCAACCTATTCTTAACCATAAGAGAAATACATCTAACAACAAACTAATCTACAAACCGAAGTAAAGCATACAAGTACAAGTAAAGAGAATTTCGGCTGCTTGGATTGGGTTCTAACCCAAAAGCTTCAGCCCTCTCAGATAACTCAGTGCTAGCTCAAAAAGGATTCCATCTTCATTATAAAAAAATAACAAGATTACATAAAACTGTCATAAAATATTAAGCTCGAAATATGAGCAGAGTTTACACAATAAATCAAAAATTTGACCCTAGTGAGGCCCTAGGCCTCTCTACTTATACATTTGAAGCTACCAAAAACTTCCTTAAAATCAGGGATGCTTGTCTCCCAAAACTCGATATAACTATCAACCATCTTCCACTTGCTCGGCTGCCTTCTAGTGCATGATTCGGTTGCTTGTACTCTGAGCTGAATGAAGAGGAATTTGAAGTGAGGAGAAATAAATGAGGGGGATTCCCTCCTATGAGTCCTCTCCTCTTTCTACTTCGAGTTATTGCTATAGTTTGACCACTAGATCCTTGAATTTGACCTCGAAATCCATCAATAATCTGCATTAAATACATGTTAGACCACATGGCATAATAACTAACTCAATTGAACCTATAAGCATAAATATAATCAGAAAATCATACAATAAGCCTAGAGAATGGTTGATTATGACAAGGTTAGGAGGTAAAATGAGCCCATATAATTACCCATTTATGAGGCTCATCATCACCCCCTACTGAAGGTGTTGGTCATCCTCTGAGCAACCTAGTCAGTCTCTTGGTCTTTCATGGCCCTGATGGCCTCCCTAGCATTCCAGGCTTCTGATGTGGTTTTCTCATGTTCTCCATAAAATCCTACCTTCTGTCTATGTCCTTCCACTAATCCTTCTCTTCTTCTTCTCTTCTGCCTTCGAGCATGCCTAATATGAGTGGTGGACTCAGTTTGAGGCCAATCTAGTTGACCTTCAGCCTTTGCATGGAGCACTTGTACATTGGCACTCTTTTTAATGCCTCCTTTAGCCTCATGGGGGAATGGTATTCTCTGATCTATAAGCTATGGGGTAGGGTGTTCCATCTTCTCATGCATGCATGCACACAATCATCCCCAAGTAGCCCATGCATATCTTCAAAGTGTGCAATGGCTTCTTCCTGATTGGCCAGATATTTAGGCGCAATCTAAGGGTCATTGGCAAGAAGTTTGTGTGTGCTGATGAGTGCCATAGGATCTGATGGCTCAACTCTTATCATCAATGGTTCATTATGCTCTTTTATTAACAATCTTTTCATTTCTGCTGCCCTCAATTCTTCATCATTCATCCATGACGCCATGGCCATTAATTGCATATCCCCTAGCTTGGAATTGGGGTCCCACACATTCAAGTCTGTGAGGGCCATGTTGTGTAGATAGAACTCTTCCATCTTTGCTTTGTCCTCAGAGGTGATTTGGTCACACAAATCCATGAGCTGCCTGTATTCTTGGAAAGGCATTATTCCTCTTTATGCCAAAGTTTTTATTTGGAACTGAAGCCATTCATCCTTCAGATAGAGGCCATAAGATTTGGCTGGTGTTCTGCATTATCATGCTTCTATGGATAAGCTGGCCATGTATGCCAAATGAGTCTCTTTCTCTTGCAGCTGCCTCCTTAGTAATTCATTCTCATTCTCAAGGTGGCTTCTTGTAATGGCTTATCTGTCTCTGAAAGCACTCAATTCCCTGCCCATTTCCCTGAGTTTGTCTTCCATGTGGCCAATATCCTCAACTCCTTTGGACTTGGCTATTTGTATCCACCTATGCATCCTCACTCTCTCTTTTTCCAATTCGAAAAACAGTGGAATTGAAAATTTCTGTCGGATTATCTTGCCTCCCTCAAGTAGTCTGTAATAGGAATCAAGATTAGGCTAGGGGTTAGGTTCTTGTAGCTCTTGTGCTTCCTCTTTAACCTCTGGCTATCCTCTTATCTTTTCCTCAAGTTTTTGTGTCTCCTATAGTTTGGACAGTGTCTCCTGTAGGACTGTTTTAGGCTCTTGTAGGTATGGTTTGGGGTCTTGTAGAATTGCCTTTCCCTTCCATGTAGAAGATGTTGTAGTCCTCCTTTCATAGGTTATGGGTGTCTTAGAAGAAGATTCATTCACCTTGGAAGATGGTGAATCTTCAATGTTAATGGTAGTCTTTGATGAGGGTTGAGGTTTGCCTGTTTTAATTCTGGTACTCTTCCTTGCCCTGAAATACATGGAGGTTTTTCTTTTCCTCTTCTGCTTCTACTTGACTAGTGTATTGAGGGTAGTGAGGGCAGTTGCTGCTTCTCCTTCCAAAGTTTCAGGGGACTCTTCTTTTTTATCTGCCCTCTTTTCCTCCTTTTCTCCCTCTTCTGTCTCTTTTTCCTCCTCCTGCTCTGTCTCTTTTTCTTCCTCTTGTTATGTCTCTTCAACTCTCCCCTCCTCTATTTCTTTTCTTTCCTCCTTCCTCTCTTGATCTGTGATGTCACCATTGGCTTCATCTCTCCTCCTTGTTTTTCTCCCTCCTCACTCACAGAAGGACTGACATCATAGGTTAATTCCTTGATGTCACCCTCAGCTGTCATATTTCTGAAAATTTCTCATGCTATAGGGATTGAAAGGGTATGGAGGAATTCTTCTACTAGGATCCTGATTGGGCCATGGTGAGTTAGCTGCTGTGAATTTCCTTCTTGTACCTTGGTGCTGGAGTCAATGAGGGACTGAAGGAGAAAGTAAGGGATACTGAGCTTTTGATTTTCTAGGGTATCCATGCCATATCTCAATTCTTGGAGGATTATGAAATGATATCGATAAAGAATGTTGTGCCTCCCATCACAAGAAATGTATTTGATCACTTGGTAGCTAACCTCATCCCAGGGATATGGTACAATAGCCCTCCTAAATCCATTTTGTCTTCAACAGGGGTTTCATTATCTTGGAAAAATTTCCTCTTAGCAGTCTGGCCAATTATTTTCTCAGCTTTACTCCAAGGCAGCCCAAGAGGAAGGGTAATGACCCTACTAATGAATTTAGGGGTTATTTCAATGGAGAGGACTCTAATGGTTACAATAGCATGAGTTCTTGTGTGAGGGACCAAAGAGAGAGCACATTCATGGGAAATTTCATCATCAAACCCTCTAAACTTCTCAAAGAAATTCATCCAGTTTTCCCTTGTAAATATTTCCACCACTTGAGGATATGCATGGAGTCTAGTGGAGTTAGTGGGTGCTTTTCCCATAAACCCCCCTGTCATAATACCTGTAATTCGTTTGAAAAACTAGATATGGAGGTGGAGACAAATAATTTTGAATGAAATAGAAAAATAGAGGTGACTGTTTTTTATTTATTTATATTTTTTTTCAAGATTTATTTATTTATTATGTATTTCTACCCTCTTAAAGACTCATTTTATCTTCAATTTGAGACCAAATCTTTCACATTTTGATATTCAACAGAGGCCATTCATGAACCCTACCTCTTCAGACTGAAATTCATGCCAAAAATCATGTTTCCTCCCTTCATAATGACTCACTGCCCCTCCTCTAGGTGCTCCTGTAGAAAACTTGTAGGGCTCCTATAGAAGATTCTGAGAGCAAAAATATGGAGGAAATCGATGAGGATGGTGGATACGAGGCTGTGGGGGCGTCAGAAGACTGTTGTGTGGCTGAGTTACGAGGAGAAACTAAATAAAAAGTGGTGAGAATGCGCGAGGAGGAGTGCTCATTACCTTTTATGGTTGTTTTCGGTTATGAGTGCTGAGCTGGCAAGGTGTACATTGCCCAGATTAGGACCATTGGTCCCCACCTGCTTGGTCATCATTACTCCCCTCGTAATGATCCCCTCATTACTACATCAGGGTTAACTCTTCCTCCCACTACTTGTCCTTCACATCTTTTGCTTGAGTTGATTGTGCACACGTGTGGGTGATATCTCGGTTAAGTGGAGTCAACTAAATGAAGGTGGCCAAGTTAACTAGCCACCTGTCCCTCTTTCGATTTCAACCATCTCATTGCCTTCGTATGATTCCAAATTACACAAATGCAGATAGAGGAGTGACTTAGCTACTTACCTATAATCCAAGTGTATTTTCTACCATTAACTGTGAGGTGTTGTGGCTTTCTCTGCTGCATGCCTTCATTTTCCCTCATGCATGTTGTCTCTGCTTGCTTATGTGTTGTTGTGTGTTTTTATAGGTTCTTCTTTTGTTGGAGCTGAGCTGCATGTGCATTTTCAACCTTTAGATATGTTGTCCCTTGCTACTGGTGCTGGACTTCTATGGGATTAGCTACTACAAGAATTCCTACAAGGAGCTTCTGTAGCTGCTTCTCCCTTTGAAACTTCTTCTATTTCCCTATGCTTGGACCTCGAGAATTATGCCAGAGGTGGAGATGAATGATGGGGGGATAGTAGGTAAGCTTCAGCTAAATTTAATGGTGCCTTTTCCTCGTTTTATTTTTGTTTTTTTTCAAAACTGAAAAATTGTTTTTCTATGTCTTTTCTTGGAGAGGAGAAAAATAATAATGATTCTTGGAGTGTGATGCGGGCTTGGAAATGATGGCAAGGAGGTTTGAAGATGGTAAGAGGGATTATAGATTCCTCATGAATTTTTTCTTGTCCCTCAAACTGCCTCCTGTAGACACTTTTGGCTCTTTGTAATTCCTTCAGGAGCCTCCTGTAGAAAAAACATAGCCTCCTGTAGAAAACACAGTTTTGGAAGAAGAGGTATAGTGGGGTGAAAGAGATGCCAAAAATGATGGAGGAAGGTGTGGAGAAGATGAGATGGATGTTGGTATGAATGTCAGGGTCCCCTTGGCACCTTTTTCTGCTCCTTGTAGTCCTCCTGCAAACCTGCAATGCAATAAAAATTTATTTTTTCTTTCTCTCTTTTTTTTCTTGAAAAAAACTAGGGCGCCTTAGAGAGGATTTCACCTTAATTTCCTTCCCTAGGTGCCTCCAAGGGAGGTTTTCACCTAGGTATTTTATTATTTTCCCCTTTTTTTTTACATCGTTGAGCCGCCTCAGAAGATGTTTTCAACCCAATGATTGGACTCAAGCAACTCATGGAGGTTTTGACTTGAGTCCTTATTTTTTCTCTTTTTTCATCAGTGTGTGGGTGAAGTGGAAGCTAAGACATGCTCCACTACCATCACTATTTTATTCAAATCTTCAATAAACTCTTGGTTGGAGAGGGGTTTCTTGTAGACTTTCAACCAATGTCCATTGACAAGCATGGGTATGGCTTCATCATCAACGGTTCTGATCCGAACTTAACCATTGTCATTGCATCTATCCACAGTGTAGGGTCCTAGCCATCTTGTCCTCAACTTTCCTTTGAAATCATTGTATCTTGAATCATAGAGTAGTTCCCAATCTTCCTCTTGGAATTGCTTCTCCCTGATATTTATGTCATGCCACATCTTTCTCTGAAGCTGAACTACCTCTATATGGAGAAGGGCTTTCAATCTGTATTCATCAAATCCATTGAGCTGAAGTAATCTCTCCTTCTGTGCATGGCTGAGGTCTAGGGCTAGGTGTACACTTGACCCTAAGTCTCTGAAGTTGGTCTTTTCTTCATAGTCTTCCAGGGACTCCTCACTTCCTATGGTCATTCAGAAGATTTATTATTTAGTATCTTTTAACCTAAAATAGTCTCAATACTTGTTGTTAAAGGCTTGTTGCATCTGAGCCCAAGTTGCGATTCTATTGCCAGGTAATCCCATGAACCAGCATAGTGTTGTGTCCTTGAGAGTAGAAGGGAACAATTTCAAATTTTGCTCGTCTTCTGCATAGCCATAAGTTCGAAAAATGACAACAAACTCGAACAAGAAGGTGTCAGGATCTTCTGTAGTCATACCATGGTAGTGAGGTAGGGCTGAAGGAATTATATTCTTCATTTTGGTGTCCCCATTGGTCCCCTGAATTGGGAAGGTACCCTCCATTCTCGCTCCATTTCACCTATCATTTCTGTTGTCAACCATTGGCTCCAGATGAATGTTTTCTTCTTCTTCTTCCCCTATAGGTTCTTCAAATATGCCTGGATGTTCACCTAAGGGTTATTCTTGATTACAACCACCGAAGAAGAGAGAAGGTTGGCTATGTGAAGTAGTGGGGGTGTTGGGCAAAATTTTTCCTAAGTTATCTCTACTCCTAAGAGGCATGAAAGGAAATATTTTTAGTTGGTTTTTTTGTTTCTTTTTCCCCACACTAAAAGTACCTGCAGAAACTAAAATTGTGATTGAACAAAACAAATTACAACTCACTGAAATGAACTCGCTGGATGGAAATTTGCAAAATTGAAAAGGAAAGCAAGGAAATGCAAAACTGAAAGAAAAGAAATGACTAGTCTACTTTTGCCGAAATAAACTATTAGCAGAATGTTGTAATAAGAAGTAGAAGAAAGCAGTAATCACAGAATACTCTGATGCTTCAAAATAAAGTTAAAAGGAAAAAATGAGATCGAAAAGAAGACACAAACCCTACAATAAAACTAACAAAGGGAAAATAAGAAGAACAAAGTAGATTTTTTTGTTTTGTGTGTATGTAGGTCTTTGACAACGGCAGCAACGAGGGAGCTCGAAGGAAAAAATTGATCAGCGAAAGGGTTCGACATAGGTGAGGACACGTATTGAGAGGGAGAAGGCAGCCGAGAGGGAAGATGAGCTCAGGCTTACAACAATGGTGTCGCAGTTCGGTTTAGGATGAGGGAGCCGTGATGTAGAGGAAGAGGGCATGTAGAAGAGCAACAGGTGGGATGCATGTGGGCAAGAAAGAGGAGGAGTGATGGCCACAGGTTTTTTGCAGGTAGCGGACAGAAGAAGAGAGGGGCAATGCTGACAACATATGGTGAATACAACATTTTGGAGCCACGAATGGGTCAATGGCAGTGTGGAGATAAGCAAGCAATAAAAAACGCATGCTGAAGAAGATGGCTAGGCTTGTGTTTCGATGGAGGCTGCATATTAGGAGATGAGGGTAGAGCAGGAAGCAGTAGAGGGAAGAAGAGGAAAGTTTTAGTTGTTGTTGTTGTTTTTTTCTTTTTCTTTTCGAAATTTGCAGCGAATCAATAAACCCAAGAAGTACATAAATGTTAGCTGAGAAAATCAAGATAAACCTAGAAAAAACAAATTCCACAACAATATATTTTTATGCTTTAGATTTTGCCTTGAAACTCTTCAAGATTTCCAGATCTAAAAAAATTGAAAACTCTTGGAGTGCAAAAAAGTTGAAATAATATCCCTGCAAAGAGATGTTGAGGCCAAATCTTACCCTCCAGGGCCTAGATCTAGATTCAAACAAAAATTATCCTTCAGATCGGTACCTCTAATGACAAAATGAAACACCGAGAAATGAGATATACAATGATAAATAAAAAAAAATAAAAAAAAATAAAAAAAAATAAAAAACCCACCAAAAAACTAGCTAAATTACAATAATTACAAGCTCAAGGCTCTAAGTAGCAAGATCTATCATTATTCCGAACAAAAAATTAATTTTTTAAATTTTAAAGGATTCCTGTATCACCAACAAAATCTTATGATAATCTCAGAGCTAATTTGGTTGGGCTCTTCAACAAACACAGATCAAGATTTGGCTGGTCCAACTGAAAGCTTCCCCTAACACTCGAGGATCTAGAACCAAGATTTCCCTGCAAAACATGATCTAGCCATTAAAAATAGAGCGAGAAAATAATAATAAAACTGAGACAAATAGAGATACGTGCTATTACGTTCAAAATTTAGATTATATTCAAACTCTAGGGATTGAGCAAGATACTTTTACTCAAATCACTCTTCAGAATCTATCATCAATGGCTTTATAAAAATTATGCATGAAAACTACACATATTACAATATTCTCAAGAAGAGTAAATCCCCCATACTTAAACACCAACATAATTGAATTCCAAAGTCTTTTTTTATTATACAAAAAAAAATATTACACCAGAGCTTCTTGCTAATCACATGACTCAAAGATCCGATAAATCAACTAACAAATGACTTCCTATTTAAAGATAAGTCCTCCAACAAATAGTTCAAGTGATATTCATCAAAGAAATTGCAACCATTAATGAAGATTAAGATTTATTTTAATCTCATCCATCAAAATATTTAAATATTTGGGGAAATTCGAAATTTTTAATTAAATGCTTTTTAATTAACTCAAAAATAGATTTTTTGAGTTAATTTCTCCAAAACATTAACTTTGACTTAATCCCCAAGGATCAAAGGTTCAACAAAATGATTAATTTACCTTAGTTCCGGGACCTTTTAAAATTTATTTTTTTAGGACTAGCGAATTTTTCCTTTGGAGAATTTAAATTTATCTAGGGCCTAAAATTAATCAAATTTCTCGCTTAGGATTTTAATTAATTTTTGGCCAGAAAATTTATTTAATTAACCTATGATGGGATAAATTATTTTTCCAACCCTCGAGACATTTTACATCATGATTTTCATATTTTTTACATCATAAAGAGGAAAATCCTTTTGTAGAAGGCCCTCACAAACTACCCATTTCTGTGACACAAACATAATCCGGCAAACCAAGCAATTTGTAATAAAATAACCTAATGAAATAGTTAGGATTATTTCCAAATCACTTTTAGATAGACTCAATCTAGAACACTAGGACTCACCTATGCTCCTAGAAAAAAAATCCATTCCATCTTTGGGGTAAGATTGGAGGGGAAAACTCTACCGAACATCCAAGAATGTATTGGTGTGACAAAGAACCTCCTAGAATGGAGATCGTCACTAGAAGGTAGGTTTACCTAGGTTGTTATATACATGACATGGTTCTATTGAGATTATTTACATCATATATATGCAAAATGGGTTTACATTATAACATGATGATCAGGTTGATGATGATAACTGAACAACACAAAGACATAGATGAGGTGTTATCCCTTTTGCGAAAAAAGGGAGTGTACTGCTATGGTTCGTTGACACATTGTGGTACACATTGTCCATGAAGAATAAAAAAATATAACACAGCTTACCATTGATGAGCTGAAGAGATCCTTACTATCGCATGAGATAAGGATTAATAGAGATGATGATTCTATGGAGAATGACTTCAAATCATAGGAATATTTTAACATAGGTTAAGGAAGGAACAACAAAGGGAGTAACAAATATAATAAGGTCATATTACATAGAGACAATTCAAGCTTAGATCAAGAAGATTTTCCCTAGCAAAACCATCAAAGCTTAAGGTGGAGTTGTACAAGTCATCTGCAAATATAAGAATACGAAAAATTTGTTTCTTAATTTTACTATTGTAAATGATATGTGAATTATGCTACTTAATAGACAACCAAAGAGTTTATTACTTGTGATGATTTGGAAGAGAATAAAAAATATATTTGGTTGTTCGATACCAGTTATAGTAACCATACGATTGGAAATAGAAATATGTTTACCAACCTAGAAATTTCTATTAAGGTTGAAGTCAAATTAGTTGATGACAATATTGTTAATGTTGTTGGTAAAGGTACACTCATTGTCCTTATTAAAAAAAGGTGAAAAAAAAAAACAGATGTCGATTTGGTCCAAGGATTAAAACATAACCATATAGGCATTGATTAACTTACCCAAAAGGGATATAGAGTTACATTCAATGGCAATACTCAAAGAAACCTTGACAAATTTCCTAGGAGGAGACTGATTGTTATAATTTAAAGGAGCAAGAATATGATGGATTCTTTGACTATAACAAATTCCAATAAGTTAATCACAATTTCCCATAAAGTAACACATATATGACCCATGGCTTTGGAATTTTAGATATTAACACGTGAATTTTGGAAGGCTAAATTTGTTTCCACAAAAGCACTTGGTGAAAGGAAACCAATAATACATGAATCGGCTTTAGCCCTAGGGTGTAGAATAGATAGTGGTAGTGTGTTTTGTTAAGGCACTCCAAGTACAAATATTGTCGATTCGAAACTTCATGGGAGCCTACAAGCTAAGGGCTTGTGTGGGCTAGGATGAGCAACAATCTCTATTCTTTGATGATTTTATTTAGAAAAGTTGGATACATTGTTTTAAAATTCAAATATATTTTTTTTTCACAATTTCAATGAGCTTAAAGCTCTCATTGACGAATGATAAATATATTAAAATATTGAGATGGGTAAAGGAGGAGAATATAACCCTTAAATAAATGGAAGATATACCAAATGGATGTGAAACATCCATTATTAAATGGAATTTTATGTCAAGAAACTACAAAGGTATTAAATCAAATGATATAAAGATGAAGTAATAGGAGTTTTTATTTTTTTATTTATACTTGGATAATATGTACACTAAAAAATTAGATCAGTTTAAAACACCAATGAAACAAGAATATGAGATGAAAAATTTGGGCTTAAAGTACTTTTTTGGCATTAAAGCTAATAAGTCAAATTTTGAAATACATATATGTCAAACAAAATATGGATTAGATGCATGAACAAAACCTAACAAATAAGATAAAAGTTCAAATGAAAATTGAAAATTTTTCATATATAAATTGAAAATTGTTAAAAAATTATTTGATAGTAATATGTATATTTTGACAGGTTTAAAAAAACATATTGACAAAATAATTTCAACCTGCATTTTAATAATAACAAAATATGGTATTTTATACCAAATTACTGAGCACTAAATAAGAAAGACCCTCTCCAAAATATTGTATTTTATACTCAAATTACTGAGTACTAGAGAAGAAAGACCCTCTCCATATTATCATGATAATATTCCAATAATTACCTTTTCCATGAATTCTGTGGACCTGACGAAAACTGAATCAATATCTCTTGGTTACTTTCGGGACGCACATGAAGCAAAATAGAAACTCCTGAACACGGCCTATGTTGCCGAAAAGGAGTTTGTGATGAGGGCTATTTATAATGGAGAGAAGGCCAGAAACTGGATAATGATCAGCCTCATTACTTCGCAACTTTCTCTGAAATCTTTACGCGAATTACATAGTCCGGAATCTTTGCATGTGATATTCACGTAAAAGGAGGAGAACCGTAACAAAAACGCAAATGGTTTTGTCTGTTACCGGAGGGTTTCTTTGATAGGGACCATGGCTCACATGTGAAAACTTTAAGGTTTTAATTTTTTTTACTGCTGTTCCGTAAGAGTTGTGTATAAGTAACGAAGCAAAAGCGGAAAGAAGTGATAGGAAAAGTTGTTGCCGATGGCCGTATTCTGTGGGCGTATTCTATCTTATTAATGATTTGAAAAGACGTCTATATAAACAATCTAGGATGCTGAGATTGGGCGTTGCGGAGAGATGCCAAGAGACTTGTATATGGTGACAATGGAACATGCCAATAAATAGGTTAGGTTCACATGAAAATTTACGTCAATATCTTGGGAAATCTATGATCTACAAACGTTTATAATGTTATGGTTTTAGAATACACAGCGAATGAGCCAATCAGTGATCTACAAACGTTCCTAATGTTATGATTCTAGAATACACAATAAATGAGCGTCAGATATTTGGTGTAAATTTTAGTTATAAATCTAGTTGGAATTATTTTGATATTGATAGAGCTACCACTTTTTCCCCGAAAATTTAGATTGAAATTTGGTTGGAATTATATTGAAATTCTAAGTTAAATATTTCGATAAGGGGTTTTGTCCATTACACTTGTTGTCAAGGTTTTTTTGGCGAGCTTTTAAAATCATTTAAATTATCAAGTTTATTAATAAAATAAAATAAATAGAAATAAACATTTAAATTATCAAGTTTTTTAATTAAATAAAATAAATTTAAATAAGGTTTAGCGAAAAAACCAAGTGTCATAGAAATGAGACCATATATATCAAATAAAAAAATAAAACATAACAAAAAAAAACATAAAAGTATTCGTAGTTTAATTTTCATTTCATTTGAATATAAAAATTATATTAAATAATAATTATAAATTTAAAAAATATATATAAATTCGTTTGTCTAAAGTTTTTTAGATAATTTTTTTCAAGAGTTTTGTGGATTATATTAAGTTTCTATTATATAGTTAAATAATTAATTTTGATAGGTTAAGCTTATGTTGTTGGGTCTTAAAATTTTGCAAGATAAAGTATTACAAAATATTAAAGAAATGAAAAAAAATATGATATAATAAAGAGTGAGAAATACATTTATGCATTTTTGAATTTTATAGTAAAAAGTTATTGAGACAAATTTATATTTTGAAAGACTCGACGATAAAGAGACATTAGGATTTGTACATTAATAATATATATGAATACTTAATAAATATACCTTGGTATTAGGAACACAATTCAAATTAATAAAAACTCATAAATTTTATTCAATTATTTAATAGAAAATGTATTTTTAACCTGCTAATTGCACTTACAAACTTAATGTTGCAAACATAATGTACACTTCATGTTCTTCTCATTGAAAATGAATCTTCAATCCTCCTCTTTGTTCCTTCTTCTTTTGTATAGTGAGTATCAATTTCTTATTTGAATCAAAGTTCTTAGGTTTTTGGAATCCATTCTTCCTAGTTGGCTTCATCTTCGATAACAAATCTAAAGGAGGGAGGTTTTGAAATCTTTCTTCCTTCTCTATCCTTTAAGGGAAAATTTAAATCATTAACTTGTGCTTCTAGACATCTATTATTATCTTTTTCTAAACATGTCTTTGGTAGCTGAAATTCTACAATTTAATAATCCTTTTATGTGGGTAGAATTTCTCACATAATTGTAACTCATTTGACCAAGGCCTTTATCATTTGTTTATTTTTAAGTGAATCTCATTCTTGGAGCCACAAGGTCGTTTGTTAATTGGTAGATCTAATATAGAAAAACATGTTCCTATAATCTAGAGCCCCAATTCATCTATCATGTTCCTATAATATTGTCTTATTCCTAGATGCTCAATGATGTTGATGTCAACACATATTCAACTATATGTGAAAATTTTTAACTTAATACACACAATATCTCTTTATGTATCCACCCTTGGTATTGCTAATATCTTCAAAAAAATGGTAAATGCCTGAAATGTGATGATACATTTGGGAGTTGATTTTCCCTAATATACATAGTAGTAGTGCCCCACTCCTACATAAAAGAAAAGAGAATCCTCAAAACCTGCAAATGACAAAGAAAGTTTGAAAACTAGACAATAAAGAGATCTTTCAACGAACATAGTTATACTTCACAATGCCTTATAATTATACTTCAGAGTGCCTTGTTCAATTGAAACAGATGGAGTGGTACAATTTTTATATAGGAGCATAGACACCATTGAAGTGAAAAATTATTCCAAATGATTCATAAAAGTGATGGTTGTTTTTGATGTCGAGCTCATAGTCCTCAAACATTGACACCTTTTCATATTTCTCCATGATATATTCCTCAGAAGGAAGGTTTACATAAATTGAAGTAGAGTTTATTTTTTGACCACAACATTGAACAAGATAGGAACTGAACAGAATGAAAGTTGTGCCTTTGGATATGTCGTAAACATATAATAAATTATGGTTTCTAGTTTTTTACTTTCATTCAAATGCCCTTTTCCTTCTGCTGGGATCCTTTATAGGATCTCTAATTTTTTCTTTATATTTACCATGTGATCAAGAATTCCCACCGACAAAATTAATATTTTTCTATGACGTGCATGACCATTATTTATAATATTTGTTTTATGTTGTAACCCTCTCATAGTAAGATGATTCAATGATTTCTAAACTATTATGGATATTTTGCTTGATAATTTGTCACAACATATCTACTAAAATATATTAGAAAATATAAAGTCTACACTATGAGGGTTTATTTCTCCTTAAATTTCTAGATTTATTAATTATTGTTTACTACACATTCACGCAAATTACAATAATGCACAAAATAGAGAATAAAAAATGAAATGCACAAACCACAAATTAACACAAGATATCACATTGGAAACCCTTTGAAGAGAAAACCTAGTTGGAGCTAAGACTATTATTCTTTGTTTCTCCTAATGGAAAATGCATACAATTACAAAGAAGTGAGAAATTTGCTTGTGGGCTACTACAATGCACAAATCATCTCTCTCTATTCGCTCCTTATCCACTCTTAATGACTTTAATCATCTATTGAACAAAAATCACATGAATAGAATAGAACTCTTTTTCCTCCTAGTAGCTCGGGTTTTGCTCCAATTTTTTTTTTTGATGCATCAAATGGCTTCTAGAAGGTTTTTTACCACAATTTTCCAAATTTGGACCTGATATTAGAAATAGTACTATGAGATGATTCCTCTAGTTTTTCCACTCTAAAATCATAAATATGGGTTGAAAAAGATATAATGACATAATCCATATTAGATCTCCCCATTTCGAGAGGCTTTTTGTCGCAAAAAAATTCTACTTAATGAGGCTATACCTAGAAAATGTCTTTTCATCCCAATATGAATAAGGTAATGATTCTGCTTGGTTGTAATTTTCAACCACTTCTACAAAACTATAACATATGTCGGATCTACTTAAGCATTTGGTGTCAAATCCTTTGCAAAATGTAGGGCCTATTCCTCTTCATGATCTAGCTTTGAAGGCTCATATAATTTCAAAATATGTACATTCACCACTATGTAAATGTGCATGTATGTAGGTAGATTGAGTATATAGGAATTATCTCCCACATTTTTTGATATCTCAAACAGACCATATCGCGAAACCTTGATTTTATTGCCATGACCTTTTAGCCTCTTCTTGTTCTATTGTAGCCATAATCTATCGCCCACTTTAAAGGAATTCTCTATTCTATGTTGATCATGCCTATATTTATATTTTTTTTTATAACATTTATATTATCTCTTGTGATGGTATTCTCAATGGATTTTTCATCCCTAGTGACATCCCCTCTAAGATACTCACTCACTTCTCCTTTAGTCCATATGAAATATGCAAAAGGTGAAGAAGAAAATATCCAAAACAAGTATCAAATGAGGACTTACTCGTAGAAGTGTGGATTACTCAATCATAAGTGTTGTATATGCCAAATTTTCATCCCATGTCTTTTGTTGCTTTCAATAGATGCTATCTTGTTGAGTACTTTTATCTTCCCATCTATATATGAATGGAGTGTTATAAACCTATTTAATAGCATATCTATATTTTCTTATAATTTAGTCTAAAATGCACTAAAAAATATGGCACAATCTTCTTTGATTTGCCAAAAGTGCACCAAAAAATATCCAAAAACAATTCCATTGCTTCTTTCATGTTGATTATCTTTTTATAAGACATTAAAGCACACATATTTATAAACATATCAACTACCATGAACAAATAATGGAATCCCTTCCTAATTATTAATAAAACTCTTAAAAATTAACTAGAAATATTTTTTGAAAAATAAATTGATAAAATAAAAACGATATATACCATATTTCGTATTACTAAACTTGTTGGTACAACCAAAAAAAAATGCATCATTTTATGAAACTACGTACCTATCCTGGAGTTATAAACCAATACATGTACCTCTGCAAATTCGCATTGCCGTGTGACTTAGTGTCTTAATTTAGTAATTTAATATATATAATTTGATTAGAGGAAAAGTCAATATGACTTAATTTTAAATTTATTTAATTATCCTCGAATGTTGGTTGAGTTGAGTGGAAAACCTTAGAATCTTATTTTATTCTTTGGTTCAGTGGGAAACCTTAGACTCTTATTTTATTCTTTTATAACACTCGCCCTGCCTTGTGAATTAATTTTGTATATATAATCCTTAGAATCTTATTTTATTCTTTGGTTGAGTTCTTTAAAACACTCGCCCTGCCTCGTGAATTAATTTTGTATATATAATTTGATCATATGGCAAGGTAACATTCATACGACTTAATTTAAAATTAATAAGTTCTTTAATTAACCGTTGATTTTGCTGTACGTCGGTTGAGGCAGTAGATTTCCTTTTCCTCGTAGTGGGTACATCGATGTGTTATGCGTAATTATTATTAGTGTTTTTTAAATTAATTTTTTGATATAATATTTTTTGAATCATATAAAAAATATCGAATTAATATTAATCATTAATAAAAAATCATTTTTATTTTTATTTAAGAAATATATTTTAATAAAAATTATGAAAATTTTAATTTTAATAAAAAATAATTTAGAGGTATAAGCTATGTTTTAAAAATGTTTTGTTTAGTTATGAATTAGTTTTGGTCAGATTTAAGGAAATAGGTTAATGGACAAAAAGGTAGAGGCATATGAGCGAAAGCCTGCCAGCTTAGGTATCCCCAATTAGTTATTCATGGTGGCCTAATTTTCCTTAAATAATAGTGATGAATTAATCTCCATTCATAATTAGCAGCCAAAAATATCTCACTAATAATTTGACAAATAAATTCATAGATTTTTCCACTGATTTAAAAACACAAATAAATAAATAAATAAATAAATATATATATATAGATATATATATTTCTTATTTTCAAAAATATATTTTAATGAAAATTATGAGAACTTCGGTTTTAATAAAAATCAAAGCCCAAGGGAAAGTTCACACGGGTCTCATAAAATATCTTCCCAGCCCCGTGACTCTACAGAGGATTGGGTTATATAATTCTCACTTACCTTTACGACACATACATTACCGGCATCATCGACCATCTATTTCCATCTCTTTCCACGACGTCTTCCCTGCTCGTAACAGTTAGCCACACCTGGACACCTCCATAACAAATTAATTGTCATAGTAATTCGTCAATTGATTTGACACAAAGTAATAGTCTGTTAGTAGAAACTTTGAAGTGGTTAGGTTTCTTTGAGTAACTTTCTTATGCTGATATAGCAGTATAGAGAATGTGATTTCCACAGCCGATCCACGGGGGAAACCAAACCAATTCCTTGAAGCCGATGTAAGAAAACATCTTGAGTATGTAACATTGTTCACCAGCTAACTTGCCACAAAGTACAAACTGTCAGTTATAGTACAGGTTGGAAATGGCTGAAGAATGAAGGCATTTAATATGTAACGAGAACTGGGAAAATGTAACGAGAACTGGGAAACACAAAACTTAATCCACTTTGATTTAGCCATTTTGATATATGTTTTGATTGAATAGAACCTGCAATCATCAACATACACTCAACCTAACATACATTTTTTTCAGAACAGTTCATATTTTATAACATTTACGAAATTTATTGAAAAATTATCCTATACTAAATATTATATGTAAATTATAATTTACACTGGAGTGGATATGTATTCTCCCAATGACTAAGTAGTTTGGAATTTGGGTCACTATACAAAAGAGATCGTGTAAAACTAATAATTGTAAAACTAGTAATTTTAAGAGAAAAAGCTTTGTTTTATAAATTAATTAAATTAATTTTGATTTTTTATTATTATTTCAAAATGAATAATATTTAAAAAAAATGTGTAAAAGGAAAATAAAACATGGCAAAAATCCTAATATGCCAAATTTCAATTTTTTTTTTTTAAACTAAACCAGTTTTCTTCTTAATTTTAAAATATTTTTGGCTTTTCTCATCACCTTTTTAAATTTTACTCATCTAAGTTTCCTATGAAGTTAAAAATTAATAGTTATTTTCACGAGGATCTTTAATGATGGGAAACAAGATGGCAGTTATTTTGACAAAGAGATTCTAGCCGCACCTAAGTTGATGTAAAATCTTGTAAGTAAATATTGATTTCGTATTCTCAAGTTGAAGTAAAATCTTGTAAGTAAATGTTGATTTCGGATTTTCATAATAAACAAGGAGGGCTGCAAGGCAACAAGTCCCTGCCTTGAGCAGGTTGATGGGGTGAAGTGTGTGAAGGTTGACTAGGTGAAGCGTGTGAACTTTGACACCAATGTTCTATTCCCTTAAACTTTTCTCTGCTCAGTCGAATAAGGGGTCACTATAAATGTATAGATTGTGCTATAAAGATGACCATCATTGCTATGCTAGCCACAAAAAAAACAAGTTCCAGGAAGCTCCATGAACCATATCTCCATGCGAGATTCAATGCATTATACATGCAAATACGTGTTTGTAATCATGGCATCAATTATCTTAATGATTAATTGAATGGAGTCAACTTCATTACACTTAAGTAGCAGTGATCATAGTCATGGTCTTAACCCATATGACCTACCTAATCGCCGCTAACGAGTCACTATTTTGTTACAACAGACTAAAGAGACTATCTACAGATTACCCAATTAGCTTATTTAGAAGAAGAAAAAGAATGCATGGGCTTGATTGAAGGCTTGTAACTAACTCTTTCCACTGGCCAAGCATTAAGGAATGAACCTTCTTGCCAAGGTAAGGTTTTTTCACTTTCTTTCAGGCTGGTCACGCTCGCTTTTAATTATGTTCCGAAGAAAAATTTCCCTACTTGTCAGTGCGCACTCAATTAAGGGGAATATATTCATAAACCAACCTCCCAGAACTAGAATTATTTGTCACTAACCAACCTTAACTTGAAGGCTTGATAGTGACAAAAAGTGAGGAAAGAAGTTGTTACATTAAGTTACAAAGAGTGACAAAAAGCAAATACAAAGAGTGACAATGGGAAATAGTTACAAATAGTGACAAAAGGGTGATGATGGGAAAGAAGCTCAGGCATAGGACAGGAAGGTCTGTAGTGTAGGAACACCTCACGCAAGCCAGTTCAATAAGAAATTGGTCTCTCTCATTAGGATCCAAGCTTGCATCCCGACTATTTGCATTAGCGATGGGCTTACACGTGGAATCAACGCTTCCCATCGTTTACAGTCATGTTGAATGTATATATGCTGTTTCATTTATTCCATCCATGAATGACGGATGGAAGAGCGTGCAATTGATCTCTGGGATGTAGCGTTTGCTCTTTACAGTCAGGTGAGGCACTTATTTATAATTTTATCCATCCACGGGCTTAGACTTGGTGGATAAGCTGTTGCTGAATGCACAACATCTACTTCTGGATCCGTTATCTCCATAGTTCTTGCTATTGTTTCTGCTGCACTTGCCCTAGTTTCTTCAGGGTCTCGATCTCATCCTAGAACCAACACTACCACTGGCTTTGCTACCTTTGCTCTTGGATCCATCTTTGCTTCTCTTGCTTGTTAAAATAAGATAATTACTCCTACATGAGGAGTTGGCGAAACTTAGTGTTGAGGGTTGAGTGTTGAGTCAAGTCGAGTTGAGTGATAAACGACTTTAGTGTGTGGTTACATGTCAAGATATTTTAGGCAATTGGTTAGTTGAAAAAAGATAAATGCCCTTCACCGGGTTCATTACAAGCATCAAATTTTGTGTGATCAATAAAAGAGACGCAATTTGTGTATTTTGAGTGAATTGTGTTTAACTCATTTTCCTTTTCAACAAATTGGTATCACAACTAAAGAAAGATCACAAGATCCATGGTGTTGTAGAGTCAATGAAAGAGGGCCAACAAACAAAGACCGACGATTTAAAAAAAAAATACGTTACACATTTGTCAAACTGTTAGCGGGCGCCCAAATTTCACACCTCGTTAATATAAAAAACCGCAATATTTACGTTTTGCCTTCGAATATGAAAATATTCCGTGCGCAGTTTTATGTTGGTCCGAAGCGCGTAACGCATATCACGTTGTTTATTAAAGCCGTTTTCAAACTTCCGAGAACCGTGTTATTAATTCAAACGTCAAACGTGGGTCCCGCTCTTTATTGCAGGCGTTGCGTAAGCTTACTTTCATAAGTGATTCACAAGCATGTGGGCATTTTTTATTAACGGTTCTGTTAAAGTGTTTGACAAGTTACAGTTGTGATATTAAACTTTATTGATTTATAATTTTTTTATATATAAAATATTGTTATAAAAGTTTTTTATATTAATTTTTTTTTATATATGAAAAAAAATTTATAAAAAAAGTTTTTATATATAATTCTTTTATATAAAAAAAGGGGAGATAACTAGGGTTCATATGGAATTTTTCTGAGTTTTGCAAATTTATAAAAAAAATAATGGTTTTTGAAGAAGGATGACCTTCTCAAATTTCTACCCCCAGTTCCCACTATTTATACGAAAATATTATGATGTGTGGGCCATTAATATGGCGACCACTTTGCAAGCTCATGATGTTTGAGATTATGTCCAGTTTTTGGTTTTCAAGGACTAAAAATGAAGCAGAAGAACAAGCTCTCATTAATACAGAGAGGGAACAATGGAAGAAAGACAAGAAGAAGAATACACAAGTGTTACATCTTATCTAGCAGGGAGTGGACCAAGCAGTGTTCTAGAAGATTATGATCACGTCTTCAGCAAAATTAACATGTGATACTTTGGTGACAAACTATACAGGTATGGCCAAAGTCAATATTGTTAAGTTGCAGAATACTAGGAGAGATTTTTAAAGTCTGCAGATGAAGGAGACATAGGACATCGATTCTTTCATGAATCGAGTTATAACTGTCGTAAATCAATTAAAAATCTATTAAACAATAGTTGAGAAGGTCCTCAGATATTTGTCTACCAAATTTGATGTTGTCGTCACAGCCATAGAAGAAGCTAAGGATTTGGCACCATTGACAATTGATGAGCTAATGGGATCACTTCTATCACATGAGGCAAGGATAGACATAAATAAGTATTCCACTTTAGACACTGCTTTCAAAAGTCGAGTTTCTATTTCAAGAGATAGAGGTCGAGACAGAAGTAGAACGAGAGGCAGATGACGAAGTGGAAGATCTGCTGGTCAGAGAGATGGGCGAGAAGAGCATGAACATGAAAGTGGGAGCAACTACAAAAGCTTCAACAATAATCAAAGAGTTGAAAAATCAAAGATGACATGTTATTATTGCAATAAATTTGGTCACTATGCTCGTGATTACACAAAGAAGATAGTTGATCAAGGGAACCAGAGAGTAATGTCACTATTGAAAATGCAACAAGATCATGGAGCTTAGTGGAAAGGAGTCGCCTTCACTAAGTGGGCCCGCAGGCTATTTTTGGCGCAAAGTCCATTTTTAGACTATGTCTATTTTTAGACATATGAATCATGGTCTATGAGTTGCAGGATGATGTTTATGGATGATTGGTCATGTTGGGAAAAATAGATGGACTTCTATTTTTGGTTCACAGCGGAGTGATTAGAGTCTAATTTTAGACTGGCAGGCTAAAAATAGAAACAGTCAAATATTATTAGCCCTTAGTAATATTTGGACTCTAAACATTATCTTATTCTCTTGGAGCACTTTAGTTCGAGCTACGGATGTGACACATGCAGCTGACAAAAAAAATCACGTGGTTTCTTATGTGTTAGTTTAGCTTATGTGTTATGTGTTAGTTTAGGTTTCTTTGAGTAACTTTCTTATACTGATATAGCAGTATAGAGAATGTGATTTCCACAGCCGATCCACGGGGGAAACCAAACCAATTCCTTGAAGCCGATGTAAGAAAACATCTTGAGTATGTAACATTGTTCACCAACTAAATTGCCACGAAGTACAAACTGTCAATTATAGTACAGGTTGGAAATGGCTGAAGAATGAAGGCATTTAATATGTAACGAGAATTGGGAAAATGTATCGGTTTTCCTTTCACAGTATAAAGGGATGAGATGGAAACATAAAACTTAATCCACTTTGATTTAGCCATTTTGATATATGTTTTGATTGAATAGAACCTGCAATCATACATTTTTTTTTCAGAACAGTTCATATTTTATAACATTTACGAAATTTATTGAAAAAATATCCTATATTAAATATTATATGTAAATTATAATTTACACTGGAGTGGATATGTATTCTCCCAATGACTAAGTAGTTTGGAATTTGGGTCACTATACAAAAGAGATCGTTTAAAACTAATAATTTTAAAACTAGTAATTTTAAGAGAAAAACCTTTGTTTTATAAATTAATTAAAATAATTTTGATCTTTTATTATTATTTCAAAATGAATAATATTAAAAAAAATGTGTAAAAGGAAAATAAAACATGGCAAAAATCATAATATGCCAAATTTCAAATTTTTTTTTTAAAACTAAACCAGTTTTCTTCTTAATTTTAAAAATACTTTTGGCTTTTCTCATGACGTTTTTAAATTTTACTCATCTCAGTTTCCCATGAACTTAAAAATTAATAGTTATTTTCACCCGGATCTTTAATGATGGGAAATAGGATGGCAGTTATTTTGACAAAGAGATTCTAGCTGCACTTAAGTTGAAGTAAAATCTTGTAAGTAAATATTGATTTCGGATTCTCAAGTTGAAGTAAATTCCTGTAAGTAAATGTTGATTTCGGATTTTCATAATAAACAAGGAGGGCTGCAAGGCAGCAAGTCCCTGCCTTGAGCAGGTTGATTGGGTGAAGTGTGTGAAGGTTGACTAGGTGAAGCGTGTGAACTTTGACATCGATGTTCTATTCCCTTAACCTTTTCTCGGCTCAGTCGAATAAGGGGTCACTATAAATGTATAGATTGTGCTATAAAGATGACCATCATTGCTATGCTAGCCACAAACAAAAAACAAGTTGCAGGAAGCTCCATGAACCATATCTCCACGCTAGATTCAATGCATTATACATGCAAATACGTGTTTGTAATCATGGCATTAATTATCTTAATGATTAATTGAATGGAGTCAACTTCATTACATTTAAGTAGCAGTGATCATAGTCATGGTCTTAACCCATAGGACCTACCTAATCGCCGCTAACGAGTCACTATTTTATTACAGCGGCCTAAAGAGACTATCTACAAATTATCCAAGTAGCTTATTTAGAAGAAGAAAAAGAATGTATGGGCTTGATTGAAGGCTTGTAACTATCTCTTTCCACTGGCCAAGTAGTAAGGAATGAACCTTCTTGCCAAGGAAAGGTTTTTTTCACTTTCTTTCAGGCTGATCACGCTCGCTTCTAATTATGTTCTGAAGAAAAATTTCCCTACTTGTGAGTGTGCACTCAATTAAGTGGAATATATTCATAAACCAACCTCCCAGAACTAGAATTATTTGTCACTAACCAACCTTAACTTGAAGGGTTGATAGTGACAAAAAGTGAGGAAAGAAGTTGTTACGTTGAGTTACAAAGAGTGACAAAAAGCAAATACAAAGAGTGACAATGGGAAATAGTTACAAATAGTGACAAAAGGGTGATGTTGGGAAAGAAGCTCGGGCATAGGACAGGAAGATCTGTAGTGTAGGAACACCTCGCGCAAGCCAGTTTAATAAGAAATTGGTCTCTCTCATTAGGATCCAAGCTTGCATCCCGACTATTTGCATTAGCGATGGGTTTACACGTGGAATCAATGCTTCCCATCATTTACAGTCATGTTGAATGTATATATGCCGTTTCATTTATTCCATACATGAACGACGGATGGAAGAGCGTGCAATTGATCTCCGGGATGTAGCGTTTGCTCTTTACAGTTAGGTGGGGCACTTATTTATGATTTTATCCATCCACAGGCTTAGACTTGGTGGATAAGTTGTTGCTGGATGCACAACATCTACTTTTGGATCTGTTGTCTCCATAGCTCTTGCTTTTGTTTTTGCCGCAGTTGCCCTAGTTTCTTCAGGATATCGATCTCATCCTGGAACTAGCACTATCACTCGGTTTGGTACCTTTGCTCTTGGATCTATCTTTGCTTTTCTTTTTTGTTAAAATAAGATAATTACTCCCAAGACATCGATTCTTTCAAGAATCGGGTTATAACTATCGTAAATCAATTAAAAATCTATTAAACAATAGTTGAGAAGGTCCTCAGATATTTGTCCACCAAATTTGATGTTGTTGTCGTAGCCATAGAAGAACTAAGGATTTGGCACCATTAACAGTTGATGAGCTAATGAGATCACTTCTATCACATGAGGCAAGGATAGACATAAATAAGTATTCCACTTTAGAGACCGCTTTCAAAAGTCGAGTTTCTATTTCAAGAGGTAGAGGTCGAGGCAGAAGTAGAACGAGAGGCAGAGGACAAAGTGGAAGATATGGTGGTTAGAGAGATGGGCGAGAAGAGCATGAACATGAAAGTGGGAGCAACTACAAAAGCTTCAACAATAATCAAAGAGTTGACAAATCAAATATGACATGTTATTATTGCAATAAATTTGGTCACTATGCTCATGATTACACAAAGAAGATAGTTGATCAAGGGAACCAGAGAGCTAATGTCACTACAGAGAGTACTAACTCTATGTTCCTAGCTTTCCATACCATGCACGAACCTTCTGCTAGTGTGTATCTATTAGACAGTGGTTGCAATAACCATATGACAGGAAACAAGAATTTGGTTGCAAATTTTGATCAATCTATGAAAACATAGGTAAATTTGGGGACTGACAAGACTTTGGAAGTAGATGGCAAAGGAGTGGTCAACATTCTAACCAAGTAGGGGGAGTTGAGGACAATCTTAGAGGTATATTATGTTGTTGGTGTCAAACATAATTTGTTAAGTGTCGATCAATTGACACAGAAATGATACAGAGTTATCTTTCAAGGTCAAGAATGTGTTATATATGACAAGCCCCCATGCAAGAAGCTTATAACAAAGGTGCAAATGACGAGGAACAAACTCTTTCCTCTAATTATGAATTACAATGGTGAGGTGAGTCCTTTTACAGTTCCATGTTCTGATTATTATTGGTTATGGAACTTCCAATTTGGACACTTGCAATTTTTTTGTTTAAGATTGTTGCGGTAGAAACAGATGGTCAGAGGATTACCTCCCATCAAAGAACTTGCTAGTACTTGTGAGTGTTTCATATTGGGAAAGCAACACCGTGAAAGTTTTCCAAAGGGAGTTGCATACAGAGCAAAGCAGCCTCTTGACCTAGTGCATACAGACTTGTGTGGACCTATGAGGACACAATCAAGTGGTGGAAGTTGTTACTTCCTCACTTTCATTGATGACTACAACAGAAAGACTTGGGTTTACATCTTGAAGCAGAAGTCTGAAACTTTTTCAAAGTTCAAGGAATTAAAATCCTTTGCAGAGAACCAAAGTGATCGACAGATCAAGGTATTGAGGTCAGATCATGGTGTAGAATATGATTCAAAGACATTTCATTATTACTGCAAACAACATGGAATCAAAAGAAAATTTACAACCAAGTACACATCATAGCAGAATGGTGTAGCAGAGAGAAAGAACATGACAATTATGAATATGGTAAGAAGCGTGTTGAAAGGAAGAAACATGTCTAATGAGTATTGGGCAGAAGAAGTTGCATGTGTTATTTATGTGATCACCAGATCTCCCACAAAGAGTGTGATGAACAGAGTACCAAAACAAGCATGGTCAGGTGTGTATTGCAGCGTATCTCATATCATAGTATTTTTATGTTTAGCTTATGCACATGTGCCTAAGGAGTGAAGAGGCAAATTGGATGATAAAAGTGAAAAATGCATATTCACTGGTTATAGTGAGCAATCAAAAGCTTACAAATTGTATAACCATGTCACAAAGAAGACCATAATTAGCAGAGATGTTGTGTTCAAATAACAAGAGTCATAGAATGGAACTATAGACACAATAGTTGATGCACAAGTGCCAATGACAGAAGAAGACGATGTAGCAGAAAAGGAGCAGCAAGAATCACACGTGAAGACACAAAACGAAGAAACATGAACAAGGACTCCAAGATTTTTAGAGCAGCATGGAGCTTTAAGGAGGTCAACAGATCAAGATTCTCCCAACAATTAATCAGGTGATGAATCAAGCAATGGTAAGAGAAAGATGACAAATTTGAAATATATTTATGATGATTTGGATGTCAGTTCAAATTTTGCATTGTTGTCTTTCCAACCTTCTTCGTTTGAAGAAGAAATCAAAGATGAAAATTAGGTGCAAGCCATGGATGAATAAATTGAAGCCATTGAAAAGAATGATAGATGGGATTTGATTGATTTACCAAAGGACAAAAATCTCATTGGTGTAAAGTCGATGTACAAGACAAAGCTGAATGAGAAAGGTGAAATTGACAGATTCAAAGCTAGACTTGTAGCAAAAGGATTCTCGCAGCAACGAGGAATAGACTTTGGAGAAATGTTTGCTCTGGTAGCCATATTGGGTATCGTAAGAGTAGTTTCAACCAGAACAACTCAGAACAAGTGGAAAGTATATCAGATGGATGTGAAATCAACCTTCCAAAATGGAATTCTAGAAGAAGATATTTATGTGTAGCAACCTCCAAGTTATGAAGTTGAAGGTAACGAAGATAATGTTTACAGGTTGAATAAAGCGCTTTATGGACATAAGCAAGCACCTAGAGGTTGGTATAGCATATTCGAAATCTACATGATTAAGAATGGATTTTGCAGAAGCAACATTGAGCCTACTTTATACACAAAGGGAAATGAGCATGGACATATTTTGATTTTTTGCTTATATATTGATGACATGATTTTTACAAGTGATTTTGAGATAGATGAATTTAAAGCAACCATGACGAAAGAATTTGAGATGATAGATCTTGGTCTCATGAAATATTTTCATCGCATAGAAGTTGAGCAATTTAAAAAGGGATTTTTTATTTGTGAAAATAAATATGCCAAAGATTTGTTGAAAAGATTCAGGATGGAAAATTGCAAACTTGTCCCTACACCAGTTGTAACAAGTACAAAGTTAAGCAAGGATTATGAAGGATCATATGTAAATCCAAATCTATTCAAAAGATTGGTTGACAACCTCATGTATCTCACAACTACAAGACTGGATATCATGCAAGGAGAGTTTGATTTCCAGATTTATGGAGACTCCAAAAGGCACACATTGGAGTGGAGGAAAAAGAATTCTTAGATACATAGGAGGAACTAGAGATTGTGACATAATGTATGCAAGCACAGAAAAGAAGGATTTGATTGGATACACAGATAGTGATTTTGCAGGAAGTTTGAATGATAGGAAGAGAACTTATGGTTTTTTGTTCCATCTTGGTTCAGGTGTGATTTCATGGGCATCTAAGAAGCAACCCATTGTGACACCTTCGTTAGTAGAAGCAAAATATGTAGCAACAACATCAACAACATGTCAAGCAGTGTGGTTAAGAAGAGTATTTGATGGACTCAAGCATAAACGACAAGGATGAACAACAATTTACGGTGACAACACCTCAATGATTGCACTATCCAAGAATAGTATGTTTCATCAAAAGAGAAAGCATATTGATACTAGATATCACTTTATTAGAGAACTTGTTAGCAATGGAGGAGTTCACTCGAAGGCTTGTAAATATAGTGGTAAATTGGTTGATATATTTAAAAAGTCATTAGCTCAAGTGTTGTAAGCCTAGCTGAGACATAGACCAATAGGTATGTTTGAGTTGTCATGAGTCATGTTTTATTTTAACAGTCGTAATTAAGGGGGAGTGTTAAAATAAGATAATTACTCTTGCATGAGGAGTTGGCTAAACTTAGAGAGTCAGTTAACTAAGTGTTGAGGGTTGAGTGTTGAGTCAAGTCGAGTTAAGTGATAGACAACTTTTAGTGTGTGGTTGCATGTCAAGATATTTTAGGCAAGTCGCTGGTTGGAAAAGGATAAATACCCTTCACCGGGTTCATTGTAAGCATCAAGTTTTGTCTGATCAATAGAAGAGCCACAACTCGTGTGTTTTGGGTGAATTGTGTGTTTTTCTTCTTTGCCTTCCTAACATTACTTTCTCCAACAAGTCACAATATCTTGGAAACGATTTGACACTATTTTTTTCTACAAAGTTAGCCCCTTGTTCACTAGTTTTGAAAAATATATCGTACGATCTCTAATGGAGTTTGGGCATATATATTGTATATGTATAGATATATATATATATATATATATATATATATATAAGGGAGGGAATTCCCAATCTTATAGGAAGGCACCAACAAAAGGAATCCAGGATTGGTTATTATATAGATATAACAAAAGGCACGAGAAGGCCCAGTGAGGTAAGAGCACAACATATCTATATTAGTTGTTGATAGGATGTTTAGTAGCGTAGATACAAAGTGGAATATGAGTTAGGAAGGGTAGTTCAACTAGCATTGGCAGTAGAGGTAGTTCAAGCTCATGTTAATCCTACCTAGTTAGCTCATTCATTGGATCTGGCACTATTGATCTTGGCCCTGTTCTTATTATTCTTGGACCAGTTATTCTTGCACTACACTATTGATCTGACATTATTTTCTCTAGCACTATAGTAGGTCCCACTAGCTTGGTTCTATCATTATATAAATTAATACTATTGACGAATTGCCTTACATGCATAAAATAGAAGAACAACTAGAATGACAGAGGTAACCTTTCTCCAATGCTTGATATGAGCTTTTTTTGGTACCAGATAATAAATACAGAGTGGATTAAAATAATAAAGGATCATAAGAACTAGCTTTCATGAGGATATTTTCCCAGAAGACAAGCTTCCCCTCCTTTCATCAAGTAGTATCGCTTAAGTCTGAAGATAAGGATCCTTGAAATACAACAATGACCCTCCATAAACAACGTGTGCAGGCCTCTCTCTCTCCAATTTGAACACAATCATCCCACTTTCATGCTCAACTGCTTCGAGATTCATGTCAGGATGTGTTGCAACAAGAATTCAAAATCAATCATGTTCTCGATGAAAAGTTTGAACAATTCACTTGAACATATCCCACATACTTTTATCTTGAAAATCTGAAAAATCACAGAGGAGAAATTTGAAAAATCACGCAGGATATGTTGTCTGTATGCCCTCGTAGAGTGTCAACCTTGTAATCCTTTGTATATGATTTACAAAAGAGAGTGCTACTTTCAAAATTTTATTTTACACTAAACCAACAAAGAAATATGATAAAATATATACCCTCGAAAACATAGATGGAAAATAAGCTCAAAAAAGGAATGAATATCTTACCATGTTGTACACTTAGTTTTATAATAATACAAATTTAAACCAAAAATTTTAAACAATTATTTTTATAATATATTATAATTTTAAACAATTACTTATGTACATCGGTTTTAATAAATAAATTTGAAAATATAAATTTAAATAATGTAATTCGGTGCACGTTACTTTTTTACGCAGGGGCTTCCATGAAGCTTGCAACAACAACACAGCTGCTCGGCCTTGCTGAGTTTCTTCTCTACTTTTTCCACTTATTCTCTTTTACATGAACCCATACACAAACCTACTCAAGCATTTCATGCTCTGTCGACCTTCTTTGCGGCTTCCCTCACCTTTTAATGGTCTGGCGTGCCTTCTGCCCTTTAGTGAACCTCTCGCGAACCTCTAGCGAACCTCAAATGAGAATAACTTAAGCAGATACTATCTCAACAGCTCATTCAATGCACAAATACTCAGATGCAGAATAAAGAACACTCTCATATATTACTTTAGAAAAATGGATTACAGAAGATTACAGTCTGTTCTTTCCTGAGATTGACTGTGTTCACATTTATCAGACTTTGCTTCTCAATATATGAGATAGCTTACTGAAGGCTTCCTGGTGAAATCACAGACTCAGTATTCAAACATATAAACACATAGACTCACTATATTGATCTGGCCACTTTAGGTTCTCACCTGTGCCAAACACACAGATGTGCAGGCTTCTCAAATCACCTAGAACTTTGAGATATTTTCGTGGTGCAAGCAGATCAGACAATCGTCCACAGTTGCAGAGCAGGAAAATTTCTCGACTCTTAGACTCTCTATTTCTCACACCCTCCACCCCGAATGCCTCGAATGAGCCTTACTCCTTTTTTATATAAGAAAAGGAGGGGACAAACATCTGACCATCAGACAAATAAACTGAGTACTAAATATGATGTTAGTACATGAGATGTGGCTCAAAGCACACCAAAAGTCAGAGAAGTGCTCCGAGTCTCACTACAGAAGAATATTGGTACAAAAAGGCTTCTTTTTATAGCGTGGATGCTTTTGGACAGTAAAGCCCACGAGAAAACTGGTCACAAATAGTCCTTGTGACTAGACATCATAATTACAGTGTGGAGGCTTTAAGGACAAGCCCACGAGAACCATTTATGAAGTGGGGTCACAAAGAGGTGTAATCCCCGGAAAACAGAATCTAGGATACTGGAGGCCATCCCATGCCTTGGTATAAATTCTTCTAACTATCATAGGTTTATTCAAAATATACTGGTGTTTTATTTTGGTCATGACTAGCCATTCATCATGTCTAGCCATAAATTGGTGCAGGACTCCATGTTCTGGAAATTTTAGGAGGTCTTTTACAGTTTTACATGGATCATGGAAACAATCTACAATGTTCTTTTCAAAACATACATCACACTACATATGGTAGTAAGATTCATAACAGACTGGGTCTATGGATGTTTTTTTTACTCCGTAGTCTCTCCACCAATTTTGCAGCCATTCAGCTTGCTAGTTTCTCTGCATACTCCCAGTTGATCCAAATTTGAGTTTTGTATAATGAATTTCATTCTTCCTGTCAACATTTAGAATGTCCCACCATAACTTCTTATATCCTGCAAAATTATAAATGGTGTCGGGAAAGATTAAGTTTGGATCATTTCTGGGCCAGAGTGCATCATTATTTTTGGTAATTGGCCAATGTGTATTCCTAGTTCTATTTATGCAAAAAAATCTGTGATATATTTTTTGCCTATCTCCCCCTTCTGACCAAATCATTGAAATGTCATGGAAATCATTTTGTAATGATTCTTCTGCTTGATGCGCTGCTGCCATACTGCTGGTGTATACCATATCATGAATCCATCGAGCTCCTTTTGGAAAAACTCTCCTTTCAGGAACTAGATGCAAGATATCAGTGTGAGGTTGTAGATCAACATCTAAAACCTTAGTATTTCTTAATTGCCATGTAGGTTTCCAGTTGTCTCTATATTCAGCCCAAGTTTGGTCTTCTCTGATAGACCTCAAAGTTTCCTGCTACTGATTTGGATCCCATTCAGTAAGAATAATCATAACTTGTTCTTGATGTTGGATGTATTCCCTGCTGAGAAAATCTGGTAAACTATTCTCAACACCCTTAATGTGCTCAACTTCAAAATCAAAGTTAGCAAACAAAGCTTGCCACCTGGCAAATTTAGCTTCTCCTGGCTTCTTTATATCTTTCGTTAATACTTTTTTAAGAGCTAAAGCATCTGTTCTTAAGAGAAAGTATTTGTTGACCAGATGAATTTCAAATTTATCTATACAATTCCACACTACTTTTACCTCCTTTTCAATGGTGGAATAATTCTTTTCTGCAGGGTTCCAAGTGCCTGATACAAATTTCACTATTTGTTCTTGTCCATCCTTCTATTGTTTAAGAATTCCCCCCCATCCGATGTCACTAGCATCAGATTCAACAATTTTGTAAGCTTCATCATCAGAAATATGAAAAATAGGGAGAGATGTGACCTTAGCCTTTATGTTTCTTACTGCTTTAGTATGTGCTTCGGTCAATGGTGAAGGATTCTTTCTGAGACACTGGTTCAACATACTTTTGTCTTTTGCACAATCCTTGTAGAAGTTGCTGACATAATTTAGGCATCCAAGTAATCTTTGGAGCTGTGTCTTGTCAATGATTACATCTGGAAATTTGCTAGAAAAATCCAGAGCATGTTTTTGTAAAGATATTTGGCCATTATATATGGTATGGCCAAGGAACTTGATGGAGGTTTGGAATACCTCGATCTTCTTTTTCCTGAGAACTAGGCCATCTCTTTTTATTGTCTGTACAAAAGTCTGGATATGCTTAAAATGGTCTTGGACATTTTTAGAAAAGATGAGTATATCATCTATATAAACTATCAACCAGTCAAAATAGGGCTTGAAAATGGAGTCCATTACCTTCTGGAATTTTGATGGTGCATGCTTCAACCCAAAAGGCATATAATTTATTACCAGTCTTGGTATACCTCTGATTTGCTTAGCCCTTTTGTTGACATAGAACCCATAGCAATTCCATGGGCTGTCAGATTCTCTAATCAGTTTTTTCTCGAATAGTTGTTTGATCTCCTTTTCACAGAGATTTCTATAATCTTTGTTCATTGGAATAGATCTGCTCTTGCAAGGCCTTCCTGTATATTATGCCATATAATGAAGCTCAACTAATTACTGCTTCCTGTGCCAGAAAGCATTTGGTTCTTCGGTGCAACATTCATCTTCAATATTTTTTCTAATCTCAGCAATTTTCTTCTGGTTTGCTATATTTTTTAACTGTTTTGAAACTTGGATCGTGGACTTTTAATCCTTGAGGTCCATTAGTTTAGATTCAGCTTTGTCTGATTCTTTCATTGTCTGGACCATTGTGGATATTCTTGGATTTGAGATGTAAGGCATCTCAATCCTCTTGGGAAATCCGCTAGAAGTTGGGATAGTGATAAAATATCTTCCTCGATTTCCTTTTAGTCTAATCGATCCATGTGGTTCAACTGCTACTAGGAAAACATTTTCTAAAATGCAATCAACTGGAATATTAGCAACTGCAAATTTTAATTTGATACAATGTTGCTCAAAACAAATTAAGGCTTCGGGCACTTCATATTTGAGGGTTTTATTACCCAAGCCGATCACCTTCCTCTCTGCAGATACCCAATATTTTGCTGGAATTACTTTGATGTTGAGTATATTTACAACTGCACCGGAGTCTATAAGTGAAGTTAATGAAAACATTTCATTCTGTATACATAAATTAATATGTACATGGTGTTGTTGGTATTCTACAACAAGGATTCTCATCTCCTGAAATCCCGCGGAGGGATCTTTCTTTACTTCAATTATATCAACATTTGGTCTTTGATAGACTGGCGCATCATATTCATCAAATGGATTTGTAGTAATAGGTTGCTTTCCCTTTTCTAATCTTTCAACTTGAAATTTTAAAGCAGAGATTTCAGATTTAAGATTATGTATCTCTCTACTTACCTCCCCCAAGGTGAGTGAGCGAACCTTATCTTGCTGCTTATGCCTTTGAAAAGACTTAGTGTTCGCTCATAGGAAGCATCTATGAATAAAGGTTTCTTTGAAGATCCCTTATTGGAAGAACGAAGTTGATCCATAAAGGCATCTATGAGACGATTTTTCATTTCTCCATCTTCCATTGCATGAACTTGTGCCAATATCTTCATCTCTTCTTCTTCTATTTGTGCCATAAGCACTTTTTCCTTGTGCTGAATAGGCGGCATATCGTCTATTGAAGATTCACTGGAATAGTTAGAATCAGAATTAGTAAAATAATTACAATCACATTCATCTGAGTCTGAACAATTGCATGGTTGGGCATGAAGATTTAATTCTTGAAATTCTTCATCTGATGCACTGACAGAAGAAGAGCTAGCATAATCAGCAGATGAATAAATAAGTTCCTGCTACTATGTTTGTTCTCGAATCACTACATTTGGGCAGTGATCTGTCTTGTGATTTCTGGACCAGCATTTCATACAAAGAATTGGGGTCTCTGTCTTGACTATTTTCTTCTGCATGTGTAGAGGTTGTGATTTCTTACCTCTATTTTTCTTTGATTCTTCTCCTACCGGGCACTTATTGGAAGTGTGTCCAGTTTTCCCACAAAGCCAACAAGTTAACTTGTTCCAATTTTCTTGTTTTGAGCCATGCAAGTGGATGTCTAAAGGCTTATAATAGTGAGTTCTTGGAATATATTTGTAATAGCCCTTACGGGGCTTGAGAGGCCTAGAAGAGACTCTCCTTGTTCTTTTGTGAAGTTTGGTTGTTTGTTTTCTTTCTTTCTTAGCTCTTCTCTTGGCTTTCCTTTTCTTGACTAATGGGTCATCTATGCTTAAGCCATACCTGCTACAAATAGATTTACTATCTAGAAATATAGATAGCTTTTCAAGAGATTTATTTACTTTAGAGCTAGTGCACAAACCAACCAAAGCTTTTGTAATAATTGAATAAATTTCTCCCCAAGTATAAGATTCAAAAGGCAACTGAAAAACTTCTTGCAGACGGATATAATTTACAAATATGGAGGGGAGTGCTGCAAGATAAACCTGCTTCCAAAGAAGATTTTTGGAATCCTTTACCTCAATATTCGTTGCATCCAATCCCTGTGGAAATATTCATACAGAGACATCTTATTACATTTTAAATTCATTAAGATAACTTCATGTTTATCTGCTATCTCAGTTTCTGAACCACACCAGTGTTCCAGAATCATGGAGGTTAAATCTCCAATCATATTATTCTGTGTAGTTCCATCAGAATTGTGTATGATATCACCTGCTTCATCTTTAAGCAGCTCATCCTGCATCTTTTGTACCAAAGATAGAGAGGATTCTATTTCCCACCATCTTAATAGTGTTCCAGTAAAACACTGAATAATAGTTTTTGCATGCTTCTAGTGAACATCATGTCAATCATCTGTCTTATTTGGCCAACACTGAGATTGTCTATATTCCACTCTCTGTGGGAGTCAGGGAAAAATGTGTGGGCTTCTGGGAGCTTCCCTTTGCCACTTAGATCTGGAGCAGGATATTTGCTGAATTGACTTTCTAAGGGCTCATAGATAGGAAGGACTTCAGCTTCTTTTTCCTCTTCTTTGAACAAGGATGCTAAGGAGATGTGTTCTGAAGACTCGGCTTTATCTGTCTGAGGCGATGCAACTTCTTTTGGAAATAGCTGGGGAAATCTGTCAACAGGTTTGACAGGGTCTTGGATCTTCACACTCCTTTTATGTAAAAAGGAGGCAGGAACTGGCTTGTCAATTTTAGACACAGTCATTTTATCTACCTTCTCAACCAGTTCATTTATCAATCCTTTTGTAGACCCAAATTGGTCTACCATTTTCTCTTCTACTTCTTCTATTTTACTCAGAGATTCTCTAGCATAACTTCTAACAACTGAGGATGAATACTGTACATCATTCAAAGACTTATTTACATCATTTATTGAAACTTGAACAGTATTAAACTGTTCTTTGACTTCTGAAGATTTTGCTGTTTCCATCTCAAGGCCTTTTACAGCTGTATTGGTCCAATTTAGCTGTTCACTGGCCTTTTGTATTCTTCCATCAATTCCTAAGGCACTGCCATCTTTTAGAACAAGAGGTATGGCTTTTGCAAAACTTTGGCCTTCCCCTAGTATAATGCCTTTATAAGGAGGGAATGTGGATGTGGTTTCAACCTTACTGCCATCTAAGGCTGACCAGGAATGTTGAGATGAAGTGGAGGCTGTGGCATCAGTCATCATGACTTTTTCTGGTTGTCTCTTGCTATTCCATGAATAAAATGATATCCAGGAATTTGTATCATCCATATATTTCTTCCAGGCTTGAGACAATTTAATTTTTTCTTCAACAGAATGACTTAGGCCAAAATGTTCGGCCTCAGGATGGGTAAATAAGTCCCAATTCAACATTGCTTTCATCCATTGGGCACTTATTTTATGTTTTGGACATCCATCCATTAAAGTAAAAAAATTTTGCATCTCCATTACAGCTGGCTTTTTACAGTCATCTGGGATTGGACCAAACCTTGATTGAGGGATTAGGCCATTTTCTTGCTCTAGGTAGCCTAGTCCATATCTCGGCTTTGCTAGCCTCATCATGCTGAAAATTTCTATTAATCTTGGATCTTCATTTTCCAAGGTAGTTATCTCATGCATCATCAAGACATGTTCAGACTCATGAGGGAATGGTATGTCTGAGCATTTTGGATTAGGACAAGGATTTATGGATGTAGAGGGTGGTGCTTCACCAGTCCTAGGATGATGGTTTTCATGTATAACTAATTCAGCAAGATGACTGAGATTAACAATAGAATTGCATTATGGACATTTGACTTCAAGGGAAGAAAAGTTAACTATTTGGGCAAACTCAAATAATGAAACATGTCTACAGGAACTTGAACAAGTTGCATCTACAATATCTGGATTTCTGTACAAATGAGAACCTTTGCAGGCTTGGTCTATTCTTCTTCGATCAATGGTTGATCTTCTAGGAAATGAAAGAATAGCAGAAGATTGTTCTTCATGGATATCGGTAGAAGTTATTTTCTTCATGACAAGAGGTTTGGGATTTGACACCACCTAGTGTTCTGGGAAAGTAAGGTCTTCCCATCTGATGGTTTGGTGTTCGATCTTCTGGTTTCTATAATTAGTTAACACCACCACACTAGCTTTAGAATCTTTGCTGGGTGCATGAAGTACTGTTTGGTAGAGGGTATTAGTATGTCTGAAGCAACCTCTGGTTTGAATAGCAATATTATGTCTCTTTTTGGCCATATCAAAATTAGTTAACACCACCACACTAGCTTTAGAATCTTTGCTGGGTGCATGAAGTACTGCTGGGTAGAGGGTATTAGTATGTCTGAAGCAACCTCTGGTTTGAATAGAAATATTATGTCTCTTTTTGGCCATATCAAATCTAGTGGTCTGGATTTGTAACTGAAGAATACTTTCATCTGTTTCATCATATACATAAACAGAAAATTTTGGGTAACAATCAAAGTAGACGGGGCCATTGGATAGAGGGGCTACAATACCTCCTATCAAGGAATCAGTATATTTATTGTGGGTCAAGTCTCTGACAGTAGCTAAGACAAAAGTATTTAGACCCTGGTGTGTCAAAGCATGAATCCCAATTCTTATACATCCCAAATGAAGATACTGAGTTTTTAACCTCTTGGCTTCGGCTTGAAGCTGTTTTGGATCTAATAGAGGAATGGACTGTACACAATCAGAGTTCTCTTGGATCTGACTAATTGACTCTTTAATAGATATTCTAGTAGTTGCTTTTAAATGAAAGACTGAGAGATCTGAATATACTTCAGAAGCATTTATGCTTGGAAGCTGCCATCTTGCCGATGGCTGTGACTCTTCATACTCTAGTTCAGCTAAATTTAAAACATGACTAGAGGCGGATGCAAACATATCCCTAAGGGGATTTTCTTGAGCAGATGACTCTCTTTCTTCTAACTCTCGGAAAGAAATAGACTTTCTGAAAGGTTCCATTTTTAATATAGAGTGTTTTCTGAGTACTAACTTGAACCAATTTTGGCTTTGATACCAATTTTATGCAGGGGCTTCCACGAAGCTTGCAACAACAATGCAGCTGCTCGGCCTTGCTGAGTCTCTTCTCTGCTTTTGCCACTTATTCTCTTTTACACGAACCCATACACGAACCACCCATGGAAGCATCCCCACATTTCAAGAGAAAGAAAGGTTGGTTATAGTCATTATTCAAAAACAATGGGCAGCTACTTGAATTTTTGATCAACTAAGATATAATTTTTTATTTGGTTACACAAAAATAAAATGACAATTTATTATTTCAAGTACCACTTGATAAAAATTAAAGAAAAATATAATTATATATTTGGTTAAAATATAAAATGACAATCTATCAATTCAAGTAAAGATGAAACAAAAGATTTTAGGTATAAGAGTATTTTCTCTAAGTCGGTTCCAAAGACTCATTGACCAATGACCCGAATTCCATGACAATCAAGATGTGGTATAAAAAATCATCCGTTAAATTATCAAGCTTTCATAGAGATAGACACTGGAAGTATTAGGTTCCTCGAAGAAGAAAGTGGTGAGAATACACTAAATAAGAGTGAGAAATATATCAGAAGAAAATTATGTTCAACAACATATGATGGAGAAAAAAAGGTAAGTGACTATGTGTCTGACATGAAAATTCTCGATCCCCGCAATGAAAGAAACATTTCAATTTCATGAAGAGAAATGGCAAGACCCAGTCGAGTTTTGATGCAAAGAACAATCCGACAATCATTGCAAAGATGTTGCTTCGGAAAACTGTAGTGTTGATAGCAATGGTGGATGGAACCTAGCGGTTTCCTTGATGCAGCCTCCCTCTGATTTCTGTATATAGGCTCGTAAGTAGGCATTCATTTTCAATTTTATGTTTCTATGTAAAATATGTCTTTGGTTGATAAATTTAATGTCTATTTTTTGTAGGCCGTGTAGGGGATTCTTTTGCCTCGACCAGCTATCTGGTGTCCGTGGTTGGTGAAGAAAGACATCATAGTGCCGGGTATTCATCCAGAAATCTCCGGTCTCTTTTTTTATTCTGGGTACTCAACCAACAATCTCCTGTCTTTGCTTTTATTTTTAGAAGAAAGATAATATAAATGAAAAACTAATTAGTAAGGAATCAAAACTTGACAATATCTAAAATAGTAAAATAAATAAGAACAGATCTTTGAACATACTAAAATTTATAGACTAGCAATAAAATTGAGGTGCGACAGGCTTAATGTATCGAGCTTGGGATTCCTCATTGTATTAATTGTACACAAACGAAGTTTCAATTTATCTGAATAAACAAAGGGGGTTTCACTCCCCAAAAATATGACTGGATCAAGACCCAATTGGGCTAATGAACGCGGCCTCTAAACAACCTAAAATAGCACAGCTAGTAGCATAGGTGGAAAAAAATAGGGTTTCAATACCAATCTGAGTAGTCGACCATGAAGCACCAGCAAGACCAACCGTACCAGCAAGCCATCAAACCATCCTTGCATCAATAGTGTAAATAAAATTGATATTATCGATATATAAAAATGTATTTTATGTCATTGAATATTTTTAGTTGCAATAGTTTTCTTACCAAAATTGACACATTGTCTGCATTCCCTGTAAGTCGAACACCTCAACCTTAAATTTAACTTTGTTGCTAGTCACATCAACAGGCGAGAACCTGTCCAACATGTTTTCAAAAAATTGATGCAAAGGAATTATGTTGTTGAGCAAAGCGAAGGGAAATTATGTTATTACACAAAGCTAACGGGAAGAAGGAGATGTTGGAATATCAGCACAATGAAAACAAATCCAATGGAATAGGGATGGCTATTCATTCAAGAATTCATGTGGCACTATTAGATTTCCAGTGGAACAACGATGGCTTTTCATTTGCTTATTCGGGTGGCACCACCAGATTATGAGCCGGAGCAGGGTCTATGAGCTTTTGTTCCATAGTGCACAGCGAAGGTGTTGTTGCAACGTTGTTTCCATGTGAACAAGGGACGAATACATAGAGATGTTTATTTATGGGCATATACAGGGAATAGAGAGAGAGGGACAAAGCTACAGAGAATAGAGAGGCACAAAAATACGTTAGAGATAGAGATGGGTGAACAGGGGGGAACAACGAGAAAAAACACCACGGTTCTGGTTCACCAAGATCAAAAGGTGTATGCACTAAGATCAAAAAGCGTATGCACTAAGCCTGCAAGGTGAAGAGCATGCACTAGACCTGCAAGGTGAAGAGCATATACTAGATGAGAGGGAAAATATGGAAAGCTAAGGTGAATAGATTCAGTGAAGCCCAGCTGTAGACACCACCACACTAGTTAAGTTGAGTTATAGACACCACCACACCATTGCATGCAAATAGCCATGTAGTGTTCCATATTTACTGACCATAGATAATGTTTTACGAACCAATGTTTTATTGGAAAATAAAAAACTAACATTTAATGTTTGTTAACTAATGCTAGCTCGTAAACCATTTGTTCATAAAAAATTTAAGAACGCTAAAATAACAAATAGCAAATAACCCTAAAATACAACATTTAGGAACCTTTAATAAAACGTCACCAAATATCATTAACAGGGATCTGAAAGTATATTGAAAGTTGGTATTGTTATTAATATTAGTAATAGGTTTTAATAGCGTTTACAGTTAATATTGATATTTATAAGTTTAACTAAGTTATTAATAGGTTTTATAATCCATATTAAAAAACAACTAATATTAAATTTTATTTATTAATATATTTATTAGCTTTATTAGTTAATATTCATATTAATAGGTTTTGTGATTAATAGATTTTATGACCCGCATTAATTATAATTAATATTAGTAATTAATTAATATTAGATTTTATTAATAATTTGTTTATTAATATAATATGTTTTTAGGTGAAGAATAATTTTTATTATCAATATTAATAATTAATTAATAATAGATTTATTAAAAGTTAAATTTATTAATATTAATATTTATTTGCAATTGATGATGGTTAACATTCACTCACACCAATGTCGTTTATCGGACTTTCAGAAAGAAGTTGTTAATTGAGATGATATAATATTTTATTTTTGTGATAAAAAAGGACGGAAAGGAGCATTCCTCACTATAGTTATCCTGACTAAACAACTCAAGGAGGTCTTTAGTGGGGAAAATGTTATGGAAATGATAACGGATGTGGGTTGGTAGTGGGGAAAATGTTATGGAAATGATAACGGATGTGAGTAAGGGTCAGAAATCCAAGAGAAAGTGTTTTTCATCTTAGACTCTACTGGTATAAAAAGTCCTAAGGAATTTTGGGAATAGACCAATGCTTAGTTTCACTTTGGACTTCATGAGAATTAGTTCTAATCCAATATTCATTCACTTGGTTAATATAGAAAGGTAATTCTAGTTAGCAAGCATGTGGTTGATTATCTTTGTATAATATTTTACCTTTATTTTCCCCTCTATCTCCTTATCACTGCACATCTTATGGTAAAATTTAGAAATAATGATGTTTTTAATATTAATAAGTTTTACAGTTAATATTAGTAATTAATTAATATTATCTTTTGTATTTTTTTAATAATTAGTTTATTAATACAATACCTCTTCAATGAATAATTGATATAAAACAATTAATATAAAACAGTTATATGTTAATCATTAAAGTATCTATTTACAAATTAGTTATTAAAAAAATATAAAAGTTAACATGAATTAATTATTGACATTAGTTTATTGATGAAGTAATATAAATTGTTTTATTTTTAACATATTATTAATATTTAAATATGGCTAAGACATATGTATAATATTATTAACACATTAATAACATTACAATAAGGAGTTGTCTTTAGTGCTACTTTTTGGAGTTTCCATGCCAACCCATGGGGTTTGATTGTGTAGGGATACCACATCAAACTTATGATTTCAATTAATTCCTGATGGATTTTAGAGAACTAGACTAGAAAAACCCACTCAAAAAGCTTCCAAAAAATATCACTACAGACAACTAGTTATAATAATTTTTAAATAATATTAATTATAATTTAATATAACATTAATGAACATTAATAATGTATTTATCTACACATTTATAATGTCTTAACTATAAATTAATTATTACATTAATTCATTTACGAGTAGTTGAGTATTTTTTATATCATCAATTATAGTCAACATGATTATCATAGTCAACATAACTATAGTTGGGGACCATTATTACCAAATGCATCATGGTCTAGCAATGATGGAGAGTCGTGGTCGACCATAGAGGTCTTCAATAGATGGTTAAGGTTAACCATAGTTAAAACATGGTTAACCATATTATTTAATATTAATAATAATATTAAATTCCATAACGTCAATAATAATAACAATAATATTAAAGGTTTATTAAGGTTAATATTAATATTAAAATTTAGGAATTAACTTTAATAATTTTAATTATCATATTAATATCTTAATAAATTTATTTAAATTTTAATAAATTTATAATAATATATTAATACATTGATCTATAATTAACACATTAACCATTAATTTACACAATCATAATGTATTAACAATAAATAAATGTATATACTAACACATGTTGACCATGGTTGACTTTTGTTGACTTAGTCAACTATAGTGAACATGAGCATCATAGTCAACAATAGTCTACATCACTACCATGGTCAACTAACCTTATCATCAACATCATGGTCTATTTGTTGGTGAGCTAGAGTGAACCACAATAAACTTAATTGAACCATACTAGGTGGTCATTGTGGACCATGGAGAACTATAGTGGATGGTTTGGGTTAACCATAGTCAAGCCATGATTAACTATCAACAACCAATATTGCAATGGTAACAATTCTTAAACCACAGTCAACTATTAAGTGAACATAGTCAAAATATGGTCAATCATATTAAAACCATATTCAAATGATGGATACCTATACTCAATAATACTTAATTGTGGTTGAAACTAGTCAAATCATGGCCAAATGATGGTGAATGATAGTCAAACTATATTCAACCATATGAAATCATTATCAAACCATTCTCAACCATAGTGAAACCATGTTTGAGTGTGTTTGACAGTCAACACTCTTCAACATTGGTCAAATATAACCACCCTAGATCCATCTTAACTTTGGATCCATCAAGCAGAGAGAGGGATCAAATCTCTCGAGGTCCAAACCTCTTTTTAGAGTGCAAAATTTAGGAAAGGTTTGCACCTCGAGAGATTTGATCCATCTCGACGCTTGATAGATCTAGAGTTAAGATGGATCTACGGTGGTTTTAGTGGTGTACTACTAAAGAAATCTAACGAACATATGATTACTTTTATCAATAATTTGTAAATTTTTCTAATATTGATATAATTATTTTAAATATGTATAATATTGTCATTTTAATTTTAAATTTTCTTAGTTACTTTGTTAAGATGATAAATATTGTTAATAACCTTAATAATGAAAAATGATGAAATGCAAATTTTGAATGTAAATTGACAATGTAATAGTGTTGATCGATAGAAAATGTGAATAATAAGAATATAGTCAATTACAAATAATCTTCACTGTGATTAATATCAAACTATTTTCTTCAACTATTCTTATTGTCACCCTTGTTACTTTTCTGATCTTTTCATAAGGATTATATGAAAAGGATAAGTTAAATCGTAAACCATTTAAATCTTTAGCTCGATCTATGGTAGTAAACATCATACCTTCTCTCTCTTTCTCTCCAATATTAATAGGTTGAATTACTATAACACACAAAGCAATATACATTGTCAATAATTTTTTGTGCTTACACTGAAATCAATGCACAATGTTAATCCAATCACTTTAAAATTAATATACCATGATAGATCCAATTACATCAAATTAGAAATCAACATCTACACTGAAATGAGTGTGCATCTAATGCAGGCAATGAAATAGAATTAGAAAAAAACATTTACACTAAAATCAATGCATCTAATGCAAGAAATCAAATAGGATTAGAAATCAAAATTTACACTCAAATCAATGCATCTAGTGCAAGTAAGAAAATAGTATTAAAAATCACCATCTACATTGAAATCAATGCATCTAGTGCAAGCAATCAAATAAGATTAGAAATCAGTGTCTACAATGAAATCAATGCATCTAGTGTAAGAAATATTCTTCCCTATCTCACCCCTCCATATATATATATATATATATATATATATCTCCCTCCATCTCTCCTTCTTTGTCTCTCTATCTCACTTCCCCAAACACACATGCTCTCTTAGTCCAAATCTATCAACTTCTCTATCCCTCCCTCCCTCTCTCCACCTCTCTCTTCTTCCGTCTCTTCACTTTCCAACTATATCTCTATCTCCCTTTGTCTCTCTATATAACCCCTGAAACATACATTATCTTTCACTAATTTATCTATCTATCCCTCCCTCCCCCTCTCCCTCTCTCTCTCTCTCTCTCCCCCTTCTCTTCCTCTCCCCGTTTCTGTCTCTCTTCCCTCCTGATGTACTCTATCTCCATATTCCTTATCACTCCCTCTCTCTCTCCACATTTCTCTCTCTATTTATTTCTTCTTACCTCCCTCTCTCTCCCCCTCCAACTCCCTCTCTCTTTCCCTCCCTCTCTCTCTCTCTCTCTCTCTCTCTCTCTCTCTCTCTCTCCAACTCTGTTACTATATCCATCCCTCTCTCCTCTCTCCTTATCTCCCCCATTCTCTCCATTTCTCCTTTGTATCTTTATCTCACCCCCAAACATACAAACTATCTATCCATCTCTACCTTGTCACTCCCTCTGTCTCTCCACTTCTCACTCTCTATGTATTTATTCTTCCCTCCCTCTCTACCCATCCAACTCCATCTCGCTATCCCTCCCTCTCTCCTTCTCACTCCCTCCCTTTCTCCTCCTCACTCTCAACAGTTCTCTCTCATACCTCCCCTCTCTCTCTTTCTCTCCTACCTCCCTCTCTCTTCCCCCACCACTCTCTCTCTCTCTCTCTGTCTTTTGCCTCCAATCCTCTCTCTTCCCCCATCACTCTCCTCCTCTCTCTCAAGTCATGTCTCTCATTCTTCCTCTCTCTCCCTTTCTCGCCTACCTCTCTCTCTCTCTCTCTCTCTCTCTCTCTCTCTCTCTCTCTCTCTTTCCCTTCGATCCTCTCTCTCTCTCTCTATCTCTCTTATTTCCCTCCAATCCTCTCTCTCTCTCTCTACCCTCCAATCCCCCCTTCTCTCTCTAACAATGTTACTATATCCCTCCCTCTCCCCTTCTCTCTCCTTCTCTCCACCCTTCTCTCTATCTCTCCTTTTTTGCCTCTTTATCTCACCCCTAAACATACACTCTCTCTCCATCTCTCCCTTGTCACTCCCTCTCTCTCTCCACTTCTCACTCTATCTCTTTCTTCTTCCCTCCCTCTATCCCTGTCCAACTCCATCTCTCTATCCCTCCCTCTCTCCTCCTCTCTCTAAATTCCTCTCTCTCATCCTTTCTCTCTCTCCCTTTCTCTCTGAACTCATTATCTCTTCCCCCATCTCTCTATCTCTCTCTTTGCCCTCAAATCCTCTCACTATATCCCTAAATCTCTCCTTCTCTCTCACCCACATCCATCTTTGTGTCTCCCATTCCCTCAGTTAACCTTCTCTACCTCTCTCACTCCTCTCCCCTCTCATTATATCCCTCCCTCTCTCCCTCTCTTGCCCCCCCTCCATATTTGTGTCTCCCTTTCCCTCTCTTACCCTTCTCTACCTGTCTCACTTCTCTCCCTCCCACTCTCTTCATTCCTCCTCTCTCGTCTCCTTCAGTTTATCTCCATCTCTCCCTTGTCACTCCCCCTATATTTGCACCTCTATCACTCTATGTCTTTGTTCTTCCCTCCCATATATATCTAGAGTTAATACCTATCATGATATAATAATATATATTATAATATAACAAATTTAATATTCTATTAATCCAAAGTTATTAAATTTAATAATATTAATACTATAATACATTAATATGAATATTAGATTTAATAATAATAATAATAATGTTAATATTAATATTAGGGTTAATAACATTTTTTTTCATGGTATTAATAATAATTTGGCCCATGGTATTTGGCCAATAGGCTTCATCTAAACGAAACCTTTTTTTGAGTGTTAGTAAGTAAAAAGAGGTTTATGGAGTAAATATAAAAAGGGGTTTTATTTATTTACCCTACCTTATTTGTATTTTTTTTATTTATCATGTCTGATTTATTTACCATGGTATTTGGCTGATACACTTGGTATTTAATTAGATGTTGATTTCTATTCATATTTTCTATACTTTTATTTATTTACCATACCTCTTTATACCTATTTTATATTTATTTATTTACCATAACTATTTTATAAATATGGTATTTGGCCCATGGTATTAATAATTATTTGTCCCATGGTATTTGGCCAATAGGCTTCACTTAAATAAAGCCTCTTTTTGAGTTTTTGTCTTTATGGTGTAAATATCAAAACTGGTTTTATTGATTTACCATACCTCTGTAATAAATATAAGAATTTTATTTATTTATTTACCATACCTCTGGTTTATTTATATTTTTATTTATTTACCATACCTATTTTTTGAGTTTTCATAAACCTCTTTATATTTTAAATTTATATTGTCTTTATGCATAATAATAATTAGAATGATTTTTAAATAGGGTAGACATTAGATTAAAAATGTTAAATGTTAAACATACACTTACACTTACATTTACATTTAAATTTATGTTTATATTTACATGTTTACATTTTTACGTGAGATCTATCGCCATACTAGGTTGTAGAGCGCCTCTTAGCCCAATCACATATTATTATTGATTAATATTAATACTTGAACAAAGGCAACCACATTTTACATTTACATTTAAGTTTACATTTACATGTTTATGTTTTTATGTGAGATCTACCCCTATACTCGGTTGTAGAGCGGCTCTCATTGCAATTACATACTATCATTGATTAATATTAATACTTGAACAAAGTCAACCACATTTGAAAAACATTGCCAAAAGGTGATAATCAATGCTTAAATAGTTTACCATGATCATACTTGGTTAATCCTATGTTGACCATATTTAATAATATTCCATGTGATGACATAGTCAAACAAACCTTTATAGGGTGAGCATGGACAACCATAGTCAACCATGTTTAACTATAGTCAAACAACCATTAACCCTAGTGAAAAAATAGTTAGTGATGCTTAACAATAGTCACACATTATCAATCATAGTGTAACCATGGTCAACCTATTGGAAATACTGAGAAGGGGGGGGGTGAATCAGTATTTCTTTTTTCGACTATTGTTTTACCAGTTAAAACATATATATTCAGAACACAAGATGAACAACAAGAATAAATGCTTTTATTAATATAGATTGTGTAGTAAAATAGATACAATATATAGATCGTTGCAATTAGTCACCATGCACCAACTTGGACTTTTGTGAGGCTCCAACCTCCAGAGATCCAACTCTATTTCACCAAGACACCAATCTTGGACATAGGAGCACCAACTCCTAAGGACTTCAATCCTTCCCACTTCTGAGAGAACTAGCCCCAAGGACTCCTATCCTTCTTGATTATGAGGCACCAGCCCCAAGGACTCCTATCCTTCTTTATTTTCAGGCACCAGCCCCAAGGACTCCAATCCTGCTTACTTCTAAGGCACTAGCCTCAAGGGTTCTAACCCAATCTTGTCAAGGAACTTTTGATAATAATGTTCTACTCTCAGAACTCTTCTCTTCTAAGTTCTGTTTGGTTATAGTTTCTTTGTAGTCTGCAAAATACAACATCAGTGACAACTAGTATTCTCATGAAGTAGTCTTTACAACTCTTCCTACCATTCACATAGAGTCTCCAATAGCTGACCTCTAATCATATCTCCACACTACTTTAGTGAGTCCACTACAACTGCACTAAAACTCTGCATAAGAACTTGCTTTTAGTTCAAGCATATGTTCTAATGTCAAGGTGAATGTTTCAGTAAGACTGCTTCTCTACTGACAAATTCTACCCTTCGAATGCCTCCTATCCTGTTGGTCCTTCGGCCCTCTTTTTGTTCTGCTGGACCCTCTTTCTGTTCTACTCTTTTCTCCAACTATTTCAACAATGTTTAATAGCTGCAGCAGCGCTCACCAGCATTCACCAACAACTTCATACAACGCTTAACCACCTCTGCTGCTTTGGCTACCTCATATTCTGGTTCTTCTCAATACTAACAGCTACAACAATTCTCTGTTTTTACTATTTTATGCATTCCCATGGCTCTGTCCATTCGTTTCCGCTTACACCACCTCTTATACTTGCTCAACGCTCACTTTCATTTCCTCTGTGCTCAGTTGCTTCTTCAGCTTCCCAGCTTTTGGTTTCCTCTCTCTATTTGTGCTCACAGGACACGTTGAATCAATGGATAGGTCCAAATGATCCACGAGGAACCCATCTTCCCTGTTTACCGTAACAGTGCTCCATTTGGAAATGATTTCGGGCATACATAGATTTCTGCTTCATTTAAGGGACATCCACGTCCAATTGCAAACAGTATCACCATGAATCACCCCATTTACCTGATGTTCAACCTTCTAAAACCACCGGAAACAGCCATCATAAGCCTTTCAGCTTAAAACCACCGCGCAAGCGAAAAAACAATTACATAAGAAAATATTTGGAAAATAGGCGAGAAACACTAATGGCAGATTTAAAATTTAGTTTACCCACACCTATTCCTGTATCGGGTCTGTGCTTAAATCGCAATCGGTGATTCGTGACTCCCAAGGTTCCTTTATATATCAGATCCATGACTCCACCGATGGCCGACAACTGATCCTCCACTGCTCCGATGGATCAGATGTGATATGGTATTAAACCATGGTTTATATGCCTGTCAGGTCCACAACCTTATCACAATTGGCGCTTTTATGTGGCAAGGCTTCTCAGCTTGCGATTTGTGATGGATGCGATGATAGGTTAAGTCATAGTGTAATGTAGAGGCAGGTCCGCATACGTTCATCGCAATCGGGGGTTGCCCTTGGCAAAGGTCCGATGCAATATCGCTATTGGCGGTTGCACATTACAAAGTTCTAGGTCTAGACCTTAACGTAGACCACACCTTTATAGTCATGCGATATGAGGTGTTGGACGTGATATGACTCACTGCTCCGGTGTAATAAGTTTCAAGTCCAGTTTCCGCCTCCGATAGTGTAACGACATATATACATGAGTTTTGACCTCTGATAATGTATTTTTCGGGGATGCATAGTTTGCCTGTTGATAATGTTAAGGCTGCTCTCGATAGTGTTTACATGCATGGATATATATATATATATATTGCTCCATTGTTTTTACTTTGTTTATATATATTTCTCTGCTTATGCTCCTCTTATACACCTTACTCTTGGCATATGCGATATGCGATAACTCTACTCCTTTGATAGAGTATTCCTTTGGCATTGTTGCTCCGATAGCTGTGAATGCATATATAGATGGTTTTTCTCCTACGATAGCTCCTAATAGTGTTATCTATGGCATATATGGCTCTGTTTGCTGTTAAACACATCCATTGCTCCTTCGATGGCTCTCGATAACTTTATCTTCTTCCTGTGTGGCTCCGATGGCTCGGTGTGCTCCTCTTCTTTGGCTCCGATATGACATATACATATGTGGCTCCACTTGGCTCCGATATGCCTCATTTCTCTGATATGCCTGTTTTGGCATATATATATGATATATATATATATATATATATATATATATATATATATATATATATATATATGGCTCCTCCTACAGCTCCTCTTAGTCAAATGTGGCTCCTCTCGCTTGGCAGTGTCTTTCAAAGACCTCCTTGCATATATGAATGCCTCTCTTGCTCTGATATCCTGTGATATGCTTTGATCTGCCTCCTTTGGTAACTCATCTTGCTTATGGTTGGCATATACAAATGACATTGCTCCTGTCTCTTCATGGATCTACTCAGCTTCCCCTTGGCTTCATGTAATTTTCTAGTATCTAGAATATTGCCATATTGATATCAATGACAACCTAGGTCAATAGTCTCCCCCTTTGTTATTGATGGCAATATTCTTCTTCTCTCCCCCTTTGACATCAACGGAAAAGGAGTGCTCCGGGACTCCCCCTATCAAGCTACTTTTTTTCTTCATGAATGGTAGATCTTCATGGGTCTGTGAATCCCCCTGTCATAGTGCTCTTCCTCTTTTTACTCAAGATAGAAGGATGGATGTTTTATCATCAATTTGCACTCTATTCCCTCTTCATGTCTCAGAACTACCTTATCATGGTTTCTACAATACCTAAAGGTGCTCTACTTCAATGCTTACAATCAAATTTAAAATAGCTATACACCAAGTGTCCAAGTCCAGGATTTTATGCTTCAATCCATATTGTTGTCTCCACAGGTAACATTGAGAGGCCTTCATAGTTTGAATCAAGATAAAATTCCCCTAAGATTGTCTTTCTTGCCATCTTTCTTCAGATCTGTGTTCCTTTGTGTCTTTGTGCTTCTCCTTAAGTTACTGCCATCTAGTATTCAATCATCAGTGCATTTGGACAAAAATGTGAGGGGTTGTGCCTTACTGTTGCTATATTTCTTAAGTGATTTGTATCAGCTTAAGTTATGCTTGACTGCACAACATTTCCTTTCTATGAGCCATCTTTTCCATGTGTTTTTGTACAAGTCTTTGCATGTTATTTCTGCTAGCAGATTTAGATATACAATCTGTGATTGTCTTTTAAAATCATTTTGCTGATTTGCATCTATTTGCATTACTTTAGTTTTGTTATATGCTTCCAGCTGCTCTTACTTCAAACTCCATTCCAGATGTATCTGTTTGTCTGAATATTGCCTCTGTTAGTGTCCATAATTTATCTGTTCTCACATTAAATCCCTGGGTCAAGACATAAACTTCTGTGATAACAGAACCATAGATGTTTTCCCTATTTATTTAGTATTAGATTCCATTCTCTGTTGTTCCAAATACTACTTAGAGATTAAGTGGAAAGCATCTTTAACAACAGTCCAAAGAATGGTTACAGGATCATGTTCTTCAATGGAGTACTCCTGAGAAATGATCTTCATCAGAGAATGATTGTTAATATAGCTCAACAAGGATTTCATAAGGACCCTTTCACTAATATCATCAGCAATAATGATCAAGAATCACAAACTCCCCCTAACTGTATGCATCATCTCCTTTTGGTACAGTCTTCCCATCAAATGCTTAGATTGTCAAAATTCAGGCCAATGACATATGTTATTGGCTGGAGAGCTCAATGGACTTTCAGATTGTATTTCCTTCCTTCTCCATACTTGTATAACTTTCTTCTTTTTCATGGTTCTAGCTTGTGTAAGGGCCCATGTTAAGTTACAATCTCGTGCCATATGACCAATGTTATGACACTTGAGACATTCTACATTGTTCATGAATAAGAATTCATGATTTCTTCTTGCAAAATTGTTTCTTGTAGATTGTTGGGGACTATAATATCTATCTCTATGGAATGGTTGGGCAACATAAAATTTATCTTTATGATATGCTTTACAGTCTTTTTCCATGTGACCAAAGTTTTAACAAGAATAACAATAACCAAAAAAGAACTTTCATACCTAGGAGATGGAGGTTTCCTTGATGTACTTCTGAAGCCTTTCTGCCTTGAGATCCTTTGATGATAACTATTGCCTCTCGCCTCTTTGACATCATCTACATTTCTTCTTGGAGCAGGATTTCTTCTATTGTAGCCTTGATTTTTCTCCTTGCATTTGCTAGAACTGGGAGCATCACCATTTCTTTCTGGCTTCTTCACTTCTCTTTTGTTTAAAGCATTTTCATTCTCGTTTGAGGGTTCACCTGCATACCCAAGACCTAATTTATTAGATGGACATCTGTGATAGCTGAGCATGTCATCCAAGGCTTGAGAGCTCTTCAAGGTCTTGTTCATCCATTCAACCTTTGTTCTGAGGAAGACAATCTCTTCTTCCAGTCTTTCACACTTACTATTCTTCTTAGCAAGTTATTCCTCAGTTTCTTCCTTGATACGAGTAGCTTCATCTGCTTCTAGTTTAAAGGGGATGATATCTGACTTTATTTTGAAGATTTATTCATCCTTTGATTTTAGATGACAGATCATGGTGTTTCTTTCCTTTCCTACTTCATCAACCTATCCTTCTATAACTTCCAATGCTTCCATGGTCTTTTCAGCTCCTTGTTCTTGTTTCCTTGCTTCTTGTAGTTGAGACTTGAGAGAGGAGACCTTTACCTTGTATTGACCAATCTCTTCTTCAAGTTTGTTCAAGCTCTTGTCCCTTTGTTCAAGTTGACTTGACAAGGTATCTTCCTACTTCTTTGCTTTATTCAGTTGATTTGTCATGGATATGACTTCTTCATGATGCTTTCTTTTACTTTGATGAAATTCCTTGTTAATCTTGGCAAGCTCTTCATCCCTTTCTTGTACTTGAAGCCTGATGAGGTCAACTTTCTTTCTAGTTTGATCTTTGGTCACCAACTGGAGCTATCTTCCTAAGTGCCTCATTTTCCTTTTCAGATTGTTAATCTCTTCCATGGTAGTCATAAGTTGAGCGAGGAGTTCTTGTATGAAGTCTTTTTCATTCTCTTCATATTCTAGGTCTGCTTTAGCCTTGATGTCATCATTCTCATTTTAAGCTTCTATGATGGGTTTAGGATCTCCTTCTTGATTGATGGTCATGGTCAGTGCTCCTTTTGAGTGAAGGTCATGAAGTTTGTCCCATATATCCTTTGTTGATGAACATTTTCCTAGATTGTTCTTTACAGAATCAAGTAGCCCATTCAATATTGCCTTCATTGATTTTTCATTGTACTCCATGGATTCTTCATCCATCCTGCTATCAGAAATCATTGATTTCCAGATTTCAAAGCCTTAAGTCTAGAGGAAACTCCTCATTCCTGCTTCCCATATATTAAATTTCCCATTGAGCCTTGGAACCTACTCAAATTGATTGTCTTCTATTTTCGTAGTAGAGGGAGACATATCCTTATGAGGATTGGAGACTTTCTTCCTTGACCTTGCCATTTGTGTTCTAAAAGGTCAACCTTCAAGTTGTTAAGCTTTGAATGAAGGTACTGGCTCTAATACCAATTGTTGGAAATACTTAGTTGGGTGGTGAATCAGTATTTCTTTTTGCGACTATTGTTTTACTAATTAAAACATATATATTCAGAACACAAGAATAAATGCTTTTATTAATATAAAATGTGAAGTAAAATATATATAATATATAGATGGTTGCAATCAGTTGCCAAGCACCAACTTGGACTTTTGTGAGGTTCCAACCTCTAGAGCTCCAACTCTATTTCGCCAAGACACCAATCTTGGACTTAGGAGCACCAACTCCCAAGGACTTCAATCCTTCCTACTTCTGAGGGCACCAGCTCCAAGGAATCCTATCCTTCTTTCTTCTGAGGAACCAGCCCCAAGGACTCCCATCTTTCATGCTTCTGAGGCACCATCCACAAGGACTCCAATCCTACTTACTTCTGAGGCACCAGCCTCAAGGGTTCTAGCACAATATTGTCAAGGCACTTTTGATAATAATGTTCTACTCTCAGAACTCTTCTTTGCTGAGTTCTGCCTGGTTATGGTTTTTCTGTAGTCTCTAAGCTACAACATCAATGACAACCAATTTTCTCATGAAGGAGTCTTTACAACTCTTCCTACCATTCACACAGAGTCTCCAATATTTGACCTCTGATCATATCTCCACACTACTTTAGTGAGTCCACTACAACTACACTAAAACTCTGCATAAGAACTTGCTTTCAATTCAAGCATATGTTCTAATGTCACAGTGAATGTTTCAACAAGACTACTTCTCTGCTGGAAAATTCTACCCTTTGAATGCCTCTTATCCTATTGGTCCTTCAACCCTCTTTTTGTTTTGCTGGACCCTATTTCTGTTCTCCTGTTTTCTCCAACCATTTGAACAGTGTTCAACAGCTATAGCAGCCTTCACCAGCATTCACTAGCAACTTCGTACAATGATTAACCACCTCTGCTGCTCCTTCTACCTCATATTCTGGTTCTTCTCAATACCAACAACTACAACAGTTCTCTGTTTTTACTATTTTATGCATTCCCATGCTTTTGTCCATTCGTTTCTACTTACACTGCCTCTTAGACTTCCTCTATGCTCGCTTGCTTCTTTAGCTTCCCAGCTTTCGGTCTCCTTTGTTTATTCATGCTCACAGGATATGATGAATCAATGGACAGGTCCAAACGATCCACGAGGAACCCATCTTCCCTGTTTACCGTAACAATGCTCTGTTTGGCAATGATGTCGAGCACACACAGAGTTCTGCTTCATTTAACAGAAATCCATGTCCAATCACAATCAATATCACCATGAATCACCCCATTTACTTGACATTCAGCGTTCTAAAATCACCAAAAATAGCCATCGTAAGCCTTTCGGCTTAAAACCACCCCACAAGAAAAAACATGGTTACACAGGAAAATATATGAAAAACAAGCGAGAAACACTAATGGAAGATTTCAAATTTAGTTTACCCACACCTATTCCTATATCGAGTCCTTGCTTAAATCGCAATCGGTGATTTGTGACTCCTCGGGGTCCTTTAGATATCAGACCAATGACTCCGCAATGGCCGACGACTGATCCTCCACTACTCCGATGGATCGAATGCAATATGGTATTAAACCATGGTTTATATGATTGTCGGGTCCACAGCCTTTTCACAATTAGCACTTTCATGTGGCAAGGCTTCTTGGCTTGCGATATGTGACAGATGCGATGATAGGTTAAGTCATATTGTAATGTAGCGGCAGGTTCACATACGTTCATCGCAATCAGGGGTTGCCCTTGGCAGAGGTCTGATGCGATATCGTTATTGGCGATCACACATTGCAAAGGTCCATGTCTAGACCTTAAGGTAGACCACTCCTTTATAGCGATGCGATATGAGGTGCCCGACGCGATATGACTCACTGCTTCCATGTAATAAGTTTCAAGTCTAGTTTCCGCCTCTAATAGTGTAACAACATATATACGTGATTTTTGGCCTCCGATAGTGTATTTGTCGGGGATGCATAGTTTTCCCGTCGATAATGTTAAGGCCGCTCCTGATAGTGTTTAAATGCATGAATATATATATTGTTCCGATGCTTTTACTTTATTTATATATATTGCCTCGCTTATGCTCCGCTTATACACCTTACTCTTGGCATATGCGATATGCGATAGCTCTACTCCTCCAATAGAGTATTCCTTTGGCATTGTTGCTCTGATAGCTGTGTATGCATATCTAGATGGGTTTTCTCCTTCGATAGCTCCCGATAGTGTTATCTATGGCATATATGGCTCTATTTGTTGTTAAACGCATCCATTTCTCCTCTGATGGCTCTCGATAACTCCTTCTGCTTCTTGTGTGGCTCTGATGGCTCTGTGTGCTCCTCTTCTTTGGCTCGGATATGACATATAAATAAGTGGCTCCTCTTGGCTCCGATATGCCTCCTTGCTCTGATATGTCTGTTTTGGCATATATATGATATATATATATATATATATATATATATATATATATATATATATATATATATATATATATATATATATAGATATGGCTCCTCTTGCAGCTCCTCTTAGTCCAATGTGGCTCCTCTCGCTCGGCAGTGTCTTTCAAAGACCTCCTTCCATATATGAATTCCTCTCTTGCTCTGATATCCTATGATATGATTTGATCTGCCTCCTTTGGTAACTCCTCTTGCTTATGGTTGGCATATATAAATGGCCTTGCTCCTGTCTCTTCATGGATCTGCTGGGCTTCCCCTTCGCTTCATGTCATTTACTAGTATCTAGAATATTGCCATATTGATATCAATGACAACCTAGGTCAACACAACCATCATCAACTATCATCACCATGGTTTACGATGATTGACCATAGTAAATTATGGTCACCATGGTTAACCATTGCCATTAATAGTTGACTCTATTTAGCATGGTTGAGATTTGTCAACCGTGGTCAATCATGTTCACCCATGGGCAACCTAGGTCAACCATGGTTAATCATCCTCATGTCTGTTTAACCATAGTCACAATAATCAAACTTTAAAAACCATGGTTAACCCATGCTCAACGTTGTCATCCATTATTGATATGGTTATCCCAGCTCAACATAGTAAACCATGGTCAACCATGTTTGACTATGTCTCATTCTCAAAACTCTTCAAATAATTCATATTATTCATTAGTTTTAATAGACAAACATAGTCAAACAAAGTTAACATTTATAGGCCATGGTTTAAAGTTGACCATCATCAAAGTTGGTCAACCCTATGTTTACCATATTTAACAAAATTCCAAAGTGATCCATAGTTGTCCTCTTTCAATATAACTTGACCATAATAAGGCTTATAATTAGGCTTTAATATTTGGGTTTATAACATTATGGTTTTTTAGTATTTGGGTTCAATATTATGGTTTATAATGTTTGGTTTGATATTAGGACTTATAATATAATGTTTAGGATATTGGGTTTAATATTGTGGTTTATAATAGTGGGTTCAATATTAGGGTTTATAGTATTGGGTGCTTATTGTAAGTTTTTTAATATATAGAGTTTAATTTATACTTATAATATTAGGGTTTAATATTATGATTTTTATAGTGTTTTAATATTTAATGTTTTAATATAGGTTTTATAATATTTATAAAAAGAAATTCCCCACGGAAAAAAGACATAATTCCATTAATATTTCAAGAATGAAAGTTTATAATATTTATAATATTATAAATATTTATCTCTAATATTTAATGTAGAGTTTATAATATTAATCGTAAGGATTATAATATTAATCTAAGGTTTTATAATATTTTCTTTAACATTGGGGTTTTATATTGTGACGTTGGACTAGTATAGAAATTTATCCAACATCATAGTGTTATAAACATTGTCATAGTACAACCAGTAGTGTGACAATCATCCTCACTCTGATACATTACATTGCATTTAATTCAACATCACATTACGAGATTGAATAAATTAGGGTTTAGTATTCTATTTTATAATATTGGATTTAGGATTAAGGGTTTATTTTGGTTTCTAATAATCAATGTTTAAAAACCATGGTTAATCCACACTCAATATCACCATCCATTATTTGTAGATCAACCTACGTCTAACATGGTTGAACATGGTCAATCATGTTTGACAATGCGTGACACTCAACACACTTCAACTTAATTCAAACATAATCACCTATTAATATTATTCATTAGTATTAATAGTCAAACGTATTCAAACAAAGTTAACCTTTATAGTCCATGTTTAAAAAGTTGACCATGATCAAACTTGGTCAACCCTATATTTACCATATTAAACAAGAGACCAAAATCACCCATAGTTGTCCTCTTTCAATATAACTCGACCATAATGGGGCTTATAATTAGGGTTTAATATTTGGGTTTATAACATTATGGTTTTTAGTACTTGGGTGTAATATTAGGGTTTATAATGTTGGGTTTTCTACTAGGGTTTATAATATTGTGTTTATAGTATTAGGATTAATATTATGGTTTATAATAATAGGTTTAATATTAGGGTTTATATTATTGGGTTTATAATATAGGGTGATTATTATAAGGTGTTTAATATATAGGGTTTAATTTATATGAAATATAATATTAGGGTTTTATATTGTGATTTATATTATGCTTTAATATTTATAATATACCCTTTGACATATAGGATTTATAATATTATTACTAAAGATTATAATATTAATATTAGGGTTTATAATATTTGGTTTAACATTAGGGTTTAATATTGTGACGTTAGAGTGGTATAAAAATCTATCCAACATCACAGTGTTACAAACATTATCACAATGCGACAAGTAGCATGATAATCATTCTCACTATGATATATTATATTGCAATTTATTGAACATTACATTGCAACATTTAATAAGTTAGGGTTTAATATTCTATTTTATAATATTGGGTCTCAGGTTTATTTTGATTTATAATATTTTGTTTAGGTTTTATTATATTAAGGTTTATATATCAAACGTCGCAATGTGACAAACACTGTCACAATGTTACATTACATTGCAATCTATATCAACCACATTTGTCAATGTGGTTGTGCTAGGATTCATAACATTTGGGCTTATAATATGAGAGTATTTTATATTTGGGTATAATATTAGTGTTTATAACATTTGGTTTACAATATTTGATTTATAATATTTTTTTTTCTCAGTAAAACTATGCTACTAGATTATATTATATACAGAGAAACATTACATACAGAGAAACATTACAGACAGATAGACATGTTGCCCCAGGCCGACTGTGGCACTGTGGGCTTCCTTCCAGGGGCGACCTTTCCTTCTGGTTTGCAGCCAGTACATCAAAACACATGAAAGTTTTCTTTTCAGACCTTGAAAACCCACGCAGGGGCTATGAAGCCAAAATTACCCTCGCAGGGGCGACCTACTAACTGAAACAAAGCGTGCAGAAACCTGGACCCGAACCTAAAAAACGTAGACATAAACATATGACTAATTCCATACTCAGACACTGATAACAGACGAGACAGAGGACTAATGCAGAACCTGAACAAAAAGATGGTAGTCGCTTTCTGCTGCTGGGCGCTACTCCTCAGGCTTCTCCTCAACGATTGGAACCCATCCATACTCCTCAGAGGCGCCTTCCCCTTCTTCCTCTGCCGCTTTCCTGGAGGATGACGCTTCCGGCATCCGAGTTTGGGCAGGGGCCTGCTCCGGAGCTCCTCCCGGTCCCTCCTCATCAATTGCCTGATGCTCTGTGAGTGGCGGTGCCCCGCTGCCCTCCCCATCTTCATTGTCCTTAGTTTCCTTAACGAAGAGGACAGAGAGGTGAGCACTAAGGCTTCCCAGAGTAAAAACAGCAGTGCCAAATGCTGGAAGGGAGGGTTGTTCTGAATTGGGGCTACCCGCATCCATGAATTGGGAAGCCTGTAAGTGGGGAGCCCCGACCCTTCTATGACAGTAGCAGCAGCAGCAGTGGTGATGAATGTCTGCTGCTGGATGGCGTGAGGAGCTTCCTCGACCCGAGCCTCGTCGACAAGGCATCCGCTCCCTTGGCTTGACCATTTTGGTTGAAGAGCTGACGGTGAAGAACAGAGATTTTGTTGCAGAAAGCTCCTGCTCGTGTCTCCTCCCAACGCTGCACAGCAATCCTTCCTTGCCTCTTGACAATAACACCATACAACCCACACCCCGGAGGACAGGCGCGAAGAATTCCACAACCACAACGCTTGTAGCATCCACAGCACTGGCCGGAAGAAGGAAATTGCCCAGACCAGCCTGCGCAGCGAGCCTCTCACTCTGAGAATGGTTCGACCCCCAGCCCATTTCAGATTTAAACCGCTCAACATTCTCTTGAGCCTTGAGCGCCATAAATGTGCTCTGAAACCGCACCAATTCACCTTAAACTTCATTGATCGCGCGGAGCAGAGGCCTCGGTATTTAATACCTTGGCGGCGTTCTGAATGTCCGTCCTGATATTCTCACAAGGTGGCACATGTTGGCCATGTGGCCTCCTGTCCTCAGCCGCGTGAACACCCGCATCCGGGGAGTTTGCTTCCTTTTGGATGAGGCTATTACAATCCTGGGCTTGGGGATGATTTTGTATGATGTCCGTGGTTCCTGAAAGAAGGACCTGGTCATTTCCTACCCCAATATTGGCCAGTAGATCAGCTATCTTATTGCCCTCTCTTCTTATGTGATTAAAGGAGACAGCTCTGTTAGTGCGCAGGTACTGTTCCATTTTTTTTAGCCTTGCTTCTAATCTCCAACTTGTGGCAATTTTCCTGGCTTGGGAGCCCATTTGAATGTGGGTTGCCATATTGATGAGAAGCTGCGAGTCCCCTTCCACAATCAGGGGTTGAAGTCTGAGATTTTCCGCTAGTAGGAGACCTTGCCAGAGGCCTTCTAGTTCAGCGGAGTTGTTGGTGTCCCACCCCATGTTTCCATAGTAGATCTGTATAGGAGTGCCAAAATGGTTCCTCAGTATACCTCTGAATCCAGCAGCTCCCGGATTACCTTTGGAGGCCCCATCAAAGTTGAGTTTGAAGGAGTTGAGAGGGGGGGCTTTCCAGCAGCTGTTGTCCTTGAAGTTGCTTTTAGGAGGGCAAGGCTTGAAATCTTCTTGTGGCAGTTGCAGAAGCCAATTGTCCAGGATGTTTTTCTCATTGTCCGCTGAAGGGAGATCCTCCTTCATCCAAGTGCGGAGCGACATGGTCTCTGTGAGATTGCCCTGTATCCTGTTCCAGATTTCTTCAATGGGAGAGCTCTTATTTTTGAAGATGCGATTATTTCTTTCCTTCCAGATATTCCATAGGACTATACCCAGGATGATTTTCCATAGGTGGTTGAGGATCTCACAGTTGTAGGGGTTTTTTGGCCATTGCCTAATGGTATTGATGATGTCATTGTCCTCTCTGCATCTCTTTTGGCATCTGAAGCTCACCTTTTCCCATAGCTGATTGGCCAAGGGACAGGTATCTAAGAGGTGCTGAAGGGTTTCTTCGTTTTGGAAGCAGTTATAGCATACAGAGGGGCCTTGGAAGCTTCTTCTCCTTAGTTTATCCCATGTGAGGATTCTTTTATGTCCTACCAGCCAGAGGAAGTAGGAAATTTTTGGCCATGATCCGAGTTCCCAAAGTCTGCTCCATAGAGGATCCGTAGGAGAGGGGAAGTTGCAAACCAGCGTGTATGCCTCAGAAGTGGTAAAGGATCCTTTGGGTTTATAACCCCATCTGAGAATGTCGTGATCTTCATAATACCTTATGCGTCGTTTTCTTAGCTCCTTCTCTAGGTCTTCTATCTCCTGTGCATTTGTGCTGCTAAGAATTTGATTACTCTGTCTCCATTTTCTGTACCCGTGCTCCGTCTCCTGCGTCCAAAAGTGTTGGATTTTATCCTGTTGCCGCTCCTGTCTATCCGGAATCATGGTTGGAGGAAGAATATTAGTAAGTCTAGGAATTTGGTTCCAGGCGTCTATCCAAAATCTTGCCGTGCTGCCATTCCTGACCTCCCAGAAACTATGCTGTTGAATTAAATGATAGTGTTGTTTGGCAGCATTCCAGATTAACGACCCTTTTTCAGTGGGGATGAACCTTATGATCTCTTCTTGAGGTCTGTTGTGGGCGTATTTGGCGGTCCAAATTTTTACCCATGGCTTGTCTGGGTTAGTGATCCAGTTCCACCAAATCTTAGCATTCATTATGGAGTTACTGAGCTCTGGGTCCCTTAGCCCAATGCCTCCCTTGTCCTTGGGCATGCAAACAGAAGACCATTTCACCAGAGCCCATTTGCGGTTTGTAGCCGAGCTGCCCCAAAGAAAGTCCCGCTGTATGCTTCTTATTCTTTTTAGGACCCACTTAGGGGCAACTAGGATGGAGAAGAGGTAAAGAGGCATGGCTTGAAGAACAGATTTAATGAGCACTACCCGACTGGCGAGGTTTAGAGATCTGTAAGTCCAGAGGTTGAGGCGGGTTTCAAGCTTCTCTATGAGAGAGCTCCAGGCAGGCTGTTTGATTGCGGACGCAGTGAGGGGAGCACCCAGATATTTGGAGGGGAGGGTGGCAGAGGGGAAGCCAAGAATGCGGGTGACAACAGCTTTAACTGATGGAGGAGTATGAAAGAAGAAAATCTGAGATTTGGAGGAGTTGACATGGGTGCCAGAAGCCTCTGAGAAGTCGTTGAGGAGAGATTTGAAGTGAGAGGCTTCCTGGACGGAAGGATAGCCAAATAGCATGGTATCATCAACAAATTGCTGATGAGAGGTGGCAGGGGTGTTGTGGACTGAAATACCTTTGAGCTGATTAGTATGGAGGGCGTGTTTGATGTGTCTGCCAAGACCTTCAGCCATTAGGACAAAAAGGAAGGGGGATAGGGGGTCGCCTTGCCTAATACCCCGGGATGGCTTGAAAGGACGAGAGGGTATACCATTCACCAGGACAGAGAAGTGAGTGGAAGTGATAAGGCTCATGATCCAGCGAATCCAGGTGGACCCAAATCCAAAGGCTTTTAACATTTGGTGAATGTAAGTCCAACTAAGCTTGTCAAAAGCTTTAGAAAGATCCAGTTTGAGAATCATACCTGCTTGTTTAGAGTGCTTGAGGGAGTGGATTATCTCGTGCGTGAGGAGGATGCCATCCATTATCTGTCGACCTTCCACGTACCCCGACTGTTCCGGAGAGATGAGCAGAGGTAGTAGGGGTTTTAGCCTGTTTGCTATGACCTTTGATATGACTTTGTAGATGACGTTACAGAGAGCAATGGGCCTGAACTTGTCCGGGGTGATGGAATTCTCCTCTTTGGGAATGAGAGTGATAAAAGTGGAGTTGAGGGAGGGGAGGAGCCAGCGCATAGCTCTGGATTCCTCCACAATCTGCCAAACATCCATCTTTATCATATCCCAAAAGGCATGGAAGAATGTGGTGGTAAATCCATCTGGGCCTGGGGCCTTGCCATCTTTAAGCTGGGCCATTGCGTCGTCTACTTCCTGCAGAAGAATAGGTCGCATTAGAAGCTCATTGTGATCCTCCGTGATGATTTTAGGCACATTTCTGATGATTTTCTCAATAGCCTGTTGCCTGTCATCTATTGGTTCCCGATGGACATGTTGGAAGTGATTTAGGAGGGCCTCTTCGATTTCCTCATGCTTCTCGACTTTTTCCCCTGCCTGATTCTGGATGAAGGAGATAGTATTGTGCATTCTTCTCTGCACCGTGGTTCTGTGAAAAAATTTTGTGTTGCGCTCCCCCTCCTTCAGCCACCTGACTCTTGATTTTTGCCTCCAATAAATTTCCTCCTGCTTTCTCCTTTCTTCCAGCTGACTGTGAATGAGCCGCTCCTGGTTCAGGGTGGATTCTGTGTGCCCCTCTGTGCTTATCTTCTGTTGGAGATTCGCCAGTTCTTGATTCAATTCTTGTTGCGCCTTGAAAATATTGCCAAAGGTTTCCCTGTTCCATATTTTTAGTTGATTTTTTAAAAATCTTAGCTTCTGTTGGAATTGATACATTTTTGCACCTTCTGGGGGAACGAAGGATGCCGAGGTGGTCTTGATGAAATCCTTGAATGCAGGGTTCGAAAGCCAGAATCCCTCGAAGCGGAAGGGTATTTTTGTCAAATCCCTTGGTCTCCTCCATTGTAAAGCAATCGGCCAGTGATCCGACCCGGTGTGTGCCAAGATTTCTGCTGATATATCTCCTCCTAGGTGCACCGAATTGTCCGAGATGAGAAAGCGGTCTAATTTGGAGGCGATTTGGGATTTGCCAGCTCTGCGGTTGCTCCAGGTGAAGGTGCCATTGCAGAACGACAAATCGATTAAGGACGCATTTTGGATGAAGTCCCTAAAGCGAGCAACTTCCGGCTCCATTCTGATCCTCCCGCCTGTCTTTTCCTCGCTGTTGGTGATCATATTGAAATCCCCTGCCACGATCCATAGTGGGTGTCTTCTATTATTGCTTAGAGCTTCTATAGTGTCAAGGAGCATGATCTTGCTGCCTGTGTCTTGTGGAAAATATACATTTGATAAATTACCATGAATATTGGTGCCTAGAATGTGGAAGGCTGCCTGTATGAGGTGGTGAGAGGCATGAAAATATGTTAGTGTTACCGCTTGAGTATTCCAAGCGATAGCTAGTCCACCTGAGGCTCCCAAGGCGTCTACGGCTACCGATCGACAGCCTGGCCATGCTTTTGAGAGTATGTTGCCTAGGGTAGAGCTATTGCATTTGGTTTCCTGGAGAAAGCACATCTGCGGCTTTTCCATTTTGATCATGTTTTTTAACATTCTTAGTTTCCCTGGGCTGTTAAGCCCTCTTAAGTTCCAGGATACAAGCTTCATGGATTAACTATTGTTGGAGGGCCTGTAGTACTTTGTTAACTTTGCATATCTGCCTGAATCTACCAGGATTTTTCCCACCTCAATAGTTCGCTGGAGGTCTGTTTTCCTTCCCCTCTTTTTGGAATCCTTTGGACGCAGGCTGCCATCCCAATGAATGCCTGGTTGTATCCTGAGCTGGTTTTGATGAAAGGCTCTTGAGATGACCATTTCGAGCTTGTCGAGTTGAGGCTCAGAAATGGAGTCATATGCTCATTTTCTACATGCTTGTTCCAGCTCCAGAATGTCCAGACCATATAGATCTATGCTCTCGGGCTCTTCTTCCATTTGCTGCACATTGTTGCTATCTTCTATATTGTTCTCTGAGTCCTGATGTTCTTCTTCCTTCTCGTCCACTTCCATGTTCTTTTGAATCTCCACTGGATCTTTCTGACTTCTGCTTAGGATAGAAGGGGAGATGATGGGGGTGTGAGATTTGGGGGGGGGATCAGAGGGAGGAGGGTGGGAGGAGGAAGAAGGGCGCGAGGGGATGGGTTCAGAGGTCAGGGGTTGATCCTCAGGGGTATGAGCAAGTATATCAAAGCTCTTCTTGGATGCTGGATCTTGGGGTCTGTTAGGCTGGGGTTTAGTACCATTCTGAGGCTTCTTATGCGAACGCTTTCGGCTTGTGACTTTGGTGAAGCCGTCATGGGATGGGTTATCAGAAGAGGCAGGGGTGTTGACTTTGGCATTTAGGGGACAGTCCCTGAAGAGATGCCCCAGTGCATGGCATTTCCTGCACCTGAAGGGGACGTGTTCGTAGTCAAGCGGCTGGATCCATTCTTCGTCTCTGTGGGCAAGAGTTATCGATTCTGGTAGAGCTTCATTCAGGCGTATAAAAACACAGATGCGAGCATAGGAGACGTACTTACGCGATTTAGTTTCTTCTGCCGCTCTGATGTATGTTCCAACTCCATTTCCAATACCCTTGAGGATTTCTTCTTCCCAGTATTCATCTGGTAGGGAGTATAACCTGATCCATACCGGAGCCCAGGTTAGGTCTTCTTTATCTGGGTTGAATCTTGGAATCCATTCCCGCAGATATAGACCTGCTGCATTAAAAAAGTATGGCCCTTCTGCCAGGACCCTATATTTGTCCTCAAGACAGAAGAAAATAGCGGTGAAGAAGCCTTTCGGCCCCAACTGAAGAGTAACATCTCCTTTGGGTTTCCATTTCGCCGCAATCCAACCATATAAAGCTCTCTCAGTCGGCCAAAATCCTATGAACTTCCCAATGAGGGCATGATCCATCATGTACTCTATTCTCCTTTTTATTATGTCACCGGGCAGCTCTATTCGTGGTCGTTCTTTGGCTACTGGTCGACATGTAGATGAGGAGACTTTCGGGCTTTGATCTGGAGCTTCTTGTCTTTCTTGCACATTGTTGTCCTTGTTTTTCCGATGTCCTGTCTCCTTTTCAATGCTTTGCTGTTGTTTACCTTTGTTCAGGACTTCTGGATCTACTGATCCAAAAATGACCGTATGCTCAGGCGCTTGCTGTGAAGGGGAGGGCTCTGATGCCCCCCCCTGAGGCTGATCCATTGCCTCCTGCTAGTACCCTGCAGCCCTGTCACGCTGCAGTGAGGTATTTTGCAGAGATTGTGCGTCTTCTCTCAGAGTCGTCGGCGCCGTTGGGGGTTTCACTGAACCCTAGCTCCGCTCTCGCTGCGACCCATCATCAACCCTATTTGATTTATAATATTAGGGTTTATAATATTATGGTTTATATTAGGCTTTAATATATAGGATTATAACATAGATTTTATATTATTATAGGGTGAAACAAAATCACTTATTAATACTATTCATTAGTATTAATAGTCAAACATAGTCAAACAAATTTAACCTTTATAGTATGTGTTTAAAAGGTTGACCAATATCAAACTTGGTTAACCCTATGTTTACCATATTTAATAAAATTCCAAAGCCACCCATAGTTTTCCTCTTTAAATATAGCTCGAACATAATAGGGTTTAATATTAGGGCTTATAACACTATAAGATTAATCTTTTCTTTGATATATTAATCTTAGGGTTTATAAGATTAATGTTTAGTTTGATATATTAATCTTAGGGTTTATAATATTATTCCTTGGGATTAATAGTAATACCTCATGTTTATAATATATTTGGTTAATAATATTAATCTTAGAGTTTATATTCCAAGGGTTTAATACTAATCTTATGGTTTATAATATTAATACTAGATTTTAACATTTATCCCTTGGGTTTATTAATTACTTTGGATTGTAGTATTAATAAATATTTGTGTTTATAATATATATATTTTTTTTCACATAGGAAAAAAGTCGTAATTTTATTCATATGAAAAAAATTACATTTTGTAGATGCTTATAGCATATGCATATGAGCTTCTCCTGTAAATCAGGACGCATAAGAATACAAAAATAACAAGAAAAGAAGTATTGTTATAGCAGGCCCATACTTTCCTACCCTTTTCCTTCTCCACTCTTTTCCAACCTCTAGTGTTGGGAGTGGGAACAATTATAGCAAGCTGGTTTTCCACTATATTCATTGGTTGTTCTTTGTCAGATTCCGTTCCTTCGGAAGATTGTGCTCGTTTGGTGCCACTTATTTCCAGCTAAAATTCTTGTTGCTGTGTCAAGTTATTTGGCCCCAAATTAGGCCCCCGGGTGCTCTCTTCATGTATGTTTTCCTGTCTCACTTGTATGTCTGTGGGTTCTGTATTCAATTCCTCCTCCTCCAACGGTTTGGTATGCTGCCAACCTTGGTTTTTTTCTGTTGTTTCTTATTCCCTTTTGGCTCCTTACTAGCCAGTGGACAAGCGTATTGTAGGTGCCCTGTTTGCAAGCAGCCATGACATCTGAATGCTGTGTTCTCATAGTCAAAAGGTTGTGTCCACAGTGAATTATTAAAATTCAATGTGATGTGATCTATTAGTCCTTGACTTAGGTCCACCTCTACACATATTCTGGCATATGTGAAGATTCCCCGGATAGCTCCGTCTTCATCTGTTTTAAGGTACTTTCCTAAGGAGTTCCCAATGGCTATTAAAACTTTTTGGTGCCAAAAATGCAGTGGGAGGTTATGCAGACTTACCCAAACTGGCATTTTTGAAACTATCATGGTACTGGCATCAAAGTCCGGGAACCAGGGGGTGATGAAGAGTCCAGCATTGCCCCAAAACCAAGGACCCTGATTAATGATGTTGTCTGATTCCTGTTCTGTGCTAAATCTAATTACGGAAAAACTCTTAGGGCATAGATATATTTCACAATTAGGTGACCATGATGAGAACATCCATTGATGCAGTGCATCCCCTTTTGGCCAAAATCCATTAAATCTACATATAACAACATTATGGGCTAAATCTGTGTATAGATCTGTTACCTCCGGTAGAGATATTGTTAGCATAGGTGATTCTGGCTTCTGTTCCACGATGTAGGGGCCTGGTAGCTCTGTTGTGGGTGTTGGTTTGTTTTGCAATGGTTCCTTTCCTTTGACTGCATCACGAAAGGAGCCTGTAGTTTTTGAGCTAGCTCCCTTGCACTTGCCTCGTAGTCTCAGGTTGAGGATGATGGTTGAATCTTTAACAACTCCATAGTGCTGGAGCGAGTGATGGTCCTGCAAGCAGAGTCCTGAAAATATCAGGTTTTGGTATGTTATTGGAGTTCCCAATTTAATCTGGATCTCCTTTTTTAACTCTTGAACACTTATCCCTTTTCTGATCTGTACACAACAATGTCTGCCTTCTACCGATTTGATAAATATTTGCATCAGATTTGTATTCATGCAAGACGGATCAACCTTATCCAGGCCCCGATTTACTGGATTGTATGCTAGCGAATCGATGGCAGATCTAGTGTTTATATGTCTTCCCATTGTGGAAAAGCATTGTCCGCCTCCTATCAGCAATTTTCTAGGTACTGCCATAGTAGATCCGGTGTGTAATCCGGCAGATCCAACGCATTCAACAATGATGTCATAAGATCTGCTTGATCCAGGCCTAATAGCGCACAGTTGTCCCTTCTGTTGTCCAACTGCCGTAAAGATCTGAAGAATCAAGTCTGGGTTGTTCTCCTCGATTGTCTTCTGGTGCTCGCAGACGGCCAAAATGGGTTGTCTAGTGTCCATGGGGAGGCCCCTGATTTGGCTAGTCGCTTGGCAATTCTCATCTTCCCATACGCCCATGTGGTTATATTTTTGACCTGCTGAGAGATCCCTGCTCTAGGCACTTTGCATGCATACAGTCAAACGACAGTAGGGGTTTTGGTTCTTGCTCAGGTGGATCGGCGTACAGGTTACCGATGTCCTGCCCAAGAGGTCAGTCGTAGGAGCAATGGAAAATTCTATAGCAAAGAAACCCTTTCTTCTGTCGCATTGCTGGTAAAGTCCCTATAGATTCAGTGTATGCTCGTTTTGAAAATGCAGAACCACAACTTTCAACAGATTCTGGGATGATCCGACCCCTACATATGCAGCCGCGATGTAAACCCTAGCGAGATGTGCCATTGAAGATCGATCCGCAGCTCCCCTCAGATTTCCTTGTGTTTATAATATTAATAAATGCTTGGATTTATTATTTCCTTGGGTTTACAATATTAATCTTTTGGGTTTATTGATTTCTTGAGTTTATAATATCCATAATCCCTTGTGTTTATTAATATCTTGGATTTCAAATATTAATCCCTTGGGTTTATAATACTATTTTTTTTATTTTATTAATCCCAAGGGTTTGTAATATTAATACCAAAGGTTTATAATATAATTTCCTTGGGGCTATAATATTAATCCCTTGGGTTTATAATATTAATAATCTCTTAGGTTTATTGAATCATTGGGTTTATAATACTAATATTATAAACCCAAAAAATTATTATTGTTATTATTATTATTAAGTCCATCTCTGAACAACCATACAGAGTTGCTCAAAAAATAATTACATCCAAAATAAAGTTGAAAGTATATAAGATGAGTCCATACACAATATATGCCAAGAAAGGAGAATGCGAGTAGATAAAAATAATTAGAAAAACCATCGTGTCATCAAAACAAAAACCATTATAGTGATTGCTTAGAAATCAAGTTCATGTTTGCACACCTTGTATAGAGGGTTGGTGGTAAAATCCCTTGAATTTATAATATTTATATTATAATAATTATAATATATAATTGAATTATATTTCAGTTTAATGTACAATATATATTTAATTTTATTAATATACTATAAGAAAATTATTAATAATAGCTTGGGCTTTATAATAATAATCGTAAAGTGAATAATATCTCTTGTAAGGTTTATAATATTAATACTAAGGATTATAATAGTAATCTTAAAGTTTATAATATTTGGTTCAATATTATGGTTTGGTATTGTGGCATTGGAATGGTGCGAAAATATATCCAACATCACTATATTACAAGCATTGTCACAATGATACGTTACATTGCAATTTATTCAATGTCTCATTGCGACAATGAATAAATTCGGGCTTCATATTCTGGTTTATGATATTGAGTTTAGGGTTCATAACCTTAACGTTTATAATAGTAGGGTTTATAATATCAATAATCCTATGGGTGTATCAAGCCTTGGGTTTATAATATGAATCCTTAATATGAATAACAATACATTAGGGTTTACAATATCAAGGTTTATAATTTTAATCTTAGGTATGATATATTAATATTAGAGTTTATAATATTAATTATCCCTTGGCTTTATTCATCTATTGAGTTTATAATATTAATTATCCCTTGGATTTATTCATCTGTTGAGTTTATAACATTAATCCCAACGTTTTATTATATTAATTATAAGCTAAAGGGATTATAATATTAATATTATTATTAAATCCCTCTATGAGTAGCCATATAGAGTTATTCAAAAAATAATTACATCGAAAATAATGTTGAAAGTATATAAGATAGGTCCATCCATAATGTATGCCGAGAAAAGAGAATCAGGATAGATAAAAAAAAATTAAGAGAAGCACTTTGCGATCAAAACAACAACCATTATAGTAAGTGTTTAGAAATCAAGGTCCTATGTGCACACCCTCTATTAAGGGTCAATGGTAAAATATGTTTGGTTTATATTATTTATACCTTGGCTTTATTAGTCCCTTGGTCTCATAATATTAATAACCTCGTCGGTCTATAATATGAACCTTAATATGAATAATAATATAATGGTTTACAATCTTATGTTTTATAATGTTAATTTTAGATCTTATATATTAATCCTAGGGTTTATTAATCCCTTGGGTTTATAATATATATATATATATATATATATATATATATATATATATATATATATATATATATATATATATATATATCTATTTTATAATTATTATAGTGTATAATTTTATTATATTTCAATTTAATATATGATATATATTTAGTATTATTATAATAGTATAATATAATAATTGATAATAGTTTGAGTTTATTAATATATTAGGTTTCTAATATTCATCTCTTGGGTTTATTAATCCCTTGAGCTTATAATATTAATGTTAAGGGTTTTAATTTTAATATTAGGGTTTATAATGTTGGGTTTTATAATATTAAGGTTTATAATATTTTCTTTAAAATTAGGGTTTAATATTGTGATGTTGGAAAGGTGTTGAATTCTATCCAATGTCTCAGTGTTACAAGTACTGTCATACTGCAACCAACATTATGAAAATACTTGTCACAATCATACATTATAATGCAATTTATTCAATGTCGCATTGCAACAATTAATAAATTAGGGCCTAATATTCTAATTTATAATATTAAGTTTAGTGTTCATCATCTTAAGATTTACAATCATAGGGTTTATAGTATTAATCCTATGGTTTTCAATTCCTTGGGTTAATAATATTATTAAAACCTTGGTTTTGTTAATCCATTCACTTCAAAATATCAGTAAACCTTTGGCTTTATGAATCCCTCGGGGTTTATAATATTTATCCATGAATAATAATATATTATGGTTCACGATCTTAAAGTTTATAATGTTTTTTTTTTATAAGTAAGAGACGAACCTTCTATTAGTCTAGCCAAAACTACATAATTTACAAAAAAATGCACCCGCTCTGAGAAAGTGTCCCAGATAGCAGGGTTGACAGAAAACCAATGGTAGTCCAAAGAACCTTGGACTCCAAGGACAGAGGCCCACAAAAAGCCCACAAGCATCCCACCGAGGGTCCACAAAGGGACCCACAATGGACCTATCTACCACCTACAAACAGACCCGACAACAGCTATAGGTAGAGTTCACTAAACAATTTCGGGTCCGAAACTCTCGAGCAACAAGCATGAACCAATCCTCGCCATTGATTACTCAACACCGATCTAATGGCCATTGTCGATATCTGGTGGACGAGAAGTGTGGGGGTTAACCATCTAATGAGGGCAGTTTTCTCTCACCTCACACCACAACGTGTCACACAATGAGTGGAATCAGAGGCTCCATACGAAAACCATAAACCATTCTTAACCCATCTAAAATACCATTTGTGGTTTTCTTTCTTAAGTTTCACAGAAAAACTAGAGCACTCGGTCACCAAGCATTGACCGTACGACCATTCCCGCAAACATTTCTGCACCTTCCGCCTGGATTATTCATCAAAAACCCGCTGTGTCTAGTGCAAACAGGCAACCAGATCAGTGAAGTTGCCCGAATTGTTACATTCATCATGCAACTGAGAGTGATCATAGTTTTGGAGAGTAGCCAAAACCAAAAGTGTAGATGGTTTAGGTGACCCCATCCTCCTGTCTGTCTCTTTAATCTTGTTGATCAGTGCTATTCGTCCATAGTTCCATATCCTTGGTTTCTAGATAGAGACAATCCTCTCACAGTTTTTCGGTAGGTAACGATTCCCAAGCATGTCGAGAGTCCCTGTTCCTATTAGTCACTCCTTCATTAGCCAGCCGATCCACTAACATATTTTCTTTCCTTTTCACATGAACAAATCTTATCATTTTAAGGGTTTGCAGGTGATAGTGGATATGGTAGAAAACCTACAGAAGCTTCCAATGCTTCGATACTTTATCTGGTGAAGTTCCATTGTATATTTTCTTGGCTTCTCTAATGACAAATTCTGAATCTTCTTCAATGATAACATTCAGTAATTTTGCCTCCACCAGGATCTCCAAGCATTTATCTAATGCCAAGAGTTTAGCCATGTTATTGGTACCCTTCCCCAAGTGGCCATGGAAGATGTAAGTTATTTGCCCCTGATGATCTCTAATGGCACCCCCAAAGCCAGATATCCGTGGATTTCCCTTAGAAGCTCCATAAATGTTTACCTTGAAGAATCGTTGTGGAGGGGGCTTCCAACTACTAGCCCCTGTATTCATTGTTCTCACTCCCTTTATTATTCATTGAGGACTGATGGACTGGAGTCCAAAATTAAGTATAATATTCTCCTCTTGAGGCAGAGGAGGATCTTTAGGAAATGACCTCAAAAGGATTTTTACTGCGTCTTTAATTTGTTTTAGAATTTGATCAATTATATGTTGGGGCTCGCTAGCTTTATCTTTGAAGATTCACCTGTTGCGTTCTTTCCAAACATTCCAAATAACAAAGCCTGGTACCAGCATCCAAGCATTGTTAATGATTTCATTCCCTGAGTAGTCCTTCCTCCAGTTTTTCAAAGTGTTGGATATTCTGAGACTGTCCCTATCGGTTTGTCTGAAGATGGAGGCCACCTAGTTCCACACTTTAGCAAAAAAGGGGCAGAGGTTGAGAAGGTGTTCAATCGTTTCCTCATGTGAGCCACAGAGGTGACATTTGGAAGGGCCAATGAAGCCTTTCTTTAGGAGGTTTTCCCAAGTTAGGATCTTTCTTTGATGCACTAGTTAGATGAATAACTTTATTTTCATCCAGTGAGGAGTTTGCTGAACCTCCTTCCAGACTTGATCAGAGGTTTGAGGTTAAATTTACCTTCATTATTCTTCCACCATCTTAATTGGTCAGGTGAGGAGGAAACGAGAATCCATCTATGCTCAAATTCCTGGGTAAGAGCATCCGCCTTGGTCTTAAAAGGACTCTCATCCATTTCCTCCATTTTCTTTTGATCCTTCTTTGGTCCCACAAATATTTTACCAATACCAGAACTTTTCTATCTGTGTCTCTCTTAAGGGCTACCAGGTCATTCCTATTTAGAATGGGTTCCTGTTACCAGTTGTCCTCCCATAAACGAGCATGGTCCCCTGCTCGGATTTCCCAAAAATAGTGTTGCTAAACAATGCTTTTGTTTTCCCAAGCTAGGTTCCAAATGTGTGAGCCCCTGATTTGTCCTGACATTCTAATATGATCCTTCTCCTGCCAGTGCTTGGCGTACTTCTGTTTCCAAAGCTTGGCCCAGGGGGCATTCGGCTCCTTGATCCATCGCCACCAAAGCTTAGCTCCCGACACTTTACTGAGAGTCTCTAGATCATGCAACCCCAAGCCACCATGGCAATTAAAGCCCACTTATTTTTCTCTTCCCCTCTACCCCACAGAAAGTTCCTTTGAATTCTCCTTATCTGTTTCTTAATACCTTGAGGAGCAGGGATAGTTGCAAACATGAAAATGGGAATGGCCTGCAAGACCGCCTATGTGAGCACAAGTCGCCCTGCTAGGTTTAAAGATCTTCATGTCCATTTTATGATCTTGTCCTGAAGTTTATTTAAAATTGGTTCCCATATTTTCTTACTTAGACGTTTATCAGTAAGTGGAATGCCAAGATATTTAGAAGGCAACTATTCCCTTTGAAAACCAAGAATCCTGGTAATGTTTCTCTGTATAGCAATATTAGTATTAAAGAAAAAAACATTGGACTTGTTTAGGCTTAACTCTATACCTGCTGCCATAGCAAAGTCACTTAGGATACTTTTGATCGCTCTTGCCTCCTTGACTGTGGGTATGCCCTACAACATAGTATCATCCACAAATTTTTTATGAGTATTAGCCTCTCCATTTGGGTGAGCTTGATACCCTGAATTCGACCTTCAAAATTTTCCATTTTGATTGCCCTACCTAGCCCTTCCATCATGAGGACGAAGAGGAAAGGTCAAAGTGGATCGCCTTGTCTGAGCCCTCTGGAGGGTGTGAAGGTACTTGAAGGAGCTCCATTAAGCAGAATGGAAAAACTAGTCGTGGTAACTAGTGCCATAACCAATCTTATCCAGTTTTGGTCAAAGCCATAGGCTTTTAGAATAGCTCTGATATAAGACCAACTATGTTTGTCATAGGCTTTCACGAGGTCCAACTGAATGATCATACCTGCTTGATTTTTGCATTTGAGAGAGTGTACCACCTCATGTGCTTGGATGATGTTGTTGAGAATTTGTCTTCCTTCCACATTGTTTACTCTTCCGAGATGAGGGAAGGTAGCAGGGGCTTGAGTCTATTGGCTATCACTTTGGAGATGATTTTATACACCACATTACATAAGGCTATGGGTCTAAATCCATTCGGAGTCATAGCATTTTCCTTTTTTGGGATTAAATCTATGAAGGAAGAATTCAGTGCTTTCAGGACCTTTTTGGATTTTCTTGAGTCTTCCATGACCTCAAGGATGTCCTGCTTGACTGTTTCCCAGCAAGCTTTGAAGAAGTCTACATTGAATCCATCCGGGCCTGGTGTTTTTCCACTTTGCATTTCCTTGATCACCTCACTGACCTCCTCTTCTGAGACTGGCCTGTTGAGATTGTGGTTGTCCTCTTTGGTGAACAACTTGGGAATATAATAGGTGCACTAATCAATGAACCTAGATCTATCCTCCATTGGCTCCTTTGAAATGTTGAAGAAATGTTGTACTAGATTCGATTCCATGTCCTTGTGAGAGACAAGCTCAATACCCTGAGAATCCTTAATGTTTGTGATTCTATTATGTGCTCTGTGGGCCATAGTGGATTTGTGGAAGAACTTAGTATTTCTTTCTCCCTCTCTGATCCATTGAATCCTAGATTTCTATCTCCAGAAAATTTCCTCTTGTAAGCATCAATCCTCCCATTATTCCTGCAAAGAGTTAGTTAGTTTTTTCCTCTATTCATTGAAGCCCTCTGTGATATTGATCTGATTGATTTCCTGGAGTTTCTGCTTAGTTTCTATTCTGGATTTGAGGATATCGCCAAAATCCTTTTTGTTCCAAGCTTTAAGTTTGGATTTAATATGTTTCAGTCTCTGCAGGAGCATGTACATTTTAGTACCCTAAATATCCAGACCCTCACTAGTGAATTTGGGATGTGAGAGCTAGGAATTTTCGAATCTGAAGGACCTGTTTCTCAGAGTGCCCATAAAGCAAGCCTCTATTTGAACTGGCGAATGATTCGAGCCTCCAAAGGGAAGAAGGGAAGCTGTGATGGCTGGTCCTGTGAGGAGGAGATCCTCAGAAACAATAAATATATCACACTTTGAAGCCACTTGAGAAGACCCTCCTCTTTTATTGTTCCAAGTGAAGGTTCCTTTTATTGTCTCAGTATCCACTAGTCCCATGTTCATGATGAAATCTTGGAAGGCTTCAGAGTCTCTGCCTAGCTGCCTAGTGCCTCCTTTTTTTTTTTTTTTTTCTAAAAGAGATCTTATCATATTGAAATCACCTGCAATTATCCAAGGCATATTGGGATATCGTGCTCTTAGACCTTCCAGGGAGGTAATAAGCTTGAGTTTGTCTGCTTTCTTTTGAGGTCCATAAACATTTTTTATCATGTATATCTCCTTATCACCTACAAGACTACACACCAGAGATAGATAGTTCTTGGATACTTCAGCATCCAGGATTCCAAATTTCTATGGATCCCACAGCATAAGAATCCCACCTGCCAAGTTAATTGCCTTAACCTCTAAATACTCATACTTGATTAACCATTTTTTATGAATTTCTCTTATTTTATCCATTGAACATTTGGTCTACTAAATAAAGACCATGTCTAGTTTTTCTTCTTTTATTCTGTTACTAAGATTCCTTTGTTTCCTTCTACTGCCTATTCCTCTAATATTCCAGGTTGTGAGCTTCATTAAGAAAGGTTAGTGAAGGAATAGCTGGTAATATCTTTCAACTTATCTGAGTTAATCAATAGTTTTCCACATTCATTTAGTAGTTCATTCTATCTTTTCCTTCTTCTTTTCCTTCTTGAGTTCTTTGGTGATTGTGCCTGTGAGTTCTCCATAATTTTGACCCCACTTTGCTCCTAGCTCTCATGATTTATTTTGACACCAGTTCCCTTCGATTGTGCCCTCCATAGAAAGAGTTGTTGAACTCGATCATAATCTTCTTGTGGCAAGGATTCCACTCCCTTGTTCTTTCCTTGTTCCAGAAATAGTTCTAGGTCTAGATTTTCCCTGTCTAGAATCTCTTGTAGTTCATGGTCCTCTATTCCTACCTCACTTGGAGTCATCTCATGGTCCTTGTTGATCTCCATGCAGCTTTGTAGCTCCTTTTTTTTCTGGTTGTTTACTATGATTTCCTCCATTTCAGCTTTCGTATCCTGCTCCTTAAATGCGTTCTCCCTGTCCTAGACTATTTCCACATTCTCCTCTACTTCCTCTAGGATTTTAAAATTTTTTTGCCTTGTGTATTTGTCCTCATTAATCTTCTTGTGTGACCGTTTACCCCCTTTCCCTTTGACTCCAACCTTGATGAAACCCTCGTGATCTCTATCCAAAGAGGTTTTCCCATTGCCTTCCATATTTTTTGTTGGGCAGTCTCTGAATAGATGGCCGTGTTCATGAAATTTGTGGCATATGAATGGGATGTGCTCATATTCCAATGTTTGCACCCATTCTTCATCATATACCTCTAAAATTATTGCTTCCAGAAGGGCTCCAAATAGATTCATTTCCACACATATTCGGGCGAAGGAGGTATATTTACCTTTAAGAGTTGCCTATGATATCTTCAGAAAATGTCTCAGCTTGTTGCCTATGGTTTTCAAAGATTCTGGTTGCTAGTAATCCAGAGTTAAAGAGTATAGTCTAATCCAAACTAGTATGGATGTAAATGTTTCACGTTTCGGGACAAATTTCATCATCCATGGCCGCATGTAGAGTCCTGCTGTAGCATAGAAGTAAGGCCCCCCTTCAAACACTCTATCTTTGTCGTCTAGGCTCGTGAACACCACCGTGAAGAAACCCTTAGAACCCAGATGTAAATGTATTTCTCCCTTTGTCTTCTAATGGCTTCTAATCCAGATGTGTAATGCCCTCTCCGTTGGCCATAACACCATGAACTTGCAGATGATCACATGTTCTTTCATATGGACCCTGTGCGCTTGAATCATTGGATCACTCAATATGACCCGAGGAATGATGCTCGACTTGAGTTTACAGACTCCCGTAGTTTTCATAGGAGTCATTTTTCTGTTGCCACCTCCCTTCTCATTTTCTTTGCTTGTTTCTTGTTGATGCCCTTCCTGATCTTGGAATTCGTTTCTTCCAACTTTCTCCTTGCCTCTTGCTTCTGAAATCTTTTCTAGCAGTTTTTTGAAATTCTTTCCTCCTGCTTCATTGCCTCCCTCTGTGACTGCCTGACCGTAGGAGGGAGCGATGCTCCCCGCTGCACGTCACGCCATGGAACCCTAATTCAGAACCCTAGCGCCAACTTCAAACCTCACTCAAGTTGCAGAGATGCTTCAATATTTGGTCTTCCTTCCCAGAACTCATAAAAATCCTTAATGTTTATAATGTTAATCTTAAATCAAATATATTAATTTTAGCTTTTATAATATTAATCCTAGAGTTTATTAATCTATTGGGTTTAAAGTAGTAATAATCCCTTGAGTTTATTAATTCCTTCAATTTATTAATATTAATAATATCTTAGACTTATAATATTAATAATCCCTTGGATTTATTCACCTCATGCATTTATAATATTAATATTATAAACGCAAGGGATTTTAATATTAATATTAATATTAAGTCCTTGTGTAAGCAACCACACAAAGTTGTTCAAAACATAATTACATCCAAAATGAAGTTGAAAGTATGTAAGATGATTCCATCCATAATATATGCGGAGAAAAGAGAATAAGAAAAGATAAAGTAAATTGGAGAAGCATTATGTCATCAAAATAACAACCATTATAGTAAGTGTTGAGAAATCTATGTATTTTTTACACACATTCTATGAAAAGTAGGTGGTAAAATCCATTAGGTTTATAGCATCAATTTTTTGGGTTGATTAATACTTTTAATTTATAATATCGATCTCTTGAAATTATAATATTAATCTCAAATATTTTTAATAATAATGTCTTTATAATATTAATTACTCATATATTAAAATTTACAATCTTAAATTTTATAAAGTTAATCTTAAGTTTGATATATTAATCTTAGGTTTGATATATTAATCTTAACATTTATAATATTAATCCCAAAATTTTATAATTTTAATATTATAATAATGATAATATTATATTATCTTATATTTCAGTTTAAAATACCATATGTATTTAATATTATTATATAATACATATTATTAATATATAATAATATTACTATAATATAATTATTATAATACCTTGCGTTTATAAAGTAATATTGATATTAAAATGCTCAAATATATATTAATATAGTAATATTATAAATCTAATATTAATATATTATTAATATTAATTTTGTATATACAATATATTTAATATTATTAATTTCCGATAATATTAAAATTATTAACATAATTTAACTATATATACAATATATTGATAATTATGTTAACAAATGTATCTTATAATATGTATTTAATATTCTTATATAATACATATTATTAATATATGATAATATTACTATAATATAATTATTATAGTAATACAATGTCAAAATTATAGTGAGCTCGGGAGGCTTCTTTCCAAGCCTTTTGAGCATAGGAATAAAATCTTAAATCAAAATAGATAATTTGTTTCTTTAGGTCCGATAGACCATTATTTGATGTGAGTAGACGTTAACCACCACCACCACCATCATCATCATTATAATACCTTGCATTTATAAATTAATATTGATATTAAAATGCTCAAATATATATTAATATAGTAGTATTATAAATCTAATATTAATATATTATTAATATTAATTTTTTATATATAATATATTTAATATTATTAATTTCCGATAATATTAAAATTATTAAGATAATTTAACTATATATACAATATATTGATAACTATGTTAATAAATGTATATTATTTATCAAAATAATAGTGAAAAATAAATAAGTACTAATAATAATAACTTTATAGGATTAACATATTAATATTATATTATATAATAGTATAATGTTGCATTAATATATAGTATAATATTAATATGTCTGTTGAGGTTGTTATTCATTATATAATTATTAATAATCATACATAAATTTTTTTTAATACCTATTATTACACTTTATATCTCATCATTCTTGATATACTTGATAAAAGTCTATCTACATATATTAACCATATATATGCAACCATATTTATTAATATAAAAGTACATATACTTCATAAAACCCCATAAAAATTAGCAATTTTCAAACATGGCCATATGTATAAAGCTCATTTGATGATGACTCACATACTGTATCTTCGTGGTTCCGTTGAATGGATATGTCTTCCATGTAACATGAAACACTGATTTACACATATTCACTGCTTTGCATTAAACTTTTGTCACCAATTTCATGATGATTCGTGTTCAATGTCTTAGTAGTTTAATTCAATGCATTCGTTGGAAGAGCACTGCCAAAATTCATGCATCTTTGAAGTGCGGAGAGGAAACACATTACTTACGCTACAATTGCTTGCAATTACAATTAATGGAATAGAGATTCACAACAACGATTTTCGTTTATTTATTACCAACATAGTGTAATTAGAAACGTCTCTCCGCACAGCATAACCACGAACATATTTACAAACATGGAATACCCTATCCAAAGATCTTTTTTCAATTCAACAAGAAGAGCATTAAAGCTTTTGTTTCTTAATTTTTTATTTTCTATGAAAATTAGAAAACGTTGATTTAGTACTTAAGATTCTAATCTGTTTAAATAATTATTAATACTTAAATATACTAGTAAATTTGATTAATATAAGTTTATGAGCTTATTTCAATATATGTATATCAATTATATTTATTAATGTAGTTGGGATGGTTAATGGTTGTGGTACATGGGAAGGTTTAGTAGGCTCTTTGAGACTATGGTTCACTATGGCTAACTATGTTCAAGTTATGGTTGAGGGTTTATTATACTTAACGTATAGTTGATTATGAATGACCATGGCTGTCCACAACTAACTATAGTTGGCTATGACATATGATGATTGACTATAGTTGACTATGTCTACCATAAATGAACATGGTTTGACTAATTTGACCATGATTGAAAATATTTTTCTATCAAAGATTATGGTTGTCCATATTAACAATAGATGATTTTGGTTGACCATTTTCAACCATGGTCACCTTGGTTGAGCATGCTTGACCATTCTAATCATGGTTTATCATGGTTTTCCATGTTGAGCATGGTTGAGAACTAATTGACCATGACTTTCTAAGGTTGACTATGGTTGAAGAGAGATGACCATGGAATTTGACTATAATTAACCATATATATCTATTGAAAAATAAAGTTGACTATTGATGTCCATGGTTGACTATGCTAAACTATGGTTGATGATAGTTGACCGTGGTGACCATAGTTATATATGGGCTGCCATAATTGATTTACCCTTGCTAATCATAGTAAAGCATGATGACCATAGTTGACTATGGCTAATCACATTAACCAAGCTTAACTAAGGGTGAATATGGTTACTATGGTTGACCAAAGATGACTATGCTTGTTCATGCTTGATTGAGGTTGAGGATGGTTGACCATATTTGACTATATGATGATTACCATGCTTGTTTGTGGTCAACTAAAGTTGACCATGTTTGACTATGATTGCTCATAGTTGACTAAGATTGACATGAATAACTATGACTAATTATATTTAATCTTAGTCAACTCTGATTAGTTTGGCAAACCATAATCTAACATGCTTTAATTTTAGTTTGTCACTTTACAAAGTTCATTTCTTGTTTATCATATGGCTATTCAAATTTTTGCTTATTACATGCGAGACCAATTTTTGTATCATTTTAAGATTTGATTTTGTGACGTCAATTTTTATATCATGCTAAGATGTGATTTTTGTTCATCAAATTGTAATATTGATTTTTGTTTTAGGAGATTGTGATCTTCATATTTATTTGTTTCATTGTAACTTTATTTTTTTTTAACATGCTGATTTATATTTAATTGTAGTTGACTATGAATTAACATGGTTGATATCAGCAAATAAATCAATACAAGTAACCAGCATAATACTGATATCAGCAAATAAATCAATACAAGTAACCATCATAATACTTATTTGTAAAAATCAAATAATATTAATTAAGGATTATAATGTAAATATAATTTACCAGCTTAATACTTATTTGTAAAAATAAAATAATATTAATTAATAATTATAATGTAAAAGAGGATAGTTCGAAGGTGATTAAGCGTTCGTGCCTATGACTTCTGGAACATTTTAATAAAGGAGGATCCTTCGAAATATGACACACAAGCTTGGAATTGCCTAACGGATAAAGGTACTGCGTAACACAGCGAATGTTTTATCATTTCACGCAAAACGAAAATGCAAAGAGTCAAAATGTAAAACCATACGCTCATATTGATTTAGAAGTTGGGAACTAAGATGAAATGGTACAATTTCTATTTCTCGCCACGCAGTCATAAGGAAAATACAGGGCATGCTCTATTTATATAGAGATTTGTATGAGATTAAGCGGGCTTTTAAATGGGCGCGATCATTTAGATATTCGATCTTCTTCCAAAATCGTTTGCACAAGTTGCTCGCTGAACTCTTCAGTGGTGTAGTCCGGGGTCTGCAGAAGAATAATATTATTAGTTTTAATGGTATTCGTTACCTGTACCCTATTCTTACGGCTAGGTACGCAAACTTGTGCTACCTTTGTATTTGTGAATATTTGATACAGTCTGTGTTTGCAGTTGTCTAATAACTGCTACAGCGGTTTGAAGCCGAACAACTGAAACCCCGGCATGACTTTGCTCAAAGTTCCTCCAAGGTATCATTGGAGGGTCTGCAACAAGTGAAGGATTTTCTAGCTGAGCACCCTTTTATTCACCATATAAATTATCTATAGAGTAGAATGCATATATCAGCAGATGTAGAAAAATGAATTAGCTATAGCCAAACAACTGAACACCAGACATGCCTTTACTCAAGTTTTCTGCAAGCTATCATTGTAGTGCCTGCAACAACTTCAGGTTTTTCCAGCTGATTTCTCGTCCTTCCAGCCCCATATAGTTCCTTATACGCGGGAATACATATATCAGCAGCAATATAAGAATCAATTACTTATGGTTCAACAGTGTCCATTGCTAAGCTCTCAATGTTCTAGACCCGGGAGCTGTATTAGCCAATGGATTTCTGTGCGAAGGGATGAAAAAGACGTCTCCATTCCTTGCTGAACGATATTCCATTCACCTCCGACGAGCAATTCCATTCATTACAGAAATTGTTCTTAAATTTCTCCAGGTTGAAATGCCTCACGGAGGCGTGGCCGTTTCTGCTGAAGAGTCGTACAATGTGCTCGAACAACAACTTGTCGCACGGAATCACAACTACAGCTTGGTGTGCGTAGCCGAATTCCTCCTCGGCCTGCTGGAGGAGTGCCCTAAACAACGGGTAGTTCAAGTACGTTGCCCCGATTACAAATCGCCTACTACAATGCCATCCCACGTACACCGCCATGTGTCCCAATGGCACGTCTAGCAGAATGGGAGACAACGACCGTCATTGCCCATTGGTCGACTTGTTCAACCCGATGATATCGACCTGTGTATCGCCAGACACGTAAGTCACTCGGCACAACCGCGAGAAAAGCAGCTTCCCAGCCAGAGCCTAAGCCACATTGGGGACGCTGGCGAGCTTCCTCCATTTTCTCGCGATCTGCCTGAGTTTCACAACATGCGGCATCTCGACGAATTCCCTTTGCATGTTCATGGCGAAAAAGTTTTATGAAACAAAGTCGACCTTACCAAAACTGAATCAATATCTCTCTATTACTTTCAGGATGCACAAGAACCAAAATGTAAACTCCTCAATCCGGACTATGTGTTCAAAAAGGAATTTGTGCTGAGGGCTATTTACTAGCAATTGTCCCAAAAGGTACAAAGAGAGGCCGATAGGATTATTAAATTGGAATTGTTAAATTTTTCTAAGAGTTAATTGGTTTGTGGAAAACCTTGTTTTTTTGGACTGGATCACTCAGAGAGAGGTAAGAGGAAAGGACAGCACTGTCTACATATCCAGACTGGAAATCAGGAATGGTGATTATTTTATAACGACTGAATCCACCTTCTAATAAAATCTTCTTCCATTGTTTCTTTGTTTCTTCCTTCCCACCACAGCAGTGCGCCACCATTACCAGATCAAATATTAGAACTAAATTAGGATCCAGAACCGGCTTCTCTTTCTGGCCACCATTATTATTATCACCTCCTCTGTGATTAGAGTCGCCACTACATCAACAATAATGAGCTTCCCCGTCATCTCTGGGATCACCTTCCTACAACTCTTCAATATCTTGATATAGTCCTTTTCAAAAAGGAATTTGTGCTGAGGGCTATTTATTATGGAGAGAATGTCGGACATTGGATAATGATCAACCCATTACTTACCGACTTTCCCTGTAACTCTCTACTAACTACGTAGTCAGGAATCTTGGCATGTGAAATGCATAAAATGTTGGAAAAAATAATCTCAACCACCGCAATAAACACTCTTACACCAGCCATACTTGTCAAGCATTTTTGCAAGTTGCTTCTCTGTTTGAAGATGGAAGGTCTGAAGCCACACGCGAAGCATTCCAAAACGCAACAAGGAATTTAAAGCATTTAATTTTGCTAAATAGATATGGGCAAGCATTCATTCAGTGACTATTGCCCACACTCCACAAACACTTTGGTGATTCTGATCACACTCAACAACAACATCATATTAATTATTTTGCTATGTCATGAATGAATTAAATGTAAAATCATACGTTGAGTTAAATATGAATGTAAAAGTCATTTTGTAGTAGAGAGGGTAAGAGAGTAAAAAAAAAGAGCTAGTCTTTGAGGAGAAAATGGTGGATCAAATTTTCGTGGGCATGTGAAAACAACAGTCATTGTGTTTTAGTGTGTGTTATTCCATGTGAAGTGTTTTGTTTTTACTTGGTGAATGTCTCATGTGAATGGTGTTTTGTTTTTACTTGGTGAATGAGCTGCAGTCTCATGTGAATGTATTTGCAAGATTTAGAAATCAATCCTAAGTTTTATTTTTGATGCTCTAAGCTTTTGCCTTTGTTTTTGCCATAAGTGAATTTTGTGTGTTTATTAAGTCTCTGCAATAGCTCTGTGAAATCCCAAAATCAGCTTAGCGAATGTCATAGACCTCCATGAAATTACCTCCATGGTGGGCAAAGGCGAGTTGCGCGAAAGTAGCTTCGTGAACCTCTCCGCATAATTTTTCTTTCAATTTTTCTAACATGGCATGAGAGCGAGTCAAATATTGTTTGTGTAAAAACAAGTGTTTTTACTAGCAGTAAGAATTCTTTTGAGGGTAGATTGTTTTTTAGCATATTTACCAACAAGTAGAATTTTTTCTTTACTCTCAGAAATGGCAACATCAAGCACAAGCTTGACTAATCCTCAAATACCTCAGTTTAATAGCAAAAATTATTATTATTTGGCTATTACAATGAAGGTGTTTCTACTGAAGATTTTTTTGGATTTGGTGGAGAATTGTTTTCAAGAACCAGTAGATGCAGTAGCATACAATGCCTTATCTCAACAAGAAAGAGATTTTTTAAGGGACAATAGGAAGAATGACTCAAAAGCCCTATTTTATATTTTCCAAGCAGTTCATGAAAGTATTTTCCCAAGGGTTGCAACAATAATGAAGTCCAAGCAAGCATGGAACACCCTCCAGACAACCTACCAAGGCATGGAAAAAGTCAAGACAACAAAGCTACAAATGTTGAGGAGAGATTTTGAAACACTTTGTATGAAAGAGTATGAGAATATAGACTCATTTTTTACACATGTAAGTGGACTGGTTACTCAAATTAGGTCTCATGGCGAGACACTTGAGGAAAGAGGAATAGTTGAGAAAGTTTTGAGAAGTTTGCTAGCAAGGTTTGAGGCCATTGTTATGGCCATAGAAGAGACAAAGGATCTCTCACAGTTCTGAGTGGATGAGCTTAATGTATCACTCATTTCTCATGAACATAGATTGAATAGAGCAACAAGCTCTTCATTGGAGCATGCCTTCAAGAAACAAGTGTCATTTGGTCAAGGTCAAGGCAAAGGAAGATCATATGCTATAGGAAGAGGAAGAATCCCACATAGAGTTGGAAGAATGATGCAAGAGCATGTCACTTAGAGGGAAAAATCTTCAAACATATTCCAAAAATCGAAAAAAATCTACAGGCAAGGGAGTGGGGTCCTTTAACCAATAGTTTCCATGCTTTCTTAGTTTAAGACAGGGATAGAATTAAGAATAAAATATTCTATAATAATCGCTCATAGATAAGTGATAATTAATTTTATGCATGAATGCTTTAAATCACTCTATGTAAAAGCATGCTTTTGTAAAGGGTAATGGCCGAGGAGGCTTTATCCATTGATTATAAATAAAATGACGGGAGGCTCAGAGTTGGAGTCGGGTTGGAAGCAATATTATCTGAAGAAAACCCTCTCTCTGTATCTGATTGTAAGGTTCTCTGTTAACTGTAATTTGTACTGATATCTGGTTGCGATTCTTGCTTTCTGAACGTGGCTAATGGAAATTCAGTTCAGTTTTTGCTCTTAACATTGATTTTAAGCTTGTTAGTGTGTTTTTCCTTACGTTGGCTCATCTACTTCCTCTTACATGCATTGTTAAGATTCCATGCGGAAACTCTATTTTACACGGAGAATTCTTGAAATTACTTAGCCGCTATAGAGTTCTGGACTTAAGATTTTATAAACTCTAGTTCATTACCGTATCGGGTCCGAACCAATATCGCATCGGAGAAGCACAAGAGGAGTGAGAGAGCCTTTGGAACCACTGAATGTCGAAGCCCCGACAATCCGGACCGGAAATATTATAGAGAAGGGCGGAAAGGGATGTCGGGTCTGCGAGGATGATCGCATCGCAAGTTCAGAGAGGGAGTGCCAAGTCCTTGGCGTAGCAGGATCGCCGATTGTGATCTCTGATATATACATATATATTATCGTATCAGAGCAAGGAAGGAAGGAGAGCCATACAAAAGCGCTGATAGTGTATTTTGTTCCTTTGGAACAAAATCCTTGCTGATTGTGTATTTTTCCTGGGAAACATTGTTTTCTTAGTTTTAAAGCGCCGATAGTGTTTTGGGTAATTCCTTTGGAATTATAGACCCGATAGGAACAGAGGCTCTGTTTGTCAAATAACAAGAATTTATGTTCTGGAGGAAAACCATTATTGTAAATGAATGATACACCGATAAGTGAAGAAGAAGGAATCTGGTCTGAATTTGAAGAAATTGTGGACAGATTTATGAGGCTTTCCATATCTCTTGCAACTGAGCCACCATTAGTTGTATCAGAACCACCATCTCACATTGGATTTAATCTCGGAAGCAGGAGAAGGAAAGTTACTATGGCTTTCAGATTTGGAAAAGGACGAGGACGTGGTGGAAGAGGACGGCGTGTTGCAAATGCTGAAGTAATGGAAGTTGTTCAACAGATGCAAGCTAGATTGGATGCATTAACAATAGGCAGGAACATCGATGATGGAGATGTTAGTGAACCTGAGATTGAAGTTGTAGAGGAGGAAGCTGTAACAGTTACTCCTGAGATGAGGTTCTTTCAGTCAGTGCTGAGATCCGCAACCACACCAAAGACTGAGGTATCAATATATGAAGGAGGACTGAATCCAGAAGAATTAATAGACTAGATTAATGGCATGGATAAATTCTTCTATTATGAAGAAACAAAATATGAGAAGAAAGTCAAGTTTGTTGTCACCAAGTTAAAAGGCCATGCAGTGCTTTAGTGGGATGGTATACAGGCAGAAAGGAAGAGACTTGACAAGCAGCCAATCAAGAATTGGAGCAGCATGGTAGCAAAGTTAAGAGGTAAGTTTTTGCCAAGTAATTATCAGCAAACCTTGTTTATACAAATGAAAAATCTAAGGCAGAGATCTTTGACAGTGAAAGAATACACAGAGGAGTTCTATAAGGTAAGCATAAGAGCTGGAGAAGCCCAGGATATAGATGAGAAGGTGGCTAGATATATGAATGGTCTCAGGATGGAAATTCAAGATGAGTTAAGTCTACTGTCTCCTAAAACAGTAGAGAAAGCTTATCAAATACCACTAAAAGCTGAAGAAAAACTCATGAGGAAACAATCTGCCAGAGGGAGAGATACTTTCTGAGGAAGGGGAAGTCAAGTTGGTAGAGGGAGATCTACAACACCTAAATATGGAGCTAGTAGTAGCTCAACCCATCATGCACTCACAGGAGGTGATGCAAGAGGCAGAGGGAGTTTTTCTAGAGGAAGAGGAGGCAGAGGAAGAGGCAGAGAAATAAGATGTTACAAATGTAACAAGCTGGGACACAAAGCTTTTGAGTGCCCAGAGAATGTAGAAACAAATAAGAGGAATGCCATTGTTTCTCAAGCTGAGGGAGAAGCACCAGAAACAACAGTAACAGAAGAAGAAAATATACCAGAGAGAGGATAATCTTTGGTAATTAATAAAGTTTTGCTCAATCTAGCAAAGGAGGTGGTTGAACCATCACAAAGGAAGACTCTATTTAGGACAATGTGTAAAGTCCAAGGGAAATGTTGCTAGATGATCGTTGATAGTGGCAGCATTGATAATTTGGTCTCTACAGAAGTGATGGAGAAATTGAAGCTGAAGACAATGAAACATCCAACACCTTACAAGGTGTCATGGTTGTAAAAGGGACATCAACTATTAGTAAATGAACAATGTGAAGTGGAACTTCAGGTGGGAAAGTATAAAGATAAAATTGTTTGAGATGTGATGCGAATGGATGTGTGTCACATATTGCTTGGAAGACCTTGGAAATATGACAAAGGAGCCATGCATGATGGGAAAAGAAACACCTTCAAGTTTGGAAAGTATGGTGTCAATCATATGTTGCTGCCTCTGCAAGAAGAAGATGTACGAGGAAAGAAGACTGATCTAAAAACTCTTTTACTTGGAGGAAAGGAATATTTGAAGCAGATTGAAGAAAATGAGGTAAATGTTTTTATAATTTGCAAGCCCAAGGTAATAATGACTTCTACTAAAGTTTCTGATTTACCCATTGAGATTCAAGAAATGTTGGAGAAATATTGTGATATTATTGTTGATGATTTTCCTAATGAATTACCACCCATTAGAAGAATCAGCCATCATATAGATTTGATTCTTGGAGCAAGCCTACCTAACAAAGCAGCTCATAGAATGACTTGTACAAAAAATGAGGAGGTTAGAAATCAGGTGCAAGAATTGCTTGACAAAGGGCTAATAAGAGAAAGCTTGAGTCCTTGTGTAGTGCCGACAGTGCTGAGTCCAAAGTAATATGGAGGCTGGAGAATGTGTATAGATTCAAGAGCCATGAATAAAATCACAATCAGGTATAGATTTCCTTTGCCTAGAATTGAAGATTTAATGGATTGCTTGAGTGGAGCAAAGTATTTTTCAAAACTAGATCTTAAAAGTGGGTATCATCAGATAAGAATAAGAGAAGGGGATGAGTGGAAAATCGCTTTTAAGACAAATGAGGGACTGTAGGAGTGGAGAGTAATGCCTTTTGGGTTGTCAAATGCACCAAGTACATTTATGAGGTTCATGAATGAAGTTCTTAAAGAGTTCATTAGTAAGTTTGTAATAGTATATCTGGACGATATATTAGTTTACAACAGGTCTAAGGAGGAGCATATGAGGAATTTGAATTATGTCTTACAAAGGCTACAGCAAGAGAAATTATTGTTGAATTTGAAGAAGTGTTCATTCATGAAAGAACAACTACTCTACTTGGGTTTTGTTATTTCTGCTGAAGGGCTGAAAATGGATCCAGAGAAGATCAAGGCAATCATGGAGTGGAATTCACCTACGAGCGTTTTTGAGGTAAGGAGTTTTCATGGTCTTGCTAGCTTTTATAGAAAATTCATCAAGAATTTTAGTAAAGATAAATGCACCCATTATTGAGACCATAAAGAAGGATAAACAACCATTTAAATGGACTGTTGAAGCTGAGAAGAATTTTCAACTGTTAAAGGAAAAAATCACTGAAAATCCTATTTTAGTTCTGCCTGATTTTAACAAACCTTTTCAAGTGAAGTGTGATGCCAGTGGAGAAGCAATTGGGGGTGTATTAAGTCAGGAAAACTGATCAATAGCCTATTTTAGTGAAAAACTAAATGATTCTGAAAAGAAGTAGTCTTCTTATGATAAATAATTCTACGCAGTTGTGCAATCATTGAAGAAATGGAGGAATTATTTAATGTCAAAAGAATTTATTCTTTACTCAGATAACCATGCATTAAAGTTTATAATGTAGTAGCCAAAGCTCAGCCAGAAACATGCTAAATGGGTAGAGTATCTTCAAGGTTTCCATTTTGTTTTGAAACATATAAATGGGCGGTCAAACAAAGCTGCAGATGCCTTAAGTAGGAGGAATGTATTATTTCAAGAGAGTCAAATCCAAGTGTTGGGTTTTGATTTTCTTAAAGAACTATATGAGACTGATTCAGATTTTAAAGAGGAATTTGAGGCTTGTAAAAATATTATTTTGATGGATAGAAGTACATGGTTAGATTACTTCCTACAAGATGGACTGTTATTTAAGAAAAATCAGCTGTGCATACCAAACTATTCAATGAGAGAGAATTTAATCAAAGAAAAACATAGTGGAGGACTTGTAGGACATTTTGGCATAGAGAAGACCTTTGAACAGTTAAGAAGATTTTATTTTTGGCCAAAAATGAAGTCTAAAGTGGAGAAGTATGTGAGAACTTGCAAAATCTATCAATATGCAAAGGGAAGGAGCCAAAACACATTTTTTTATAGTCCATTACCAATTCCAAATAGACCTTGGGATATGGTAAGTATGGATTTTGTGTTAGGCTTACCAAAGACTCAAAGAAGTAATGATTCAATTTTTGTTGTAGTGGACAGATTTTCAAAAATGGCACACTTTATTCCATGTTATAAAACTAGTGATGCTTCTCACATTGCTAACTTGTTTTTTAAGGAGGTTGTAAGATTGCATGGATTTCCCAAAAGTATTGTCTCAGACATGGATTCCAAATTTTTTGGACATTTCTGGAGGACACTATGGCAGAAGCTGGGAACTAAATTAAGTTTTATTTCTACCTATCATCCACAAACTGAGGGAAAGACTGAAGCAGTGAACAAGAGTTTAGGCAATATTTTGAGGAGCCTTACTACAGAACATCCAAAGCAATGGGATTGAGTGTTAGCACAAGTTGAGTATGCATATAATGACTCACCTAATAGGAGTATAGGATAGAGTCCATTCTATATTGTTTATGGAATGCATCCAAGACGAATATCTAATTTGAGAAACTTGGGAAAAGAAGAGATGAGAAGGGCAAAAGGTGAGGATTTTGCTTCAGAAATACGAGAAATACATGAACAAGTGAAACAACAGCTACAGGATAGCAACATTAAGTAAAAAACTAGAGAGGACATGAGGAGAAGAGAGGTGAACTTTGAAATTGGATATCTGGTCTTAGCACATCTCAGAAAGGAGATATTTCCAAAGAGGAAGTATAATAAATTGAAGTTCAAGAAAATTGGGCCATGCAGGGTGCTAACAAAGTTTTATGCAAATGCCTATGAGATTGAGCTACCCCCTGATGTTGGGATATCACCAATTTTAAATGTTGCAGACCTATACAAATATGAAGGCGAAAATGCAGATGATACAACACAAGATCAAGAGAACCAAGAGATTGACTGGGTAAAACAATTACCAACAACAAAGGAGTTGCAACCAGAAATAATTTTGTACAAGAAGGTGTTTAAAAAAACAAGGGGACAAGAGTACTTCTAGAATTTGGTAAAATGGAAGGATATACCAACCACTAAAGCTACTTGGATTACAAAAGATATGCTATAGAAACTGGGCAGTTCTGTAGAAGAGCTCATGGATAGGAGCCCATGAAGAATTTTGTCCTCAGGAGTTTGATGCAGGAGCATGTGACTTAGAGGGAAAAGTGTTCAAACATATTCCAAAAATCCAAAAAAATCTAAAGGCAAGGGAGTGGGGTCCTTTAGCCAGCAGTTTCCATGCTTTCTTAGTTTAAGACATGGATAGAATTAAGAATAAAACATTCTATAATAATTGATCATAGATAAGCGACAATAAATTTTATGCATGAATGCTTTAAATCACTCTATGTAAAAGCATGCTTTTGTAAAGGGTAATGGCTGAGAAGGATTTATCCATTGATTATAAATAAAATGACGGGAGGCGTAGAGTTGGAGTCAGGCTGGAAGCACTATTATCTGAAGAAAACCCTCTCTCTATATTTGATTATAAGGTTCTCTGTTAACTATAATTTGTACTGATATATGGTTGCGATTCTTGCTTTCTGAACGTTACTAATGGAAATTCGGTTCATTTTTTCCTCTTAACATTGATTTTAAGCTTGTTAGTGTGTATTTCCTTACATCGGCTCATCTACTTCCTCTTACACACATTGTTAAGCTTCCATGCGGAAACTTTGTTTTACACAGAGAATTCTTGAAATTACTTAGCCGATGTAGAGTTCTGGACTTAAGATTTTGTAAACTTTGGTTCATTACCGTATCGGGTCTGAACCAATATCTCATCGGAGAAGCACAAGAGGAGGGAGAGAGCCTTTGGAACCGCCGAGTGCCGAAGCCCCAACAATCCGGACCTGAAATATTATAGCGAAGGGTGGAAAGGGACGTTGGGTCTGCGAGGATGATCACATTGAAAGTTCAGAGAGGGAGCGCCAAGTCCTTGGCATAGCGGGATTGCCAATTGCGATCTCTGATATATACATATATATTATCACATCAGAAGAAGGAAGGAAGGAGAGCCATACAAAAGCATCGATAGTGTATTTTGTTCCATTGGAGCAAAATCCTCGCTGATTGTGTATTTTTCCTGGGAAACGTTGTTTCCTCAGTTTTAGAGCGCCAATAGTGTTTTGGGTAATTCCTTTGGAATTATAGTCTCGATAAGAACATAGGATTTGTTTTTCAAGTAAATGGAATTGTTGTTCTAGAGGAAAACCATGAGGCTATCAGTTTAATTGTAAATGACTGATATGCCGATAAGTGAAGAAGAAGGAATTTGGTCTGAATTTGAAGAAATTGTGGATATATTTGCGAGGCTTTCCATATCACCTATAACTGGGCCACCATTGAAGCAGCCCTTCATGCTCAAGTGGAAGAGGAAGCAATCAAAATCCGAGTCAAGGCCGAAGCCAAAATCAAGCACAAGGTTAGAGGTATGATAAATCTCAAGTCCAATGTCATTACTATAAGAAGTATGGTCATTATGCAAATGAATGTAGAAAGAAGAAATATGACATTAGTAACAAACCAAGTGTAATTTCACAAGAGAAAATCAGAACCATGATATCATGTTCTTAGCTTGTAATGTAGCATAAGAAAAACATAGTGGTATATGCTATCTAGATTCAAGGTGTAGCAACCACATGTCAAGAAACATAGAAATGTTTTCCAATCTAGATGAAAGTGTGAAATTTGAAGTGACATTAGGGACCGATAGCAAAGTCTCTATCATGGGAAAAGGAAGAGTTAATATCCTAACAAAGAAGGGGGAGAAGAAGTACATCTCAGATGTTTACTTTGTCCCCGGTCTGAAACATAACCTCATAAGCATTGGACAACTCATACAAAAGGGCTACATTGTTTTTTTCAAGAATGATGTATGCACAATTTTGGATAGGCCTCCAAGCAGATAGCTAATTGAAAAGGTTCATATGACAAACAATAGAGTGTTTCCCTCAAAATTAAAATCAGATTTGCAGAAAGAAGGTGAAAAATCACAACTTTCAATGAACTCAGAAGAAGATGGAAGAAAAGAGGCAGCTATCACATAAGCAGACTTTCAAGTAGAGGTAAAAGATGAAAAATGGTTATGGCATTTGAGATTTGGACATCTCAACTTTGGAGGTTTGAATTTGATACATAAGAAAGACATGGTGAAGGGTTTACCACTCATAGAAAAACTAGACAACATATGTGAACGATGTATCTTGGGCAAGCAACATAGAGAGACATTTCCAGTAGGAAAGTCAGTAAGGGCAAAGGCAGCTTTGGAGATTGTCCACTCAGATTTATTTGGACCAATGCAGACACCACCAATTGGTGGCAGCCACTATGTATTGACCTTCATAGATGACTACACAAGGAAGACATGGGTCTTTCTCCTAAAACAGAAAAGTGAAGTGTTTGAGTGCTTTTTCCAATACAAGGCTCTTGTTGAAAAGCAAAGTGGACACTACATGAAAGTCCTCAGGACTGATAAAGGTGGAGAATACATCTCAAATTATTTCCTTCATTTTTGTACGAAGCATGGAATCCAAAAGCAATTTACAAGAAGGCATACACCTCAGCAAAATGGTGTGGCAGAAAGGAAGAAAATGACTATTATGGAGATGGCAAGGAGTATGTTGAAGGCAAATCATTTTCTAAATGACTATTGGGCTGAAGTTGTTGCATGTGTAGCATATATCCTAAATAGTTGTCCAACCAAAAGTGTCCAGAACATAGTTCCTGAAGAGGCATGGAGTGAAGAAAGCATGGTGTCACCCACATGAGAATTTTTGGATGTGTTGTTTATGCACATGTCCCAGATGAGTTGAGGAAGAAGTTGGAAAACAAGGGGGAGAAATGCATATTTGTTGGATACAGTGATGAACCCAAGGCATACAAACTCTACAATCCATTAACCAAGAAGGTCATAATCAGCAGAGATGTGCAGTTTATAGAAGAGGAAGCATGGGATGGAAGTTTAGAGAAGACAATCAATATCAAAGCATGTATACCACATGACGAGAAAGAGGAATTAATAGCAGCAAGTAATTCCTCAAAAATGACTCCCTCTACACCTATTAAAGTGAAACAAAGTAGGCAACAAGAAACACCATAAACAAATAATAGGACAGTTTTGTGCAGCCAAGAAAGTGCTTCTCCAAGCACACTGCGAAGTGCAACACCAAGTGATATGTGAAGCCCATCTTCAACAAGCACAACAAGACCAAGATTCAAAAATTTAAATGAAATTTATGAGCAAGATGAAGCTGATAGTAGCGCTGGTTTGAATTCCTTATTTGCCTTGTTTTGTCATGTAGATGACCCAACCCATTTTGAAGATGTAGTCAAAGAAGAAAAGTGGGTTGTGGCAATGGAGGTAGAAATAGAAGCAATAGAAAGGAATGACACATGGGAGTTAGTGAGTCTTTCGAAAGGAAAACATGTCATTGGAGTAAAGTGGATCTATAAGATCAAAATCAACATTGAGGGAAAGATTGAAAGGCACAAAGAAAGGTTAGTTATCGAAGGATATAAGCAGCAACATGGAAGAGATTACACGTAGATGTTCGCGCTAGTCGCAGAGATGGAGACAGTGTGCGTAGTTGTGGCGATTGTCGCACAACACAAATGGAGAGTATATCAAATGGACGTAAAATCAACATTCTTGAATGGAGTGCTGAAAGAGGAAGTGTATGTTGCGCAACCACCTGGTTATGAGGTTGAAGGCGAAGAAGACAAAGTGTAACGGTGGAGGAAAGCTCTTTATGGGTTGAAGCAAGCACTGTGCGCATCGTACAACAGGATAGATGCTTACTCGTTGGACAATGGTTTCGACAAATGTGACGGTGAGCCTACTCTCTACATCAAAGAGAGAGAAGGTAAGATTCTCATTGTCGTCTTATATGTAGATGATTTGATTTTTACAAGCAGTGATGATTTCCTCATCGTTGATTTCAAAGAAGTCATAAAGAGTGAATTTGAAATGACTGACTTGAGATTATTAAGATATTTTTTGGGCATAAAAGTGAAGCAAACTGAAAAAGGAATTTTTATCTCTCAATCGAAGTATGTGGCAGACATTTTGGAGAGGTTTAAAATGCTGAACAAAACGTTTGCACCAACTCCAACTGCCATAGGGTTGAAGTTGAGCAAAGAAGATTGCAGTAGCAATGTCAATCCGACATTATACAAAATCATGATAGGCAGCTTGATGTATTTGACCGCCACTAGGCCAGATATAATGTATGCATTGAGTTTGGTGTCAAGGTTCATGGAGACACCCAAGGAGACACATTTGAAAGTAGCGAAAAGGATTTTAAGGTATGTCAATGGGACAAAATGGTATGGCATTTTGTACACAACAATAAGTGATCCTAGGTTGGTTGGTTATGTTGACAGTGTGAGCAGGCAGTATCGATGACAGAAAGAGCACGTCAGGATATGTTTTTCATTTGGGTTCCGGAGTCATTTCATGGGCCTCCAAGAAGTAGCCAATAGTGTCATTTTCAACAACAGAAGCTGAATATGTCGTAGCAATAGTAGTAGTGTGTTAGGTAGTTTGGATGAGAAGGAAGTTGAGGGATCTTCGTCATGACCAAGAGGGAGTGACAACTATTTTTTGCGACAACACCTCAATAATTGCTTTATCAAAGAATTATGTCTTCCATAAGAGGATAAAGCATATTGATGCTAAATATCATTATATTAGAGAGTTTATTAACAATGGTGAAATTGTGTTGCAACACTGCAAGTCACAGGAACAATTTATTGATATCTTCACAAAGCCATTGGCATGTAAAAGTTTTGATTATCTTAGAAACTGTTTGGGAATTTTCAATGGCAACAATTGTGATTAAGGGAGAGTGTTGGAAATAATAATCCCAACCACCGCAATAAACACTCTAATAGCAGCCATACTTGTTAGAAGCACTTTTGCAGGTTGCGTTTCTGTTTGAAGATGGAAGGATTGAAGCTAAGCACGAACTATTCCAAAACACAACAAGTAATTTAAAGCATTTAATGTATTTTGCTAAATAGATATGGGCAAGCATTCATTCAATGGCTATTGGCCATACTGCACAAACACCTACGCGGTTCTGATCACACTCAACAACAACACCAAATTAATTATTTTTCTCTGTCATGAATTAAACGTAAAATCGTATGTTGAGTTAAATATGAATGTAAAAGTTATTTTGTAGCAAAGAGGGTAAGAGAGTAAAAAAAAAGGAGCGAGGGTCTCTAAGGAGAAAATGGTGGAGCAAATTTTGGTGGGTGTGTGAAAACAATAGTTATTGTGTTTTACTGTGTGTTATTACACGTGAAATTTTGCTTTTACTTGGTGAATGAGTTGTAGTCTCATGTGAATGTATTTGCAAGATTTAGAAATCAATCCTAAGTTTTATTTGTGATGCTCCAAGCTTTTACCATTGTTTTTTTCATAAGTGAATTATGTGTATTTATTAAGTCTCTGCAATAGCTCCGTGAAATCCAGGTCCACGAAATCAGCTTTGCAAATTTCATAGACCTTCCTGAAATTAGCTCTACAATGTGAAAAGGTGAGTTGCACCAAAAGTAGCTTCGCAAAATATTTTACTCTATCTTTCCACATAAATTTTTCTTCAATTTGTCTAACATAGAAAAGGTGTTGAACAGTAATGAAAACACAAATGATTTTGACTTTTACCGTAGGCTTTGTTCAATAGGGACCATGGCTCACATGTGAACACTTTAGAGTTTTAATTGTTTTATCTTGTTCTGTAAATGGAAGGGTATAAGTAATGAAGTCATGGGAAAAGTTTTTGGGGATGCCCGTATTCTATGGGCTTATTCTATTTTATTAATGATCCGAAAAGATGACTATATAAACAATCTACGATGTTGAGGGTGGTCTATGCGGAGAGACACCATGTGCACTTCTCCTTTATGTGTTCTCTTTATATGTGGGAGCTTTGCATCCTGTATGGCTTTATAGATGACCCATCAATGGTTATACCTAGACTTGTATACCGAGATGACAAAATAGGGTGCTTACGTAGTTTAGGGTGACATGAGAACTTATGTAAGATAGCCTAAACTAGCATATGGTGATAATGGTGTTGGAAATAATACTGAGAGGGGGGGTGAATCAGTATTAGAAAATCAATAATCTTTTCATTTCCATTATCAGATTCATATATGCTACTTCAGTTAGGGCAACCCGCGTGTATACGCAACTGTGTTTAATGCAACTAGTGTATATCTAGTAAACTTATAATTCAGTTAGTTGATCTTCAATGAGTGCATCAGAGCATTATTAACCATATGAATAGTAAATAGGTGCAGTAAAACAAAACAGATCATCACACATAAGAAGCACACATGAACACCATGATATAAGGTGGAAACCCATTGTGGGTGAAAACGACCTACTGCAATTCGTCTTTATCTTCTTTTAATAAGAAACTTATTTTTACAATATTTCTGTACTAGTTTAGTCTTATACCAGTATGCAGGCTTCTACCTGTAAAAGGATACAACCTTCTCTCATTCTCCAGATTCCCCTGGAAGGGAGCTACAACCCCCTTAGCTCTTGTACTAGCTGATGTACTAGTACGTAGGTGCTGGCCTGCAGAAGGCTACAACCTTCTCTTTTCTTCCAGGGACCACGTTTCATAAATTTTCAGACTAGATCCATAAATACAAAACAGTCACTACTGCAATACAACCATTAACTCTGAATCACCCAACAACTGAATCACTGAAACCCTATCATCAAAACACAGTCACCAGAACACAGACTAGAGCCCAGAACTCTGCAACAATCACTAGAACCAACAACAACCTAAAATATCAAATCTCATAATGTATATGCTACTTGACTGTTTCAAACCAGCGTGTATACACTCTTTCACTAGAGAGAACCCACATACAGATCTAAAAATAATTACTTATACCTTCACTACAATTTTCAACTTCAGATATACCCAGAACATAAGATATAAAGGATAAGACATGTGTCAGTATTTAGATCTATTCATGATCATACCATATAGTGATAATGCATTTTAGTCTTCATGATCCCGGTCCATCAACCTTTATCAACCGCATAGGTGTCTCCTTAGTTTAAATCAAGCAAATCATCACAAACCCATAATGAGAATACTAGATCTCACACTTCATCAGATATTCATCACTTGCACACTTGCACTTCTTGGCCTAATGATCTTCTCCTTATATAGGTTTAGGCCTCTCTCAATACCATGGTCCAAAACCACGTAGAACCAATACCTTCGACCCAATACCTAGGGTCAATACTTTAGACCAAATACCATGGACCAATACCAAAATACCATGGACCCAATACCACAGGCCAAAAATTAGTTTTCCAACATGTACGCACCTTTCCTTCTGTGAAACTGTGTGTGCACATATACGTGCCTTTTTTTCTTCTAACCCGTGTGTATACGCACTTTCATCAAGGTTAACTTGCGTATACCTCTCTTTAATCATTAATTATTTGCTCTTGACATGCTGCACTATGATCTATCATATGAGTGAGTTGCCATCAAGGACAACACCTGTATCATAATGCGAACAATCTCCCCCTTTGGACTTGATGGCAACAACCAAAACAAGTCACTCTCCCCCTTTGACATCAAGGGAAAAGGGTAGACCAAGACATTCTCTTCCTTGATATACCTTCTGCTGTCCATACTCCTCCTGAGTACTTGCTAAAATCTCTAATTTGTTGTGTTGTCCATGCTCCCCCTGACTGTAGGCAAGGTCTGCAAAAAGATGTTCTACAAGAAAGAACATGACTCTATACATCATAGATGACCTTCCTATCCCAACCAAGTGGGGAGATACCAAATGTTTATACATGACTCAAAAACAAGAAGCATTACATCATCCATCCCATGCATAGTGGGGTAACAAAATACATCATATGATTTACAAAGACCAAGGACCTAAACAAGACCATGATAGTTATCAACAACTATCATACACCTTATGATCTACACCATAAGCATCTATCACTAGCATCCAGACCTGTAACCTGCAATCCATTCTCTTGGTCAAACAACAATCAGTAGCAAGATGTGTTAATAAGCATCATCACCAAAGACTTCTAACCATAATGCCAACAATGCATTATTCGAAGCATATGCTCCCCCTAAGCCTGTGCCAATCATCATATACCATGACCGAACCATTTCCTGAGTCTGTTCTGCTGCCTTTTCTTCAGAGCTCCATATACGCGACTCTGCAACCTGTAACTCACATATATTTGTGACTTATCTTCATAATATCTGTGTATGAAAATTGGAATACTAAAGGTCTACACTTTCAGTTTCCCCTATGTTTGTTATGTCAGCTAACTAAGTTTTACCACATCTTTCTGTCTCTAATTCTGTCTTCTTCAATACCTGGAATTGTGATGATGTATGATCCTCTTGCTTTGGAGTTCGAATTTTGCTCCTGCATTCCCTTACTTTATGTCCAAGCTTGTTACATGCATAACATCTTATATTTTTCATATTCCTCCTATAGCAGTCAATGGCTTTGTGACCAAATATATTGCAAGAAAAACAATATCCCTTGAAGTACCTGGAACGTGATGACCTTTCTATGTGACGGTCTTGAACCATTCTACTTCTGCATCTGGCTGCAACATGTCCAAGATTATGACATACATAACATTCAACATTATTCATCAGAGGAAATAATTGTCTATCACTTCCACCTTTAGGAACAAAAGGTTGCTACTGGGGTTGACCACTTATCTCCTTGTTTATCATTTCAGATTTTGTATTAGAATTCCTTTCCTCACCCTATGAGCTAGATTCACCTTCGACAGTTTCATAAAAGCCAAGACAAGTTTTAATAGCAGTGGATCTTTGATTACTAAGAATATCATCCAAAATCTTAGTACTGTCTTGAAATCGTAACAGTTTATCCTTTTCTTCTAATTTACCTTTTAAGATATTTACCTCAACCTGATGTTGTTTTTCCTTTTCCAAATATTGCTTCCTTATGTTTCCTCTATCTTTTCTTCCTTCTTCCACCAATTGTCTTAATTCGAGCACTTCATGTTCTTGTTCTTCAAGAGATTCTTTATTTTGCTTCTTTGATTCTTTAAGATCTTCTTTTAAAGAGAGGATATCAGATTCAAGTATCTGAATTTTTATGCTCTGATATTTTGATACATCCTACAACTGCTCACTTACTTTGGTTACTGTCTCCAGTTGTTCTTTTAATCTGGTAACTTCTTCTATTTCTACGTCCTTATTTTCATATGCCATGAGAATTCTAGTGTCTTCATCACTTTTGGATGAGTCATTACTTTTATCATGAGTATAATAACTTCTATTACCTTCTTCGGACATCTTTCCTTTGTTATGAGGGCATCTAGCAACGTAGTGACCAACTCTACCACAAGAAAAGCATTTGAAAGTTAGCTTACCTTTGAACCTTCCAGATCCCCATTCAAGATTCTTGACAAAATTTACCTCATATTCTTCTTCTGAAATGTATCGAGATTCACTGAGTTTTTCTTTTCCATTTGCTAATACATTAAATGCGATTTCTATCATATCTAATGGTCCTCCTTTCCTCATCTCAAAAGCAGTTAAGATTCCGTGAAGTTGCGTCATAGTGATTTTCTGCAGATCCTCCTTTTCTTCTATGGCAAACACTTCGGATTCAAATTTAGCAGACAAGGATCGCAAAACTTTCTCAACTAAGACAACTTCCTTAATTTCTTTACCCAGATTCCTCATACAACTAACAATCTCATCTATACGCAGGAAGTAATTAGCTATGCTTTCATTACTATGCATATTAAGAGTTTCATACCGTATTATGAGAGTTTGAAGCTTAGCACGTTATACTTGATCATCTCCTTCATATCTTAGAATGATTTTGTCCATATTTCTTTGGCTAATTTGAACTGCATGACCTTGAAAAATTCTAGTTTTGTCAAGCTTCCCAACAAGACAGTAATAACTTTGGCATTGAGTTCATAGTGATTTCTATCTGTTGTATCTATAGGAATTGCTGATGGATATGTATATCCTCCTTCCGGGATTCCCTAACATCCTTTCCAAGTGATTGTTGATATGATGTGGTTCTTATCTTCCAGTAGACAAAATTGCTCCCATCGAGGATTGGTGGTCTAATGGATCCCTCTCTTTCGTGATTACTCATCCTGATGGATCTTCCTTCAAGCGATCAAGCTTCTTTTGAAGGACCTGCTCTGATCCCAATTTTTGGAAGTAATACTGAGATGGGGGGGGGTGAATCAGTATTATCAAATCAATAATCTTTTCATTTCCATTATCAGATTCATATACGCTACTTCAATTAAGGCAACCCGCGTGTATACACGACTGTGTTTAATGCAACTAGCATATATCCAGTAAACTTATAATTCAGTTAGTTGATATTCAACGAGTGCATCAGAACATTATTAACGATATGAACAGTAAATAGGTGCAGTAAAATAGAACAGATCATCACACATAAGAAGCACACATGAACACCATGATATAAGGTGGAAACCCAATGTGGGTGTAAACCACCTGCTGCAATTCGTCTCTATCTTCTTTTAATAAGAAACTTATTTTTACAATATTTCTGTACTGGTGTAGTCTTATACCAGTATGCAGGCTTCTACTTGCAGAAGGCTACAACCTTGCCTCATTCTCCAGATTCTCCTAGAAGGGAGCTACAACCCCCTTAGCTCTTGTACTAGCTGATGTACTAGTATGTAGGTGCTGGTCTATAGAAGGCTACAACCTTCTATTTTCTTCCATGGACCACGTTTCATAAATTTTAAACTAGATCCATAAATACAAAACAATCACCACTGCAATACAATCATTAACTTTGAATCACCCAACAACTGAATCACTGAAACCCTATCATCAAAACATAGTCACCAGAACATAGACTAGAGCCCAGAACTCTGTAACAATCACTAGAACAAACAACAACCTAAAATATCAAATCTCATAATGTATATGCTACTTGACTGTGTCAAACCAGTGTGTATATGATCTTTCACCAGAGAGAACCCGCGTACAGATTTGAAAATAATTACTTACACCTTCGCTGCAATTTTCAACTTTAGATATACCCAAAACATAAGATGTAAAGGATAAGACATGCGTCAGTATTCAAATCTATTCATGATCATACCATATAATGATAATGAATTTTAGTCTTCATGATCCTAGTCCATCAACCTTTATCAACCGCATAGGTGTCTCCTTAGTTCAGATCAAGCAAAGCATCACAAACCCATAACCAACATACTAGATCTCACACTTCATCAGATATTCATCACTTGCACACTTGCACTTCTTGGCCTAATGATCTTCTCCTTATATAGGTTTAGGCCTCTCTCAATACCATGGTCCAAAACCACATAGAACCAATACCTTGGACCCAATACCTAGGGTCAATACTTCGGACCAAATACCATGGACCAATACCAAAATACCATGGACCCAATACCACAGGCCAAAACTTAGTTTTCCAACATGTACATGCCTTTCCTTCTGTGAAACTGCGTGTGTACGTATACACACCTTTTGTTCTGCTAACTCACATGTATACGCGCTTTCATCAAGGTTAACCTGCATATACCTCTCTTTAATCATTAATTCTTTGCGCTTGACCTGTTGCACTATGATCTGTCATCTGAGTGAGTTGTCATCATGGGCAACACCCGTATCATACCTATATCATAATGCCAACAAATGGAACATTACCCATAAATATTTTAGGTTCACATGAAAAGGTGATTGGGCATTATTATATGATTTCAAGTTTCAATATTTCCTGGGGAAGCTTCAATCTAGATGGTTAGGACCTTATGAGTTTAGTGAAGTATATGGCAATGGGACAGTGCGCTTCACTACCATCAAGAACACTGGTGTTTTTTTCTTGTCAATGGTCATCAATTGTGCTTATATCATCAATGAGTCACAACGAATTATTTTCTTCATAAAGTCACAAATGATGTAGATTTGAACATCGTAAGTCCCCACACCTGCAACTAGGTAACATTCTTTCATTTTTTCTTTTATATATATATATATATATATATATATATATATATATATATATATATATATATATATATATATATTAAACATTAAAGCTCTATTTCTTATTTTTATTTTTCATTGTTTTATTATTATTTTTTAACTTTTTTTTTTATTGTTTAAATACATATTTGTTACTTCTATCTAGAGTTACAATTGTTGTACCCTTAGTTACAATTGTTTTAGCCTAAGTAACAATTGTTGTTATCTGAGTCACAACCATTGTTTCTTTATCCACAACTTTTGTTTCTTTACTTAAATTGAAACAAGAATGTTGCTATTGTATACTAGCAATAGTTTTTCGATATAATGATCTATTGACTTTTATTGTATAGCAACCAACTAACAAAATAGAAAAAGAGATAGATGAATGAATTCAAAATTATCCTCTTCGAGGGGGACACAAAATGAAAAATTCTTCGATGATTCAAATCAAAAAAGTTGCTTTATATATCTAGGAGTCTAAGGGGTCACAATATAGTCAGAGTTGAAATAACAATAATAATGTAAGGGCACAACAATAACAATAGTGGGCTTCTATGGGGCACAATAATAACAATATGGGGACTACATCGGCACAAAAATAACAATGTGGGGGCTACACTAACAATAAAAATGAGGGAATACACTATTATTATAGGGACATAACATGCCCCTCTCCTTCAAAAAGTTGGTGTCCTCAATGCTTGAGTAGTTCTGGATGCTTCTATATAAAATTCTCATCCTCCCATGTGGAATCTTCAGCTGGTAAGTTCTTCCACTTGATGAGATAATCTGAAATTGATTGATTTCGTAGTTTTCAAGTTCTTGTTTCTGTGACTGCTTTAGGTTCCATTATGATTTTTTCTTCCTCATCAAGTTCTAGAAATATTGTTTGAACTAGGAGCTTGTCACCTATAACCTTCTTTATCCAAGAAACATGGAAAATTGGGTGCACTTGGGAAGATACAGGAAGCTCCAATTTGTATGCGATTCTACCAATATTTTGCATAAACTTGTAAGCACTATAATACTTTGGTAATAATTTATAATCCTTCTTAGCTTGCTTGAGGGACATTGGTTTGCATGGGTGTAGCTGTAAAAATACCCAATCACCTACATCAACACTTCTTTCGCTGCGATGTTGATTTGTCTGTTGTTTCATTCTATTCCACGCCAAAGTGAGGTTATCCTTTAAGAGTTGGAGAACTTCTTGTTGATACTCAATGTGATCTTCGACTACTTGAACCTTAGAATGATCGATGTTTGAACCTCCAGTGAACATAATTGTGCAACTACGCCTTGTTGTTCTTTCTTTAGAAGCTTTGTCATGTGATTAGAGCTAATTATATTTCTTGGTTTCCCTTCGATAGCCCTTAATTCAACTTCCTTTCCTTCCCAAAAAAAATCAAAAAAAGTTCTTGAAATTTAAAATTTATCGTACCCAAATATTGTAGCAATTGGACTCCTAGTACAACATCAACACCACCCATTGGAATGGAAAGAATTGGACTATTCAATAAATATTCTCCCATCGATAGCTTCATATTATGGCACTTTCTAGAGAAATTTATGGTCACTCCATTTGCAACCATTTCTTGAAACTTTGGTGTTGGATATAGGAATCAATTCAATTCCTTGCTTACAATGAATAAAATTATGGGTACTACCCAAATCAATCCACACTATTACCTCTTTCTTCCTGATATTTACTTACCTTGAGAGTTTGAGGAGTGGTAATTCCTACCAATGGATTACAAGATATGGTCGAATTCATTTATTCTTTGTTTTGGGTTATTCTCTTTTTTTATATTTCTTGTTCATTTTCTTCCTCCTCTTCAAAATCTATGTAAATTAATTTCTTCTCAACACACTTATGATCTTCAGTGTATTTTCTATCACAACTGTAACAAATCCACTTCTCTCTTTTTTCTTACAATTGTTGTGGTTTCGACGTTGTAGGTTGTGGAAGGCTAGGAGCAAAAACACTTCCATATTTATAGTTGTGAGTGGTAGGCTTCCCTGTTTCCATAATTTTGCTTTCAATTTTACTTTCCACCCTGAATGCCTTCTATAATGAATCAGGTTCCCAAAAGTGAACCTCATTTGTATGTTATCCTTTCAAGTCCATATGCATACATCAATCATATGCTCCTCTAGAATATCATTTACCCTTATATTCAATTTTTGGAAGTCCTTAATGCTCTCTGCCATTGAATCCTTTCGTTTGAGATTTATCAATTTTCTAAAGAAGGTGTTTTTCTCTGTGTAATGTGATATCATTTCCTCTATAAAAATTGACCACGTGACAAGTGGTTTACGAGAACAAATCCATTGATACCATACAAACTGATTGGGTTCTAAATACAAAGTTGCAATGTGTACCTTTTATGAGTGTTGCACATTATGAAGATCAAAATATTGCTCCATCTGTAGTATCCATGTTACCAGATCCTTGCAATCAAACTTCCTCATATTTATCTTTGGAATATGGTGGGGTTTCAATCCAATGTTAGAGTCTATGAAATCATGATTAGCATTTATTTTTTTCTCATCATGAGTTTTATCTAACACCTTTTCTCCATTAGGAAGGATTTATTGTAGCAACTTTGTCAAACCTTCCTTCAAAGCTTCCATGTCTGCTTTTAAACCATTCTTAAAATATTCCATGTTTCCTTTGATGCCATCCTTCAAACTTTCCATATATTATTTTATACTATTCTTCAAACCATCCATGTTAGCTTTCATTTCATTTTTGTTTACTCTTTGAGAGAGAAAAAATTGTTGCACTTGGTCTCGTAATTTTGATATATCATGTTGCATTTATTCCTCTTCTTCATGCGTCAACACAGAGATTTCTGGTTTCTTAATAGGTGTTTCTATTTTCTTGCTTCGAGGCATTTTGAATTCAAACAATGATATCTATGCTTCACTATGCCCTTTGAATCACTTCACACTGCTTTTTCAAACAAAGCTAATGCAATTTTTAAAAAAATACACACCCTATTCTTACTTTTAGGAGCTGGACCTTGAAATGATTGTAGCTCTGTAATTTCAGATCTATATGTTCTAAAAATTCTTCCTTTGGTATCTCTTTGAGTCCTCTTTGTCAGGCCAGGGTAACTCCACATTGAACGAGAGAAAACACTGATTGATTTTATTCATTAGCTAACACATTATTTATACATATACAAAACGGATCAGTTCATCTTCTAGATGACTGTCCAGCTTCACCTCACCCGTTTCGGATTAGGTGTCAACATTCCCCCCCTTAATCTGAAGGGATGTTGGTGAGTCCAAGCATCATTCTGAATCTTTCAAGCTTTTCTCTTCCAAGCGCTTTGGTGAAGATGTCTGCAATTTGCTCGTTTGTGGAACAATGACGGAGATGGATTGTTTCGGCCTCAACATGATGTCGGATCAGATGATATTTAGTATTGATGTGCTTAGTACGATCATGGAACTTTGGGTTCTTGGCCAACTTTATTGCAGATGTGTTATCAATCATGAGTGGAGTTGATTGTATTTGTTTTACCTGCAAATCTTCAAGAATTTCCCTGAGCCACACAATTTCTTTCGTTGCTTCAGCTGCTGCCACATATTCTGCTTCTGTTGTGGAATCTGCTGGTACTGATTGTTTGCGTGATCTCCAGGAGACAGCTCCTGATCCAAGACTCATAGCATATCCTGAAGTAGATACCCCAGTTTCTTTGTCTCCATCGAAGTCTGAATCAGAGTATCCAATCAAGTTGAAGTCGTCCACCTGTGTATACTTGATTCCAAGGTCTTGAGTTCCCTTCAAGTACCTTAGAACTCTTTTCGCAGCAGACCAATGTCCTTCACAAGGATTTTGCATAAACCCGGAGAGGATTCCAACAACAAATAAAATGTGTGGTCTGGTAGTAGTGAGGTATATGAGACTTCCTATAAGCTGTCTATACTTTATTGCATCCTCAAATTCTTTTCCTTCAATAGATGTGAGCTTCAAGTTTTGTTCCATTGGAGTAGAAAGGGGATTGCACTCTGTCATGCCAAATCTATTTAACAAATCTCCAATGTATTTCTTTTGAGAAAGAAATATGGACTTTGGATGTTGGGTTACTTCAATGCCAAGATAGTAATGAACATAGCCCAAATCAGTCATTTCAAAAAATTTTCCTAATTCTTTCTTTATGGATGCAATATAGCTTTCATTGTTCCCTGTCACTAAAAGATCATCTACATATACCACAAGATATACAACTGTTTTGCCAACTTTCTTGACAAATAAAGTTGCATCATCAAGATCAAAATGTTTGAAGTTGAGTTTCAGAAGATGCTCAGTCAGTTTTTCATACTAGGCTCGTGGTGCTTGTTTGAGGCCATACAAGGACTTCAAAAGTTTGCATACTTTGTGTTCATGTCCTTTCACAGCAAATCCTTCAGGCTGGGACATAAAAACATTCTCTTTTAGATCTCCATTCAAGAATGCATTTTTTACATCCATTTGATGGACTTTCCAACCGTTCTGAGCAGCTAGTGCAAAGTGTGTCCGGATGGTGGCCCATTTTGCTGTGGGAGCAAAAGTTTCCTCATAATCGACCCCTTCCTTTTGTGCAAAACCTTTTTCCACAAGCCTAGCTTTGTGCTTGTCAAGTGAGCCATCAGCTTTGTACTTGTTCTTGTAGACCCACTTGTAGCCAATTGGTTTGGTTCCAAATGGAGGATCAACCAGCTTCCAAGTGCCATTCTTTATGAGGGCTTCATACTCCTTCTGCATCGCTTCTTTCCATTCATCATGAGAAGCAGCTTCTTTGAAGGAAGTTGGTTCAAAATTTGTAGACAAGTTCAATTCACAATCATAAGTAACATCCATATCAACAGGTGAATTAGAGTTATCTACATCACCTCCATCTTGTCGGTTTGAATTTCTGGTTCATGTTTTTCCAATTTCATCAGGATGAACACTTTCAAGTGTCTTTGTCAGCCACTTTGGGGGACCTTTCTGAGATGGTCCAGGCTGTTCTGTTGATTGAGTTGGGACTGAATCAAGATTAAGTCTCCCAATTCTATCAATTACATCACTTAAAGCATCATCCGTTGTTGGAGTGTCATGTAGGGGAGATTGTTCTTCAGAAGGAGATTCCACATGTTGATCTAGTATAGGAATCCCCCCTTCAAGATGTGGAATCTGATTATCAAACTCTTGGAATGATTTCGGTTTTGTGAATCTATCCAAGCGATCAAGTTGCCGCTCAACAACACTGTCTGATTTGGATGCTTCAAGAAAAATGACATCTCTAGATAAAACAAACTTTTTATTTACTTCATCATAAAGGCGGTATGCTTTAGATGTGTTTGAATACCCCAGGAAGATACACTTACGACTTCTAGCACCAAGTTTGTTTCTATGTACCTTTGGTATTAAAGCATAACAGGTGGAACCAAAAATCCTGAGATGTTTTACCGAAGGAACATGTCCATACCACAATTCATAAGGAGTCTTGTTTCTTATAGCACTAGATGGACATCTATTCTTTATATATGTAGCACATAGAATAGCATCAGCCCAAAACATTGTCTTTACATTTTTGAAGAAGAGCATGGATCATACCATATTCAAAATTGTTCTGTTCATTCTTTCAGCTACACCATTCTGTTGCGGATTATAAGGCACAATTGTTTGATGTTTAATCCCATGTTGGCGAAGATAGTGTTCAAATTCATTTGATGTATATTCTTTTCCATTATCAGTGCGAATAGACCCAATATGAGATTGTGCATCATTTTCAATCCATTTATGAAAATTCTTGATTGTTTGAAAAGCATCAGATTTGTTCTTCAAAAAATAAACCCAACACATTCTGGTGTAATCATCAATAAATGTCATTATATATTTATTTCCATTTGCAGAAGGAACAGGCATTGGACCATATAAATCTGAATGAATAAGTTCAAGCTTCCTATGTGCTCTTGAATGTGAATCATGAAAAGACTGTTTGCTATGCTTTCCTAGAATGCAAGCATCACATTGTTTATGTTTTCTAGGAATTGTAGGCAAACCAGCAACACCATTTTTCTTCAACAAGCGGAGACTATCATAGTTTAAATGTCCAAATCTAGCATGCCATAATAAACTTGATGGAAGTGCACCTTCTTCATGATGAGAAATATATGATAAATGTTGTGCATGAGCAGAGGTTCCTTGCAGTTTAAGGAGTCTTTCTTCTTCTATACCCCTCATGACAAGTGAGTGGTCAGATTCCTTTCTTACCTCAAGCTTGCCATCAAACATGTGAATGGAGTGACCTTGCTGGCGGATGTGGACCAGGGACAGCAAGTTTCTCTTCAGCTGTGGGAGATATAGAACATGATCCAGAAGAAAGTCTGGAAGACCAGGCAATTTAAGCCTGATTGTGCCAGGCCCTGATGGCTTGATTTTTGACTGATCTGCAAAGTATACTGCTCCATCAACATTGTCCGTGAAATCTTCAAAGAAATCTCTCCTATAAGTCATATGACAGGTTGCTCCTGAATCAAGCAACCAGTCATTTTTCGAAGAATCAAGTGAAGCATTAAACAAATCTTCATTTACTCCAATGTTACATTGTGCCTCAATATAGTGAGCAGATTCAAGTGCTTTACCTTTGTCTGTGTCATCAGTTTTACCTTTCTGCTGATTTCTTCTCTGCTCAACCTTGTCCCATGGTAGCTTGCATGTAGAAGCATCATGTGATCCATTTCGTTTGCACCGAATGCAATGCAGATCTGCCTTTTCCGCTTGAGGATGTCTGCCCCCCCTGCCTCTGAAGTATCTTCCTCTTCCTCTTCGTCCACCTCTTTCTCTTGTAGAATCTTGAGCAGGATGCTTTTCTTTATGAGCAAGGAAAACAGTCTCTTCAGAAGATTCAGGGACTGTTTTCTTTCCAAAGGTTTTCTCTCTTTCAGCAAACTTTTTCACAAGAGTGTCAAAGGTTATATCTTTAAGATTTCCATTTGCTTGTAAAGACTCAAGATAGTTAGAGTAGGTAGGATAGAGTGCTTTGAGAAAGGCAATAAGAGAGATATCCAGCTCAACCTTAGTGGATTTAATATCATGCACTATAGACTTTATTTCAGATGCAAGAGTAAGAGGATCATTATTTTTCAGTTCAAGAGTGAAGAGTTTAATCATGAGCTGAACAACTTCAAGTGTAGAATGTGTATCATAGAGTTCTTTCAGCTTTTGTAAAGCTTCAAAGACAGTGGAATAAGATGAAATATGACGACTTACTTCCTCACTTACGGATGCTGCGATCAATGCAAAGGCCTTGCTATTCTTGTTTTCCCAAATGGCGAGTTCTTTGTCTGATGTGGGCTGCACAGGGTCTCTGTCTTCTTCTCCGACACACACACCTTTCCACAGCTCATTGTAGATGAGGGTGTGTTTTACCATCCGAGACCATTCAGAATAGTTCTCCTTGCCAGTGATAACTATTCCGACCATAGAAATGATTGAATGCATTCTGTAAAAATATCTCTGCTAACAAAAACTTCTGTTGATAAAAGACTTCTGCTGAAAAAAAATCTTATGCCACAGCAACACTTCTGCTGGAAAAAAAATCTTATGTCATAGCCTTATGCATTCTGTAAAAAAAAAAATATATATCTCTGCCAAAAAAAATCCTTATCCCATAGCCTTATTTTCTTCTAACATACATCATTTCTTATATCACCGCCACAATATTATGTTTTGAAAAAAGGAAGGCGCTCAAGGGATCTCATATATCATTGCTACAATATTAAGTTTTGAAAAAAGATGGCGCTCAAGATATCTCTTCACTGCTACAATATATATATCAATGCAATATTACACAATAACTTGTCAGACAATAACTTGTTCCGCTGCTGGATGACGGCTAGCACAAAACGTGTTATTCAAACAAGCCTCAAAACACCGTCAGGCACCATTTCAAGTCTTCAATACATCAATACGCAGTCACCATTAATACGCAGTCCACAGCATTAAAATGCATATACCATGACAGCGTTTCTATACATAAGCGTGTCAGTCTCAAAATAAAAAAACGCAGTCACCATCAATACGCAGTCCACAACATTAAAATGCATATACCATGACAGCGTTTCAGCAATCTAATTGATGCAGCGTTCCAGCGTTCCAGCGTTCTAATTGATGCAGCGTTCCAGCGTTCTGTCATTCAGATACCATGCCATACGTGCCAAATCTCATGCCCAAAGTTTGGGTTCTGTCAGTCCAGGTTACGCACAGATCATTAAATAAAGCACAAAACATTTGAAAAAATATCACTGTAAGAGGACGCAGTCTCCAGCTAACTGGAATGATCTTTATAACACAACGCCCCTTCCGGAAGTGTTTGAGGACCAAACACTGCTCCCGTATGCATTGCCTGCGTTGTGGGATGCGAACTCCGGCAACCAAAAACGCAGTCTTAAAATAAGAATGCACGCATGCTTTGATACCAGGCCACCATTACAAAGAAAAAAACGTTGTCTTTATTAAAATAAGAACGCAGCCACCATACAAGAAACGCAGTCGCAGTCTTCATTAAAATACAGTCATGGTTACGACAGCCTTAATACAACTCAGTCATAAGAAAAAAAACGCAGTCACCATAGACTACTTGAATGGAATGAGATAGGTTTTTACCAACAGCAGAAGCGCATCAATAACCTTGTTTGAATGGAATGAGATAGGTTTTTACCAACAGCAGAAAACGCATCAACGCATAGTTCCACGGACAGAGGGCGCAGTCTCCATGTCAGGACAGAGGGCGCAGTCCTCAGCAGTGTCAGGAATCCCTCAGGATGATGCAGCGCTCAGCAGGAGTTACACTATTTTGGGACCTGTGCTCTGATACCATGTCAGGCCAGGGTAACTCCACATTGAACGAGAGAAAACACTGATTGATTTTATTCATTAGCTAACACATTATTTATACATATACAAAACGGATCAGTTCATCTTCTAGATGACTGTCCAGCTTCACCTCATCCGTTTCGGATTAGGTGTCAACATTCCAACCCCATAAGTCTTATCGATATTAGATTCTTCAATAAAGAGTTATCCCACCACGATGACCTGATTATGGACTAGTTTAGTAGAGCAAATTTGTATAGGATGCCAAGTGTTATTATTTCAACCTTCAACCTTGAAATTTCTACACAAGAAACTACAGTTTGTGCAATTTCAACCAGTTTTTACAGAATTTAAATATGATGCATGAGACAAAATTTATGACGGTTTTCCCTAGGTCACCTATTTGAGATAGAATTTTGGAGCCCACAAAAACCCTAACTTCCTCAGAGAATGTCTCTAAAAATATATCAAACCAAGATTTGAAATTTTTACATGAAGTCATTTGCAATTTTTTCTCCACGTGTTAAATTTTCTAGCTTCTGAATCCTCGTAGAAAACAAATTATGACAATTTTCCCTAGGTCACCTGTTTGTGAAAGAATTCTGGAGCCCACAAAAACCATAACTTCCTGAGAGCATATCTCTGAAAATATAGCAAACCAAGATATGATATTTTTACACGAAGTTTTATGAAATTTTTGCTCCACATGGTAAAATTTTAATCTTTTGAATCCTCTTAGAAAACAGTTGTAGAGAAAATGCCAAGATGACCTATTTGAAGAACCAAAACCCTAAAATCCAAAGTTGTTATACCAAATGTTATGCAACCAGCTTACAAAATAGAAAAAGAGATAGATCAATGACTTTAAAACTATCCTGTTATAGAGGGAAACCTCTTTTACAATACATAAATAAAAAATTCTTCGATGATTCAAATGAGGAAACCTCCTTTCTATATATAGGATTCTAATGGGTCACAATATAATCAAAGTCGACATAAGAATAAGAATGTAAGGGCACAAAAATAACAATAGTGGGCTTCTATGGGGCACAATAACAACAATATGGGGACTACATCAGCACAACAATAGCAATAAGGAGGCTACACTAACAATAACAATGAGATAATACACTAGTATCATAGGGACATAACACTAATTTAAAAAAGATGATTATAATTGATTGAAGAACCTACCCTTTCCCTCTCATAATTCATTTTAAAATCAATAGAGGGAAGCAGACTGTGTTACTAATTATTTTAATGATTTAAACTATTAATACTCTCTTCATGTTAGGTACCCTTTTTCAAGTAGGTTTTAAAGTAGTTTCTATCAATCCTTATTACATGAGAATTAGTGCCATAACTTTCCATGGAGGCATTAATGACTACATGAAGTTTTTTGTTATTCCCTAAAATGCTCCATCCTATCTCACGTTAAAATAGCTATGAAAAAGAGACTATGATGAAAGATGTGCTCAAAAACGCAACCCAAGAAGTAGAATAATGTGCTTAAGTAAATAAACTCCTATACCATCCATATTCCACACACACACACACACACACACACACATATTAATCTCTAATAGGAATCTCGAAATAAAAGTAAAACCATCAAGGTACTAAACAGGCTTGCTTGCAGTGGGGCTATGCATATATGGTACCAAGGTAAACTCATCATGGTAATAAAAAAGGCTGGTGGAAACAGGTCTATATCGGGTAAAACAGAAATATGTAATAGTTAGCAGAACATTGCTGACCTTGGGGGAGTTTTGATGACATTCAGTCATCATTACCCCTATAAGTCAAAGCTAAATAAAATAAACTCCATACTTTGATGTTCAGGGAATAGTTTGAAATTTATTATAAGACTAATGCTTTGATGTTTCAACTATACTGGAAAATCATGGAATGTGGGACCCTTAGAAGTTTTTACACTTTTCTTATATAATTAGAATTTATTATAATTTTTTTGTAAAAAAAGGGAAATTTTTATTATATTGTTGATGGTGTTGGACTCGCCAACATGATAGTGGATCTCCCTGATAAGAAGTCCCTACTAGACCTCATACCATTTGGTGTAGGAGTCCCAACGGTGGGTCGTACAGTATCACCTTGATCGCAGTTGCACACAGAGGTAAGTAAGAGTCCTTGTTGGTAGCAAGGGTGTGACATGTACAACAAACCAAGGAAGGGTCATGAATGGTTATAACACATGGAAAGTGGAATGAGTGCGCCACTTGGAAACCTGTGTAAACACGCAGCTTGGAAGGGAACATGTTATCGGGAAAAGTGTCTATTTAGAACTACTCTATCCCACTAAGGTGTGACAGCTACCTTAGAAACAAACAGAGAAAACTACTTTTGTATTCTTCTTTATGAACTATAAACAAAGAGGAATAGGATGAACCAACCTGTGTCTTGCGCTAGTCCTTCGATCCAATCTCTCTCCTCTTTGACAGCTTCCAGCTACTTGCTCCCTTACTTGCCCAACTTCACCAAGTACCTGTAAGATCACAGAAGAAGGAAACTATACAAAAACATGGGTTTATATTCATAAAGAACTTAGGATCAGATTTAAGTTAACCATACAAATGTAACAAGCATCAATGAAACACAAGCACAGAGAAGAAACTCAAATAGTTTTATTGATATTCAAGAAGATCCATGAGGAGTTACAACCGATGATTCCTGACCTAGCATCAACCTCCCAACAAAGAAGTCCCTTCTTCACCCCCAACAAAGCATAGATCACCCAATTCTCTGATATGTATCTCAAAACCAACAACAATTCCTTACAATGTGCAAAATTCCAGCCTCTGGATCTCTGGGATGAGGGATCCATATATAGATGTATGCAAGGAGGATGAGTCAGCTCATGATTTGATTAATGGCTTCTCTCTGTCAGTTCTTGCTTCCACTTGAAGACTGAAAGCCTCTTACTCATCCTTTGTCGAATTCATTGAGGCAAGTGTCATTGGAGAAGATTTTGGAAGCTTCCATTGTCTCTCCACCTCGTGGAATGACACTGCCACTTGTCATTTCCTGCTCAACGCACCCTGGTAGTGCATTTAGGTGCGTTGCAACGCACCTAGCTAGTGGACTTAGGTGCTATGCAACGCACTTGGCTAGTGGAGCAGCTGAAATGATCTTGTTTTGACTTATTCTGAGCAGTTTCTGGTGGAGAAATTCTGGGAGAAGATGTAATTTGTTGACCTTGTTCCTTTAGGAGTTAGAACAACACTTTTAGGGACTTAGAAGCCCTTGGTTTATGGACATTTCATGCTTGGAGCTGTAAGGCACAAAAATGTCTATAACAGTTGCCCCCTAAAGTATGAGGCCATTTATCGGGTGAAATGCTTTATTAGGAGGATCCGAAGTTCTTTCAATGCTGAGAGGAGACCTGTAATAAGATACAATACAATATATTATCTTCATATTGTTTTCATGATCTAGCTGAGGCGGGCATTCCCATGCTCAGCTTTATAAATTCATTTTCATGTACATAGGACAGACAATCGTCTGATGGTATACTGATGATTCTGATAGAGCCATCATCCTTTTGGTAGGATGATTATCTGTGCTGCAATGCTGTACATTTCAATGTCTTTATTTTCCTGAATATATATCGCAGCCCAGATGGATGAAACTAGATCTGGGGTCTTCAATCTCATCCGATCTTCACTCGAAGTACAAGTCGATCCATGTGAGAAATGTTTTGAAGTCGAACATGGAAAGACATCGCTTGATTACCAGTCAATGATGTAAACTGTTAACAAGTGCGAGAGGAATCACCGATAATGATAATGACCCTCAAGGTACTGCAGTACAATTCACGTGGTGTGAATAAAGGACTTGGCGTCGAACACCACACAAAATATTTCGGTCGAAGGTCATTGATGTAAACCTGTCGCCGGAAGTGAGAAACTTGCCATTGAGGCATGCAAGCTTCAAAGTACTGAATGGGGTGTTCCTAGATCAACTTCTTGGATAATGAGCTGATGTCGACAAGAAGTGATCTGTCATAGGAGGGCCTTAATGAATCCCACATCAATGACATGGAACGGAGCAAATGATTTTGATGGAGGTGAAAATGATCTGATGATATATGGTTCAGGGTGGCGGTCATGAAAGAAAAGAGTATAATGTATGGTAGTGGGCGGGACACAGGTGGCCTTTCTGGATGACTTCTCTTGAACATGTCGGCGACACTTATGTGATGGATTGGTAGCATTAACCCCAAATGTGGATGGTATGGTGAGACCATGGCGATCTGACCGGTGAATGAAACAACCCAACCAGACTCGGGCACATAGTGGAAGTGTCATGTTCAAGAGCGACTTGCTACCAATAAAGATTCTTTGAGTTTTCTTCCCAATTTTTCCCCAGTCATTGCTGACCAGTACCTCTTTATTTTTGTCAAGCTTGAGGAGGATAACATATGCTTGTTCTATAATTTTCCCTTCGGGCAAACCCATCGCTATGTTTTAACGAGCCTAGCGATAGTGAAACTCGTTCTCGTCTAAAGACAAGTTTGTCGCTATTAATCTTTTTAACGAGTCTAACGACAAAGATAACTCGGTCCTTTTCATTTTTAGAGAGTCTGAAAAGGTACGTAAAGGTAACTCCAAAATTCCTTTTTTGTCATCTAATCCCTTAAGTCCGAAAAAGTATAAAACAATACAGAAAGGATGAATTTTCGATCATTTTAACGAGCCGAACAAAAAAAGCGCTCGATCTTTTTGTGCAATAATCCCTCAGGTCCAAAAAGATTAAAATCTAGAGGAGGGATAACACTTCCTGTCCCTTTAACGAGCTGGAAGGCCAAGGACTCGGAAATCTTTTCATATTTTACGAGTCAGTTGAAAAGAGCTTAAAGAAGACTCGTCTTTTGAGGAACGAGTGATAAAATGGGTAGCAGCTGATTCTAGGTAAGGTTTGGAATTTTCCAATCATGGTAGTGTCACAAGGATGGCTAGTGAAATCACTCTTCGCAGCTGTTCCTCAAAATGGGTAAACAAACAAATGGAGGTGAATGATCGGCCAATGGAAAAGTGGAGGTGACGGTGCAAACACGACCAAGGCTTTAATGGCTGAAATGCTACATTCACGGTGGTTATTTACCAGGGGATAGTTCATTTTTAACGAGCTTAAACGCGGGTGGAAACATTTGCTCGGTCTGGGTTTATTTTTTAATGAGATTGAACCTCGAGGTAAACACTGCTCGATTAATCCAGTCATATGATAAGAATGCCTCATATAAAATTGGCAATTTTTAGATTTTTGCCCCACATCCTTCCTTTATGCAAGTTAGGTGACGACTAATCCTACGAGTTTAAAGGGTTAGAGGTCCTAAAAATTTAAAAAATAAATAGTCGCCCATCGCTTGCACTCCAAAAGGTTTGCATGCCCCCAGGTATAAAATAGAGTTTCAAAGTTACCTCTACTTCATTTCCGCCAAAACATTTTGTCTTACCGAGAGAGACCTACCTCTTACAGGTTACCCAAAGATTGTTCTATTCACATAGCAAACAAAACACTTCTTCAGCGATGTCTATCGAAACAAACAAACGTGAGTGATGATGCCCGCCAACTCACATAACTTTGACGAAAGAATCTTATTCTAGAATAAACCCTCTTCCAACCACGGACGGGGTACAGACTAGTCATATTCTCCCATGGAAACTTACCCTATACCCGAAGTTTTCTTGCCGAAGTAGACCAGGACGCATGCCCCCTGGGTTTCAGTCATATCCCTCCGAATTACTCGCGCTGATCGGGAGGATGGACTGGAAATTGAGACATTTCTTGCATGAAAAGACCATTTAGGGACGGTATATGACTATTTGCTATGCGTGATCCGGGAAATGAAAGCTGGTCCATGAGCTTGACCACTCTTCCTTCATGCGGAAAACACATTACTCTAAAGAGTGAGGAGACAATCACTCTGATGCAATAAATATAGTCTCGTCCAAGGAGTAGGTTATAATCCAAGGGTCCTTGAACTACCATTACGTTCATGCGAACTGTCTTCCTTCTCAATGTTATGGGCACATCGGGAAGGATACCTAAAGGTCGACTGGTTCCTTTATCACAGCCTGTCAGATTTCTCATCTCAGGAAAAAGTGATGGTGAACCAAGCGCTTTCCAAGCAGTAGAGGAAAGGATACTCACAGAGGCCCCCTCATCTATGATGGTACCAGCCATGACCATTCTATATATTTGAACGATAATTCGGAATGGTATGCTTGCTGGTAGGCCGGGTCTGCCTAGTTGATTCCAGTCGAAGGAGACAACTAGGTTGCTTGGAGATGGGACCGAATAGACGGCCAGGTATGGCTCTGACGAACTTCCTTCCTGCGGTAAAGGAACGGGTAGATTGCCCCCATGTTCGTCGGAGTCTGTGTTTATGAAGAGAATTTGGACGGTGTGATCCTTGTTCTCTTCAGTGACTGTATCATCTAAAGAAAAAACCTCTAAAGGCAAGACCGGGTCAACTGCCACCTCAACCTTTTGACTTTCGTCTGGTATGGATCCAGATGGTTTATCTTCAATGATAGGCGCTTCAGCCCACCACCTGAGCGGGCCAGCTGGATTCTCAACTAGTGATGGACTTGGCAAGAGTTTTTTATATCCAGGAGGGAGTCGTAACGGTGAAATCGGATGATCATCCAAAACTATTTTAGCTTCGTCTAAGAAGGGACAACGGTGGACGGCGTGATTGCCTTCGCACAGTTTACAAGGAAATCTAGCTTTCCCTTTTTGTCCTGGGGCTTCACTTTCACTAGTTAACGGTGTGCTTTCAACATGATCACCAGAGGTTGACAACACCGGGTTGTGCAAACGAGGAGACCAGTCCCTTAGTATCTGCGGGATGCAAGGATAATCTCTGTGAAAGTGGTCTCCTTTGCAAATGACACATGGCGATTTAGGCCTGGTCGGTGCAGTGTGTGGATTTTCGTTAGACGACACTCGTTTTCCCCCATTCGCCTTTGGCTCCTTCTTCTTCTTCTCTTTCTTCTTCTTTTCCTTCTTCTCCTTAGGAACATGGCTTTTAGCTTTACCAGTTCTGTCAAGCGAAGAGGAAGGAGGAGAGGAAGAATTAGAGGAAGTAGAAGGCTGGTGGGCAACTCTGGACTTGTCTAATTGCTGATTCGATTGTTAAGGAATGATGGTGTTCTGAACGACATTGGTTGAGAAGAGCCATACTGGCAAGCCAATTGTCAGTCCTGGAAGCGACAATGTGGCCATATGGGGCGCACCAACATCTCCCAAGAGGAGAAGGAACTAGGATTTCCACCAAGGGGAATTCCTTGGTTGGTAGACTCCATTTTCTCAACCCAAGATCAACGTAGGAAAAGGGTATGAATATTCCGTTTAAAATAAATTTTAACACGCTTTGACACAACTTGTTTTTTCATTTTTTAAGAGTCGAGAAAAAACAAAAGATGACTCTAGTCTCCTTCGATTTTTAATGAGCCTGAAGTGACAAGTGCTCAGATGGACCTTTTCCATTAAGGAGTCTGAAAAGGAACAAAAGGGACTGCTCTGGAGGTCTAGGTAGAGGGAGTACCAAACCAATCGCAAAACTGCAGAATACTTTTTATGGTACGGCAGTCAATCTTCCCGAATGGTATGTTCGGTGCATTGCGATCAGTAGGGCGGCCGACACGGCTTCCTATGGATAAAGGATTTAAGCCTATAGGGGTTGCCCAATATATACTCGATGGTACGTGGGAGCACAAGTCCGTACTGGCACTTATCGTCTCAAAGTGGAGGAATCACCCAACCATCAGTGAGGACAACAGTTACCAGGCTTTACGACGCCGGAATACGTCTCTAGCCTAGACCTCTAAATGTTGTGTGTTAAGTTCCAAAGCGTTGTTAGGTTCATTGAATTTATTTTAAGTTGATATTTCTTATGAAGTTTTCCTTTTGGGTTCACCACGAGATGTAGATGTAATTCCTAAAATGCAATCTAAAGATGATAAACAAACTTTTATCTCTTTTCAGCAATGAAAATCCTAGCTACTAGGGGAAAAGAAAGACACAATCTTTTCGCAAAGAGCAAAGAGCACACTGTAAATGCACTTTTCCTAAATGAAGCCAAACAGACTGTCAATATGCAAATGCAAATGCATGTATTTGTTTTTCACTTTCTTAATATTGATGCCTAAAAAGAAAGTTGATGTACAAATCTGAATTTGCTTTCAAGCAATAAACATAAACAAGCTTCTTTTCGAAATCAAAAGGTAGAGATGATTACGAAACATTATGATTTTGAAATAAATACTCGTTTCGACACTAGAAAGTCACAAATTCAAACCAAAGGCAAAAGTAAAAGAATAATCGACTATCAACAGCAAACAAACTTTATCATATGATCAAAATCGACACTTGCGACAGATCTAAATCAAAGGACGACGATACGACTATTCTACTTTTGCAATGGAAAAATGTAAACGACTCAACAAACACATAAAAACATCTACAATTCTTTTGTACAACTAAGGTGGAATATTAGTAAGGAAAAGGGGTTTGAAACAGTCAAATACTGATCACAGGCTACAAAAATCAGAGAAAAAACTGGAAAGAATGAAGCAAAGAACCTCAGCTGCACAAGGCTAGGCTGATCAGCGCACCTGTTACACAGAGAACCTGCATTGCAGCGCAGGTAGCCCTCTCGGGAAGTGCGTTGAAATGCAGAATCTCTTCACAGAGCCTGCGCTGGGCAGAAACGAGAATTCTATCTGGGTTCTGGGTCACGGTTTGCAGTTTAATCTTTGGTTTTTGGCCAAGTAAAAGCATTTAGTAATGCACAATCAAAGGTAGATCTAAGGGGGGGTCTAAGAGCTATCACAAGGGCAATCAGTTAGTTTATGAATCAGCTGTTCAAATCATAAATAGATCCAGTGAATGGATTGAAGCAGCATATGTCTACTTTGCATTTGTTAATGGCAAATGCAGTTCGATTGCTACTTCTAAGTTTATGAAACAAACAACAAGAGAAATACAAACATACTAACTAGACATGATCCCCAGTGGAGTCGCCATTTTGTTATCGGGAAAAGTGTCTATTTAGAACTACTCTATCCCACTAAGGTGTGACAGCTACCTTAGAAACAAACAGAGAAAACTACTTTTGTATTCTTCTTTATGAACTATAAAAAAAGAGGAATAGGATGAACCAACCTATGTCTTGCGCTAGTCCTTCGATCCAATCTCTCTCCTGTTTGACAGCTTCCAGCTACCTGCTCCCTTACTTGCCCAGCTTCACCAAGTACTTGTAAGATCACAGAAGAAGGAAACTATACAAAAACATGGGTTTATATTCATAAATAACTTAGGATCAGATTTAAGTTAACCATACAAATGTAACAAGCATCAATGAAACACAAGCATGGAGAAGAAACTCAAATAGTTTTATTGATATTCAAGAAGATCTAGGAGGAGTTACAACCGATGATTCCTGACCCAGCATCAACCTCCCAGCAAATAAGTCCCTTCTTCACCCCCAACAAAGCATATATCACCCAATTCTTTGATATGTATCTCAAAACCAATAACAATCCCTTACAATGTGCAAAATTCCAGCCTTTGGATCTCTGGGATGAGGGATCCATATATAGATGTATGCAAGGAGGATGAGTCAGCTCATGATTTGATTAGTGGCTTCTCTCTGTCAGTTCTTGCTTCCACTTGGAGACTGAAAGCCTCTTACTCATCCTTGGTCGAATTCAGTGAGGCAAGTGTCATTGGAGAAGATTCTGGAAGCTTCCATTGTCTCTCCACCTCGTGGAATGACACTACCACTTGTCATTTCCTACTCAACGCACCCTGGTAGTGCATTTAGGTGCGTTGCAACGCACCTAGCTAGTGGACTTAGGTGCTATGCAACGCACTTGGCTAGTGGAGCAGCTGAAATGATCTTGTTTTGACTTATTCTGAGCAGTTTTTGGTGGATAACTTCTGGGAGAAGCTGTAATTTGTTGACCTTGTTCCTTTAGGAGTTAGAACAACACTTTTAGGGACTTAGGAGCCCTTGGTTTATGGACATTTCATGCTTGGAGCTGTAAGGCACAAAAATGTCTATAACGAAACACACAAGCAAAGATGCATCACAAACTGGAAGGCAGGCGAACCAACAATCCAAACTGATGGTTAAACCAGCAACACATATCAGTAAGATTCATACATACATATAAAGAAAGATTCTATACATATATATGTAAGAAAATAGATACATATATCATTCGAGTAACCAAGTTAACTAAAATACAATAACAACATATGCATGAAACATGTTGGCTCTGTTATATTAACAAGTGAAACTTCCAATCGTATATTACAACCATGACCAACCACTAGTCCCAATAATGGAACATTACAGTCACTGCCACCTACTCCTACAAAGAAATGTACTAGCTTTGCACTGTGGAGAAGCCAAGGCTCATTACAATACTCTCCAAGATTTCTCTAAGAAACTCCTATCGGAAGCTTGGCTCCCAAAAATCCTCTACAATGAGTTAGGAGGTACTATAAATAGCAAAGGGTGGGGTCACCTTTGACATTCCCCTTTGTGACTATTCACCTACCCTCATGACTCTTCAACTACTCTATGACTGTTACATTCAACTATCGACACTTAGAATTGCACTTTACAAGATATTACATACAATCTTCACATGTACCCATGTGAGACAAAATAGGCTTGAGAAAGCCATGCAAGACATCACTAAGACTCAGAAAACTGTGACAATACCAACTCTTCAACATCCTTATGATGGTTGACCGTGGTGAACTGATGCCAAACTTGGTAGTTCGCGAAGGTGTCTGTGTACTCTGTGGTGGCATCTTTCATGAAACGTGTTGGTTCCTCTATCCAACTCATTCTATAGCATGTGCATCATCATCTTGAGTGTTGCCGAACGAACGACATACTGATGCAGAGTGTCTGTGTTGATCGCCAAGTCTGCACAGGTGGCTATCTGCATCAACTTGTCAAAGTACGTGTCCGGCGCCAGTCGGACTTGATTCTTCGTCTTTGCCTCGGTGAGTGTCCCAATAGATGGGATTCCATGCACATGCACAACAACATCCATTATGAACACCCATGCATGGGAAGCCTAAAAACTGGTGTTGAGCTCCAAGAGTTCCTCATAGTTCCAGATCTGACTCCAGATGCGTGCCTTCAACTTTAACCCCTCAGGCTTCATCAACTTGGGAAAGTGTAATGGGGCTTCCTTGTATCTGATTGTCCATGTTTGCATGTGGTCGACAATAGTATGTAGATTTGAAAAGATACGTGCTCTCCCAGCACAACACTACTACAAATTGTTGAGATGGATAAATACCTTGTGCACAGTACAAAATATCGAATAAAACATCCGCATGAATGTCTCAAGGGATGATACTTCATCCAGTATCACCTTCTTCAACTCTACTCTGGTGGACATTGTAACCTATTCTCCTCCTTGCTTGGTTTTCTGTAACTCCTTAGCCATTCGCTAGTTCTCTACTATCAAGAAGCAAACGCTCGAGTTGGTGGCTTTGACATATGATCTGGTAGCATCGAGCAATATTGTTGGATGTTTGCACATAAGATACGATCACTCATTCCTCAAACTGCATAGGAGATGTGTGGACATCTAGGGTAGACACTGTATGCGATTGCACAACTCTATGTTGTGACTTTTCGAATGATATGATGTGCATCTCTACTTTCAAAGTGTCTCCAAGGATCTCAGTATCTCCTTGTTCACTTAGGACTTGCTCGGATTTCGGATCTGGTGAAGCCGGTGGGTCGACCTCTTGGTTTTAAGGCATCAGGGCGATGTCTTGTTCTAACTCTGGCTGCTCCATCTCCATATCTGTCTGCTCAAGTATCTGTTCAATCTCTTGAACGAAGTCTTTCTCCTGTGACTTCTCACCCTGTCTGCTTTGTGCCAGCTGATCAAATGAGTCTACCACTTGTATGGGTGCAGTTTAATCAATCTGTGCATGATCCACCTGCTGCTGCGTCTCTCCCTACTGCGCTTCCTTCTCTTGTCTGCGCAACTCTTGTTCTTCTCAGAGTTTTTGCTTCAACTCTTGCAACTCCTTCGTTGTTACCTCCATCCTCTATTTATCTCTCTCACTTTGAGTGTTCCCCTTGTTGCGTTGTCGCCTCTTCTCCTCTATCTCCAAAGTTTCTTTCTCTACAAGTGGGTTTTCTTTGAAATTTCATCTTTGTTATGTCTCTGCACTGTCAAAAACCTTTCTCTTGCCTTTGTCACTCACAGTTATGTTACCCTCTGTTTTTACTCTCCTCGATGTTGTTGCGCTAATGATTCCATAGCGATGTCGACTGGTTCATTGGGCCTAGAGAAGCTGTGATAATATCTGCATGGGTCTTCCTTAGCCCAATGACATGCCCTGTGGATCTAAGGAAATTGCACTCTCGCACAATGATCCTTTACAAAAAAATGTGGGTTGTATGGATTGAAGCTTTTGGTGCCGAAATAAATCTTTTGAACTCTTCTGTCTTGGCATCAGCATGCTTGAGATTCTGTATCTCATAAAACCCAATCCACAACAGAAGAGTGGGCCAGGGTGCCTTCTTCTTCCAATGCAGTCTAGTTGACAGTCCTATCGAGATGTGGCATGAAACTTCTTACATGACAATCTTGTCCATGGAAAACTTTGGTAAAACATGTTGAGGCTTCTTCGCGTTGTAATCTATATGAAGGTGCCAAAAGGTGAGGCATACCAATCCACTATGTCAATCAGTGCCTCTATTTATGCCTTTGACATGCAAGGTGGATCCTTCTCAAATATCATCTTGTACAAAGGCCTAAAAAAATGATTTGACAACTGGGTGATGACTACGCAGAAGCTGCATTTGGAAAATAGTTTGCAATAAGTATGTACAGAGGTTTCCCCTAATGTCCATACCCACTTCAAGCTTGGGAACTTCTAACAGGCATAGATTGCATCCAAGATGTATGCAGACATTTATATTTCTACTTGATGACCTTTGGGCGACTTTCGGGCTCTTGTCACCTGTTCCTCCAACTTGTGAGCCAGCATGTCGAACTAGTTGCACGTTTTTCCTTCACTGGCCAGTTCCTCCAAGATGATCACCCAACTTTGTAGGAAGGTCTCCATGCTCTCTTGGTCGTACAAGTGGCATGCAAAGATGACCAAGTACTGATATGCCTTCTGCAGTATCTTCGTCTTGTAAACTTGGTTGGGTGTCATCCTTAACTTGGCTAGCTCCTTCACCCAGCTCTTCAAGATATCCCTAGAGTTTACATTGCTCCTAGGTATGTTGAAGGGTGTTTCCATTATGATCGTTAGCTTCGGTAAGTGGTACATCTGTTGACAGTCCTGCAGCCTGAAGGTAGCAATCTCTATCCCACTGACACTGCTTAACACCGTTGTCTCGAGATCAGTGTGCGGGATGATCCAATGTATCATGTTTACGCATGGAAACGCGAGATACCTACATGAAATCCGGTACAAGCCAGACTTGTGAATGTTCACATAGGCCTCGCAGTCTTCAAGATCTTCCTCAAATGTGGCTGAGAATGTATCATTGGTATCCTACCATTTCAGCTTGATGTCTTTGTCTACGAGCGGCTTGGTGTCTTTGTAAATCGACAAACTCATAGACATTTGCTCAACTACATCTCTAGTTGTGATTCTGTCAGTGTCCTTTGACCCTGCTCTCTTGGAGGTCATTTAAAAGGCCGGCAAGGTTGTCGGCAGGCTAGTTGACTTCTAGAATTGTGCAATGCGCAATCCAGGCTGACCTTCTAGGTGTTGAAATTGGTAATGCACAATTTCAGTCAGCAATGCATGCAAGCGCAAGGACTACATTGCGCAATTTTGGGCCAGCAGAGCACTACCTCTTTGAATTGTGCAAAGTAAGCCTGGAGGATAGTGTCTGACCAGATTTGTGCATTTTGTGGGAGGAAGGTAAAGCCTCCCCTCTCAAAAATGAGTAATGTTGTCCGAGCAAGGCAAGGCCTGAGCCAAGGTTTCCCAGACCCACCGACGAGTGACTGAGAAAGTATGAAGATTTGAATGCATGGCGAAAATGAGTGTAGGCAAGAGTGAATGATCATGCACAAAAATAGGGAATTCAAGATTCGTAAAATGAGAAAACATGCATGTGTGTGAAATGGGTTGCTGAATCAATGACTGTTAGTGCAAAACAGTGTCATGCGTACAACAACAGTGAGATGTAAAAGAAAACTAAAATGGTGCTTGTACAGGCTAACATGCATGCAAACGACAACAAGTGTTCACAAAAATCAAGCAGACAACACTCACACAAGCCAAAACACAAAAAGCAACTAAAATGATGCAAAATACAAGTAAAGAGGACTTACCCGGAAATAACTGAGATGGATGTGCCAAAGACTTCTAAATGTGTTGTGGGATGTCAGAGCTCGAAGATCGATGTGAAGAATGAGCTCTAAAGCATCAAATAAATAAGTTTGAGGCTCATGACGCGTATTCCAAAAATCTACGAAAAAAAGACACTTGGAGGGAAGTTTCTAAAACGATCTTTGCATGTAACCTCCGTCTCCTAAAAATAGATCCCTAAAATCTAGGGATGCATGTTTCTTTTTTCTATTTCAAGAAAAGCAACCCATGCACACAAATCTAGTTTGCTAGGTCCTGGGTGGATCTGGTTAACCTGAAGGCACATGCAACAACCTGCAAGACTGGGAGAGGGATTTGTGTAATTTCTGGGCTGAGCTGGGTTGGTTGTCCCTAAGGGATTGCGTAATTTTTGGTATCAGCAGGTGATTGCTTCCCAAAATTGTGAAATTTCTAGGTTGAGCTGCAGTGCCGGGCTAGATTGCGCAGTTTTCTCAAATAATCCTGTTTGACTGTTCTATGCAATTTTAGAGCTCAGTAGACTGCCCAGCAGATTTGTGCAATTTATGGAGGGAAGGCTGGTTAACCTCCAAAATTGTGCAATTTTCTGAGGTAGTTGCTCAGTCAGCAACTAGCTTAAGTCCATAATGGCAGCCTGTGAAGGGAATGAAGCAAAATGACATGCACAGGCTGGCAAGCCATTAAAAAAAAATGAATCTTATGTACTTAATAGTGCAAGACATGCTGCTATGGACCGTTGGTAGGGAGGCTCGAAAACGAAACTAAGGAAAAATTTTGGATGGTGTTTGTAGCCGCTACAACACTTGGTGACACACTGGTAAAACTATAGATCTCTGAATGAACCTTGTTCATGGAAAGCAAGTCTAACACCTCTGGAAGTATTTTTTAGTTCTATGTTCATCTTGGTTCCCACACTTGTTTTATTGTAAGATGTAGCATCTGCCAAGTTCTTAATCGGTCGGCACACATTCCAAGCCAAGCCAACATAGTTGTTTCGATTTGGATGAGGGGTATATTGGTGCGCAAGCCATATGGTCATCAAAGTTTTAGTTTCATATCCGATGTTGCCCCGCTGCCAGCAGGCCTATACAGTATCCCAGTGGAGTCACGCAGGAACACAAGCATCGCTCCACTACCAGCGAGCCTGGTCAGTACCCCGGCAGAGTTACTTGCATCACCTCTTTGTGCAAGAATCCTTTCTCTTCTTTCGCCTTATTCATTTTTTATTTTTTCGAAATTTTTCACATTTTCATTCTTTTTATTTTTTATTTTTCGTAACTGTGCATAACACTTATTCGTTTGAGAGGCAGAAGAGGGATCCTGACTTATTAAGAATAGAATAGGTCTTTTGATGCAGGAGCATTCAGCCCAAGGAAAATCATTGTAAATAGTAGACATAAGGGGTCATGCATTTTAGGGAAAATAGTTTCTAAGTCTCAAGTCAATTTAATATTTAGGATTTTTAGTGTCATTTTAATAGATAATGGAAGAATATGTAAATGCTCTCAAAATAAATGAAGACATGAGTGGTAGGAGTCAAATCCAACTCTCTAGGAGCAAGAGAGAGCTTTTATGAATCAATTAGAATATATATGGACCATTGAGATGATAAGGACACTTTTCTACTTTAAAACAGAGAAACAATGGAATAAAGTCTCAAGGAGGCTTATATGCCATGTATGCATGCATGTAGAGCTTTAGGATTTTGTAAGAGGATTGATCGGACCTTCAATGATCCGATCCAATGTTTCCATATATATATATGTATGTAAGCCTATGGGCAGAGGAGGAGGCCACAAATAGTAGAAATCAAGCATGTGTGTGTGAGAAAGGCCGAGGAGTCTCAATGTAACCAGTGTTTTACATTAATACATATATAGAGTTATTTATGGATGTCCCAAAGGAATGTGAATTGAGTATTTTAATTATTGTTTTATGAACTCGTAGGTTCTGTTACATGAAGTGTTCAGGTAGAGTTCTGCGGAACACTGTTGTAGGGAAAAGTATCTGACTCGGATGACTCTATCACACTCTAAGGGTGACAGTTCCTTAGCAACAACTGTAAAACAAACTACTTAAGGTTTACTTCTTTATGAAAGCAAAAGAGAATGGAGAAATGCACTAACCGTTGCCTTGCGCTTAATGTCGAATCCAAACTCTTCTCTTTGGCCGCTTGCTCCTAGCTCTTTGTTCTTCAGCTCGCCCAGCTACAATGAGATCCTGCAAAATAACAAAGAAGGAAACTACAAGAGGCATGCAATCATAACTGGTTCATGGATTAGTGTAAACCAAACATGCAATCATCACAATATATTATTGAAACAAGAGCACATAGAAGAACCTCAATAGCTTTTATTAATGAAGAAATAAAGGTTCTGAGAGTATTACAACCATTGAAGGCTCCAACCCAGCAACACCTCCCAGCAGAAAGAATTGCTCTTCTTCACCTCTCTCAAACAATCACCCAATAACTCAATAGTGAAACCAACAACATATCATTACTTTGCACAAAATTCCAGCCTCCTGAGCTCATAGGAGAGAGCTCAATATATAGATGAATTGAGAAAGGATGAGTCAGCTTGCAACTGATGTGTAGCTGCCTTGTGTCCTCTCTCTCTTCAGTTAATCTTTAGTTGATCTTCAGTTCTTGAGTCCACTTGGAGAACTTTGCTTCCACTTGGAGAAACAGAGCCTCTGACTCATCACAAGGCGAAATACCTGATCCAAGTGTCATTTTTGGAAGATTCCAAAGCAATGACTCACTGTGCCACTTGTCCCTTCTCGCTCAGCGCAGGTGGCCTTTGTCCCACTTGCTTTGCAACGCAGGTACACCATGGAGCAACTGAGTTTCAGCGCAGAAACCTAGTGGAGCACCTGCTTTGATTTCAGGATTGCTTGTTTTTGAGTGTTTTCAGGTGGAGAACTGATCTGAGAGCTGTTGGTTTGCTGACCTTGTTCCTCTAGGGGTAGGAACATCATGTTTAGGGAACTTTGGATCCCTTGGATTATTGACAATTCATGCTTGTTGCTGTAAGGCACAAAATTGTCTATAACAGATGCCCCCTAAAGTATGAGGTCGTTTATCGGGTGAAATGCTTTATTGAGAGGATCCGAAGTTCATTCAATCTGCTGAGAAGTGTCCTGTAATAAGATACAATACAATACATTATTTTTCATATATTTTTCATGATCTAGCTGAGGCGGGCATTCCCATGCTCAGCTTTATAAATACATTTTGGTACATAGAACAGACGATCGTCTGATTGTAGACTGATAATTCTCTGCTGAAATTATCATCCTTTGAGAAGGATGATCATCTGCTGTAATGATGTACATATCAAATGTCTTTATTCCCTGAATATATATCGCAGCCCGGATGGATGAAACTAGATCCGGGGTCTTCAATCTCTTCCGATCTTCACTCGATGTACAAGTCGATCCATGTGAGAATTTCTTGAAGTCGAACATGGAAAGACATCGCTTGATTACCGGTCAATGATGTAAACCGTTAACAAGCGCGAGAGGAATCACCGATAAGGATGATGACCCTCAAGGTACGGCAGTACAATCCACATGGTGGGAATAAAGGACTTGGCGTCGACCACCATGCAAAATCTTCTGGTCGAAGGTCATTGATGTATACCTGTCGCCGGAAGTGAGAAACTTGCCATTGAGGCATGCAAGCTTCAAAGTACTGAGGGGGGTGTTCCTAGATCAACTCCTTGGATAATGAGCTGATGTCGACAAGGAGCGATCCGTCAAAGGAGGGCCTTAATGAATCCCACATCAGTGACACGGAACGGAGCTAGTGATTGTGATGAGGTGAAAACAAACTGTGATGTATGATTCAGGGTGGCGGTCATGAAGTGGATGAAGGATAATGTATGGCAGTGGGTGGAACACGGTTGACTCTTTACAGAACCACATCTCTTGAACATATAACGACACTGATGTGATGGATTGGTAGCATTACCCCAATTGTGGATGGTGTGGCGAGGACCATGGTTATGAGACCGGTGAATGAAACAACCCAACCCGATGTGATACGGAGGACAAAGTGTCATGTTCAAGAGCGACTTGCTACCATTAATGCTGTGAGGTTCTCCCAATTTTTCCCCAGTCATTGCTGACCAGTACCTCTTTATTTTTGTCAAGCTTGAGGAGGATAACATATGCTTGTTCTATAACCTGCCCTTCGGGCAAGCCATCGCTATGTTTTAACGAGCCTAGCGATAGGGAAACTCGTTCTCGTCTAAAGACAAGTTTGTCGCTATTTAATCATTTTAACGAGTCTAACGACAAAGAAAACTCGGTCCTTTTCATTTTTAGAGAGTCTGAAAAGGTACGAAAAGTTAACTCCAAAATTCCTTTTTCGTCTTCTAATCCCTTAAGTCCGAAAAAGTATAAAACAATACAGAAGGGATGAATTTTCGATTTCTTTAACGAGCCGAACAAAACAAGCGCTCGATCTTTTTGTGTAATAATCCCTCAGGTCCAAAAAGATTAAAATCTAGAGGAGGGATAGCTCTTCTTGTCCTTTAACGAGCTGGAAGGCCAAAACTCGGCAAACTTTTCATATTTTACGAGTCAGTGAAAAGAGCTCAAAGAAGACTCGTCTTTTGAGGAACGAGTGATGAACAGGGATAGCAGCAGATTCCAGGTACAGGTTGGAATTCTCCAATCACGGCAGTGTCACAAGGATGGCTAAGTGAAATCACTCTTCGCAGCTGTTCCTCAAAATGGGTAAACAAACATATGGAGGTGAACGATTGGCCAAATGAACGGATGGAGGTGATGGCATATAAACACGACCAAGGGCTTTTAATATGGCTTTCAAAGGTTACATTTCTCGAGGTTGTTTACCGGTTCATTTTTTCTGGATGAGCTTGAACTGTAGGGAAAGATTGCTCACAACTTGTGTTTATTTTTTAACGAGCATGAACTCTGTACAACACTGCTCGATTCTTGCGTTTATTTTTTAACGAGCATGAACATTGCTAAAACTGCTCGATTTATACCAGTCTTAATACAAGGAATGCTTTAGGTGAGGTAATCTTATTTAAGGAGCGATACCTCACTAATTACTCCAATTTGGCAGGTTTTAACTTTTGCCCTTCATCCTTTCTTTATGCAAGCTGGAAACGGTTAATCCTACGAGTTTAACGGGTTAGACCTACAGGTTTAAAGGGAGGACCTAAAAATTTAAAAAATAAATAGTCGTCCCGTGCTTGCACTCCAAAAGGTTTGCATGCCCCCAGGTATAAAGTATAATTTCGAGATTCTGTCCTCTTACTTATTATCCGAAAAATGGTTTTGTTTGCTGCCGCAAACTAAACTCTCTTTTCGGCGATGTCTATCATTAGGTTGCTAAGGATGGTGACTACTTGTTGTAGCAATTTCCTCTCTTTCTTTGAAGACTGCCCCTACTTCTCTTTTAAAACATATTGTTTTAATGGGTGAGGCTTGACATTCAAAGATGGTGCCTTCTTGCTGCCACAAATAGATCCCCTCCTTAGGAGAGCCCACTTCTTTAGACAAAGGGAGCGATTCTTCCGCTTCAACATAACTTTGACAAAAGAATTTTATCCTAGAACAACCCTCTCTTCCTTTTTCGGACGGGGTACGGACTAGTCCATTCTTCTGCGGAAATTAACTTTATACCTAAGGTTTTCTCTGCCCGAGGCAGGCCAGGGTGCATGCCCCCTGGGTCCCAGTTCTTTCCTTCTCGAATTACTCGCATTCATCGGGAAGTAGAACCGGGGGCGGTGGCATTCCTTGAGTGAACAGACCGTTAAGGGATGGTATTTGACTATTTGCAATGCGTGATCCTGGAAATGAAAGTTGGTCTACGAGCTGGACCATTCTTCCTTCGTGCGGAAAACACATGACTCTAAAGAGTGAGGACACTATTGCCTCCATGCAATATATATAGTCTCGTCCAAGGAGTAAGTTATAAACCAAGGGTCCCTGGACGACCATGATGTTCATATGAACTGTCTTCCCTTTCAATGTAATTGGAACATTGGGGAGAATCCCTAACGGGTGACTGGTTCCTTTATCAAAACCTGATAGATTTCTCATCTCAGGTAAAAGCGCCGGGCAACCCAGTGCTTTCCAAGCAACAGAGGAAAGGATACTCACAGATGCCCCTTCATCAATGATAGTTCCAGCCATCACCATTCTGTAGATTTGGACTATGATTCTGAATGGGATACTGGCTGGTAACCGGGGTCTGCCTAGTTGATTCCAATCAAAGGATACAACCAGGTTGCTTGGTGGTGGGACCGAATATACGACCGGATACGACCCTGACGATGTTCCTTCCTGCGATAAAGGAATGGGCGCATTGCCCTGATGCTCATCAGAGTCTGTGTTGATGAAAAGAATATGGACGGTGTCATCCTTATCCTCTTCAGTGAGGGTGTCATTTGAAGATGGGTCTTCAATGACGGAGTCATTGGAGGATGAAACCTCCGAAGGAAGAACCGGGTCGACTGCCGTTTCGAGCTTTAGACTTTCGTCTGGTCTGGATTCAGCAGGTTCATTCTTAATGACCGACACTTCAGCTGACCACTTGAGCGGGTCAGCTGGATTTTCAACTATCGAGGGATTAGGCGCGAGTTTTTGGTATCCAGGAGGAAGTCGTAACGGTGAAACCGGACGATCTTCCAAAACTCTCTTTGCCTCATCTAAGAATGGACATTTGTGGATGGCGTGATCGCCTTCACACAATATACAGGGTGATCTTGGTCTTCCTCTTCGTCCTTCACTCTCGCTAGTTGACGGACTGCAATCAACATGACTACCAGAGGTTGATGCTACCGGATTGTGCAACCTTGGGGACCAGTCCCTTAGTATCCGGGGAATACAAGGACAATCACGATGGAAGTGGGCCCCTTTGCAAATGACACATGGCGATTTAGGCCCGGTCGGTGCAGTGTGTGGGTTTTTGTCAGCTGTCTTTTGCTTGCCCCCAGTCGCCTTCGCCATAGGCCCCTTCTGCTTCTTTTCTCTCTTCTTCTTTTCCTTCTTCTCCATGGGAGGCTGACTTTTGCCGGCTCTACCTTGTGAAGATGAAGGATCAGAGGAAGAATTGTAAGAAGTGGAAGGCTGGTGGGTAGCTCTAGACTGTTCTGACTGTTGATTCGACTGCTCAGGATTAGTGGCGATCTGGACTACATTAGTTGAAAAGAGCCATATAGGTAGGCCAATTGTCAATCCTGGAAGTGACAATGTTGCCATATGAGGCGCACCAACATCTCCCCAAGAGGAGAAGGGATTTGGACTTCCTCCAAGGTTATTTCCTTGGTTGGTGGGCTCCATACTTTTCAACTGAAACATCAACGTGGGAATAACAGGTGATTATGTTCCGCTTAAAATAAATTTTATTAACGACGCTTTTAGACACAAACTTGCTTTTTCATGTTTTAAGAGTCGAGAAAAAGCTAAAGATGACTCTAGTCGCCTTCGATTTTTTAACGAGCCCGAAGTGACAAATGCTCGGATGGACTTTTTCAGTTATAGAGTTTGAAAAAGGCCAAAAGAAACTTCTCTGGAGTTCTAGGCAGAGGGTGTGCCAAACTTTTCGCGAAACCACAGAATACGTTTTACGGTACGGGTGGTCGATCTTCGTGAATGCTGTGTTCACTGCATCGCGATCAGTAGGGCGGTCGACACGGCTTCCTATGGATAAAGGATAATTGCCTATAGGGGTCTCCCAATATATACGCGACGGTACGTGGGAGCACAAGTCCGTATTAGTGCCACCGACTCTCAGGAGGAATCACCCACCTTCGTAGAGATCGACAGTCACTATGTTTAACGACGCCGGAACACGTCTCTACCTAGACCTCTATGTGTTTGCGTTATGTTACAAAGCGTTGTTATGTAAATTGGATTTATTTTAATGTTGATCTTGCTTATCAGTTTGCCTTTAAGGATCACCACGAGATGTATATAACAAATTCCTGAATGCAGTCTAAGATGAGAAGCAAACTTTTCAATCTTTCAACTTTGAAAACCTTAACTACTGAGGGAAAAGAAAGGCAAATCTTTTCACACAGATCATAGAGCACACACTAAAATGAAAATTTTTCCTAAATCGTCAAGCACACAGTCAAATGCAAAATGCACAATGCATGTATTTTCTTTTCCCTTTCTTAATGTGGATGGATTACAAAAAGAAAGTGGTTATATAACTTTGATTTCGATTTAAAGCGAAAGTAAACAAGTTTGTCCAAAATCAAAAGACACCTTAAGATTCACTTGCTTAAGCCCTGGAAATACATGAAATCAAACCATACTAATGAAAGTAAAATGGCTAATCAGCTATGGACAGCAGACAAGCTAACTCTTTAGACCAGCAAAATGCCTAACACAGGTTCAGATCTAAGAGCCCAAAAGAAAGACTAGTTTACTCTTCGTTATGGGAAATTGTAAATGAGTAAGAAATACAAAGAACAAGTACAATTTCGTTATATAACAGAGGCAGAATGATGGCAAGTAATATTGGTTTCAAAACAGGCACAAGACTGACACCTAGCAGCAAAACTAAGTGAAAACAGGCAAGAGAAAAGAGGAAACCCCAAATGCACTAGGCAAATTTGGGCCAACGCAGGCTCTGCACAGCCAAACTGGCTCTCAGCCCAGGTAGCCCCTTCGGGACCTGCGTTGCAAAGCAGGTAGCCTGTGTACTACCTGCTTTGGAAAACGAGAATTGCGTTTTCACAGTTTCCGGGTCATAATTTTCTCAAAAATGCACGGTTTTTGCTCAAATCAGAAGCAATAAGTCAAGCACACTCAAAGGGATGATTAAGAAGGTGCAAATCTATCACTAAGAGCTTACAAGGATCCTTGTAGATCAGCTCTTCAAATCATGAATTTGCTTAGAAAATGAGCAAGAGTAGCTGCCCTCTACTTCGCTTTTGATATAGTCAAAAGCTTTTCGATTTGATACTCTTTTGTTCAGGAAATGAATAGCAAAATACTACAAACACAATCAAACGGATACGTTCCCCAGCGGAGTCGCCAATTTGTTGTAGGGAAAAGTATCCGACTCGGATGACCCTATCCCACTCTAAGGGTGACAGTTCCTTAGCAACAACTGTAAAACAAACTACTTAAGGTTTACTTCTTTATGAAAGCAAAAGAGAATGGAGAAATGCACTAACCGTTGCCTTGCGCTTAATGTCGAATCCAAACTCTTCTCTTTGGCCGCTTGCTCCTAGCTCTTTGTTCTTCAGCTCGCCCAGCTACAATGAGATCCTGCAAAATAACAAAGAAGGAAACTACAAGAGGCATGCAATCATAACTGGTTCATGGATTAGTGTAAACCAAACATGCAATCATCACAATATATTATTGAAACAAGAGCACATAGAAGAACCTCAATAGCTTTTATTAATGAAGAAATAAAGGTTCTGAGAGTATTACAACCATTGAAGGCTCCAACCCAGCAACACCTCCCAGCAGAAAGAATTGCTCTTCTTCACCTCTCTCAAACAATCACCCAATAACCCAATAGTGAAACCAATAGCATATCATTACTTTGCACAAAATTCCAGCCTCCTGAGCTCATAGGAGAGAGCTCAATATATAGATGAATTGAGAAAGGATGAGTCAGCTTGCAACTGATGTGTAGCTGCCTTGTGTCCTCTCTCTCTTCAGTTAATCTTTAGTTGATCTTCAGTTCTTGAGTCCACTTGGAGAACTTTGCTTCCACTTGGAGAAACAGAGCCTCTGACTCATCACAAGGCGAAATACCTGATCCAAGTGTCATTTTTGGAAGATTCCAAAGCAATGACTCACTGTGCCACTTGTCCCTTCTCGCTCAGCGTAGGTGGCCTTTGTCCCACTTGCTTTGCAACGCAGGTACACCATGGAGCAACTGAGTTTCAGCGCAGAAACCTAGTGGAGCACCTGCTTTGATTTCAGGATTGCTTGTTTTTTAGTGTTTTCAGGTGGAGAACTGATCTGAGAGCTGTTGGTTTGCTGACCTTGTTCCTCTAGGGGTAGGAACATCATGTTTAGGGAACTTTGGATCCCTTGGATTATTGACAATTCATGCTTGTTGCTGTAAGGCACAAAATTGTCTATAATAAACATGCAGAGTAGACATGGAGGACTGTTTGAGAAAAACAACGAAGTGAAATTGGGCGACATAGAACCCAAGTGGAAAGCAGAGGTGTAGAATGATTAGAAGAATTAAAAAGGTGTCTTTGAATCCAATTAAGGAAGGCGGAGTTGTAAAGAACAAGCCGAGGAAGAGAAGCACGATTCATAGGAATCACAATGGATTTCTAATCCAAGTAAAGAATAAGAAGAGGAAGAGTTGCACGATTCAGTGGAATCGAGAAGGATCATCAAATCAAATTGGAGATCAGAGTGGTGCAGAAGAAGCGGTGAAGGATCTGAACCTTCAGAAGAACCAAATCACCTAAAAATTGAAGAAACAACGTAACTTTCTAAGTAAAAGAAATTTCCAAGAAGTGAAGGGTGAAGCTCAGCAGCTGTTGGATCAGTTAGATCAATGTATGAGATTGTGTCGCATCGGCAGAGAACCTTTGTAAGTTATCGAAATGTGTCTTGGTGATTTGCACAAAACAAATAGTGATTAATTGTTTCCCATTGGATCATGGCCAGATCAACAGTCACTGTTAAATCGCATGTCGGTGATCGGAGGCGACAACGGTCAGCATTTATAAATATTGTGATATCGCCGATAACGATATATCGGCGATCAGGAGTCGGGGCTTGGGATATCATACAACGATAAGGACACGGACTTGATGGAGGTTATAGTAGTGCATTTGTAATATTTGAAATCTGTAAGGAGCAGATTTCCTTTGTATTCACATATGTTTAATATTTTAATAGTTTATATGGCTCGACCCTTTTTTAATGCGAAAGCATGTTTAGCCGATCTGATAGTCATATCAGAATCAGAGGAGGGGTGATAGGATATATATATGTATAACCATGTTGAACATACGATGGCCGATTGCAATGAGGTATAGCCTCAGAACCCGTGCCAAAGCTGTATGGTAGGCGCGAAAAGGTAAGAAGTGCAGGCTTTTCCTTTGTATTGGAATTAAGAGGAAAGTAGCTCCGATAGTGGTTTATGTGCTTTATATATATATATCATCCCATGTTATAAGGGGAAGGACACACACACACACACACAGATATATATTTGCATGGATGAAAGGTTCTGAAGTGTTTTGACTCCCGATAGAGGGTTACAGCGGGGTGATTGAAGTTCCGATTCAAGGAATTTATAAGAGGGCCACTTGACCATTTATGGTTTGCACATTTAACTCATTCGTTGAGTTAAATATCCTGTGATAGGTATAGATGCATCATTTTGTTGAATGCATATTGTGGGAATATGTGCGGATGGGTTTTGACCTGCGCCATTAGTGGTATCAGAGCAGATTTGTAATCTGTAAGAGGGAACTTTGAAGTTCTTGGAAGACTGTAGCAGTTCTAGTAGTGGACTTAGAAACCAACCAGAGGACAAGCCATTCAAAGTGCAGAAGAATGGGAGAGCAAGATCATGCATAGATCTTGGAGGTAAGACAATTTTTTTTATCACAAAGTTGAATTGAAGATTGTTGTTGCAGATAAAGCATCTCAGCAGAGGACAACAAGAAAATTTGTGAGAAGAACCAGATGTGTTCTTGAAGACAGAGTAAGGAGAATAATCTAAAAGAGAAGTGGCAGTGAACCTGAAGAATCCAACAATAGATTGGATAGAGAGGACAACTGAAGTGTTCTGAAGAGGAAGTGAGAGATTGTAGAAGCCTAGAAGGAGCAAAGGTGTTGCTCAAGGGGAGGTTCCCAACAGAGGACCTGTGCCTACCAAAAGACTGAGTGAGGAGAGATTAGTGAGGTAAGATTGCAGCCAAGAGGACTAGCTATTGTAGAGGCTTGTTGCAAAGGAGGTCATGAAGAAAGAAGAGAAGAAGATGACTATTGATAGTCATAGTAGAGGTTTAGAGAGAAGCCACAATAGAAGATATGAGAAGAAGGATGCCAATGAAAATGGCAAGAAGATTAGTCAAGAAGAAATTGACAATGAGGTTGTTGAATTAAAAGAAAAACTCAATGCATTAAGGAGAATGCTTGAGGAAATACAGAGACTAGGTTGGGACTTGAGGAAGAAGCCAATAGAATGGAATGAGATGCAGAGAAGGCTATAGAAAAAGCAGGTGAAGTGGCTGACGGGAAAACTCAAGGAAGTTGAGTTGGAATTGGAAATGGAATAGTCCATTTGTAAACCAGAACAAGGAGATATTATGGGAGAAAGTGAAGATGAAGAATTGAAGATTGAAACTTCAAGTGAGGCCAAAGGGTCTAATGATTTTAAAACTAACAATTTTTGTATGCTTGCAGGTGAAACAGGTGAAGGACAATTTGCTGATATTGTCATGAAGGAGAAGGAAGACAAGCAGAATCTAAATTATGTTTTGAAAGAAGATGAGATAGATAGATCTCATATACAGCTGGAGAAAGATATCAAGCAACAAAGTGAAGGGCTTGAAGAAATTGAAGAAGAGAATATCAAGGAATTTCTTAATCATATGAATGATTTAGAACAACAAGAAGATGTGATGGCTGAAACATCAAGTGAGACCATTGGGTATTATATTTTTAAAACTGATAGTTTGTGTATGATGGCTAATGTTGCAGGAGAAAAGTAACCATTTGAAGATATCTTCAGAAGAGAAGATAAATAGCAAGAAACTATGTTAGCTAAAAACATAGTAAGGGATCATCAGTTCACCATGATGATAGGCACAATAAAACTAGCCATGGAAGTTGTTGAGGAAGAAGGACATCTACTGAAAGATGTTAAGAAAGAGGAAGTCTATGGGAAAGACTTAACAAAGGGGGAAAGAACACTAACAAAAGAGTGTTTTGTAGAGGATGAGAAATCTTTAGAATCTTTCAGAAGTATGGAGAAGTATCTTTTAGAAGATAAAAACTCTGAAATAAAGGAGGATGAAGAATGTAGCTTAAATGAGAGAAACAATGATTTATTGTAGCAGAGGGAACTTAACAATGCATGGATGTGTGAAGATGTGAGAACACAAGAACAAGTTCTTGTGGAAGAAGGAGATGAAGTTCAGTCGGAAGAGTTGATATGTGAAACAACAGTTGAGCCTGTTGAACCTTATGATTCCCAAACTAGTAATTTGTGTGGAAATGTAGGAAACATAAGTGATGATGAAATAATGGAAAAGTGTCACAGAGAAATTGCATCGCTGGAATATTTGCTGGAGAATTTAGAGTATGACAGTATGATTGCAGAAAAAGAAGTTCAGTATGGTGGACAAGAACAGGAATACATCATTAGGACAAATGGTTTGGAAGAGAGACTAATAGACAATCTCATAAATTCTTTTGAAAATTTAGATCAACATATTGATGTGTTGACAGATGAGGAAGAGAAAACATAGCAGCAAACTAAATTGTTGCCAGAGCAAGATAAGGCAAAACGGCCTTGTGATTTTGATTTTAACAAGTGTTTTGAGTGTGCAGGTTTTGTTGCAAATGCTGAAGAAGATTTTTCATAGCTAAGCCAAATAAAGTTGAAAGAAGAGAATTCTATGGAAGAAATCAATCCATGGAATGGAGGAATTAATTTGCTGGAGAAAGTGCTCAATAGTCATGATTCAATCATGAAAGAGGGTAAGGATGATAGGGAGGTAGCAAAAATGGTAGCAAGCCAAGCAGGAGTCAGCATAGGAGTTAGCATAGTGAGCAAGGAAAAAGTGGAGGCAAAGTCTACAACAATTTCAACAACGGAAACAAGCAAAGTCAGCATAGAAGACAACGGCAGTAACTTGGAACAAAGAAATATGAAGCAGAAAATGGACTAGTCCAAAGATGTACTGGAGACAAAGATTGAAGAAATGTGCGAGCTGATAGTGAAGCAGTTCAAATGGAGGAAAACGATAGCAGCAACAAACAAGATCAATTAGAACTTGAACCTAATTGACAAGAAGAAGAGGACATCAGACATACAACAACAATAAAGGAACAAAGGAGATGGAAAATTACAGAACAAAGTGTGGGATCCAGGAAGACCATATCAAAAGACACATGATCAGGATATCATGAATACTTTCCACTTTGGGAGTTTGATGCAGGAGCATTCAGCCCAAGGAAAATCATTGTAAATAGTAGACACAATGGGTCATGCATTTTAGGGAAAATAGTTCCTAAGTCTCAAGCAAATTTAATATTTAGGATTTTTAGTGTGATTTTATTAGAAATGGGAGAATATGTAAATGCTATAAAAATAAATGAAGACATGAGTGGTAGGAGTCAAATCCAACTCTCTAGGAGCAAGAGAGAGCTTTTAGGAATCAATTAGAATAGATATGGACCATTGAGCTGATAAGGACACTTTTCTACTCTAAAACAGGGAAAAGATGGAATAAAGTCTCAAGGAGGATTATCTGCAATGTATGCATGCATGTACAGCTTTAGGCCTTTGTAAGAGGATTGATCGAACCTTCAACGATCCGATCTAATTTTTCCATATATATATATGTATGTAAGCCTAGAGGCAAAGGAGGAGGCCACAAATAGTAGAAATCAAGCCTGTGTGTGTGAGAAAGACCGAGGAGTCTCAATGTAACCTATGTTTTACTTTAATACATATATAGAGTTATTTCTGAATGTCCCAAAGGAATGTGAATTGTGCGTTTTAAGTATTTTTTTATGAACTCGTAGGTTCTGTTACTTGAATTGTTCAGGCAGAGTTCTGCGGAACACGCAGAGGAGACATGGAGGACTGTTCCAACAGAAAAATGAAGTGAAATTTGGCGACATAGAACCTAAGTGGAAAGCAGAGGCATAGAATGATTCAAAAGAATAAAAAAGGGGTCTTTGAATCCAATTAAGGAAGGAAAAGTTCTGAAGAACAAGTCGAGGAAGAGAAGAACGATTCAGAGGAATCACAATGGATTTCCAATCAAAGTGAAGAATAAGTAGAGGAAGAGTTGCACGGTTCAGCGGAATAGAGAAGGATCATCAAATCCAATTGGAGATCAGAGTGGTGTAGAAAAAGCGGTGAAGGATCTGAACCTTCAGAAGAACCAAATCACCGGAAAATTGAAGAAACAACGCAACTTTCTAAGTAAAAGAAATTGTCGAGAAGTGAAGGGTGATGCTCAGCAGCGATTGGATCAGTTAGATCAACTGCTAAGATCGTGTTGCATCGGTGGAGAACCTTTATAAGTTATCAGAATGTGTCTTAGTGATTTTCACAGAACAAATGGCGATTAATCGCTGACCGTTGGATCGTGTCCAGATCAACAGTCGCAATTAAATCGCATGTTGGCGATCAGAGATGCCAAGGGTCAGCGTTAATAAATATTGCGATATCGCTGATAGTGATATATCAGTGATCTGGAATGGGGGCTTGGGATATCAGAGAGCGATAATGACACAGACCCGACGGAGGTTATAGTGGTGCATTTATAATATTTGAAATCCGTAAGGAGTGGATTTCCTTTGTATTCCCATATGTTTAATATTTCGATAGTTTATATGGCGCAACCCTTTTTAATGCGAAAGCATGTTTAGCCGATTCGATAGTCATATCGAAGTGGGAGGAGGGGTGATAGCATATATATGTATAACCATGTTGAACATGCAATGGCTGAGTGTGATGATTATAGCCTTAGAACCCATGCCAAAGCTGTACGGTAGGCACGAAAAGGTAAGAAGTGCAGGCTTTTCCTTTGTAATTGGAATTAAGAGGAAAATAGTGTCGATAGTGGTTTATGTGCTTTATATATATATGATCCCATGTTATAAGGGGAAGGACATATATATATATATATATATATATATATATATGCATGGGTGAAAGGTTCTGAAGGGTTTTGAGTTCTGATAGAGGGTTACAACAGGGTGATTGAAGTTCTGATTCAAGGAACTTATAAGAGGGCTAGTTGACCATTTATGGTTTGTAGATTTAACTCCTTCATTGAGTTAAATATCCTGGGACAGGTATAGATGCATCATTTTGTTGAATGCAGAATGTGGGAATATGTGTGGGTGGGTTTTGACCTGCACCATTTTTCCTTCAGAGAAGTAGTTTATATATAGATGTGATGTGCTTGTTACGTTTTTACCCCTCACCTTACTCTACTTGACTAAGCTGACAAGGATTAACCCACAACACAACAGGCTAGAGTAGGTGATACTAGTTAGCGTGCAAGCATTGTGTTTTCACCAAGCTTCACTTTGAACAACACATATTTTCTATTGATGTATCACAGATTGAAGGCAATAAGTTCTCCATACAGAGGCAAGATGGTAGATAACCAATTATTGATAACTGCACAAGTCATCTTGTACTTTACCCAGCTTATTTCAAGAGTTGCACACAGTTTAATGCAAAACTATCATATGAACGTAAACAAGAAAACATACAACAAAATGAAGAACATGTAGAAATAGATGCGTAAGCAAAGCGAGGAAGAAAACAAGTAGGAAAGCAAGTAAATGAAAAAAGTAAGAAGAAAACCTGCATGTAAGCAAACACCACTCCTACTCCTAAGCTAACGGTGCATGGGTCTACTCATGTTAAGTGATACTTCCAATGCAGCCACTGATGCATTGGTTGACCCATGTTGGTAAAGGCATGGTTCGCGACCAACACAACTGTGCAAACCACCAAACATGAAATATATAATAATGAAGACAAACACACTCCGAACTTAAAAGAGTCCACAAAACATAAGTGAGTGAAAGCGCATGACATGCAATCCATGCACTTACCATGATGTTGTGCGACACTGTGTGCAATTGTCAAACATACACATAATCTTGACTGTGACATGCAAGCAAACGAAAGAGACGAGGAAAACTTGTGTTGTGCATGTGTGCTTGCTATGTAAGATTCCTCCAACGCATTAGCGATGGGATCATGTAGTTTGAGTGGAGGAAGCATAATTCGTGTGTGAGATTGATCTTCAATGCATATAGATGAGTGATGAGGAGCCTCAAGTGTTTCAAAAATTTCCTGGTTGGAAGTGAAACCAACCTTAGGACAACGAGGACCTAACATAATCATCAACTCAGGCTGAAGTGCGTTGATAGTCTGTGGGGTTTCGACTTCATCAACAAATAGATCATCATAAACATGTGGCTTTGAAAAATCATCATAAACGTGTGGCTTTGAAAAATCAACTACGATATAATTATCATCGTGATCGAATAGAGGGGTAAATAGATAACGACAACTACAATCAACAAAATCAATGATTTCATTGGTATCCTCATGATCTGATGAATAAAACAGAGGGGTAGATGAGAAGCCGAAAAATTCACGCTTTGTTTTTCCAGAAAAGTTAGATGAAAAATCAAGTGGATTTTCAAAGAATGATTTTTCCTCTCTTTTGTCAGATTATGGACTGACATTTGATGTGTTCTGCGAATGATCAACAATGGGTGCATCTGTAGATGGAGATACACATGCAAAATAAGGGATGGTAAAATCACCAAAGTTGTGAAGTGATGTTGGAAGGATGTGACAGTTGAACGGATGTGTGTGCATGTTCTCCAACATCACTCGGCAGTGGTGGATTTGTTTGATGAGGGGACAATGGATAGTCGCTTGTGACAGTCACTGTGTCCATTTGTGATTATGCAGCTCCATTGCTGAACTATGCTAAACGGGGCTTGAGTTTGGACTTCTTCTTGGGATTGACAGATTTGGTAAGACAATATTCAAATTTTTCCATGAGATATTAGAATTTCATCTGATTTTAGGAACTTCAAACTGCAACACATGGAAGCGGTCCCAAAATTCCATAGGTGATTCTTGCAGGGTCTTTCATTGTCTTAACAATTTTTTGTCAAGGGGTTCTGTATCAAAATGGTGGAAACTAGATTCAATGAGATAACAAAAGTTCTCAAGTGAGTGCACACTGCCACGTGGTAGACTCCAGCACCACCGATGTGGGGATTCACAAAGTGTGTATGCAAGTAGTAGGTTGCCCTCTTCATCAGAGAAGTCATCTGCATCATCAAGAAATTCGTAGAATTCTTTTAAGTACACAGGTCAGGCTACTTTTCCTTCACCATCGTATGTGAATTTCGACAAGAGATCACCAAACTCCCTCGTGATGTCGAGAGGTTTAGCATGCGAAAACCATCATGGAGGGATGAGTTTGACAGTATCCATGATAGATGTGCAAAGATTCAAAACAAGATGAGAGGACACATCTTGTGATTTCGCCCTCCTTCTAGTGCAAAAAATGTTGACGGTGCTCGACCTGCCAACATGTCAGGGGATCTCCCTATTAAGAAGTCCCAACTAGACCTCAAATCATTTGTTGTAGGAGTCCCAATAGTGGGTTGTACGATATCGCCTTGCCCATGGTTGTGCATAGAGGTAAGTAAGATGTCCTTGTTGGTAGAAATGGTGTGACATGCACAGAAAGCCAAGGAAGGTGCACAAATGGTTGTAACACACGGAAAGTGGAATGAGTGCACCCCTTGGAAACCTATGTAAACACGCAGCTTGGACAGGAACACATGAGCAACGATGCATCACAAACTGGAAGGCACGTGAGCCAACAATCCAAACTAATGGTTAAACCAACAACACATCTCAGTAAGATTCATACATACATATACAGAAAGGGTCTATACATACATGCATAAGCAAACAGATACATATATCATTAGAGTAACCAAGTTAAATGAAATACAATAACAACATATGCATGAAACATGCTAGCTCTGTTATATTAAGAAGTGAAAGTTCCAATCATAGAGTACAACCATTACCAACCACTAGTCCCGATAACAGAATGTTACAGACACTGCCGCCTACTCCTCTAAAGAGATGTACTAACTCTGCATTGAGGAGAATCCAAGGCTCATTACAATACTCTCCAAGCTTTCTCTAAGAAACTCGTATCACAAGCTTGGCTACCCAAAAGCCTCTACAATGAGTTATCAGGTACTATAAATAGCAAAGGATGGGGTGACCCTTCACATTTCCGTTTGTGAATGTTCACCTACCCTCATGACTCTTCAACTACTATATGACTGTTACATTCAACTATCAATACTTGGACTTCCACTTTACAAGATATTACATACAATCTATAAATGTACCCATGTGAGACAAAATAGTCTTGAGAAAGCCATGCAAGACATCACTAAGAATCATACAACTATGGGAAGACCAACTCTTTGACATCCTCATGATGGTTGATGGTGGTGAACTGATGCCAAGCTTGGTAGTTCGTGATGGTTTCCATGTACTCTGTGGTGACATCTTTAAAGAAACGAACTCTTCCCTCAATTGCATTCAGGTACACTAATTTGGCTCCTCTGTCGAGCTCGTCTGATAACATGCACATCACGATCTTGAGTGTTTCCGGACTAGCGACATAGTGATGCATAGTGTCTGTGTTGATCTCCAAGTCTGTGCTAGTGGCTATGGACATCAACTCGTCAAAGTACATGTCCAGCTCCAGTCGAGATTGATTCTTTGTCTTTTCCTCGGTGAGTGTCCCAATAGATGGGATCGCATGCGTGTGCACAACAACATCCATGCTTTTGAACACCCATGCATGGGAAGCTTGCAAACTGGTGATGAGCTGTAGGAGTTCCTCATAGTTATGGATCTAACTCTCCATGCGTGCCTTCAAATCTATCACCTTGGGCTTCATCAACATGGGCAAGTGTAATGGGTCTCCCTTGTATCTCATTGTCCATGTTTACATGTGGTCGACAACAATATGCATATTTGACAAGATACATGCTCTCTTAGCACAGTGTTGCTACCAATCGTTGAGATGGAAAACTACCTTGTGCTTGGTACCAAAACTAGAATACAACATCCACATGACTATCTCAAGGGACGATCCTTCATCCAGTATCACCTTCTTCAACTCTGCTCTAACAAATGATGTAACTTGTTCTCCTAATTTCTTGGCCGTCTAGAACTCCTTAGCCATTTGCTCATTCTCTACTATGAAGAAGTGAACACTAGACCTAGTGGCTTTGGCATATGCTCTAGTAACATCGACCAATGTTGTTGGATGCTTGCACACATCAAATATGACCACTCATTCCTCAAATTATGCAGGAGATGTGTGGACATCTGAAGTAGACACTCTGCGCTATTGTAAAACTCTACACTACAAGTCGTTGAATGATATGTTGCACATCTCTTCTTCTGGATTGTCTCCAAGGATCTCAGTAGCTCCTTGGCCACTTAGGACTTGCTCAGATTATAGATCTGGTGAAGTCAGTGGGTCTACCTCTTGGTTGTAAGGCATGAGGTTGACATCTTGTTCTACCTATGGCTGCTCCATCTTTTTATCCATCTACTCAAGTATCTATTTAGTCTCTTGAGCGAACTCATACTCCCGTGACTTCTCACCCTGTCTGCTTTGTGTCAGCTGCTTAGATGAATCTACCACATGTGTGGGTGCAATTTCATCAATCTGTGCATGTTGTGCCTCCTGTTGTGTCTGTCCCTGCTATGCTTCCTTCACCCATCTGCGTAGCCCTTGTTCTTCCCAGAGTTTCCATTTCAACTCTTGCAACTCCTTCATTGTTTCTTCCATCCTCTATTTATCTCTTTGACTTTGCATGTTCCTCTTCTCGTTCTGTCGCCTCTTCACCTCTATCTCCAAAGTTGGTTTCTCTACAAGTGGGTCTACTTTGAACTTGTAGCTTTATTTTCCCTCTGCGTTGTCAACCATCTTTCTCTTGCCTTTGTCATGTGCAAGTATGTTACCCTCTGCTGATACTGATGTTGGTGCTCTCCTAGATGCTACTTCGCACTGCTTCACTAACCATTCCATAGTGATGCCGACTGGTTCATTGGGCCTGGAGAAGTTGTGATAATATCCCCATGGGTCTTCCTTAGCCTAATGACACGCCCGGTGGATCCAAGGAAATTGCACTCTCGCACACTGATCATTTACAAAACAATTCGAGTCGTATGGATTGAAGCTTCTGGTGCTGAAAATAAAACTTTTGATCTCTCCTCTCTCGGCATCAGCATCCTTGGGATTTCATATCTTGTGAAACCTGATCCACAATGGAAGAGTGGGCCAGGGTGCCTTCTTCTTCTGATGCATTCTAGCTAACATTCCTGCCGAGATGTGGTACGAAACTTCCTGCATGATGAGCTTTTCCATGGAAATCTTCGGCCAAACATGTGGAGGCTTCTCTGAGTTGTATATCCATATGAAGGTGCCAAGAGGTGAGGCATACTAATCCACTATGTCAATCAGTGCCTCCATTGTTTCCTTTGACATGCAACGTGGATCTTGCTCAAATGTCATCTTGTACACAGGGTGAAAAAATGGTCTGACAACTATGTGATGACTCCACGAAAGTTGCATTCAGAAAATAGTTTGCAATAAGTATGTACAAAGGTTTCTACTAATGTCCATGCCCACTTCAAGCCTAGGAATTTCTTATGATCACAGATTGCATCCATGATGTATGCAGACATGAATATTTCTTCTTGTTGACCTTTGGGTGATTGTTGGGCTCTTGCCACCTCTTCCTTCAACCTATGAGCCAACATGTCAGACAAGTTGCAGGCTTTGCATTCACTGGCCAGTTGGTCCAACGTGATCACCCAACTCTGCGAGAAGGTCTCTGTGCTCTCTTGGCCATACAACTAACATGCTAAGATGACCAAGTACTAATATTCCTTTCGCAGTATCTTTTTCTTGTAAACCTAGTTGGTTGTCATCCTAAACTTGGCTCACTCCTTCACCCAGCTCTCCAAGATATCACTGGATTTTGCACTGCTATTGTGTATGCTGAAGGTAGTTTCCATTATGATCTTCAGCTTTGGCAAGTGTTACATTTGCTGATAGTCCTATGCCATGAAGGTAGAAATTTTTATCCCAATGACACTGCTTAACACCATCATGTCGGGATCAACATGTCAGATGATCCATTTTATCATGCTCGCGCATGTAAACACGGGATACCTTCATGCAATCTGGTACAAGTTAGAATTGTGAATGTTTACATAGACCCTGCAGTCTTCAATATCTTCCTCAAATGTGTCTGAGAATGTATCATTGATATCCTACCATTTCAACTTGATGTATTTGTCTACGAGCAGCTTGGTGTCTTCGTAAATTGGCAAATTCATAGACACTAGCTCAACTGCATCTCTAGTTGTGCTTCCATCGGTGTCCTTTGACCCTACTCTTGTGAAGGCCATTGCACCTAAACTGCTGAGAGATGGATGAAAACCTACTATACCTGGAGACATGGCGACATACATGGCAAGAAAGCTGTTAGTTGAAAAGAAAACAAACTTAAGGACTGACATGCAACATACCCGGGAGACTGATGGAAAGTATTGCACAATTTTCACCAAGAGGCTAGGAGGCTGACTGCCAGAACTCCGCAAAAGGCTGTCTAGACTGTCGGGAGGTTGGTTGATTGGTGGAATTGCATAATGTGCAATCTAGGCTAACCTGCTAGGTGATGAGATTGCACAATGTGCAATTTCAATCAACAAGGCATGTAGAGTACTACCTTTGAGAATTGCGCAAGGCAAGCCTGGAGGATAGTGTCTGGCCAAATTTATGCATTTTCTGGGAGGAAAGCAGAGCCTTCCCTCTCAGAAATGTGCAATGTTGTCTGGGAAAGGCAAGGCCCAGGCCAAGGTTGCCGATACCCGCCGATGGGCGATTGAAAACATATGAAGATCTGAATGCATGGAAAAAATGAGTGTAGGAAAGTGTGAATGATAATGCATGAAAACAAAGAATGTAAGATTCGGAAAATGGGAAAACATGCATGTGTGTGAAATAGACCGCCGAATCGCCAACCGTCAGTGAAAAACAGTGTCATGCATGAGACAACAGTGAGATGAAAATGAAAAATGAAATGGTGCTTGTACAGGCTAACATGCATGCGAAAGACAACAAGCATTCGCAAAAATCAAGCAGAAAACACTCATAAAAGCCAAAACACAAAAAGCGACAAAAATGTTGCAAATGGAAAGTAAAGCAGACTTACCCAGAAATAACTTAGATGGATGTGCCAAAGACTCCTAAATGTGATGCGGAATTCCATATCTCTAATATTTATGTGAAGAATTAGATCTAAAGTGTCGAATAAATAAGTTTGAGGCTCATGACGTGCGTGACATAAATCTAGGAAAAAGAGACACTTGGAGGGAAGTTTCTAAAATGATCTTTACATGTAACCTCCAACTGCTAAAAATAGATCCATAAAATCTAGGGATTATTTTTGCATGTTTCTTTTTTCTATTTCATAAAAATATGTCCATGCATGCAAATCAAGTTTGTTGGATCGTCGGTGGAACCGGTCAACCTAAGAGCACATGTAATATCCTGCAAGGCTGGGAGAGGGATTTGTGCAGTTTCTGGACTGAGATGGGCTAGCCGTCCTAAGAGATTGTGCAATTTTTGAGTTCAGAAGGTGATTGCTTCCCATAATTGCACAATTTCTGGGCTGAGTTGTAGTGCCAGGCAAGATTGCTCATTTTTCTCAAGGAAGCTTGTCTGACTGTTCTGCGCAATTTTGGAGCTCAACAGGCTTCCCAAAATATTTGTGCAATTTATGGAGGTAAGGTTGGTTCCCTTCCATAATTGCGCAATTTTCTGAGGGATTTTCTCAACCAGCAGCTAGCTTAAGTTCGAAATGGCAACCTGTGAAGGGAGTGAAGCAAACTGACCTGCGCAAGCTAGAAAGTCACTGAAAAACAAATGAAGCCTATGTACTTGACAATGCAAGACATGCTTCTAAGGATGGTTGGTAGGGAGGCTCCAAAATGAAGCTAAGGATAATTTTTGGAGGGTGGTTATAACCGCTACAACATATACTAACATTGATGGGGTATAAAATTCGAATTTCATTCCTATGTTTTCAACATTGATTTATATACTTTTCCTCTACATTTGTTTTTTGATATTTAGCTGAATCAACAATGGCGGTGGTATCATACTCGCATTACATAGGGTCAAATCCCACTGATTTCCACTAGAACAGCTAGGAGGAACTGCCCTGCCCACAAGGAACGCCCCTCAGGGTAAGATGAGACTTGAACCCATGACATGCACAGCGGCACGAATGACTTAGCAGACCGTTTGCTGACCCCGAAACCAAACTCCTGTGGGCACTTTTCCTCTACATTCATTACCATGTCATTATTTATATACATGGGTGTCAAAGTGGATTAATAATTAAATCAAATCTTGCATATTTTCAAAAAGAAATCTCTTGTTTCAACACTGAGTTTTCAATGACAAATTCATTACTGTCTGATGTGGAAAATCATACGGTAGTACAACTATTATCCTTGCATTATTATTTTAAATGAATGATTTATTGACCTCTTCCTTTCCATCATACTGACGCGATAATCGGTTGAACATGATCGCTATATTGATTGGAGGGTGTGGGGGTATAAAATGTAAGTATTTTTTGTCACATTTCCTGTATGTTGTGCCATTATTCATGAGCTATTACTACAACTCTGATTATGAATGTGGGAAACTAGCAAAGCCAATTTCAGTATTGTGCAAAGTTGTGGACTTTTTGAAAACTAGAGTAAGTTGCGATAGTAGGAATGGGGGACAATTTATTATATATGAGATAAGCCACTTGGGAGCCACAATGAGGCACACAACATTTTGAAGCACATAATATGGATCCACTATTTCGGAAGAATTCAGGGTTTTGATAGAGAAATCATGTTGGAGTTCATGCAGAAACTGGATAAGGGAATGACGATGGTAAATTTTTTATAGGTTCAAGTGAATGACGATGCTATAACTGAGGTCATAGGGTTGATGACGGAAGGAGAGAAGTTGTATGAACCACACACTTCACTAAAAAATACAACTCTGTTATTTTGAGATGAAAGTGAAGAACTAGCAAAGAGGAGGAAGGGGTACAATCCCAATTCATCCTTACAACCATGGAAGGAACTCGTAGAAATAATTCAAATATATATTACTTGTGATGGAATATTCAACATGTTTTGAGTTCACCACCTTAATTTGATGGCACATTTGAGACATGAGGTATCTCTAAACATTCCCTTCTTCTTGAAATCTATTTTGCATGAGACTTCTCTTAGAGTTCGAAAAGCTAAAGAACCTTTTGTAGTTGTAAGAAATCATGGATTAATTAAGTTGCTAAGTTATAAGGAGTTTATAGTAATCCCAATAGAGTTGGAATAATTTCATTAGGGTGAATGGAGAACCTATGGATGAACAAAATAATAATGAGGAAACTCTTCTAAAAGATACCCCAGAGGACTCACAAATCTTTATTTAGATTACTATGTCTTCACAAATCTTTCTTTTGATTACCATAGTGTTTCTTCTCAATCACTATTAGAACTAATTTCACTAGTTTATCTAGACATTTCCCTGCCCCCTTTTAGGTAGATGATCTAATTCTTCTTATAAGATTTATTATTTTCACGGTTCTCCAATTTTTGTTGAGTATGTTTATGTCATTTCATTACATTATGGTCTTCTTCATCATCACTAATTTAATCCTTTAGATATGGAGAGTTAACCAACAAATTACATACCTTTCCATAGGTAAATCGTTTGAAGGGATGCTTATCTTTGTACCTTCCATATGCATTTTTTGTTTTTCTCACAAAACATACTTCCTTTATATATTATTCATGGTTAGAGATATGATTTGATTCATGATCTTTAGTCTTTTTCTTGTTTAAATTTTTGAATGCCACTTCTTATTTTGATGGTATCTCTTTCTCGGTCCTCATTTCACATGCCATGAGAATCCCATCCAATTCATCTATTTTCAACTCATCAAGTTCCTTCATTTATTTAATATAAAATACCTTGACATCAATTCTCAATGGAAGTGAAATTAAAACCTTTTATACAATCACTAAATATTTAACATGTTCACCAATTCTTGTTCCTTTGATGGTGTTGACAATTTCATCCATATAAAGGAGATATGATAAAAAAAATTATTTGTCTTTCATTTTTTGACTCTTGAATTGTCTTACATGAGTTTGGAGCTTTTCCTTATTAATCATGTCATCAAATTCATAGACATTTTGAATTTGTCCCAAGAATATTTTGTCGATTCAAAATGCATCACTTTGACAAACACATATTCTAATAGATCACATAGGATATCATTCATTGATTTTTCAATATCTTCATTATCCTTCCTTCCATATCTGTCCAACACTGGATTTGTTGGATATTTATAGCTAGTCATACTTTATTCCCAAATATCAAACCCTGGAGCTATTAGGTATGTTCAAATCCTTATGATTCATAATGAACATTCTTGATTGGCCATGTCGGCTTCTTAGATATACCTTCTAATGGTTAGACCGTTTCTGAAGGAACATGCTCCCATACCAATTTTTGAGCACACACTTATACTAAGGGGGGGGGAGGGGGGTGGTGAATTAGTATAAAACAAGTTTTAGTTATCTAAAACTTCATGAAAAATAAGAGAAAAATCACATATGAGATGTATCATCTGAATAACATGAAACAAATATTACCTATAAACCCTTTTTGAGAGAAAATCTAAAAAATATTTTTATAATTCTTTGTAGGCACCAACCTCGTGTACAAACCAATACCTATAGGTACAATCCCTAGTGAGCACCAATCTAATCCTATGAATATTTATAAACACCATTCTACTAGATACAATAATCCTCACTACTAAAATTATTCTTAGGCATCAATCTATCAGAGATACCAATACACACTATTACAAATATTTGTAGGGACCAACCTATTGGAGACACCAATCCCCAATGCTAGGCATCAACTTAACAAGAGACACCAATTCCCTTGTTTGAGAAAAAACCCTCATTACAAGTCTTCCTTAGTGCATATAACTTCTTCAAAATATGATAACATTCAAATCACCTTCATCGAGCCTTCTAGCTACTTCTACATTCACTAGGACTACTTGCTACTTCTTTCTTCATTGAGTATGCTCACCACTTCTACCCTCATTGGGTCTAACCAAAATTTGAGCTTCCAAATGTAATTTTTAGTAACTTCCTATAAGATTGTTGTTTTTTCCATCTTGTGAAGAATGAACTTACACAACATGCCACAAATCAAATTTTTAAATATGACCTTGAAATTTTTACTTGAGGAACTTTTGTATGTCTCCCTAGATTTCTAAAATCTTCATAGTTTGAAATGTCTTGAAAATCTAGTTACAGAATAAATGACATGATAATCTATTTGAAACTAATTTTACAACCATTTAAAAATCATCAGTTCAATAGGGCATATTTGCAAAATCATAGTGGGCCAAAGTATTAAATTTCCTTGACGTACTTCTATGTCTACTAAGATCTATGAAAATTTGATGGTTTGAAAAGTCCAATAAGATAAGTTATATAAAAAATTTAAGTTATCCTTTTTGAAACAAATTTCAAGATCACTCAAAATCCCTCACTTCCATAGCGGGTGTATATGAAAGTATAGTGAACCAAAGTATACATTTTTTTTATCTTAGGTACTTAACATAGTTACCGATCAAATGGGAACTATTGCCTCAAAACGGGTACTCGAGCCCAAAAATCCCAAAAAAACATGAAAAAACAACCCAAAAATAAAAATTGTTGATTCTACATCACCATTTTTTTTCCGAGTAAATTTTCAATATTTCTTAAAAATAGCAGTAAAAAAACAATAAAAGCCATTTTGTTTGGTGCAAAAAATACCTTGAAATTGAAAAGTGTTCATTCCAAAATAATGTTTTTTTTTCCAGGGTACATTTTTAATGACGTTAAAAATAAAATATCATGACTCTGAAAAACTTTAAATGTCCAATGATTGTCAAGCATGATATTAAAGAAAAAATATCACATTTTCGAAAACCCTTAAAATTCCAACGATTTTTAAGCATGACATTAACCTTAAAATATCACTTCTTTGAAAAACCTTAAAATTCCAACAATTTTCAAGCATGGTGCTAAGAAAAAATACTTATAACTGTTTTTAACAATAGCATTAAAGATAAAATATCACAACTTAGAAAAAACATTAAAATCTTGACAATTTTTCAACCATGGAATTAAAACCAAAGGTTATGACTATAAAACAATCTTAAGTTTTCAAAATATTTCAAGCATGACATTATGGAAAAAATTTATGGCTAAAAAAACTTTAAAAATGAACTCCTAAATGAAAGAGTTATTATACTAAGAGCAATTTTTTTAAAATGCTGAATGTATAGTGATTTTAAAATCTTAACCTAAAATAAATTGATACATTGCAAAAAAAAATTAAAAATCAATTATCAAATTGAAATGCGGTGTAGATGAGCTCAACCCATTGTAACGAAAACTTAAAGACCAACCATGAAATTAATACATTGTAGGGCAGATTCGATTCATTATAACGAAAAATTTAAAATCAACTATCAAATTGTACATAATGGGATGTTGCTAATCAAACATCGACACACACCCTACAATATATATATATATATATGTGTGTGTGTGTGTGTGTGTGTGTGTGTGTGAATGATACATAAGAAAACAAAAATTCAAATATTGAAAAAAATAAAAATAAAAAATAATAACAAGTAATAAAACATAAGAAAACATGAAAAAAAGAAATCAAATATAAAAAATATCTAGAAATGACATTAAAAAAACTAAAAAATGTAAAAAAAATATTAACCATACCATGTAATATATATATATATATATATATATATATATATATATATATAAGAGTAAAATAAAATAAATATATATATATATATATATAAAAGTAAAATAAAATAAAAACCAAATAAAAATTAAAAAATAAAAAAAATAGTTACAAAAATAAAATACAACATTAAAAATAAATTAAAAACTCAAAAAAAAATTGCTCAGCCACCCTGAAGCCCAACTGTCCAAGGGCACGATTCATGACAAAAAATAAATCAAATATTAAAAAATATATCCAAAAATTTAAAAACTCAAAAAACCACAAAAAAAATATTAAGTTAAAAATGAAGAATAGAAAACAAAAACATCCTTTAAAAAAAAGGTTAAATAATTACGAAAAAAATTAAATAAATAAATAAATAACGTTTCAAAACAATTGAAAAAATACTTAAAATTAAACTAACTAACTATATATATATATATATATATATATATATTAAAAATTATATTAAAAATTTTAAATTATTAAAAAATAAATAAATAAATACATAAATTTTAAATTATATAAAAAAACATTAACAAAACAAAAAAATATAAATAAAAAATGGAAAAAAAAAACATCAAAAATTAAAAAATTAAAAAAAAATACCAAAATTAATTTGGAAAAATAAAAATATTGAATAAAAAAACTAAATGGAAAGAAACAAAAAATAAATAACAAAATATCAATAAAAAAAAAAATCATATATATAATTTAAAGAAAAACAAATTAAACAAAATAAAAATCTAAACCATTAAATCATATATATATATATATATATATAATTTAAAGAAAAACAAATTAAACAAAATAAAAATCTAAAACCATTTTTTTAAGCTAAAAAACCAAATAATATATAAGGAAAAAATTTCAAATAATTACCAACAAAATTTAAAAAAAAAAATCAATTAAATTAAAAAATTAAAATATATTTAAATTAAATAATATAAATAAACAAAAAAAAAATAAAAAAAAAATTAAGAATTATAAACATTAAAAAAAAATCAAAACCATTAAAATTAAAATTAAAAAGATTAAAAATAAAAATAAAAAACCAAATTAAATAATAATTAAATTTAAAAAAGAAAATTATAAATTTAAATTATAAAAAGATTACAAATTTTAAAAAAAATCCTTATAAAAGTTAAACAATTTGAAAACAATTGAAAAAAAAATTAAAATTAAAAATATTAAAATAAAAAAAAGGTTATATTATATATTTTAAATTATAAACAAAATAAATTAAAAAAAAAAAAAATTAAAAATACATAACTCCAGTTGCACCTCTTCGCCGCCCCACCCGACCCCCACTTCTCCCCCTCCTCTCCTCACTTTTCATCCCACTCCTCCCTCCCCAACTCACCCAAACTCCCATCCCAACCCCGTTGCCTCCCCACCTCACCCGACACCACCCTCCTCCCCCTCCTCTCCTCCCCTCACCACGCACCCCTCCCTCCTCACCCAACACACCTCCTCGCCCTCCCTCTCCCTCACCCCCCTCCCCTCCCCTCCCCTCCCCACACGACCCTCCCTGCCAGCCCGAGACCCCAGCGAACGATCAAAGGGGCCCCAGGGCTATTCTAGGAATCCCCGTGCGGGGAGGGAAGCGAGGGTCGGGTGGTGAACGAGGGGGGAAGTCTTAATATATATATATATATATATATATATATATATATATATATATATATATATATATATATTTTATAATATAATTTTTGTTTTTTTTTTTAAATTTAAATATGTATTAATTTTAATTTTATTTCTATCATATATATATATATATATATATATATATACTAATTTTAATTTATTTTTCAGTTTTTTTATAAATGTTTTCGTTTTTTTTTTTAATTATTATTTATTTATTTATTAATTTTTAAAATCAGCATGAAGATCACTAACATTTCAAAGAAATGTTCATATTTGATACATCAAAAAATTGAAAGTGCCAAAAATATGCTCCAAAACAAAAGGTGTATTCTAGTATCACCATTTTTCAAATCGAGTGATTTTTTGTTACCTCAAAAAAATGGGTACTAGATCATTTTCCTGTTTGATTAGTAATTATGTTAGTTCTATATGTCTCCAGAAATCTCTGAAACTAATCACGGTGATCTATTTGAAACTAATTTTAGGACAATTAAAAAACCTTAATTTCTATAGAGCATATACCCAAAAGTACGATGAAGCAATGTCTAAAATTTTGATGAAAAGTATTCAGAGATCTCACCTTCATCTCGTCAAAACTACATAGTACAAATTGTCCTAAAAAATGATAGCAAAAATTCCAATATGAGTAGTTTGAAGCAAATTTTGGGACCAATCGCAAATGTTCGCTTCCATAGAATATATCTTTGAAAGTATAGTGAACTAATATTTGAAAATTTTACTCGAAACTCTCCTCAATATCCCCTCAATATGCTCAAAATTTCGCCATTTGAATCAATACACCAAAATATCTATTATACAAATTTCAACATGGTTTGTTCACTCGAAAAAATAATTTTTTGCTCTCACACACTTTCCTTCCAATACTTTATTCCTTTATACATTATCATAACCATTCATGAAAATCTACGCTATCCTAACAAACTTTCAACATTTGTGCCCTAAGGATGTCTTAGCATAACATCTTAACTATACATATTCTTATAATTTAAAATATTACAATTTAAAGAGTCTAATAATGAGAATCAACTCCCTTGGGAAAATTAGGAAGACACTTTTTGGGGTTTGTTTCAATAAGGGTGATCTTTGAGAGAAGATCCTCCAACATCAAGTATGCTCTTATTATTTAGGTGTCTGATCTCCTTTGGTTGAGAGATATTCTCTAATAAACTAGATTCCTATATTTATATGAGGCTTATAATTTTACTTTACTGATTATATAATCAAAGTAGATTTTCTAATTAATTAAGAGAGTGCTCATATCTAAATCATTTATGTATTTATATCTATACCAATTTTCAGATTAAATAAATAATTGAAAGAATGTTTATTCATTTCCAATTAAATTGAAGTCACATCGCTTATTGGCCATTGAAAATTTGCAACCACATTCAGATAACATTCACTCAGCAGAGAACATGGTCCTGAGATGCTTGCTCCACTATTTATGGAAGGAAATAATATATATTAGAATCGTGGAGAAAACAGTTCATTATTGTGAAGAACATGTGTGAACCAACAGAAATGTTTTGATGTGGAATGTTTGTTCATGCCATACTTGATAATTCACCCAAAGCGATAAAATATAATTATGCTTGTTCCTTTCGGATAGTAGCCATTGTTGATAAATGTTTCTAAGAGTGAAAAAGCATTAAATATTTAGAAGGATTGCTCGCCTGACGATAGGAGGGCAAGGAATGGCATAAGTCAATGAAATTCCCTAAAAGAATAGGGATGAAGAGTTAGGGAAGGTTCAGTCTCTCAATTCATGAAAAGACCTTGCTCTCCTTTTGTCGAGCAAGCGACTACGTTCCTTGTCTCAGGAAAATTCCTCTCCTTATCAGTTGAGCCCCTTCTGGTCCTGAAAACAGTCGGAAAAGACCTTCAAAATAGTAGATACATAGATATCCATATCATCTCATGCGTAAATTAGCAATTGTCCCAAAAGGTACAAAGAGAGGCCGATAGGATTACTAAATTGGAATTGTTGAATTTTTCTAGAAGAGTTAATTGGTTTGTAAAAAACCTTGTTTTCTTGGACTGGATCATTGTGCAATTACTTTTCTTTAGATGTTTTTTTTATATTTATATTACAATGAACACATTGAATGTCTTATTTCATTTTAGAGTAAGTTAATTACCCAAAATCAAGAGGTTAAGTTAATTACCCAAAATCAAGGAACCTCTATAGATGGCCAAGCATATACGAAGCTTGCTAGTGACCAAGGCAATAACCACCATGACTATCCCCTATGATTATATTTCATTGAAAACCATAATTGTATATTGCATTTAGAAAGTCAAAACATAATATTATAAAACACGTTGATATATTGCTATTAAAAAGTTAATTCCATTAGAAACCATGATATTATTATTATATTTTATAAAGAATAATATACATATATAGAATGATACTACATCTTGAAGGAGTGCAATTCACCAAACCCCACCATCTTGAGGGAGTGAAATTCCCATGCCCATCATGTTTCTCTTCACACCTTCATACACTACCTTCAACAGGGCGTGAATTTTTTCACAACTCAGCCCCCACGCCCACCCGACACCTTGCTTCTCTTGTGCAAAAATAAAATAACTCAAGGTCAATTAAGGTCTTGAAAATTCTGAGTGAGCTACCTTTATTCAGGCGAGTAAGGCCCTCTCTTTGACTGAGCAGAGCTCACAACCAGGACCTTACCTGAGCTCAGGTAAGACGTGAAGGTCCGGAACCTTCCTCGACCAGAAGGAAGGAATCACAAAATTGAAGGGAAAAAAAACCTGCCGACGATATGTTGCAAGAATCCATCCAAATTATGAGAATACTTTGATGTTCATTGAAATTTATTTATATCACAAAGGGTGTTAGGCAAACTTTGAATATATAGTTTAAATATTATATATATATAAAAGACCTAAACATAATTTCAGGAAATAGCATACATAATCCATCCCTAGACAATAAACTATAGAAACTTTAAACAACATAGTACCACGAAATCAACTTATTGCTTGCACCTGCATATGAGCTTCTACACACACGCAAAAACACCTATTTGGATTCCTCTGCATTCGCCTTAATGTGATCGACCGCTATGGGAAAATCCTCGTCTAGAAATATATCCCAATGCCCATCCCATCTGATGAAAAACTCAGTATCCGTGAAATACTGCACCCTGTGCACATCAGGCGCAGGAGTATAGAGATAATCCCCGGGGCCCAAATTGAAGCACTGATTCTTAGTGAGATTCCACACTCTCTTTGATCATGCCCAAAGGTATGGTGATGGGCCGGCTCGATACTTTCGGCCTTGAATTTGACAATGGCAGCAGTAGGGCTTTCTTGCACGATGCTCATGCATCCCTCAGTCATGATATCCACATCTTGGAAGTTTCTCATTTTCCTTAATGAACATAAAGCGTAGGAGGATTGAGATTGAGGCTTGCTGAAAGTGTTTCAATGCACAATAGAACTCGGAGGTGAAAAGTTGCTTAATGAACAGAGAGCGGAAGAGGATTCAGATTGAGGCTTGCTAGAAGTGTTTCAATGCACAGTAGAACTCGGAGGTGAAAAGAAGGCAAATCAACCGATATTTGGAAAACGTAGTCAAAGTGCAGTGCATGCTTGCCAGATGCAATACACGGCGAGGGATAATGAATCGATCACTTCAAATCAACGGTTGAAAGTGTCTCACCTAATCGAATGGAGCAGGGTAAAAGTGTAAACGATTGTTGATGCATAGAAAGGCATATTGGCCTAATTATAATATTGATCTAAATAAATGATAGCTATATTTATTAGGTTACATTGACACATTTAATAGCTAATACATATTGAGCACTGAAAATGACAGAAAAAACAAGCATTTACCAAACATGACGTCCATATGAGTAAAGCTCCCGTGATTAATTTGATGATGACTCACGTATCATATATTCTTGGCTCAGTTGAATGGATATGTTTTCTATGTGACATGAAATACTGATTTACGCATTTTCACCTTTGCACTTAGCGTTTGTGGCCAATTTTATGATAATTCATTTTCAATATCTTTGGAGTTTAATTCAATGGATTAGTTGGAAGAGGAAGGAAACAAATTACTTACGTTACAACTGCAATTAAAATTAATGGAAAAGAAATTCACAACAACGATTTTGGTTTATTTATTACAAACAAAGTGAACTTAAAAACGTATGTCAGTACGTTATGTTTCGTAGCACATCATAACCACGAACCTATGCATATTTACACGAATATACGACCATATCCAAAGATATTTTCTCAGTTCAAATTTGGATAATTTCTAAGTTCAACAATAATAGGATTAAAGTTTATTTTTCCTTTTTCTTATTATTTATCAAAATTATTCAAAAAAAATCTGTTTTGAAATTCAATGTTGATTAAATACATGTGATCCAAATCTTTTTAAATAATAATTAATATATAAGTTTTAAATCATGTTAAGTTAATTATATTAGAATATGTGATTAAAATGTAAGATGAATGCATATTAGTATGATTTTATCAGTCATATTGTGATTTTGTTAGATGGTGATGAAGGTGTGCAAAGAGAATTATTAGATTATGCTAGATTATGATTGACTATAGCTACTTTTGTTCAAGTTATGGTTAAGGATTATTGTGTTAACATATAGATTTTTATGGATGGCCATGGTTTTCTGCAACTAACTATAGTTGATTATTGTCAGGCCAGGTTAACACAGAAATTACTGAGCGCAAGAAAACAACTGATGATCTTTCTCATTAGACAACTATTATTTATATATACACAAAAACAGATCAGTTCATCTTCTAGATGACTGTCCAACTTCACCTCATCCGTTTCGGATTAGGTGTCAACATTCCCCCCCTAATCTGAAGGGATGTTGGTGAGTCCAAGCATCGTTCTGAATCTTTCAAGCTTTTCTCTTCCGAGCGCTTTGGTGAAGATGTCTGCAATTTGCTCGTTTGTGGAACAATGAGGGAGATGGATTGTTTTGGCCTCAACATGATGTCGGATCAGATGATATTTAGTATTGATGTGCTTAGTACGATCATGGAACTTTGGGTTCTTGGCCAACTTTATTGCAGAGGTGTTATCAATCATGAGTGGAGTTGATTGTATTTGTTTTACCTGCAAATCTTCAAGAATTTTCCTGAGCCACACAATTTCTTTCGTTGCTTCAGCTGCTACCACATATTCTGCTTCTGTTGTGGAATCTGCTGGTACTGATTATTTGCGTGATCTCCAGGAGACAACTCCCGATCCAAGATTCATAACATATACTGAAGTAGATACCCCAGTTTCTTTGTCTCCATCGAAGTCTGAATCAGAGTATCCAATCAAGTTGAAGTCGTCCACCTGTGTATACTTGATTCCAAGGTCTTGAGTTCCCTTCAAGTACCTTAGAACTCTTTTTGCAGCAGACCAATGTCCCTCACAAGGCTTTTGCATAAACCTGGAGAGGATTCCAACAGCAAATGAAATGTCTGGTCTGGTAGTAGTGAGGTAGATGAGACTTCCTACAAGCTGTCTATACTTTGTTGCATCCTCAAATTCCTTTCCTTCAATAGATGTGAGCTTCAAGTTTTGTTCCATTGGAGTAGAAAGGGGATTGCACTCTGTCATGCCAAATCTGTTTAACAAATCTCCAATGTATTTCTTTTGAGAAAGAAATATGGACTTTGGATGTTGGGTTACTTCAATGCCAAGATAGTAATGAACATAGCCCAAATCAGTCATTTCAAAAAAATTTCCTAATTCTTTCTTTATGGATGCAATATAGCTTTCATTGTTCCCTGTCATTAAAAGATCATCTACATATACCACAAGATATACAACTGTTTTTCCAACTTTCTTGACAAATAAGGTTGCATCATCAAGATCAAAATGATTGAAGTTGAGTTTCAGAAGATGCTCAGTTAGTTTTTCATACCAGGCTCGTGGTGCTTGTTTGAGGCCATACAAGGACTTCACAAGTTTGCATACTTTGTGTTCATGTCCTTTCACAGCAAATCCTTCAAGCTGGGACATAAAAACATTCTCTTTTAGATCTCCATTCAAGAATGCAATTTTTACATCCATTTGATAGACTTTCCAACCGTTCTGAGCAGCTAGTGCAAAGAGTGTCCGGATGGTGGCCCATTTTGTTGTGGGAGAAAAATTTTCCTCATAATCGACCCCTTCCTTCTGTGCAAAACCTTTTGCCACAAGCCTAGCTTTGTGCTTGTCAAGTGAGCCATCAGCTTTGTACTTGTTCTTGTAGACCCACTTGCAGCCAATTGGTTTGGTTCCAAATGGAGGATCAACCAGCTTCCAAGTGCCATTCTTTATGAGGGCATCATACTCCTTCTGCATCGCTTCTTTCCATTCATCATGAGAAGCAACTTCTTTGAAGGAAGTTGGTTCAAAATCTGTAGACAAATTCAATTCACAATCATAAGTAACATCCATATCAACAGGTGAATTAGAGTTATCCACATCACCTCCATCTTGTCGGTTTGTATTTCTAGTTCCTGTTTTTCCAATTTCATCAGGATGAACACTTTCAAGTGTCTTTTTCAGCCACTTTGGGGGACCTTTCTGAGATGGTCCAGGCTGCTCTGTTGATTGAGTTGGGTCTAAATCAAGATTGAGTCTCCCAATTCTATCAATTACATCACTTAAAGCATCATCCGTTGTTGGAGTGTCATGCAGAGGAGATTGTTCTTCAGAAGAAGATTCCACATGTTGATCTAGTATAGGAATCCCCCCTTCAAGATGTGGAATCTGATTATCAAACTCTTGAAATGATTTCGGTTTTGTGAATCTATCCAAGCGATCAAGTTGCCGCTCAACAACACTGTCAGATTTGGATGATTCAAGAAAAATGACATCTCTAGATAAAACAAACTTTGTATTTACTTCATCATAAAGGCGGTATGCTTTAGATGTGTTTGAATACCCCAGGAAGATACACTTACGACTTCTAGCACCAAGTTTGTTTCTATGTACCTTTGGTATTAAAGCATAACAGGTGGAACCAAAAATCCTGAGACGTTTTACCGAAGGAACATGTCCATACCACAATTCATAAGGAGTCTTGTTTCTTATAGCACTAGATGGACATCTATTCTTTATATATGCAGCACATAGAACAACATCAGCCCAAAACATTGTCTTTACATTTTTGAAGAAAAGCATGGATCGTACCATATTCAAAATTGTTCTGTTCATTCTTTCAGCTACACCATTCTGTTGAGGATTATAAGGCACAGTTGTTTGATGTTTAATCCCATGTTGGCGAAGATAGTGTTCAAATTCATTTGATGTATATTCTTTTCCATTATCAGTGCGAATAGATCCAATATGAGATTGTGCATCATTTTCAATCCACTTATGAAAATTCTTGAATGTTTGAAAAGCATCAGATTTGTTCTTCAATTAATAAACCCAACACATTCTGGTGTAATCATCAATAAATGTCATGATATACTTATTTCCATTTGCAGAAGGAACAAGCATTGGACCACATAAATCTGAATGAATAAGTTCAAGCTTCCTATGTGCTCTTGAATGTGAATCATGAAAAGACTGTTTGCTATGCTTTCCTAGAATGCAAGCATCACATTGTTTATGTTTTCTAGGAATTGTAGGCAAACCAGCAACACCATTTTTCTTCAACAAGCGGAGACTATCATAGTTTAAATGTCCAAATCTAGCATGCCATAATAAACTTGATGGAAGTGTACCTTCATCATGATGAGAAATATATGAAAAATGTTGTGCATGAGCAGAGGTTCCTTGCAGTTTAAGAAGTCTTTCTTCTTCTATACCCCTCATGACAAGTGAATGGTCAGATGCCTTTCTTACCTCAAGCTTTCCATCAAACATATGAATGGAGTGACCTTGCTGGCGGATGTGGACCAGGGACAGCAAGCTTCTCTTGAGCTGTGGGAGATATAGAACATGATCCAGAAGAAAGTTTGGAAGACCAGGCAGTTTAAGCCTGACTGTGCCAAGCCCTGATGGCTTGATTTTTGACTGATCTGCAAAGTATACTGCTCCATCAACATTATCAGTGAAATCTTCAAAAAAATCTTTCCTATGAGTCATATGACAGGTTGCTCCTGAATCAAGCAACCAGTCATTTTTCAAAGAAGTAAGTGAAGCATTAAACAGATCTTCATTTACTCCAATGTTACATTGTGCCTCAATATAGTGAGCGGATTCAGGTGCTTTACCTTTGTCTGAGTCATCAGTTTTACCTTTCTGCTGATTTCTTCTCTGCTCAATCTTTTCCCATGGTAGCTTGCATGTAGAAGCATCATGAGATCCTTTTTGTTTGCAGCGAATGCAATGTAAGTCTGCCTTTTCTTCTTGAGGGTGTCTGCCCCCCCTGCCTCTGAAATATCTTCTTCTTTCTCTTGAATGCATACTGTAACAAAATATCTCTGCTGAAAAAAAAAAAAAAAAAATTTCTACAAATCCCTCCACAAATGCTATAAAATGCTCTGACTGATATGACTTTGAATGCTTTTGAAAACTGCTTATATAAACGCCTTGAATGATGTATATAAGCTGCTCAATACAATTTAAACTACTAAACACGGTTTTGCTACCATACGCATCAATGTTCTTCTCCGAATTTAGAATACATCAGAATAACCTGCCCTGCCCTTATTATTAATACTAAATTTTGCAGACTGTCTATTTCCAAGAATAATTAGAACTGCTTGGGCATTCTCACACATATACCAGCAATTACCATACTCCAAATACCGTGCACGAATAAACAGACAAAGATTGTGATTTTCGCACCAGTGAACAAGGAAAGTAATGAGTCGATTCTGTATAACGATAACGTGCATCATACGGAACACGTCGTTTCAGACACCGATGGGATACAAATAATATTAATTCACAGGTTCTCTAACTCCTAGAGAAGGTTGCCTTCACGCAACAATAGGTAAGTTAAGAGTCGATTCTGTAAAATGTAATTGATACAAGCAAAACAGTTTCTCATGCCAGACAGCTCAAGGTAGAAACAATGGGAACGACGCTGTTATTTAAATAATGCACAGTTATAAATTTAACCTCCTCGAAGATGCAAATAGATAACAATCAAAATATCTATCAAAACCATGTTTTCTGGTGCGACAGAGTGTCTTAATGCGCGTGTCTGCAGAGGCGCTCAAAGTGCGGAAGGAAAGTCGATGAATGGAGATTGTCACCCATAACCACGGCGGCCCGGTCTCCTCTCTTGCAAGGGCCAGCTTCCTTTTGCATCAACAGTTCGCCGAGGAGCTCGATGGGTCGACCTCTTATGGGTATCGGCGGTTGCACGCTCTCAGTATCGGTATTCAAGAACAACTCACTTCGAATTCAGCCTTAAATCCACTTCGCATTCAAAGAACTGGACTTTGCAAAACGATTTGACATAAAAGGCCAGAGCTTACCTTTAATTGCAAGAATTTTTGATAGATACGAATGTTGTCATTGCTCAGAGAGGACAATGGTGGAGTGGAGTTCGTTTTTAGATTTCCGGTTCTTCGCTTGGAACGTGCTGAACTCGAGACGGCATCTCTCTTGCAGCTCTGTGCAGATTAACGTAAACCCATGTAATGTGCTGCCGTTTGGAGGTGGAGGCGGAGAGGACAACAAAGCCCTCAGTTGTCGGCGCTTCTTCGCCCTTCCAGAGAGCAGGTTTGTCAGATGCGCAGAGAAAACGGATAGAGAGCAGAGAGCATATGCAGAAGATAGTGGCACAGATGCGCAGAGAAACGGATGCGCAGTCTCTTAGGACAGAGGTTTCATGAGGCAGCAGAAACCTGGCAGAGGCAGGAGTTATTTCTGGGACCTGTGCTCTGATACCATGTCAGGCCAGGTTAACACAGAAATTACTGAGCGCAAGAAAACAACTGATGATCTTTCTCATTAGACAACTATTATTTATATATACACAATAACAGATCAGTTCATCTTCTAGATGACTGTCCAGCTTCACCTCATCCGTTTCAGATTAGATGTCAACAATTATAACATTTTGTGATTGACTATGGTTGCCTATGTTGACTACGAAATGAACATTCTTTGACCAATTTCACAATGGTTAAAAATATTTTTCTATAATAGCTTATGGTTGTCCTTGTTGGCAATAGATAACTATGGTTGCCCATGTTCAACCATGAAAACCTTGGTTAAGCATGCTTGACAATTCTAGTCATGGTTGATCATGGTTTGCCATGTTGAGAATGGATTGACCATGGCTTTCTAGTGTTGACTATGGTTTATCAACGATGACCATGGTCAATTTTTACCATCTTTGACTCTAACTCATCATGTATGACTATGAAAAACTAAAGTTCACTATGGTCAACTATGGTTGATGATGCTAACCAAAGTTATCTACAAGCTAGATAATTGACTAAGCATAAGAAATCATAGTAAAACATGGTAACCATAGCTGACTATGGTCGATGACATTATCCAAGCTTAATAAATGATGAATATGGTGACTATGGTTGATCGAAGATGACCATGCTTGCTCAAGCTTGATTGAGGTTGAAAATATTGACCATGGTTGAGTACATGATGACTATGGCTGATAATAGATGACCATGCTTATTCATGGTCAACTAAGGTTGATGATAGTTTATTGTGATTTCCCATATTTGATTGGTTGAATAAGATTGACGTGGATGACTATGGCTAACTATAATCAACCTTAGTCAACCATGTTTAAACATGGTTTCATATTTGTTTGTTAACTTTTCTTATCACATCTTTTTTTGTTTATCACATAACCATAAAAAAATTTCCTTATTACATATGAAATCATTTTTTGGAATCATTTTTTGAAATCATTTTTTGTTTCACAATTTCCTATTGATTTTTGTTCATCAAATTGTAACATTGACTTTTATTTGATACATTATGACACCGATAATTATTTTTCACATTTCAATATCAGCTTTTGTAAATAGTGATCTATAATCACGGCTGATTTCCTATAGATGAACATTATTGACTATCCCTGTGAACTTTTAACTATAAATGAATATAATAAATTATATTTATTAAGTTGACCATATTAATACTTACCCAGATTACGTATAAATGAATATGATAAACTATATTTTGACCATGTTAATACTTACCTAAGAGAATAAGAGAATAATAAATTAATTTGTAAGTATCTCTTAATATTAATTAATAATCATAATTTTGACGAAGGATACTTCGAAAGTGGTAAAGCATTCTTGACACTGGCTTCTCATTGCATTTTAATTAAAAGGGATGCTTCGAAAAACAGAACACAAGCTTGCAATGGCTTAATGGATAAAGGTACTGGCTAACATAGCTAATGTTTCCTCATTTCACGTAAAAAGAAAATGAATACAGCAAACAGTAAAAATGTAAAACCATACGCTCATTGAGAAGTTGGGTACTTAGATGAAATGGTACTGTTACCATTTCTCACCACGCAATCACAAGGAAAATACAAAAATATAGTATATTTATACTGAGATCTGTTTGAAAAAGCTTTAGAAAACACGTTATCGTTTAGATATTCGATTTTCTTCCAAAATCCACAACTCAAGATGCTAGCCGAAGTCTTCAAAGGGTTTTCCAGGTTTGCAGAAGCTAATATTACTGGATTGAAGAGTATTCGTTACCCGCAAACTAATCTGGCGGGTAGACACGCAAACTCGTGCTAGCTTTGTATCTGCTGAGATTTGGTACAGTCTGTGTTTGCAGTAGTCGAAGAACCGCTACAGCGTTTTGTAGACGAACAGCTGAAACCCCGGCATGTCTTTGCTCAAAGTTCCTGTAAGGTATCATTGGAGGGTCTGCAACAAGTGAAGGTTTTTCCAGCTGTGTGCCCTTTTATTCGGCATATAAATTATCTATAGAGTAGAATGCATATATCAGGAGCTGTAGAAAATGAATTAGTTATAGCCAAACAACTGAACACCCGGGGTGCCTTTGCTGAAGTTTTCTGCAAGCTATCATTGCAGCGCCTGCAACAACAACAGGGTTTTCCAGCTGATTGGCCGTCCTTCCTCCTCCATATAATTCCTTATACAGGAGAATACATATATCAGCAGCGATATAAGAATCAACTACTTATGGCTCAACAGTGTCCATTGCCGAGCTCTCAATGTTCTACACCCGGGAGCTGTATTAGACAATGGATTTCTGTGCGAAAGGAGGAAGAAGACGTCTCGATTCATTGCCGAACGATATTCCATTCACCTCAGACGAGCAGTTCCATTCGTTACAGAAATTGCTCTTAACCGCCTCCAAGTCGAGATGGCTCACGGCGGCGAGGCCTTTTCCGCTGAAGAGTCGTAGAATGTGCTCGAACAGGAACTCGTCGCAGGGAATCGCAAGTCCGCCGCGGTCTGCGTAGCCGAATTCCTCCTCGGCCTGCTTTAGCAGTGCCCTAAATACCGGATGGTTCAAGTAGGCCACCGGGATTACAAATCGCATATTACAATGCTGTCCAACGTACACCGCCAGGTGTCCCAACGGCACGTCTGGCGGGATGGCCGACAACGACCGACGATGCCCGTTGCTCGACTCGTTCAACCCGACGACAGCGACCTGTGTGTTACTGGACACAAAAGTAATCCGGCACGACCGCCAGAAAAGCAGCTTCCTGCCCAGAGCCTGAACCGCCTTGCGGACGCTGGCCAGCTTCTTCCATCTTCTCGCGAAATGCTTCAGTGCCAAAACATGGCGGATATCGATGCATTTGCTTTGCACGCTCATGGCGAAAACCTATTATGAAACAAAATCGAACTCACGAAAACTGAATCAATATCTCCTGTTTACTTTCGGATTCTCCTCAACGCGGGCTATGTTGTCGAAAAGGAACTTGTAGTGAGGGCTATTTATAATGGAGAGAAGGCCGGAGACTGGATAATGATCAACTCTCATTACTTACCGACTTTCCCTAAAATCTCTTCGCGCATTACATTCATGTAAAACTCATGTAAATCTCTTCGCATGTGAAATTCATGTAAAGGGAGTTGAATGGTAATGCAAACGCAAATGGTTTTGACTTTTACAGTGGGGTTTGTTCGATAGGGACCATGGCTCACACGTGAACAATTTTAGAGTCTAAATCCGTTCTGTTGTGCTGTAAAGGGAAGGGTATAAGTAACGAAGTAAAAGTAGGGAGGAGTCACGGGAAAAGCTGCTGGGACGCCCGTATTCTGTGGGCGTATTCTATTTTATTAGTGTATTAGTGAGGGTGGAAGTTACGGAGAGAAGCCACGAGACACCATGTGCAATTCTCCTTTATGTGTTCTCTTTATACGTGGGAGCTTTGCATCCGATATGGCTTTATAGATGACCCGCGGATGGTTACAACTAGGCTTGTATATCGTGAATGACGAAACATGGGGCTTACGTAGTTTCGATGACATGCGAACTTATGGAAGATATCGAATACTAGCATATGGTGATAATCGAACATGGACCATAAATAGGTTAGGTTCACAAGAAAATTTAGGTAAATATCTTGGGAAATCTATGACCTAGAAACGTTCATAATGTTATGATTCTAGAATGAACCAATAATGTTATGATTCTGGAATACATATAATGTTGTGATTGTAGAATGAGCCAATCTATGATCTAGAAATGTTCCTAATGTTATGATTTTAAAATACACAATAAATGAGCATCGGATATTTAATAAATATTTGGTATTGAAATGGTGTAATATTCTATTTATTTTTTAATTTAGTTGGAATTATATTGTTTTGGAAATTGTATGTTTGTTTTTTTATTTTTGAAATTTAGTTGGAATTATATTGAAAATTTTACTTATATGAGTGTCGGGGAGGAGGGTGAGGGTGAGGGTGAGGGTGAGGGTGAGGGTGAGGGTGAGGGTAAGGGGATGTTTGTTCATTCAGTTATCTTTAGGGTTTTTAGAAAATTTTAAAATAATTTAAATTATTAATTTTATGAAAAATAAATAAAATATATAAAAATAAAGTTCACTAAAAAAGAAATTTCATAAAAATTATAAAATATACTTCATATCTAATACTCAAAAAACAAAAAAGCATCATAATTTTCTTTTCTTTTTATTTAAAAATATAAATTATATTGAATATGATTATATATATATCTATCTATATATATATATATATATATATATTGGCAACTCGGCAAAATTCCACTTTAGATAGCTTATTTGATGGAGATGATGGTTGCATTAAATTCCTATAGGACCAAAATTGATATGAAGATCATCTAATTTGGACAAGAAGAAGTGTGTTTTTGACTTTATGCCCACACATATGTAAATTGTTCAGGTTGACCACATCATCATGTAGGCTCATGAAGCCTAGTGGACATGTCATTTCACCCTTGATGACTTGCATAAATACAGGTGACCTCTCACCTCATTTGGCATCATCATCACTCACACATTTTTCTCTCTCCTTCTCTCATTGGTTCGTACAACTATTGGGTATTCTCTTTCTCTCACACGTGTGGCAAAGGAGAACGAATTTCAAACACATTACAGGGTCAAAATTTCAGAACTGTTGCAGGGTTTGACCAACATTGATTGGACACTTTGACTCATACTTTGAATGTGATTTTTGTGCGAAAATTTCGTTTTTGGCAGGCCATACTCTTTGGCACAGGAACTAAGAATTTGTGAGCACTATGACCGCAGGGCTGACTACAGGGTTGACCACAGACTTGACCGCAAAGTTGACGAAGCTTGTTTATAATTTTCAGGACTATTTTTGGTTGATTTTGACCACGTTATCATACTGAGTTTGATTGGGTATGACTAAGCTCCAAAGAGGAAGATTTGCTGACGGGTTGACCATCTTTGACTTTTTGGTTAGGGCTAAATTTTACTCCAGTTGGCTGCAGATTGGATAGGGTTGTTTTGACTGTGATTTGGCAAGTCAACTTAGTTTTTTTATTCTCTCTCTATTGAACATTTGATATAATAATAAGAATTGATCAATGGGTTTTCCCCACATTGGGGCTTTTCTCTCACAATGGCGAAATATGTTGTCCTCTTATCTTGACTTGTCTTCTGCATTTTGTTTCATGTTCTGTCTACTTTTACTATCAATGTGATTAATGGTTAATGTGATTTCTATTGGAAAACTAATTTGGAAATTGTCATTAGGATGCTAAAGGAAATTGAAGTAAGTGTGCTAAGCATAGAACATACCATTGTTAACTAAAATTAACATGGTATCAAATCCCAACTGAAGACAAAGCCCAAACAAGAGAACGAAAAGAAATAGAAAAGAGAGATATGTTGGACAAGGTCAAGCCTAAATGGCTTCTACATCTCACTTCAAGACTCAGGATAAGCTCAATGAAAAATCTAACTATCATGCACGCAAGATGACTTTGGACTTGACTTTGGAAGATCATGATGAAATCGACTATGTGAAGGGAAAAGTGGTGGAGCCTCCTTCAAATGCACTTGTTGTTGTGAATATAAAGTATAAGAAAGGAGAGGTTAAAGCTAAGAAAATTATCATAGACTCCATTCAAAAGCATTTGGTTACCTATATTTATGATTTGGGAACATCTAAGGAAATGTACGATAAGTTGGTTGGGATGTTCAAAGTAAACAATGAAAATAAAATCCTCTTTCATAAAAACAGTTTGAAGGATATTGAAATGAATAAAGGGGAGTCCATCCAATCCTATTTCATGAGAATAACTCAAATCAAGAATGACTTGATATCTATTGGAGAAGTTATTTCTGACAGAGAGCTCACTCTTATTGCTCTTGGATGCCTTCCAAGACCATGAGATGTATTTTTCACCACCATTCCCAACAATGATAGGATATGTGGTTCCAATGAGTTATTGGCTAGAAGCACTCAAGAAGAGACTAGGATGATGGAGAGAGATAATCCCTCTAATAGAAATGAACCTACTACTTTCTCTGCTCATGCAAAGAACAGAAATAATGTTGGTCCAAGGAGACAGGGTCAAGAGTTCAAGAAGGCATTCAAAGAAGGAAGGAAAGGAAGGTGCTACAATTGTAGCGGGTTTGGCCACTATGCTATAGAGTGTCCTTGCAAGAAGGATACTACAAGGGATGGCGAAAACAATAAAAACAATTACAAATGTAATGGAAATCAAAGAAACAATAGGTTCAAAAATAAAGGAAATAGGAATGATCGAGCTGCTCGATATGGAAATGGTCAACCTCCCAAAAGGACTAGAAATCCCAGGTATGAGGAAAGTAATGTTTTAGAGAAACAAAATGAATTTTATATTATATTTTCTCTATATACTACCTCTCGTTTGGATATGTTGGATCATTGCTTGATTGGTAGTGGAGCCTCAAGGTACTTCAGTGGGTACAAGGAGACCCTCTAAAATTTGGTTGAAAAGAAGACTAATTTGAGGATCAAACTTGGAGATAATTCCACCTATCCCGTGAAAGGGATAGGTAGTATCACTCTTTACTTAAATCAAGCTCAAACCATTCATCTACAAGAAGTATTGTATGTACCTGATTTGAAGAAGAACTTGGTGTCTATTTCTGCAATGGAAGATAAAGGCTTCAAGGTAGCATTCCTTGATGGAAAGGTATGTATTTTGAAAAGAAACCCTAAATATGCATTTAAAATTGGATTTAGGGTTGAATTTATCTATCAAGTTGGAGCAAGTCCTTTTGGAGCCTTGACTTGTGATATTTCTCTTCAATCTAAATTATGGCATCAACGATTTTCCCAGCTTCATTACAAAGTCTTACCTAGGGTAAGGAAGATGGCCACATGTATGCCTGAGTTTAACATGAATCATGAAGGAGTTTTCCAGGGTTGTATAATAGAGAAACTTACAAGGGGACCATTCCCTTAAAGTGAACACCAAACTACTAATATTCTTCAATTGGTCCATTCTTACCTATCTGCTATGTTTCCCATAACATCATTTGGAGGATACTTATACTATGAAATTTTTGTGGTTGAATTCACCAACAAAACATGAATCTATTTCTTGAAAAAGAAGGATGAACTCTTCAAATGGTTACATTCTTTCAAATCCTTGGTGGAAAATCAAACAGGGAAGATGATCAAAATATTGAGGACTGACAAAAAAATCGAATATGAACCAAATGAATTCCATTAATTTTGCAGAGAGGCTAGAATTAAGAGGGAGAAAATCATTCCATACACTCTTGAGAAAAATGGAGTTGTTGAAAGGAAGAATCGAACAATCATGGAATACAACCATGCCATGCTCCATGATCAAGGCCTATCGAAGTTCTTATGGAGATAAGCTTCCAACACTGTCCTGTATGTTCAAAATAGGAGTCTCCATCAAGCAATGGATTTCAAGACACCCGAAGAATTTTTCACATGTAATAAACCTGATGTTTCTCATTTTAGAATATTTGGTTGTGCATGTATTTGCATGTGCCTAAAGAGAAGAGAAACAATTTAGAAGAATTTGGGAATAAAGGTATACTTGTGGGCTACAGTGAAAATCCAAAGGCATACCGAATTTCTCTACCTGGTTAAATAAATGAGGAAGTAAGCCATGATGTTACCTTTGATGAAGAGACTTCTCTTGGGAAAGCCATAAATCTCCCCATTCCAAGGAAGGATAATGATGATGCTGCAGAAAAGCAAGATGAACCTCTAGCACATGAGCCTATGCCCAATGTTGAAGGACCGATGGATCCCATTGATCCACCTCCTGGTGATCCCTTTACCTCAAGAAAATACGTTTGTGGCTTAAATATACTCTCGAAGATGATGAAAGACATATTTCTCCAAGGGGGGCATTTTGTGAAAGTAAGAAGCTGAAAAGGTACCAATGATATTTGGCTGCTATGAGTACTATTGTTGAAGATGAACCATGCACGGTTGAAGAAGTCGTAAAACACCAAGTATGGAAGGATGTGATGAATGAGTACACATTGACGAATTGTGTCTAGGACATGGTTCTTAAACCCAAGGACAAGTTTTTCATCACATAAAAATGGCTCCACAAAATCAAACATCGAGCTGATGGTAGTTTTGAAAAATATAAGGCTATACTCGTTACTCAAGCCTTCTCCCAAAAGGAAAAAGTGGACTATGATGAGATATTTACCCCAGTTTCTCGATATACCCTATCCAATCTATTATTTCACTTGTTGCCTCTCAAGGATGGAACCTACATCAAAGAGACATTAAGGTTGCTTTCTTCCATGGCTCACTTAAGGAGGCAGTCTGCTTGGAACAACCTCAGGGGTTTGAAGTACAAGATCGAAGGACACACATATCTAGGTTGGAGAAAGCACTATATGGGTTGAAGCAAACTGGTAGTGCTTAGTATGAGAGGATTGATAACTATATTAGGAAGCTAGGATTTATGAGGAGTGATTTTGATTATAACCTATACTTCAAGGTCTAAAAGGACATGCCTCTCATTTTGTTCCTTTATGTAGATGATCTCTTTCTGATAGGTGAAAAACCTCTGATTTATCAATGCAAGATGGATTTGTCTTCTGAGTTCGAGATAAAGGACCTAGGTCTAATGCACTACTTCCTAGGCGTAGAGGTTTGGCAAAATCCAAGTGATATTTTCCTTTCTCAAGGAAAATACATTATGAAGCTACTCAAGAGATGTGGGATGGTAGATTGCATGTTTGTGTATACTATGATGGAACTCAATTTTAAGAAGCTATGTGGAAGCGTTGCTAGGCCCGAATTAGCAAACTCTTTTGAAAATATATAACTTGTGGGGGCCTTGATGTCCTTGGTAAACTCTCGTATGGACATATGGTTTTCTATAAATACATTGAGTCAATTTATGCTTGACCGTAATGACATACACTAGATTACTGCTAAGAATCTCTTGAGATATCTCCATGGCACAATCAACTATGGATTGAGATACATTGCCAGGAATTTGAGGCTACATGCATATACAAATGTTGACAGGGTTGCTTGTGTGGTGGATTGTAGAATCACAATTAGATGTTGCTTCTTATTAGGGTCTGCTTCAATTTCTTAGATGAGAAAGAAGCAAAAATCGATTGCTCTGAGCATTGATAAGGCCTAATACGTTACAGCTAGTATGGCCTATTGTAAAAATGTTTTGTTGTGGAAAATATTTTGTGAGCTATTTGAGCACGTGTTAGATACCACTGTGATATTCTGTGACAACTAGAGTGGGATTCACCTTTCATAGAATCTCGTGTTCCACATTGCTCCAAGCACATTGATATCATGTACCACTTTATACAGGATATGGTACAATAAGGAGAAATAAGGCTCCAACACATCATGAATGATGAGGAGGTCACAAATATCCTCATGAATCACTTAGGGAAGGTTAAATTCTTAGCATTTTGAGAGAGACTTTGAGTAATGGAAAGACCCTCCCATGAGAGTATTGCTTGAGTTAGTCATTAATCTCTGGGAGTTCCTCGGGGCTTGGGGTACTTATTGGAGCTGTTAGTGTCAGTCTTGTTAGCATGTCACCTAGATCAAATATGATCTTACAAGGTGTTATTAGGGTGTCAAGTCAAATTTTTTTCATTTCAGTGAATCTTCAAATAAAAATTTGATCATTGGTTGTTGTGTCTAGGTCACTGCTGCTCCCTTCACTTACTCATGGTATTCATCACTCATCATGTTCATTGAATTATTCGAGGTATCATATCTTCATTTAAGTGTCTTGGGTCATGAAATGGTTAAATTCCTCATTTTAGGTCATGGTCTAGGTTTTCACTCCATGTGTCATCACGATACCATATGTTGCCAAAAATATGTCCATCATGTGATTAAGTGGGTAAATAGAGTTAACAGCTTAGGGAAGGAAAAATAAAGTTATAGGTAATGTTTTATTTCAAATAAGACAATGTTGTAGTACACTACCTTGCCTCATCATTTCTCATAGGGACATGTTTTCTTCAAAATATGTTTCCAACCGAATGGAGAAGCATTTTATAGAAGTGAAAGAGGTTTGTGTCCATTTTAGTCCAAGGAACAAAAAACTCCTTCATTTTATGCACATGTGTTATGATTTGAAATAAATTCCCAAAATACACTTGCTAGGGGAGAGTTGCTATAGTTCTGGACAACTTGACTTCAAGACAATGTTTCAAGGGTTTGGAATAGGTGGTAGTAGTTCTTAAGGACTCTATTATGTAGCAGACATCCTAAGATTTCCAGTGGTACCTTCAGCTTGTTATTTGGATTAGTGGAAGGCACATAAAAGTGCTTTGCAATTTGGCATTGTGCTCTTGTCAGAGAAAGCCTAAGTTTTTGGAGTGACCTTGGGAAACTCAATTTTTATCACTCATGGAGTGTCCAAATTACATTCTTGAGGTGTCCATCTTATAGTAGACTTCAACCTATTTCCAATGAGTTATCAAGCTCTCAATTTGGAGTATTTTAAGGCCCCCAAAAGTGGTTTGGAGGATGGCACTGTTCTTTTGTGAACTGCGTTATGCTTCTGTGAACTGCATTGTGCTTCTGTGAACTACACTACGCTTGTGCCAGAGCAGCTCAAAACTCATCTAAACTCACCCAAGTTTTGATTTTGAATCTTGAAAACCTATTTATTGCTATTCTAAGCTTGCACACAAGTAATTATAAGTCTTTTTCCCACCTTTTTCCTTTGGCCAGATGAATGCAAATGCAAGTTCTCTTGATCTAGGGTTTAGATGAAATTCTCATGCTATAAGCACTAGTGTAACTGATAGTTTGGTTAGTGTTGATATTGGAAACATGTAAATATTCCACCTCAAACCTCTGTACATGTTTCAAATGCATTTTGATTCACTAAATAACTTATCAATCATCATATTTCCTCACCCTTACCTAAACCCTAGCTCATACCTAGCATTTTGAGTAGATTTCCTAGCAGCTCTATTTTTCAATTTCTCCTAATCTTTTATTTCCCTCATTTCACTCCATTTAAGCTTCTTAAGTTTTCTACCACTCGTATCCATCTCCAAAAATTCCCCTATCATCATCTCCCTTCCCTAACTCCCTCATTCCATCATTTGCTTCCTTGAGCAAGAAAATAGTCGGCTTAAGACTAAACAACTAATCATGGAAAAAAAACAAGCCAAGTTATTGTAGCGGGTTGGAAAAGTTAAGAAGATCATAGAATCAAGAAAGCCTGAAGGATCAAAAGGCACAGGAAAGAGGAAAGGGCCAAGAACAATGGGCCTAAAGAAGGCATTGCAAGAAGAGCAAGAGAAAATTCTGTTGAATAAAGACCTTGACCTAGAGGAACGAATTGCCCTAGAGGTACATCAAGATAAAGAATATTGGCTAAATAGGGTGAAAAAACACTTGGATAAGCTCCTGGAGAAGGCAAAAAGAGACAATAAAATTCTTAGACACATGGTGCATCAAGCTCAAAACATGATCGCCAATGTCAAAGTAAAAGAACTAAAAAACAAGCTCAAGGAGGCCAAACAAAGATAAAAAGGATGGGGAAAACTTGGAGATGCTTGCTGAAGCATCCATGAAATTATAAAAAACTTATTTTTACACCTTCCCTCAAAATTTTGAGCATTTTGTGTTTTTTGGAAAATTTTGGTCTAAAATTCAGTTGCTCCAGAAGTGCAGTTCCTTGGTGCTGTGATTTTTCCTCTGGCCTCCAGTTGAGGGAAGGTATACATTTTTGGAAAGGTCTTACCATCCTCTGAAAACCCATTTTCCCATATTTTGTAGAGGTGGCTTAGTTTTGGATAAAAATGCAAAAAAAGTGGCAAAAAAACTAGCATTCTGGACCATTTCTTGATAGGCGTTTCACTTCTGGAGTGAGCTTGGGTGAATGGATTTTTCAAGCTCTTCCAATCCTCCAAAATTTGAAATTCAAACTGTTCTAGAAACTAGACTTGAAGGGCTAGTTGACTGTTCTCCCATATTTTCATTGTGACCCCTGGAAGGGACCTAAAAATCAACTTGAAGTTGATGTTGCGCTTCTGCACTTTCTATGTTTTTATTTGGAAAATTTCAGTGTGTAAAATTTCTAGTTTCTAGTCTGACTTGGTCAAAGTCAAGATTCTCTATGTAATGGCAGTAGTTACGAGGCTAGGTGATGTAGGAATGAATAAATGTACATCATAGGTTGTTTTTTTATGTTTATTAGGCCTCATAAAAGAAGCAAACTCCTAAACAAACTCTTCATGAGGTGTTTGTGTTGCACCTTCTGACTCTCACCTGTTGGTTGAGAGAATCCTCGAGTCATTTCCTCCACCAAGGAATTCGACTCCTGAAGGTGGGAAAGTGGTATACGGTAGTCTATAAGTACTATTTCACTTCAGGAGAAGGGGTTTTAACTTTTTTGTGAAGGAGGCTTGCATTATAATCATCTTTCAGCTAATACAGATACATGTTACAGCTATTTTCAAGGAACTCTAGCCTATTGAGTTCATGGTGTTTTTACTTCATTATTTTTGTTTTCTCATGGTTTAAACATATTTATCTACATTATATCTCTCCTTTCTATGAATGCCTTGTGATAAAATACTCAAAATGCTTGTTTTCAAGCTCTATTATCTGGTTTTCATGGTTATGTGTTTTGTCTTCCTAAGCTAATGAAATCATATTTATTTATGCTCATTAGTTTCTTCCACACTATATCCTCTATACTACACTGATAAATTCTCAAATTACACCATGGCTTCTAACATCTAGCTCCTTCTTATGTTTTCTCCTGTATTCCCATAGCCTAGACCTACTTGTGGCTCCAAACCCTAAGTTTAGCAAGTCCTTAAAAAACCAATTTTTCACAATAAACAAACAAATACACATATCTAACCTAAACTTCATTTTCTTTGAAGTCATCTCACCGATAAGAGACTTAGAGAGATCCCTCTCATGCTCAGTAGGGCTAGCTGCTAAGCTAAAGTGGTTTAAGGTTACCCTTGTCGATTTCCTTTTCAGCCTAGGAGATTGTAAGGACTAACAGGAGCTATGAGCGACCATAGGGTGTGTGATCCACCTCCCCCTATTGGTGTGTTGTGTAAAGAGTGATTGGTTCACCTTCCCCTATGATACTCCATGATGGTTTACATGTGTGTACGGTGAGTGGTTCACCTTCCCCTATGATTGATGAAAAATGTGTGTAGGGTGAGTGGTTCACCTTCCCCTATGATTGACGACATATACATAGGGTGAGTGGTTCAACTTCTCCTATGGCATATGAGTAGGATGAGTGGTTCACCTTCTCCTCTTGATGCCCTAGCATACATCCTACCCATGTAGTCGAGACTCATGGGAAGTACCTCCCATATATCCAATGAGTAGGGAAAAGTGAATAGGGACCATAGTACTACAGATGGATGCATCATGTATTTTAGTACTCACTGTGTCTAGGATGCATGATTTTCAACAACTTGATCTGGGATCAAGCATGGTTTAGGTTCTACCTCTAGACTGACTTTTGTCAGTGGAGAGTGGTTAGGTCTTCTCACTCACGCCTGATCTATTCTTCTTCATTATTCACATTAGTGTTCATCAGAGAAGAGATGAGATGAGATTCAAAGATGGTACATGACAACAGGATGGCATGATGATCGATGATGATGGATGGATTCATAGGTGGAATTATCCCTAGTTTAGAGGGAGTGTTAAAATTGGAAAATAGATCCAACTTCCACTTTATACAACTCATTTGATGGAGATTATGATTTCATTAAATTCCTTTGTTTGAGAGGACCAAAATTGATATAAAGATCATGTAATTTGGACAATCAGAAGTGTGATTTTGAATTTATGCCCACCCATGTGCAAATTGTTTAGGTCTGTCACATCATCATGTAGGCTTATGAAGCCCAATGGATGTGTCATTTCACCCTCAATGACTTGTATTAAAACAAGTGAAATCTTACCTCATTTTGCGTCATCATCACTAACACATTTTTCTCTCTCCTTCTCTCAGTGGTTCGTACAATTATTGAGAATTCTCTCTCTCACACATGTGGCAAAGGAGGACGAATTTCAGACAAATCACAAGGCCAAAATTTCAGAAATGTTGTAGGGTTTGACCAACGTTTACTGAGCACTTTAACTCATCCTTTGGCTAAGATTTTGTGGGAATTTTGTTTTTTGGCAGGTCATACTGTTTGGCAGAGGAGCCGATAATTTCAGGGCACTTTGACTACAAGACTGACAATAGACCTAAGTGTAGAGGTCACCCTAGAGTTGACCAAATTTGACTGTAGTTTTCAGGATTGTTTTGGGTTAACTTTGACAACCTTATTAGGTTGAGTTTCGCTGGGCATGGGAAAACTCCAAAGAGGAAGATTTTCTATTGCGTTGACCATCTTTGACTTTCTAGTTAGGGTCCAATTTGACTGCAGATTTGACAGGGTTGGTTTGACTGTGATTTGGAAAGTCAACTTTACATTTTTTTATTATCTCTCTACCGAACATTTGATATAATAATAAGTAGAATTAATCAAAGATTTTTCCTCAAATTGAAGTTTTTCCCTAGCATTTGCCAAAGCTAGTGTCCTCTTCTCTTGGCTTGTCTTCTGTATTTTGTTTCATGTTATGTCTATTTTTATTTTCAATGTGATTAATGGTTAATGTGATTTCTATTCGAAAAATAAATTGGAAATTGTTATTGGGTTGCTAAAGGAACATTAAATTAATTGTGCTAAGCATAGAACATACCATTGTTAACTAAAATTATATATATATATATATATATATATATATATATATATATATATGAAAATGTTTTTTTTTTGAGTTTTCTTTAAAAATTGTGTTTATTATATTAATTTTGACATATATTTTAGCATATAATTAAATTATGAATATTGGCATGCTAAGCATATGTTATATTTTAAATTTTAAATTCTAAAATTTATAGTATAGAAAAAATTTATAGGAGAAAATTTTAAGAAAGAAAATCACATTATTTTCTATTGTTTTTTTAAATATTTATAAATTGAAATTAATATCCTAATAAGAAGAAAAGAAATATTCTAAATTTCTATCATACAACAACACATTGACTTTGTTTGTAAGAATGAAAATATTGTGTGTGATGATTTCATGGAATATGGCAAAGATTGTAGGATTTGACAAAAGCCATTAAGAACCTTGTGATGAATCCTTCCAAGTTGACAAGATAAAATGTTACAAAGCACTAATCAAAATAAAAAATAGGTTTGATATACATAGAAATAAATACTTGTAAGAAGGAAAATGAGATGGCTAACCATCGATTATGACAATGATTGTAACAATGTTATAAAATACATGGATAAGCCTGTGATGGTTCCGGAAAGTTAGCAAGATAAAATATTACAAAACACTAATGAAAACAAAAAATAAATATGATATAAATAGAAAACAAGAAATACTTCTATGCCTTTCTACATTCTATCCAAAAATATTATGGAGGCAAATTATTAACTTGAAAATCTAAAGGATATCAGAAGGTGAAATTGGGATTTGTACATTAATAATATTTATCAATAACCTATTCTTATGAAAAAAATCAAATTAATATGTTTTAGAGAGAAAAAGTCACAATTTCCATTCAAACATTTAATGGAAAGTACATTTTTCACATGCTCATTGAACTTACAAATTTAATGTTACATATGTAAATGGACTTCTTTATATTCCCACAGAAAATTAATCCTTAACCCTCCCCTTTGTTCCTTGTTCTTTTTAACCTCATCCCACCCTCCTCCTATAGAGGGCTCAATTAATTTTAATATTGAATTCATATTTCTTAGATGTATATAGAGTATCAATTTATTATTTGAATCAAAGTTGTTAAGTTTTTGAAGCGAGTCCATTCCTCCTAGTTGTCTTCATCTTCCATACTCTAAAGGAAGGAGGCCTTGAATTCTTTATTTGTTCTCTATCCTTTGAGGGAATGTTTGAATCTTCAACTTGCACTTCTAGATTTCTATTATTATCCTTTTCTAAACATGTCCTTGGTAGCTAAATTTCTGTAGTTTAATAATCCTCACTATGTGTGTAGAATTGCTCACATAATTGTAACTACATTGGCCAAGGTATTTACCCTTTATTAATTTTTTATTCATTTTTATGTGAAACTCATTCTTGGAGACAAGAGTCCACAAATTGGATTTTTCATTATTAGATGTAATAGAGAAAAATGAAATCTTATAATTTAGAACCCTAATCCATTTATAATTTTCCTTTTGTATTATTAATTTGTTTTGTAGACCCTCATTGGTATTGATATTAACACATATTAAACTATATGTGAAAAAGTCTGAGTTAACCCACTCAATATCTATTTTATGTATTCACCCATAGTATTCATAATATCGTCAAAAAATCATAAATAACTGAAATTCAATGATAGATTTTGAAGTTTACTTTTCATAATAGACATAGTAGCAGGCTCAAGATTTTGGAAGCATGGGATATTTAATATACATTCCCTTTCCTAAAAGAAAGAAAGTCCTAAAAAATATTCAAATGATAAATAATATTTGAAAACTAGAAAATAAATATATATTTCAAGCAACACAGATATATCTCACAATGCTTTGTTTAATACAAATAGATATGGTCGTAAAAGTTTGATATAGGAGTATAGAAACCATTGAGGTAAAATTTTATTCCAAATGATTGGTAAAAGTAAAGGGTTCTTTTGATGTCCAAATCACAACCCTCAAATGTTGGCACCTCTTCATATTTCTCGATGATATATTCCTCAAAAGGAGGGCTTAGAGAAATCATAGTAGAATTCTTATTTCCGACCACATAATTTAATAGAAAAACCTTCAAGACGATGAAGGAAGTTCCTTACAAACTACCCTTCTAGGTAGGAACTAAACCAAAATGAGCATTTTATATTTGGAGATGTTGTAAAAATTTAATAGATTATGGTTTCTAGTTGTCTATTTTCAGTAAAGTGTCTTTGTCCTTCCATAGGGATTTTTACAGTAGCTCTAATTTTTTCTTTATATTTACCATTTGATCAATAATTCTCACCTAGAAAATTATTGTTTTTCTTATGGAAAGCATGACCGCAATTTATAATTTTTCTTTTCATGTCATAACCCTCTCATAGTAAAATTATTAAGTGATTTCTAAACTATTGTGGATATTTCACTAGACAATTTGTCATAATGGATCTACTAAACTATATTAGAAAATCTAAAATCTACAATTTGAGGGTTTCTTTCTCCTCAGATTTGTGGATTTCTTAATTATTGTTTATTGTTGGCACTCACAATTGTTATACTTGTTATGATCAATTTCTTACTTTTTATATCAATATTTTATCCTTCTTGATTCATAGTCATATTCTCTTTCTCAATATGGTTTAGACCTTGGTACAATCATTTTATTTATACAACTATGCTTTAACAATATGGACAAGGCTGTTTTATTTATAAATTGAGCTACCAATATGTTGAATAACATTTTGTTACAAATAGGGACTATGAATATGAGTATAAAGTGAATGCATCCAAGAAGGTTATTGGTTAATTCAAAAGGATTTGTTTCTAGATATGGAGTTAGTTCCAGTAACAAAACTTTTGTTTTCTTGTGAAGCTAGAAGATTCATCTTAACTTAGGAAGATCGCCTTAAGAATATTTGATACTTAGGACATTCCTTATCTAGTATATCTTCTATTGTAACTTCCTTTTGTATTATAAAAACAAAATAAGTCGCCTCTGGTAGGGGGTGAAAAGTTATAATTTTGAGATAAAACTGTGAACTAAGTCCTAATTATACTTGTTCTTTGAAGATCGTAATGAAAACAAGTGTGAATTAGTTTTATCTTTTATCAATTATATCTTGATGTAAGTTCCTTTAAGAAGGCAGACTGACACATGGTGGTTTTGGCCTACTTCATGGATGAAGTGTTGTATTACATGCTTACAATTTTGCATTGTTTACCTTTCGAATCATTATTGGAAATATTATTTATATTTTCGATAATAGTAGGATTTAATGGATCATTTTTAATTGGTGTTTCGCGAATAGGTAGTTGTTGTTCCTTTGGTTTCTTCTTGTTGTTACTTTAGAGGCTAATATTATTTAACAGATGTTGGTTCATTTGGAGAACAATAAAATAGTTGAAAGTTTTGAATTAAAATATTACTTTAGTTGTTACTTGATTTAAGCTTCATTAAGAATAAGACAAGAAACTAGTTTTGCACTTGAATTCCAGTTTCACAAGCACTATTTTATTTGATTTAGATATAGAGTTTGCTTTCTGATCGCTTGTGGTGATTTCCTGATAGGTACCATCAATTTACGTTTTACAGAAAAGATTATGATTTTAAATCAATTCATATCACACCAAAATTGGTTTTTGGTAGTTCTTTGCATAGATTTTATTGACTGCCTTGAAATAAAAAGAAGAATCCCTTGGTTGATAAGTTAATATTAGATGAATAGTTGTTTATTTTAAACAATCAATAGTCCCAACATTTTGGCATCGTTTCCAGGGCAGTTTTAGAAAAGAATGCTACCATACAAATGATCCAAGTCCAAGTGTGTCAAAGGACCCTTCCAAGACATTTTACTTTCGTGATGTGTTAAATTGCATTTTTAAAAGAACATTAATGAATACATATGCATGCTATAAAGAAGAGGAACATGACAATTATTAGCACATGAAAAACATAAGACATTGATAATGGAGTTTGTCTAGGAGGGACTACATCTCCGGGTCGGTGTCAAGGTGGTGTAGGTCGTTGCATTAAGTGTTGTCAATAGTGATGATGTACATAAGAGATGATGTCGGTATCAGACAAGGAAAATTCCCTCACGCAAGAGTGGCTCCAAGAGATGTTCCGCTACAGGAAATCTCAGTAAAAAAGGACTCCTATTAGTATGACACAAACTCATGCATGATGATAATGCACATCCCACCAAGATGGCATAAAAGGTATCTCAATGCAAACATACATGGCGACAACGTGAGTATCCAATCAACATACGATAAAGGGATCTCAAATAAAACATGATGAATCATGACAACAAGTACATCCCACAAATGATTCCGCATCACATCAAGTAGGAATCATGAAAACAAGTAAGAAAACAAGATCCCACATCAAACATCAAACAGGGATATGTACAACACAATGCATCTTATAGCAAAAAGAAGTACATGAACACATTGCATATACCTCACATCCTGGGGCCATTTGAAGAAAAGGATGTCAAACTGCTAAAGCTTGCCATACCATCAATCTCGCGGTGTCGAATCGCATGGAACTGACTGCTCGCACATGAAAGATAAAACTTGCACTCCACTTTGAAAAGTGGCCGAAAAATTAAATGATCAAATGGAAGATTTGAATGCACCATCAGATTTGTGGCACCGAATAGTGTAAAATCGATTGTCAAATTTCTAAATTCTTAGAAAATCGAATTCTGGGGCTCAAGGAATCTTTTAGATTTCCCCTTGATTCCAAAAAGATTCCCTCGTCTAGGGCCTCTACAAATTGACTGCTCAGATCGGGAAATTGACTGCACTATTGGGTTCGTGTCACTAAGATGTGTAAGATCGGCATAAAGTTTGTCCAATTTGGACACTGCAAAAAATTCACCCTCTTGGAAATTTCGCTCAATCATGGTTCCACCTGCAGATAAATTAATTAAAAATTCACCTCGATTTCCATGCCTGCTCCTGGTTCCTCCATGCTTGGGTGCACTGATGAAATGATAGTTTTATATTTAAAAAAGAAACCAGTGGAATTCACAAGGACTTCGTTGGGTGGAGTGGTTACCGATCCATTTATTATGGAGGAAGTTGGGTGGTCAAACCCCGCCTCCTCCTTTCTTTACATAACAAAAATTGTTAAATGGGAAGGGAGGCCAGGCTAGGCCAACCTTGGGTGGCCCTCCCACCTCACCTATCCCCTACTCCTACTCATTTATGCGTGCGGTTGTAGGCTGGGTCCATGCCCCAAGGGCCGACCAACGTTGGTGGTCTTCATTTAGTGTTGGTGGTTGGGTCCCACCGCCTTAATTTTGTGCTTAGTTGTGGTGATCGATGGAATGGGGGGAGGGGCTAGGGGTAGTGGCCTGCCCCTCCATTAATTAGTATATGGCTAAGGTTTGGGGTGGCGGGGTTGGTGGCCGCCACCCTTTTTTTCATAATTGTTTTTTTGTTATTAACAACAATATGGTCATTTGTTAAAATCTTGATTTTAGGCCGAAGGGCACATTTTAACTAGGTGACAATTTTTCCCAGAATTTGGTCAGAGTTGGTTGGATTCCATCCGCGAGAAAAAGTCCAAATCATGTCTCTTTTAATCCTGCCCAGTCAGCAAAAGTCAACCAAACTTTGACTGGCTCTATCTTCCTCATCCGGACTCGGATTGAGGAACCGTTCACATCGCCACGATCACGACAATGAGATATTTAACATGATCATGGTTTAAGCATAATTCAAACACATTGATTTTTTACCCTTCCCGAGTCCTCTTGGACTTCTCCATGTGTTTGGAGCCCCCTGGATTAATCCTCCCCACTGAGGAGCTTTTGGACACCAAAAGAATTAAAATAATATGCAACTTCTCTATACCTTGTCTACATCACTTGTGTCTTGAAAAGGTCTCGCTTCCCTCTGCTTCACGTTTGTTGTTCGGAGCCTTAAGAGATGAGCTGACACCTACAACCTCTGTAACCTGTAGTACATTGTTTTGCAAATTACATGCTTAACTTTCATGACCAACTAATGACCCAAGCATCCCATACCTTCCATGAGTTTATAACACATACTCGGTGGTCAAGCTTACATTAAGATGGACGAAATACCCCAGCTACAAAACAAGGCCAACATATCATTGTTGCTTCAATAGGTGATGGAAAACACATCATCACTCCAACGCATGATAAAAAGAAGGCCATGTTAGAAAATTATATATTACGGAGCAATGGAACACATAAAATATTGCAGAAATATAAACATAGAAAACACATAAAACAAGAGAGACACAGATATACGTGGTTCACCCAGTTTGGGCTACGTCGATGGAGAAACAACCAGTCCTTCCTTTTATATTATCCAACAAACTAAAGAGATATAACCTAAAGTAGATCCATTGTAACACCCTCTTCGCTCTCAATCTCCTCGCTCTTCCTCACTCAGAAACAGATATGCATAGATGCAATGTAATTCCCTCATATATAGTGAGGGGTTACCTTCTAGGGAAAAAAACCTTAAATTAAACATAACTTCTACCATCAGATCATCCACCTAATGAACTGCCCAGATTGACTAGAAATTACTAGACTTTTACAAGGCAATTTTACACCTATTTTTAGCTTCGGGGGTGCTGCCCCCGAACCCCCATCGGGGGACCGCTGGCCCCTGGACCCCCCAGTCGAGGGGGATTAGCCCCCCCGGACCCCACGGGGGGAACAAGTTCCCCTCGCACCCCCCCGCGTGGAGGGGTGTACAGTCTTCCTGGGGTATACATCTGGCTGAAACCTTTGAATACAGAAGATAATCAGGCTCCACACCCAACAGGACAAACACTATTGTTTCTTTGACAAATGATGGCAACACGATGCATCACTTTCACAATTTGTCATGCAAAGAAAAAAGTGAGACTAAACATCATTGTTGTTGAACAAGTGATGGAAAACACATCATCACTTTTGCATTTTAAAATGCAACAAATGATTTACAAAAGCATGACCATGAAACACTAACATATATAGAAACCATTTTTCCCTTATCAAGGTGAATGGGTCATCTCCTTGTGGTGGTGTTTCTTGTCGAACAATCGTTTCACTTGTTTCATGCACTGACACTTTTGTCTGTAAGGAATTACTCTGGATGGAGCCTCCAACATGTGGCTTTTTGATGGCCATTTCTATCATAATGACTACAATACCTCTTCCTCCTCTAGATTTCCTTAACATGTTTTTTCAGCTACTGTTGAGAGGATCTTTCACGCCTCATCCTTTTGTGTGTTTCCATTCTTTTCCAACACCTAGAAAATGTATGGTTATGTAATCCACAGAAGGTACATGTATTTCAATGCCATGTTTTATATTCATATTTAACAACATGATTATAATTGAAATGAACATTTGAATCTAAAGACTGGTAATGCCTTTCCTTGCTGTCTCTGGTGTAAGTATGGCGATAAGCACTTTCCTCAACTCTTTCCCTGCAATGGACAATGCCATGGGATGATGGGGATGTGTTCCTATCATTCTCTTTCCTTGACGATTTCGATGATGTCTTAGAAGAATCTGACACCTTCGAGCATTCTCCTTCGGTGTATCTCAAGCCTGCAAATTGAGGTCTCTACACAACCTCCAATGGTTGAGTTATTCCTTGGTTATTAACACCAAGTTCTTTTTCCTCCTTATGCCTCATCCTTGTAAGGAGCCTCATGCTTTTCCCTGTAATTGGGATCTCCAAATCTCCAACAGAAATCATATTATGTGAAGAGGAAACAGAAAGGAAATCAACATCTTTTACCTCCTCTATCGATTTGGAAAGAATTGATGAGGGCCTATCTTCATCTGTTGTTGGTGGTTTGCTCGCTGTCTTGTGCATTCCCCAACTTCCTTTCTGATGTACCCAAGTCCTCTTCGACAGGGAAATTCTTCTACTTTCATGGGGTTGACAATGCCTTGGCTATTAACACCCAATCCTTTTCCTTCATACCCCATTTTCTTCAACAGTTTGGAGCCAATTCATGTGGTATGATTTTCAAAAACAATGAAATGATAATCAGGACACATACATGAATTCAAAGAACTACTTTTTACCTCACATGGGTCACGCTACATCTTTTCCAAGGCCTCATCCTTTGCTTGTGGCTGTCATAGAAAACTATGTTTATCCTCTTTCTCTTCATGTAGACGCATCTTCAATTCAGCGTTCTCTATTTGAAGATTATGTTTGTTGCACTTTAGTTCTTCCAGGGCCTTTTTCGTGGCTCGCAACTGAAGCTGAAATCGCTCCTTTTCCTCAGTATTTTTTTGTAGACTTTCATACATTACTTCCACCCTTTTGGAAGTTTTGAGCGTGGTCTCGTACATCGCTTTTTCATCCTCTATCGCTGCACGTTCCATTGTTCATGCTTGCAATTCACATCCACGTAAAGACCACTCTGATACCGCTTGATTTAGGTCCTGGTGTGACAAAGGACCCTTCCAAGACCTTTTAGTTTCGTGATGTGGTAAATTTAATTTTTAAAATAGCATTAATGAATACATTTTCATGTTGTAAAGAAGAGGAACATGACAATCATCAGCACATGAAAACATAAGATGTTGATAACGGAGTTCATCCAGGAGGGACTACGTCTCCGGGCCCTGGTGCCAAGATGGTGCTAGCCATTGCATTAAGTGTTGTAAATAGTGATGATGTACATAAGAGATGATGTCACTATCAGACAAGGAAAATGCCCTCACATAAGAGTGGCTCCAAGAGATGTTCTACTACAGGAACTCTTAGTCAAAAAGGACTCCTATCAGTATGACAAAAACTCATGCATGATGATAATGAGCATCCTACCAACGTGGCATAAAAGGGATCTCAATGCAAACATACATGGCGACATCATGAGTATCCCATCAACTTACAACAAAGGGATATCAAATAAAAAATGATGAATCATGACAACAGGTACATCCCACAAATGCTTCCACATCACATCAAGCTGGAATCATGAAAACAAGTAAGAAAACAAGATCCCACATCAATCATCAAACAAGGATCTATACAACCCAATGCTTCTCATAGAAAACATAAGTACATAAACACACTGCATATACCTCACATCCCGGGGCCATCTGAAGAAAAGGATGTCAAACTACTGAAGCTAGTTGTACCATCAATCTCGCGGCGTCGAATCGCATGGAAATGATTGCTCGCACATGAAAGCTGAGACCTACACTCCACTTTGAAAAGTGGCTGAAAAATGAAATGATCAAATGGAAGATTTGAATGCACCATCAGATTTGTGGCATCAAAGAGTGTAAAATGGACCATCAAATTTCTAAATTCTGAGAAAATGGAATTCTGGGGCTCAAGGAATCTTTTAGATTCCCCCTAGATTCCTCAAAGATTCCCTCCTCCAGGTCCTCTACACATTGGCTTCTTAGATCAGGAAATTGATTGCTCCATCGGGTTCATGTCACTGAGAGGTGTAAGATCAACATAAAGTTTCTCCAATTTGGACACTGCAAAAATTTCACCCTCTTGGAAATTTTGCTCAATCATGATTCGACCCACAAATAAATTAATTAAAAATTCACCTAGATTTTTGTCCCTGCTCCTGGTTGCTCCATGCATGGGCGCACTAATGAAATGACAGGTGTATATAAGAAAAAGCTGGCAGACTTCACAAGGACTCCATTGGGCGGAGTGGTTACGGATCCATTTATTATGGAGGAGGTTAGGTGGTCAAACCTCGCCTCCTCCTTTTTTTACATAACAAAAATTTTTAAATGGGAAGGAAGGTCGAGTTGGGCCCACCTTGGGCTGCCTGCTCACCTCACCTATCCCCTACTCCTACTCATTTATGCAGGCGGTTGTAGGCTGGGTCGGCGCCCCAAGGGCTAGCCCACATTGGCGGTCTTCATTTAGTGTTGGTGGATGGGTCCGCACCGCAAGGACCAACCCACCACCTTAATTCTGCACATAGTTAGGGTAGTTCGTGGAATGGGGGAAGTGCTGGGGGTAGTGACCCACCCCTCCATTAATTAGTATATGGATAAGGTTTGGGGTGGCGGGGTTGGTGGCCCGCCACCCCTTCTTTTATAATTTTTTGTATTATTATTAACAACGAAATGGTCATTTGTTAAAATCCTGATTTTAGGCCGAAGGGTACATTTTAACTAGGCGACAATTTTTCCCGAAATTCGGCTAGATTTGGTCAGATTTTGTGCGCCAGGAAAAGTCCAAATTGTGTCTCTTTTAGTCCTACTGAGTCAGCAAAAGTCAACCATACTTTGACTACCTCTATCTTCCTCATCCGGACTCGGATTGACGAACCGTTCACACCCCCACGATCACGACGATGAGATAGTTAACATGATCCTAGTTCGAGCATAATCTAAACACTTTGTTTTTTTTACCCTTCCTGAGTCCTCTTGGACTTCTACATGTGTTTGGAGCCACCTAGATCAAAAAATGACTGATTGTATATGAATACTTGATTCCTTGAGGGCCAGATATTAAAGATGGTAGGTAAGAACATGCACATGCACACTGGATAAAATTGTGGTGGATGCTATGGATTCTATCATGAACTAATAGGTTTAGGTCATATAGTATGCATGATTATAAAGGGAAACATAGGTAGAAATAAAAAAGAAAGAAATCCAAAAACTACTCCAATAAGTAACAAAACCCAGGGCCAAGTCAAACTTGGGAGATCAGCCTTTATAAACGACATCAGAGGGAAAGAAAAATATCAAGCTTAAGTAGGACCCCAACCATTATCCATAAAGGATCTATTTCTATTATCACTCATGTGGTAGGTTCGTCTGTTGTAGCGGAATCTAATATTCACGATAGAGCTTCAAAATTTGTAGTAAAAGAAGAGGAGAATTTCCAATACTCATCGCTTGGGTATCTCGATATTCATAATAATAGTTAGGGACATTGTTATAATTTAAGGGAAGGAAGAGGTGAAACAAGTACGAAAATTTCCAACTTGCCAAAAAAAACCACCTATAACGCCAATATCAAGGGAAGGAATTGCGATTCTTGACTTAGGTGGTGTTGTTAGGCCTAGACAAGATCCAAAACCTTAGTAGCGCACTAGTCCCTTCCAATTAGTGCCTCCTAAATTTTTAATTCTAGAGGGCTATCGGAAAATCTTTGACCAAATGGTGGGACAAGTAAGCAAATCATCCAAATCGACCTCAAGAATATAATTCCCTATCAATGTCCCATAGGAAAATATACCCATGAAATACATACCACTTAAAGGTCTTCCAAACTCTCATAGATTTTCCTTAGAAGACCCAAATGCATTTATATTCGAATTTTATGTTCTATGCTCACGATATTACTATACCACTGATCCCAAAAAATTGAAGTTGTTGCCTTCTACTTTGAAGGGAGCAACAATATGATGGTTTATGGGATTAGGAGGTGGTACCATTAATTCTTTGGATGAAATGAGGGAAGCCCTTCTTACAAAATATTATGCCTAATTGTCGGTATAGGCATTTAAAAGAAGAAATATTTAAATGCCTTATAAAGAGGAGAGACTTTAGAAGAATACATATAAAGGATAAATTATAATTACACAGGTCACCATACACCACTCGTCCTAAAGAAGTATTGAAAACTTCCCTTATCATAGGAATGAAAGATGAATGGTTAGAAAAAATTAGTTTAATGGAACAATGAGATATTTTTAAGGCAGAATATGATGGTATTGTTAAATTGTGTATCAAGTGCTCTTGAGGAAGTGTAAGGAGAGGGCATGGAATCCAAGAGCCTTTGAGTAAAAGTTGTAGGGTTACTAGTGGAGGAGTCACTTGTTCAAAAATAGGTATTTTGTTAGAAAATTTTAAAACTGATATTCTTAGTATCTTTACCACACAATTTGATGTTTTGTGGGTGAAACAAAAATAGCTAGAGGTGAAGCAAGCCTTCGATCTTTTTTGTCCTTGTTGTCATTGAAAACATGGACACAAGGAATGTCCAGTATATGTGATTGAAGTCTACGTTATTTGTGAAAAATAGCATTCAACTGATTGTTTTCCATCCCTTCCAAGATTAAAAGAAGTTTACAAGGAGGTTGGGGAGGAACTTGAACCAACATATGTTCTGGCCTAGAAATGACAATGGAAATATCGTCCTCCAGGTATGGCCCAATATCCTTGTATGTTTTTTCTTGGTCATAATCAACAACAATATCCTCGACTAACCTAGAAGTGTCAACAGTATCCTAGACCGACCTCGAAGAGTCAACAATATCCTAGACCGCCCTGGCAGAGTAAAAGATATTCGACAATGTCCTGGCCAAATCAACCATACCTTGGATCTTCATGGTAAAATCAACAATACTTTGGGCCATCCCGATGAAGTCCACAAAACATGAAATACCCTTATCAATGGATAAATTAGGTTCCTTAGGGGCCAGTATGGCTTGAAAATTGGTAATGCCCTTTTGGTCTGATTAATCAACCTTTAGTGGCATTATTATAGTAACATCATCATGATAGTTATATCCATCAAAACTAAAGCTTCAATTACCCCCAAACACTTCACCACCGTACACCCTTAATTTCCCACACAACCTAACCCCAACCCAAATAATAGAATCGTTCAACTATTAGAAATATTATATAATTATAAGTATTTACTCTCCCCTCTATAATGTAATGAGATTCAACTAATATCAGGGCGAAGTTTTTTTGCAAAAAAATATCCAATAAATTCTTTGCAACCAAAAATTGAAAAATATAAGAAAGAGAAAAATCGAATTCGATTTGAAAAATATTCAATAGCTACAACCTATGGTGGGTCATAATAATTTATACCATAAACATCATATTCACTTCCTAAACCTAGCAAAACTAAAAATGCAACTAAGGTTATAAGTGTTCCTCCCCCATTCTTAGAAAGATTAACTGTAATTAAACAACCAGTATACCCCAAATTCAATTTAATAGGGGAACTAAAAACCCTTTGTGTCAAGATTCCTCACTTATAGGCTATTAAATATATTCCTATATATGCAAATATAATCAAGGATTTGTGAATTAAGAAGCCTATTAAGAAACCTAAATATATTATCATTATCTATGTGATTGGGAAACTGTTCAATCTAATCCAGTGGATCCTATGAAATACGAAGACCCTAGAAATCCTATAGTCAGTGTAAAAGTGCAAGGCACCAGTTTTCCAAATACTTTGGTAGAACTAGGAATTGTTATCAATATTATCACATTAACTCCTGTTTTTTTCATGGATTACATGAGATGAGACCAAATCCTACTATGTTGGACATAGCTGATAGATCTGTGATTAAACTAGAATGAATCCTTTAGGACAAAAAAATTTCGGCGAACTCTTGCACACATTGCAAGAAGGAATTCCATGATGATGAACAATGTTGGAAGTTTCATCTAGAGTTGAAGCCAAAGAGATTTAGTGAAAATGGAAAGCAAAAGACGATGACAACTGCGCAACAGGACCTTGGATCTAATTTTGGTGGAGACATTGATCATAGAAGTGGGCACACAAGGTACTCTTTCTCTTCATGCTAATGAAAATTCTAAATCACATTCAAGTACAAGTTCTTCAAATCAGCCTCTTGAAAATTAATGTACAAAAGAGAATTAAATTGTTCCTTATTACAGTTGTAATGAAACATACTAAAGTGAAAATGTTGCTTGATTGAGGCTCACAAGGAAATTTGGTTACATAATCCTTGGTTAAATAGTTAGGATTAGAGACCAAGCCTCATCCGAAACCATATCCGCTTGATTCGGTGGGTGATAAAGAAAAATTACATGTAACCAAGTAGCGTAGAGTTAGGTTTGTGATTGCATCCAAACTAGTAGATGAGGTTGACCTTGTTGTTGTACCATTAGATATCTATGGTATTGTATTGGGGAGTCCGTATTTGTATGATAGGAAAGTAGTTTTATTTTACAATGAAAACAAATATCATATCACAAAATATGAGGTAGAATAGATTGTTAGAGTTCATCGTGCCAAAAGCAGTGCCAGTATTGTAAATGCAGGTCAAATGAATATATTGATTAATTCCACCAAACGGTGCATGCTCATGGTTGTGAGAGAAAAATATGTTGAGACATATGAAGATTTCCAAGGTTGTGATCCCACTCATAAAAAGGAATTTTATGAAATTTCTTCTAACTATGATGGCCTTTTTTAGCTACAAAGTGGGTGGCCTCTAAAGCGTGAGATCCAACATGAGATTCACTTGCAGTAGCATGCGCCTTTACCTAGCATTAGTATGTATAGGTTGTCATACATTGAGATGGAGGACATAAAGAAGCAGGTACATGATTTGATGAATGAAGGGGTCATAAGGCCAAGTTATTCTCCATGTGATCCATCTATTGTGTTGGTGCTAAAAAAAGATAGCACACGGAGGATGTGCATGGACTACTAGGAACTCAACAAAATAATAGTGAAGAATCAACACCCTCTCCCTCAGATTTATGATTTGTTAGATCAATTGAAAAATTCTATCCATTTCAGAAAACTAGACATGCATAATGGTTATCATCAAGTCACGATTGCCGAACAGGATGTATGGAAGATTGCATTCAAGACGAACCAAGGGTCATTTGAATGGTTGGTGATGCCATTTAGACAATGCAATGGTCCTGCCACATTCATGAGGGTGATGAATGATATTTTTAGGCATTCTATTGATGATTTTGTACTTGTGTATCTTGATTACATTATTTTTTACAATAGGACATGGGATGATCATGTGAGTCATTTTAAAAAAGTGCTTGATGTTTTGTAAAAAGAAAAATTGTATGTCAAAATGTCGAAGTGTGAGTTTGGTAAGACCTCTTTGGTTTACTTAGGTCACATTTCCAGTGGTGGACAATTGAAAATAGATCAGTCTAAAATTGATGTGATTTTAAAGTGGCCTAAACCCACCAATGTTACATAGGTTCATAGATTTTTGGGTGCATTACAATACTCGAGAAGGTCCATTTCAAACTTCTCCATCATTACATCCCCCTTAAATGCATTGAAGAGTGTGAAGAAAACCTTTTAGTGGGGAGGAATGTAACAAAAATCCTTTGATGCATTGAGAGAGAAGATCAACACTACACCAGTTTTGGCCTTACCTGATGTCCAACAACGTTTGGAGATTGAGATTGATGCTAATGGATACGCCATGGGAGTATTATTGATGCAGCAGAGAAAACTTGTATGTTACCATTTGAAGACATTCTCCCAAGTTTTCGTGAACTATCCCACATAAAACAAGGACTTTTATGCCTTGGTTCAAAACGTGAAGAAGTGGAAGCACTATTTGATCTGCAAGGAGACCATCATTCACACAGATCACCAACCCTGGTTGTATCTCCAGTTGCATACCAAGCTTCAAGAAGCAGATCATTTCAGATGGATGGGATTCCTTTAGCAATTTCACTTGGTAATAAAATACAAGAAGGGAACCAACAATACAGTGGGAGATATGCTTTCTCACCCTTCTATTTTTGCATCTATAGTTTTTCAAAATTCCTCTTTATCTTTTGAAAGTTATGCTGAATAATATGATGATGATTTTAGGAGATTTATGCAAAGCGGACTCATGGATCACAGGTGGATAATTATCATTTGCAGGGAAACTTGTTATATCACCTTGGAAAATTTTGTATCCCCACCAGTGAACAAAAACATGTAATTAGAGAGGCACATACCTCTCTTGTGTCAGGTCATTTTGGAGTAGGTAAAATTTTGTTTCATTCGTAGAGGTTGTTTTATTGGCCTCGTATGAAAAATGTTGCGACTCAATATGTAAAGGGATGTGTTTTGTGCTCAGTTAGAAATCCCACTAATAAAAAATTTGGGCTCTACACACCAGTCCTTGTTCCGAGTCATCCATGGGAAAGTATGTCAATTAATTTTGTGGGAAGTTTTCCTTTTTCTAGGATAGGTCATGACTATTTATATGTCATTGTGGATTGATTTAGAAAAATGTGGGTATTAATGCCTTGTAAAAAGTAGGTCACTGTAGAGAAGACTACTCATCTCTTCTCCCAATTTTTATCGGTCCAGTTTGGGTTGCCCACATTCATTGTGTTTGGTTGAAACTCTCATTTTCTTAGAGATTTTTGGATGAGTTTGTGGAGAATGATGGACACCAGGTTGAAGAGGAGCACATCATTTCATCCATAGGCCAATGGACAAATAAAGGTTGCCAATTGCACAATGATACACTTACTTTGAGGTTATTGTGGCAAGTATCCCAAGTTGTGGGACGAGCAACTTCCTTATTTACAACATGCATATAACCAGGCAGTGCATTCATCCACTCAGAGCTCACCATTTGAGACATGCTTTGGTTATTTTCCAAAGGATCCCTTAGACATGTTCTTTGGGAGGGATGAATCTTGCAGTGGGGAAGATGACAGGGACAAAGTGCGAATTTTCATTCAGTGAATTCATATGATTCATGAGTTAGTGCGGGCACAGTTGGATAAACGTCAAACTCAATACAAAGCTTGACATGACAAGCACTGAGTTGATCACTAGTTCTAGGTTCGAGACAAAGTGTGGCTCCACATCAGCAAAGAGAAAATTAAAGGGGAAGGGAAGAAATTGTGACCAATCTGATATTTCCCATTCACCATATTAGAGAATATTGGAGACAATGTTTTTCATTTGGATTTTCCAACATGCATGTAGATGTACTCAGTGGTGAACGTTGAAAATTTGAAGCTTTATGAGCCTTCGTTGATCATGGACACCAAAGAGGTTGGTCAAGTTCCTACAGTGTATGATTTTACACCTGAATACTTGGACAAGCTACCAAGAGGACATCATTCTCGACAGGAAGACCAGGACTTCCCGACAAGGAGATGTGATACCTTCATATTCGTTTCAAGTGAATGCATCCAAGTAAGGCTTGATGGATGGGAAAGGAGAGAGTGAAAGAGAAATTCCCTCACTTTCCAATTGACTGATAAATATTTTGGTAGTCCAAAAGCTCACTAGTGGGAGGAATGATCTGGGTGGATCCAGAAATAGAAGTGGCCTTGAAAATAGCTCAAAAATAAAATTCCTTAGATGGACTTGAAACCATGACCACATCATAGTGTTCATTGTCGTGATTCCAATGGTGTGAACAACATTAGAATTCAATTTCGCATGATCAAGTTATAGATGGTCAAATTTCTTGTCAAACTTGGCCAAGTGGCAATTACTAATGAGGCAAAAATTTGGCAGAGTCACAGTGCATAGAAAATGATAGTCATAATGGGCTAATTTGTTTCCTCTTTAATTTATCTAATATCCCTTATTTTTTGGCAAAAAAAATTAACTATTGTGCTATAAAAAAATTTAAAAAATATAGATTTGGGTGGGGGGGGGGGGGGTTGGGTAGGCTGCCAGCCCCGCTACCCCCCAACAATCCTTGACCAATATAAATATAATATATATATTAATAGGGTGGGTAGGCCACTCTCGGCGGACCTGCCCAACCCCTGTTAGAACTCCAGTGGAACCATGTACCAAGGCCGAAACATATTATAACCGTCGAGTTTAAAAATACATATAGCCATATTTGTTAAAACGATTTCACACCAAGTATGGGGTGGGCAGGGTTTGAACCTTGTTTGGCCGTACCAAATATGTGAAGCGTTACCATTGGGCCAACGACCCATACTTTCATCAATCTGTGCATGAGCTTATATTTAACCTCACTTCTTCCACTTGAACTAGACTCACGAAGGGTTGACATTAGAAACTTGAGTGGCTAGAGGTAACGAAACCATGAGTGAGGGAATCTCCAAGATGATGAAAAGATTCCTTTATAGGTAAATAGGTTTCAGTGTCAGAATTTGATAAGTTTATAGTTGATTTTGCACATTTTCATGCCAAGAATCTAATTGTGCAGTCTATTTCTCCAGTAGACATCTCCATTTTCAGGCCATCATCCGAAATGGAAGTATAGGGATCATTTTTGAAAGTTTTCTTGTAACTGATTTCTTTGCCTCTATTTAATGAAAGAAGGCCTCTCAACTTTGAGCAGGGCCCAAAAGTGTACCCCACATTGGGTGAAATTTGTTATCAAATCGTTTGTGTGCCTTTGATCTCATGCTTGTTTTCTGATTTCCACTTCTTTTTCATGTGTCATGTTACTTGGTTAATATGCTCTTTTATATGCAATTCAGAGTGGTCCTAATGGTTAAGAGCATGTGGTTCCTCCTAAGAGGTCACAAGTTAAAAATGAGAGGGTGGAGAGTATGTATGCCTTCATGGACTTAGAAGTCAAATCCTTGCACGAAGGTGGGTCCCTTGTGCCACAAAGAGGGGGGTCTCATACACCAATTTGGTGTGTGGCTTGGTCATGACCTTAAAATTGGATAACAATAATAATAATATGTATGCATCCTTGATTTGGATCACTTTTTAATCAATTTTTATCAATCCTTATTAGATGATCATTAGCGCCATAACTTTCCATGGAGGCCCATTTCCCATTTACATGAAGTTTTTATATTAAATTTTCAAAATAACAATGAAGGAATTAATGAATATGTAGAAGTTTTATGTTATTCCCTAAAGCGCTCCATCCTATCTACCATTAAAATAGCTATGAAAAAGGGATTATGCTGAAATATGTGCTAAAAAACGCAACCCGATAAGTAAAATAATGTGCTTAAGAAAGTAAACCATCAGGATAATGAACATGCCTACTGACAATGGGGCTAATAGGTCTATTGGAAGTGGGGATATGCCTAGTAAAAGGGAAATATATAACAGTTAGCATAACATTGTTGACCTTGGGGAAGTTTTGATGACATTCAATCATCATTACTCCTATAAGTCAAAGCTAAAGAAAATGAACTCCATAGTTTGACTTTTAGGGAATAGCTTTAAATTTCTTATAAGAAGAATGTTTTGATATTTCAAATACACTAGAACATCATGGATTATGAGAACCTTAGAAGTTGTTACACATTTCTTATATAATTAGAATATATTATAATTTTTTTGTAACAGAAGGGAAATTTCTACTATACTAACATTGATAGGGTACAAAATTTTAAGGTCATTCCTATGCTTTCCACATTGATTTATATACTTTTTTCTCTTCATTCATTATCATTTCATTATTTCTATGCACTGGTATCAAATTGGATTAATAATTAAATCAAACCTTGAATATTTTCAAAAATTAATCTCTTGTTTCAACACTGAGTTTTTGGCGACGACTTCATTACTGTCTCATGTGTCAAATCATACAGTGGTATAACGATTATCCTTGCATTATTATTTGAAATGACTAATTTATTGAAATCTTCCTTTCGATTACAACTGACATGATCATTGACCGAGGACGATCATTAGAGTCATTAAGGGGGTGGGGGTATAATGTGTAAGTATTTTCTGTCACCTGCCCATATTTTTTGCAATTATTCGCGAGTCTTTACGTAAAATCGATTATGAATGCGAGAAACTAGAAAATTCAAGTTTAGTATTATGAAGAATTGTGGCCAATTTTGAACAACCAGAGTAAGTTGTGGCAGTAAGAATGGGGGGTCAATTTATTAGATATGAGATAAGCCACCTACGAGCCACATATGAGGCACACAACATTTTGAAGCACGTAATATGGATCTATTATTTCATAATGATTTAGGGGTTTGACAGAGAAATAATGTTGGAGTTAATGCAAAACTTGGATAATGGAATGAGGATGGTAAAATGTTTATAGGTTGAAGTGAATGAGGAGGCTATAGCTAAGGTCATAGGGTTGACGATGGAAGGAGAGAAGTGTTATGAACCACACACTTCACTACAAAACACAACTCTATTATTTTTAGATGAAGGAGAAAAACTAGCAAAGAAGGGGAAGGGATACAATGCCAATTCGTTATTAGAACCATGGAAGGAGCTAGTAGAAATAATTCAAATATATATTACTTGTGATGGAAGATTCAACATGGTTTGAGGTGGCCACCTTAAGATAATGGCACATTTGAGACATAAGGTATCTATAAACACTCCCTTCTTCTTGAAATCTATTTTGCATGACACTGCACTTAGAGTTGGAAAATCTAAATAACCTTTTTTAGTAGTAATCCATCATGGATTAGTTAATTTGTTGAGTTATAATGATTTTACGGAAAACCCAACAGACTTAAGATAACTTCATCAGGGAAAATGGAGAACTTATGGATGAAAACAATAACAATGAGGAAACTCTTCCAGAAGATGCCTCAGAGAATTCACAAATCTTTGTTTAGATTACTATCTCTTCACAAATCTTTGTTTTGATTATCATAGAGTTTCTTCTCAATCACTATCAGAGCTAATCTTACTAATTTATTTAGACATGTCCCTGCTTCCATTTAGGTAGAGGATCTTCTTCTTCTTATAAGAACTTTATTATTTTCATGGTTCTCCATTTTTTGTTGATGATTTTTATGTCCTTTGATTACAGTATGGTCTTCTTCATCATCACTAATTTCATCCTTCAGATATGGATTCTTAACTTTGTATTTTCTATATGTGTTTTTTATTTTTCTTACAAAACATACTTCATTTATATCTTATTCATGGTTAAATATGTTGCTTGCTTCATGACCTCCGCTCTCTTATTTAAAGCTTTGAGTGATACTTCTTATTCTAATGGTATCTCCTTCTTGGTCCTCATTTCACATTCCATGACAATCCCATGGAATTCATCTATTTTGAACTCATCAAGTTCCTTCATTTATTTAATATAAAATACCCTGACATAAATTCTTAATGGAATCGAAGTTAAAACCATGTTTACAATCACTAAATATTTAACTTGTTCACCAATTCCTATTCCTTTGATGGTGTTGACGATTTCACCCATATAAAGGAGATATGCTACAAAATTTTATTTGTCTTTCATTTTTAGACTCTACAATTTTCTTACAATAGTTTGGAGATTTTCCTTCATAACCATGCCATTAGATTCATAGATATTTTGAATTTTGTCCCAAAAATATTTTTTCGATCTAAAATGCATCACTTTGACAAACACATATTCTTATAGATCAAATAGGATATCATTCATGGAGTTTACATTATCTTCATTATCCCACCTTCCATCTCTATCCATTGGTGGAGTTGTTGGAGATTTATAGCTAATCATATTTTATTTCTGAATATCAAACTCAAGAGCTATTAGGTGTGTTCACATTCTTCTGCTCCAAAATGAACATTCTTGATTAGCCATGTGGGCTTCTCAGCTAGACCTTCTAATGTTTAGACTATTTCTGAAGGAACATGCTACCATACCAATTTTTGATCTCACACTTATGCTAAGTGGCGGGGTGAATTAGTATAAAATAAGTTTTAGTTATCTAAGGCTTCATGAACAATAAGAGAAAAATCACATATGAGATGTATCAACTGGATAACATGGAACAAAGATTACGTGGAAACCCTTTTTGAGAGAAAGCTCTAAGAATATTTTTACAATTCTTTGTAGGCACCAACCTCGTGTACAAACCAATCCCTATAGGCACCAATCTAATCCTACAAATATTTATAAACACCATTCTACTAGAGACAATAATCCTCAATACTAAAAATACGTGTAGGCATCAATCTTCTAGAGGTACCAATTCAGACTATTACAAATATTTGTAGGGACCAACCTATTGGAGACACCAATCCCCACCACTTCAAATATTAGTATGCACCAATTACCAATGCCAGATACCAACTTAACAAGAGATACCAATCCCCATGCTTGAGCAAAAACCCTCATTAGAAGTCTTCCTTAGTGCATATAACTTCTTCAAAATATGATAGCAATCACATCACCTTCATTGAGCCTTCTTTCTACTTCTACATTCACTAGGACTACTTGTTACTTATTCCTTAATTGGGTCTACTCACTCCTTCTACCTTCATTTGTCTATCTAAAATTTGAGCTCCCAAATGTAATTTTTAGTAACTTCCTGTAAGATTGTTTTCTTTCCCTCTTTTGAAGAATGAACTTATACAACATGCCACACATCAAATTTTGGAATATGACCTTGAAAATTTTACTTGAGGAACTTTTTAAAGTCTCCCTACATTTCTAAAATCTTCATAGTCTAAAATGTCTTGGAAAACTAGTTATAGAATAAATGACATGCTCATCTATTTGAAATCGATTTTAGACCATTAAAAAATCATCGGTTCCATACGAAATATATCCAAAATTATAGGGCGAAAAAGTAATAAATTTCCTTTATGTACTTCTATATTTCTCCTAAGATCTATGAAAAATTCATGGTTTGAAAAGTATGATAAAACAAGTTACATAAAAATTCTAAGTTAACCTATTTGAAACAAATTTCAAGATCACTCAAAATCCCTCACTTCCACAGGGGATGTCTTTGAAAGTATAGTGAACCAAAACATAAAAAAATTATCTGAGGTATTTCTATATGTTTCCAGAATTCTTTGAAACTAATCATGCTTACCTATTTGAAACAAATTTTAGGACTATTAAAAACCTTAATTTCTATAGAGCATATACCCAAAACTATAGTGAAGCAATGCCTAAAATTTTGATGAAAAGTGTCCAAAGATCTCACCTACATCTCGTCAAAAATGCACAGTACATAATGTCATGAAATATTATAGCAAAAATTCCAAGATGACTTGTTTGAAGCAAATTTTTAGGACCAATCACAAATGTTTACTTCCATAGAATATGTATTTAAAAGTACAGTCAAGTAAGGTTTGAAACTTTTACTTGAAGCCCTCCTTAATCTCCCCTCAATATGCTCAAAATTTCGCTGTTTGAATTAACCCACCAAAATCTAAAAAAAAAAATTCAACATAGCTTATTCACTCGACAAATTGCTTTGTTTGTCTCACACACTTTCCTTTAAATGCTTTCTCATTTTATATGTTATCATAACCATTCATGAAAAACCACTCTATCCTAACAAACTTTGAACCTTTGTCCCTTAAGGATGTCTTAGCATAACATCCTAACTATACAAATTCTTCTGATTTAAAATATTATAATTTAAATTCTTCTAATTTAAAATATTATAATTTAAAGAGTGAGATAAAGGGAATGAACTCTCTTGGTAAAATTTAGAAGACCTATTTTGGGGTTTGCAAAGATGATCGTTGAGAGAAAATCCTCCAGCATCAAGTATGTTCTTATTCTTATTATTTAAGAGTTAGATTTACTTTGGTTGAGGGATATTCTCTAATAAACTAGATTCCTATATTGACATAATGTTTATAATTTTGCTTAACTAATTGATTATATGATCAAAGTAGATTCTCTAATTAATTGAGAGAATGCTTATATCTAAATCATTTATCTACTTATATTTATAAGTAGATTATCAGATTAAATAAATATTTGAAAGAGTGTTTATTAATTTCCAATTAAACTTAAGTCGTAGTGCAAGGTCTAATATTATTGGCCATTGAAAATTTGCAGGTACATTCAGATAACATTCACTCAGCGGAGAACATTGTCGGATTTTTGCTCCACTATTTATGGAAGGAAATAATATGCATTAGAAAGGTAGAGAAAACAATTTATTATTGTGATAAACAGGTATGAACCAATAGAAAATTTTTGATGTGGGTAGTAGACATTCACCGAAAGGGATAAAATATAACTATGCTCGTTCCTTTTGGATAGTAGACATTGTTGATAAATGCTTTTAACGGTGAAAAAGCATCAAATGTTTGGATGTTAGATAAACCGTACGTTGAGGTTTAAACTAAGGTACATCGATATCCATATCATCTCATGTGTACATTATAATATTGATCTAACTAAATAATAGTATATTTATTATGTTACGTTGGAAAATTTAGTAGCTAATACATTATGTTCCGTAGCACAGCATAACCACGAACCTATATATATTCACATGAATATACCCAAAGATATATTCTCAGTTCAAATTTGGATATTTTTTCTCGAAGAATAAGAGGATTAAAGCTTATTTTCCCTTATTTTCTTATTATTTATCAAAATTATAAAAAGAAAAAGATTCCATGGTTAGATTTAATGTTGACTAAATACATGTGATCCGAATCCTTTTATATAATGATTAATAATTAATGTATAAGTTTTTTAATTAGCAAAACTAGATAGAATATGCCATTGAAATAAATGACAACACTATTATATATAGAGGGGTTTTAAGACAATATTTAAGATAATTTCTCGAAACAAAACGAAATTGAAAATTTTCTTAAATATTGGCTTTAAGCGGGTGTCTCAAATTATTGTCTTAAAAGATTGTCTCTATAAGTACAATATCGAACACAAGTATTATTGTCTCTTGAGAGACAATTCATTTTTGTCTTTCGGGAGACAATAATACTTGTGTTCTATATTGTTTTTATAGAGACAATTTTTTAAGACAATAATTTGAGACACCCTATTAAAGACAATATTTAATACAATTTCCAATTTCTTTTTTAACACAAGTTAAGGCAATTTACTTTCAAGAGACAATAGCTATGATTAAAGATATATTGTCTCTATAGAGAAAGTATGCCTTAAATCCCAATTATTGTCTTTATAGAGACAATATGTATTTAATCCCCGTTATTGTCTCTTTAGAGACAATAAAAAAGTCTATTTAGAAACAAAATATAGAATATGAATCTTTTTGTTTCTTCAGTGATTAATTCATGTTAGGACATGATGGAATCAAACCACCAACCTCCTTGCAAAATAGTTTCTCTTCCATTGAGCTAGTACCTTTTAAAAAAATGTGTTGAATGAATTTAACTCAAAGAAAATGATTTGAGTTGAATAAATCTATCTTCAAATGCAAGATTAAAACTACATCCCAAACCTTTTTCAGAATCGAACATTTAAAAATCCGATGGAAGAGTCTGAAATGAAAATACCATCAAAGGTGATTATTCTTCTTCTAAGTGGTCAAGATCACAACCTTCAAAACTCAATGGTCTATTGTTTCTCACATTTCATAGTCATATGGATGGTACATAGATATCAGGTCTCAAATTTAGCTCAAATGAGTGACCTGAATTTTGGAGGTTAGTGTTTCAACGGTGTCAAATCTTATCCAAATTGTATGTGCTAACATGGATGTATAATATCTAAGCTTGACCATCTAGTTGTCACTATTAGCTTTTGTTCTAAAGTTTTGAAAATGCATATTCCAATACCTATACATATTTTAGAGATGTACATGAGGAAGGGGTGAGCGGGTTATATTAAACCCCAACTGTGAACATAATTATGCTCAAGGGTTAGGCATATCCACAAAAAAGCAAAGTTGCAGCACTAGCCCTCTATCAAGTTTTTCTTATCCTTGAAGAAAAAGTTTTCTTATCACATTTTTTATTTTTTATTTTTTGTCTTGATAAATGATTCAACGATTTATTTCTTTAGGAATGGCAAGGGGCTAAGACGAAAGTTTCCCTTGTCACTGTTGCTCTTCCTCACTATGGCTAAAGGTAGGCCTTTATTGGAGGCAAAGAGAAAAAAAAATTCAATGGTGTTAAGATTGGGGGTTCCTTATAATTATAATAAAAATTGAGATTGCCAACTCCCTCTAATTGATCAGTTGTTCATAGTCTACCATGAAAAAAAAGTCAAGTGAAGGTGTTAGAGCCTGGATCTACCTCAGGCTGAAGGAAGGCAGGTCTAGGGTAACATCAAACCATGCTTAACCTGGTAGCTAGCCCTACCAGGTCGAGAGAGGGCTCTCTCCATGTCAATCTCAATTAGGATATTGGAAATTAGGGCTTGAGATGACTGAATTTAATGTAGATTTTAGGCTAAGTATAGTAGCTTCAGGGTTTTGGTTGATTTTAGATGGTTTGTTGCTGGATCAAATGGAGCAGGCAGTTTAGGTCCAGGAAATCAAATCAGGGATGTAGACATGTTCTATGGGGCAAGGTACACAAGGGTTTATGTACTAGAAATGGGATGAGATGGTAGATTTAAGACTGTTGAGGAGTTGAGGAGGGCATGCAGAAACCATGAATCCTCTTCAAACTGTTGAGAACATAGAAAACCAAATGCTTTCCCAAGACACAGCAGTGTAACTTAGTGTATTTTGCCTATTCACCTTGATTCATTTAGTTTAGAAGAGAAAGAGAGATTTGGATACATATAAAACATAATAAAAACTCATTACAAAGAAGATACAATACATAAACTCAATGTCATAAGAATCCCACAAAAATAGCTGCAAAACGTGGTTTTATTCCTTGCCAAACTACTGATACAAGTATACAATGAGTGAACCACTTCCAAAAGAGTCCAACCTTTTCAAATGACTGAGAAAAGACATCATATAGACCTTAAAGCCATCTGAGCTATCCATCAGGGGTCAAATCCATGAGTCAAGGAACTGTTTCAACAACATCTAAACTAGGAACAAGAAAATAGGCAATGTAACAGCTTGCCTCTAAAACTAAGCAAACTGATACATTTAGTTTAAAATCACCTTTGCTTTGATGTATCTACCCCATCAAGTGTTTTACATAAACATTTACATCATATTACATCATTTACGATGCAAAATTTACAAAGAAAAGAAGAAAAAGTCAATTGCTGAAGAGACTAGGCGAAATTTGACTTGTAGACAAAATTGACAAAATTTGCCTGATGCGCAATTCCGTGAGCCTGATGCGCAGTGCCGCTTCAAGGCTACTTTTGGAGGCTTCCCGCTCATCCAAATCTTCCCACTCATCCAAATTAAGCGTAGCACCGGTGGCACTGCGCATCAGCCTGAATTTCCTGTGTTGCCTAATTCAAAAATTGGAAAATGACAAAATTGTTTCAAAACTTGCCCAATTTTGGCTCAAAGTTGCATCAAGGGTTACTTTGTTGGGCTAAAGTAACATCAGCGAAAATGTTGAGCATTTCATCCTTCTTCTTTCCTTTTAAGGCCCTCCTTAATCTTACCTTAAGGTGCTTGATCCTCTTGATGCATATTCTATTCCTGGTCAAATAATGGTGGGCCATACGCCTTAGCATCTTGTTGTGTCTATTTGTTTTCTTTAGAAGCCCCTCACGGTGAATGTTAACTCTTTCAAGCCATATTTCTCTATCACGCTACACTTCTTGTTCAATAGGAGTCAAGGGAACCAGATGCTCTTTGTTGCTTTGCCTTTGAAATTTTAGCATCTCTAACTCCTTATTCTCATGCTCTAGGTAATTGATAATATATCTAGCTCTAGCCAACTTATCATTTGACATGTGAATATGAGCCTCTTTCTCTTTCAAAAGCATGCTTTGATCTAATGATAGGCTTTCAACATCAATTACCTGAGTGTGATGAGGTGGCACATCATCATCATGCTCCTCAAGATAAAACTCCCTCTCAACATCATCATCAAGCTTTCCTCCTAAGACCTTTCCTTTCCCTTTATCTACCTGCTGCAAATTCCTTTCCCTAGTGCTGTCACTTAGGGTGTCCTCCTCAAAATCAGGGTCACTGTCTCTTTCTATGCTTGTCTCTATGGGATGATGTGGTGATGATATGGTGAATGGTGGATAATAGATGGGGAAAAAGATGAGTATGAAGAGATTTGTGAAAGGACCAATAGTGATGAGGTGAGGTAGGGGAGTGAGAGGGATGGATAGAGGACCTAGAGTTTTGATGTATGAGCTTAGGGTTTCATAAAGGGATTAGTTTCTTAGGGAAAATAGGGAAAGGGAAAATGGGTTATGGAAAATGGGATCAAGGGGTAGATTTAGGGCAAATGATAATAGGAAAATGAAGAAAAGTGACAAGAGCTAGAAATGGTGAGAAATTTGGTAGGAGACAACTAGGGTTTTGAGTTTTAATATGCTAAAACCACAATTATAGCATAAAAACCCTATGTGAGATCAAAAGTGAGGTTACTTACTTGATTAGAAGAGAAATGCAGCAATGATGGTGATTAGAGGTGAAGTTTGAGGGTTTTGAAGTGTTACTAGCCAATGTGTAGCGCCTTCTCACCAATGTGCAGCGCCTCTCTGATGCGCAGCGCCAGTGTAAATTAACACAGGAGAAAACTGCCTGATGCACAGTGCCAAGCTCCCAATGCGCAGTGCCACTTTGCAGACCCGTTTTGGAGGCATTCTCGGTGTCCAAATTGGGCGTGCAATATCTCATTGGAAAGATTGTCAAGTCTACTTTCCAAAACATCTTGTTTTTCAATTTGGAGCTCATTTTCTCTAACAAAAGTCAAATCTCTCAAGACTAGTCAAAATGTACAAAATGAGACTGCCTGAATGCAGAGTGATGTTGCAGTCAACTTTTGAAGGTCTTCCTCAACTCTAAATTAAGCTCATGATATCTCATTGGAAAGTTGTCTCTATCTAGATATCATTTAAATCATCGAGAAAGTCATTTGAACATCCCAGCTAGGTGAAATATTGATTTTCCAAAGGTCACTCTATAAGTGCATCAATACTCATGAGGCCAATGATGTTTTCGACATTTATCCCACACCATGAAACCTATGTAAAAATTGAAAAAGGTTTTTCTTCTTTGGTCAATGATAGACAAAAATATCTCTCGCTTTTGTCAAATTCATCTTCTCTTTCTCAGAAATAACATTTTAATAAAACCTATCTCGATGTGTGGAACAGGGGATTTGTGGAAATGAAGGGAAACAAAGGGGATAAGGGACTTCTAAATTCTTGAGAAAATTTTAGGAAGTACGGGGGGATGTTAGGAATTAGGGGAAAGTGGAATTTCAAATATTGAGTGAGGGGAAGGGGTCCAAAAGGTCAAAACACAAACCTAGCCTAGAAAATTATCAAATTGTAGCAATAAACTAGGGTTTGTGGGAAAATGATGAATTTGAGGGATATGTGTGATGGGAAGCATTTAAGAAGGTATATTAAGGATAAGGGAAGGTGTATGAGCATAAAGATACAAGTTTTGTTGATGATTTGACCATCCAAGAAAAATTACCTTCAAAACCTTAGGAGAGGGAAATGAGGCTTACCCAAGTACAACTAAAGCACGAACAAGGTGTAAAATGACCCATTGGAACCTGAAATGATGATGAAAACTCTTTGAATGATGGTACACTAATCTGAATGGTGACATGGACCAATACTTGGAAGACTTTGGAAGGAGTGAAAAAAACCCTAGACCTAATACCTAGTAACCAAATTTTACTTGAAGACTCATTGAAATGAAAAAATTTGACTTTGACACCCTAAGACCACTTTGTAAGAGCATATTTGATCACTAATGGAAGGCTTCAAAGGCTGACACTAACAAAAAGAATCATAAAAGCTTTTAAGAATATAAATATAAAAACCTTTAGACTGAAATGAAGGAAAACCCCATATTGCCAACTCCCTCTACTTGACCAACTGTCACCAATCTACTATGCCAAAAAGGTCAGGTAAATAAATCATACAAGACTTTTAAGGGAAACACTAAATAAGGGAATTGTGGAAATTAAAGTGGCTTGCACAATAATAATCAATGAACAATGCACATTGCATATAAGGTTGTTTGGATGAATATTTAAAATTGTGCACAGAAATAGAATTAGATGCCACTATTTCTCATGAGGCCATATTTAATTCAAAAATCATTGTAGCTTTCAATGAAGGTGATTTGATGCTATGGAAAGAATAGGTATCATTCCCACTCTTACCACTTACTTTGCACTCATACTTTGGCTCCACAAGGAACATATCCGTGTTGAATGCAATGCTAAATAGGCCTCTGAACTATTTAACAAAGCATGGAAACCATGGATGAGTTCCCAGAATTAGTGACAATGGAAACCATGATCTCCCAAGGAATGAAGGTTACCAAGAAAATTCATGTGATGATGACTCTGTCAGAAGGGACATAATGCATGTATAATTGTCCCAAACATAGGGATGGACAATGGAAGTAAGCCCCTAAGAACGATTAAGATTACCGCAATCAAGTCTAACACTAAGTAACCTGAGGATGTCATATAATTATCTGAATCTTATTATTATAATGAATCCATTTAAATTATTATTGAAATCTAAGAACATCACTCATATTGTCATATGTATATGACATGGATGGAATGATGAATTTGTCGAGAGAGAAGAAATGGTGAGAATTGGCTTCAATTGCAAAATTCGAAAGAGAACCTTGAAGGCCTAAACTCGTTTTGATGGCATCACATTGGATAGGTTAAATATCCTGAGGGATTGAGTTTACAAAGAAGGGAATTGTGCAAGTGTTGTGGATGATTATGAAATTGGGACATGATTGATATAACTAAAAAATTACATTGAGGAAAATGTTATTCTAAGGGGACATGAATATAATAGCAGAACCCTAAAGATGATGCATGAATTAATGTTTCAAGTGTACAAGGAGGAACTAGTGCTCATTCACAGGATGGTCAGATATCGAGCATGCAACATAATAAGGTTGGTAAAGCCAAAATAGAAAGAGTGGTAAGTAAGTTGCAACAATGTTTTAAAAAAACTCTTGGGAAGAGGGGATTCAATCATGCAGCCATCAAGGTAGTCATTTCATGCATGAAATGAGGTTGGGTATGTTGGAGAACCAAAATGTGGCCTCGTTGGGGAACCTTGAGACACTGCAGCCGAAGCAAAAACTGCATCAGAGCTAAGGGATGTTGGGTTGGCTATTTTTATGGTTGTTCCTATTCGCAATTCTCCCATTCTAATATATACTTCTTTGAATATTGACATACCTTCATGCCAAGTCTAAATTGATAAAGAGTGGCTTTCACAAACATTTGTAAACCATAAAGAAGGGTTATTGGAAAACGGTGAGAGCCAAGGAAAATTTAATTACAACTACAAATACCTAATTCCCATCAATGGAAATTCCTTGGCCAATCCACAATGGAGCATTGGAGATAAGGGGGATAGCCCAAGGGCCCAATTGATTGTGCTGGATTGTTGTGACTGGAAAAGTATGCAATATGAATTAATTGTCAGCAATTTCTGGAAGATGAATAGAGTGAGAAATACCAGAGCCACAACCAAAAAAATTTCCCTTGTTGTTTCGTTGCCTAACACAGAAGTGGAACCTACATAATGTGGTGCCTATGGCTGGGAGGAAATCCAATCCTACGAAATTTGTATAGCCGCTTAATAGATAAATAATTTGGTTGTCATTGTTCATATGCTGATAACTGATATATGTGGAACTTGTGTGTCTGAAAAATACGTGCTTTCTATGCTTATTTAGGACATATAAGCCTGAAATTTAACATAAATTCAGAATTATGATCCAGTATGTCTAGAAAATGTTTACTTGAAAGTTTTAAGGAATATACAATTTCCTATGTAGGATGCAAAGGGCTTAATTGTGTCTCTACTATGGAAAGAAAGAGCTAGTTATGCCAAGTGTATGCATAATTTCTTAGTGAGCACCAAAAAGATGCGAGACTAATGGAGAATTGTAATACTTTCCACGGAAAAATATTTCCTGAGTATGCTATGTCTTTCCATGGTTCTCCTCGCTATAGGGATTAATGCACGAGTGTTTGGTTATGTAAAAACCCTTAAGGATCTTGCCGGGATCTTTGGAAGACAGTCAGATTAGTTGCATCTCTCACAAATATGCATGAATATCTATGTTTAACAAATCAATATCAAAGAAAGAAGGACATATTACCTCGAGTCTTAGTGTGGTGTTGCTAGAGAGCGAAATATAGCTAGGCGGAAGACCCCTGAGCCATCTCCAGATCAAAACCTGCAGATAGTAAAGACAAGCATAATATCAAAACATAAAACCTTGATAAACAATGCATGAACATATAAATATATCTAGTTGCATATATCTAAGCAACTTGTGCTAACAATGTTGCATAAACATATAAACAACTTATACTACCAACACCACGAAGTGGACAACACAATCACAGTTCTTTATTAATGTAGAAGAGTGATTAAAACCATTAGTTGTATCAGCCTTCCCTTACCCCTCCAACTCCTCTCTCTCTCTCCCCCTTCTTAACCTCTTCTGATGCCTTAGTCTGAGACTCTGATCGACAATCAAATAGGAAATCCTTTCAAATGGTTTTACCTCTTTCACAATGGCCCCAACCTTGCATATACAGCATGTGAGGGTATGGTTGCCAAGTCCTTCATATGTTCCATTAGGCAAAAGCAGTGATGTTTCCATGCCTTTGTGCTCTTTCCCATTTGCATAATCCATTAGGAATTAGTGATTCCCCCAAATAGGTTGAGTTTTGTTGTTTCCCTTCTTTTGCGACCTGACATAGGACAAGATCTTGGGATATTTCTCAGTCAAATCGTTCTCTTGACCCATAGAAGCTCATTAGGGTTCACTAACGCTCTTCCCGAGGTAACAGATAGAATTACCCTATGCACTAATGCATCCTTACCCTTGCTGGGAAGCTTTATAAAGAAGGTTGATAGTGTTTAGACAGTGTTAGCTTAACAACTGGGCCTGTGAACTTGGTCAGTCCTCCACTCATCTTGTCTTTCTCCTTCGAGCTGATGAGGAGGTCATTTTCCTGTATAACTGATGCCCCTAAAGTGTGAGATTAGAGGTTGCGATGATGGCCGAAATACTTTATATTTAACTTTCCTTTTCTTTGTAAAAAAGGGAGAGAGGATCTGAGCTTCGAGAGGTATGAGAAACCTGATACAACACATATATAAAAACAACTAAGATCATGTCCTGAGTCAGGCATTCCCACGCTCAGTAGCTATGTCAGAGTGATTTTCTAAATAAATAGATATGACTATGCTGGTCGTCGATAAGCATAATGTGGAACCAGTGTCATAATAGTATTGTTCTAATGAGATGTATCCAAAAAACAATAAGCGCAACTTGGGAGAGGAAACAAGTTCGAGTGATGCAAGCCTGATCCAGATTTAAACAGGAACACAACAAATTGCGGAGGTAGCCATAAACATAGAGATCTGATCTATCGTTAGAAAATTTGAGAGAAACAATGGTGGGGGTCCAAGTGGACTTGGCAGGTGGCCACCAATATCCACCTATATCATTCCTCCCCCCTTAGGAAACAATGGTCCCCATTACGTTGAGTTCCTTAATGAGATGAGGAAACTTCTACTGAACTTGGTCCTTGCTGAGCCACATGCCCTGGTGAAGGAGTTGGCCTTCTTTGACAACTTGATATAGTTGGATATTCTGTTGGCGAGTGTTCTTGATCTGTGTGTTCATGATCCAATCAGTTGTATCTTGTTCCATGCAATATGGATTTAATTCTGTGGGTGTGAGCTGTTCTGCAATGTCAGATGTGTCTAGTAATGGTGGAAAGTATGGTCGAAGGGGGTCCACATTGAACATTGGGTGCAGGCCAAGGAATGGGGGAATGCTGAGGTCAAATTCATTGTATCCTACAACCTTGGTAATGGTGTAAGGACCATATGAGAGTGGTCTCAGTTTCCGATAGGCTCCGGTAAGGCGTTCCTTTTTCAAATGCATCCAGACTTTATCGCCCACCTGAAACTTGCGTGGCACTTGATGTTGATCATGTCGCTGCTTGTACTTGGCATTTGATTTCTACATAATGTCATGGACCTTTTAGCGAATATGTTGGATGTGCTCAATGAAGCTGGTTGCCTTATCTGTTTCGGACTGGACATGAGCTGAATTTGCATGAGTAGCTGCAAATGGCATGGCCACATTAGTTTGACATAGTGGCTAGAATCCAAAGCCCACCTGAAAAGGGTTGTGGCCAGTCGAGCTGTGAATAGCTCGGTTGTAGCTGTGCTGAACATAGGGGAGGTTCCCGTCCCATGTGCGTGGATCCTTTGAGTTGTACATGCACATAATGTGCACAATCATCTTGTTGACAACCTCTCTTTGGCCATCAGTTTGAAGATGGAAGGTTGTGGACTTAGTGAGTTTGGTGTCAAGCATCGACCAGAGCATGGAAAATTTTAGGGGTGAATTTTTTCCCTTGGGCTAAATTAAGGGGTTTTATATTTTTGTTGGGTGAATATTTTGTATCATAGTAAATTTTTACAAATCACCTCAAATTTAATTTATAAAAGAAATAGGTATGGAGGTCAGCCCACCTTATTTTAAGGGAGAGGGTAAAAAAAGTAAATTTAGCCCTTGAAATTAGGAGTTACAATCTTCCATTGGCCCTCATTTTGAAGAAAATATATTTATGATAGTTATAAATAAAAATAAAAATATAGTGGAGGTATGGTAAATAAATAAAATCTCTTTTTATAATTACTCCAAAGGTATGGTAAATAAATAAAAATACAAATAAACTAAAGGTATGGTAAATAAATAAAACCTCTTTTTATATTTAGTCCATAACCCTCTTTCTATTTAAGAAGGCTCAAAAACGAGGTTTCATTTAAGAGAATCATATGCGCCAATTTATAAAAGAGGTATGGTAAATTAATAAAAATATAAATAAACGAGAGGTATGGTAAATAAATAAAACATTTTTTTATATTTACTCCATATGTCACCTTATATTTATGAACATGCAAGCGTGTAAATAAATAAAAATATAAATAAAGTGGAGGTATGGTATATAAATAAAACCTCTTTTTATATTTAATCCATAACCCTCTTTCTGTTTAAGAAGGCTCAAAAAAGAAGTTTTATTTAATTTAATCCTATGGGCCAAATACCATATTTATAAAAGAGGTATGGTAAATTAATAAAAATATAAATAAACGAGAGGTATGGTAAACAAACTCAAAAAATGTGTTATATTTAGGTGAAGCCTATGGGCCAAATACCATGGGCCAAATTATTATTAATACCATGAAAAAAAAACATTATTAACCCTAATATTAGTATTAATAAAAATAAATATGGCACATGGTATTGACCCATGGTATTCACATGGAATGCCCCCTATTTAAAGGGGGGGATTAAACTAGCATAGATCCATCTTTACTTTGGATAAAATATCGTGACATGCAAACTAACATAGAGTGAAAAATATTTGATCCCTCTCGGGCCTTGGTAGATCAAGAGTAAAAGTGGATCTTGTAATTTAATGTCACTTAAACATTTTAATTGGGTTAAAAAAAAAATAAAAAAAAAATCAATTATTAATTTTATTAATTTTTATAAATTACTAATAGTAGTTTTTAAGCTCCAGGTTTATGATAACCCATGGTAATACCATGGTATTCATGTGAGCATAGACTATTTAAAGGGGAAATTCTATCAACTGAGATCCATCTTAATTCCGGGTCTACCAAGTGCTGGGAGGGATAAATAGATTTCATCCCTCTAAGAGTGGTAGATGTGGAGTTAAGATGGATATAGGTTGGTTTTTATGATAATGAAGATATTAAATAAACTTAGGAAATTATATTGTAAAAAAAATCTTAAGGTGAATGGTTAAAGCTACATTTAGTCACTTCAAAAAATTTAGTAAAAAATACTGATATCTCCATTAATATTGGTTTTTCTGATTTAACAAAATAAAAAAAACAATGAAATCTTAACTCTTTCCGCATCACCCTAGTAGAAGAGAGATAGTCATTGCCCAGATTTCCCACAATTTTTCAAACATTCTCAATATGATATCTTCATGAAAAAGTTAAGGTACTGATCTTGGATTAGTTGTTTGAAAAATATGCTGGTTTGTACAACCTTTCATCTTCTCTACTATTCTTAGTTTGTCGTAATGATTAGGGGTTCGGTCACTGCACAATATTTTCCTAAAATGTGGAGATTGTGCACAAAAAAGGAAATTAATCCACATGTTACAACACTGTTAAAAATGGTATGAAGGTAGTGAATTATGCTAATAAGAAACTTAGATTGGGAGAGATGTAATTAAATTTTATTATTTAATTGAATATTTCCAATTAAAATAATAATAAATCTACATTTATATATTTATATATTGATTGGAAGGTTTTTGACAACAGTCACTTCTTTCCATTAGATCCCCTTCAGGCCTTTGGGATACCTACTACTTCATTATATTATATAGTTGGGGCTTGTTGCTTGTTGGCGTGTTGGGGTAAACAAACTTGATGTGTTTTATTTTTTATCTTGCAGTTGGAGTCTATGGAATAAGAAAGAAATTTGATAGCTTGGAAAAAGTGGTAGGTTGACAAAAGTGGTAGAGAAAACATTAATCTCTCCTACAATGACAAACATGGCCACTAAAACTTGCAACATTGTTTGTAGGAAGTGAAAATTATGTTTCTTTTTTCCAAACATGTATGTTAGTATATTACAGTTTAATGAATATGTTTTATTGTCATATATGGTTTCATACATTAACAAAAAATTCGCCGAGACTTCACAATGTTTTATTATTCAGTGAAAGATTTTCCAAGATCTTACAAGATTTTATAATTCAGTGAAATATTTGCCATGACTTTACAAGATAATATAATCTGGTGAGAGATTCGCCAAATATATATATATATATATATATATATATACATATATACATATACATATATACATATATATATATATATATATATATATATATATATATATAGTGATAAAATTGCCTCCCATTTTTCCTATGTATCATGGGTATTCGCCCATTTATTATACATATAAATTTAGGGTGGTTCTTAAAATTTTCCCTGGACCAGAGACTGGACCAAAATGTACTGAGGAACCGACTATCCCGATCTGAGATGATAAACTGTGGGATCCCAAAGTGCACCCACACTCATTCAAAGAAGAGTTTAACAGTGGCTTATGTTGTGATATTCTTCTTACAGGCCACCATAATGGCCATTTTCGAGAACCCATCAATGAACACAAAAACACAGTCGTTTCCATGCTTAGTGGAAGGAAGGCCTGACATGTAATCCATGGAGATGGATTCCCAAGGTCGACTAGGGGTAGGCAGCGGGGTATAGAGGCCTCGCCTCTTGATGGTCAGTTTGGCAATGGCATAGGCAGTGCATGATCTGATGTACTTCCCGACATCCTATCGAAGATTTGGCCAATAGAAATACTTTTGCAGTACTGCCACCGTTTTCTCGACCCCGAAATTCCCAATAGCCCTACTATAGTGTGCTTCCCAAATCATCTTGGCACGCTCGCTTGAAGGAACACAAATGTGATCTAGGTGGCATAATAGGGCATCCTGGAGGTGAAAATCTGGAACATTCTGACCCTCCGAGAGTGTCTGGTATGTGTGGCCGAATTCTGGGTCGCTCTTGTAGAGAAGTGGCCAATATAAAGTCTCGTGCCCACAAGACTTGAGCACGGTGGTTAACACCATGATCGGTGGTCGACTGAGGCAATCTGCAACATTATTGGTGCCGCATTCTTACACTTGATATTCAAATGGAACTATTGTAGGTATGTGAACCACTTTTAATGGCGATCATTCTGCAATTTCCATTGGGTTTGCATGAACTGCAAGGGTCGGTGGTCTGTGTGGATGACCGTTTCCTTCCCCAAAATGCAATTCTTCCATTGTCGGCAGGCCTGCAAAATGGAATACATCTATTTGTCATAAGTGGGATACTTCCAGACTGTGTCTGGAAGTGTCTCACTGTGATATGCCACTGGATGCCCGTGTTGAGTAAGGACTGCCCCAATAGCATAGTCAAAGGCATCTGTCTTGACCTCAAATAGTTGCTGCAAATTTGGTAACGTGAGCACTGGTGTTGTGTAGAGGCGATCTTTCAACTCTCTGAATGCCTTCTATTGAGATTCATACCAAAATAATTTTTCTTTCGCTCCTCCCTTCGTGACTTACTCAAGGGCCAAGTGATATGAGAAAATCCAATCACAAACCTTCGGTAGAAGTTAGCAAAACCTAGGAATTTGCGGAGCTCTGTTAGAGTGGTTGGAGATGGCCAATCCCGAATGACTTGGATCTTTGCTGGATCCACATGCACCCCCTATTAATCAATAATGTATCTCAGATACTAAACCTGGGTCATGCCCAAAGTGCATTTCTCCAAATTGGCACATAGCTTATGTTCTCACAGTGCTCTTCCTAACTTTGGCTGAAGATCAGGATGTTATCCAAGTATAGCACTACAAATGAGTTGGTGAATGGCTACAAGATGTCATCCATTAGCCTCATGAACGTTGCAGGAGCATTCATCAATATGAAAGGCATAACCAACCATTCGAAAAGGCCCTCCTTAGCTTTGAAGGTAATCTTCCACACATCAGAGGGTTCGATTGGTACCTGGTGATATCCTGACTTCAGATCGATCTTGCTGAAATATTTTTCCCCCTTCAGTTGGTCTAGGGGGTCATCAATCCATGGGATCAGGTACCTATTATGGACAGTGATCTTGTTCAGCGCCCGATAGTCAATACAGAGTCTCCAAGTCCCATCCTTCTTCTATACCAACACAACCGGGCTCCCACAGGGTGATGAGCTTAGACAGATGTGACCTTTCTACAGCAGCTCCTGAATCTGCCTCTTGATTTCATCGTTCTCTAGAACGGAGCATCGATAGATTGGTCCATTAGGTAGCGGCACACCTGGGGTCAAATCGATGGAGTGCTTGACCTGACAGTGTAAAGGAACCCCTGCGGGGGAAGTAAAGATGTCCGCGTACTCCTCCACGACCTTGTACATCTGTAGTTGTCGTGTGGAGGTGCCTTGTCTAGAGGTCATGGCCACTATCTTCTTCTTTCCTTCAGTACGTATCATCAAGAAAAAAAAATTCCTGGTTTTGGAAGTGAGCTTACAACATTGTTTTGCAGTAACCAAAGAGATGGCGGTAGGCGGTTCCACCTCCAGTATCCTATACAACTTATATCCCAATGTAATAATAACAGCACAGGGCCTTGATTCATACACAACATGTCGCTTCCACAATTATGGTTGTCTTAACAATACATCACAAAATTCAATGGGAGCAATGTCACACAATACCTCATCCGTGAAGGGCTTGATGCTGTATGGAAGGTGACAATGTTGGCTCATACGAAGATCCCGTCCTTGGTGAAGCCACCCGATGGTGTACGATTGTGGATGTGTTGTGGTCAGTAAGCCCAACCGCTTCATGACCTCTACCAAAATGAGGTTCTTTTGGCTCCCACTGTCGATAATGAACTGTAGTGGGGAGTCCTTTACCCACATCTAGGAGTGGAAGAGACGCTCCTCCTCCTCTGGATCTTCGGGTTCCTCCTTCTGTATCTTCGTGGTGGAGATGGTGGCATTGGGCTCCGCATCGATAATCTGCTTCCCTTTATCATTCCCCTTGTCGGGTTTTGACTTAGAGTCGGAACATGCATCTTATTCTGAAACCTTTAGCTCGGCCACCAGTGATTTCCTGGCCCGACAATCACTTGCGTTGTGAGTGGAGCTCTTATGGAACTCACACCATTATCCCGTCTCCTTTTTTGGCTTCATGACATTGTTCTTTGCTTGCAGCTTTGTCGGGTTGTCTTGGGCCATCCAGCCTTGGCTTTGTCCTTTTTTCTGCTGCTTGGAGGCACCTTTCCTTTACTTCGAATTCACAAATCGAAAGTCTCGCTTCTTCTGTTTAAACATTTTCTTGATGCGAGGGATGTTCAGGAAATCTATTTCTTCCTAGATGTACTTGTGTAGGTAGTCGCAGTATTTGAGTACCAAATGCTGCTCCAAATCTTTGATACCCAACTTTGTGTGAAGGGTATGGAAAATATTGGTAAACTCTGGCACGTCTTGGTCCCTTCCCTGCTATAGCGTGGTCCACTTTATGTATTGATCCTCATAGCTTCCGACAGGGTAGTACTGCTCCTTGATGGCATCCCAAAGTGAATCCCAAGTGGGTGCGGCTGAAAATAGTGAGCCTGTACTTTCATACTTCAGCTCACAGTAGGTTTCCCACTAGTCCTTGACATGGGGGGCTGCTTTGAGAAGAGCGAAAATAGTCTTTTCCCGAATGGAAAAATCACGAACAAAAAAATATCCCTCTAGTAGATTTAACCATTTATCTATGGCATCTACGTCTATTTGACCCTCGAAGATGGGGATTTCCAAATTAACTTGTACCTTAAAGGGCGTGGTGTTTCCAGAGTAGCTGCTGGAAGCCGATGTGTCACCTATGGGTAGCTGCTAAAGAATATGGGCAAAGCTATCCATCATCGCGTTCCTTTATTGCTCGAGGGCTTCTTTGAGCAAGATTTTGATAGGATATCCTGCCCCCTTGTCTTTATTTTCGTCTGCCATGGGAGGCCATTGGGATTTGTGAGGCTGGTCTTGCAAAGGTTCGACGAGTTCAAGCCCTAACTCCTTATATCTTGACCTCATTGGGGACATGCAAAGAAAAACAGAGAAAGAATGTAGACTCCTTTGATACCACTGATCCTGATTTAAATAGGAACGCAAAAAATTACATAGGTAACCATAAACACAGAGATGTAGTGGAAATAATACTTCATTTCATTAATATGAAATACTAAAATATGCTTACAAACAAAAATGTGAAATACTAAAATATGAGAAGAGATGTGGCAGCTACATGCCTCTGAACTGTGTTACAATGAAGCTGGAAGGCCCATTTATTGTTTAGAAACAATGGAAAACCCTAAACATCCAAAAACCTAACCCTAGAAGATGAAACACCAAACTGTGGGCCCCATTTGGGTAAATTGGTACATCAACTTCCCGGGGTCGTAACTTTGGCATATGATCTCCGTTTGACGCGCACAATATCTCGTTAGAAAGATCTATCCGAGAACTACAACTTTGGAAAGAAAAATGTGGGTCCCAGTTTTCCCAAAAAACATTGTTTAGGGCCTCAAAACGGCTCTGGAAGTTAAAGACCCAAAAAACTACTAAAAATAGTAAACTGTGCTACAATTAAGGAAAATAAAAAGCTAAGAGAAACAATGGTGGGGGTCCAACTGGACTTGGAAGGTGGCCACCAATATCCACCTGGATCAAAGCCTCTACCCAAGGTCTTGATTTATACTTCACCAAAACAACATAGATACATGTGAATATATGCGTTAATGTCGAACATGCACGAAATCGTCTGATTACCAATCAATAGTGGAGAGCGTTAACAAACACGAGGATGGCCACCGATAATGATGATGGTCTCCAAGATGGATAGTACAATCTAGTGAGTGTGAAATTTTTTTTTATTGTTGAACACTCATAGAATCGTTTAAAGAGGAGCCAATAATGAAAACCCCTGACCAAACACAAGGTGACCTGCCACTAGTGTCTAAAAGTACCAAGGCACTGAAGTGTTTTTGGGTCTTCCTCCTAGATGGAGGTTTGAAGTCGATGGGAAGAGACCTGTCAAAAGGTAGGCAATAAGGTGTCCTACATCAATCAACATGAAAGGGGACAAGAATGATTATTTTTTGAGGAATCTTTTGAGCATTGGGTCAAAGTGACAAAGGGCATGATGATAGGATATGCTTGATGGTTTGATAGAGAAAATAGAAGATAAAGGTTTTCCCTTGAACAATAGAAGGCATGACAACGGTTTTAACCATTCGGCACTAGACTCATGAACACCAAATAGTGTTAGGATACATAGATGAAAGAACATTGGGGTATATAGGCTAAAATCATAGGATGGTAAGATTCATATTGAGAGGTCGTCACAAGGAAGGTTTATCTAAGGGAGTTCCATGTTCAAGGGAGCGATTGTTGCCAAAAAACTCTTTTCACAATATAAAACACAAAGCAATTGTATTTTCCACTTTCCCCATCTGATTAGTTTAGTGAGTCCAGACGAGCAAATTCATCAACCTTTTCATGTTTTAAGAGTCTTAAAAGGACCGTAAAAAGAGTGACTTTATGCCGTATCTCATTAATTTAACAAGTCGAGACAGCCAAACTTGTCGATCTTTGCATGTTTTAAGAGTCTGAAAAGGATTGTAAAAAGAGCGACTCTATTCCTCACCTGTGTAATTTAATGAGTCCAGATGAGACAAATCGGTGGTATTTTCATATTTCGAGAGTCTGAAAATATCGTAAAGAATGACTCTAAGGTGGTCCCCTTGTCATAGCCTTTAATCGGGTGCGAAAAAGGTTTAATAGTATACCTAGAACGATTTCTTTTCCGTAATTTAATCTACTAATTCCGGTTAAAGAGAAACTTATTCTCAATAGATGTTTTCCTCATTTTGTTATGAGTATGAGGAGACAGAGTAAACTCGATATTCGTCGTGAAATTTTAATGAGTCACGTGATGACAAACTCAATAGACCTTCATCGAATTTTGATGAGTCAAATGAAGAAAACTTGAGGTATCTTTTTCAGTTTATTGAGCAAGGAAAAATAGGGAAAATAACTGCTCATTCCTTCTTCGTAGATTTAACGAGCCAGAAGAACGGAAAAACTCAAGGATTTTTCGATTTAAGAGCAAGAAATAGTCCCAAAAAGAAAGCGCTCATATCGTCGTCGTAAGAATTTAATGAGCCCAATGATGGAAACTTGGGGTATTTTCAATTTAACGAGCGAGAAAAATTCCTAAAAATAATTCTCAGAGCTTCTTCACAAGTTTTTAATGAGGCTAAAGAAGGAACTCAGGGTTTTTTATTTATTTTATGAGTGAGAAAAAAGTCCCAAAAAAGAATGCTCAGTCAATCATTTTCAGTTTAGTGAGCTAGAAAAAAGGGAAAAAGAGTTGCTTGAACCCTCGACGTAATTTCTTATGAGCCTGATGATGAAAAACTCATGGATTTTTCAGTTTTAGAGCAAGAAAACATCCCATAAAAGAAAGCGCTCATTGAGAATTGAACATGGTCATTTTTGTTGTTCAATCCTGAAAGTTCTTTCATCAAAACATGAGCAGTTTCTACCAATATAGGGTCATGGCGCATGATAAATATCATTGGAAATGGTCTACTTCTTCTTTAATGACTTAAATTAAGCTAATTCATGTCTCCAAAGTGACTATAAGGGAGCTCTTGAGCCTCCACTTTCACCATTTGCATCATTTGAGAGTTGTGAGAGTGTTTTGGAGCTAAAGAGGAGCAGATTTTCCATGGACAATTGTGGGAGATCCAGGCAACCATTCTACGTGCTATCAGTCCCAGGTAGATGCCAAAACCCTGGTCTTCCATTATTCAACCTTTTTTAGCTACTTTTGGGGTGGACTTTTGAAGATCTGGGGAGCCCTAGATCATTTATTGTGCCTAACGCCCCCTTGTAAGCCTATAGGGAGTGCTAAATGCCCTTTACGACCTGAAGGAGGGAATTAATCCTCCATGTTTATTCCCAGTGGGGGATTTAGTGCATGAGGGAACACTCCAAAACCCCAGGCAATGATTTATTGAGATTTCTTTGCCCCATTTGCACTGATTTTTGGGTTGATTTATGTAGGTTTTGAGCGATTATGACTAGTCTATAGAGAGAACATGCCCATGAAAGACAAGAATTGCTGATGCGAAATGATCTAGCTTGCATACTTGCATTGTGTTGCTATGGGTTGATGAAGTATGCACAATTGGACTTTATGAAAGGTCAGGACGACACTCTAAGATGGATTATTCAGCGCTGGGATGAATATAAACAAGTGTTCCAGATTGGGGACCATGAGCTGGCCATTGACTGAGATGATATATATTTCTTGGCAGGTTTGTCATGATGAGGAGCACAGGCAAACCTAACGAGTGGTAGGCCTGATCCCCTATCCACCCTAGAGCTGGTCCGAGCTTACTGTATCCCTAAGAGTGGACTCGTCAGCAACATAGTTCCTATAGAGAGGATTAGATCTAGATCTATGAGGGCCATTTTATGGATGATTGTGAACTTAGTAGGGTCAAAAATTCCCCATGTTGTGACAAAGGCCCAACTGCTGCTTGCATTTTTTGGTGTCCAGCCATAGATATTCAGCTGGTGCGAGGCAGTGCTTCGTTATTTTAAGGTAGAGTTGACCGCATGTAAGACACAAACCCAATAGAGTTTTGGGTATGGCACTCTCATTGTCTCCTTCATACTTGAGAGGGTGCTAGTTATGCGCCCGCGGATGATCTTAGGTCCCCTCGATCCGAGGGAGCCTAGACATACTCGATGGGCATTGCTTGATCCTCATATAGGAGGAGGACCCATCCAACATTTTTTCGAAGAAGATTTCTTCGAATGGCTCAGTGGCTAGATTGTGATGATTGACGATTATGCCTGCAAGGGCATGGACTTCACAGGTGACCCTGACTTGATTTTTCCGCCTGGTACAAACTGGGGGCCTCAAGGTAAGAATGATTTTGAGAGTACTTAAAGTATTTTTAAGCTTTTGAATGTTTATGTTGATTTTATGTGTGAACAAGTACTAACATGAAGCTTTTTGCTTGACACAGATGTCACACCGGTGCGACCTGCAGGCGAGCCTCGCCAAGTGAGGAGAGAAGGCCAACTACTCGAACATGGTGGTGATGCTGAGAGTCTTCATGAAGTTCTCAAGAACATGGAGGGCTTGAACATGGGTGTTCCCCTCCTTCCTTTAAGGGAGATACCCGCTCATATGCAGCGACACATAGTTGGTGTGCCTGAGTGGTTTCAGGTTCCTCTTCGAAGGATAGCTAGAGCAGTGTTATATTTTCATGAGCAGTAGGATCTATTAGTAGATGCATGGTATAGCTAGCGGGTGTTTATAGCTAGCCTTAGTAGCCAATTTTTACTTAAAACACCCATGTTTTGTGAAATTTTCTGATGTAAAAGACTGGGTTGGATATCTATATCTATATCTATATCTATATCTATATATATATATATATATATATATCTATATATATATATATATATATATATATACATATATATAGGTATTTTATGATGTCAATGTTTTTAAATGTTTTTGTGAATTTTTAATTGTGTAAATATTTACTTTCATACATGTATCTATAATGAATGAGACAAATTCCAATTTAACGCATAGTTTGCCAATGAATCAGCAACTGTATTAAATTCATTAGGAATGTGTTCGTATGTGATAACCTCAAATTGACGTTCCAAGAGTCGTACCCTTAAATAACGACATAACAATATTGGATTACGAATGTGATAACGATTTGTCAATTGCATAACAACAAGCTGAGAGTATAACTTGACCACCAGATTAGAGATGTCCCTTGATGACGCTTCAGTGAGAAGTGAAATTACAGAGATGTACTCAACAATATTGTTGGTTTTAGTACCAAGAAAGACTCCCTTAGAACAAAACAGTTCCAACTCAGGTGTGTAAATGACCCAAGCATCTGATGTAATGTGCCGTGTGTGACAACTGGCACCATCCACGTATCCTACATATGCTAAGGGTAATGAAAACATCTGCATAACAACAAATATGTATGATACAAATACTTCAAGAAATACCAAAAAATCCAGTCACATAAAAAATAAGAAGAACTTATAAATAAATAAAATTACAAAGAACATGCCTAGTACAGTACTTGGTATAATACTTTTTCAAATAGAACCCATTTTGGGGCTCAGCGAGCAAGACTCCTTCCTAGCACTGAAGTGCATATGTCCATTTTGAGAGGGATTTTGTGATGACATAAGGACCAAGCCATAACCGTTGAAGTGTTCTTGCCCCCAAGAGGTCATGTCTTTTATTGTAGACTAAAACGAGATCTCCATCTCAGTAAGAATGAGGCTTGACCTTTTTGTCGTATTGAGCTTTGACTCGGCACTTGTGGGCTTTGTGTGCCAATTCAGCATCTCGATAGGTTTCATTCAGTTGATTTAGGTATGGTAGACGTTTTTTTTCAAAAGTGGTATCAGGAAAGAGTTCAACGATGATTCGTAAGGAAGGAATTTGACACTCAATTGGTCAAACTGCTTCCAGACCATAAGCTAGTTGAAAAGGTGTGAAGCCTGTAGCAGTTTTTACTGAAGTTCGATATGCCCACATCGAAGGATATAACATTCGATGCCCATGGGTTTTATGATTCCTTTCCAACTTGCATATCATGGTCTTTAAGACGCCATTGGCAGCCTCTACTTGACCTTTAGCTTGGGGCTAGTAGGAGGATGATTGATCCTGGCGAAAACCGAGCAATGATGTTAAGTCAAACATGATGTGATTTTGAAAATGAGACCCATGGTTTGTAACGATCGTGCGGGGCACACCGAAGCGATAGATGACCTAACTAAATAGGATTAGCACCACAGTTTCTCCATCTTCCTGGCAGGTGGTAAGGGCTTTGGCCCATTTCGTGAAATAGTCCACAACTACGATAATATAGTTGTGTCCAACAAAGGAAGTGGGGTTGGAAGTTATGAAGTCTATCCCCCATTTGGCAAAGTGGCCAATGGAGATAACTGGGTGTAGTAGGGCCGAAGGAATGCACATTTTCTTTGTAAACACTTGACAAGGGTGGCACTTTTGGATAGCATTGGTATAATATTTGAACAAGGTTGGCCAGTAGTAGCCTTTGCGCAAAATTTTCTGAGCAATAGATATGCCAGAAACATAACTGCCACATGCCCAAACATGGCAGTCATTTAAAACGTGTTCCATCTCCTCATGAGCAAGGCAATATCGAAAAATTATATCAACACCATTGCGATATAAAGTATCGTTAAGAACTAAGTAGTGCCGGGCTTGGTGATAGATACGAAGACGGTCACTTGACGATTGTTCAGGGTACCACTGCATGTGTAATGTCTAGTCTAGTACAGACCATTGCATACATTAGGCTACTGACTTCACTTGCATATGGAACATGGTACATGTCCTCTTCCTCTTCTTTTTTCTTGGGACACTGTTCAGTAGATAACCTCACACCTACAGGAATAGGAACTTTCATCGGTTTACTGTCCTACATATTAAACCTCTGTAGTATTGTCTCAACATACTTCCTTTGGTTTAACCAGAGCTTCCTCTTTACCCAATCGTTTTTAATTTCCATGCCTAAAATATAGTTTGCAGCACCAAGATCTTTCATGTCGAATTTTAAGGACAATTGGATCTTCAAATCCTGGATAATTTCTTTGTCATTTCCAACCAACAACATATCATCCACATACAAGACCAGATAAATAACATGGTCACCAACTAATTTAAAATACACACAGTGATCTACTTTGCTTCTGGTGAAGCCAAGTCCTCGTATAAATGTATCAAATTTCTTATACCACATCCTTGGTGACTGTTTTAACCCATACAGAGACTTCTTTAACTTGCATACCAATTCTTTCTTACCCTTCGCTGCAAAGCCTTCAGGTTGCTTCATGTAGATTTCCTCTTCCAGATCCCCATGAAGAAATGCTATCTTCACATCCATCTGTTCTACCTCAAAATCAAAAGCAGCAGCAACATATAAAAGTAATCTAATAGAAATTGCCTTGGCAACAGGAGAAAAAATATCACCAAAATCAATTCCCGGCACGTGGGAATAAACTTTTTCTACCAACTCAGTTTTGTATTTCTCCACTTTTCCTTCTGCATGTGTCTTCTTTTTGAACACCCATTTGCTGCCAATGGGTTTCCTTCTAGCCGGCAACTCCACCAGATCCCAAGCCTCTTTTTTGTGCAAAGATGCCATTTCATCAACCATGGTCTCCTTCCAGAGTTTTCCATCCTCTGAATCTATTGCTTCCTTCACAGTTCTAGGATCATCGTTAGTAGTAGATAAAGAAAATTTGAACAGAAAGCAGATGGACTATACCTTTCAGGCTACCTTCTTTCTCGAACTGATCTTCTCACAACCGGAGTTTGTGGCTCTTCATCTTCTGATTCCTCCTCTGCTGTAGAGTTTGATTCTTCCTCCATTAGCTCAAACTCTATGTTCTCAGGTTCCTTTCGTTGGAATTCATGTTTACTAACATCTTTCACCTCTCTAAACACCACATCTCGGCTGTACACAACCTTCCGTGTGACTGGGTCCCAAAGCTTATAACCCTTTAAACCATTCTTATACCCAATAAAGATGCACTTTTCAGATTTACTATCCAGCTTAGTTCATTTCTCCTTTGGAACATGTACATATGCATCACATCCAAATACCCTCAGATGTGAAAGAGAGGGTTTCTTACCAGTCCATACCTCTTGTGGAGTCTTATCCTCCAACACTGATGAAGGTGACCTGTTGACTAGGTAGCATGCAGTATCCACCACCTCTGCCCAGAATTCTTGTCCTAACCCGTCACCACTGAGCATGCTTCTTGCCCTTTCCATCAATGCCTTATTCATTCTTTCTGCAACTCCATTTTTCTGAGGTGTATATGGAGTAGTCATCTTTCGTGCTATACCACACTTATAGAATTCTTCAAATTCCTTACTGCAAAACTCTCCACTGTTATTTGTCCTTAACACTTTTATCTTCTTCTCTGTCTAGTTTTCCGCCAGAGCCTTAAATTCTTTAAACCTATCAAAGACTTCAGATTTCTTCTTAAGGAAATATATCCATGTATTCCTTGAGAAGTCATCTATAAATGATACATAGTACATAGACTTACCCAATGATGGAACCTTCACAGGTCCAAACACATAACTGTGCACAAGTTCTAATATATGTTTTGCCCTCTTACTACCAAAGGGGAAACTCACCTGATTTTGCTTCCCATATACACAATATTCACAGAAATCAAAATCCAGAGAGCTATTACTCATACCTTTACCATGAAGTATCCGAAGGCCCTTTCCTCCAATATGTCCAAGCCTTTGATGCCACAGCATGGTCTTCTCTCTAGAGACCACTAGATTTTCTACTCCACTTTCAGGAACCACAGAACTATTGGACCCATCAATAACAGTTCTACCTTGTAGCTTGTACAAAGTTCCAATCCGAACTCCCCACATCCATACCAGTGATCCCCGAACCATCTTGCAGGTATCCTTCTCGAACACTATTTTTACACCTGCATCATCCATCTTGCTAGTAGAAATCAGATTTCTGGCTAATGCAGGAATATGTAGAACACCTGGAAGCGTTCTAACCCTTCCACCTTGCAATTTCAACTTTACTTTTCCACGACCAACGATTCTAGCCTTCTTGTCATCCCCCAAGAAGACATGACCACCATCATATTTCTCATACTCGCAGAACCACTATCTATGGGGAGTGAAGTGAAAGGATGCACCTGAGTCAATCAACCATGCCTCATGATCTACATGTGTACTTGAAGAAGCCAAGTACACATCCACACCTTCATCTGAGGTGGTTTTCCCCTCTGCAGAAGGAGTCTCATCAGATCCCTTTCCTTTGTCAGGAGCTTTAGATTTACAATCCCTTTTGTAGTGCCCTTCCTTTCCACATTTCCAACACACCACCTTTATAGGTTTTCCTGGAGATTTATATCTCCCACTCGATGGATTATTTTTGTTTCTGTTCTGGGTCTACCCTCATACAGACAAGGCATCAACATTTTGGCTCTCAATATTTTTCCATCTCATCTCCTCCGTCAACAAGGATGAGACTATTTCATCAAAATGCAAGGTAGTTGCATTGCTACCTATTGTAATAACCAAACTATCCCATGAATCTGGTAGAGAACACAACAAACTAATGCATTGATCTTCATCTGAAATTTTAATATCAACAGATGCTAACTGACTTACCACAGTATTAAATGCATTCATATGCTCTATCACCGAGTCTCCATCTTTCATCCTTAGGTTATACAACTTTTTCCGCAAGAATAGTTTGTTCACTAGAGACTTAGATTGATACAAAGTCCTTAACTTGTCCGACAAAGCCTTCGCTATAGCTTCCCTTGATACATTTAGCGATATTGATTCTGAGACACACAATCATATTGTGCTCTTTGCCTTCCAATCCAACTTCCTCCATTCTTCATCGACCACTTCCGTTGGTTTAGTACCCGGATCTACCGCAATACAGTTGTCTTTATCTACTAACGGATCCTCCATCTTGAGTTTCCACAACTCAAAACTCTAACCATTAAATTTTTCGATCTCTATCTTTCCACTGCTCACCATCTTCTTTCACCACATGAATCAATCTCACAGATCTCCCACTGAACAGGGTCTACCATAGGCCCGAGCAAAATCCCTCAGCAACCAAGGCATCCCCTTGAAGCCAAAACAACTCTGATACTAAATGTAGGTTTTAACCCCGTACAGAAATTACCTGCATACAAGTTCTAAAACACAAAAAAATAAACAATGCGAGAGAATAACACATAAAACACATATACATAGAGATTTCCCACTGGATCCCAAAATCGGGACTACCAGCTTGATTTTTCATTATGTTCCTTTCAATGTTACAATACATATTTATACATGCCAAAGCATCCAATACCTTGGACCGAAAACCATCGCGTCCAAAAAAACATGTGCGAAAATCATGCACAAAACCATAGGTGGGTCCGCCCAACCTAACATAGGGTCCAAAACCAAAATATTCCGGGGCGCTGCCCCGGACCCCATAAAGTGGGGTTACGAGTGCCCTTCAAACCCCCTGTTAACTATGTGGAAATAATATAACACAACCCAACAAGTGGTCAACCTTTGTTGTGACAGCGTGTTCTGTAGATGTGGCGTTAATCATGCTACAAACCATTCGCAATGTTTACCATCTGTTAATGTCATGTTTGCTTTGCGAATTGTACACTTCAGTCTTTGATCTAACTCCCACTGGGTTACGCCTAGTACCATTGTGATTTCTTTGAACGCAATGATTAATTGTGCCTTTGAATTTGGCCTGCTAAATTCTTTGTTCAACGCCGCTTGGATATCTATGATCCCCACATTTGGATTGTCATTAGAATGATTAATGTACCAGTTCGGCGCGTGATTGTGCAGGGTGGTGACCAATGTTGCCATCTTTATATTGTCATCTCAGACACCTTGTGCTTTCCATATAACTTTTATCACAAATCAAAATTGGTCCGGATCTTCATTCCCTACTCCCTTGAACATCGGTAGCTTTATCACACTTGCCATAGTAATTTGCGGCAATGGCGGGGGTGGTATGGGCGAAGACAGGGGTGAAGACGGTGAAACTAGTGGTGGCGTGGATGGGGGAGTATGCACATAATTCTCTGTCTTATTAGATTGATTGCACTTCTTGGTGAGACCTGCATGAACTCTTCTTCATCCCTTCGTGGAGGTAAAATGAAGGGTCTAGTTTCTAGTTCTGTGAAACCCTCATTTCTATAAATTCTCCACCTTTGCGTAGCCCCAAACATCAATTTTTTCGCACAACCCTCTTTTCACACAGTAGAATTTTAATCCAAGTGTTTAAAGAGTTAACATACTTATGTCGCGGTCCTTTGAGGAAGCGTCATTCCACCTCGCTATAACTGACTGAAGTATCTACGACGAATTTGGTGATGAATCGTCCTATGATTCGATCGAGCCAGTGATCGACAACACACATGATCTTATCTTCTGATACTTCCAGTCTGCGTACCAATCTAGAGTCCACACAACAGGTTTGTCGAGTTTACACTTTCGTTGGCTACCTGCTAGCTTCACGATCCACTCGTATAACTCAATGGGGAAGGATACAAAGAAATTTTGTGGATCTCTGTATATAAGTAGCATTCTAACCACTGTTCCTTTGATAGCCGCAAATTCCTATTTTCCTGCGTCACGAACTCGTGAGTCTTCCTGTCCAACCAATATTCAATTCCTTTATTTTTCGAATTTTAGTGATACAACATCAGACATCTCTATGCAGATCCCGATCCCGACAATAGAACCATTTGTTGGCTTGTTGGGCCCTGACCCAAGTTCAAAGTTAATTAGCCAAACAAATCCTAGTACTACTGGCCCTTTTTAGCAACATTCCACAGACTACAGACTGAGGTCTCACCCGAAGTAGTATGGGAGGGTGCTGGAACTAGGTTTTCATACCCTTGAGATGTCTGAAGGGGTTCGAGTGGTCTCATCAGGTATCCCTATGCACAAGTCACTCCGCACACTTCCCTGTCCTTTACGCCGTGATATACTGTCTTCGCGCAGCCCTAACTAGGGACAGTGGAGCTTCTGCACTGCTAGAAACACACTCAGTGCGATCTTACTTATCTTCTTATACCAATTAATTACCTTCGTGTACTTGGATGTCTTATGTTATAATTAGCTAAACATTCAAATAAGTTCGTGCAGCATATAAACAATAAAACTTGCAAATTATACCCAATCATTTATATTAAACAAGAAACGATGCACATAGATATGGTAAACTTTCTCTTTATTGATTTTTCCAATGGTTACAGACTCAATCTGCCCTGTGCACTCAGCTGCAGACTACTAGGCCTCTGTGCACTCAGCTGTAGAGCCTTCTCCTACTCTACGACTCACAGACACACTTTTCACTTCGACTCAATCACTTAGACTTTTCATCTTCCTCTATTCTTCGTTATCCTCTACACTTAGAGCCTCACTCTATTTATATAATCCCATGGTCCACGGGCCATGGGTAGGTCTATCAAGCCGACATTACATTACAAAAACTAGGGCGAACAACCCTGTGACTCTATTATAACTTTGCGTTCCGCACCCGCAATTCGCGGAGCTTTTGCAAAAGACTTGGTCAAAACATGGGATTTAAGCCCCAAAACATGACTTGGAGGGATTCCATGCCCAACAATCGATCATGAAGCACCAGCAAGACCAACTGTACCAACAAGAAATCAAACCATCCTTGCATAAAAAATGTAAATAAAATTGATATTATCGATATATAAAGATGTATTTTATGTCATTGAATATTTTTAGTTACAATAGTTTTCGTACCAAAATTGACACATTATTTGCGTTCCCTGTATGTTGAACACCTCAACCTTAAATTTGTCGCTACTCACATCAACAGGCAAGGACTTGTCCAACATGTTTTCCAAAAATCGATGCAAAGGAATTATGTTGTTGAAAAAAGCGAAGGGAAATTATTTTCACAAAGCTAATGATAAGAAGAAGAGGTTGGAATATCAACACAAAAAAAACAAATCCAACAGAATAGGGATGGCTATTCATTCAAGAATTCAAGTGGCACTATTAGATTTCCAATGGAACAACGATGGCTATTCATTCGAGTATTCGGGTGGCACCACCATATTATGAGCCAGAGCAGGGTCTATGTGTTTTTGTACCATAGTGCACGGTGAATGTGTTATTTCACCATTATTTCCATGCGAAAGGGACAAATACACAAAGATGTTTATTTATGGGCATCATGCATACAGAGAATAGAGAGAGACACAAATCTACAAAGAATAGAGAGGCATAAAGGCACATAGATACGTTAGAGATAAATATGGATATGTTAGAGATAAATATGGCTGAACAAAGGGGAACAACGGGAAGAAGCACCATGGTTTTGGCTCACTAAGATCAAAAAGCGTATCCTCTATGATCAAAAAGCATATGCACTAAGCCTGCAAGGTGAAGAGCATGCAGTAAGCCTGCAAGGTGAAGAGCATACACTAGATGAGAGAGCAAAGATTGAAAGCTAAGGTGAATGGCTTTAGTTAAGCCAAGCTATGGACACCGCCACACCAGTACTTGTACACAACCATGTAGTGTTCCATGTGTACTTACCACAGACAATGTTTTACAAACCAATGTTTTATGAACCATAATAGGAACCAAATATTATGGAAAAATAACTAACATTTATTAGTTTTGGTTTTGAAAATACAAATTCCAAACACTTATCAATTCCAAAAATTATATGAAGAAGATAGCCTATCTAGCCTTTTTACCTCGACAAGAAGTCAAATAATATCATCAAACTATTTGAGCGGTCTATCAAATCATTGTATCAATGTGATTCAAACAACTGTATTTTATAAATACAGATACAAAACTTTATCTTAAAATAAACAATAACTAATATTAAAATCTAAACAAATTACTATAGCCCCATTACGAAGGGACTAAAAATGATGAAATCTAAATTCTAAGCATTAGACTCTGCTTGAAGTGGTGAGCTGGAACAATATTTTGACAACTGTGGGAACATACCTTTCAACTCGATATTTTAACTTTCATTTTCAGATAAAAGGGGTGGATAACAATAACCCAGAATCACAGAGGGTTTCGGCCAAGTGATATGATATTATGTAGTCAGATTTTTAATATTTTCAAATGTGAAATAATCAAAAGGTTTATATAATCTTATAAATGGATGAATTTACCATTAGATACGATATACATCAGATTTTTAAAATGTTTCAAAACCCATAATCGAGTTACAGTCATATATACTAGAAAAACATACTACTGCACTGTAAATGCGATATATCTAAAGCATATTGCTCCATTATAATGCTCTCCTATTTCAATTAGTGAATTAAAAATTGGGATCAATGGATCACCCTTTCTGTCCGGCTCAGAAATCAACAAAGATATCTGGATTGTATATTGAAAATTTGGGAAATACACTATAATCTGATGCTTTGACTTGTGTGACACCTCTCCTAACAGCTATATTTCTAGATATTCTGAAAATCTGCAATGGACATTTGTTCAGGGCCTTTTGATAGTGAAAAACATTAAATGTTAGATGAACAGTAACTGGTGATGTCGACAAAGATACATAGATATTCATATCATCTCATGAATAAATTACAATATTGGTCGAACCGAATAAATAGATATTCATATCGTCCCAGGAATAAATTACAATATTGGTCTAATGGAATAATAGTTATATTTACATCGATATACGGATGTCATTATTGGAATTAGGCATTTTAATTATGTAGTTAATTAATTTTTGTTACTCCATTAATAAATGAAATTGAAAATCCCCTGGATGTGGGTGGCAGATAGCAATTTAATGCGCATGAGCAGCCGAATAAGTAGGTGGCTTATCTGTGTGGTCACCTGTGCTTTCACTTGTGTGATCTCACGACAAGTTCAAGCTCACAGGACGGTGCCATTAACTAGCTAGGAAATTCGAGACATTCCCAGCATTTACAGAGATATGGATCAGAATCCCCCTCATTCCCCCATTCAGCCTCTCAATTGCTCCTACCATCCCACTGTTACAGAGCTGAATCTCCGCACAGCCACCGAAAGATGTTGCAGGCTCTTTTGCTGCGTCGACCTGGGCAATGGTAACCATTTCTCCCAGTCCTCATTCTGCCACCTGCGCTTTGAGGTCTCTGCCCTTTCCGCTAGCTCACCTGTGAATTCCCCGAACCACTCCCTCTTTCCTTCTGCAGCTCTTGGATTGACCCCGGACCCTGTTTTCAATAGCTCTCAACAGTCTTCCATTCTCATAATCATGTGACAACGTCACAGAATGAGGAGAAAACATGGTGGAAGTTGGGGGGGAGCCACTCGCTTTGTGTCTCGGCCCCCCTCTATCTCTACCTCCCCTTCTGTTTCCCCTTCCCCTAGCCTCTCCAATTCTCGCTCCATTGGCAGATATCTGGACACTCGAAGCGGCCGTGGCAGATTAAGCACCAGAGAGGCTCGTCGTTCCGGAGAAATCCCCCAGCAAGTAGCGACCTCTGCTCCCTCTCAGCAAGCACACTTCCATTTTCAAAGTGCTTTGAACAAACCGCTCATAATAGCCACCATCTCGGTGAATTTCAGGGAAGTCCCCGCTTCCTCTCCTGAACTTTCACTCAGCCGAGAAATCAACCAAGTCCATCCTTCCAGCTTCGATCCAGGGGAGCCGAGCACCTACCACCCGCCGAAAGATAAGAGCAACCCATCTAGTAGCAAACAACAAATGTTGGGAAGCGATGCCACCCGTAAGGATAAGGGCATTCAAATTGAGGATAGTGCAGGTGGCAAACATGCAGCGAAGGCCAGCTCTGAGGAATATGGATGGTGTCCGGTCGTGGAGGAAGAGCCTACTGAAGACACCTTGCAGCTGCTGGCTAGGCTACGTGGTGAGCCTTGATTCCATCTCTGATAAGTTCTGATACTTGTCACTTTTTACCTTGTTTCCTATCGGGTTGTTTTCTGGTGTTGTCCCCAACTCGGGTGAAGAAAATTTTTCTTTTTTATTCCCATTTGTCTATTCACAGGGGAATTTTTGAGTTAAGTACTGGATTTCACTGTTTTTGGCTAGAAATTTTGAATTTTGGAACTACAACCCCTGCGAGGGTAAAATGAACAGTAATTTTTTTGTACTCAGACTGGTTTCCCCATCTGGGGTAGTCACGACTTCAAGGCTTTTTGCATAGAATGGTCATACAGTTGACCCAGAGCCGCTGAGGTAGAAGCCTCTCTGTATATTATGTTTTTATAAATAGATTAGTTTTACTTATAAAAAAATAAACAAATGAAATTGAAAATGATATCTGAATCAAGTATTTAAACCATGTTTAAATTATTTTTTTATCAAACTATAATTAAAAATTTATTGATGCCATTAATAATTGACCACTTATGAAGATTAATGAAAATAAGTTTTGTGCATAACTTATTTTGAAAAGTGTCATGTTTATTGGAAGGCTCTTGAATTATGAAACACGGCCACATGTCCATTGGCTTATCCCAATTTAGTTCATAATGTAAGTTTTTCCAATATAACATTGTTTTCTCTAGCTTGTGAAACATGGCCACATTCATGAAATGCCAAATGGCTGGCATGCATCCACTTATCGTTGCATTCAACGATAGAAATGACTTACGGTTTGCATTATCCTCCCCTCGTCCAAATCGACTCCATGAATTCAAAATTTCAAATGTGTGTTGAATGGGTGGAAACCTGTGGGAGTGGATTTTGATTAACGACAAAGAATCATCTATGAAAACTTCAATTGTTCCTGCATCTATTGTGTTCCTAATATGTTTCCAGGACCACGTGGGAAGAACATGCCAGGATTTTATATAAACACCCATAAATAGAATGTTAAATTATTGGAATTCGTTGCACTCCCGCATGACAAAAAAATTGTCGATTAGGTTTTCATTTTCAAATAATCTTAACCTTTAGGTTTAGCCAATGCAGTAACATTTTAATTTCCTTGCTGATGGACTCACTAGGATGAAAAAAACACATTTCTTTATATTTATTTTATTTGTTGTTTAGACATAGTCATGAAAAGCAGAATTGTTTTTATCAAACTGCCCAGATAAACCAAAAATCATTTGATGTGGTTTTTTGATTGGTATTTGTGTTAATGTTTCGATACTCGAACTCAAATCAACTAGGTTGAATTTCGCAACATTCTCATACGACAATGATGCATTCAAACAGATTATAGAATGAGTTTTTATTCTGATGCTTGCTATTACATTTTTTCTTGTGGCTTAATTGGGAATTGGGTCAGAGTATGTAGGGAGTAGCAGGCGAGGTTTATATACTTTGCAATGGTATATGCTTGGAGTGGTGATTGGTTACTTTGAATATATTTTCAATAGATTGCATAATTTTATAGATGCAATGACATCATGGCTCTAGGAAGTGCATTCCTACTTCATGGATCAATTGGTAGCTGGTGGCGAACACTATTTTTTCTTACACATGAGCTTTCTCATCAGATTGGGGGATTTTCGAATAGGTTTCACAGTATTCAAAGAACTTTTCTTCAATTTCTCATCAACATTGGTAGCATTAGCAGGAACTACATTGGTTGGCTCTTTCAATAGGAAAAGATATAACACATTCATCATGGATAGAGGGATTCACGACTGGTGGATTTATCTATATTGCAATTGTTGGAGTGTTTCCTTAAATGCACCATAAAGGAACGTCATTTAAAATTACCATGATTGAATTGACATCATTGATGTCTGGAATGGGTGTGGCTCTATGGATATCACTTATTGAGTGAGTAGCAAAGCAATATGCTTTCTAAAAACAACATTATGTGAATCGTTGAGGGACCAAATTAAGGTATACAAGATGCCTGGCCTTTCCTTCAAAAGATTGTCCACAATTAATTGATTTTCCTTCCATGCAAGTAATTTTCAATGAACACTGGATCACACATTCATACCATGATTTAAGCCTGAACCTGCAAGACCGATGTGCAACGATATTATCTCACATTGTTCAATCCAAACAAATTCTGCGATCAACTGACAGGAAAGTTTCAATGTTAAAGCTTTTGCCAACAACAATTTGCGTGGAAAACGACTGGCTACAACTTTTTTAAGAGTAAACATTGAGAGTATTATTATTAATTTAATATTAATATTAAATTATTTAATTGATAAACTACATTTGTGTTCAACACCTCCAAATCAGAACCATTCTCTTGTGCTTTGACATGATGAATGTGTATTTCCATGAATCAATAAGGAAAAATTTTACACCTAAATTATTGATTTGACAATGAGCTCCTACTTTTGTAATGACTTTATCGTTGGAGAACACAAAACTCTAAAATTGTCAGACCAGGAGGTAGCTCCTGAAATCAAAACTCTGATATTCATTCAGGTTGTTCATTATTATATACAAGAGGGAGTGACTATTCAATTCATCTCCCGATGACTCTCTATCTTCTCTATTATTTACATTAATTACAACTGTACACCCAATCCCTCTGATTAGGTGTCAACATTCCCCCCCTTAATCTGAAGGGATGTTGGTGAGTCCAAGCATCGTTCTAAACCTTTCAAGCTTTTCTCTTCCAAGTGCTTTGGTGAAGATATTTGCAATTTGCTCATTAGTGGAACAATGGCAGAGATGGATTGTTTTGGCCTCAACATGATGTCGAATCAGATGATATTTAGTATTGATGTGCCTTGTTCTATCATGGAACTTTGGGTTCTTGGCCAACTTTATTGTAGAGGTATTTTCAATCATGAGTGGAGTCGATTGTACTTGTTTTACCTGCAAATCTTCAATAATTTTCCTGAGGCACACAATTTCTTTTGTTGCCTCAGCTGATGCCATATATTTTGCCTCTGTTGTGGAATCTGTTGGAACTGATTGTTTGCGTGATCTCCAGGAGACAACTCCTAATCCAAGAATCATAACATAACCTGAAGTAGATACCCCAGTTTCTTTGTCTCCATAAAAGTCTCAATCAGAGTATCCTATCAAGTTGTAGTCACCCACCTGTGTATACTTGATTCCAAAGTCTTGAGTTCCCTTCAAGTAATTCAGAACTCCTTTTGCAGTAGACCAATGTCCCCCACAAGTCTTTTGCATAAATCTAGAGAGGATTCCAATAGCAAACGAAATGTCTGGTTTGGTAGTAGTTAGGTAGTTGAGACTTCCTACAAGTTGTCTATACTTTGTTGCATCCTCAAATTCTTTTCCTTCAATGGATGTGAGCTTTAAGTTTTGTTCCATTGGAGTAGCCAGAGGATTTCATTCATTCATGCAAAACCTGTTCAACAGATCTCCAATGTACTTCTTTTGAGAAAGGAATATGGACTTCGGATATTGAGTTACTTCAATACCAAGATAGTAATGAACATAACCCAAATCAGTCATGTCAAAACCTTTCTTCAATTCCTTCTTTATGGATGCAATGTAGCTTTCATTGTTCCCTTTCATTAAAGATCATCTACATATACCACAAGATATAAAACTATTTTTCCAACTTTCTTAACAAACAAAGTTGCATCATGAAGATCATAATGTTTGAAATTGAGTTTCAGAAGATGCTCAGTCAGTTTTTCATACCAAGCTTGTGGTGCTTGTTTGAGGCCATACAAGGATTTCATGAGTTTGCATACTTTATTTTCATGTCCTTTCATAGCAAATCCTTTAGGATGGGACATAAAAATATTTTCTTTTAGGTCTCCATTCAAGAAAGCAGATTTTACATCCATTTGATGGACTTTCCAACCGTTCTGAGTTGCTAGGGAAAAGAGTGTTTGGATGGTAGCCCATTTCGATGTGGGGGAAAAACCCTCCTCATAATCGACCCCTTCCTTCTATACAAAACCTTTTGCCACAAGCCTGGCTTTGTGCTTGTCAAGTGAGCCATAAACTTTATACTTGTTCTTGTAGACCCACTTGCAGCCAATTGGTTTAGTTCCTAATGGAGGATTAACCAGCTTCCAAGTGCCATTCTTTATCAAGGCATCATAATCCTTTTGCATTGCTTCTCTCCATTCATCATGAGAAGCAGCTCCTTTGAAGGAAGTTGGTTTAAAATCTGTACACAAATTCAATTCACAAGTATAAGAAACATCCATATCAATAGGTGAATACGAGTCATCTACATCACCTCCATTTTTCCAGTTATAATTTCTAGTTCTTGTCTTTCCAACCTCATCAAGATGAGCACTTTCAAGTGTCTTTGTCAACCACTTTGGGGGACCTTTCTCAGATGGTCCAGGTTGCTCTGTTGATTGAGTTGGGACTGAATCAAGATTAAGTCTCCCAATTCTGTCAATCACATCACTCAAAGTATCATCTATTGTTGGAGTTTCATGTAGGGGAGAGAGTGCTTCAAAAGAAGATTCCACAGGTTGATCTAGTATAGGGATCCTCGTTCAAGATGTGGAATCAGATGATCAAATTCTTGAAATGATTTTACATTTGTGAATCTATCCAGGCGATCAAGTTTCCTTTCAACAACATTGTCATTTTTGGATGATTCAAGAAATATTACATCTCTAGAAACAACAAACATTTTGTTGACTTCATCATAGAGATGATATGCTTTGGAGGTGTGTGAATACCCCAGGAAGATACACTTACGACTTATTGCACCAAGTTTGTTTCTATGTACCTTTGGTATCAAGCAATAAGAGGTGGAACAAAAGACCCTAAGATGGTTTACCGAAGGAATGTGTCCATACCACGTTTCATAAGGAGTCTTGTTTCTGATAGCATTAGATGGACATCTATTCTTTATATATACAACACATAGAATTGCATCAACTCAAAACATCATTTTTACATTTTTGAAGAACAACATGGCGCGTACCATATTTAAGATTGTCCTATGCATTATTTCAGCTACACCATTCTATTGGGGATTATAACGCACAATTGTTTGATGTTTGATCCCATGTTGGCGAAAATAGTTTTCAAATTCATTTGAAGTGTATTCTTTTCCATTCAGTGTGAATAGAGCCAATATGATATTGTGCATCATTTTCAATCCATGCATGAAAGTTCTTGAATGTTTGAAAAGCATCAAATTTGTTCTTTAATAAATAAACCCAACACATTTTGGTGTAGTCATCAATAAATGTCATCATATATTTATTTCCATTTTTAGAAGGGACAGGCATTGGACCACATAAATATGAATGAATGAGTTCAAGTTTTCTATATTCTCTAGAGTGTGAATCATGAAAGGACTCTTTGCTATGCTTTCCTAGAATGCAAGCATCACATTGCTTAAGCTTCCTAGGAATTGTAGCAAAACCAAAAACACCATTTTTCTTCAACAAGCGGAGTCTGTCATAGTTCAAATGTCCAAGTCTAGCATGCCATAGTAAACCTGATGTAAGTGTACATTCTCCATAATGAGAATTGTATGAGAAATGTTGTTCACGAGTAGAGGTACCCTGCAACTTGAGAAGCCTTTCTTCTTCTATCCTTATCATGACATGTGAGTGGTCAGATGCTTTTCTCACCTCAAGCTTGCCATCAAACATATGAATGGAGTGACCTTGATGGCGGATGTGGACTAAGGACAACACGTTTCTCCTCAGCTGTGGGAGATATAGTACATGATGCAGAAGAATGTCTGGAAGACCAAGCAATTTAAGCCTTATTGTGCCAAGCCCTGATGGCTTGAGTTTTGATTGGTCTACAAAGTATACTGCTCCATCAACATTGTCATTAAATTCTTCAAAAAAATATTTTCTATGAGTCATGTGGCAAGTTTCTCCTGAATCAAGCAAACGAACATTTTTTTTGAAGAAGCAAGTGAAGAATTAAATAAGTCTTCATTTACTCCAATATTACATTGTGCCACAACATAATGAGTGGATTTAGGTGCTTTACCTTTGTCTGTGTCATTAGTTTTACCTTTTGGTTGGTTTCTTTGCTGCTCAATTTCGTCCCAAGGTAACTTGCATGACTCCAATATTACATTGTGCCACAACATAATGAGTGGATTTAGGTGTTTTACCTTTGTCTGTGTCATTAGTTTTACCTTTGGGTTGGTTTCTTTGCTGCTCAATTTTGTCCCAAGGTAACTTGCATGTGGAGGCATCATGTGATCCATTTCTTTTACAGTGTATGCAGTGCAAATTTAACTTTTCTCCTTGAGAGTGTTTGCCCCCCCTACCTCTGAAATATCTTCCTCTTCCTCTTCGACCACCTCTTCCTATGGAAGAATCTTGGGCAAGATTCTTTTCTTTATGAGCAAGACACACAACCTCTTCAGAAGATTCAGGGGATGTCTTCTTTCCAAAAGCTTTCTCTCTTTTAGTAAATTTTTTCACAAGGGAGTCAAAGGTAATATCTTTGAGATTTCCATTTGCTTGTAATGACTCAAGATAGTTGGAGTAAGTAGGATAAAGTGCCTTGAGAGAAGCAATCACAGGAATATCCAATTCAACCTTAGTGACATTGATATCATGCATTATAGATTTTACTTCGGATGCAAGAGCAAGAGGATCATTATTTTGTAATTCAAGAGTGAAGAGTTTAATCATGAGTTGAACAAGTTCAAGTGCAGAGTGTGAGTCATAGAGTTCCCTTAGCTTTTGTAAGGCTTCAAATGCATTTGAAAATGGGGAAATGTGTCAACTCACCTCTTCACTTACTGATGCTACAATCAATGCATAGGCTTTGATGTTCTTATTTTCCCAAATGGCGAGCTCTTTGTCTGAGGTAGGCTGCATTGGCACTTCGTCTCCTTCTCCAACACATACTCCTTTCCATAGCTCATTAAAAATGAGAGTGTGTTGGATTTTCCGTGACCATTCAAGATAATTCTACTTTCCATTGAGAACTATTCCCACAATATATATAATTGAATGCATTGTAAAATCCGAATATCAAAGTTTCACTGTAGTTGTAGTTCTTTTGTTGCTATGTATGGTAGAGATGAACAGCGGAGATGAGTGGAGGAGATGGGTGGAGGAGGGCCTTTGATGGTAAGCAATCAACAGTTATCACAAGAAAACAAGTCGGGGAGTTAACCAAGACTAAGGGAAGTTTTAAAGCGATAAGCGGGATTTCGGGTGGATAAAAAACAGTAAATGGTATAGAGAGGGGAGCGCCTGATTCCACTAAATGGTTGACACGTAGTGACTAGGGGAGAGAGAGAAACCCCTCATTTTGAGAGGGTAACTCTTGTGCAACTAATGCACCCGAAATCGATATAAACCATTGGATCTGGAGGTTATGATCAACAGTGGAGATTAAAAGGCACTTTTCAGGCGGGTAACCACTATGCAAGTGGTCCCCCCAAAATTAATGTCAAGCATCGAATCTGGAGGTTGCGATCAATGGTGGGGAACGAGCCAGATAAAGTGAAACCTCGAGAACTGTGTCTGAGCGGGTTTAATGAAGGGTATGGTCGCAAACATGCAGTGGTATTGATCGGGGCAAGAGATTTACGATATGCTATTAAAAAATGGACCCGATGATATTTATATATATAGTTTTATAACACTTGATATCCGGCTCAAGGGAATATGAAAATGGATATATGTGAATACAAAAAAGGATATATGGTTCTTCAATGTGAAAGGGTATATGTACCATACTCAAAACAAGAGGAAATCCAAGTCATTACAGCACCTTCGGCTTCAACAACTAGTTCCAATGCAACACACTTCAACGAATGTATTAAACGATAAATGAGATTTCGTAGGGATTTGATAGATATGTCAGCCTACAAAAGATGAAAAAACAAAGGAAAAATAGAATAGGAGCTACAAATTAAAAAGGAAGCCAAAAATTGTTGCCTGTTCTAATAGCATGTCAGACCAGGAGGTAACTCCTCAAATCAAAACTCTGATATTCATTCAGGTTATTGATTATTATATACAAGAGACAGTCACTATTCGGTTCATCTCCCGATGACTCTCTATCTTCTCTATTAGTTATTTTCATTAATTATAGCTATACACCCAATCCCTCTGATTAGGTGTCAACAAAAACCCTACCAGGACTGTATTATAAATAGTTGTGATTATCTTCGGGTGCCTTTGTTGCAGTGAATCACCAACAGGGTAACATAAATGCTGCATTTTCCATATTCTTCAAGGGGATGTTAACATAAGCATCTGGTTAATAGCAAATAACCCTAAAATACAACATTTAAGAACCTTTAATAAAATGTCACCAAATATCATTAACACGGATTTGAAAGTACATTGAAAGTTGGTATTGTATTTAATATTAGTAGTAGGTTTGAATAGTTTTTACGTTAATATTGATATTAATAAGTTTATTAAGTTATTAATAGGTTGTATAATCAACATTAAAAAATAATTAATATTAAATTTGATTTATTAATAGATTTATAGATTTAATAGTTAATATTCATATTAATAGGTTTCGTGATTAATAGATTTTATGACTAGCTTTAATTATAATTAATATTATATTTTATTAATAATTTTTTTATTAATATAATATGTTTTTATGTGAATAATAATTTTTATTATCCATATTAATAATTAATTAACAATAGATTTATTAATAGTTAAATTTATTAATATTTATATTTATTTATAATTAATGATGATGATTAACATACATTTAGACCAAGATTTTTTATTGGACCTTAAGAAAGAATTGGTTAATTTAGATGATTTAATATTTTATTTTTGTGATAAAAAAGAGGCAAAGAAGCATTCCTCATTGTAGTTAACCTCACTAAACAAGTCAAGGAGGTTGGTAGTGGGGAAAATGCTATGGAAACTAGAACTAATGTGAGTATAGAAAAGTCCAATTTTTTTTTGGGAATAGACCAATGCTTAGTTTCATTCTGGATTTCATGAGAATTAGTTCTAATCCAATATTCATTCACATGGTTAATACAAAAAAGTAATTCTAGTTAGCAAGTATGGGGTTGATTATTTCCTTATAATATCTTAACTCTCTTTTCCCCTCTAACTCCTTATCACTCCACCACTTATCCAAAAATTTAGAAGTAATGATGTTTTTAGTATTAATAAGTTTTATAATTAATATTAGTAATTAATTAATATTATATTTCTATTTTTTAATAATTAGTTTATTAATATGATACTTCTTTAATCAATAATTGATATAAAACAATTGATATAAAATACTTATATATTAATTATTAAAGTATCTATTTACAAACTAGTCATTAAAAAATATAAAAGCTAAAATTAATTAATTATTGATATTGGTTTATTAATTAATTAAAATAATTTTTTTTTTAACACGTTATTAATATTTAATTATAAGTAAGGCAATTATATAATATTATTAACACGTTAATAACACTACAATAAGGAGTTGTGTCTTTTTGGAGTTTCCGTGCCAGAATCTCATGGAAAAATTTGAGGTGAAATCTTGATGTGTTATTTAAAAAGGTTTTTTGAGTCTAACCCATTGGGTTTTATGGTGCAGGGATTACACATCGAACTTATGATTTCAATAAATTCCTGGTGGATTTTAGAGAAATTAGACTAGAAAAACCCACCGGAAAAGCTTCCGAAAAATATCTCTAAAGACAACTAGCGACAATAATTTTTAAATAGTATTAATTAAAATTTAATATAACATTAATGACAGATTAATAATATATTTATCTACACATTGATAATGTCTTAACTATAAATAAATTATTACATTAATTCATTTAAGTGTGGTTAATAATATATTTATCTACACATTGATAATGTCTTAACTATAAATAAATTATTACATTAATTCATTTAAGTGTGGTTGAGTATTTTTTATATCGTGAATTATAATCAACATGGTTATCATAGTCAACAATAATCAACATGATTATAGTTGCAGACCATTGTTACCAAATGCATCATGGTCTAGCGATGATGGAGAGTCGCACTACTACATGTAGGGGGGTTTTAAGACATTATTTGAGTCAATTGTCTTAACTTAAGACAAAAAGAAACTTGTGTATTGTCTTAAATATTGTCTCTAAGTGGGTGTCTCAAAATATAATGTCTCAAAAATTTGTCTCTATAAAGACAATATAGAACACATATTATTATTGTCTCTATAAAGACAAGAATTATTATCTATTAAGAGACAATTTGATTTGTCTATCTAGAGACAACAATTTCATTTGTCTCTCTAGAGACAACTTCATTTGTGTCTCTTTAGAGACAATTACATTTTTGTCTTTTTAGAGACAATAGTTGAGATTAAAAACATATTGTCTTTATAGAGACACTATGTCCATAATTCAAACTATTGTCTCTCTAGAGACAATATAAAACATTATTTAAAAATAAATAAATGTCCATAATTCAAACTATTGTCTCTCTAGATACAATATAAAAAATTATTTAAAAATAAATAAATAAAATCATTTTGAATGTCTGCTAGCCCGTATCGTTCTCACCTAGAAAAGATTCATAAGATAATAAGCAGGAATCTTCCACACAATACATACATATAATTTTAGTTCCCCATTAATGATCTTTAAAGGGGAAGTATAAAACAAGGGTGAGAATATTTGCAAATCTATTCCAAACATTAAAATTCAGGCTAGAGTTGGGACTTACATTTATAATACATTTTTGCAATTTCCAAAGACTTAAATTTTAGGAAACAAAGAATGTGTGCTAAAAAAAAATTTATACCTTCCTCTTTGGCAGAGCGAAAGTTAGAAAGGACGTGAGATAAAATGTTTCCAGAACAAAGCCTGCACTGTTGATTGTGAGGATCATGGTACTGTGGGGTTTGACGAAGGGGCTCCCATAGAGTAGCCCAACACAGCAATTGAATAGGGTGAACACATAAGGAAGGCCAGAGTACTCTTTTGTGGACTTGAACTTGTATATTCTCTAGAATGTTGACCTGCAATTCAGAATTTCAGTATCAGGCCTGTCAGATCAATCAAAACTGCATAGAATTTCACTCAGAAATAAAGTAAACATTCAAAAAGGAAGCAGCCTGCCACAAGAAAAAACAAAGAAAAGAAACAATAGCACTGGTAGCAAAGGGTGCCCTATACTTACATAGGGGATAAGTAGAGTGCTAGAGATGTTGCATTTCATGTTACAAACACCACCAACAATTTAAGCATTATTTTGCTCATTCTAGCACAATATAGAAAAAATTAGCTCTCAGATACTCAATTTCAATGCAAGGTGCACCTTTTCTTTCTCAACATAATACCAATTTATCTAGCAAAACTGAAATTTGCAAAGACAGAATCATTTGTATAAGAAAACTACAAACTGAACAACATGATGGACTGGGTTTTCTATAGGAACTGATTATAAACCCACCATCCTTCACAAAAAAAAAATATTTTTTCTATTGATTATATAAAGTGTAGTTAGGTGCATTTGCAGTTTACTAGATGGAACAGATTTATAATATTAGGGAAACATAGAATTATAAACAGAAACATAATAATAATAAATAAATCAAAATTATGATAATATTATATCTTTTTTTAAACATCTCTATTTCTTTTAATACTTTGCTTATTAAACCTAGATTCATAAAATTAAGTTTTTAATTCCTTTAATACTTTTAACTACCAATTATTTCTATCGATCTGAATAATTGTCTTAGCCTGAATAGAAGATTCTTCAACCACGCTTCTGTATTCTGCTCTATAACGCTGAGGCCTCTTGTTTTGGCCCCATTGTAGGAGAATATCTCCTCGTTCTGCAACGCAATGCCTTGAGGACTAGTTTTCTTGGCTAGTCTTTCTATCTTCACTCTTCTCACGGAACATTTCTAGAATGTAGTTTACGTATTCAAGAGCTTTCTAGTGGTTCCCGTTGCTGCTTGTTGATGACCCTCCTTTCGTCAAAGAGAAAGAAGAAACAAAATTTAGGAAAAAATTTCTTCTATAATGGTAATTGTGTCCTCCATCTCTAGGTAACAAGATACTAGAAATAAAAGAGAACAATGGGGCATCAAACTAGATAACAATAGTTCTTGCCAACACCAAGGCTGGCACTACCAAGAAAATACAATTTTGCATTACCCGTGTCTTCTCAGAAAGACTGGTTGGGCTTTGGGGATGATAATAGAGGTCTTTAACAACATCTCACTAGACAGAATCCAAATGCAACAATCATGCACAAAACAAGTAAAACAAAACAGTTCAGCATGCTCAAACTTATATGCATCACTAGTAGTGAAGCAACATCTCAATTTAAACATACCAGCCCTTTAACAAGCTCCATTTGACCCCTCCTGAATGTATTCTCCAACATCCACTGCAGGTTCACAAAGGAAATGAAGATACCATAAGGGAGAAAATATATTGCTCCTCAACAAATCATTAACACACAAGCTAAAATCAACAATACGATTTTGCATAATTAACTTCTTGTATTTTATTGAAGTGAACACCATTCAATCAGTGATTTTTACCTCAGTGATAAATACATGAACTCACTGGCCATCAGTAGTCCTCTTAAAATCACCATTCAAACCACCACATAGAGCACAGTTCATACCACAACCTGGCATACCATGGCTAGCTACATTTGGACGCCTCATGCCTTGGAGTTGGTATTGCTAGTTTAAAGCTTCACATGGCTGACAATACCATCCTCCAAAAGAATTCCTTAAAATACCATAGTAATCTTGGTGAACTGCTACCTGCAATATAATGTTGACATGAAAATTTTAAGATACCCACTATAATCCACTGTAACAATACTATAGTAAATAGAAAAATAAAATTAAAATAGAGGAAGGAATAACTAGATTACCGAGTAGTAATTGCAAACACAAATCGTGTTTGATCGAGTAGATTCTGGCAATCTACAAATATCGCACAAAAGATATTCTTCTCTTGGTGAGATAGATGACACCTCGTAACAATCAAAATTCCTTTCCAATGGAACTTTTGCAACAAGGGACCGGGACATTGTCTCTTTAGCTCGCAACATTGTCTGAGAAGAAGAGCTTGGGCATCCAGCAGTAATGTTCTCTTTATACAATCAGAGAAATATTACCAGACAGCTAAATGTATCAAAAGAAAGATGATGAATCGTGTGCTAAGCAAGTTCTGTGATAGAAAAGTTTAACAACGTTAAAACTGCCATTCACTAAAATTTAAATAGAAACCTAGAACAAAGACTTCTAAAAAAAATCTCAAATTTAGATGATTCAGGGTTAGGTCAAAACACGCATGTTATTTAACGCATTGTAGAACTAACATTTTGGATGCAATGGAGTCATCAAAGATGGGGTCAATGATTTCTGAACATAGTTATAATTGTAATTTATGAAACAAACGAACAACGTATATTTAATATTTTCCTAGGCACTTATAATTGTATTTTATGAAACGAACAAACAACATACATTTACCATTTTCATAGGCACTTATATGCCTAAAATCTTAATAACTACCAGTGCTCCTACATGACACAATTATTTGATATTGACCACTTCACATTTTAAAAAATATGAGATTCAATTAAGACGTGCCATAATTTTGTCCATGACAGGAATGCCACTTAAAAATGAATAAATATTTGAAAAATACATTCTTCAATATCAAACCATATAATCCATTGCCCACTATTCTATGGCATCAGATCAGTTCTAGAACAAAGATGAATCCAAGTAAACCTCAGCTGTCTTGGTTGAAACAGAGAACCAACTACACCGTACAATCTTAACTATCAATCAAAGACAAAGTACAAGGTTTAGACCCTATGCTGGAACTAGCTAGAAAATAATATGCTTAAAGCCCCTCCCTCTCAAATATTATTATCTACAGATGATACAAACTAATTTGAGATATTCTTGGCCCTCAGATGTGTTTTTAGTTCCTCATTTGCTGCTAACGAACACTAACAGGGGTTTTAGCAATTTACACCACATTGTTGTGTGTTTGATGATGATCATGTGTTTGATGTGAAAGGATCTATCCTCACCCAAAGCAGGGAGAATATGGACGCAAGAAGAATTGAACAAACAATAACTATTGTTGGTTTCTAGTTCTGGTGACCCATTAATCCCTTGAGGAATGGATAAAGATGAACAATCACCCACAGAGAGAAAAACAGTTTTCCAAACAATGGACCCTAAGATTGATAACCACTATTGATAGCTTGGGAAACACCTGCTACTACACCAACAAGATTTACCACAAGAAAAGTAGTTGGAGGGATGAGAAGACCACTCACCAGGAAATTCACCATCTTCATCTGAAGACTTTGATGTGACAGTAAATTTTGGGTCAATCCCTGCTAGAACTTCCAGTAACTCTTGAAAGACGGAAAATAGACGTGTTGATACACCTTCAATAACCCAAAATTGATCATTCCTCCACCATTCATCGATGCCAAATGTACTCCAGCGTAGCTCTAGAATAGCAGTTGTAAAAAAAGGAAATAAAATATGAAGAACACACTTGCAAAGTTGCTAATCTGCATATCAAAATAAATATAAAAATCAGGGGAAAAATGTGAAGAATTGTATGAGAACAAAATCCAAAAAAAATCTAAACGACAGGTTGCATTAGAGGTGAGTAAATCTTGACAAGATTAAGGTCAGTAAGGGTTGACAATCTTACCTCATGAATGATAAACTTCCCTGTAAGAAGACAAATAGCTGGCAAGGTACAATATGCAACCAGTGGGAGGGATGTGAGAGGATAAACTATGGTATTGATGTATGCTAGCCTCTGCAATTGGTGTAGCCATACCAAATTGGACAATGCCTGCTCAGTAAAATTTCAACAGAACCAAGGGCCCATCGGAGCACTTGATTCGAATGATCTGAAAGATTGATTGGTGCAAATCCCTTTAATGCAAGACGTGCAGGCATGCAGTATATTGAAATCCAGCCTTGAGCATGCATTTTAAACCCAATCAAAATATCTTCTGTGACAGAACCATAAATCCACCCACTCTGCACAAAATATGAGAACCCATTCATATTAGATATTTGCTTCAAGAACAGTTGCCTGGTGCTTGGTTTCCTAAATAAAATGTTGCTTATTCTAAAGAGAATTTATGCACATTCACGAAAAATGTTTATACAACTTTACTATAGAAAAAACTAATTCGATGAACTAAAAAAAAAATCAACAGCATCATCAAATAGATGCAGATCCACCTCTACTCATACCTCTTTTCCCCATTCTGAATTGTCTTCATATCCACAATGGATAACATGAATGACTTCTTTCAATAAAGAAGCAAGATTTGCAGATTGTGGAAGACCACCATTTTCCATGAGGGTAGATTGACAAAATCTTTTCTCTAAGCTCCTTTGGGACATGAGAAATGATTTCTCATCATCAAATCCTGCATTATGCAATTTCAAAGAAGGGTGAGGGCAAACAATGTTTAAGGGTAAACGAGTTGTCAAAAAATACAAATCACTGGTTTGGACTTGGACTCACCTTCAACAACCTCTTCTATGTCTTCCAAACTAAATATGGGTATAGTAGATTCAGTTCGCTTGGTTCTCTTCTTATCGTCATCATACCTTTTGTTTGCTTTTCTGCTCTTCTTTCTAGATCCCGAGCAACATCTCAAGAAGCATGCTGGTTCAAGATCCTTCTCAATGAGAACTAGATCATAACCATAGAGTGATTTTCTATTAAAACAACACCCTGTACCCACATAAACAGGCCCTTGGATACCATCGAAATGTCTCAAGTTGATCTACAAAGATTTCATAATTAATATGCCAAGCTGAAATTATATGAAAATTGCATAATTGCATATAAGAAAACATTTTGGGTGTTCATAATTTCTTACATCAAAGAACACAGTGTTACAATCGATCGTGTCGATCAATGCCATCAAATCTCGAAGGAAACTGTACACAGCAAGTTTTCTTCCCAAGAACTCAATCCATTAGAAAACACATTGCCTAACGAATAGCTTTGTTGTTGTTTATATAATGAAGGTTCAATAGAAAGAGGCCATTTGTGAGGACAATAGACACTCGGTCCTAAGTGGAGCAATGGATAGCAATCATTAGCGTCAGCATAATAATTAATGAATTTGATATGAGGAAATCAGAAGAAAAAGAGAGATGTGTACAGAGCTAGGAATATACCAATGCATTAGTTGCACCGACTTTCTTGTGGTGTTGGAAACCAGGCCTCTTTTCATGGGATACATAAACTAACCATGGAAATTCATTACCATCATTGTCAACTCCCCCACTGTGACCTAATAATACCTGAAGCTGAAAGTGAAAAATTCAGTAGTACTAATTTTCGTTACTTGCAACATATTTATAAGCATGTTAACAAAAGGGAGAGAAAATTATGATACTACATATAGACTACAAAGGAAAGATAAGACTCTGGGGTAAAATATGAGTATCTCATAATTGGATCATCCCACGATGGTCTCCAGTGTTGTTGCCTAGCCATGGAGTTCCATCTTGCATGGTCCATCCCTCTTCTGGCACTTTTTGTGCTTTGGCCACAAGAGCATTAATCCGGATCTTGTACTCTTCATATTCCCTCTGATATTGGCACAAAGATGGAAGATGTCAAGGGCAAGAAAAACCAATAAACCAACAGAAGTAGCTCTTACATTTGGATACTTTAATGTGCACTTTCCTTCATTGCTCTCCGCTCTTTAACAAAGGAAGGTTGTACTTTATCCTTCAAATAATCAATCTTCTGGGCAAAGTAGAATTCTGGAGCCTTGAGCTCAATACTGTATCTTTTGTAAAATGGCACCCACTTCCTTGTGAATTCTGAAGTTTCTAAAAGGGTTTCAAAAGTCAACATTGCTGCTCCATCATTAGAAACATAGCTTGAAACTTTATCGACAGGATAATCCACGATAAGGATAGACAGAACAATATTTGTTGTGACAAGAGGAGGCTCCTTTAGAGGGTCCACTATACTGACAAAAATATCAACACCAGTCAACTGAGATGGCTCTCCTTCTCTATCAAACCAGTCAAAGCTTCAAAATTCCATATTTCTACTGTATACTTTTACTATGCAGAATTTACGAATCTGTGTTCATTTCTTTTGTTTAACATCCTCACTAAAAAGACTCAGAAAAATTCCTTCAGAATTCTATATTTCTACTGGAGACTTTTAATATGCAGTATGTAGGCAAGCAAGATAAAAAATTCTTGTAGGAAAGAAAAATAAAACCAAGGGAAAGGGATTGAGCAGCTCCACACGCCCTCTTGGCTTCAATGTGGTAATGATTCATTGCAAAGACACAGCTCGGCAGCAGATTCAACAATCACTTCTACTAGCTTCTTATCACTTCTCACTTAATGTGTATAGCTCGAAACAGAGGAAATAATAAAAAATTGTGAAACATCTCTATTAATTTCAGCAGAGATTACAAATTTTTGAAACAACATTTTATTAATTTCACCATAGACTACAATTTTTTGGCTCTGGTTGGGAAAAGACTTGGTGAGTAGGAAGGGGCTAGAAGTTAAAATCGAAATTGTCTTTTGTTAATATATATATATATATATCAAAGTGAGTCTATGTGCACTGGAGAAGGTTGTACTTTATCCTTCAAATAATCAATCTTTTGGGCAAAGTAGAATTCTGTTGCCCTAGGCTCGATACTATATTTTTTGTAAAATGGCACCTACTTCCTTGTGAATTCTGAAGTTTCTGAAAGGGTTTCAAAAGTCAACGTTGCTGCTCCATCATCAGAAACATAGCTGGAAACTTTATAGACAGGATGATCCACGACAAGGATAGACATAACAATATTCATTGTGACAAGAGGAGGCTCCTTTAGAGGGTCCACTATACTGACAAAAATATCAATTCCGACCAACTGAGATGGCTCTCCTTCTCTTCTACTGTATACTTTTACTATGCAAAATTTACAAATCTATGTTCATTTCTCTTGTTTAACATCCTCACTAAAAAGACTCAAAAAAATTCCTTCAAAATTCCATATTTCTACTACAGAATTTACTATGTAGCATGTAGGCAAGCAAGATAAAAAAATGCTTAAAGGAAAGAAAAAGAAAACCAAGGGAAAGGGATTAAGCATCTCCACACGCCCTCTTGGCTTCAATGTGGTAATGATTCATTGCAAATACAAAGCTCCACAGCAGATTCAACAATCACTTCTACTAGCTTCTTATCACTTCTCACTTACTGTGTATAGCTCGAAACAGAGGAAATAATCAAAGATTGTGAAACATATTTATTATTTTGAGCAGAGATTACAAATTTTTGAAACAACATTTTATTAATTGAGAAGAGATTACAAATTTTTGAAACAACATTTAATTAATTTCACCACAGATTACAATTTTTTGGCTCTGGTTGGGAAAAGACTTGGTGAGTAGGAGGGGGCTAGAAGTTAAAATCGAAATTGTCTTTTGTTTATATATATATATATATATATATATATATATATATATATCAAAGTGTGTCTATGTGCACTGGAGAATTTTTGTGGTGTAATAAACCATTTTTACATAATTTCTATGAAATTTTTCATACAAATGATTTGATTTTTTTTTTAATTGTAAATGGGAAATAACTAATCTTTTAATAATATTAAGACAACAAAACTATTAAAACTATTAATTAAATAGCATGAAATTTAATGTAACATGTTAAAATTTAAGTAATATAACATGAATCTAATGAATGGTTGTCTCTGGACTTTTGCGTTGATTATTTTTTTTTTTCTTTTTTTTTATTATGTAAAATTAGTTTTTAATTATATATATGGATTTATATTTTAGAAAATCTTCTAAATTTCCAGAGCACTTGAATTTTAGAGAATTTTCAACTCAAACATGTGATTTTAATAAATTTCTAAAAAATTCTAAACAACTTAAACCAATCAAATATGCAAGAAAAATCTAAAAACAAATATGAATAAAAAAAAAATTACAAGGCTTAATAAATTAATCAACTATAAAAAAAAATTAACTAAACTAAACCAAAATATATTTTATATTTATATTTGTTATGAAGTTTAAAACTAGTTTCCTCAGCATCTAAGGCCTAATAAATTAATCAACTATATAAAAAAAGTTAGTAAACTAAACCGAAATATATTTTATATTTATATTTGTTATGTATTAACTAAACCAAAATATATTTATATTTATATTTGTTATGAATTTTAAAACTAGTGATGGATATTGACACTACAATGAGGGTGGTAGAATTTGTAAATCAGCTAACCACTAAGGGAATTAGTAAAAAATAATTAACTTAGCTGTTTTTGGAATTTAGTGGAGTCCCTGAATTTACAGAAGCAACCTCGGTAATTCTCTTTTACCGGAAAGTTGACAGTTAAGGCAGTTATACCTACCTGTTTCTTTTGGAAAAGAAAAAAAAGATAGGACGCTGTCAAAAAGGGGGAAGGAAAAAGATTTCTTGAGCTGGAGAGACCAGTGGAAATCTATAAAGAAAAATGCAGAGAGATTTTGTGAATAATTCTGGGTTGGACCAAGAGTCCTCAAGCCAGTGAATTATTGTGAAAAATTGTTGACTCTGTGACTGCTCTAGAACTGAGGAGCACGGTGGAGAAGACTGGGCGTAATAGGTAGTTTCTTGTTGGAAGGGTAGAGTGGTCCCTTCTGTAAATTTGTGGTCAAGATAACAACAAATAACAAAAAATAACAGCAGATAAAATATATGCGAATATTTTCTCAGATGAAGATAATTAAATATTTCTCGAGGAAATTTCTTATGTCTATGTATTTGATAGATTAAATATTTATTGAGGAAATTTATTATGTCTATGTACTTGATATAATTTTTAGAACAACAAACTTTCCAAAAGATTGAAAATCTAGTTAAATTTTCCAGAAGTTTAACTAGCTGAAATGTTATTCTGTGTTTTTTTCTTGAAAATAAATGTTTATCAATGATTGATGATATTTTAAATAAATAATAATAACAAATATAAATTTAAAAAAAAATAATTGCAACTCTCATAGCTTAGAAAAAATAATATCCCTAATCAAAACATGTAGAAACATTCGTTTTACTGAATTGGCCACTATGGTTACACTGGAGTTTCAGTAGAAAGCCACGCCATTTTTCACCACACACATGAAAGAGGTTTGAAATGAGATACTACATAATTACTTACAATTGGTTTGGATTTTATCAAGACAGTCAAACTCATCAGATACTCACCAACATCTTTTTAAAGCTTAAAATTACAAAAAAATAATTTAGAATTTAGAAATATATATATTCTCAATATAACCTGCATTTCAACTGACCTGATCCTGTTGCAGACACTCCAACTTCAGTCTATATAGTTTAATGTATTTTCTTCGAGCATTCCTGTACTTAGACAACCCATTGTCAAACTCAATGCTACAAGCAAAGAAAATGATAAGCAAGTAAAATTAGAACGGTCTCCATAGTCATTCTCAGTGCTCCAGAATTCAAATAAGAAGGGAAACTTAACAATTTCCTTGGAAATGGTATTAAATAAGGGAGAAATATAACAACAGACACATGAAAGAATGGAATAGAATAAACAGGATTATCATTTAAAAGCTAGACATGCAAAATCTGGAATAACCCGACAGCCAGATGATGATAAGTGTGTCTATGAGTAGTAATTCACCACGTATCAGTAAATAAGTATGTTAAAATTTTGCAACCTTATGGTCAGCACAGTGTGGTTATTCTTTCTGATAATTTTAGCCTCTGTGTTTAGATTCATAGAAGAAGCATATCCAACCAATAACTATAGCACATAAAATGTGTCATTCTAGAAATCAAAATAAGCCACCAACACCATTGGGTTTCAAACAAACAACTTCCATAAGTAGAACAAAAGATGAGTTTGTTGATCCATACAGGCATGATCCAAAGTAAATCCAAGAAGTGCGACGCAACAATCACATCAGCGAGGACTGCATTTATAGCATACTGCCACCACATTCTTTGCCAGCGAACACCAGTTCTAGCCAAAATATATTGAGTCCAAGGTCTAAACGGGCCATACCTAACAAGTACACAACCAACTAATATTCTTTAGCCAAAAATAGACATTCTGTGAACATAAACAATCCCAACAATCCCTTTTCGAGAATGCAAGCATTCTCTTAATCATACTTTACAAAACTGAAAATGAAAAACAAAAAGAATTAGAAAGATTGGTTACAAGATAAATAGATTGGTTACAAGATAAATGACTTGTGGAAGAAAGAAACCAGTGCATTACCATGTATCCATGAAGCCTAAAATATGTGTATTATATTCAGATGTAAGAAAACAATAATCGTATATCACAAACTAGTAAAGCCACAGATGAAAATATCATACCAACATAGGTACCAGAGATAACAATAAGTTCAGAGCAGATCAGAATAATATCTCCATATTAATTAAAGAAGATAGTAATATAGTTCAAACAAACTACAACTACTCGCAGCCTACAAAACCCTTTTCTAGAATGGGATCTAGAACCACACAAGAAAAAGTTCTAGTTGCTGCCATTGTTAGTCAAAGTGATGCAGAGGAGCTCAGACAATGCATTAGCCTATAGGCCATGAGCTCCTCTGTATAGGAAACAGTAATTTCATCACGAGTTCTTAAAAATGATTCTTTGCTACAAAATTCAACAGGACAAAAGCTCAATTTGTCAAAGAACAAGAATCTAGTTAAATTTTCGAGAAGTTTAACTAGCTGAAATGTTATTTTGTGTTCTTTTCTTGAAAATAAATGTTTATCTATGATTGATTGTATTTTAAATTCATTTAGTCAAAAAATTATCATACTTAGGAATGATCTGTAGCGGCACCGAGTACCTGAGGAAAGGGGTTTATGGGAGACTGTAAACAACAAAGATCCAAAAGTTTTGTTGAAACAACGAAGTCGGTAGACTCCCTGTAAGTAAACCTCTATAGTACCATAAACTCAGAAAGTGCATTGGATGACCAGAAAAAAAATTACCTGCCGGTAATTTATACCAAATTAGTCATCAATCTGGGTCAGTTACGAAGGAATAGTCCAGAGACAGGGGAAAATAAACATAGATGAATAACTTATTTACGGTGGAAGGATGGAAAAAGGAAACTAGTAGTTGTTAAAGCCAAAATGAAGATGCGTTGAAGCCTTCAAAATGATTAACTTGAGAATAAAAAACACACATTTTTCTATGGTTTATTTATTTATGATAAATTAATTTCAAACAGAAAATAAGGGTTATCAAAACATAAGCTTTCCCTCCTTGTATCATGTAACTGAAAAAAAGAATATACAACTGACCTGGTAATTCTATATACATGGGGTCTTGAGCAAAGAATATAGTAATTCACACAAACAAAATAAAATAGAACCAATTATTTAAAATATATATAAAACTTGGATTGAAACAAAAAAGAATTACAGCAAAAATTTAAGGAATGCACACTTTTAGCCTTAGCACTAGAAAACTTAACAAAACGCTTACATTTGCTAAAACCCACATCTTTATGATTGTAGATAAAATTGTTACACCAAAACAAGCCAAAATGTGCCATGCAACAAATTCAGGGAGAAAATTTCTCTAGAAAGATCTGATCAACTTATAGTATACATTAATAATACTAGCTGTAGATATTAAGGGACCAGCCTCATACTCAGATAGAAGAACAAAGGAGGAAAATAAAAATAAAACTGTAAGGGCAAGATGAAACCCTAATATGTAGCCTACAGAATTTAACAACATTTGGCATTACAAACAACAGAGTGTGGCTGAATAGGTAAGAATAGGAAATACCCGGAGCTGAAATAATAGCATTGAACCCTGCCTCCTCCCAGTCCCATTGAACTCAGTCCAAGAGAACCTGCAATTGAAAGGAATGACAGTAAAATGTGTAAGGAATAGTTAAAGGAAGTATATGTGCGAAATCATGGAGGAAAGCAGAAAAATATAAGGGATTTACTTGAGGGGAGTCGGTTATGTTGCCATAGCAGAGGAAGCACTTTTCGGGTTCCATCATTCCAACTGAGCTTAGCCCAAACTCAAATCTAGGAAGAACATATCATAAGGAATTGGGTTATTGTTGTAACCAAACTGGAACCCATTCTACTAAATTTCTTGCAGAAACATTGTACCTCTTCCATTCGACTCAATGTAAAGGAGATAGCAAGGCCAAAGAAATATATCTGAATGACGAATTGCATAATTTTCTGTGTAAAAACCAGGAAACCAAACCCTCGACAGTGGAACCTCCTCCTTCGAACAGATGGAGTGTAAATGACTGACTGTAGCAGGGAATGGGGTAGTTGGTTACCCTAAATCCCCTCCCATGCACCCAACCTGTGTGATTAAGGGTATGGAAATAAAAAACAATGATTGTGACCAGGTGGAAGGGTTGTAGGTCACCTCGGTTCTAGCAAAATTGAGAACGGGTAATGGTACACCCACGCATAATATTATGTAAATGAATCAGATCCAAGTTGGGTTGGCAAAACACAGATCACCAACACGAAAAAATAATCCAAGTTCCAAACACAAAGTTACAAATTGTCAAGTTCAAGGCTATGCATTCAATATCACCAGGACTAAGACCTTAGGGAAAAACTCACATCAGTTAATCAAATCCAAGTACTTGATATAATAATTATTAATGTGTGGTAGTGGTTACGAAATATTGGAATATGTAATGCTGTGTTAATTTTATTTAATGATTTTTTTCTTATGGTATGCCAAGTGGATGTTATAGCGAGGTTTGAGATGATGGTCGATATTTATGTTGTTTTCTATCATGTGTTAAGTTGATATTTTTGACGTGGATTTTTTTGTGCGAAAGTAATTGCATGTTTACTTAAACACGTGATTCAAATCAAATTTAAAGAAATAGTGTTAGTATTTATTGAAGATGTTTTTAAAAGCAAACATGACAAAAAAATAATTAAAGAAATGATATTAGTATTCATTTAAGATGTTTTAAAAAACTAAATAGGAGGAAAATAATAATTTAAAAATTGTAAGCCTTAGCAAAATAATATTTTGAAAATATTATTTATTTTTTATTATGAGCAAAAAGAATAATTAAAAAAATGATATTATTATTTACGCCTTAGCAAAATAATACTTAAAAAATATTATTTCTTTATTATTATGAGAAAAAAGAATAATGAAAGACCCTCCATAGTTAAAGAAAAAAATGATATTAATATTTATTTATGAGTTTTTTTATATTTATTTATGACCTTCAAAAAAAACCATGAGAAGAAGAATAATTATCATGAAAAGGGAAAAATTAATAAACCAAAAAGATAAAAAGTTAAAATATTTGTGTGGAAAATTCAAAATTATATATCTAATTTTCTCTTTGAAATTTATAATATTTAATATTTAATAAATAAAAAAATTGTTGAGTCTATATGCTCATTCGATAGTCCAATATCCAATGTGAAGGCAATGTATAAGTATATCCATTCCTAAATAGAAAAACAATGTCGACTATAATAAAAATGAAAAAACTGTTATGCTTATTTAATTAATTGTCCATATAACCTAATATAATTTCATGTAAAGTAATTAGAAGTAAAAAAAAAATATGCAAGATATTTAATACGTGATATCAACTTCATATATATCTATATATAGAAAAAAAATTGTTAAAAGAAAATATTTTAATGTTGTATAGAATGAAATATCCAATGTAGGTTATCAATAAAATATTTTAATATTAATTAATATTGACATATATTTAAAAATATATCAATAACAAAAGATGAATTAGGTTGTTTTTTGCACTCTCAAATAAGTTTACACAATATGAAATTTGATCCTTATCTACTCAAGTTAGATCTGTGGTTAAGATGGATCTGTGCTAGTATAATTAGTCATATGAAATTTGATCCTTCTCTTCTCAAGTTAGATTTGTGGTTAAGATGGATCTATGCTGGTATAATTAGTCTTGAGTGAGAGAAATGGAATAATTAGGTATCAATGGAAAAATGGGCTAGGGATTTGGGTGAAAAATCATGATGGCTAGGGATTTGGCTGAAAAATATGAGGTCTCTCGTCACGGTAAGGAATGCATCACCAAATGAAACACGTAAAAATATATTGTAAATTTTGAAACACGTTTGGTGTTAGTTACTTCAAAACAACACTAGGAATTTGTACTTTAAAAAAAATGTATAAATAGAATTTTCCGAATCTTTAATGGGAAAACATTATTAAAATGATAGATAGATACTAATATACGAAAATTTAGCATTTGAATATAACACATTTAAATACATGTTTTTTACATTTACATATAATGTGGAAAATATGCACCCTTTGCATCTTCAACAATGAAACAACTCATTGCCCATACATCCACATGATCAACAATGTGACACATCAACATGGGTATTTGGTAGGCTAGCATAGTGTTTTTCTTTTCACATGAACACGAGTATCTGGTAGGCTAGCATAGTGTTTTTCTTTTCACATGAAAAACCATCTTGTATCCCACATCTAGGGGAGAGATGTCTAATGTTGTGCAGGGACCAGTAATTGATATAGTACTAGTCCCACCAAACCACAATTCGAGACTTGTGCCATTAATATTTAAAAAAAAGTAAATAATATTAAGTGCAAATATGTTTTAATTTATGTCCAAAATTTCCCCAAACATTGACTGGGCCCACAACTATCCATAAATAGTATCTTGATACTTAAGAGTACAAATCATATTGACCGAACTAGAAAATAGATAAAACCATAAATCCTTCCAAAATGGTCTATTCTAGAAGTACAAAGTAGCAGTCACGTCAACCCCCACTCATGAGAACTGAAGCTATGTATCCCAAATAAATGTCCATACCTGCACATAATAAAAGTGAATTTATGTCAACCATAATTCCTGTGTTGTTCAACATTTAAAGTCATTATGTTCAATAATCACACCCAACCCAATAACATTTAAACCCACTGTGTTAAATAAATGACACCCAACTCAATAACTTCAATAAATGACACCCAACCCATTCTATTTCCCATTAAAATAGATCAAAGCACATGGATCAACAAAAAACAAATTCCTAGCCATTGGATCACATCCAATTAAATCGAGATCACACATTCAAAAGGAAGCCTTTGCAATCCATGTCCTTCCTTGCCACCAATTAAATTCAAGTGCAAAAAACTATAAAAGAAGTTCAACCACTACTGAAGTTGCATGTTTAACATTCAAACTATTCATCGGCCCTGGAGACAGACCATCACTGAACATTTGACAATATATTAGAATATCATAGTTAGTTTATCTATATGTCTTTACTTTTAAATCATGCATATGATATCTTTGGAAAGTTAAATAAAGTTTGGACACAACATTGTTTGATCACAATTGCAACCTAAAAAGTTTCAAAATGCAATAGATTTCCTAGTGTTCACAAATATGTATGTTTATTACTTCATCTCATAATTGAAATATCACAAGAAAACGTGACACATATGTATCTAAGTTGGGGCAAGAGGAAATAAAGAAATTGAATTAGCCAAGAGTAAAAAAATTGCAACAATATAGTAGCAATAAAGGTTATTTTAGTGAACAATATAGTACCAATACCAACATCGTTCGACAACCTGGTAATTGGGTCTTTTGGTTGAAGTCTGAAAGAAGGAACCAGTGAAGTACGTTGGTCAATTGGAGGAGCACCAAGGACCACACTTTTTGTCAATGGAACCAAAACTACCATTGAAATTACATCCAAGAGAAACCAACATACCATGGGGAAATAAAATATCCATCTTGCATATAAATAATATGTCCAGTAAAGACAAATAACATAGTGTGGAAGACAAAAATCCACACAATCAAGTTAATCTATTGTGATAATTTGATAGTAATCCATATAGTCATCCAGTATATTTCATACACTTGTGAGTAGAAATTGCATTAAAGGAGTCGAGAGGGGTCTCCCTTTGTAAACAAGCATCTGTAAGAGTCATGACCCTATGTCTAGCATGGTTGAGTGCGTCATTGCACAAATTAGGACACAATTTTATTACATGACGAAGTGGAGATAAGTTCTTATTAGTTAGAGGAAATTATAAGCATGCAAACATAAGACAAATAAATACACAAGCTTCTACTTGAATAAAGGATTTATATTATGTAACGCCCTCCTCCCACATTTACCCGTGATAATCGGTCCACCGGGGTAAACATGTGATGAAGAGTTACTATGATATGATTAAAATCCCTAAGTGCAGTTAAGGAAGTCGAACCGACTAACCAAATATTTACAGACCTCCCTCAGGTGCTACAAGACCCTCAGGAACCAATCCATTAGTCTCGGCGCCCAACCCTTGAGTTAACCTAGCCTTTCAACCCTATCCTACATCACTTGGTCTATGTGACACTATTCCCTACATCACTACATAAATGACACTTCAAGTGATACCTGTAGCCATTATTGCAGGGAAGTTAACTTTTAAAGTGATAATATCTCTCTCTCTTTGTGTGTTTTGAGATAAGTTGACCGTATCGCTTCGATAACACTCAAGGTGTTGGGTTCATCTCTATTGATACCCATAGTCATTATCGTAAGGAAGTTAATTTTTAAAGTGATAATATCTCTCTCCCTTTGTGTGTTTCCAAAGAAGTTGACCCCATCACTTGGATAACACTCAAGGTGTTGGGTTTGTTAGAGATGATATTAGAGCAAATTACAACATTATCCTAGTGTTGGAAATAATTAGGCTTAAAGGTTAAAAGTTGCTATGGTTTTTGTTATGGTGATGACTTGTAACTAAACACTAAATTGATTGCATTACAACAATGAAGAAAAGACATAAGCATGTGATAAGAGTACAAATGAAGTTATAATATTGACAAGGTTGACATCACAAATGGTTATTTTGATTATTTGAAGGTTAGTGTTCATTTCATTAAAATGATACTGCAAGTACCAAAAACAACAACATGAGATAGTATTGGTGCGTGGAATCCACCATCCAAGACCTTCATTTCAACATTTGCATGACCTCTAGTCTATTCCAATTTGCTTGCGTGAGGATAAGTTTGATATATCAGTGGACTAATCAATATGTAAGCTTGTCTTGAGTCCAATAGATGCATGAAATCAGGATTGACACCTCCAATGGGGTGGGTTTAGAGATTCCCATATAGGCTATGATGCCTTATGGGAGTGGATTAGGTCTAGCTTTGTTTTAAAGCTTTATTGCATGAAGACAAGATTGAAGGGTTAATAAAACTGGAGAGTTGATAAGTGTGAAAAAGCTTTTGTTTTCTCTATTTGGATAGTTCCACATCATATAACTTGTTGAACTAGAATGGAATATCCCCATAATGGTATTTTGTTCCAATAAGTGCTCCACTTAATGGATAAGTGTTACAAGAATCAAAATATGACATTTTCTCAGCATACTTGGTTGAAGTTGGGTTATCAAGCTAAAGTAGAGGAGAGGTTGTGCACCCTGCTAAGAAGTCTGAAGTTGCAACTAAATCTGAAGGTAGTCACTGATTTTTCTCAGGAGAGCAATAAGAAGACTAACAAGTGTCTTGTTCCTTATACACCACACCAACATGCACACAACCATCTGGCCCTGTTCAGTGTTTCCATGGTTATGGTCAATGTTTTCATGGTTATAGGTAGCATTTAATGTTTATAAACTAATTCTAGCATTAGTTTCAAATCTTGGAAATATGAATCAAATAAATGAATGGAAAAAAGATATTGTATGAATAATATCAATGATATGGTTTGCCTACCTTGGGAAGAGGCCAAATAAGACCATCAATTATCTTATTGGTCCTCAAAGTTAAATTGATAAATTGATAGGTTGAGAACAACAATCATTTTATGAACATGGTAAAGTTCATAAGAACTTTGGATTAATATGCACAACTACATTCTATGTTGCACTACATTCTTTAGAATCAGTCAGTTTAGTAGAGAACTAGTCACTTTCGTGTTTTAAGGTCAGTTCAATACAAGATCAACCTTAGCCAATCTGAACCACCAAATTAGAATAGTACAACTCTAAAACCATTTGGATCAACCGATTCCACTAGTTCTAGGTTAGTTCCAATAAGAGTGTGCGCTTCTCATCTTCCTCTCAAGTCATTTTGTTGGATCCTTTCAAGAATGGTGATTTGGAGAGTGCCATAAACTGTTGACTGTTGTGAGCACCTAAGATCATAAGTAGTTAAGCCTTGACAAACAACAATTTTCAAGGAACTAGTACAGACATCCCAAAACATATTTAGTGAGGATGTGCATGCAACGAACTATTACAGACCTCCCAAGATAGTTATTGAGGACATGCATGATCAAAAAGTATCAAAAAAATTTATCCACCCTCAAAACCCTTGCCCAAAACATTGAAGTGTGGTGCAAAACAAACAGGTCGTAGGCTATTAATTGTACCAACAATCATTCCCTCCCCAATTTCACAAGAAGCTCCTACTCAAGCTACCTCTTCCACTATGGTTATAGTAAGTTTTTGCAACTGTGTGAGCTACAAGAAATTAAAACTTCCTCGAAATCTCCACCATCCTTAGGGAACTCGACTTCGCTACATGCCCTAATTATCTTAGGTAGATTAATCATTTAACTAGATGATCACTGAGTTTGATTGTAGTCCCACTGCTTAAATGACCTTCCACTAGTTCCTCCAAAAGTTAGAACCAGTTTAACTGACAACAACCTGAGATAATTGACCTTTATTGCTACAAACCAGCAATCACATATGGAGAACTGAACTCTAACTCTTCCAACTCGAATTTACTGAGTAAACTACGTGACACAAGCCGACCTTTATTGCTACAAACTAGCAATCACATATGGAGAACTGAAATCTAACTCCTCCAACTCAAATTTACTGAGTAAACTACGTGACACAAGCCATGTCACACAAGTTAACATCATTCAAGTTGTCTGTTGATGTGAAAATTTGAATTTTTTCAATTTAATCAAGGAAAAATCAAAATGAGAATTTCTTGTTGCATTTTTCAACACATAGTTCACTAGAATGTATTACTTTCACTATGAACTTGGCATAGTTCACATGTTAAGTTCATAAGGTTTTGGGCTGATGTGGTTCTATGTGTTGTGTATATAAATAATAGGTGTCCATCTCATGCTATCAGAAACAAGGCTCCCTATGAAATGTGGTATGCCCACATTCCTTTAGTGAGGCATCTCAGGGTTTTTGGTTCCTCCTGTTATGCCTTGATACCTAAGGAATAGATAAAAAAACTTAGTGCAAGGAGTCACAAATGTATCTTCTTTGGATACTCATACCTCCAAATAATACCATCTCTATGATAAAGTGAATAAGAAGTTTATAATATCTAGAGATGTGATCTTTCTTGAGTCTTCCAAGATTGACAATGTTGTTGAGTGGCAACGTAATCGTTTGGATAGATTTGAACATGCAAAGTATTTTCAAGAGTTTTATAGTGAGATTCTACATCTCCTTCTCATATCTCTATACTTTCTATGAAGAGCCTTGAATAAATCAAGTTGAAGGAAATTCCTTCCCCTGCTTTGTCAGGAAAGAGCTAAGAGACTGCTGGCAGCAGGTAGCCAAATATGATAAGTAGTGAGGGTACATGTAAGATACAAAGCAAGGATTAATGCAAAGGAGTGTACTGACTATATGCATATCATCAAACATATTTCATCCCATTTATGATTCCTTGCATCATGCCTGGTTAGTCATAAGATCATGTTGGTCACAAATTCTGTAGCTTAAATAAACAAATGGTAATACTCTTCATCTTCTAAGTTATGTAATAAACAAGTGAAAGGCAGCAAGACATGAAGAGGAAACACATGGAATGACTTTTAGTTCTTTCAACCATGTGTGTCATTGAAGACAAAATGATTCGAGAATGATAAGAAACATTTTAAGCCACACTAAGAGGTATATTTCAAAAGATGTGCTTTGTTTTCCATACCTAGCCTCCAAAGGGTTATGCATCAGATGGACTCTTCATGCAGTACTGATATTCTCTCATACCTTCGGTTTCTTGGTCTTCTTATTTTTCTCCTTAGCTCCTTGAGAGTCATCTATCATGTCATCATTCTTCATGGCCCCTAAGAGACATAATTGTGTAGTTTCAGCGGGCAATGACTGTTGCGGGATGAGGCCCTGGGGGGACACATTTACATAGTTTTAGGATGCAAGCCACTACTATGGGATGAGGCCCTAGGAGGACACATATATGCAGTTTTAGGATGCAAGGTAGACTAGCTAGTCACGGGACAAAACTACACAATTTCTTGAGACAGTGGGTACCAACTGAGGGAAGGAGATTGGAGGAAATCACTTTGCAGTTTTCAATGCTAAGGAAGGTTGGAATTTCTGCACATTTCACAGTTGCAATAAGAAATGGAAAGTATTTAGGGTTACATATGTGAACTGCAGAGTTCAGGAAAGCTGGATGAGGCTAGGTTGCTAAGGAAACTTTGAAATTTGGCTAAGTGTTGGATTAATGAAACTGATGTGAACAGTAACGTAACTATAATCACACACTTGAAAACTTAGAGATACAACATAGACCATCCAGAAAATATAGCACATACTTCTCTTAATGCAACAACCTTTGTGGCAGCTTACAATAAGTGTGACTCTAATGATAGACTTTGGGAGGATAAAGGCAACACTTGTGTAAGAGTGTGTGAAATGAGAGTGAAACATGTCTGTGTGGTGAGGACAACCCATTCTCATAAATATTTCCCCTTGAACAAAAGCAAACCTCCTTTTGCATGACAAGCGATAACTCCCATGCCCAAAGATGACACATTCTATGTAAATATTGTTGGAAATAATATTGAGAGGGGGGGGGGTGAATCAGTATTATCAAATTCTTTTCAATATACCATTCTGATTTATACTTTAAATTATTCTTCAAACATTGATGATTAACTTGTATGTCAATACCATATAATAATGAGCAAGAACAAGAAAAACAGATAGTCACACCAAAGAACACCAGATATAAGGTGGAAACCCAATGTGGGTGAAAACCACCTGTTGCAATATGTCTCTATCTTCTTTCAATTAGAAACTTCTTTTACAATGATTTTGTACTGGTGCAGTCCTTTACCAGTACACAGGCTGCAACCTGCAGAGAGCTACAACTCTCTCTCGTTTTCCAGTCTCTCCTGGAAGGGAGCTACAACCCCCTTTGCTCTTCTACTTCTTTAAGGACCACATTTCATTAATTTTCAGACTGGATCCAAGAAGATCAAATAATCATCAAGTACATGCAAATCACCCAATCTCCTTATACAATCAACCAATGAATCACCCAACTTCTTAGAATGCTGTAAACAGAAAGGTAATACCAGAAATCTAAACCCAGAACTCTGCAGCAATAGATAAAAGACAGCCAACAAATGTTTCAAGAAAGATCCGCAATTTCACCAATAGAGGCCTGCGAATATCCGTAGCTCTTCTCTGTCTAAAATGCGCAGATCCGCACTCAGTGCTTCTTCTTCTCTGCGTACATCCACAACAACTCCTTCTGCTTCCCTGCGTACTTCTCTTCAGATCCGCACTGCACTATCTATCTGACAACGAACTTCCGCACTGCGTTCTTCTGTTCCCAGCGTACCTCCACACTGTTCCTTCCTCTACGCTGCGTACCTCGCACTGCACCTTCTACTGCGTTGCGTTCCCCCGCACTCCGCCTTCGCCTGCGCTGCGTACCCCCGCACTCACGCCGTGGATCGCCTGCGGACCTCAGAATAGATCCAACTTAACAGTCCTCCAATGTGCCACAGACAGTCAGATCCACAGATCTGATCATGCGCCCGAGAGATCACGACTTAGCAATAGATTCACCTTTAAACTTCACCTTGATTTAGATCTAGCTTTTAAAACCGATAACCCAAAATTTCAGATCTTAAGATATTCAAATTTCAAAAGGTGTCTAGCCAAGTGATCTCCTTCCCTTTTTATAGTCAAGCCCTTATTCACACCATGGGACAAAACCATCAAAAACCAATACAAGGGATCCAAACCGGGGTTCAATAATTTAGATCCTATACCACGGGCCAAAACCATAGGATCATGAACGACGGGCTAAATACCACGGGCCAAACATAAGAAACCCCACATGAGCGTGCTTCTCTGCCTTGAAGTGAGTGAACTGGGGGACCGGACCTTATGAACGGATAGCCTGCAGGTATGACCACACTTCCTGGACTACGAACCTACGGGTCCGCACCTTTTGAATGAAGCAACTGTGAACCTATTTATTTTCCATCATTTTGAGAGCTTGAACAGAGTTTTTCCACTTAAGAGAGTTTCCATCAAGTACAACACCTGTACCATAGAGCCAAACCAGAATCATAATGCCAACAAATAAAAAAGCATGAATGACTCTTAAGATCGAAAAGGGGAGCTTGAGATCATAAACTTACCAATAAGTGACTAAGGAACAATCGATCACAATATCCATAGTAGGTTCCAATATTTAAGTGCAGGCCAAAATTTTGGAGGGTGTTGCAGCTGCTACAATAGAGCCTTCACCTTCTTGCTAGCTTCTTTCTTAACCAGTGCCTTGAATTATAAGAACTTGGATAATGTGTCATCTTTCTTCCACATGAAGAAGATCCAACACTTCCATGAGAAGTCATCAATAAAATTGACAAAATATTTGTATATTACAGTGGAGGTTGTCGAGAAAGGTCCATAAACATGATAGTGGATCCTTTCTAGGACTGCATGTGCTTTGTTGTGACGATCATGGAATGTGGATTTTATGTACTTCGGCAACGTACATCCTTTGCATACTTTTGGGTTGTGTTATATTCTTTCCACGACTAGCCCACGTAGTTAATCGGGGGGTCAGAGGGAGGGAGCAGCCCGCCTTCGTTGCGCCGATTGTGTAGTGGGGTAGGGGCGGTCACAGGGGGTTTGAGGTGTACCTATAACCCCACTTTATGGGGTCCAGGGCAGCGCCCTGGAAAATTTTGGTTTTTGACCCTATGTTAGGATGGGCGGACCCACCTATGGTTTTGTGCATGATTTTCGCACATGTTTTTGGATGTGATGGTTTTCAGTCCATGGTATTAGACGCGATGGTTTTCGGTACATGGTATTGGATGCTTCGGCATGTATAAATATGTATTATAACATTGAAAGGAACATAATGAAAAAATCAAGCTGGTAGTCCCGGTTTTTTGATCCAGGGGAAAATCTCTGTGTATATGTGTTTTATGTGTTATGCTCTCACATCATTTATTTTCTGTGTTTTAGAATTCGTATGTAGGTAATTTCTGTATCGGATTAAAACCTACACATACATCGTACTACTTAAATGCTCCTTTAGGGAGGCTAGTGGTTATTTGTTGTATAATATTCGAGGTACCATGATGCAAATGACCAAGTATTTTGCGCCAAAGTTCATCGAAATCGCGACCTGCACTTTCTCTGCCTTAGTACTTAATGCAACATAGTCTTCCACATATAGATTATACAAGTTCTTCACACGAACCCCAATTTGCTTCACCTGTCCCATGGCTATGTGTCTTAGGAACACTTTTCCTTTGATTAATATTACTTCACAGCCATGGTCTTCCAAAATTGCGACAAGGATGATATTTTTCTTTAGGCCTAGAACAAACATGACATCATTGAGCCTAATGCAGGATCATTCAGCACTCTTAATCAAACAAGGAATCCAAAGCGGAGCAAGGAGGATGACGTGGACCATCGGAGTAAACATGGGACATTTCTATTAAAATAGAGCTAGTTTGATGGAATGGATAAAGTCTCTAGAAGACTTATTTAATGTAATCTGCCATATGTATGTATGCATGTAGAGAGAATTAGGGACAGTTGAGTGATTCATGGAGAGGATTTGATCGGATCCTTTCAGTGATCTGATCCAATGTGTTTATAAATGATGAACCTGCGTGTTCAATAGGAAAGAGTGAGAACAAAGTAAATTTGTGAGAACAAAGTGATCAAAATGCAGTTGAAGGGGAATTTTCTCCCAAGGCTGAAATGCCTTAGATCTGTAATCATATCGTGTATAATATAAAGTGTGTTCAGTGTTGATATTGTGTGGATTTTTGTGTGTGTATATGTAATAATGCCTTTTCATGTTATCTGTATATATATGCGATGATGGCTTAATTCCTATGTTACGAGATTGTTGATCGACCATCGATCACTATAACGATCGATGGCGATCCATTGATTAATGAAAATATTGTTATATATGGTGTGTCGTGTGTAGACAGAGTCGGTGGCAGAACTGTGTTTTAAGCGCAGAATCCATCAAATGGCGGACGAATGAGAGAATGCACAGGATCCGTTGGATCTCAGAGATCAATGGTCCAGATCAAAATACAAAGGAACCTGAAGGAACCATCAGAACTGTCTGATGGAACAGATTGACGGTCATCGCACGGTGGAAGAGCACAGAAGTTAATTCGCAAAAAAAAGTGGTTTCGCAATAGTGGAAGTGGTATTTTGGGCGAGCGAAAAGTGGTAAGTGATATTGAAGGGTCCAAATGTTTTATATTCAATAATCCAGTCTCGAATACAATCAACCACAAAAGAGTAGTTATAATCTACCTGTAAATGCAACATATTAAATACACCATTCCAAAATGATTTTTCTGAGGAGAATCAAAGAAATAGATGAGTCTGGCTATCCATCGCCTCCATACATAGTAAACAACAACCAGGCCCACTCTGTCCTTTACGACACATTGTCTCATGCCAAGATGAAGCCAAAAATATACATTTACTGATATTCTTAAGCAGAGCAAAAATATGAAGCCAATATACAGAGATTCTCTGAAGGACTGCTTGAACTAGAGTCAACTTGCCTCCTAGGGAGAGCCACCTCTGTGCCCATGATAAAAGTTTACAGTGGATTTTCTCTATAAGTAAACTCCAATCCTTAATTCCATAACAATTAGGTTGGAGCATAAATCTAAGATTTTCAAAATCTGCATCCAATGCAGTGGAGATAACACCAAAATTATGATAAATCTCCAGTACTAATGCATCATCTCGGTAAGCAAAAATCATATGAGATTTATTATTATTCATAAGGAGTGCAGATACCAATCAAAAGAGGTCAATCTACCAAATAGTAACACATCATCGACAAATATCAAAGGAGTAGCTATGACTTGTCTACTACACAATTACATTTAATCCATCTACCTCCACACCTGCAACCAAAATTATTTCCCTTGTGAATTTTGTGACTAATTCTTCCACAATCCAATATTTTATCATCAACGTCTTCTTCTCGCAAAAGTTTTCATAGATACTTTTAAGTAGGGATATTGTCTACTAACAAATATTTTGTAATTTGCCTCCACCATCCTTGCAGAAATTATGGTGTAGAGTTGCAACTACTTATGAAGTTTTAATCAAAATCACAAGACACAAACCTACTCTATTGCTCTCTCGAAGTTAGTTCACACAATCTAACCTCATCCAAGTTGTCTGCTAATGTGGAAATTTGAATTTTTTCAATTTAATCAAGGAAAAATAAAATTGAGAATTTCTTGCTACATTTTTCAACACATAGTTCATTGGAATGTATTACTTTCACTATGAACTTGGCATAGTTCACATGTTAAGTTCATAAGGTTTTGGGCTGATGTGGTTCTATGTGTTGTGTATATAAATAATAGGTGTCCAAATCTTGCTATTAGAAATAAGACTCCCTATGAAATGTGGTATGGCCACATTCCTTCGGTGAGGCATCTCAGGGTTTTTGGTTCCTCATATTATGCCTTCATACCTAAGGAACAGATAAAAAAACTCAGTGCAAGGAATAAAAAATGTATCTTCTTTGGGTACTCATACCTCCAAAGCATACCATCTCCATGATGAAGTGAATAAGAAGTTTATAATATCTAGAGATGTGATCTTTCTTTAGTCTTCCAAGATAGACAATGTTGTTGAGTGGTAGCTTAATTGTTTGGATATATTCGAACATGTAGAGTATTTTCAAGAGTTTGATAGTGCGATTCCACATCTCCTTCTCTTAGCTCTATAATTTCTATGAAGAGCCTTGAAGAAATCAGGTTGAAGGAAATTCCTTCACCTTCTTTGTCAGGAAAGAGCTAAGAGACTATTGGCAGCAGGTAGCCAAATATAACAAGCGGTGAGGGTACATGCAAGATACAAAGCAAGGATTAATGCAAAGGAGTAATGTAGAGGAGTGTACTGACTACATACACATCATCAAGCATCTTTCATCTCACTTAGGATGCCTTGCATCGTGCCTGGTTAGTCATAAGATCATGTTGGTCACAACCTCAGTAGCTTAAATAAACAAGTGGTAATACTCTTCATCTTCTAAGCTATGTAATAAACAAGTGAAATGGAGCAAGACACGTAGATCAAACACATGGAATGACTTTCGGTTCTTGCAACCATGAATTTCATTGAAGACAGAATGATACGACAATGATAAGAAAACTTTTAAGCTACATTAAGAGGTGTATTTCAAAAGACATGCTTTGTTTTCCATACCTAGCCTCCAAAGGGTTATGCATCAGATGGAGTCTTCATGTGGTCCTAATATTCTATCATACCTTGGGTTTCTTGCTCTGCTTATTTTTCTCCTCAACTCCTTGAGAGTCATCTATCATGTCATCTTTCTTCGTGGCCCATGAGAGACATAATTGTGTAGTTTCAATGGGAAGTGACTGTTGCGGGATGAGGCCTTGGGAGGACACATTTACATAGTTTTAGGATGTAAGGCACTACTTGGGACGAGGCCCTAGGAGGACACATCTATGAAATTTCAGGATGCAAGGCGACTGGGTAGTCAAGGGACAAAACTACATATTTTTTGGAGATAGTGGGTTTCAGCTGAGGGAAGCACACTGGAGGAAACCACTGCGCTTTTTTGAATGGTAAGGGAGGTTGGGATTTTTGCACTTTGTACGGTTTGAACAAGCAACGGAAAAGCTTGAGGGTTACATATGTGAAGTGTGTAGTTTAGGAAAGTTGGATGAGGCTAGGTTGCTAAGGAAACTCTGAAATTTAGCTAAGTGTGGGATCAATGGAACTTATGTGAATAGTGATAAAACTTCACTATGATCATACACATGAAAACTTATCGATACAACATAGACCATCTAGAACATATAACACATACTTCACTTAATGCAACAACCTTTGTGGCAGCATACAACAAGTGCGGCTTCGATTATAGACTTTGGGAGGATAAAGGCGACACTTGTCCAGAATGTCTTTTAGATCATGCCAACAACTATCCTTATCTATGCAATGATTCGGCACATAGATGTTGTAGATGATAATGGCTTGCTGATCTGCTTTATTTTCCAGAGTTGTTTTGATCCAGTGTTGATTTATTGTTTCTGAAATACAATTCCATATACCTTGATTCCAAATTGTTCCTATTCCTCCTGAGGCTCCTCTTGACTCACTAATGCTTCCTCTATACTGTCTCTGCTGCTCAATGACTTTACTCATTTCCTTGTGGTTTTGTTTTGTTTCTTGTACCATAATAATTCTTGGCTTCTCAGAAATGATAAGATCCCTTAGGGCTACTACCTTAGAGGGGTGCCCAAGTTCCCTGATGTTCCAATATAATATTTTCATCATTGGATATGCGGTATGCGGGGAGGTGCTCGCCCCCCTTAGTCCTTGTTGATTGCTTTTTTGTCATGCTGCCCCAGGATATAAGTTTCTATGGGTGTCTGCATTCCCATTGTTATGTCCTTTTGTGCGTTCTCATCCCTGTGCTACTTAGCAGATTTCCTGCCTGGGCCAGGTTTCTTGGAGGGTTCACTAGAACCCCTGTGATCTTTAGATGAGCTTCTGGTGATTCTGTTGAGGGGAGGATCAAGAAGAGGCTGAGAGGAAATAGTAAGAGGAAATGAGGATTCGACAGTGTCTTGGCGTTGGCTTTCAGGGAGAGGGGGCTCCTGGGGATTAAGAGGAGAGTGGGGGGATGAGGGGTCTTCTTCCTCCAAAGATTCGAAGGGGTTTGATGTAGAGGGTAAGGGCTGAGTCAAGATGGGAGGGGGCGAGAAGGATGTAGCTTGGATTTCTGGGGGAGGCTTTGGTTTTGTGCCAGACTATTTGGGGTTTGCTTTCTTTTTTTTGACTTGTTCCCATGTGTCTTCACTGGCTTTAGCATTTTCATTCCTTTCATTTTCTTTTAGTTTACTACACCTATTAGCAAAACGACCATATTCATGGCATACCTTAAATTTGAACGGGATTTCTTCGTAGTCCAGCTGTTGAATATGGGTCCATTGGTCCACTTTGATCTTGATTACTTCCGGAAGGCCCTTTCCTACGTCAACTTCAACACAGATCCTTTCACATGCGTGCATGTTGTCCTTTGGTTCGCATCTGTCGATGTATTTTCCGACAACATTCCCAATGGCTTTGACCGATTCATCTCCCCAGGAATGAAGAGGGAGATGGGGCAAGCACACCCAAACCAGGACTGCATTAGGTATATCCATTTCTGGGTCGAATTCAGGGGACCATCTGTTCAGATAGAGACCTCTCGAATCCATGAAGTAGGGACCATTTCCGAAGATGAGATTCCGGTCTTCTTTGGTTTCAAAGAGGAATGTGTAGTAACCCCTTCCACAGAATCTTATTGCGATTTTTCCTTAGATGTTCGCGTTCCAGTTGCGCTCCACCCATTTCTGTACAGCTTGGGGAGAGGGCCGCAGGGCAGTAAATTTTCCAACCAAACCTCTCTCTACTAGAGAGATTGCTGCCTTCCTTTGGAGACTAGGGGTAAGGGAGATTTCTGGGATGTCAGCCAGTTTCTTGATGAAATTTGAAGCTGTGGGTTTGTTTCAGATGGTAGCATTTTTAGAAATGAGAGAGGTGAAGATCTCAACCTCGTCTTCATTGTCTTGCATCTGGGAGGGGTTGATCCCAGCCATGGAAAGGCTAGAAGGGAGCCAGTCGTAGCACTGGCCGGAGGAGGAGGGCAGAGCCCGACTGCGGGGGTGCTGAGGAGGAAGACTGGAGGCCCAGCGGAGGGCCACAGGAGGTGAGGTTGCAGGGGCGCAAGAGCTCCGGTTCAAAATCTCGCACACGATCAAAAGGTTGACATTGGAGCTTGTACATTTTTGCGCCTTCTGGTGGTGTGAAATTTCTCTACGTCCCTATTATCAGGTTATGAAAATCGGGGTGATTCAGCCAAAAGGCTCCAAAGCGAAATGGCCTGCGAACATTGTCTCCCAGTCTTTGCCAGTGAACCCTAATAGGTGAATGGTCCGAGCCAGAGAGTGGCAATATAGAGGCCAAGAGATCCCCGCCAAGATGTATTGCATTATCAGATATTAGGAATCTATCTAACCGAGATGCAATTTGGTGGGCATCTGCACGCTTGTTGTTCCAAGTATAAACGCCATTGTTGAATTCCATATCTATAAGCCTGTTGTTATGAATGTAGTTTTTTATGTGCATTCTTTCACAGTCCATCTTGATCTATCCTCCTCTTTTTTCCTCCAATCTTGTAATCATGTTGAAGTCCCCTCCTGTGATCCAAAGTGGGTGGGATATTTCTGAGTTTATCTGAGTTAGGGTGTTCAGTGTATCTACTTTGTTTGTTGCCTCTTGGGGGAAGTAGACATTAGTTAAGTGTCCATGAACATTTGTCCCTGTTAAATGAAACTTGGCCTGAATAAAGTGCTTACTAGCATGTATGTTGGTAAGTGTTATAGCTCTATCATCCCAAATGATGTCTAGCCCTCCTGAGGTTCCCATGGCTTCCATCGCCACTTCTTTGCTTCCTGGCCACGCGTTGGCAAGGATCTGATCCAACGTTGTGGAATTACTCTTGGTCTCCTGCAAGAAGAGAATTTTAGGCTTTTCCTATTGTAGCATGTTCTTTATTAATCGTCCCTTCCCTGGGTTGTTGAGCCATCTGATGTTCCATGAGATGAGCTTCATGATTCATGATTGGGAAGGGGATTATAGTATTTGGTGAGCTTGGAGTATCTTCCAAATTCCACCAGCATCTCCCCTATGTGGATGGTTCTCTGAAGATCGGTTTTCCGTCCTCGTTTCTTCTTGTCTTTGAAGATATTTCTTCCATCCCACTGACTAGAAGTTTGGACGCCTAATGATCTTTTCTTCTATGCTCTTGAGAGAATTACTTCTAAGTTCTCTAGCTGTCGCTAAGGAATTTTGTCATATTCCTTTTTCTTACAAGCCTGTTCAAGTCCTAGTATATCTAGATCTCCAATGTCGAAGCTCTTCGGTTCCTCTTCCATCTGTTTTAATTTTTCCTGCTCTGCCTTTGTATCATCTACAATCGTGAGCTACATCTGAGTGCTATATACCTCCATATCTTGAGCAGTCCTTTTCTGCATGTTACTGGGAGAGGGCGTTTTGGTGTCCGCAGGTTGCTTAGAAGTGAGGGATTTCTTTGAGCTTGATGGAGTAGAATGGGCAGAAGCCTTTGGAATGGCTTCAGGTTGTTTCTGATTATCTAAAATATGAACCTTCGGCTGGAGTAGGATTTAAAAGCTATTGCTTGTTGAAGGCAAGGAGGTGCTGGTGACAGGTTTCTTGACTGAGGTAGAGGGCTTTTTATGGGTCTTTTTTTGATTGGGAACTTTTGTGAACCCATCCGGGTCAGATTTGTCCATTGAAGGGGTGGTCGTGGATTTCATATTAGAGGGATAGTCTCGGAATAAATGGCCCAGGGCATGGCATTTTCGACAGCGGAATGGTACATGCTCATAATCTATTGTTTGTAACCATTCATAATCATCATGGTAGAGGCTTACCGCGTCTAGGAGAGCTTTTCTGAGGTGCATGTATACACAGATCCACGCATAGGAGGTGTATCGCTTCAGCGTTGTCTCCTCTGCCACTTTGATGAATTCGCATAAACCATTCCCAATGTCTCGCAAAGACTCTTCGTCCCAATACTCCAGAGGGAGACAATAAAGGCGCAACCACACCAGGGCCCAGCTCAGATCTTATTTATTGGGGTTAAAGCGTTTGATCCATCCTCTTAGGTACAACCCTACTGCGTTGAAGAAATATGGTCCTCCATCCAATACACTGTTTCGGTCCTCTAGACAATTGAAAATGGTAGTAAAGAAGCCCTTAGGCCCTAACTACAGTGTTATATGCCCTTTTGGCTTCCATTTTGCCGTGATCCATCTGTGTAAAGCTTTATCCGTTGGCCAAAGGTCTATGAACTTCCCTATCAAAGCATGATCCCTCATAAACTGGATCTGAGTGTTGATGCGCTAACTTGGGAGCTCGATTTTGGGTCTGTCAACTGCTACCGGCTTGTAGGTGTTTGACGTCACTCGTGGTTCTTCATTTGTGTTGTTATTCGTTGGCGTATTTTCATTCTTTGTTGTTGTATCTCCTGGATGGTCCATCCTAATATTTTTAGTGTGTCGCAGGCCGTTTTCCATATCAGCAGGGGGAGGCATCATGTCCTCCCCCTGAGGGGATTCCATTGCGCGATAGTTGTTCCTTATTGTGCTGTAGCTACCTTATGGCTGAAGGTTAATGGCAGAACGATGCAGTCTGTGAAGGTCTACCAGTTGCAGAGTAGCGTCAAACTCTAAGCGCTCCGCTCTCCATTTTCTTTTTTTGACATAAACGGTTAGTTTTTACTTGAAATTCGACAAATCAGCTACTAAGGACTTTAACATTGAAACCCTGTATTTCCTTGTTACAGTCATCGGGGAAGGAAGATTTTGATTTTGAATAGTCCGCTGGATGAGTTACACTGTGAACGCAGATAGAGGCTTGAAAAATAACTTGATTTGGTTTCAGAATGGTGCCTTGAAATTCCGCTGCTTTTGCTTTCCGTGACGTGGCTCTGCTTCCTAGCTTGCAGAGAGGAGATCCAACACACCAGAGTGCCGGATCATCCCAAGAATCATTGCATTTTCATTTTGAAATGTCTGGCGGAGTGTTATATAGTGTTCAAGAATTCCAAAAGCGGTAAATTGGCCTTGAAGAGGCCCTCATGAACTCCCCAGCACCTACCCAGATGCAGCAGTGAGTTCCAACGACGAACAGAGATCGAAAATGCCATGGTTGTGTTCTAAATTTTCCCTTGTGGATGAGTCCGCATTTCCTAACAACAGCCAGCTCAAAATGGTTCAGTCTCGAAGTTTGGAGAATCTGAATCAGCGAAATTCTCAAAGGAACAGAGGCCCAGACAACTCCAAAATTAAGGAACGTTGCAGTCTGATTCAACATCATTTACTAACAGAGATCTCCTGCTCCTAAGAGAGCCTAGGTTGGCTGCCAAGTTTTCCTGTGAGTTTAACTTCCTCAGAACATGATAGAAGGAGATTTTGTGGATCTTGGGCAACAGTGGTCTGATCTTTTTGAGGATGGGGGCTAACTTCAACTGAGAAGGGATCTTTTGAGAGTTCATAGCTTGTATAATTAGTCTGGAGTCTCCAAAGACTGAGATGGAGAGGAGATTCCTCTTGATAGCCAGATTTAGACCCCGCCACAAAGCAAGAGCCTTTGCTCTGTTGTTTGTTTCATGCCCCAGACCCCAAGCAAAGCACAACTCAATTGAGCCACCTGGGCTTAAGATAACTCCCCTGCCACTCACCTTTCCTGGGTTACCTTTAGAGGCCCCATCGAAGAATAGGTAATGATCATCCAAAGTAGATCTCAATTTGATGAATTCCTGTTCTTCCAGACGAATTTCCCAATGAGAAGGGGCTTTAGCGGGAGGAATGGATCTATTCTGATGATTTGGACCAAGCTCTTTTAACCATTGATCTTCCTCACTGTCCATAAGCATGCCATTTCTTATGGTGGGTTTGGTTTCTAAGGCCTCCCCCAACAGAGCTTTGATCTTAGTGATAATTCTGACCGGGTTACAACTCTCCTCCCTAAATATTCTATTGTTCCTCTCCAACCGCAGTTTCCAGCATGTGAATTTGGGGATCCACATCCAACCAGTCTTGAGAAGGCTTTTTTTGGAGAGACAGAACAGGGATAACTTGGCCCAGTTTCTTAGCAGGTCCTGAATATTTCCTGGAAGCTCTATTTTTTCAGGCCCTAACATCAGGAAACCCTTCCAAACTTCTTGAGCAAAGGGACACAATAAGAACAGGTGGTTATCCCTTTCTTCATATGATGCACAAAGACGGAACCTGGAGGGACCTTCCATTCCACGCTTCCTCAGGTTATCTCTAGTGAGGATACTTTTATGCGCCAGAGTCCAACAAAAGAAGTCAATTTTGGGGAGAGTAGAAAGACCAAATAAATTTCCATTGAGTTGGCTCTAGGGGGATGATAGGGACAACCATCATGCTTTTGTAACCTTCTGCTTCTGAGTAAGAGCCTGAAAGAGAACCCCACCCTCTTTTGTCCTTAGAAGAGGCCTTTAAGGGAGATTTTCCTTGGAGAAAATCCAACAATAAATTGGCTTCACCATCCAACCAATAAGGGACCTCCCCAAAATTCCAACCATCCCATAGACTTTCTACATCATTTTTCCAATTGGAGATGTCCCAAAGGGTTTCCAGATTGTTGGCCTGAAGCCAAGCTCTGATATTTTCCAGTCCTGCCATTTGATTCAACGGCTGATCTCCAAGAATTGAATCTTCCCAAATTTTTATTTTTTTCCCATATTTGGGATCCAATAAATCTTATGATTGAAAAGTTTCAAAGCTGTGAGACAGAGTTTGAAAACTGGTGATTCTTTGGAAATTCTAGGAGGCTCGTCCAAGCACCTCAAACGCTATCCATGAAAATATTTTTTCCACAGAACTCTCTTGCTCCAACTAGGATTCCCATAAATAATGTTCCGAAGGAGTTTGGAGCCCAGAGCAAGATTTTGGGCTGCTAGATCCCGCATTTGGAGACCTCCTTCCAAGTATGGCTTCTTAATAGTGTCCCAATTAACTAAATGGAGCCTTCTTTCATTATTTTTCCCTCCCTCCCACAGAAATCTTCTTAGGAGACCATCCACTTTACTAATAAATGTTTTAGGGGCTAGTAGAATGGAGTTCTAATAAACTAGGAGACTTATGAGAACATATTTCATAAGGATTACCTTCCCAGCATTATTCAACCATGAGGCTCCCCAAGCTTGTATTCTGAGTTTTAGCTTATCTAGCAGGGGCATCTAGTGAGCAACCTTAGGATTTGATTTGAAGATTGGGATCCCAAGATACTTAAATGACTCCCAGGTTAGGGTTATTTCCATATCTAATAGCCTTGCTATGTTTGTCAAATCTTTGATCGAGCAATTCCATCCATATATCGTGCTTTTTAGATAGTTAATCTTGTTGCCCGAAACCTCCCTATAAATGTCCGACTCCTTCTTGAAGGTTCTAGCATAATTTATGCTAGTTCCTCCAAGCAATAATGTATCATCAGCAAACTGGGAATGAATTGTGTCTTTAACATTGTGAGCCATTCTCAGGCCTAGCAGAGATTGGATCTGTTGACAGTAGTCTAGCTGGAACTGAAGCTTGAATGGCGTAAAGAAGCAGGGACAAAGGGCAACCTTATCTTAGCCCCCTCGAGGCCTGGAAAAATTCCGTTGAGCAACCATTAACCAGAGGCGCTATCCAAGGGGAGGCAATGCAGGCTTTCACCCAAGTTATGAGAACTTTTGAGAAGCCAAATTTATCCATCACAGAAAACAGGAAATCATGTCTCACCTTGTCAAAGGCATTTGTCAAATCTAGCTTAATCACCATGCCTTTCTCTTTTCGATGATAGCTTGAATGAATTTCTTCTTGCACCAGCACAATATTGTCAAGAATCTTTCTCCCTTTTATGAATCCTCCTTGGTTTTCAGGGATGATGACCGACAAATTTTTCTTAATACGGTTGGCTAATATTTTTGTAATCAACTTATAACTTGTATTACACAAAGAGATGGGCCTGAATCTTCTGAAATCGATGGTGCCATTGTCTTTAGGAATCAAGGAAAGGAAGGCCAAGTTGGTACTGCCTCCAATCTTGGTGGAGGTCTGAGATTTACGGATCATTCTCGGAAGGTATTTTTTAATTGTAGGCCAGCAAGTCAGGTAGAACCTTGCAGTGAACCCATTAGGGCCCAGGGCTTTATCTGGATCCATGCAATCCAAAGCTTCTTTAATCTCATTCATACTAATCAGAGCAGTGAGCATAATATTGTCAGAATCTTCAACACAGTGAAGAATAGGATCAATTGGATAGGCTTGAGAATTGATAGGAGGTTCTTCCGGGGCAGAGTAAAGATCTTTGAAGAAGGAGTGGGTTGCTCGCTTTATGCCTTCAGAATCTTTAACCACATTGTTTTGATAGTGAATTTCATTTACTGTTTTGAAGCGCTTGCGTGCTTCAGCTTGCTTATGGAAGTAGCTTGTATTTTTGTCTCTGGCCTATAATCAAAGATTTCTGGACTTCTGTCTCCAGAACTCTTCTTCATCCCTACTTGCTCTATGGAGATCATTTTGTAGCTCTACTTCTTTTTTAAGAAGGATTTGAGTTACATCAGAATTCTCCATTGTAAATTGATGGCCTGCTAAACTGTCATGCATTTCCTTTCTTTTGGCGGTGGGAATTTTCATTCTTTTAGCCCACTCCTTGAGCTCCCTTTTAAGTCTCCTCAGTTTTTTCTTCCCACGCAAAGAAAGGGGATCCTTCATGAACCTTCCGGTTGCAGGCCTCAGAGACCACCTCCAAGAATCCTTCTTAATGAATCCATAGAGAATTGTATCTAAAGGGAATGGGGCCAAGATTTCCATCCAAGGAGAGCTCAAGCAGAATGGGTTTATGGTTAGAGGCGTAGTTCGGTAGAATTTTAGAGGTGGCCATTAGACCACAAGTCAAGAAGGAGGATTGGACTAGAAATCTGTCCAGACGAGTAGCAATGTGGCCGGGGCCTATCCTTTTGTTTGACCAGGTGAATTTCCTAGATGTGGGCTTGATATCCTCCAATTCCCAATCTAAAATGAGGTCTTCAACCCATTCTCTAGTTAGGTCCCTGACCAGCGAGCCCCCCTTTTTCTCTTCTGCAGCTAGCGTAACATTCAGATCACCTGCAATAATATTATTTTTTGTGTTGTGCAAGAAAAGATAGGACTGGAGCGAGTCCCAATAAATTTTTTTCTCAGATGGTAAGACCGGAGCATAAAGATTGAACATGCTTGCTTGGTGGCCAGATTCTTTATGGAGGAGCTTAGTGAGTAGCCAATGGGGGGCACATTCTTCATGAATCAAATCATATTTGGAGCTGTCCCAAAAGGAGGCAATCCCTCCAGAGGCGCCTCTAGCGCTGACTGTTCTGCCTTGGCCTTTATGCCAGAATGCTTTGCTTGCTTGGAGGAGTAGAAGGTCCTCTAGTTTTGTCTCCTGGATGAGAAGGATTTTAGGTGAGTACATCCTTACAATGTCTTTCAGAGCTTCTTCTTTCAACCTGCTGCCTAACCCTCTGCAATTCCAGGAGACGTATTTCATTATTCACTGGCTTGGAAGGTTGTGGCTCCTTTTGGAGCCTGACCATGCTTGCGCCTAGATCTGGTATTCATCATTCCTTTGAGAGTTTTCTGAGAGCCTTGGAGAACATCCAGATAAGTTTGTTCCTCTCTCTGTTTCTTCTTGGACTTTTGACCCCTGGCCAACTTGATAGGAGTGACTTGCGAGCTGTCTGAATCTAAGACTCCATCTTCTGAATCTCCCTCAGAATCGGAGCCCAGACTGATGTGCTCCTCGTTTTCTTCTTTTTCCCCTTGTTCATCCTCTGATGGAGGAAGAGTTGACTTTGCCTCTGCTTCTTTCACTTTCTTCGACGGGTCTTCTAGTTCCTCTTGGGTTCCAATGGCATCTGTCTTTACCCCAGAGGAAGAACCCTCTTTTGGAACTTCTTTGGCTTTTGGTTTAGGCCAGGGCTTCACCAATGGCCCTGAATTTTTCTTCTCAGTTGGTTTTGGGACTGCCTTGCCCTTTTTTATTTCTTTCCATCCTTCTTCGTCCACTTTGTCCCCGGTTGGAGCTTTTGGGAAATTTCGTTGGAAGTGTCCATGTTCGTGACAGGTTCTGCATTTGAAAGGTAGTTGCTTATAATCCAATTTTTGATAGTGATGCCATTCTCTGACTGTAAGTTTTACCACTTTGAGCAGTGCAGCTTCCAGATCGACTTCCACACAGATTCTTACGCAGGTATATTGGCCCTTGTTATCTGCTTTGTCAATGAAACGGCCTAGGCCATTTCCAATCTTCTGCAAGGTGTGATAGCTCCAGCAATGGATCGGAAGATTGGGAAGCTGGACCCAGACTGGGACCTCTTTAGGGGTATTGATTGAGGGATCAAAGTCGGGGGTCCACTTATTAAGATACAAACCCTAATTTCCCATAAAATACGGACTGTTTCTGAAAACCAAATCTCGATCTTCTTTGGAGGTGAACTAGAAAATGAAATACCCTCTTCCGACAACATAGCAGATCACATTGTTTTCCGGCTGGGGCCTCGAGTTGCGTTGGATTCAGTCATTGTCGTTTTTGTAGAGGGCCAGCGTCCCATAAATTGTCCTACCAACCCTCTGTTAGCCAAGGCTAGGGCGATTTTTATCGGTTGGTTTAAAGGCAAGGCAATCTCAGGAATTTCCTCCAGTTTTTTGATGAATTTCGGGACTTCTGGAATCAAACAATTCTTCCCTTTCTGCGAGAGAAATCTTCTGAATGCTTCTTCTGAAGAGATTGGTGGGGTGGGAGAAGGCTTCCCACCCCCAGGCACACTCATGGCAGCGGCTACGCTCCTCTGCGATCGCAAAACCCAGACGCGGATGTTGTGGCAACAGCAGCACTGGCCGGACGAGGGAGGCAGAGCCCGATTGTAGGGATGCCGGGAAGGATTGAGAGCCCAACAGCAGGGGCTGCTAGGCAGGGGGCCTACGGAGGGCCGCATGGGCCGAGGTAGCAGGGGCGCGGGAGCTCTAGTTCAAAACGCGCGTGCAGATCACCCTGAAACTCAACGTTGCCCTCCAGTTTCATTCGAAGTGAAATATCGTATTAAACATAGGTTTGATCTAAAGTGGTCATTGTATTAAATATAAAGTTTTGTTGCAAAATATTTTTGTCTCAAAATGCTTCTGTCTTAAATATAAAGTTTTGTCTTAAAATAATTTTCTCTTAAATTGTTTTTGTCTTAAAATAATTTTGTCTTAAACTATTTTTGTCTTAAATATAAAGTTGTCTTTAAATTTTTGTCTTAAACCACTTTTGTCTTAAATATAAAGTTTTGTTTCAAAATATTTTCGTCCTAAATTATTTTTGTTTTAAATATAAAGTTTTGTCTTAAAATATTTTTGTCTCAAACTACTTTTGTCTTAAAATATTTTTGTCTTAAACTATTTTTGTCTTAAATATAAAGTTTTGTCTTAAAATATTTTTGTCTCAACCTATTTTTGTCTTAAAGTCTATATTTAAGACAAATGAATAGATATTAATTTTTAATGTAAAATAACTAAAATAAAAAATACGTTTTTGAGACAAAATATTTATTTTGTCTTAAAAAAATGTCTCAAAAATGCCCTTGGTGTAGGAGTGTCGTGGTCCACCATGGAAGCCTTTAATAGATGGTTAAAGTTAACCATAGTCAAAACAGGCCCCCACCAAATTTTTTTCCATGATTTTCTCATCACTACCTTTTAGACTTTCACCCTCTCTCTAGCTTAACCTTGCAAATGATTTTTACATATATTTATCCAACCATACAACTTTCACTCATTAATTTATGTTAGAACAAATATTTAAGACACTAGATAAACGATTATCCAAAATAGATGATTTTCTAAACTTATAAAGGTTACATACTACAACTAAGAGTTACACCTATACATATTTATCAACTCTCATTAAGTGCATTAACTATGTGATTGAGATTAATATTTCCAACCCTACATGTCTTAAATTTTCTCCGCCTTCTATCACCCGTGTGAAATTTAGATCTTTCGACTTTACTTTTTATAGCGAAAAATGATACAATTTCCCATTACCTATATAGTGCTTTTATTCTTCACCATTTCCAACTAATTGTAGTTGTATTTTGCACCAATTCAAGTGGTGAAGAAGGTAAGATACGAAAGATATAATCACAGTTCTACTTCAAGGAAGTATTTTGTTTTCTTCCGTTGGTCGGCCGTGGAAATGACCTTCTCTAAATAAGTATAAGACACTCACTCAAGAAACTGAACCATTCCAAGGTTCCAATAAACAGAATATTGGTTGTATGAATCTATTCGCGAATTGAATGAGTTCCAGAATCGCACCATTCGAACGTCAAGTTAAAATATAAGAATGGTAAGAATGGAGTTGTCTATAATGCGATTTTTTGGAGATTTTAGTGACGGAATTCGGCGGAAGAAATTGAGATTAAATCTTAATTTGTTGCAGTTAAAATGGTTTTTTAATTACATATTTGAATTCAGCACCCTGAAAAATCCCTAATTGCAGAAACTAACTATCAAACTTCCTGCCGTTTTTATTGGGACCAATAAATTCCTGCACCGAAAAAACAGGCCTGAAAGACTTTCAACAAGTCGCTTTATAGACAACTGCGTAAAAATACGCTAATCGACAAAGCAAATCGTTTTATTTATCCTGGCGGTTTTGTCGAAGTGGACACTGGATAGTGGTTCACACGTTCTCTTCACAGTTTTTCTCTTTCGCCATTAATTTCTTCAGGATGTGTCGGCAAGAAGTAACTTGTAACGAACAGGGATGTATATTTTAGGAAAATAGGTGAGATGTATCTGGCCCAATATGGCGTTGAGTGTTGTTGTTGCGGACATTTTTTGGAAAACCCGTGTGCACTTTTTCTTTATGTACTCTACTGTAGGGTAGGAGAACCTGGGAATATAAGTAATATCATCCGCGGGCGTTGAGCGTCGTTGTCGCAGCTAATGTAAGACCCCGCCTGCACTTCTCCTTTATGTACCGTCTTTAATTTGTAGAAAACTGGCATTAAAAGAAGAAAGATAAAGCGTCGATAGTAACACATATACTCTCATGTTGTAACAATGGAGCATCTGCACTCACATAGGTAGTGTTAACTAGAGAACGTTCTAATATCTTCTACGAAATTCATGTCATAGCCACTCTCTTAATGTGATAAACTTAAATACCGCCACCAACATAAGCGTGGGTGACAATTTTTTTCCTCTTTGGTTCACCTGAAGAAACAAAACTTCAGGTCGCTTGTTGGCCAGATTATTGACCGTCTATTTCATAGAAAATTTGCTTCAATTCACCCCAACTCTAATATATCAATTATCGAAATTTTTTATTACTCATATAAATGCCAGTATTCCAGTATAGATCAATGATGTATTAAGAATTATAAAATATGTTGAAGCAAAATATTTGATCCTTCTCCCAACTCTAATATATCAATTATCGAAATTTTTTATTACTAATATAAATTCCAGTATTCCAGTATAGATCAATGATATATTAAGAGTTAGAAAATGTGTTGAATCAAAATAGTTGATCCTTCTCCTTCATGGTATGGATTTATATTAATAATATTTTAAAATAAAAACAAAATTATAATATACATATATATTTTAGGCTTTAATATTTAAATTATTTAATTTATATGGTCGTTGTAGGGTTATTAATTTTTAAGAGATATTCTACAATTAATTATAAGAAAGATGTGTGATTTTTTTTATATTTAATTTAGAGTGAAATTTAATTAAATATATGAGTGATTATATTAAATTAGACAATTTTATATCAATTTTATTTAAATAGAGAGATAAATTAATTGAAAGTTAGAATAAGTAAATAAATTATATTTACACTCTATAATTTCTTCCCTAATTAATGTGGAATTGACATATGAAATTTAAAAAAATATTAGTTTAAAAAAATGTTGACCTTTCAAAAAATATTCACCATAAATTATATATCTTTATATGAGTATAGATATTCTTTATTGGAAAGACACTTTCTACAAATTAGTATGAACATGAAGGAGATGGGTAATTGGTTACATGTTAAATATTTCCTTACATGAAACTTAAAAAAAAAAAAAAAAAAGAGTAATCGTATAAGAGGAAATGAAAATAAACAAATTTTATTGTATTTATTGGTTATTAATATTAATATAATATAAAAGATGTAGTAAAAATATTTTTCTTTATTCTTTTATTAAATATTTAAATTTATATTTTATAATATAATTTTCTATAAACATTATAGTGATAAAGTAATTAAAAGAAAAAATAAAAATAAAAATCTATTTCTCTTTTAAATATTTCAATATAAAAAATAAAATATTTATATTTATATTACCTATAATATGTGTGGGGATTTAGTAGAATATAATATGTGTGGGAGATCTAGGAGTATGTTTCAATGTCCGAAAAAATAATAAATTGGTGAAAGAAAAATGTGTAATTAATCTAATTTTTAATATAAAAATTAATAATAATAATAATAATAAAATATTTAAAATTCGTGCAATTTCAGGGTCTGCCACAAGGGAGGGTTCCTCCAGCTGAATGCCCTTTCATCCGCTATATAATTATCTATATAGTAGAATATATATATCTGGAGCACAAGAAAAATCAATTAGCTACAGCCGAACAACTGAACACACGGCGTGCCTTTTCCCAAGGTTACTGCAAGCTACCTTTGGAGGGCATGCAGCAAGTGCAGTTTTTTTCCAAATGACTGCCGGTTCTTCCTCTATATAATTCGCTATCCAGGAGAATTCATATATAGCAGTATCAAATAGAATTTTTTATAGGTCAAAAGTGCCCATTTCTCAGGACTTAATGTTGCACACCCGGAAGCTGTATCAGCCAATGGATTTCTGTGGGAAGGGATGAAGAAGAGGACTCGATTCCATGCCGAACGATACTCCATTCACCTCAGACGAGCATTTCCATTCCTTACAGAAGCCGCTCTTAACTGCCTCCAAGTCGAGATGCCTCACGGCGGCGAGGCCACTTCTGCGGAAGAGTCGTAGTATGTGCTCGAAAAGGAACTCTTCGCGGGGAATCCTAAGCCCGCTGCGCAGTGCGTAGCCAAATTCCTCCTCGGCCTGCTCGAGCAGTGCCCTAAACACCGGGTAGTTCAAGTACGCCGCCCGGATAACAAATCGCCTATTGCAATTCGGCCCGACGTACAACGCCACGTGTCCCAACGGCACGTCTGGCGGGATGGCCAACAACGAGCGACGATGCCCGTTGCTCGAGTTGTTCAACCCGGCTACATCGACCTGTGAGTCCCCGGACACAAAAATCACACGGCACGACCACGAGAAACGCAGCTTGCCAGCCAGAGCCTGAGCCGCCTTACGGACACTGGCGAGCTTCCTCCATTTTCTCGCGACCTGCTTCAGTTTCACAGCATGGCGGATCTCGACGCATTTGCTTTGCACGTTCAGGGCGAAAAACTATTATGAAACAAAGTGGACCTCACGAAAACAAAATCAATATCTCTTGGTTACTTTCAGGACGCACATGAAGCAAAAGAGAAACTCCTAAACGCGGCCTACGTTGCTGAAAAGGAGTTTGTGACGAGGGCTATTTATAATGGAGAGAAGGCCAGAAATCTCTTCAGCAACTCTCTCTGAAATCTCTTCGCGAATTGCATAGTCCGGAATCTTTTCATGTGAAATTCACGTAAAAGGAAGAGAACGGTAATAAAAACGCAAATTGTTCTGTCTGTTACCGGAGGGTTTCTTTGACAGGGACCATGGCTGAACACTTTATGGTTTTAATTTTTTTACTGCTGTTCCGTAAGAGTGGTGTATAACTAACAAAGCAAAAGCGGAAAGAAGTCCGAGGAAAAGCTGTTGCCGATGCCCGTATTCTGTGGGCGTATTCTATCTTATTAATGATTTGAAAAAGACGTCTATATAAACAATCTAGGATGTTGAGATTGGGAGTTGCGGAGAGATGCCAAGAGACTTGTATATGTTGATAATGGAAGATGGCCAGTAAATAGGTTAGGTTCACATGAAAATTTACGTAAATATCCGGGGAAATCTATGATCCACAAACGTTTATAATGTTATGGTTTTAGAATACACAGCGAATGAGCCAATCAGTGATCTACAAACGTTCCTAATGTTATGATTCTAGAATACAAAATAAATGAACGTGAAATATTTGGTGTAAATTTTAGTTATAAATCTGGTTGGAATTATTTTGATATTGATAGAGTCACCACTTTTTTCCCGAAAATTTAGATTGAAATTTTGTTGGAATTATATGGAAATTCTAAGTTAAATGTCTATAAGGAGTTTTGTTCATTACACTTGTTGTCAAGGTTTTTTGTTAGCTTTTAAAATCATTTAAATTATTAATTTTTTCGAATAAAATAAAATAAATAGAAATAAGGTTTAGTGGAAAAACCAAGTTGTTATCTGAATAACGATTCTATAATGTGGAATAAACACTTAAAAGAATCGGAAAATTTTAACACCCAAGAAATCATACCTCTTGTCATTGATGCTACTCACACTCCAAACCAAACCTTGTGTTTACATGCGTTGTTGGCTCGATCAAAACCGGTAGTCATGCTTGTCCTCTTCTTTTAAATCCATCTGGTTTGGAGCTCAACTTCTCACAAGCCATTGATGTTGAAGGCATCAACATAAAACATTTAGTGCTAACAATAAAAGCACATTGATTTACTGTTGAAAATAACTTGACCAACAGAAAACATGCAGACTGGAAATGTCAACTGAATGCAAATCCTGCATTCATATAATCAGAGATTCTTCATTGGACAATGACACGATGAGAAGCACGGATTAAGATGAGAACTTCCCAAATAGGCAAGAGACGCAGCAACCCTCATAAGTTATAGGAATATATGTATAAGAGGACAGACCAACTGCTTTTAATCCTCAACGTTACACCACACAGACATATATATAAATTCTCCACACACACACTGCTCAACGCACCAATCTGTACACACTCGCCTCACTCAGATTCATTACTCATCCATGTGGCACTTCCAAGCTCTGCTCACTCTGATTTGATGGTATAAGGCTGAAGGGGATTGAGTTAGTGAGCTTGGGGACCAAACAGAAGTATTTATAGCCAAGCTTCCATCAAGCTTCTGTTGGCTATATGTCAAGTGTTCCACAGATCATGGTAGATAACTGCAGAGGGAGTAATGGACCACTACAAAAGCTCCCAACAAGAAGTTAATTTAACTACAGTTGGTTTCCGTAATTTAAGGATATGACTGCAGTTGGTTTCTATAATTTAAGGAAATGACTACAATTGGCTTCCAGAATATCGGTGGCCATTGGGAGAGGGAGTTTAACATTCTCCCACTTGGTCCATACCTCAAATATTAATGTCTCATCTTAAAACCCATTGATAATCTGTATTAAGTAATAGATACATGAATCATGGCGATAAGTCCTCTAATGACGAGTATTATCTTCTATGTATTACTATGTATTTATTCTTATTATAATTTATGTGGAAACAATTTCTTAATGAATAAACCTTATGTTCATTCTTGGTCCTACACAGATGAATTCTCTCGAATCAAATTAAGGTGCACATAAGTATGAGGAAAGCATCACAATAATTAAGAATTTCATTAAAATATCATTGTTCATACAATGAGAAACTACATAATGGAACCAAGTCCCATATTCATTACAGGATCCTTGAATTTCAACGGTGGCATGCCCTTAGTCAAAGGATCAGCGATTATCAACTCAGTGCGGACGTGCTCAATGACCACTTTCTTTTCTTTAACACGTTCTCTTATAGCTAAATACTTAATGTCGATCTGTTTATTTCGACTCCCACTTTTATTGTTTTAGCCATAAAAATAGCAGTTGAATTGTCGCAACACATTCTCAATGGCTTAGAGATAGAATCCATAATTCTAAGCCCAAAAATGAAACTTTTAAGCCATACAGCATGTAAATTAGCCTCAAAACAGGAGACAAACTCAGCTTCCATAGTGGAAGTGGCAATCAAAGGTCTACTTGGCACTCCTCCATGACACAGCTCCACCGGCCATCATAAAAATGTATCCTGATGTTTATTTGCATGAATCAACACATCGAGCAAAGTCAGAATCTGAGTAGCCAATTACTTCCAAATTGTCCGTTCGTCTATACATAAGCTTGTAGTTTTTGGTTCCTTGAAGGTACCTCAATACTCTCTTTGCAGCTCTCCAGTGGTCTAAACTTGGATCACTCTAATATCATCGCAACATTCCCACAACAAATGCAATGTCAAGTCTTGTGCATACCTGAGCATACATTAGGCTTCTGACAGTAGAAGCATATGGAATGTTCTTCATTTGTTCCCTTTCAAAGCCGTTCTTCGGGCAATGTTTCCAATTGAACCTTTCACGCTTCACAATGGGAGCTACACTTGGTGAACAATCCTTCATCCTAAATCTCTCTAAAATTTTATTAATATAGGTTTCCTGAGACAAACCCAAGATGCCTTGAAATCTGTCTTTATGGATCTTAATGCCAATGACATAAGATTCCTACCCATATCCTTCATATCGAAATTTTTAGAGAGGAATTGTTTCACCTCATGTAGCAAACCCTTATCATTGGTTGCTAGCAAAATGTCATCCACATATAAAACAAGAAAACAAATTACTCCCATTGACTTTCAGGTATATACATTGATCCATAATGTTTTCTGCAAAACCGAATGAAGAAATTACATTATGGAATTTCAAATACCATTGGAGGGATGCTTGTTTTAAACCGTACAATGATTTCTTGAGCTTGAAAACCAATTTCTTACCATCACTAGAGGGGAATCCTTCAAGTTGTTTCATGTAAACCTCCTCCTCTAGATCTCCATTGAGAAATTTCGTTTTCACATCCATTTGTTGCAACTCCAAGTCAAAATGGGCTACTAATGCCATAATAATGCGCAAGGAATATTTCTTAGATACAGGAGAAAAAATCTTTGTGTAGTCGATTCCTTCTTCCTGAGTGAATCCCTTAGCAACAAGTCTTGCCTTGTATCTCCCAATGTTGCCCAATGAGTCTTTCTTTGTCTTAAAGACCCATTTACATCCAATGGATTTTGCACCATTAGGCGATTCAACAAGATCCTAGACTTTGTTACTCTTTATAGTATTCATCTCTTCCTTCATGGCATCGTACCATAATTATGATTCTTTGCAACTCATGGCTTGTGAAAAAGACTCGAGATCATTTTTGGCTCCAATGTTGTAGTTAGATTATTGCAGATACACAACATAATCATCAGGAATTGTTGATCTCTTTAGTCTAATAGATCTTCTTAATGTTGTACCATCATCTTCCTAAGAAGTATGTGGTTCAAATCGTTGTTCAAAAGTTCTTGGCAACTCTTAAACTGCCCGATCTACTGGAATGTCATCAGCAACTTGTGGCACTTCTACAATTGGTTGTTCAACACTAGTTTGTACTTGAGGGGTGCTGTGAACAATAACCAATTTATCATTTGAGATGGAATATTGATATTCTGAATGATCCTTCTCAGAAACTATGTTCCTAGTTTGATCACTCCCACTGATCAAGTCATTTTCAAGAAATTTTGCATTTTTTGATTCCACAATCGTAGTGTTGTGAGATGGACAATAAAATTTGTAACCTTTAGACCTTTCAGCATAATTAATATTAAATTTTAATTATTAATAGATTTATTAGCTTTAATAGTGAATATTCATATTAATAGGTTTTGTGGTTAATAGATATAATGATTAGCATTAATTATAATTAATATGAGTAATTAATTATTTCTATCAATAAAAAGAGTAGAGTTTTTCTAGAAGAGAGACCGAGCTCTGAGGACTGCGCTGGCGATGGCAATTTGAACCAGAACTTCCCGCGCCCGCTGTTTGGCCCTGCTCCAGGCCCCTACCTGGTAGGCCCGTTGCTATCTGCGCCCCTCTGGGCCCCTTTCAGACTTCCTCCGTCCCTCGGGCCTCCTGCCCGGCCCCAGCGCTGGGGTCCTCCCCTTCTGCCTCTATACTTTGCCTGAAGCGCCTGCACTCTAGCTCATCAATGCCTTAATGGTTGGGTCTAATCCCCCCCCACCAGATCTAGAAGACTATGAAAAACAATTTTCATCTCTTATCCATGAGAATGCATCAACAAGAATCTGTCCATCTGCGACAAATTTAGTCAAGAAATTGGATGAAATCCCTGAAGTTTCTCTTCCTCCTACCCTCTCGAGGAAGGCAACAATCGCCTTAGCTGAAAGAGGCCTTGTTGGCCAGTTCACTGGCCTTTGGCCCTCACCCAGATCAATCCATAAATGGGTAGAACGCAACTGGAATGCGATGATACAAGGAAAAATAGCTATCAGATTCTGTGGAAGGGGCTTCTTCACCTTCCTTTTTGAATCAAAAGAGGATAGGAACCTCATCTTCAGAAACGGACCTTATTTCATGGACTCAAGAGGCCTCTATCTGAACAGATGGTCTCCAGACTTCGATCCGGAAATGGACATCCCAAACGCAGTCCCAGTTTGGGTTCGCCTGCCTCATGTGCGCTTCACTGCCGGGGAGATGAATCTGTAAAGGCTATTGGGAACGCAGTCGGAAAATACATTGACAGATCTGAGCCAAAGGAGAACATGCATGCATGTGCAAGGATATGCTTCGAAGTCGACCTTGGGAAAGGCCTGCTGGAAGCCATCAAGATCAAGGTAGACCAATGGACACATATCCAACAACTAGATTACGAGCAACTGCCCTTCAAATGCAAGGTATTTCATGAATATGGACACTTCACAAATAGATGTAGCAAGTCAAAATTAAATGAGTCTAATGGTAATGCAAAAATCTCTGAAGGTTCTTGGGAACAAGTTAGAAATAAAAAATCCACCCCCTCCCAAGGACCAAGCTCCAAGCCCCTTCCGGAAATTCCCTCCCCTCCTCCTCCTCCCCCCTTCAGTTCAGTCCCCTCCTTCCCCTCTTCCTCTAACCCTTTTGAATCCTTGTTAGTTGAAGATCCCATATCCCCCCCTTCCCCCGAGACACTGCCCTTGCAGTCATCCCCTCCCCCTCGAAACCCTCACCCTCACCCCCCCCCCAACCATTGAGCGAATACTCACTCGAAATAAATCGAAAGAAGCAGGCCTCTCCTCTGACCCTCCGAGAAAAGCAGGCAGGAAGTCAAACAAAGAAATCAGAGATGAAACAACAGCGAAAGAAATGGCCACCAGAACCCAGCAACCCATGGACACATATCTAGACAGACAAAAAGGAAGTGGAGAAAAACTAAAGGAGAGGAGCGGGCACCAATTAAAAATTGGAAAATGATGATAGTGGTCTCTTGGAATTGCAGGGGGTTGGGCTCCTCCTTAAAAGCAAACGCAGTCCGGGATATAATTAATCAGGAGCAACCAGACCTTCTCCTCATCCAGGAGACCAAAATTTCTGAGCACGATTTCCAAAAGCATATCAAAAGATACAAAAACTTCTCAGGTACATCAATAGGAGCAGCAGGTGCATCAGGAGATATAGGAACTCTATGGAATAAGAAAAAATGGGACCCCATCAATCTAAACTCTTGCAATTGGTGGGTAAGATAAGATCTCGAAAGCAAAATTTCAAAAGAAATCTACACTATATATAACATCTATGCTCCGAATCACTACAGGGATAAAGCTCTCTGCTGGGATTCTTTAACCACAGATTTACAGTCCGCTCAAGACAGGAACATTTTACTGGGAGGAGATCTGAATCTAATAAGAAATGCTGAGGAAAAACTAGGTGGGAACTTCCACGCAGACCCTTCAAGAGATTCATTGGAATCAATAATCCAGAACCACAATCTGATAGACATTCCTCCTTACAATGGGAAATTTACATGGAGGAACAAAAGAATCAGCATCCACAACATCAAGGAGAGATTAGACAGAATCCTTGTTCATGAAAGAACTGTTGCAGGCTTTTCCTCTATCAATTCTAAAATTATTCAAGCCTCGGCCTCAGACCATAAACCAGTGGTCATGATGCTGGACAAGGGAAGAAATCTGGGGCCCCTCCCCTTTAAATACAACAAAATCTAGGACGCTAAAGAAGACTTCCGCAACCTCATTCAAGATCAGTGGGCTAAGGAAGTCATTGGCTCGCCTCATTACATCTGGGAAACCAAACTAAAGTCTCTAAGAATAGCCATAAAGTAGTGGGCAAGAGAAAACGCAGCTATGGAAAATAAAAATAAAAAGCAGATCTTCATAAGCAGTTGGAGCAGTGGAACCAGGAAAAAGAGAATACTCAATACACAAAGGAGGACCAAATACAAGAAAATGAAATGTACAGGGAACTTTATAGACAAAACAGAGTGGAGGAGGAAGAACAAAGGCAGAAATCGAGGTGTTTATGGCTAAAGGCTGGAGATAAAAACACCTCCTTCTTCCACAACAATGTAAAGCTCAGACGCGCCGGAAATCAAATCGACAAAATCGTGGTAGAAGGGAAAGAGATCAATGAGCAAGAAGCAATCAAAGAGGCAGCACTCAGACATTTCCAATCTTTATTAACAGCAGGCCCCCAGACTTCGGATAGCATGGAATTCCTCAGACCAATTGAGAGAAAAATTTCAGATCTGCAAAACAGTGAATTAGACAAGGACGTTTCAGAGGAGGAAATCAGGATGGCAACCTTCAACATGCAACCAGACAAGGCCTCGGGTTCAAACGGTTTCACTGTTGCCTTCTTCAGAAATCACTGGGACACTATAAAAAAAGACTATGTAAGGATGGTAAAAAATGTTTTCAAAAACTGCAATATGGGGGAAAATATTGAATCCTCACACCTCGCCCTCATTCCCAAGGAGATTAATCCCCTTTCCTTCGATCGGTTCAGGCCCATCTCCCTATGCAATGTTTCTTACAAGATAGTCACTAAAATTCTAGCCAACAGGCTTAAAAAGCTCCTTCCTATCCTCATTTCTAAGAACCAAGGGGGATTTGTACCTCATAGACAAATCACAGAAAACGTCATTTTGATTCAGGAGGCAATACACAATAGTATCAACAAGAAAGAAAGAGGTATGATCATCAAATTAGACATGGCAAATGCTTTTGAGAGGGTGGATCACCACTTCCTGACAGAAGTCCTTAGAAAATTCGGGATCTCCAAAAAATTCATAAGCATTATTATGGAATGCATCTCTAACCCCTGGACTGCTCCCCTGATCAATGGTCGTCCGAGCAGCTATTTCAGAAGCACTAGGGGACTGAGGCAAGGTTGCCCTCTCTCTCCTTTTTTATACATCATAATGGCGGAAACCTTGAGCATCCATCTAGAGAAACTACGCAAGCAAAAGGAGATCACCAGGATCAGTATAAAAAGAGGGATTAAAGAAATCAATCATTCGCTTTTTGCGGACGACACCTTACTAATTGGGGGAGCCTCAAGTTTGATGGCAAAAAGATTCAAGAAAATTTTGGATGCCTTCCTAGCAGCTTCAAGGGGAAAGCTAAATAATAAAAAATGTAATATATACACTTGGAATACCTCTCTCCAAATCATGCAAAGAATTTCCTTGATCTCGGACATTCCAGTGCAAAGGAACTGGAGCCACTTTTCTTATCTGGGCCTGCCCTTAGCAAAAGAAACAATCAAATACGAAATTTGGGTAAAGCACATAGTAAAAATGAGGGGACTCCTTCAAATTTGGGGGCTATCTTGGCTAAATTTGGTTGGCAGAACTACCCTCATCAAGGCCATTCTTTCCGCTCTTCCCATCTACCAATATGCAGTAAACTTGGCCCCTGCCAGCACCCATAAGCACATGGAACTAATTATGAGAAGCTTCCTCTGGCAGGGAGGAAAGCAAGACTCAAAAAAATTTAGCCTTGTCAGATGGGACCAAGTTATTCTCCCTTTCGAAAACGGAGGCCTAGCCATTAAAATCCCGAGTCTCTCCAATAGAGCTATGGGTTTCAAACTGATCTGGAGAATTCTTATAGGAAAAGGCTCCTGGTGGGTGGAAGCTATGAAAACAAAGTACCTCAATGGTCCGAACTCTAATATTCTCTTCGAAACAATTACTGAGAGACCGTGCACTCCTGTTTGGAAGCTCATAAAAAAAGTCCTCCCTCAATTCAGAAACCACATTTCAAAAGTGCCTAGCAGTGGTAAGGAAATAAATCTTTGGTATGATAGAATCATGGGAGCAAACCCAAGAAACCTTATTCAGAACTTCAGACCTCTACAAACCTGGATGGAAGCAAAAAAGCTGACCTCTCTATTTGACATTTCCATATGGGATCACAATATTTGGCATGATTGGAAGGGCCTCCCTATCCCAAATGCTCTCAGGGACCTATGGACCGATCTTAAAACCTCTCTCTCAGGTTCTGCCCCACAAACAAAGTGATCGACGACAGGTACATTTGGGACCCCAGCGGAGGAAACTTTACTGTTAAAGAGGGATATAAACTACTTCAGGCAAATCCAACAATAGGCAAATGGAATCTATATGCAGCAGTGTGGAAATCAGAGTGTCTGCCAAAGATCAAATTCTTCAACTGGACACTCCTCAAAGGCAAGATACTCACAGCTGAGAATCTCAGGAAAAAAGGGATACTTGGCCCCTCAATCTGTTGCCTCTGCCATGCTAAGGAAGAAATCAGTCATCACCTCTTCTTTGACTGCCCCTTCGACCAAAGCTGTTGGACTCAGCTCATCAATCCTCTAAAAATTAGAGAGACCTTTGACCAGCTTCCCTCTTTACAAAAAAAATGGGAGAAATGCTATCCTTTCCCCAAGAAATCCAAGAACTCCATCATCCGCCTGTGGAAATGCATTCCAGCAACGCTTTGCTGGCAAATCTGGCTCACTCGGAACAACTATATCTTCAACAACCAGAAGACAAATCCAGCTCGCATCTTGGAAAAAAGAATGGTGCTCATATCCAAAACAATAAGTGCCAACACTATCTTCCTCCCAGATCGATCCAGTTGGCACAAAGATGAGAAGGACTGGTTCAACAAATTCTGTCTCAGTTATGCCAAGCACAAGCAAACCCATCCCACAGCAGACAAGAGAGGTAATAATTGGAAGCTCAGAGGCACCAAGGAAGACATAAGACAATGGATCCTTGACCAAAATCGAACCACTCTACATTTTGATGGGGCCTCTAAAAACAATCCGGGGAAAGCCGGGGCAGGGGGAATTATAAAGGATCAGCATGGCAAAGTTCTTCTAACCTACGAATGGGGTCTGGGACAAATGTCAAACAACATGGCCGAGGCTTACAACCTCCTCCTAGGCACTACCATTCTGAAACGGATGAGAATCCAGAATTCAATCATCCTGGGAGACTCAGCTATTGTTATTGCAGCTATGGCTTCAGGGGGAGATTTCAAAAAAGCGGCCCTCAACAATCTAAAATCAAGAATTATGGACAACATCAGGCATTTGGGGGACATAACATTCAAGCACGTTCTAAGGGACAACAACTCAAAAGCTGACTCATTTGCCACAAGGGCATCCAACAGGCCTACTGGACAAGCCAGAGAAAATGATTACACCTATGACAAGTCGATCCCATAGTTGGTTCCATCACTCTCCTAAAACTCTGAAATTCAGTCATCCCAGCAATCATAACATCCCTCTTGCTCACTATTCTAAGCTTGTCAAGCCGCCTCCAGCCCACATTATCTCTGACATCGAGCCTCCCATCACCTTGAATAATGCAAACGATGTCTCATTTGTCAATACGAACAGGTACGGGACCAATAATCCTCAGTTCTCCCGTGACACCTCCGAGGAGAAGGTAGGCCTCCGTCGCTTCATAATCCTCATCGACTGCAAAAAAAAATTAAAGTCTGACCTTAAGATCAGTGTTGTGGGGAAAAGTATCCGATGCGGATGACCCTATCCCTACTCTAAAGGTGACAGTCTTTAGCAACAACTGAAAGTAAAGCTTTGATGTTTTCCTTTATGAAAGTACAGAGAGAAGGAAGAGAAGATTAACCAACCTGGTGTCTTTCGCTTAGTCGATCCTTGTCCTCTCTCTTTTGTCTCTTGTTCCCAGCTCTTTTGCTCTCTTTGCCGGTCCAGCTACACACAGATCCTGCACAAAAGAAGAGAGGAAACTACAAGATACATGTACTCATAACTGATGCATGGATTAGAGTGAATCAAATATACAAGTAAATACAATACATCAATGCAATACAAGTATATAGGAGAACATGCAAAACTTTATTGATAGAAGTAACAGGGTTCTGAGAAGGTTACAACCATAGATGGCTCCAATCCAGCAGCAAGAACTCTCCTCTTCACCTCTAGTAAAACAATCACCCAATAGCTCTAACTGTAAACCAACAGCACCTCCTTGCTTAACACAAAATTCCAGCCTCCTTAGACCTCATAGAAGAGCTCTATATATAGGAGAGAAGAAAAGAGGATGAGTCAGCTTGAGACTGACATGAAGCTGCCTTGTGTCCTCTCCCTCTTCAGTTAATCTTCAGTTCTTGAGTCCACTTGGAGATCCTTGCTTACACATGGTGATCAAGTACCTCTTACTCATCACAGGGCGAATCTCATGAACCAAGTGTCAGTTTGGAAGCTTCCTGGGCAGTTGACACCTTGCAGAATGACTGTGCCACTTGGCCAATCTCGCCCAGTGCAGGTAGCCTTCATTAGATTTGACTTCGAGCGCAGGTACAAGGAGGAGCAGTTGCATTCCAGCGCAGATGCTCAGTGGAGCAGCTGACATGATCCAAAATTAGCCTGTTTTTGAAGTGTTTTCAGGTGGAGAACTGATTGGAAGTGCTGTTGTTTGATGACCTTGTTCTTTTAGGGGTAAGAACAACATGTTTAGGGACTGAGGATCCCTGTAATTATTGACATTTCATGCTCCATGTCGCGAGGCACAAAAATGTCTATAACAGTTGCCCCCTAAAGTATGAGGCCGTTTATCGGGTGAGATGCTTTATCTAGAGGGTCCGAAGTTCATTCCAGTGCTGAGGAGGCGCCCTGTAATACAATACAATACAATACATTATTTTTCATTCTATTTTCATGATCTAGCTGAGGCGGGCATTCCCATGCTCAGCTTTATAAATACATTTTAGTACATATGACAGACGATCGTCTGATGGTAGACTGATAATTTTCTGCTGAAATTATCATCCTTTGAATAGGATGATCATCTGCTGCAATGATGTACATGGCGAATGCTTTTATATTCCCTGAATATATATCGCAGCCCGGATGGATGAAACTAGATCCGGGGTCTTCAAACTCGTTCGATCTTCACTCTAAGTACAAGTCGATCCATGTGAGAATTTCGCTGAAGTCGAACATGGAAAGACATCGCTTGATTACCGGTCAATAATGAAAACTGTTAACAAGCGCGAGAGGAATCACCAATAATGACGATGACCCTCAAGGTACTGCAGTACAATTCACGTGGCGTGAATAAAGGACTTGGCGTCGAACGCCACGCAAAATCTTCTGGTCGAAGGTCATTGATGTATACCTGTCGCCGGAAGTGAGAAACTTGCCATTGAGGCATGCAAGCTTCAAAGTACTGGGGGGGGTGTTCCTAGATCAACTTCTTGGATAATGAGCTGAAGTCGACAAGAAGCGATCCGTCAAAGGAGGGCCTTAATGAATCCCACATCAATGACACAGAATGGAGCTAATGATTTTAGTGGAGGTGAAAACAAACTGTGACATATGATTCAGGGTGGCGATCATGAATGGATGAAGGATAATGTATGGCAGTGGATGGGACATGGTTGACACTTTCAGAATGACCCCTCTTGAACATATAACGACACTGATGCGATGGATCGGTAGCATTACCCCAAATGTGGATGGTTTGGCGAGGACCATGGCGATGAGACCGGCGAATGAAACAACCCAACCCGATGTGGTACGGAGGAAAAGTGTCATGTTCAAGAGTGACTTGCTACCTTTAAACTTTGATGTTCTCCCAATTTTTCCCCAGTCATTTCTGACCAGTACCTCTTTATTTTTGTCAAGCTTGAGGAGGATAACATATGCTTGTTCTATAACCTGCCCTTCGGGCAAGCCCATCGCTATGATTTAACGAGCCTAGCGATAGGGAAACTCGTTCTCGTCTAAAGACAAGTTTGTCGCTATTTAATCATTTTAACGAGTCTAACGACAAGGAAAACTCGGTCCTTTTCATTTTTAGAGAGTCTGAAAAGGTACATAAAGTTAACTCCAAAATTCCTTTTTCGTCATCTAATCCCTTAAGTCCGAAAAAGTATAAAACAATACAGAAGGGATGGCTATTCGGTACTTTTACGAGCCGAACAAGACAAGCGCTCGATCTTTTTGTGCAATAATCCCTCAGGTCCAAAAAGATTAAAATCTAGAGGAGGGATAGCGTTCCGGTCCTTTAACGAGCTGGAAGGCCAAAACTCGGCAAACTTTTCATATTTTACGAGTCAGTGAAAAGAGCTCAAAGAAGACTCGTCTTTTGAGGAATAAACAGGGATAGCAGCAGATTCCAGGTACAGGTTGGAATTTTCCAATCACGGCAGTGTCACAAGGATGGCTAGGTGAAATCACTCTTCGCAGCTGTTTCTCAAAAGAGGTAAACACACAAATGGAAGTGAATGATCGGCCAAAGGAACGGTGGAGGTGATGGATGAAAACACGATCAAGGTTCTTATGGCTGATGAATTTACAATCTCAAAAGGTTATTTACCGGGATAGGTTCTTTTTTTAGATAAAAATGAGCTTAAACTCTGGAGGGAACATTGCTCACTGCTTTTATTTATTTTTTAACGAGCATGAAGACTGCAGTAAAACTGCTCGATTCATGGTCAAATTTAATTTTTTACTTTTACTAGCTTTTCTCTTTTCAAATGTAGTACTTCATCTTCAATTGCTGCAACAAATTTTGTTAGAAATGGACAATATTTGCATGAAAATGAGATTATAACCCTAATATTTAACTTTAAACTGTGTAAAAAGTCATAAAAAGGGGTTTTTACCTCTCATTTACCATTTCATTTGCATTTTGCTTGTTGGAGCTCTGGAGGTGCCTCTTCTTCCTTGATTTTCACCAGTTGATTCCGGGAGATTCTGTGGACGATGTTCGGCGCCGTTTGGACCAGGTAGGAGCTAAACCTTAGCCCTTCACTTTCATGGTTTCCTTTTTCAGTTTTATGCATGTTTTTCAAGATTTCTGGGCCCCAGGGGTTTCATCAGGGCGCCCTGGCATCAGCGCAGGTTCCCCTTTCGAAACTTGCACTGTATTTCAGGCAGCCTTAAGGCAGACTGCGCTCCAGAGCAAGGGGAAGACTCTCTGCCTGCGCTGGGCCTAGAAAAGCTGATTTTGCATGAGTTTTTTGATGATTTTTCGCCAGATTTTCATCAAAATCAGGAACTTACTCCTTCTCTTGTTTGATTGCAGGGAACTTTGAACAAAATGTCCCTTACATGGCGAGAACGAGAACATGAAGCAGAGGACATGGTTGCACTTCATGACCCAGTCACGGTGAACGCGCTTCGGAACTGTGGCCTGCTGAAGTTCTTCCGTATCTCTAGCATGAGAGCACAGATTTCTTTACTGCAGTATATGCTTGATGCTTGGGATCCTGTTAACCACGTATTCCAGATTAGGGGGAAAACCATCCCCTTGACCATAGAGGACATGTACTTCTTGACTGGGTTGTCAAGGCGGGGTGCCCCCATTTCTTTGTCAGGTACGGTCCGAGGGACTAATTCCACCAGAGATTACATTCGTCAGTATTGCAGGGAAGGTTCACAGTCGAGCAAAGACGGCAAGATCAATATCCGTGACATCACTGACAGGTCTCTTAGGTCCATTCTGTTTACCATTGGTAGGATGGCCGGTAGCGCAGCTTTACATGTTGCCAACAAATCTTACATGCAGCACGCCTTGGAGTGTCTCCAACCGAAAGTGTTTAACTGGTGTGATGCAGTACTTGTTCAGATGAAAAGTCAATTGACCAAGGTAAAGGACGGGGGGCTGAAGAACTTTGGATTTGGTTCTATTCTGACTGCCTTTGTCTTGGAGAAAATCCCATTGATGCAACCTCAGTACATCATGCTTGATTTGCCTTCTCCGACCGAGCCACGCATGCAGAGGTGGGTTGACCATATGTCCCGGCACGCTGGTCAACCTCATATTACTTTCACTGAGTCCTTCTTTAGGTGGTTCGAGCGTCAGGAGATGGCATTTTCTGAGTATCCATATGTAGGTATGGACTACCGAGGTGATCCGGACTTGGTGCTTCCGGATGGCGAGCAATGGGGCGCTATTGGTAAAATCTCTGACCATATCACTGTTTAATGTTTTTATTCATGATGTTACTGTTCAAAACTGATCAAACTCTTGGGTGCATGCAGATGTTGGTCCTGTTCGCCCAGTAGCTCGTCCACGATCGCCAGTTGCTGCCCCAGCAGCAGAGCCTGCTAGGAGAGTTGTTATTCGCGACCTTGGTGATACTGAGATACTTGCAGCTGTGCAGGAGCAGGTTGAGAGCCTTACTCGTGGTCTTCCAGATGTACAGATTGACGAGTTACCTTTACAGTTGCAGCGACACACTATTGGCGTGCCTAGACGATGGACTCATCTCTTGCGCATGATCGCACAGACCGTGACGTACTTTCATGAGCACCACTAGGCTAGGGTGCCCCCTAGCATCTTTTTGAGTTCTAGGTCGTACGACCAATTTTGTTTTGATTACAGCACATTATGTACGAACTATAAACAGCTTTATATATTTTGATTTTCAGAGTTTATTTCAGTTTATTTGTGATCCACTTGCATAGCACCGATGCATCTCTTTTTATATATGTTGTAAATGTCTATCTAATACATAGTTTGCTAATGAATCTGTTAATGTGTTCAAGTTTCTGGAAATATGTTGGTATTGAATTAAATCAAACTCTCTTTCCAAAATCTTAACCCTTAGAAACATACGATAAATAGCTGGATTGCGGACTGAATATATACCAGTGAGTTGTAGTATCACAAGTTGTGAGTCTAGCCTAACAATTAGTCGGCGTATACCATGAGCGATGGTATCAGAGAGGAGTTCAATCAACGCACTATACTCAGCGATATTGTTCGTTGACCGTCCAATACACACACCTCTGAAACTCACTAACTCGCCGCTTGGATAAAAAATGGCCCAGGCTGCGGAGGACAAATTCCGCGTACTACGACTCGCTCCGTCGGCATATTCCACATATGTATTAGAATAATTCGACATCTGCAACAAACGAGAAGGGTGGATTACTTAACCGAAACAAACATTTTAGCGAAAACAAAATACAACAAAAGCACTCAGGTTACTATTCAGGCATAGTAACGCTTGAGGTACAACTCGTTACGGGGTTGTGCCAGTGGTATTCCGTCATAATCCATTAACTCGTAGGCTCCTTTTGGTAACACCCTTTTAACAATATAGGGACCCATCCATAAGGACTGAAATTTTCCTGCTCCTAATTTGTCGGATTCTTGGTCGTAAAGCAAAACCAAGTCACCCTCAGAGAAGATGTGAGGTTTGACATTCTTGTCGAACTGTGTTTTGACTCGTTTCTTATGGGCTTCGTTCGCCAAAGCGGCGTCACGACGGTTCTCATCCAATTGGATTAATTCCAAGAAACGAGCCTCTTCTTCTGAGGTTCCGGGGAGGAGGTCAATTGCGAGTTTAAGAGACGAAATTTCGCACTGGATCGGTAATACTGCCTCTAGGCCATACACCAATTGGAATGGTGTGAACCCAGTGGCGTTTTTTACCGAGGTTTGGTAAGCCCATAATGCTGAGTACAGGATTAGATGCCATCTTCTCTTGTGAACCCCGATCATCCTTTGCAACATACGCTTCAGGACCTTGTTGATTGCCTCAACTTGTCCGTTGGCTTGTGGATAATATGGGGTAGAGCTGTCATGAGATAGCCCTAGCTTGGCAGCTAACTCAACCATCATGTGATTGCGAAAATGCGATCCATGATCTGTCACTATAGCTTGAGGAACGCCGAACCTGGCGACTACATGATTGAAAAAGAAAAGGGCAGCTGTTTCACCAGTGTTATCCAATGTAGGCATCGCCTCGGCCCATTTGGTAAAATAGTCAACAGCGACTATAATATACCCATGCCCCCCGGTCGAGGTGGGGTTACATTGCATGAAATCGATGCCCCACTTGGCGAAGGGCCCAACAGCAACTATCGGCTGTAAGGGTGCGGGCGGTCTTCTGGTTTTGCTATCAAAGATCTGACATGCATGGCAACTTCTGACAGCTATTATGCAATCTTTAAACATAGTTGGCCAGAAGTATCCTGCTCGTAAGATTCTTTGTGCTGTTGCATATCCAGATTGATGCCCCCCGCACGCGCCTGAATGACAATCATTCAGGGCTTTTTCGGCCTCCTCATGGGTAAGGCACCTCCTCAGAACCGTATCGACACCACGACGGTAAAGTGTATCACCGACGATCATGTAGTCTTTTGCTTGGTATCGTATACGTTTCCGTTCTGAGTGTGAGGTATTAGACCTGAATTTTTGGGTTTGGAGATAAACAATGATGTCTCCATACCACTCATCGCTTATTGATATCAGAAACAAATTTTCATCCACGATTGACTCTTCTGATGTTTCATCGTTGGACGACGATGGGAGATCACATAATAATTCCGCGAAAACTAGAGCTTTCTTTGATTTGGATTTTACAAAATCCAAATCAAACTCTTGAAGGATGGCTATCCATTTTGAATATTTGCCCCCAAGCAACTGTCGCGACAGTATATACGTCATGGGATTGCAATCTGACAGAACGGTAGTTTTCCTAAAGAGGACATAATGTCGAAACCTTTGAATCGCTTGACCAGCAGCAAGCGCTAGTTTTTCAACATAGGAATATTTACTTTCTGTGTCATTTAAGTTTTTACTTAAATAATAAATAGGATGTTCAATTCCATCGACTTCTTGCACTAAGACCATCGCAATGGTCGTATCTGCTGCAGCTAGATACAGGTTAAAATCTCTTTGATAGTCCGGGGCGTACATTAATGATGCTCTTACTAGATAATCTTTCAGCGCGTCAAAGGAAGCTTGCGCAACCTGGTCCCAGACAAAAGGTACATCCTTTTTCAAAAGACGAGTATAACCTTTGGCAAGTTCTGCGTAATTTGGAATGAACCTCCTCAAAAAGTTTGCTTTCCCTTGGAGTTTCTGAATCTGAAGCAAATTTGAAGGTGGAGGCAAATTAATGATTGCCTGAACCTTACAGGGGTCGAGACGAATCCCATCCTTAGAGACTATAAAGCCAAGTAAACGACCAGAACCGACGCAAAACACACACTTGTGCGGATTGAGCCTTATCTTGTAATGTCGGCAACGTAGAAATATTGCTCTCAAATGCTGCGGATGATCAGTCCTCTTCCGCGAATGAGCCGGAAGATCATCGAGGTAAGGTTGAACAATGTTCTTGATGTCATGGAAGGCATAATTCATTGCCCTCTGAAACGTCGCCCCTGCGTTCTTTAAACCAAAGGGTAATTTTCGATAAGCGAATGTGCCCCACGGACAAATAAATGCAGTCTTAGACTGGTCCTGTGGGCGGATATTTATTTGATTATACCCGGAAAATCCATCCATAAAGGAAAAGATTTCACATCCGCCGCATTCATCAATTATCTGGTCGATGAAGGGTGTAGGGTAGTTGTCCTTTGGACAAGCTTGGTTTACATCCCTATAGTCGACGCACACTCTTATCGTCCCTTGCTTTTTCATAACAGGGACAATATTCGATACCCAATCGGTTAGAGGAACCGGGTAGATGAATCCAGCATGGAGAAGTTTTTCAACTTCTGCCTTAATGGCAGTGGCTTTCTTCGGATGTACCTGTCGAAGCCGTTGTCTTACTGGTTTGACATCAGGATACATTTTAATCTCATGTTCAACTATGCTCGAGTCAATGCCTGGCATTTCATCATATGACCATGCAAAGACATCTCTAAATTCGCGAAAGAGAGCACTATATATTTCCAGTTCTGAAGGGGAACAACTTTTGCCGACATGAATATTCTCTACAACATCAGATTTTGTCGAGATGTTTACGGCTACGGTCTCTTCAATATTGGATAGGTTTCGCTCTGAATCCACCGTATTTACAGTATTTGTTAGGAATTCAAATACTGAAGGGTGATATAGGTCGTGATGATTTTCTTCTTCACACTCTGGAAGAAGGGAACGATGGTGGTGATCATTCCATGGTGCTCCCTCAATCATCATTGATTGTAAGATTCCTTCGTCAGTCCCATGAACTTTTGACCATGGATCTAATGGGGTACCATATTCTTCGGACCTATCTACCCAAACGCTTGACGAGCGTTCATTTGGGCTCGCCTCCCATGCCTGAAACATTGATTGCTACAATATTTCAATAGGGCTAGGTGGCAATACCACTTGATGATCCATGACGACTTTGTCTTCTGCGACCTTCGATGAAGATACCATGTTGCATGTTGCTACAAACGGGATATCCACTATATGGAAAGGAGGTGGCAACGCGAAAGTTCCCATCATTGTGGGATCTTTTAGCAAGCCTACTCCGATATCTTTTATCGAATGGTCGCTCCCATGGATCAGGGGAATGCTTCCAGTAACTTGTGAACTATTAGGGAGGAAATTCTGTTGGTCGACGATCGTAATCCCCCCTTCAAACGGGAATGCGATCTTCCTAAAATATGTCGACACTACAGCTGCCATGGCATATATCCATGGTCTTCCCAGTAGGATGTTATAGTCAAGATTGCCATCAATGACTTCAACATCAATTTCCACTGTTTTTCCTCCTAGTTCAACCTTAAAGTTATTTAGGATACCGTACGGAGTGTACGACCTACCGTCAAATGCTTTCAATGTCGTCGAAGATCGCGACAAGGTTGGAGATCCAAGAGTTTTCCAGCAACTCATCGACATGATACATGTCGATGCACCCTCATCAATAATCGTTCTATGAACAGTTTTGTTGAGTGCTTTCACTTGAATAAGGAAAGCTAATTGCGCTGGTAACTGAGGATCATATCCTTTGTGATCAAAGGATACAAGATTGGAATCTTTAGGATCCACTCCACCAATTGCTGATAACAATGCCTGTCTTTGGGATGGACAATTTTGTAGTACCTCAAGAGTCGACATAGCAGATGGCGATTGGGCCAAATCCTCCACTATATTATAGTGTTGCGCCGCTCTGGCGCGAGGGTTGAATGTCGACTTGTGGACTACTCCCTTAGGTGGCTTTATTGTTAATTCATGCGTGAGGGGGGGTACAACTTCTGCCGAAGTTGTTGTCGAACTACTGGGTTGATCTTTCCCTTTGTCGTTCGACACCGGCGGATTCCCATAATCTTTATTCTTGGTCGAGATCAAAGCATCATTTTGCTTAGAAACCGACAGCATAAGCACTTGAGACGGGGAAGCATTTCCACTATCAACCATATTTTGACCTGGGGCGGGAAATGGATCAGTCAACACAGCTGAAGTTTGGGAACTTTTAAAGAACCTCTTTAACTCAGCTTTGAACGGACAGTTCTTTGTTAAATGATTTTCATCGCATATATGACATGGATAAAATTGTTTCCCTTGCCCAGGAGGGTTTGAAGAAGTTTTTTGAGGGGATGACCCACCTTGTTTCTTCTTCTTCCCTTTGTTTTGTTTCTTCTTGCTTCCTGGTTGATTGGAGTTTTTGTCTTTATCCGTAGATACAGCATTTACCTCCGAAGCAAGAATCTCTTGATTTGCTTTTTGATTCGAAGTCTTTCGGGCTTTCTTATTCGAATCCCTTGTCGACTTAGCGTTTGCAGTTCCAATCACGCCATCACCGACATGAGAGTCACTATTCGATCCGGGAGGAGGAGGGATTGAAAATTCTGGTCTGGGGGCGTCAGGTATCTTATCATAGAGCGTGCCCGACTGAGTATATACTAAGTCCAAATATTGAGCACGAGCAATAACCTGCTCCTCTGTTACGACGCCTCCCTTGGCCACATCTTCTGTTATAGCAGGCAGAAGTGACTTTATAAACCACTCAGCTAATAGCTGATCTGGAACATAGGTTTTTACCATTCTGCGCCGACGACGCCACTCATGTATATGATCTCATATATGTGTGGCTGTTGTCTGCTTGAAATTGGTCAAGATCTCTGTTCCAGTTTCGTACCTTATAGGTAACTGAAAGTGTGTTAAGAAAGTCGTGGCTAGAGAACTAAAATTGTCGAAAGAGGCTCTAGGTAATTCAATATACCATTTAGCCGCCGGACCAGTCAATGTCCTCTGGAAAAGGCGAAGCCTTATCGAATCATCATTCAAGGTATTCGACGAACACCACAGATGGAATGTCATCACATGATTCGACGGGTCTTCGCCCGGATTTCCATTGAATTTAGGAATGTCTGAAGGAAGTTTGTGAGGAATCGCTCGCCACCAATGGGCATAGGCGATTGGATCGTTCGTCAATCGATGTAAGTCCGGTAATTCTAAGGTCGCCACGAATGGCAACTGCTGATTCAGGTTTGGCGAGGCGTACCCAGGATACGATGGAATCGCCTGAGCAGTAGGCCTTTGCATACCAGCATAATGCAACTGATGTTGATATGACTGATACGGCTGGTGGGCTTGGCCACTGTAAAGTGGTTGATTTAAGCCGTTCTGAATATAGGGTTGCCCACTATTCGCAAAGATCTGTTGCTCAGATCCCTGGTACACCTGTTGAAACTGAGGTTGTTGGTATTGCACCATCCATGGTTGTGAAGCCATGTTTTGCTGTGCGACACTAACCGACGGACCAAGATGCGGGGTTATGGTTCCCGTTTGTATCTGTGTCCTCCCGGCAGTTGGCGATTGTGGTTGTGTTGCAGGGTCAATAGGCTGTTGCATTACAACTTGGGGTTGACATACAACAGGCATCGATTGAACTTGCGACACGGTTACAATTGCTGGCGTCGTCGGGATACTAGACATAGGTACACATTGTTGCATGGAATATACAACTCTTGGTTGTTGGGGTAACATAGGTACCCAACCACTCGTCGTTACTTCAGTCAAACCTGAATGTGGTTGAAAACTGCCGTATGGGTATCCCCCCGAAAGAGGAAGTGAAAGGGCATATTGCCCCCCATACGGTAACAATCCGGAGCTCAAGGGTGTAGATGGCCTTTGAGGACTGGATGGCCCAAACTGATTCCCAAAGGGATCAATTTGTCTAGTTTCAACATAAGAATTACCGGGTATTATACCGTAAGAACAAACTGGGACAGACCAAGTTGTCATAATAGCCCCTGGGTGGACTCCTTCTAGCTGATGAGAGCTAGTCGGGACGGCTGGTATGCCGGAAAACATCATTGGGTTGGCAGCAGGAGCTTCTGCTGTCGCTGTGTCGTTTGGCACAGTTCTAGATGTCGACGGTTGTTCAGACATTTTAAGTCTATCCAATAAACTGCCTATCGATTCTACAGGAACTTCCTGTGGCGATGGACAAACTTCTGATGCAGAAGGAAAAAGAGTGGTGCCTACTCCAAAATGAGTTGGAGTATTTGCTTGCTGGTCCTCTACGATTTCCTCTATTGCGATCAGACCAGGAGGAAGAGGAAGACCGTCAGGTCCGTAAAAGATTTCTGGTGCCGAAGAAGGGGTTGCTTCAACAGCGACAGTTGTTTGAACAACAAGACTCTGTGGACCGGTTTCAGATGGAACTGGTTCAGTTATGCAAGTACTTGTCTTCAGACTAGGATCAGTACAACTGTCCTTCTGTTGCTGTTGAACTTCTTCAATAGAGGCAGGGATTCCAGAAATATTAGGAGTGACCAAAATCTCAGATGTTGTTGGAACTTCCGTTCTAACTTTAAAAGGAGATTTTGACTTGGTCCAGCGAGTTCGCTTTGCCCGTACTACTCTCGGTTCCGGAGACAAAGATGGTTGACTCGCAAGTCTCCCCGAACGATGGAGTTTTAATTGACTTTCCTCCACGGTTGCGGATTACTTGATCAACTAAAATACAAAAAAGGGGAATTATGTTTCCGTATTGAATGAATTTTATTAGACGCTTTTAGACACAACTTTGCTTTTTCATGTTTTTAAGAGTCGAGAAAAAGCTAAAGATGACTCTAGTCGCCTTCGATGTATTAACGAGCCCGAAGTGACAAATGCTCGGTTGGACCTTTTCAATTATAGAGTTTGAAAAGGGCCAAAAGAAACTGCTCTGGAGATCTAGGCAGAGGGTGTGCCAAACCTTTCGCGAAACCACAGAATACGTTTTACGGTACGGGTGGTCGATCTTCGTGAATGTTGTGTTCACTGCATCGCGATCAGTAGGGCGGTCGACACGGCTTCCTAAGGATAAAGGATAAAAGCCTATAGGGGTCTCCCAATATACGCGACGGTACGCGGGAGCACAAGTCCGTATTAGTGCTATCGTCCCTCAGGAGGAATCACCCACCTTCGTAGAGATCGACAGTCACTACGTTTAACGACGCCGGAACACGTCTCTACCTAGACCTCTATTGTGAGCGTTATGTTACAATGCGTTTTTAGATTCATTCAATATATTTTAAGTTGATCTTGTTTATCAGTTTGTCTTTCAGGATCACCACGAGATGTATTGGTACAAATTCCTAAATGCAGCTAAAATGATAAGCAAGCTTTCACAATCTTTTTAGCTTTGAAAATCCTAACTACTGAGGGGAGAGAAAAACAATATCTTTCCACACAGAGCACAAAGCACAAACTAATGCACTTTCTCCTAGATCAGACACACAAACTTATCAAAAATGCAAATGCAAGATGCATGTATTTCTTTTCTTTTCCCTTAATGTTGATGTAGACAAAAGGAAATTGTTGTATAATTTTTGAATTCAATTTGAAGTGTAAACAAACAAGTTTTGTCTAAAATCAAAAGACGCTTTACAGGTACTTGTTTCGACACTAAAAATGTATGAATTCAAAACATAAAATGAAAAGCAAACAAACTCAAACAACTATGAACAGTAATAAAACTAGCTCTTAAGATCACAAAGACACTTTTACAGTTCAGGATCTAAGAGGCCACAGCTATACTGGTTCGCTTTTCACAATGGGAAACTGTAACTGAAACAAGAAATACTAAAAGAACATTCACAGTTTCATCACACAACTGAGGCGGAATAATGTCAAGGAGAATGGTTTACAGCAAGTACAATGATCAGCAAGCAATCAACAAAAATCAGTGAAAACAGGGCTCAGACACAAAGGGAAACCCTAGCAAGACACTGGCTAACTGGATCAGCGCAGGCTCTGGTCTGTCAGTTTGATTCTCAGCGCAATTCCTGAAGGGAGTACCTGCGCTGGAATGCAGACTGCCTGTGGACAGCCTGCACTGAGACACGAGAGTTGCGTTTACAAGGAATTCCGGGTCATAAAAAGCTCAAAAATGCACCGTTTTTGCTGAAATAAAAAGCTATAGGTCAAGTACAGGCTAAGGGATGATCAAGAGGATGAAAAGCTATCACAAAGAGTAAAGAGTCTTTTGTAGATAAGCTCTTCAAATCTTGAATTTGCTCAACAAATGAGCAAGAGTAGCAGTCCCTCTACTTCGCTTTTGATATAGTCAAAAGCTTTTCGATTTGGTACTCTTTTCTTCAAGAAATGAATAGAAAAATACTACAAACACCAACAAGATACTAGGCTCCCCAGCGGAGTCGCCAGTTTGTTGTGGGGAAAAGTATCCGATGCAGATGACCCTATCCCTACTCTAAAGGTGACAGTCTTTAGCAACAACTGAAAGTAAAGCTTTGATGTTTTCCTTTATGAAAGTACAGAGAGAAGGAAGAGAAGATTAACCAACCTGGTGTCTTTCGCTTAGTCGATCCTTGTCCTCTCTCTTTTGTCTCTTGTTCCCAGCTCTTTTGCTCTCTTTTCTGGTCCAGCTACACACAGATCCTGCACAAAAGAAGAGAGGAAACTACAAGATACATGTACTCATAACTGATGCATGGATTAGAGTGAATCAAATATACAAGTAAATACAATACATCAATGCAATACAAGTATATAGGAGAACATGCAAAACTTTATTGATAGAAGTAACAGGGTTCTGAGAAGGTTACAACCATAGATGGCTCCAATCCAGCAGCACCTCCCCAGCAGCAAGAACTCTCCTCTTCACCTCTAGTAAAACAATCACCCAATAGCTCTAACTGTAAACCAACAGCACCTCCTTGCTTAACACAAAATTCCAGCCTCCTTAGACCTCATAGAAGAGCTCTATATATAGGAGAGAAGAAAAGAGGATGAGTCAGCTTGAGACTGACATGAAGTTGCCTTGTGTCCTCTCCCTCTTCAGTTAATCTTCAGTTCTTGAGTCCACTTGGAGATCCTTGCTTACACATGGTGATCAAGTACCTCTTACTCATCACAGGGCGAATCTCATGAACCAAGTGTCAGTTTGGAAGCTTCCTGGGCAGTTGAAACCTTGCAGAATGACTGTGCCTGTTGGAGAGGTAAATCCCCTCTACGGATAGAGGCGATCCCTACTAGCCCAATAGGGGTCTAGCAACAATCACACAATGCTGCCACGCATGTTCCTAGTTACAATTAAACAAGAAGTAAAGAGCACCTACTTGGATTCCTGCGCTGTCGTTTGACGAAGAGATGTTGCCTTCGCTCCTTCGCTTCAGCTGGTCACAGTCCTCCGCGATCCCCACGAACGGACACCTGCACACATGAAGAGAAAGCAAACGCAAGCGTGAAATCTAGTAAAAGTAACCATATGTCAGTCAGAAAAGACATAATTCACATTTACCCATTGCATTGACAAACGAGAATGGAACAATAATAGCAGTCATCTATTATTAATCAGAAAAGAGAAGAATACAACCAAATGTTCTGACGTCGGTAACCTTCTCAGGAGGGATCAGTCAGCATGTATCTCAAGCATTCACCTTTGAGGATGATTCTCCCAAGACAAACAACTCTCTCTCTCTCACACAAATGTGACAAACAACTTTCCCTAAGCAATCAATCACTTCCACACCTAGCACACAAAACCTATAGCAGCAATCTGAGCACTACAAGCTCTGTACAATCCAAGCTATTCCAAGCTAAGTCTAACTAGCTGCTCATGGTAATGGTGAGAGTTTATATAGGAGAAGGAGTCTCCTAAAAAGGTGGAAGGATGAGCTTATCTTCAAGGGGAGCTATTGGAAAGGGTCGAACAGACATGCCATAGAAGGGAGTCGACATTCACAAAGCTAACAACCAAGCCTGGAGAGATCTGGAAGGCAGGTTGTTTGAACAAATTCGCCCAAACTGGATCAGCGCGTATTATAGGGAAACTGCCGCGCTGTTAGCACATATCAGTAACTGGACAAGTCACGTCAGCGCGGAAGAACACGGGAAAGGCGCGCTGTGCACCATCGCGGAAAAGTGATGTTCTTCCGCGTTGGCAGTGCACAGCATACACTGGAAGGCGCCTGTCATCGCGGTTATTTTAGGAACAGACGCGCTGATGCACAAAACTTTGGAAAAGTGGGTTTTTAAGCCAGTTCAGGGATCAAACACTTAGTGATTGTGAATTCTGGACACAGCAGGGTGACTGACAGGAAGGCAGTGATAAATTACTGTGTAACAGATGCCCCCTAAAGCATGAAGACCGAGAGAGTGGGAGGGGTGAAATGCTTTACAACACACGCCGAACTGGAACACCACCAGGAAGTACCGAAAATCTCTGACAATCAAGTACATGCAGTCTAGGCATGGGCGCAGCCATCCAAAAGACATGCGAGAATGGTCTATGGTATGGACGCAGCCACCCAGCTGAAGAGACCAGAATAATGACAAGGTATGGTCGCAGCCATCCATGAAGACTCAGGTATGGGCGCAGCCATCCATCAATGAGTCATGTAATGATTATCCACAAAATCGCAACCTGGACCACAGTGAGCAAGGATCCAGGGTCTTGCGCTCCATCTCGACCCGAACAGAGTACAAGTCCAAGCATGTGAATATATGGGTTGAAGTCGAACATGCATGAACATCGTCTGATTACCAGTCAATGATGAAAACCGTTAACAGACGCGAGAGGTACCACCAATAATGACAATGGCCCTCAAGGTACTATAGGTACAATCCGTGGCGTGTGAATCAATGAGTTGGTGTCGAACACCCACGGAATCATTCGATCGAAGGTCAATGATGTGAACCTTGCGTCGAACACGAAGAACCTGCCATTGAGGCATGCAGGCTCCAAGGCACCTGGAAGGAGTCTCTGAGTCACATTCCCGGATAATGAGTTGAAGTCGACGAGAAAGGACCTTGATCAAAGGTGGGCCATGATGATTCCCACATCATCGACACGAGACAGAGGTATAATAGTTTGTGATGAGATAGCGAACGAGGTTGCATTGTGGCAGAGGACAACTTCTCTTGACCATATAACGGCACTGTGACGGGTTTGGCAGTACTTGACATCAAATGAGTAGCGAATAAGATGGTGACGGCAATGGACAGATGGGAGGTCAAATAGGATATCCCAAACCCATGGAGGCTAGTGAAAACGAGATGAGATGACCCCACCCAGACACGAAACAGCGGAGTGCCATGTTCAAGAGCGACGTACTGCCGAGACGACTGTTCAAGAGCACTACAAGCTCTGTACAATCCAAGCTATTCCAAGCTAAGTCTAACTAGCTGCTCATGGTAATGGTGAGAGTTTATATAGGAGAAGGAGTCTCCTAAAAAGGTGGAAGGATGAGCTTATCTTCAAGGGGAGCTGTTGGAAAGGGTCGAACAGACATGCCATAGAAGGGAGTCGACATTCACAAAGCTAACAACCAAGCCTGGAGAGATCTGGAAGGCAGGTTGTTTGAACAAATTCGTCCAAACTGGATCAGCGCGGATTATAGGGAAACTGCTGCGCTGTCAGCACATATCAGTAACTGGACAAGTCACGTCAGCGCGGAAGAACACGGGAAAGGCGTGCTGTGCACCATCGCGGAAAAGTGATGTTCTTCCGCGCTGGCAGCGCACAACATACACTGGAAGGCGCCTATCATCGCGGTTATTTTAGGAACAGATGCGCTGATGCACAAAACTTTGGAAAAGTGGGTTTTTAAGCCAGTTCAGGGATCAAACACTTAGTGATTGTGAATTCTGGATACAGCAGGGTGACTGACAGGAAGGCAGTGATAAATTACTGTGTAACAGATGCCCCCTAAAGCATGAAGACCGAGAGAGTGGGAGGGGTGAAATGCTTTACAACACACGCCGAACTGGAACACCACCAGGAAGTACCGAAAATCTCTGACAATCAAGTACATGCAGTCGAGGCATGGGCGCAGCCATCCAAAAGACATGCGAGAATGGTCTATGGTATGGACACAGCCACCCAGCTGAAGAGACCAGAATAATGACAAGGTATGGTCGCAGCCATCCATGAAGACTCAGGTATGGGCGCAGCCATCCATCAATGAGTCATGTAATGATTATCCACAAAATCGCAACCTGGACCACAGTGAGCAAGGATCCAGGGTCTTGCGCTCCATCGCGACCCGAACAGAGTACAAGTCCAAGCATGTGAATATGTGGGTTGAAGTCGAACATGCATGAACATCGTCTGATTACCAGTCAATGATGAAAACCGTTAACAGACGCGAGAGGTACCACCAATAATGACAATGGCCCTCAAGGTACTATAGGTACAATCCGTGGCGTGTGAATCAATGAGTTGGTGTCGAACACCCACGGAATCATTCGATCGAAGGTCAATGATGTGAACCTTGTGTCGAACACGAAGAACCTGCCATTGAGGCATGCAGGCTCCAAGGCACCTGGAAGGAGTCTCTGAGTCACATTCCCGGATAATGAGTTGAAGTCGACGAGAAAGGACCTTGATCGAAGGTGGGCCATGATGATTCCCACATCATCGACACGAGACATAGGTATAATAGTTTGTGATGAGATAGCGAACGAGGTTGCATTGTGGCAGAGGACAACTTCTCTTGACCATATAATGGCACTGTGACGGGTTTGGCAGTACTTGACATCAAATGAGCAGCGAATAAGATGGTGACGGCAATGGACAGATGGGAGGTCAAATAGGATATCCCAAACCCATGGAGGCTAGTGAAAACGAGATGAGATGACCCCACCCAGACACGAAACAGCGGAGTGCCATGTTCAAGAGCGACGTACTGCCGAGACGACTGTTCAAGAGCACTACAAGCTCTGTACAATCCAAGCTATTCCAAGCTAAGTCTAACTAGCTGCTCATGGTAATGGTGAGAGTTTATATAGGAGAAGGAGTCTCCTAAAAAGGTGGAAGGATGAGCTTATCTTCAAGGGGAGTTGTTGGAAAGGGTCGAACAGACATGCCATAGAAGGGAGTCGACATTCACAAAGCTAACAACCAAGCCTGGAGAGATCTGGAAGGCAGGTTGTTTGAACAAATTCGCCCAAACTGGATCAGCGCGGATTATAGGGAAACTGCCGCGCTGTCAGCACATATCAGTAACTGGACAAGTCACGTCAGCGCGGAAGAACACGGGAAAGGCGCGCTGTGCACCATCGCGGAAAAGTGATGTTCTTCCGTGCTGGCAGCGCACAACATACACTGGAAGGCGCCTATCATCGCGGTTATTTTAGGAACAGACGCGCTGATGCACAAAACTTTGGAAAAGTGGGTTTTTAAGCCAGTTCAGGGATCAAACACTTAGTGATTGTGAATTCTGGACACAGCAGGGTGACTGACAGGAAGGCAGTGATAAATTACTGTGTAACAGATGCCCCCTAAAGCATGAAGACCGAGAGAGTGGGAGGGGTGAAATGCTTTACAACACACGCCGAACTGGAACACCACCAGGAAGTACCGAAAATCTCCGACAATCAAGTACATGCAGTCTAGGCATGGGCGCAGCCATCCAAAAGACATGCGAGAATGGTCTATGGTATGGACGCAGCCACCCAGCTGAAGAGACCAGAATAATGACAAGGTATGGGCGCAGCCATCCATGAAGACTCAGGTATGGGCGCAGCCATCCATCAATGAGTCATGTAATGATTATCCACAAAATCGCAACCTGGACCACAGTGCACAAGGACCCAGGGTCTTGCGCTCCATCTTGACCCGAACAGAGTACAAGTCCAAGCATGTGAATATGTGGGTTGAAGTCGAACATGCATGAACATCGTCTGATTACCAGTCAATGATGAAAACCGTTAACAGACGCGAGAGGTACCACCAATAATGACAATGGCCCTCAAGGTACTATAGGTACAATCCGTGGCATGTGAATCAATGAGTTGGTGTCGAACACCCACGGAATCATTCGATCGAAGGTCAATGATGTAAAACCTTGCGTCGAACACGAAGAACCTGCCATTGAGGCATGCAGGCTCCAAGGCACCTGGAAGGAGTCTCTGAGTCACATTCCCGGATAATGAGTTGAAGTCGACGAGAAAGGACCTTGATCGAAGGTGGGCCATGATGATTCCCACATCATCGACACGAGACAGAGGTATAATAGTTTGTGATGAGATAGCGAACGAGGTTGCATTGTGGCAGAGGACAACTTCTCTTGACCATATAACGGCACTGTGACGGGTTTGGCAGTACTTGACATCAAATGAGCAGCGAATAAGATGGTGACGGCAATGGACAGATGGGAGTTCAAATAGGATATCCCAAACCCATGGAGGCTAGTGAAAACGAGATGAGATGACCCCACCCAGACACGAAACAGCGGAGTGCCATGTTCAAGAGCGACGTACTGCCGAGACGACTGTAATCATAGTTCCATTTTCCCCACCTTTGCAGGCAGGTACCCCGATTATTTTTGGATGACAAGCTTGACGGGGATAACATATGCTTGATGTGTGTCATGTTGATAATATTCGATGTCATTGAGTGTTTAACGAGCCTGACAAAGGAGAAACTCGGCTTCTTTTCTTGTTTCGAGAGTCTGAAAAGAACGCGGAAAAGGAGACTCCAGGGGGGTCCTTTTTCGTATAGTTGTGTCTCTCGAGCCCGAAAAAGTATAAAACTATGCCCGAAAGAACCGCCCGGTCATTACAACCGAGGAGTACTTTTCATGAATAGTGTTTCCAACCTGAAAAAGTAAAAAAGCAGTCGAAAACACGTCATTTCAGAGCCGATATCGAGCGCGAAACGACAAACACCCGGTGATCTTTTTGGTTTAACGGTCGGAAAAAGAGCTTAAAAACGACCGCCTCTCATTCCTTTTAACGAGCCGAAAGGAAGCTCGGCTATCTTCTCTTGTTTAACGTCGGAAAAGAGCTTAGAGACGACACTTTTTTGGGGATCACATGAATTGTGGACCGGCATGACCAAGCTGCTATACCTGTACCTGCACAAGGGCACTACCCGCATAAATCCATTCGATATACGTAAAAAACACATTAAAACATGCTTAAAACAAAATCAGGGCTAGAGTTATGGTTAAAAATGGTAAAAACCCAAAAAATATGGCAATTTAGGAGTTTTTACTATAAATAGGGGGGAGTAATAAGTCATTTTTACCATTTCACTATTTTGGAACGTGAAGGACGTGGAGGAGCCAAAAAGTTGACGGAGTGATTTCCAGCCCGTACGGAGACCATTTTCAGATCTGCTTCTTCCAGGTAGGTTCTCGTTCCCTTGCCCTGCATTCTGGTTCATTTTAGTAGGTTTTTAACGGTCGAATTGGCCCAATTGGGCATTTTTTATTTGCATGGATGCGCCCTCGGTCAGCGCGGAAATCGCCCACGGGGTCGCGCTGACCGAAAAATAACAAACGTAGCCAACTTCGGGTCAGTGCGGAAGAGCTGTGTTCTTCCGCGCTGACCTCGAATTTTTTACAAAGAGCTGCCATTGTCAGCGCGGCTGTTTCTAAAACAGCCGCGCTGGCGCGGAAAAATTTTTGTTTTTGAAAATTGAACGTGAATTTTTTCATGGAAGCACTTCTAATTTGTTTTTATGGTTTGTGCAGGACATCATGGCCTTTCAATGGCAAGAGAGAGTTCACGATGTAGAAGATGTAGCTGCTTGGGGAGATGTGAATTGCTGCAACGCCATGCGGGCTTGCGGATTCATGAAATTCTTCCTTACGCCGTGTTTGAGGGCCCATCATGATCTTCTGGAGCTGCTGATCAGAGCATGGAACCCGGTGGACCAGAAATTCACCATCCGTGGTCATGACATTGAGTTTGACCACATGGACATCTTTTTCTTGACTGGGTTGTCGCGCCAAGGTGCGAGGCCCATCTTGGAGGGGCAGCGACCTAGCGGCGGTACTCTGGATGACCTGATGGCTCAGGTTTGCCCGGGGGCGGTGAAAACGCGGAGCGGGAAGTGCTCGATCCCCACAGTGAGAGACATAGTGCTGCGCACCATCCTGTTCATGGTGACCCGGGCAGCGGGTAGCATGGCGAATCATGAGGCGTCCAAGACCCATCTCCTACTAGCTCTCGAGTGCCTCGAGCCTACCGTGTTTGATTGGTGCACGGCAGTGTCCAACAACATGAAGAGGCAATTGAGCAACTGCCGTCGTGGGGAGACGAAGCAGTTCGGCTATGGATCGATCCTGGTCCCGCTCATTCTGGAGCGAGTACCAGCCATGCGGCTGTAGTCTATGGCTGTGGATGCCCCCAGGGATCCTCGAGAGATGAGGGCCTCACGATGGGCTCGTATCATGCCACGTGGGGGTGGCGGCCGGCCACATAGCTGGGGGGCATTTTTCAGAGACTGGCTGGATCAGCAGGAGATCTTTGTGCAGGATTGGCCATATGCGGGGATGGATTTCCGCAATGATCCTGATTTGGTACTGCCTCTGGGTGAACAGTGGGACGATGCAGGTATGACACTTTTTGTCTTTTTGAGTTTTGTATTGTTTTTTAATTTTCATGTACATGTCCTAATAAATGTCTTGTCATGCAGATGTGGGGCCTACTAGACCGATTGGCCTGGCTGCCACGGCACGGAGAGAGGGCCCGGGAGCCGGAGCTTTGGCCTTAGCCCCTCCAGGGGCCAACACATCGGAGACTGTGGCTCGCAACCTTGAGGGGTTGCTGGAGGGGGTGCCAGACTACCAGGGGGTCGAGGAGGTCCCCGTGGAGCATCAGATTCACACAGTGGGGGTGGAACCCAGAGTGCACCGCCTTCTGAGGCGGGTGGCACGAGCAGCTGTGTACTACAGAGAGCACCATCCAGCTGACTAGTCGTCTAGGTTTTATTTCCACTGTTATTTTGAGACATATGACTCAGATGTATTGAGATTTTGGGACATGCACTTCTATTTTTGAGCGCCTTAGTGCGCCACACGATATATATATATATATACATACCGATTTTTGGATGAGTCGTTGTTACATGTGATGATGTGTTCTTTATGTTATGCGTTTATTCAGTACAATTTGTGATCTTATGTATGAATTTGCACGACACTTGACTCATGGATTTTATATTTTTAATGCAAGCTTAAAAGCACACACATGCAAACTATGCTTGAAATGATTTATTTACATATGCTTATGGTCTTACTATGCTATCTATGCTTTCCTGTATGATGTTTATCTGTTTCGCAAATGTCTATCTAATACATGATTTGCCAATGCATCAGTCAACGTATTTAATCGTCTCGGAATGTGCTGATAAGTAATGTAATCAAAATTCCGCTCCAACAATCTTACACGTAGGTACAACCTTAATATGCGCTGGTCTCTGACGGAATATCGTCCGTTGAGTTGATGGACAACCAGCTGGGAGTCCAGGTTCACCACTAGCTCTCGGATGCCGAGATCAACTGCTTCGGCAAGTAATTCGATTACAGCTCTGTACTCGGCAACGTTGTTAGTGGTACGACCTAGGCAGACACCCTGAAGGTATAACAACTCTCCGTGAGGATCGTAGATCACCCACGCTGCCGAAGACAAATTACAAGTGCTACGGCAGGCACCATCAGCGAAACCAACATAAGGGGTACGAGACATCTGCGCAGGAAAGAGAAAGCATAATAAGGGGCAAAACACGCCTTCATACCAAAGCAAAAAGAAACTCATGCACTAAAAACTCAAAAAACACACGTATATACAAAGTGAATGTGAGCAGCTATGCATAGTATTTCTTCAGATACAGCCCATTACGGGGCTTGTCAAGAGGATTTCCTTCATAATCAATCAACTCATATGCGCCCTTTTGTAAAACACGTTTCACGATGTAGGGACCCAACCACATGGATTCGAGTTTTCCTGCCCCCAGCTTATCCTTAGCTTGATCGTAGAGCAGTACTAAGTCTCCCTCAACAAAGGAACGAGGATGAATATTCTGATCGAAGTGAGCTTTGACTCTCTTCTTCTGTGCTTTGATAGCCAGAGAAGCCAAACGACGAGTCTCGTCTAACCGTTCTAGGTAAAGAAGCCGTTCCTCCACTGGAGTGGTGTTGGGAAGCAACTCGACAGCTAATTTTAATGAAGGAATCTCACATTCGACGGGAAGGGTAGCCTCCAGTCCATAGACCAGTTGAAACGGGGTGAAACCGGTGGCATCCTTCACAGAAGTCCGGTAGGCCCACAAGGCCGGGAAAAGCATTAGATGCCAGTTCGACTTGTGTATATTGACGGTGCGTTGAAGCATGGTGATCAAAACTTTGTTCACGGCTTCGACTTGACCGTTAGATTGAGGATAGTACGGTGACGAACTATCTTGCCGCAAGCCTAGCTGGGTCGTTAACTCTGTCATCATATGATTTCGGAAATGCTTTCCGTGATCTGTAACAATAGCCTGAGGGACTCCGAAGCGAGTGATGATATGATTGAATAAAAACTGCGCCGCTGTGTGACCGTCTTCGTTTAATGTAGGCATCGCTTCGGCCCACTTGGTGAAATAATCCACAGCAACGATAATGTACCCATGCCCCCCGGCCGAACGAGGGTTACAGGACGTATAATCGATGCCCCATTTGGCAAATGGACATACGGTTACGACAGGGTGCAGTGGTGCAATAGGTGCACGCATCTTCCGGTGGTAAACCTGGCATTCATGGCATGCGCGTACAGCAAGGATGCAATCCTTGAATATAGAAGGCCAGAAATAACCAGCGCGGAGGATCTTTTGAGCGGTAGCGTATCCGGACATATGGCCGCCACAAGCGCCAGAGTGGCAGTCATTCAAGACTCACTCAGCTTCCTCGAGGGTTAAGCATCGACGAAGGATAGAATCGACGCCGAGGCGGTACAGGGTGTCGCCCAATATGCGATACGGTTGAGCTTGGTGACGGATTCGTCGTCGAGCATCTTTCGATGTATTGGGACGAAACGAAGACGTTTGTAAATATACAATGATGTCCCCGTACCATGGGTCGAGAGTGCTGATGAGAAAGAGCGTTTCATCCGGAATCTGCTCCTCTGAATGAGATGGTGCAGATTGAGATGGTAAGGAACAGAGCAGTTCGGCAAAGACCAGTGATTTCTTAGACTTGGCGGCAGTGAATTCCTAGTCGAACTCTTGGAGGATTACGATCCACTTCGAGTATTTGCCCCCCAGCAACTGACGTGACAGAATATAGGTCATGGGGTTGCAGTCAGAGATCATGGTCGTCGTGCGCAACAAGATGTAATGACGGAAACGTTGGACGGCGCAGACAGCAGCCAATGCCAACTTTTCGACATATGCATAGCGAGTCTCCGTATCCAGGAGGTTGCGACTAAGATAATATACAACGTGCTCCGTGCCATCGTCGTCGTCTTGCACTAAAACCATGCCAATGGTGGTCTCGGCAGCGGCCAGATAAAGGGTGTAGTCACGGTGGTAATTCGGAGGTCTTAGGAGCGGAGCTGAGACCAGAAGGTCTTTAAGACGCTCAAAATATTGGTGAGCGATAGCGTCCCAATGAAAGGGCGTGTCTCGCTTTAGTAATCGCGTGAAACCCTTGGCCACCTCGGCATAATTTGGGATGAATCGTCTAAGAAAATTAGCTTTTCCCTGCAAGCTCTGTAACTGCTGTAGAGTGGCAGGGGGAGGAAGATTCAAAATGGCCTCGACCTTAAGGGGATCCAGGCGGATGCCCTCCCGGGAGACGATAAACCCGAGTAGTCAGCCAGATTCCACGCAGAAGACACACTTATGCGGATTGAGTCGAATACGGTAGTGTCGACAGCGAAGGAAGATTTCGCGTAAATGAGATGGATGGTCTTGATGTTTAGCTGAATGAGCGGGTAGGTCATCCAGGTAAGGCTGTACGATGTGTCGGATATCATGAAAAGCATACGACATCGCACGCTGGAAAGTGGCGCCGGCATTTTTGAGACCGAAAGGTAGCTTCTTGTAAGCGAAGGTGCCCCAAGGACAAATGAAAGCAGTCTTGTGCTGGTCTGCGGGGGCTATGTTGATCTGGTTGTAACCAGAGAAGCTGTCCATAAACGAATAAATTTCGCTTCCTGCGCAATCTTCGATAAGCTGATCAATAAAAGGCGTAGGAAAGTTATCTTTTGGACAGGCGCGATTGATATCGCGATAGTCAACACAAACCCGAATAGTGCCCTGTTTTTTATTGACAGGAACTATATTAGATACCCATTCCGTGAGGGGAATGGCATAAATGAAACCAGCTCGAAGAAGTTTTTCAACTTCGGCCTTGATGGCTGCAGCCTTTCGAGGGTGCACTGGGCGTAAGCGCTGACGAACAGGCTTAGCGCCAGGATAGGTAGGGATTTCGTGCTCCACGATACTGGGGTCAATGCCGGGCATTTCCTCGTAAGACCATGCGAAAACATCACGAAATTCACGAAATAGATCTGTGTAAAGTTGAATTTCCTCAGGAGTACATGTGACTCCAATGTGAATATTTTCGACAACCCCTGTTTTGACAGAGATGTCGATAGCCAGAGTCTGCGTAATGTTACCCATGTTCCCTTCCGAAGACACTTGATATAACTGGATAGGCGTTTGGAGAGGGATATGTGGGAGACATGAAGCAAACTTTCCGAGACACGTGGCCATTTCTGAATGAGGAGGGAGAAACGAAGAGCGATGGTGGTGATCTGACCAAGGGAGCTCTTCGGGAGACATAGTCTCGATGATAACCTCGTCGGAGGGAAATGATTCCTTCAGGGGATCCGAAGTGGCCTTTTCTCCCAACCAAGGGAAGGGGTCAGGTGAACCGGGAACGCTACTTGAAAGAGCAGGTTCAGGGGTTGAAGCCGATGCAACGACTATTTCGATGTAGTTGAGCTCGGCGGGGCTCAACGGCATCATCTCGCCCCAGGAGTCTTCCTGATTCACGGGGGGGAGAACCCATGGATCAGAATGGGCTGTGATCATATTAACGGAGGCGAGATTTGGAGGTGGGAGGGGAAAGACTCCCATTAAGGAGGGATCTTTAAATAATCCGGAACCCACACTCACTAGCGATTTGGAGGTATGCTCCACGAATGGTACATTCCCTTCAGAAGAGGAAGCAAAAAAGGACAGCTAGTCCACTGTGACGATCTTCCCTTGATGGTGGAAACGAACGACACGGAATAAGGAGGAAGCCACGGCTTGCATGGCATAAGTCCAGCTTCGTCCTAGTAGGAGGTTGTAAGTGAGATTAGCGTCAACGACTTCAACCTCGACTTCTACCGTTTTCCCTTCTAAAGAGATAGGTAAACGCGGGAGGATACCATGTGGATGAGATTCTCTTCCGTCGAAGGCCTCTAGGGTGGTGGGAGACTGGCTCAGAGCAGGCGAACCAATAGCCTTCCAACAAGCAACCGACATGATGCAGGTTGAGGCTCCTTCATCAATGACTGTACGGTGAATCGTCTTGCCTTTGATGAGAACTTGTATAAGGAAAGCCACCTGATGAGGCAATCTCTGCGTGAAACCTTCGAGGTCAAAAGAAATTAAATCCGAATCTGCCGGGTCGATGCCACCAATCGCTGATAGCAGGGACTTCCTCTGGGAGGGGCAGCTCTCGAGGACTTCTAACGCGGACATAGCAGACGGAGCCTAAGCTAAGTCCTCGACAATGCTATAATGCTGAGCGGCACGAGCATTGGGGTTATAAGATGACTTCCTGAGTACACCTTTGGGAGGGGGTCGGGGGATCGTCTCGGTGCTGGGCTGTTCAATGTGAAGAGGGCCAGAACTGGACGCGGGAGCGCTGGAGGGGACCTCCGGCTCCTTCCCGGCTGAAGATGGATAATCTTTCGCTCAAGTCGTGATATGGACGGGAATAGTTCCAGCCATGAATACTTGAGAACCGAACGAGGAAGAGGATTGAGAAGGGTCTGCCACCTGATGCGTCTGCTGGGATGGGAAAGGCTCTTTAAGCACGACAGGGGACCCTGAAGCACCTTTCAAAAGCCGACTAACCTCGGATCGCCTGGGGCAGTCCTTGGTGTAGTGATCCTCCTCACAAATGAGACAAGGATACTTAGGCTTCCGCTTGGCTCCTTCCTCGGAGGGAGGTTTAGGAGGATTCTGCTTAGGTTGTCCGGATTTTTCTTTGGCCTTTCCTTTCTTTTTGCCTTTCGAGGATTTGTCTGCCGCGGTGGACTGAACGGCATTTACCTCGGAGGTATTCCCAGGAATAGATGGGCTCTGAGAAGCGTTCTCGTTAGAGGCGTTTTGTTTCTGCTTCCCAGAGTTCGCGGTCGATTTCTTACTTGATGAATTCACGGAGCCAATAACCCCGTCAACAGACGGTTTTGGTGGAGCTTTGGTTTGTCCGTGCCTCAGGGCATCTGGCAAATAGTCATACAAAGTACCTGACTGAGAGTACACTAAGTCGAGGTATTGAGCTCGCGCAATCGCTTGCTCCTCAGTTACACACGCCCCCATTGCAATATCTTTGGCAATTTTAGGGACAAAGGACGTGGTAAACCAGTCGGTCAGGAGTTGATCGGGAATCCAAAATTTAATCAAGCGACGGCGCCTTCTCCATTCATGTATATGATCGGAGATGTGCGTTGCCGTATCCTGTTTCAGAGACGTGAGCAAATTGGTCCCAGTCTCGTACCGAATGGGTAACTGAAAATGAGTCAGAAAGGCCATAGCCAATGAGTTAAAGTCTGAAAACATGCCGCGATTAAGTTCAATGTACCATTTTGCAGCCGAACCAGTGAGAGTCCTCTGGAAGAGGCGCAGTCGGATAGAATCATCAAGCCATGAGTTAGATGAACACCAAAGGTGATAAGTCATTACGTGGGCCTGAGGATCCTCTCCGGCTTTGCCATCGAACTTTGGACAGTCACCTGGTATCTTGGTCGGAACCGGTGGCCAATATGAGTTATGCAAAATAGGATCGTTTGTTAACTTGGACACATCGGGTAGTTCCAACGTAGCCAAAAATGGTAGCTGCGGGTTGAAGGACATCTGTGGCTGAGGGTTCGAGGCGGTATTAGGGTTCCACCCAGATTGGGGTTGCCCCCACGAACTTTGTCCGAACGGACCCGGCCCGAAAGGACCGGGCGCGTAGGAATTTTGTCCCGATGGACCTGGTCCAAAAGGACCTGGCGCATAGGGGGTTTGTCCGTAGGAGTTTTGTCCATGTGCGGACGACTGTCCCTGTGTTTGCCCCCCAGCTCCCCATGAATTAGCAGCTTGCCCGCCAGGTTGACCATATTGATAATTTTGATAGGGAGTGACCTGTGGTTGCTGATAATTTTGGTAAGGAGCATACTGATTTTGCCCCTGGGGTTGCTGGTAGCCATGTGACTGCTGGGTCCCATACGGAGCCTGGTAGGCAGGCTGCGTTTGGTATGAGGGTTGATAACCTGTTTGAGTCTGAGGCCCAGAGTACTGTCCTTGAACCGGCTGAGGTTGGACCATACGTCCCGAAGGTTGACTTGGTCGGATTCGAGATGGACCTGGTTGGCTAGCAGGATAGCCTTGCTGAACGCCAGGTTGTCCATGTGCCACCAAGGGTTGTCTTCGCGGAACGGGTGGTCGAATTGGTTGGATAGCTGGTTGACATCGAGGTTGGCCAGCTTGTCCAGGTTGACGATGAGGGAAGACCCCGGGTTGATTTGGCTGTATAGATGGTTGGCCCGTTTGTCCCCCACCGTAACCGGGTTGGGAAGAGGGTTGGGCTTGCTGTACGGCAGGCTGCCCTCCTTGGTATATGGGCTGAGCAGAGGGTTGCCCCCCTCGCCCAGATGGATTCGTGATTTGAGGGGCAGGTGGGCCCTGTTGAACATAGGGTTGTCCACCCTGCCCAAGGGGATACCCTTGCTGGACGGCTGGTTGATTTGAAGGATTGTAAACTGAGCCAATTTGTCTAGAGGGGTACCCTTGCTGGAAACCAAGTTGGTCTTGAAAAGATGGTTGCTCTGGCTGCCCAGTAGGTTGGTTCTGATATGGATATGGCGGACCTCCAATACCCATAGGTTGTTCCTGGTAAGGTTGACCTTGCGGGTGCCCAGATTGTCCTGGGTCAGGCGGGCCATACAGTGGTTGCCCCTGGGGGGGCTGCATGTAGAATGGCGGGCCCTGATTGGGTGGTCCTATGGGCTGCCGAGGAGGGTCTTGGTTTCCAAAGTACTTAGTAGTGTCGTCATACATGACATTCAAAGATTCCTCGTTTTCTTCAAAAGGGCGACGAGTGAGACTTGAGATTTCCTCAAGAAACTCACCATTTTCATCGTAGAAGAAGACAAGACCTTCGTAATCTGGGTCCGTTATAGGTTCCCCATAAGCATCATACGGTCCAGATCCTGGAATGCCTCCAACAAAAGAACCAGCTTGAGGGACTTCAGACGATGAAACCGGTACACCACTGATGACCGGAGCCGAGCGTGCTATACAAACAGTAGGTTGAGTGGGAATTGAGGTGACGGGAGGGTTGAGTTCTGTCGTGAGGGGTGGAAAAAGGGGCTGCGAAACAAAAGGGCCGATCGAGGCAGCGAGACTAGGATCCCATATAGTGGTAGAAGTTGTTCTAGCGGCATACCTATCCCTCAGCGATTGATATCGTGAAGGGACGGGAGAGGAAGCCGGGATCGGGGTCTCGATGTCTGTGACCACGGGTGTCTCGATGTCTGTGACCGCAGGTGTCTCACCTGTACTGGAAGCTACCCCCTCCATTGGAGATGACATACCTAAAGGGGTACGGGGGGTATCCCAATCTTCCTCCCAGACGGGATTCCAATCCTCTAAGTAATCTGGGTTGCCTGGGGAACGTACGTTGATAGGCTGGATACTCGGAACAATGGGAAGAGTACCGCCTACAACTGGTACCTCGGGAGCAACAGAGGATGGAGAACCTTGATCACTTATACCAGAGGTTGATGGGTCAGCCAGGATGACCAGACCCCTTAGAACTCCTAAAGGAAACTACCGATAAAACCCTACTCAAAACTATCGCACACAAGATCTAGAAAGGGTAATGTTATCGTGGCCAAATTAATTTTAAGACGCAAGGACCAAACTTGACCTTTTCATATTTCAGGAGTCGAGAAAAGGACAAAGATGACTCCAGTCTCCTTCGAATGTTTAATGAGCACGAAGTGACAAGACGCTCACAGGCACCTTTTCGTTTAGGGAGTCCGAAAAGGATCAAAAGCGACTGCTCTGGAATTCTAGGTAGAGGGTGTGCCAAACTCTTCGCAAAACCACAGAATACTTTTTAGGGTACGGGTGGTCAATCTTCGTGAATGCTGTGTTCACTGCATTGCGAATCGTAGGGCGGCCGACTCGGCTTCCTATGGATAAAGGATAAAAGCCTAGTGGGGTCTCCCTATATACTCGACGGTACGTGGGAGCGCAGTCCGTGTTAGACCACTATCGAGTCACAGAAGGAGGAATCACCCAACCTAATGTGAAACAACAGTGACTATGTTTTAAGACGCCGGAACACGTCTCTAACCTAGACCTCTAAATATTTGCGTTTAGTTCCAATGCGTTTTTAGATTCATTTGGTTCATTTTACAGTTGATCTTGAGATTAAGTTTCGATTTCAAGCTCTATCGTATGTTCGCTCACAATTACTTAGATGCAATCTATATGCAAAAGAATTTCGTTTCGTTCGATGAATTCTAGCTACGAGAGAGCAAAGAATTTTTTAAACCAAACCAAACGAATACAAACAAACAAGTAGCTAAATGCAACTAAAGCGAGGAAAGGAAACTTTTCTTTTGAAAATGCAAGTCAACGAAATGTTCTTTTCCTTTTCGAATTTTTAAAGCAAGCTACTAATTTGATTTCTTTTTAGTGACATAAAGCACCTAAAGGAATTTGGAGGAACCTGAACACCAAGTAAACTACTTAATGAGAGCACACAAAGTTCCCGAAACACTCAACCAAAGTTTCGAAATCAAAAGAAAACAAAGCAATGCACGAGCTATGTGATCTAAGCTCTGCAAAACAAGCAAGGATCGCAAGCAAGGAGGAAGCGAAAAAGACCACTTGGAAGCACAATCCAACACACTCTAACAATCACTGAACAAATGCGAAAACGAGTCTAGAACGAGCTGGTCAATCAAGCAAACAGAGATCTTCACGGGAGGCTTGACACACACACGGCCACTAGATGTCCTAGGGTTCAGAGTGCGAAATCAATAGAGAAAAGCAAACACCCGACGGACCAGAGTCACAACCAGTCAATTAGAGACTCAACACAATCCAGCAATTGCAAAAGTAAGGATGGAAACACGAACCAAGCAGTGAAAGCAAAAGAAGGGAAGGTATTTGCAAACTCAAAACTGAGCAAAACGAAACCCTACGAAGCTAAGCTCTGTAATCAAACAGTTCAAAGTTCGGACAGCGAAAAACAAGTCATTAGACAGGTGGAGAGAAGAAGGGAAAGTCACAGCAAGAGGTTCAGGAGGCCAATTTGGTCAAAAATGAGTTTTTCAGGCTCAGCGCGGGTAGCCTTCAGCAACTTGGCGCTGACAGGGGGAGGCCTTCAGCAACTTTGCGACGTCAGCGCGGAAGGACAGGGAAAAAGCGCGCTGTCTCAAAAAAACGAGGTCAGCGCGGATATAAAGCACACAGACGCGATGACCGAAATCACAAAGAAGAGGGGGCGCGATGTCAGCGCGGAAGAACACGAATAAAGCGCGCTGCCCTTGAAAACGAGGTCAGCGCGGCTGTTAGACGTACAGGCGCGATGAAGAGAAAACCAAAGAACGGGGTCGCGATGTCAGCGCGACTGTTCCGAAATAAAACGCGCTGAGAGCAAAAAACAAGGACAGCCAAAATAAAAACTTCCCAAACCAAAGGCAGGAGCTTTTCAATAATAAAAATGCTTTCCAGAAACACCCAGAAAGTTCATAAGCAACAAAGACAATCCCAAAAACTCGAAAAGAGGTCAATCAAAACCAAGACAAAAGTGGACTCAAGAGACAATAAGGCTCATCCCCAGTGGAGTCGCCAAATTGTTGGAGAGGTAAATCCCCTCTACGGATAGAGGCGATCCCTACTAGCCCAATAGGGGTCTAGCAACAATCACACAATGCTGCCACGCATGTTCCTAGTTACAATTAAACAAGAAGTAAAGAGCACCTACTTGGATTCCTGCGCTGTCGTTTGACGAAGAGATGTTGCCTTCGCTCCTTCGCTTCAGCTGGTCACAGTCCTCCGCGATCCCCGCGAACGGACACCTGCACACATGAAGAGAAAGCAAACGCAAGCGTGAAATCTAGTAAAAGTAACCATATGTCAGTCAGAAAAGACATAATTCACATTTACCCATTGCATTGACAAACGAGAATGGAACAATAATAGCAGTCATCTATTATTAATCAGAAAAGAGAAGAATACAACCAAATGTTCTGACGTCGGTAACCTTCCCAGGAGGGATCAGTCAGCATGTATCTCAAGCATTCACCTTTGAGGATGGTTCTCCCAAGACAAACAACTCTCTCTCTCTCACACAAATGTGACAAACAACCTTCCCTAAGCAATCAATCACTTCCACACCTAGCACACCAAACCTATAGCAGCAATCTGAGCACTACAAGCTCTGTACAATCCAAGCTATTCCAAGCTAAGTCTAACTAGCTGCTCATGGTAATGGTGAGAGTTTATATAGGAGAAGGAGTCTCCTAAAAAGGTCGAAGGATGAGCTTGTTTTCAAGGGGAGCTGTTGGAAAGGGTCGAACAGACATGCCATAGAAGGGAGTCGACATTCACAAAGCTAACAACCAAGCCTGGTGAGATCTGGAAGGCAGGTTGTTTGAACAAATTCGTCCAAACTGGATCAGCGCGTATTATAGGGAAACTACCGCGCTGTCAGCACATATCAGTAACTGGACAAGTCACGTCAGCGCAGAAGAACACGGGAAAGGGGCACTGTGCACCATCGCGGAAAAGTGAAGTTCTTCCGCGCTGGCAGCGCACAGCATACACTGGAAGGCGCCTGTCATCGCGGTTATTTTAGGAACAGACGCGCTGATGCACAAAACTTTGGAAAAGTGGGTTTTTAAGCCAGTTCAGGGATCAAACACTTAGTGATTGTGAATTCTGGATACAGCAGGGTGACTGACAGGAAGGCAGTGATAAATTACTGTGTAACAGTGCCACTTGGCCAATCTCGCCCAGCGCAGGTAGCCTTCATTAGATTTGACTTCCAGCGCAGGTACAAGGAGGAGCAGTTGCATTCCAGCGCAGATGCTCAGTGGAGCAGCTGACATGATCCAAAATTAGCCTGTTTTTGAAGTGTTTTCAGGTGGAGAACTGATTGGAAGTGCTGTTGTTTGATGACCTTGTTCTTTTAGGGGTAAGAACAACATGTTTAGGGACTGAGGATCCCTGTAATTATTGACATTTCATGCTCCATGTCGCGAGGCACAAAAATGTCTATAAAAATCAGCCAAATCCCAGAGTATCTCTCGGCAAAACAGCTGGTTCAGCCTCTCACTCAGCATTATAAGAATCAGAGTTCTCCCCTCTCAGCGCATCTCATAATTCCAATCCATCATTTGCATAAGAGCAAAGGATCGCCCCCCCTTACTCAGTCTTTGGATAGTATCAGAGGCCGCATTTCGTTCAGCTTAGTCGGAAGGCCGCTCTCAATCGATATCAGGGGTAATTTTTGCAATTGTATCATTCTATTAATTTTTCCAGCTACCTGCTCTGTTTCCTTGTTTCAGTGCCATCTTCCTTCAACCCCCTTCACTACTCCAATTTCTCCTATCCCGCAGCTCATCTTTCATTCCACAGCCTCCCTCAACGCAGTTTCAGTTCTCTCCCCGATCTGCGCCCCCTATTTGTTCTACCCTTCATCCCTTCCCCTTTCCTTTTGCCCCCCTATTCTTTCTCTTTGTTAATATCTTCTAAAACTCTCTCCATTTGAGTCTCAGAAATGGCTGAGATCCCAGAAGATCGTGACCCAGCAGTAAATCCTCTGGAGTGCGTCATTACAAATAGTGAATGTACCTTATGCAAAGCTCACTACTTTATGATAGCAATATTTGTTAAGCACTTCAACGAACTCAAGGAGGAATTCCATGCGGACAGAAACTCCAAAAGGAAAAAACTGGAGAAGCAAAAAGCGGAGATTGAAAGTCTCAAGGAGAAGTGCAACCATATGGAAGAAGCAATTGCTCATATCAGTTCAATAACCCAAAGAATGCAAGCGGAGACCTCGACAAAAGTCAGCGCAAAAAAGGAACCTCAGCTTGATGATTCTATTAACCAACAGCAGTAATCTGTTCAATGTCTTGTAAATTTTGTTTTTTAACAGGCTTGTTTGTACGGCAATATAGCCGTTATCTTTTTCAAAATGTTTTTCTTAAGTCCACCAGCATGGATCAAGGGTCTGCGCACCCATTTTGGATCCTCCCTTCTCAGCTTCCCCTACAATATGTAACAAGCTTTACCGTTTGAAGTTTTTATAATACACAAGTAACCGATCTCGTTAAAAAAAATAAAAATATGAGTAATTAATTAATATTAGATTTTATTAATATAATATGTTTTTAGTTGAATAATAATTTTTATTATAATTATTAATAATTAATTAAAAATAGATTGATTAATAGTTAAATTTATTAATATTTATATTTATTTATAATTGATGATGATGATGATTAACATCGAGTCAAACCAATATTGTTTATTGGACCTTAAGAAAGAAGTAGTTAATTCATATGATTTAATATTTTATTTTTGTGATAAAAAAGGGGGGAAAGAAAGAAGTAGTTAATTCAGATGATTTCATATTTTATTTTTTGCCATAAAAAAAGATGGAAAAAAACATTCATCATTGTAGTTATCCTAGCTAAACAAGTCAAGGAGGTTGGTAGTGGGGCAAATGTTATGGAAATGAAAACTGATATGAGTAAGGGTCAGGCAATCCAAGAGAAAGTGTTTTTCCTCTTAGACACTCTTGGTATAGAAAGGTCCCAAGGAATTTTGGGAATAGACCAATGCTTAGTTTCACTCTTGAGTTCATGAGAATTAGTTCGAATTCAATATTCATTCACTTCTTGCAATATTCATTCACTTGATTAATACAGAAAGGTAATTCTAGTTAGAAAGCATGGGGTTGATTATCTCCTTATACTATCTTAACTTTCTTTTCCCCTCTAACTCCTTATCGCTCCATAACTTATCCTAAAATTTAGAAGTAGTGATGTTTCTAATATTAATAAGTTTTGTAATTAATATTAGTAATTAATTAATACTAACTTTTGTATTTTTTCATAATTAGTTTATTAATAAGGTACTTCCATAATGAATAATTGATATAAAACGATTAATACAAAATACTTATATATTAATCATTAAAGTATCTATTTACAAACTAGTCATTAAAAAAAATATAAAAGTTAACATTAATTAATTACTGATATTAGTTTATTAATTAATTAATATAAATTATTTTATTATTAACATATTATTAATATTTAATTATGACTAAGACATATATATAGTAGTATTAACACAATAATAACATCACAATAAGGAGTTGTCATTAGTGCGACATTTTCGAGTTTTCGAATCTGGTGGAAAAATTTGAGGTAAAATCTTGATATGTTATTTAAAATGGTTTTTTGAGTCTATATATGGATTCAACATCCTGAAAAACCCCTAGGGACTGGTTTCGCAGGGATTACACATCAAACTTATGATCTCAATAAATTCGTAGAGAAATTAGACTAGAAAAACCCACAGGAAAATCTTCCAAAGAACATCTCTAATATCACTAAAGACAAATTGTTACAATAATTTTTAAATAATATTAATTAGAATTTAATATAATATTAATGACACATTAATAATATATTTATCTACACAATTATAATGTCTTAACTATAAATTAATTATTACATTAATTCATTTAAGTCTGGTTGCGTATTTTTTATATAATCAATTATAGCCAACGTGGTTATCATAGTCAACAATAGTCAACATGACTATAGTTGTGGACCATTGTAACCAAATTCATTAGGGTCTAGCGATGACAGACATTCGTGGTCGACTATGAAGACCTTTAATGGATGGTTAAGGTTAACCATAGTTCCATAGTCAAACTATGGTAAACCACATTATTTAATATTAATAATAATATTAAATTTCATAACGACAATAATAATAACAATAACATTAAAGGTTTCTTAAGGTTAATGTTAACATTAAAATTTAATAATTTTAATTATAATATTCATATCTTAATAAATTTATAATAATATATTAATAGTTATATATTAGTACATTGATATATAATTAACACATTACCCATTAATTTACACAATCATAATGTCTTAACTATAAATAAATGTATATACTAACACATGTTGACCATGGTCAAATTTTGTTGACCTAGTCAACTATAGTGAACATGAGCATCATACTCAACACTAGTCTACATCACTACCATGGTTAACCAACCTTATCATCGACATCATGGTCTATTTGTAGGTGACCTAGAGTGAACCACAATAAACATAATTGAACCATACTAGATGATCATTGTGGACCATGGAGGCCTGTAGTGGATGGCTTGGGTTAACCATAGTCAAACCATGGTTAACTATCAACAACCAATACTGCAATGGTAACAATTATTAAACCACAGTCAATTATGAAGTGAACATAGTCAAAATATTGTCAATCATACTAAAACCATATTCAAATGATGGATACCTATAGTCAATCATACTTAAGTGTGGTTGAAACTAGTCAAATCATGGCCAAATGATGGTGAATGATAGTCAAACAATCTTCAACCATATGTAATAATTATCAAACCATGCTCAACCATAGTGAAACCATGTCTGAGTGTGTTTGACAGTCAACACTCTTCAACATTGGTAAAATATAACCAGTCTAGATCCATCTTAACTCTGGATCTGTCAAGGGTCGAGAGGGATCAAATCTCTTAATGTCGAAACCTCTTTTTAAAGTGCAAAACTTGAGGAAAGGTTTGCACCTCGAGAGATTTGATCCCTCTTGGCGATTGATAGATCTAGAGTTAAGAGGGATCTAGGTTGGTTTTAGTGGTGTCCTCCTAAAGAAAATCTAATGAACATATGATTAATTTTATCAATAATATGTAAATTGTTCTAATATTAATATAATTATTTTAAATATGCTAAATATTTGTGATTAATCTCTAACTATTTTATTCAACTATCCTTATTTTCTCCCTTGTTGCTTTTCTGATCTTTTCATATCGATTATATGCAAAGGACAAGTTAAATCATAAACCATTTAAATCTTTAGCTCGAGCTATCATAGTAAACAACATACCTTGTCTCTCTTTCTCTCCAATATTAATAGGTTAAATTACTTTAACAAAAAAAGCAATATACATTGTCAATATTTTTTTGTGCTTACACTGAAAACAATGCACAATGTTAATCCAAAAACACTAAAATTAATATACCATGATAGATCCAATTACATCAAATCAGAAATCAACATCTACTCTTAAATCAATTTTCATTTAATGCGAGCAATCAAATAATATTAGAAAACCACATTTACACTAAAATCAATGCATCTAATGCAACAAATCAAATAGGATTAGAAATAAAAAATTTACACTCAAATAAATGCATCTAGTGCAAGAAATATTCTTCCCCCTCTCTCACCCCTCCATATATATATATATATGTATGTATGTATGTATGTATGTATGTATGTGTATATATATATATATATATATATATATATATATATATATATATATATATATATATATATATATATATATCCCTCCATATCCCATTCTTTGTCTCTCTATCTCACTCCCTCAAACACGCGTGCTCTCTCACTCCAAATCTATTAATCTATCTATCCCTCCCTCTCTCCATCTCTCTCCTCTTCCCTCCCTTCACTTTCCAGCGATATCTCTATCTCCCTTTGTCTCTCTATATAACCCCTAAAACATACAATATCTTTCTCTAATCTACCTATCTATCCCTCCCTCCTCGTCTCCCTCTCTCTCTCTCTCTCTCTCTCTCTCTCTCCCCTTCTCTCCCTCTTCCTTGTTTCTATCTCTCTTCCCTCATGTTTTCCTCTCTCCCTCTCTCTCTATATTCCTTATCACTCTCTCTCTCTCCACATTTCTCACTCTATTTATTTCTTCCTAACTCCTTCTCTCTCCCACTCCAACTCTCTTTCCCTCCCTCTCTCTGTTCTCACATCCTCTCTCTCTCTCTCTCTCTCTCTCTCCAACTATGTTACTATATCCCTCCCTCTCTCCTCTCTCCATCTCTCCCACATTATCTCCATTTCTCCTTTGTCTCTTTATCTCATCCCCAAACATACACACTATCTGTCCATCTCTACCTTGTCACTTCCTCTCTCTCTCCACTTCTCACTCTCTATGTATTTATTCTTCCATACCTCTCTCCCCCTCTAACTCGATTCCACTATCCCTCCCTCTCTCCTCCTCACTCTCAAGTGTCCTCTCTAGTAGTTCCCCTCTCTCCCTTTCTCTCCTACCTCCCTCTCTCTTCCCCCACCACTCTCTCTCTCTCTCTCTCTCTCTCTCTCTCTCTCTCTCTCTCTCTCTTCCCTTCAATCCTCTCTCTTCCCCCATCACCATCCTCCTCTCTCTCAAGTCATGTCTCTCGTTCTTCCCCTCTCTCACTTTCTCTCCTACCTCACTCTCTCTTCCCGCATCTCTCCCTCTCTCTCTCCAACTATGTTACTATATCCCTCCCTCTCCCCTTATCTCCACCATTCTCTCTATCTCTCCTTCCTTGTCTCTTTATCTCACCCTTAAACATAAACTCTCTCTCTCCATCTCTCCCTTGTCACTCTCTCTCTCTCTCTCCACTTCTCACTCTCTATCTCTTTCTCCCTCCCTCCCTCTATTCCCCTCTAACTCCATCTCTCTATCCCTTCCTATTTCATCCTCTCTCTCATCCTTCCTCTCTCTCCCTCTGTATGTTAACTCCTTCCCTCTTCCCACATCTCTCTATATTTCTCTTTGCCCTCAAATCCTCTCACTATATCCCTCCTTCTCTCCTTCTCTCTCAACTGCATCGATATTTGTGTCTCCCTTTCCCCCTCTTACCCTTCTCTACCTCTCTCAATCCTCTCGCCTCTCATTATATCCCTTCCTCTGTCCTTCTCTCTCCCCCCTCCATATTTGTGACTCCCTTTCCCTCTCTTACCATTCCCTATATCTCTCACTCCTCTCCCTCTCTCTCTCTCTCTTCATTCCTCCTCTCCCATGTCCTTTAGTTTATCTCCATATCTCCCTTGCCACTCCCCTTATCTCTACACCTTTATCACTCTTTCTCTTTGTTCTTCCCTCCCATACATATCTGGAGTTAATATAGATCATGATATATTATAATATAGAAAATTTAATATTGTATTAATCCAAACTTATTAAATTTAATACTATTAATATTATAATATATTAATATGAATATTAGATTTAATAATAATATTAATAATATTAATCTTAATCTTAATATTAGGGTTAATAATGTTTTTTTGCATGGCATTAATAATAATTTGACCCATAGGCTTCACCGAAATGAAACCTCTTTTTTGAGTGTTAGTAAGTATAAATAGGTTTATGGAGTAAATACAAAAACAAGTTTTATTTACCATAGCTCTCGTTTATTTATATATTCATTTCTTTGTCGTATCTCTTTTATTTACCATGGTATTTGACCCATATGCTTGATATATAATTAGATGTTGATTTCTAATCATATTTGATATATTTTTATTTATTTACCATACCTATTTATACCTATTATATATTTATTTATTTACCATACATGTTTTATAAATATGGTATTTGGCCCATGGTATTAATAATTATTTGTCCCATGGTATTTGGCCCCTAGGTTTCACCTAAATAAAACCTATTTTTTGAGTTTTCGTATTTATGGTGTAAATATAAAATAGGTTTTATTTATTTACCATACGTGTGTAATAAATATAAGAAAATGTTTTATTTATTTAAAATACCTCTAGTGTAGTTATATTTTTATTTATTTGCCATGCCTATTTTTGAGTGCTTGTAAACCTCTTTATGTTTTAAATTTATATTGTGTTTATACATAATAATAATTAGAATGGTTTTTAAATAGCGTAGACATTAGATTAAAAATGTTAAATGTTAAACATACGCTTACATTTACATTTACATTTACGTTTACATTTACATGTTTACATTTTTACGTGAGATCTACCCCCATACTGGGTTGTAGAATGCTTCTCCCCCAATCACATATTATTATTGATTAATATTAATAGTTGAAAAAAGTCAACCACATTAGAAAAACATAGCCAAACCTTGATAACCAATGTTTAAATAGTTTACCATGATCATACTTGGTCAACCCTATGTTGACCATATTTAACAATATTCCATGTGATGATATACTCAAGCAGACCTTTCTAGGGTGAGCATGGACAATTGTCAACCGTGTTCAACTATAGTCAAACAACCATTAACCCTAGTGAAAAGATAGTTAGTGATGCTTAATAATAGTCACACATTGTCAACCATAGTTTAACCATTGTCAACCATCATCAACTGTCATCACCATGGTTTACATTGATTGAGCATAGTAAATTATGGTCACCATGGTCAACCATTTCATTAATAGTTACTCTATTCAGCATAGTTGAGCTTCATCAACCATGGTCAATCATGTTCACCCATGGGAAACCTAGGCCAACCATGGTTAATCATCCTCATATTTGTTTAACCATAGTCACAATAATCAAAGTTTAAAAACCATGGTCAACCCATGCTCAACGTGGTCATCCATTATTGATATGGTTAACCTAGGTCAACATAATAAACCATGTTTGACTATGTATCATTCTCAAAACTCTTAAATAATTCATATTATTCATTAGTATTAATAGTGAAACATAGTCAAGCAAAGTTAACATTTATAGTCCATGGTTTAAAAGTTGACCATGATCTAAGTTGTTCAACCCTATGTTTAACATATTTAACAAAAGTCCAAAGTCACCCATAGTTGTTCTCTTTCAATATAACTTGACCATAATAGGGTTTATAATTAGACTTTAATATTTTGGTTTATAACATTATGGTTTTTTAGTATTTGGGTTTAATATTATGGTTTATAATAGTGGGTTTAATATTTAGGTTTATAGTATTGGGTGCTTATTATAAGTTGTTTAATATATAGTGTTTAATTTATATGGCTTATAATATTAGTATTTAATATTACAATTTTTATTATGATTTAATATTTAGTGTTATAATACATGCTTTATAATACTTGTAAAAAATATTCCGTAGTAAAAAAAAAAAAAAACATAATTCCATTAATATTTCAAGAATGAAAATCTAAAATATTATAAATATTTATCTATAATATTTATTGTAGAGTTTATAATATTAATCCTAAGGATTATAATATTAATCTTAGGGTTTATAATATTTTCTTTAACATTGGGGTTTTATATTGTGACGTTGAAGTGGTATAGAAATCTATCCAATGTCATAGTCTTACAAGCATTGTGACAATGCAACAAGTAGTGTGACAATCATTCTTACTATGATGAATTAGGGTTTAATATTATGTTTTATAATATTGGGTTTATGATTTAGGGTTTATTCTCGTTTCTAATAATCAATGTTTAAAAACCATGGCTAACCCATGCTCAATCTCTCCATCCATTATTTGTAGGTCAACCTACGTCTAACATGGTAGAACATGGTCAATCATGTTTGACAATGTGTTAAACTCAACTGTCTTCAACTTAAGTCAAACATAATCACCTATTAATATTATTCATTAGTATTACTAGTCAAACATATTCAAACAGAGTTAACCTTTATAGTCCATGTTTAAAAAGTTGACCATGATCTAACTTCGTCAACCCTATATTTACCATATTAAACAAGAGACCAAAATCGCGCATAGTTGTCGTCTTTCATTATAACTCGACCATAATAGGGCTTAATATTGGGTTTATAACATTATGGTTTTTAGTATTTGGGTGTAATATTAGGGTTTATAATGTTGGGTTTTCTACTAGGTTTATAATATTGTGTTTAGAGTATTAGGTTTAATATATAGGGTTCAATTTATATGAAATATAATATTAAGGTTTTATATTGTGATTTATATTATGCTTTAATATTTATAATGTACACTTTGACATATAGGCTTTATAATATTATAAATTATAAATATTTATTTATAATATTTATTGTAGGGTTTATAATATTAATACTGGAGATTATAATATTAATATTAGGGTTTATAATATTTGGTTTAACATTAGGGTTTAATATTGTGGCGTTAGAGATATAAAAATATATCCAAAATCATAGTGTTACAAACATTGTCACAATGCGACAAGTAGCATGATAGCCATTCTCACTAATGACATATTATATTGCAATTTATTCAACATCGTATTTCAACATTGAGTAAATTAAGGTTTAATATTCTATTTTAGAATATTGAGTCTCAGGTTTATTCCGATTTATAATATTGTGTTTAGGTTTTATAATCTTAAGGTTTATATATCAAATGTCACAATGAGACAAACACTGTCACAATATTAGATTACATTGCAATCTATATCAACCACATTTATGAATGTGGTTGTGCTAGGATTCATAACATTTGAGGCTTATATTACAAGATTGTTTTATATTTGGGTATAATATTAGGTTTTAATACATTTGGTTTATAATATTTGGTTTATAATATTAGGGTTTATAATATTAGGTTTAATATTATGGTTTATATAAGGCTTCAATATATAGGCTTATAACATACATTTTATATTATTATAGGGTGAAACAAAATCACTTATTAATACTATTCATTAGTATTAATAGTCAAACATAGTCAAACAAAGTTAACCTTTATAGACTGTGCTTAAAAAGTTGACCAGTATCAAACTTGGTTAAATCTATGTTTACCATATTTAATAAAAGTCCAAAGCCATCCATAATTGTCCTCTTTAAATATAGCTTGAGCATAACATGGTTTAATATTAGGGCTTATAACATTATAAGATTAATCTTTTCTTTGATATATTAATCTTAGACTTTATAATATTAATCTTTAGTTTGATATATTAATCTGAGGGTTAATAATATTAATCCTAGGGTTTTATATTAATCCTAGGGTTTGCAATCTCTCTTACTTCTAATATTATTCCTATGGTTTAATAGTAATCCCTCATGTTTACAATATATTTCGTTAATAATATTAATCTTAGATTTTATATTCCAAGGGTTTAATACTAATATTATGGTTTATAATATTAATACTAGAGTTTAACATTTATCCCTTGGGTTTATTAATTAATTTGGACTGTAGTATTAATAATTACTTGTGTTTATAATATTAATAAATGCTTGGATTTATTATTTTCTTGGGTTTATGATATTAATCCTTTGGGTTTATCAATCTCTTGAGTTTATAATAATCATAATCCCTTGCGTTTATTAATATCTTTGATTTCAAATATTAATCCCTTCGGCTTATATTTCTAATTGTTTTATTTTATTAATCCCAAGGGTTTGTAATATTAATACAAAAGGTTTATAATATCAATGCCATGGGTTTATAATATTAATCTCTTGGGTTTATAATATCAATAATCTCTTGATTTATTGAATCATCGGGTTTATAATACTAATTTTTTGGGTTTATTAATCTCTTGGTTTTATTCATTTCTTCGGTTTATAATATTAATATTATAAACCCAGAAAAAATAATTATTATTATTATTGTTAAATCTATCTTTGAACAACCATTCAGAGTTGATCAAAAGATAATTACACTCGAAATAAAGTTTAAAGCATATAAGATAAGTCCATACACGATAGATGTCAAGAAAAGAGAATATGAATATAAAAAAAGAATTAGCAAAAGCATCATATCATCAAAACAGCAACCATTATAGTAAGTGGTTAGAAATCAAGTTCGTGTCTTCACAACTTGTATAAAAGGCCGGTGGTAAAATCCCTTAGATTTATAATATTTATATTATAATAATTATAATATATAATTGATTTATATTTTAGTTTAATGTACCAAATATATTTAATTTTATTAATATACTATAATAAAATTATTAATAATAGTGTGGGCTTATAATAATACTCTTATAGTTAATAATATCTATGGTAGGATTTATAATATTAATATTAAGGATTATAATATTAATCTTATATTTTATAATATTTGTTTCAATATTATGGTTTGGTATTGTGGTGTTGAAATGGTGGGGAAATATATCCAACATCGCTATATTACAAGCATTGTCGCAATGCGACAAACTTTGTGACAAAAATTGTTACGATGATACATTACATTGCAATTTATTCAATAACTCATTGCAACAATGAATAAATTAGGGCTTCATATTTTGGTTTATAATATTGAGTTTAGGGTTCATAATGTTAACGTTTATAATCATAGGGTTTATAGTATCAACAATCCATTGGGTTTATCAATCCTTCAGGTTTATAATATAAATCCTTAATATGAATAATAATATATTAGGAATTACAATATCAAGGTTTATACATTTAATCTTAGGTATGATATATTAATATTAGAGTTTACAATATCAATAATCCCTTGCGCTTATAATATTAATAATCCCTTGGATTTATTCATTTGTTGAGTTTATAACATTAATCCCGATGTTTTATTATATTAATATAATAAGCTAAAGGGATTATAATAGTAATATTAATATTAAATCCCTCTATGAGCAACCATATAGAGTTATTCAAAAAATAATTACATCGAAAAATAATGTTGAAAGTATATTAGATGAGTCCATCCATAATGTATGCCGAGAAAAGAGAATGAGAATAGATAAAAAAAAAAATTAACAGAAGCACTGTGCGATCAAAACAACAACCATTATAGTAAGTGTTTAGAAGTCAAGGAGTCAAGGCCCTGTGTGCACACCCTCTATGAAGGGTCAATGGTAAAACCCCTTTGGTTTATATTATTTATACGTTGGCTTTATTAATCCCTTGGTCTCATAATATTAATATTCCATTCCATCTATAATGCGAACCTTAATATGAATAATAATATAGTAGGGTTTATAATCTTATGTTTTATAATGGTAATTTTAGATTTGATATATTACTCCTAGGGTTTTTAATCCTTTGGGTTTATAATATATATATATTATAATTATTATAATATATAATTTTGTTATATTTCAATTTAATACACAATATATATTTAGTATTATTATAATACTATAATATAATTATTGATAATACTTTGAGTTTATTAATATCTTAGGTTTCTAATATTAATCTCTTGGGTTTATTAATATCTTGGTTTATAATATTAACCTTAAGGGTTCTAATTTTAATATTAGGGTTTAGAATGTTGAATTTTATAATATTTGGTTTAACATTAGGGTTTAATATTGTGATGTTGGAAAGGTGTTGAATTATATCCAACATCACAGTGTTACAAGTATTGTCATAAGGAAACCAACATTATGAAAATACTTGTCACAATGATACATTATAATGCAATTTATTCAATGCCGCATTGCAACAATTAATAAATTAGGGTTTAATATTCTAATTTATATATTAAGTTTAGTGTTCATCATCTTAAGATTTACAATCATGGGGTTTATAGTATTAATCCTATGGTTTTTAATTCCTTGGGTTTATAATATTATTAATCCCTTGGTTCTGTTAATCCCTTCTCTTTATGATATCAATAAACATTTGGGTTTGTCAATCCCTCAGGGTTTATAATATTTATCCATGAACAATAATATATTAGGGTTCACAATCTTAAAGTTTATAATTTTAATCCTAGATTAGATATATTAATTTTAGGTTTTATAATATTAATCTTAGGGTTTATTAATCTATTGGGTTTAAAATATTAATAATCCCTTGATTTTATTAATTCCTTTAATTTATTAATATTAATAACCTCTTATGCTTACAATATTAATAATCCCTTGGATTTATTCATCTCATGTGTTTATAATATTAATATTATAAACGCAAGGGATTTTAATATTAATATTAATATTAAGTCCTTGTGTGAGCAACCACACAAAGTTGTTCAAAAAATAATTACATCCAAAATGAAGTTGAAAGTATGTAAGATGAGTCCATCCATAACATATGCTGAGAAAAGAGAATAAGAGGAGATAAAAAAATAGGAGAAGCATTATGTCATCAAAATAACAACCATTATAGTAAGTGTTGAGAAATCTATGTCTTTTGTACACACCTTCTATGAACGGTCAGTGATAAAATCCCTTGGGTTTATGATATCAATTTTTTGGGTTGATTAATCTCTTAGGTTTATAATATTGATCTCTTGGAATTATAATATTAATAATTTGTTGGATTTATTGATCCCTTCGGTTTATTATATTAATCTCAAAGATTTTTAATAATAATGTCTTGCATTTAAAATATTAATTCATAATAATAATAATAATATATTAAGATTTGCAATCTTAAATTTTATAATTTTAATCTTAATTTGGATATATTAATCTTAACATTTATAGTATTAATCCAAAAAGATTAAAATTTTAATATTATAATAATTATAATATATAATTATATTATATTTCAGTTTAATATACAATATGTATTTAACATTATTAATATATATAATATATATATATATATATATTTCTTTTGCTTAAGCAAGAGTCGTGCCTTCTATTTCATTAAATCAAGCATAATTTACAAAATTTACACCAAGCCACTAAACTGTGTGGTCTAAGGCTTGCTAGGAGCGAACTCGACAAAAACTAAGCAAAAGAGTACATATAAAAATAAACACAGGGTCCGAGAACCCTCCCCGCAAAAAGCCGCACCATCAAAAACCTTACATGCCTTTAAATTTCAACCATCCAAACTTCTCAAGAAATCCGACGCCTGAGATCCTTTTTGCATCATGAAGAAGCAGGATGGAAAACCCCCAGACCCCACCAAACCGCACGTTCAATCCCGATCGTTGATCGGCCAAATCCCATCGGACGGTGGATCTGCATATCGCGCGGCCGAAGTGAACGAACAAAAGCATGCAATGAGGGTGGTTTTTAGGTCCAACCCTCATCCACGTGTCAAGATATGAATGGAATCGCTGCCCCAAAAAATTATACCGCCTCCAGCTTGAAAGCGGTTCGATCACACCAAAACCACTTTGGAAGCAGTTTTGTCTCCCGCCACTGAAAATTGAGAAATGGTGCAGCCACGATAGGAGCCATCGTTTGTTACTTTCCACCTCTCTTCTGACCGAGATAACCTTGCGCCCGACACCGGAGATATTCAAGGAAGTGATTCCCATAGTTGCAGAGGCTGACCCTAACCTGTCTTCCACCGTAGGCTTGTTAGACCATGGAAATAAATCTTGCCGTAATCTGCTCATTGCGAATTAGCTTCCTTAGTTTTGTTCTTATACACTTCTTTGTCCTCTTCCTCCTGGTTTTGGCAAAGTTATTTAAGGTTGCTTGGCGACATTGTGAGCCAATCCATCGAAAATCTGTTGTTCTCACAGCTGACACCTTGGTTGGCAAGAATATCAGCCAACTTGTTGGCCTTTCGACGAACATGGATAAACCTTAGTGTGCGCAGTCCCTGAATTTTATGGAGAACCTGTAATAATCTCTAATGTTTTGTGATATTCTCTGGCCCTGTTCCATGACTAGTTATCTTGGTCGCGTTGATGACTAACTCTGAATTAGCTTCTATTATTACATTTTGGCAATTTTTCTGCTTCAAAAATTCTAAACATTGTTCGAAAGCCATAATTCTGCCATGTTGTTAGTGTCTTTTCCTATATGGCCATAGAATAGGGAGATGATGTTTCCGTTTTCATCCCTAAGAACCCCTCCAAAGCCTACCATTCCTGGGTTTCCCTTTGAAGCCCCATCAATATTATACTTTAAAAAGCCTTCCGGTGGAGGATTCCAGAAGTATTTAACTGGTTCCCTCATGTTTATTTTCCTGTCTGTACTTTGTGGAATAAGCCCCTGCATGCCTAACTGCCTGAGAATTGATAACTCTGCTTCTGAAGGAGGATTTTTGGGGAGATCCCTTACTGTAGTGTTGACTGTCTCCTTACACTGTTTTGAGATTTTCTCCAACAAGCGAAGAGAGGTATTCTTCTCTTTTTTAAAGATTCTTCTATTTCTATCTTTCCACACATTCCATATGATGAAACTTGGCAACAGAGCCCAGGTAGAGTTAAGAACCTCATAATCCGAAAAATTATTCCTCCAATTGTTGAGGGTTTTAGTGATGCTTCCTTTGTCTCTATCAGACTGTCTGAAGATGGTAGCAAAAAAATCCCATAACCTAGAGGTGAAAATGCAGCTATTGAGAAGATGTTCAATGGTTTCCTCTTGGTCTTCATAGAGCTGGCATCTAGAGGGTCCCCACATACCTCTCTTCCTAATATTATCTGAGGTTAACATTATCATGTGTTGAACCAGCCACATGAATAGTTTGATCTTCATCCAGCCCTTGTGCCTCCATAACTTCTGCCAAGTTCTATCTGTAGCTTGAGATTCCAGCCCAAGTAGAATACCTTTTGCTTCCTTAATGTTAAAGTTTCCCTCTTTGTTGCTGCCCCATCTTAGTTGATCCTGCCCTTCAGTAACTAAAATCATCCTCTGACCCAACAACCTCTTAAGGGTCTCTTCTCTACTGTTCAAGGTCTTGTTCTCTCTTCCATCTACTTTTTTCCATGTTCTCCATTTTTCTGTATTGTGAGAATGTTCCCAAAAGTCCTTTACTTTCACTAATCCTAGGTTGTATGTCTCTTGTTTGAGGCCCAAAAATTCCTCTCTCAAAAGAGTTGGTTCTTGTTGCCATTTTTCCTCCCAGAATAGTGCCAGATCTCCATCTTTGATCTCCCATAAACTGTTTTTCTGAACAACCTCTCTATTCTCCCAGGCCTTGTTCCATATGGGAGAGCCCTTTATGTTTCCATATATTCTTATTAGATCATGAGAAAGCCAGGCACTGACATATTTTTCCTTCGAGATGCTTTCCCATTGAGCCTTAGGATCCATAACCCACCTCCACCATAGTTTGGCCCCTAGAACCTTACTTAGAATCTCTATATCATCCAATCCCAGGCCTCCTTGGTTCTTGGGTTTACAAATCTTTTCCCATGAGACTAAAGCCCATTTTTTTCTTGTCTCCTCTTTGCCCCAGAGAAAATCTCTTTATATTTTTATAAATCGTTGTAATACTCCTTTTGGTGCTGAAAGATATGATAACATGAAGAATGGATGGCTTGGAGCACTGCCTTTGTGAGAACCAGTCTACCCGCTAGATTTAAAGACCTGATTACCCATTTCCTGACCTTATCTTGCATCTTAATGATTAGTGGTTCCCATATGCTTTTGAGCGTAGGTTTAGCCATTAGAGGAACTCCCAAATACTTAAAGCGGAGAGAGTCTCTTTGAAATCCAATAATTCTGGAGACATTTCTTTGGATAGCTATATGGGTATTAAAGAAAAATATTTTTGATTTGGAAATATTAACTTCCATACCTGATGCCAAAGCAAAGTCCTTCAAAATTTGTTTGTATGCTAGCACTTGCTTGACCATGGGAATTCCCTGTAGCATGGCATCATATACAAATTGTTGATGAGTCAGAACCTGACCATTCTCCGAAAGTTGGAGTCCATGAATTTTCCGGTTGCTCTAGCATGCTTAATGGACCACCCCAGCCCTTCCATAATGAGGATGAAGAGAAAAAGAGAGAGTGGATCTCCCTGTCTGAGCCCTCTAGAAGGAAGAAAGATTTCAGAGGGAGAGCCATTAATTAAAATTGAAAAGCTAGAGGAAGTCACCAAGGCCATGACCCATCTGATCCAATTATGATCAAAACCAAACGCAGCAAGCACTTTCTCGATATATGTCTAATTTACTTTGTCATATGCTTTGGCTATGTCCAATTGCATGATCATACTCGATTTCCTTTCACTAGTTAACGAGTGGACCACCTTGTGAGCTTGTATGGTGTTATCTAGAATTTGTCTGCCTTCCATATAACCTGATTGTTCCCCCAAAACTAGTGAGGGCAGCAAAAGTTTGAGTTTATTGGCTACAACCTTGGAAATTATGTTATAAACAACATTGCATAAAGCAATGGGTCTATACTTCTCTCGAGTTTGGGCATTATCCTTCTTTGGAATTAGGGAGATAAAGGAGGTATTGAGAGCTTTCAAAATAATTCTATTTAGCTTGGAGTCTTCCACTACCCTTATAATATCCTCTTTGACAATATTCCAACAAGCTTTGAAGAAATTTACATTGAATCCATCCAGACCTGGAGCCTTACCATTTTGCATTTCCTTGAGGACCTCACTGACCTCCTTTTCGGTTATAGGTCTATTGCGATTCCCGTTATCCTCTTTGGATACCAACTTGGGGATATGCTTAATTAGATCCTTGATGAAAGGAACCCTGTCTAAAGTTTTTTCCTGAGCAATACCTCGGAAGTGCTTAACTAACACTGCTTCTATCTTCTCGTGAGATTGATGTATCTTCGCATCTGCATCCTTGATCAAAGAGATCCTGTTGTGAGTCCTATTTGCTATTGTTGATTTATGGAAAATTTTAGTATTTCACTCTCCTTATTTTAGCCATTGAACTCTTGATTTTTGTTTCCAAAAGATTTCCTCTTGATTGCACAACTTTTCCCATTCTTGGTGATGTTTCTCTACTTGGTCATTTTTGTCCTTATCAAAGCCTTCCTTGATCAAAGCTTGATTGAGATCCATGATTTTATTTTCTACAGCTTTCTTTCCTACAATTTTTTTACCAAATTCATTCTTGTTCCAGGCTTTAAGCTTCAGCTTGATGTGCTTTAATCTTTTGTGAAGTAGGAACATTGTTGATCCTTGAGTTTGCAAATCCTCTACCCACCATTCTTCAATGTTGTTGATGAATTTTGGGTGAGAAAGCCACATATTTTCAAATCTGAAAGCTCTATTTCTTAGGGTACCTATGCCCTTGATTTCCATTTGAATCGACCAGTTATCCGAACCTCTAAAGGGAAGAATTCCTGCTATTATTTCCTTGTCTAGAAGCATGAGATCCTCAGAGATCATGAATCTATCCAACTTGGAGGCTACATATGAGTCCCCTCCTATTTTATTGTTCCATGTATAGAGGCCATTGTTTGTCTCAATGTCAACAAGCTTCATGTTTTTTGAAAAGATTTCGAAGGCTAAGGAATCTTTATTTAGAGCTCTTGTACCTCCTTTTTTCTCCGAGAGAGATCTGATCATATTGAAGTCTCCTCCTAAGACCCAAGGTAGTCCTGCATGTCTGGCGCGTAGATCCACCAAGGAACCTATGAACATGATCTTTTCATCTAACCTTTGAGGGCCATAAACATTCGTGACTAGGTAAGTGTCCCTGTCTCCTACTGGCTATATAAAACTAATAAATAATTCCTTGATGCCTCTGCATCAATTATTCCTATTTTTTATGGATTCCAGAGAGTGAGGATACCCCGTACTATAGTTTCTGCTTTAACTTCTAGAAACTCAAATCTACTGAGACATTTACTATGGATTTGCCTTAATTTCTGAATGGAGCATTTTGTCTCTCAGACAAAAATTATATCTGGAGCTGCCCGTTTTATTCTATTATTCATCATTCTCTGTTTTCTCTTGCAACCAAGACCTCTAATATTCCAAGTTGTGAACTTCATAATTAAAGATTGGTAAAGGAGTAACTGGTTAGGTCTTTCATCTTACCTGAGTCCACCATAAGCTTTCCACATTCCATTAGTAGCTCGTTTTGTTTTTTCCTGCCTCTTCTTTCCCCCTTGGATTTCTCACTGCTAACCTCAGAGTCATTTTTATTGCTTTCACCCCTTCATCGCTCTATTTTTCTATGTAGTTTGCTCCCTCCAAACCTTTTGCCTGGGTTTTCCATAAGAATAACTACTGTATTCGATCGAGCTCTTCTTGTGGTAGTGATTCTACCCTGCCAGTTGTTCCCTGAGCTAAGAACCCTTCTAGATCCAGGTTTTCTCTATCAAGAATCTCTTGTAGCTCATTGTCCTCCATGTCCATTTCACTCTCGATCATTTCCTGATCCATTTCTAGCTCTGATTCATTCAGCATGATCCCCTTCTATTTTTTGTTTTCCTGTGTCTGATCTCTTTCTTTTTCCTTTTCCTTCTTCTCGTAATCTTCATTCATTGCTTGATCTTCTACTGATATTTCTTCATCCTCTTCAAGAACTTGGAACTGGTTCTGACTAATCTGTTGTCCTTCAGCTTGGTGTTGCTTTGGCCCTTTTTTCTGCTTTTCCCTTTATGAACTACTTTGTGAAAGCTATATGTGTCTTTCATTGTGTTTATTTTTCTTTTGTGCTCTGCTTTACTAAGGGGGCAGTCTCTTAGAAGGTGCCCATGTTCATGACATTTGCGACATCTAAATGGAATATGTTCGTAGTCGACTATTTGCACCCATTCGTCATCAAAAACCTCCAAGATGACTTCATCCGGAAGGGCTCTAGAAAGGTCCATCCCCACACAGATTCTAGCAAAATGGGTGTATTTTCCCCTTCTTGTGGCTTCAGAGGATTTGATGTACCGCCTTAATTTATTACCTATGGCTGCAAGGGATTCAGTTTTCCAATATTCAAGAGGTAGAGAATAGAGTCTTACCCATACCGGAACTGAAGTAAAAGTTTCCTGCTCTGGAACGAAGTTTATCATCCATGGCCTCATATGGAGCCCTGCTACTACATAGAAGTAGGGCCCGCCTTCAAACGCTCTGTCTTTATCTTCAATGTTAGTGAACACCACAGTAAAGAATCTTTTGGATCCCAGATGTAGATCAATGCTTCCTTTGGGTTTCCAGTGGTATCTTATCCACATTTGTAAAGCTTTTTCAGTGGGCCATAGCCCCATGAATTTGGATATGATTGCGTAAGTCTACATGTGATCCCTATGCTCCTGCAACGCTGGATCATTTAAAACTACTCTAGGAGTAATTTCAGCTCTGGATTTGCATTGACCCTTCTGATTTTTGTCTTTCTCTCCCTGTGTTTTTTCGTTTTCTTCCTTGTCTTTTGTGCCCTCCTTCTCCTTCGATTTGGTACTGTCTGATTCCTCCTCCCTGTTTTTTCTTCCTTCCTTCGCATCACTTCTTTCTTTTTCCTGAGGCTTCTTACCCTTGTTGGCCAATGCTTCCTTGTAGGAGGGAGTGGAGCTCCCTCCTCTGCGCCAATCCATGAAGAGAAACCCACTGTAGAAGACTGTAACCCTAGTCGCCTTCGCTACCCGCGCCTCCTATAGCTTCAAAGATCGAAAATTCAAAGTATCAAATACCATCATTAACATATAATAATATTAATATAATAGAATTATTATAATACCTTGGGTTTTTAAATTAATATTAATATTATAATGCTCAACAATATTAATACATATTAATATAGTAATCTATTATTATTATTAATATATGATAATATTAAGATTATTTAACTATATATAATATATTGATAATTATATTAATAAATGTATATTATTTATCAAAATAATAGTGAGAAATAAATAAGTATTAATAATAATAACATTATGAAATTAATACGTTATGTTAATTATTTTATAATTTCAAATATATTAATTAATATATTAATATTATATTATATAATATCATATAGTATATAGTATAGTGTTTTTTTTTCCACTGGAAACATCCGTAACATTTCATTAATATGAAATATTACATATGTAGATGCTTATCGCATATGCCATGTTCACTGATACCTCTGTACATTTTACAAAAAATTGCATGAGTGTGTTGTTTTGTTATACCGCTCAGATTTGAGCTGTGTAGGCTGTAGAGTTTTTGATGCCTTATTGGCATCCTTCAGTCTGTTACAAAAAATATTATACAAAAAACTGTCCTATATAGCGCTGCTGTCATACTGCTGTTATAAATTAATTCACATGTAGACCCACTGTAGGATATCCCGGGTCTATATATGGGCGATGATAAAAATTTTGTTCCTGTTGGTCCAAAATCTCGGATATCTCCCAATATCCTTGTTCCATCAGCGCGGCCTCCTTGGAAAGTTTGTCAGCATCCTGGTTATGTTCCCTTTAGATGTGTGAAACAGTGATATGGTTAAATGCCTCTTTGAGCTGAAGAACTTCATCAAGAATGACGTTGAGTGTGTGCATGTGACATGTAGAAATATTATTGAACCAATTTATGATGATCTGTGAATCCCCAAATATGTTGATGCTAGTGCAGTGATGGCTTAAAGCAAAGTGTAGCAGGTGTCGCAGAGTTATGAGCTCAGCAAAATTGTTTGTTCCAGCACCCAATCCCGCTTTGATGTCGTAGGAGTGATTTTCAGTTAAGTGCAGGATGAAACCACCCCCACAGCTTTGTACATTGGCTGCTCTGTCAAAATATGCCCAAGGTGTACCCTGTTCAATGATGGGGGGAGGATTTGGCCTGCGGATTTTTGGGGGAGGCAGATTCGGAAGCTCGTTGAATGCAGAGATAATGCCAGCCTCGATGAGAGGCCAGTGGATGGCCTTCTCTTCGAAGATCATTTGGTTCCTTGCTTTCCAAATGGACCAGTTAACTATAATGGGCAAGTTTGCAGCCTTCGAACCCTTGTGTCTTTTGTCCCATTCTATCCAAGCAATTATTAGATCAGTACTGCCCCATTCCCCTGTGAAGTGAGTAAACGGTTTTATATTGTTCCATACAAGCTGTACATAATTGCATCGCAGGAATAGGTGCTCTGTAGTTTCACTATCGGCTTTGCACAGAACACATCTCGTCAGTCCATATTGGGCTCGGCGCATGAGATTTTCTCCCGAGGGGATTCTGTTCCTAAGGACACACCATGTAAAGAGTTTCGATCGAGGCGAGGCTGTTAGCTTCCAAATATTCTGCCACCATCTATCTAAGACTTCAGGTTTTCTCTGCTTGATTAACTGGATGTAACCCTCCTTTGGAGTGTATATCCCGCTGTCAGCCTAGTGCCAAACAAGTTCATCTGATCCCTCAATTATTCTGATGTGGGACTCCATCAGGGCCGCACAGTATTCGCGCCAAGCTGTGTGCCATCTCTGCGGGAGGTTAAGTTGGGTGGCTGTCTTCCAAGCCTGATGGAAGATATCAGATTGCTCTTGATCCGTTATCTGTGCAATCACCCTGATGCCATGAGTTGTAAGAAATTCCACCAGAGCTTGTGGAAGTAGATGTCTCCCATCACTGCCACTCCAAGGGTCTATTCCAATACGTGCTCTGTTTCCATTTCTTATTCGCCATACTATGTTGTTCCTGATGAGCAGAAGAGAGTGTAGGAGAGCTTTCCATATGAGAGATATGCCAGTTTTGTTCCATGATGGGAGTCTGGCCCATTCCATAATGTTGAGGGGCCAAATGTATTTGTGGTAGGTTATATTCGTCCATAAGCTATGAGAGGTCAGCAGGGCCCAGCCCATTTTGGCTGCCAGGGCACTAGCAAAAGAGGGGAGATCCTTCAAACCCCAGCCACCCCATTTCTTGGGTAGGGCAATCTTGTTCCATCCAATCCATGCAAATGTGTGCTTTTCTTTATTGCCCGCCCATAAGTATCTGTTGCAGAGTTGCTGAAGTTTTGAAAGGATATTTCGAGGGATCCAGGCGAGTGCCATCCAGAAGACCGGCGTGGCTTCCAGAACAGATTTGATCAATGTTAATCTACCTGCTCTGGATAGATATCTATAACACCAGCAGGTTATCCTTTTTTCCACTTTAGAGACCAGCCAGACCCAGTCCGCAATCTTTTGGGTGGTGGGTTTTAGCCAGTAACCAAGGTATTTTAACCCCCTGTCTAGGGGCTGAGTGGAGTAAGGGAAAGCTTGGCTAGCTGTGTAAGATTCGTTGACAAAGGTGCCAACCAATGTAATAGTAGACTTCGCCCGATTGACCTCCATCCCTGTGGCATGAGCAAATAGCTTTAGGATCCTGTAGAAAGTAGAGGTATCTTGTATGCTACCGTCTAGAAGGATAAGGACATCATCAACGAACAAGAGATGTGTAAGAAAACACTCATCTGATATTTTAAGGCCCCTGATAGAACCTTCCCTTTTTGCTGAGATAATTAGGCGGCTTAGAGCTTCCATAACCAGGAGAAAAAGGAGAGGTGATAGAGGGAAGCCTTGTCGCAACCCTCTCTCAGAGTGGAAGAAATGTGAGGCTGCTCCATTAATTAGGATGCTATAGGTGGGGGATGTAATGCATGCCATAATCTAATTAATGAGTGTGAGGGGGAAGCCCAGATGGATGAGAATCATCTTGATAAAGAGCCAACTAACTTGATCAAAAGCCTTGGAGAGGTCGATCTTAAGGAGAATGCATTTGAGGTGCTTGGTCCATATGGAATGAATAGCTTCTTGGGCAGATCCAATGGCTTCGTGGATCTGTCTGTCTTCCAAGAAAGAAAATTGCTGGGGAGCAATATTCTTAGACAGTATGGGCCTGATCCGGTTAGCAATGATTTTAGAGATGATTTTATATAGGACATTACACAGGGAGATAGGTCGGAAGTCATCAAAGGATGAAGGGGAGTCTGATTTGGGGATGAGTGCAATGAAGGTGGAATTTATAGCATGATAGAGTTGGCCCGAAGTTCTACGCTCCTCAACCACCTTCAGGATATCTCCACCAATGATGTCAAAGAATGCAATATATAACTCAATGGTCCATCCGTCAGGTCCCGGGCTCTTTTCCTTCTGAAACCACTTGATAGTACTTTCTAATTCTTCCATGGTGACAGGATCAGTGAGTGCGCCAATGTCTTCATTGTTTACAAACCTGGGAAAGTGAGAGGCCACATTGATGATTTCAGCTAGATTTGTTCCAGCAGGACTCTTGAATATCCCTCTGAAGTGAGCCGTACCGAGTTGAGAGAGTTTATTAAAGGTATCCGCCAATCCTCCTCCTGGGAGGGGGAGGTTCCAAATGGTATTTGCCACTCTCCTTCCTTTAGCGAAATTATGGAAGAATCTTGAGTTCTCATCCCCATCTTTTAGCCACAAAGCCCTACTCCGCAACCTGAGCAATTCCTCCCTGAGCTTGAGAATATTTTTCTTTTGCTTCTCCAAATCTACTAGACGAGTCCTGTTTTCCCCGGAGACAAACCCCAGGTTTCTCTCATCTAGGATGGATTTAAGTTCTTCTTCCACCATAATGAGTTGTTCATCCTCCCTTGCCTTTTTTGCCTTGGCCCACTCAATCACAATGTGTTTGAGCTCAGTCAGATTTTTGACAAAACCCCTTGCCATCGAGGTTTCTCTATCAATGGGATGAGCTTGCCAGTAATCCGAGACTATTTTGGAGAAGCTTGGATCCAGAAGCCATAGGTGATTAAACTTGAAAGGGGCTTTTGGCTTTGGGAGGGGGCCCATGATCTCCATTAAAATTGGAGAGTGATCAGAAATGCCCCCGGATCCAACCCACTGTTTATAATGGTGTAGCTAGTGGATCAGAGAGCCTTTCATCAGGAATCGATCAAGTCTGCGAGCCAGTGCCCCTGTCCCAACCCTTCTGTTCCTCCATGTTGGGAGGGGGTTCTGCATGGGGATGTCAATGAGATCATATTGCTCCAGTATGCTTCTCATAAAATCTGTGATGGAATCTACTTGCGCCATAGAGCCCCATGACTCACGAAACCCTAAAGAGAAATTCAGATCACCCCCCAGAATGATGCGATCCAGAGACATCAGGCTCCTGCTGAGAAGCTTTCTCCAAAAGCTTTCCCTCTGCTGGCATGGACCGTAGATATTGATGATGCGAAGGGAGAGACCCAGGTCCATTGAGAAGATGTCAGCCCCCATAAATCCAAGACCTCCCCAGGAAGAGTCCAATCTGATGGTTTTTGGATTGTATCCAATCGCCAGTCCACCCGATCTACCATTGGCATCCATAGCTATGTATTTCCATCTGGGAGATATAATACTCAGGGTGTGGGTGATGGACTCAGTGGGGCCTAGGGTTTCTTGAAGGAGAATGACATCCGGGAATTCGACCTCAAAAAGTCGTTTGAGTGCTAGTTTTTTAGGGGAACTAGCCAAACCCCTGCAATTAAAGGAGAGGCACTTCATGGGGGACCCCTCTTCGGGGGGTTTGTTGCTCTAAGGACCCCATCAATGGTGGATTGTCGTCCTGATGCGACTTCAGCTCTAGCACGTCTGATAGGCTTGTTTAGATCAGGTTTCCTTCCCCTGGTGGAGGAGGATCCCGCACCCAAGGGAAAAATGCCCAACCCTATCTGGGATTCAGAGGATTCCGATTGTGAGGTCCGGGGACGGAGGGAATATGGGTGGGGGGGGATTTTCCTTATAGAAGGATCAGAGGGAGGCGATGAGGGAGGCGACGAAGAGAGAGGCAGGGAGGGTGGAGCAGTGGAAGGAATCAATGGGGGTGGGGGAATAATGCAATGTGCCATAGAACATGTTATTGAATTAACAAATTCTGATGAATGTGCAATAGAGATAGAGGGAGAGATAAGATTTGTACCCGTGGCTAGTGCGGCTGCTGCAGCTGCCTGAGCCGGAGTCATAGGAGGCGAAGAAGCGTCCTTCTTTTTCATCTCTGGACACTCCTGGGCACCTTGGGATACCGTGAATCCATGCGACTGTTGTGGAATGTATGGAGAGGTCCCTCTGGATGCTATGGGGGAGATCTTCAGAGAGCTATCCGGACGTTTGATCAATGGGCAATCTTTGTAGAGATGACCCACTTGATGGCACCGGTTGCAACGGAAGGGGACTCCTTCATAATCCAGTATCTGAATACGCCTGTGCTTTCCCCATTGCAGAGTGATTCTTTCCTCCAATCCCTCTTGGGTATCCAGATGTACCGGAATTCGAGCCACTGTTCTCTTCTGAGTGTCGATGTAGGATCGATCATGATCCAAATATGTCCCCAATGCATTTCCGATCCTGGTGAAAGCTTCTTCGCTCCAGTATTGTAAAGGAAGCCCCGGAAGTTGCACCCACAGTGGCCCTGCTGCAATTTGTTCGCGCTCAGGGTCGAATAACGGGCTCGATCTCTTTAATAGCACAGGTGTCGTTTCAATATGCCAGTATCTTTCAAGTACCGCATTCGTGTGCCCTTCATTTGAAAAATGGAGAGAGAACCACCCTCGTGGGAGAACTTGTACCTCCGACATCTGTGTGAGCAGGGCTCCCCAGATTTCTTTCATCCAGCGCATCAGTCTTTCCGCCGTGTAGGTACGCCCCCACACATGTCCGACCAACCCTGTGCGCGCTATAGCCATAGTTTCCTCAAAATCCGAAGAGTTGCTGAAGGTTACAGTGATGTCTTTCGTTGTTGCCCTAACACACTTCGATTTCTGCTTCTTGGTGCGTGGCGCCGATGGATGTTCAACAAGCGGGCTTGTGTCCCTAGACGTTGTGGGCTTTGAGGGTTTTATGTTGATAACCGGAGTACCGAAGCATCTTGAGGGTTTTGCCCCATTATCCGGGAGAGGATTAGTCGCATTCACCCTCGTATCTTCTTGAGCGGGATGAGAATCAGGCCGCGGAGATGGGATCTGATCAAAAGCCAATGTATCAGGCGATAGAGAGGCAAGGAGTAACGCTGTACCGGGTGAGAGAGGCGGTGCCTCCAGACCGATGGACGATGAAGAAGGATCCGGCAAGGAGACCACCGACAAGTAAACCTGAGAGCGTGAAGCTTCAGTAGTCGGTGGAACGAAACCCGGGGTAGCTAGATTAGGGTTATGGAAAATTAACTGTCCTTCCAACGGATCCTCGGAATAATCCACGAGGTCTGTCTCACGTTGACACTCCATACCGGACAGTGACTGCAGCCTTCCGTCGATGGAGTCGATCTGTCGGCAGCTCGAAGCCCTACCTCCCGAAATCCGCTCCAGCCTATGGTCCTGCAGCTGCGGTCTGCGGCTACCCTAACCCTTCGCGGTTTAGATTGACGAACGCCGTCAAAGCCATCCTCCCCCCCGAAGGAAAATCCACTATTCTCAAAGTGCACCTTTCTTTCCTATTTTAGTATATAATATAGTGTTGTATTAACATATAATATAATAATATAATGTTGTATTAATATATAGTATAAGATTAATATGTGAGTTGAGGTTGTTATTGTTTATATAATTAAATAATTATAGATAATTAACTTTTGATAATTATTATTACACTTTATATTTGATCTTTTTGAGATATTTGATAAAAATTTATTTACATATATTAATCATATTTACTAATATAATAATACATATACTTTATAAAAAAATTTAAATATTAAAATTACCATTTTTCAAAACATGGCCTCATTTGATGATGGCTCACCTACTTTATTCTTGGTTCAGTTGAATGGATGTCTTACCTGTGACATGAAACACTGATTTGCATTAAGCTTTTGTCACCAATTTCATAATGATTCATGTTCAATGTCTTAGTAGTTTAGTTCAATGCATTCTTTAGAAGAGCACTGCCAACTGTATATCTAAGATTGAATATGCCACAATTTCATGCATCTTTGAAGTGCGGAGAGGAAACACATTACTTACGTTACAATTTCTTTCCATTACAATTAATGGAATAGAGATTCACGACAACGATTTTCGTTTATTTATTACCAACATAGTGTACTTAGAAACGCCTCTCCGCAGGACATAACCATGAACATATTTACAAACATGGAATGTCCTATCCAAAGATCTTTTTTCAATTCAACAAGAAGAGCATTAAAGCTTGTTTTCTTTATTTTTTTATTTTCTATGAAAATTGGAAAACGTTGATTTAATACGTAGGATTCTAATTTTTTTTAAATAATTATTAATACTTAATATACTTGTAAATTTGATTAATATAAATTTATGAGTTTATTTCAATATATGTATATCAATTACATTTATTAATGTAGCTTTGGTAGTTGGTGGTTGTGGTGCATGGGAAGGTTTAGTATATTCTTTGAGACTATGGTTTACTATGGCTAACTATGTTCAAGTTATGGTTGAGGGTTTATTATAGTTAACATATAGTTGATCATGGATGACCATGGTTGTCCACAACTAACTATAGTTGGCTATGACATATAATGATTGACTATAGTTGACTATGTCTACCATAAATGAACATGGTTTGACTAATTTGACCATGATTGAAAATAGTTTTCTATTATAGATTATAGTTGTCCATGTTAACAATAGATGATTACGGTTGACCATTTTCAACCATGGTGACCTTGGTTGAGCATGCTTCACCAGTCTAATCATGGTTGATCATGGTTCATGTTGAGCATGGTTGAGAATGGATTGACCATGACTTTCTAAGGTTGACTATGGTTGAAGAGAGATGACCATGGAATTTGACCATAATATAATTATTGAAAACTAAAGTTGACTATTGAAGTCCATGGTTGACTATGATAAACTATGGTTGATGATGGTTGACCATGGTGACCATAGTTATATATGGGCTACCATAATTGATTTACCCCTGTTGATCATAGTAAAGCATGGTGACCATAGTTGACTATGGCTAATCACATTAACTAAGCTTAACTAAAGGCGGATATGGTTATTATGGTTAACCAAATATGACTATGCTTGTTCATGCTTGATTGAGGTTGAGGATGGTTGACCATATTTGACTATGATTGCCCATGGTTGACTAATATTGACATGAATAACTATAACTAATTATATTTAATCTTAGTCAACTCTGATTAATTTGGCCAACCATAATCTAACATGTTTTGATTTTTGTTTGTCACTTTACAAAGTTCATTTCTTGTCTATCATATTGCTTATTACATGCAACACCAATTTTTGTATCATTTTAAGATGCGATTTTGTGACATCAATTTTTGTGTTATGTTAAGATGTGATTTTTGTTCATCAAATTGTAATATTGATTTTTGTTTTAGTAGATTATGATCTTCATATTTATTTGTCTCATCGTAACTTTTTTTTTTTTCAACATACTAATTTATAGTTAATTGTACATTACTATGAATTAACATGGTTGGCCATGGATAAATAAATATGGACAAGTAAATCAATATAATGAACCAGCTTACTACTTATTTGTAAAAATCAAATAATATTAATTAATGATTATAATGTAGAAGAGGATACGTTGAAGGCTATAAGCGTTTGTGCCTAACTTCTGGAACATTTTAATAAAGGAGGATCATTCGAAATACGAACACAAGAATTGAATTTCCTCATGGAGAAAGGTATTGCGTAACACAACGAATGTTTAATCATTTCACGTGAAATGAGAATGCAAATAGAAAAAAGTTAAAATGTAAAACCATACCCTCATATTCATTTAGAAGTTGGGCTGGGATGAAATGGTACTGCTTCTATTTCTCACCACATATTCACAAGGATATACAGAGATCTGTTTGAAATTAAGCAGGCTTTCAAAAGCCCACAATCGTTTAGATATTCGATTTCTTCCAAAATCGAGTGCAAAAGTTGCTAGCTGAATAGTATTCGTTATTCGCATCCTAATATTACGACTAGGTACGCAAACTTGTGCTACCTTTGTATTTTCTAAGATTTGATACAACTTGTGTTTGCAGTTGTCTGATAACTGTTACAATGTTCTAAAGCCGAACGGCTGAAACCCCAGGATGCCTTTTATCAATTCCTGCAAGGTATCATTGGAGGGTCTGCAACAAGTGAAGGATTTTCCAGCTGAGTGCCCTTTTATTCGCCATATAAATTATCTATAGAGTAGAATGCATATATCAAGAGCTATAGAAAATGAATTAGCTATAGCCAAACAACTAAACACCCAGCATGCATTTGCTCAAGTTTTCTGCAAGCTATCATTGCAGTGCCTACAACAATTGCAGGTTTTTCGAGCTGATTTCTCATCCTTCCACCCCCATATAATTCCTTATACAGTGGAATAGATATATCAGCAACAGTATAAGAATCAATTACTTATGGCTCAACAGTGTCCATTGTCGAGCTCTCAATGTTCTACACCCGAGAGTTGTATTATTCAATGGTTTTCCATTCACCTCAGACGAGCAATTCCATTCGTTACAAAAATTGTTCTTAACTTCCTCCAGGTCGCGAGGCCTCACGGCGGCATGGCCTTTTCGGCTGAAGAGTCATAAAATGTGCTCGAACAGGAACTCGTCGCACAGAATCGCAAGTACTCCCTAGTGTGAGTAGCCGAATTCCTACCTGGTCTGCTCAAGGAGTGCCCTAAACACCGGGTGGTTGAAGTACGCCACCCAGATTACAAATTGCCTATTGCAATGCCATCCAACGTAAAACACCAAGTGTGCCAACGACATGTATTGTCACGCCCCTACACCTGCGGTAGTCTTCCAACCGCTTGTAGCAAGGTGCGGCACCACCGAACGCGTTCTTTTCACCAATACTAACATTCGTGGACTACGCCTACTTACTCATTAACATACTTAGTTTGTGTTTCGCAACCAAGTAAACTTATTTATCCTTTATACTTAATGAAGCCCATACTCATTCATTATCCATATGCAATTAACCGAGAACATCAACAATTGCAAACAAGTATAAAGGGAGGGGAAACTCCCGAACAGTCTGCCCAACAATTTTATTAAGAATATCAGATTACAATACAACAGTGTGTCCTTGGTTGAACCAAGTCTCACACTTAACCAATTTTTACAAAAGGCAGGTCACCTGCCTTTTACAACATGTTCTGCACCCTTGCACGAAGGGAGGTGCTCACCCGAGCCACCCAAGACCCTTTGCCAAGTCCTGCATAAAACCGTACACTAAAACCTCCTCAACCCGTGGCACACTTGCCAACCTTCCACCAAGATAACCTGCGCAATTTTCCAAGTCTGATGCGCATGAGATGTGTGCATCTCCTCACCCAAAATGACGCACCTTCTTGTCTTATGCGAAGGCTTTATGAGCGAAGTCTTCGTTGACAAAATGAGCTCTCCTCACGTTCATTTATATGCATCTTCATGTGGGTTTACATGGGGGTGTCAGCCCCTTGGCCGACCCCACAACTACGCCCACAAAGCTTCATTAACAAGTTGGCCACACCCTCACGCAGCCTCCTTCCAAGTCGAGTATAAACCACGCTCTTCATTTCGTTATTTTTCCAAGTGTCGCATATTATTTCTGCTTTCGTCGCACATGGTTCGCACGATCGTCACATTTCCGCACTCCGTCGCACCGCCGTAGGTCGCGTTCGTCGTGTGCGCGCACTCGTTCACTCGGCGCTCAACCGTGCACAACTCGGGGACCTTACATCCTCCTCCACCTGAAATCGTTGTCGTCCTCGACAACATACCATCTTGGTAGCTCTCCACCAAGATCATCATCATCCAGGATGTCGACCTTTCTACACAAGGCAAACATCCTTGCAACATATGTAGAGACTCTTTCTCCACTATGTCTCGGCCTAATGACCACTGCCACTAAGCTCACCATACCAAGGTATGTATCTTCATCAGATGTCATCTCGATCCATGATTACCGACCTCTTGTCCTCACCATGTGTCCTCATGTGAACTGCTGCCATGATACTCCAACACGATGCCCACATCAGTTGTTTCTCAAAACATCCTGTCACATCCTTGACTCATCAAGAATCTATCTCCATAATCCATGCTCAGGTCCATGGAAACTCCATCCATCTCATCTGCAACATGTTGTCCATATGTGTGTCTCCTCCATGTGAAGAGACCATCTCCTCAAACCAACTCTCGATGTGCCCCATTCAGGTCCATGAAGCCTCTTCATCATCTGCAATGTGCCATCCCTCAAGTCTCCATAGAAACAAGTATGCACTTGTCTCACCTATCCATGTGCTGCCCATGATCCTCGATCAGATCAGCTCTCATGTATAGAAAGTAGTTGAGTCTCGGCTCAACCCATGCTCAAGTGTATCACCAAAGCATCATCATCATCATCGTTGTAACTCCATCACTCCAAAGTGCCTCATACCGATCCTCTACATCAAGTCACTCTTCCAAGCCATGCCCATACATGTACTTTGAAAGTATGCATCCCATACTGCATCAAAGTCTCCTGACCTCAGTTCCTCAATGCATCAGATCTTCTAAGTCCACCGTACATGAAGTCCCTAAAAGTCACAACAATCTCATGTCATCATGAGCTCCATGAGTCATCTCCAACCAACATCTCCATGTAGTAGGAATGCTCCATAACTTGCTCACAACTCCATCCAAGTCCACGGTCTCGTTGCACATGAATGTACAACCTCTCCATAGGCTCATAAGTAATAAGTCTCCATGTCACACTAGCAAATCCATCTGCACAACATCCTTGCCTTGGCACTCCTCATTGGATGTCCATGACACCTCTACAAGTGCTCCCACATAATGTCCCTGCATAAGACTGCCATGCTCCATGCCTCCAACCTGATGTCCATGACTATGTTGCCCATGTAGTCCAACCAAGTAGACTCATCACAACCATCGGTCATCCTCATCCAAGTCTACAATCTTCGGTCTAGTGAACTCGGTCACTCAACCATATCATCATCACATCATCACGAGTCCCTTCCATCATAGCTCCTCCACCAAAGTGTCCACCAAGACTATCTCTTGGTCTCGGCCATGAGAAGTCCACCCAAAACATCACAAGTGTGTGCCCTCTTCAACTGTCCATGAGTCATGTCGGGCACTTAGCCATGTGGCTAAAGCATGACCCAATCCTTCACAACGATCATCAAGTTCCACCCTTGTCAAGGGCCTTTGTACCTTCTACCATAAGGTCACAAGCAGCCCCAACAAGTCCTGCAACAATCGACAATCCTTGCTTCTCCATACAAGGTTCCATCCTAGCCATCCATGGTAAGATCCTCCATAGCATAGGCAAACTGGCTTTGCCTCTCCCTGCATACAGTCCATCTACCAAATGCCCAAATGAAACACAAGTATCAATGGTACTTACATCATCATCATGAGGCTCTTCCTCATTCATCCATGTCTGCAAACTGCACGATCCTGGTCCAACTTGATCATCCTCAAGTTCATCCTCCATCATGGTCATGTCAACAACATCTTCAACTATCACGGTTTCCTCTTCCTTGTTAGCACAATCTGCAACTTCATCTTGCTCCATTGTCCAACCAAGTTGAAGAAGCTCTTCTTCAATATTCCTTTCCAAGGCTTCAAGTTCTTTCCGGATTCAGGGCCTCTCTTCCTTCAACCTTTTCAACCTGTCCAAGGTAAGCAAGAGCTTCCTTCCACCTTCTCCTAAACTTGCCATGCCTCGCCGTTCAGCTTGGTCCAAGCACTGAGCTTCACCTCTGCTAAACCTGCTTCCACTATCATCAACTGTCAAGTTTCCAAGTGTACCCACACTTGCACTTCGTCACGAGCAACCCTGCTCTAACACCAGCTCCAACCGAGCTCTGATACCAACTGTCATGCCCCTACACCTGCGGTAGTCTTCCAACCGCTTGTAGCAAGGTGCGGCACCACCGAACGCGTTCTTTTCACCAATACTAACATTCGTGGACTACGCCTACTTACTCATTAACATACTTAGTTTGTGTTTTGCAACCAAGTAAACTTATTTATCCTTTATACTTAATGAAGCCCATACTCATTCATTATCCATATGCAATTAACTGAGAACATCAACAATTGCAAACAAGTATAAAGGGAGGGGCAACTCCCGAACAGTCTGCCCAACAATTTTATTAAGAATATCAGATTACAATACAACAGTGTGTCTTGGCTGAACCAAGTCTCACACTTAACCAATTTTTACAAAAGACAGGCCACCTGCCTTTTACAACATGTTCTGCACCCTTGCACGAAGGGAGGTGCTCACCCAAGCCACCCAAAACCCTTTTGCCAAATCTTGCATAAAGTCGTACACTAAAACCTCCTCAACCTGTGGCACACTTGCCAACCTTCCACCAAGATAACCTGCGCAATTTTCCAAGTCTGATGCGCATGAGATGTGCGCATCTCCTCACCCAAAACTACGCACCTTCTTGTCTTATGTGAAGGCTTTATGAGCGAAGTCTTCGTTGACCAAATGAGCTCTCCTCACGTTCATTTATATGCATCTTCATGTGGGTTTACATGGGGGTGTCAACCCCTTGGCCGACCCCACAACTACGCCCACAAAGCTTCATTAACAAGTCGGCCACGCCCTCACGCAGCCTCCTTCCAAGTCGAGTATAAACCACGCTCTTCATTTCGTTATTTTTCCAAGTGTCGTATATCAATTCTGCTTTCGTCGCACATGGTTCGCACGATCGTCACATTTCCGCTCTCTGTCGCACTGCCGTAGGTCGCGTTCGTTGTGTGTGCGCACTCGTTCACTCGGAGCTCAACCGTGCACAACTCGGGGACCTTACATGTATGGTGGAATGGGTGACAACGACTGACAATACCTGTTGGTCGACTTGATCAACCCGATGATATCGACCTATGTATTGCCAGAAACATAAGTCACTGGCCATGACCGCGAGAAAAGCAACTTCCCAGCCAGAGCCTGAGCCACATTGCGGACGCTAGCGAGCTTCCTCCATTTTCTAGCGATCTTCCCCAGTTTCACAACATGCCTCGATGAATTTGCTTTGCACATTCATGGCGAAAAAGTATTATGAAATCAATCTCTTTATTACTTTCAGGAAGCACAAGAACCATGAGGGAAACTCCTCAATGTGGCCTATGTTTTCAAAAAGGAATTTGTGCTGAGGGCTATTTATTATGGAGAGAAGGCTCAAGACTGGATAATGATCAACCTCATTACTTACCGACTTTCCCTATAACTCTACGCGAATTACGTAGTCCGAAATCTTGGCATGTGAAATGCATAGAAAAGGAGTTGAATGGTAATGAAAAAGAAATGGTTTTGATTTTTACTGTAGGTTTTCTGATCTCGGTGGATATTGGTGGCCACATGCCAAGTCCACTTGGACCCCCACCATTGTTTCTTTCAACTTTTCAGTTTCCTTAATTGTAGCATGGTTTACTATTTTTAGCATTTTTCGGTCCTAAACTTCCGAAGCCATTTTCAGGTCGTAAACGATGTTTTTTGTGAAAAATAGGAGCAACGTTGGCCCATGGACTGATTTTGATCTTCCTAAAGTTGTAGTTCTTGGATAGATATTTCTAACGAGATATTGTACACGTCAAATGGAGATCGTATGCCAAAGTTACAACCCCGGGAAGTTGATGTACCAATTTACCCAAACGGGGCCCATGGTTGGTGTTTCAACTTCTAAGGTTAGGTTTTTTGATGTTGAGGGTTTTCCATTGTTTCTCAACAATAAATAAGCCTTTGAGCCTCATTGTAAGATAGTTCAGAAGCATATAGCTACCACATCTCTTCTCAGAGATAAGCTACCATCGCCATAGCTAATCTATTTCCATTGTTATTTGTAAGCATATTTCAGTATTTTACATTAATGAAATGAAGTAGTATTTCTGCTGCATCTTTGTGTTTATGGTTATCTTTGTAATTTGTTGTGTTCCTGTTTAAACCCAGATCAGTGGTATCAGAGCGGTCTGCTTTTTCTCTGTTTTACATTGCATGTCCCCAACGAGGTCAGGATATAAGGAGTTAGGGCTTAAACTGATCGAACCTTTACAAGACCAGCCTCGCAAATCCCGACGGCCTCCCATGGCAGATGAAAAGAAAAATGAGGCGGCAGAAGATCCTATCAAAATCTTGCTCAAAGAAGCCATCAAGCGACAAATGAATGCGATAATGGACAACTTTTCCCATATCCTTCAGCAACTACCCAGGGGGGATGCATTGGCTTCCAATAGCTACTCTAGAAATGCCACACCATTTAAGGTAAAAGTTAATTTTGGAATCCCCATATTCGAGGGTCAAATGGAAGCAAATGCCGTCGATAAATGGTTAAATCTATTAGAGCGTTATTTTGTGTTCATGATTTTTCCAGTCGGGAAAAGATTATCTTCTCTCTTCTGAGAGCAGGCCCCCACGTTAATGACTGGTGGGAAACCTACTGCGAGTAGAAGGATGAAAGTACAGGCTCACTATTTTCAATTGCAACCACTTGGGATTCATTCCGAGATGCCATCAAGAAGCAGTATTACCCTGTCAGAAGCTATGAGGATCAATACATAAAGTGGACCATGCTGCGGCAGGGGAGGGACCAAGACGTGCTAGAGTTTACCAATATTTTCTATACCCTTCACACAAAGTTGGGTATCAAGGATTTGAAGTAGCATTTGGTACTCAAATACTATGGTTGCTTGCACAAGTACGTCTAGGAAGAAATAGAATTCCTGAACATCTCGTCACTCGGCACAGTATATCGATATGCTATCAAGGTCGAGCAAAAGTTTAAACAGAAGAAGCGAGACTTTGGATCTGTGAATCTGAAGCAAGGGAAAGGTGCCCCAAACCACAGAACGAAGGACAAAGCCAAGGCGGGGTGGCCCAAGACAACCCGCCAAAGCTGCAAGCAAAGAACAACATCGTGAAGCCAAAAAAGGACACGGGAAAGTGGTGTGAGTTCCATAAGATCTCCACGCACAACACAAGTGAGTTTCAGGTGAAGTAGTCGCTGGTGGCCAAGCTAAAGGTTTCCGAATTAGATGCATGTTCCAACTCTGAGTCAGAACCCGACAAGGGGAATGATAAAGGGAAGCAGATTATCGATGCAGAGCCCAACGCCAGCATTGCCACTATAAAGATCCAGAAGGAGGAACCCGAAGATCCAGAGGAGGAAAAGTGTCTCTTCCACTCCGAGATGTGGGTAAAGCGCTCCCCACTACAATTCATTGTCGACAGCGGGAGCCAAAAGAACCTCATTTCGGAAGAGGCCATGAAGCGGCTAGGCTTACCAACCACAACACATCCACAACCATACACCATTAGGTGGCTTCACCAAGGACGAGATCTTCACGTGAGCCAGCAGTCTCACCTTCCATACAACATCAAGCTCTTCACGGATGAGGTATTGTGTGACATTTCTCCCCTTGAAGTTTGTGATGTATTATTAGGACAACCATACTTGTGGAAGCGACATGTTGTGTATGAATCAAGGCCATGTGTTGTTATTATTACTTTGGGAAATAAGTTGTACAGGATACCCGAGGTAGCACCACCTACTGCCATCTCTTTGGTTACTGCAAAACAATGCATTAAGCACATTTCCAAAACCGGGAAATGTGTTTTCCTTATGATACGCTCTCAAGGAAATAAGAAGACGGTGGCCATGACCTCCAGACATGGCCCCTCCGCCTGACAACTAGAGATGGACAAGATCGTGGAGGAGTACGAGGACATCTTAACCTCCCTCGCAGGGGTTCCTCTGCAATGTCAAGTCAAGCATTCCATCGATCTGACCCCAGGTGTGCCACTGCCCAATGGACTAATCTATCGGTGCTCCATTCTATAGAACGATGCAATCAAGAGGCCGATTCAGAATCTGCTGCAGAAAGGTCACATCATCCAAGTTCATCACCCTGTGGGAGCCCGATCATGTTGGTACAGAATAAGGATGGGACTTGGAGACTCTGTATTGACTATCGGGTGCTGAACAAGATCATTGTCGGTAATAGGTACCTGATCCCATGGATTGATGACCTCCTAGACCAATTGAAGGGGGAAAAATATTTCAGCAAGATCAATTTGAAGTCAGGATATCACCAGGTACCAATCAAACCCTCCGATGTGTGGAAGACTGCCTTCGAAGCTAAGGAGAGCCTTTTCGAATGGCTCGTTATGCCTTTCAGATTGACAAATGCTCCTGCAGCCTTCAAGAGGCTAATGAATGACATCTTGCGGCCATTCACCAACTCATTTGTAGTGGTATACTTGGATGACATCCTAATCTTCAGCCATAGTTAGGAAGAGCACATCCTCCACATCCAACAGGGTCTCCAAACACTGTGGCAATACAAGTTATGTGCCAATTTGGAGAAATGCACTTTTTGCATGACCCAGGTTCAGTATCTGGGATACATTATTGATGTACAGGGGGTGCATGTGGATCCTGCCAAGATCCAAGTCTTTTGGGATTGGCCATCTCCAACCACTCTAACAGAGCTCCGTAGCTTTCTATGTATTGTCAACTTCTACCGCAGGTTTGTGTTGGGATTTTCTCATATCACTTGGCCTTTGAGTCGAGTCACCAAGGGAGGGGTGAAAGCAAAATTCTTTTGGTCTTAATCTCAACAGAAGGCATTTACAAAATTGAAATATCGCTTCTACACGACACCAGTGCTCGAATTACCAGACTTGCAACAACCATTTGAGATCGAGACAGATAACTCTCACTATCCTATTGGGGCAGTCCTTACTCAACACGAGAATCCAGTGGAATATCACAGTGAGACACTTTCAGACATAGTCTGGAAGTATCCCACTTATGATAAAGAGATGTATTCGATTGTGCAAGCCTTCCAACAAAGGAAGCATTACATTTTGGGGAAGGAAATGGTCATCCACATAGACCACCGACCCCTATAGTTCATACAAACCCAAGGGAAATTGCAGATTGATCACCATCAGAAGTGGTCCACATACCTGTAATAAGTTCCATTTGAATATCAAGTATAAGAAGGGCAGCACCAATAATGTTGCAAATTTCCTTAGTCGACCACCGATAATGGCGTTAACCACCATGCTCAACTCTTGTGGGCACGAGACTTCTAATTGGCCACTTCTCTACAAAAGTGACCCAAAATTATGCCACACATACCAGACACTCTAAGAGGCTCAGCATGTTCTAGATTTTCACATCTAGGATGCTTTGTTATGCCACCTGGGTCACCTTTGTGTTCCTTCAAGTGAGCGTGCCAAGATGATTTTGGAAGCACACTACAGTCAGGCTGTTGGGCATTTTAGGGTCGATAAAATGGTGGTAGTACTGCATAAGTATTTCTATTGGCCGAATCTTCGACAGGATGTTGGGAAGTACATCAGATCATGCACTGTTTGTGCCATTTCCAAATCGACCATCAAGAAGCAAGGGCTCTATACCTCGCTGCCTACCCCGAGTCGACCTTCGGAATCCATCTCCATGGATGACATGTCAGGCCTTCCTTCCACTAAGCATGGAAATGATGGTGTTTTTGTGGTCGTCGATAGGTTCTCGAAGATGGCCATGATGGCGGTCTGCAAGAAGAATATCACAATAGAATCCATTGATAAAATATTTTTTGAATGAGTGTGCGTACACTTTGAGATCCCACAGTATATCATATCAATTCGGGATAGTAGCTTCCTGAGTACATTTTGGTCAAGTCTCTGGTTGATGATGGACACCAAACTCACTAAGTCCACGACCTTCCATCCTCAAATTGATGGCTAGACAGAGGTTGTCAACAAGATGATCGTACACATTCTGTGCATGTACAACTCAAAGAATCCACGCACATGGGATGAGAGCCTCCCCTACGTTCATCACAGCTACAACCAGGCTCTCCACAACTCAACTGGCCACAAACCCTTTCAGGTGGGCTAGGGATTCTAGCCATTATTTCCCATTAAGGTGGCCATGCCATTTGTAGCTACTCACGTAGATTCGGCTCATGTCCTGTCCGAAACAAATAAGGCAACTAGCTTCATTGAGCACATCCAACATATTCACCAGCAGGTCCATGACATTCTAGAGAAATCAAATGCCAAGTACAAGCAGCAACATGATCAACATTGGGTGCCACATAAGTTTCAGGTGGGCGACAAAGTCTGGTTTCATTTGCAAAAGGAACACCTTATCGGAGCCTATTGGAAACTCAGACCACTCCGATATGGTCCTTACACCATTACCAAGGTAGTGGGAGACAATGCATTTGAGCTTAGCATTCCCCCATTCCTCGGCCTACACCGAGTGTTCAATGTGGACCGTCTTCGGCCAACTCCTTGACCAGGGACCAAGTTCAGCAGAAGTTTCCCCATCTCATGGAGGAACTCAATAACATGGGGACCATTGATTCCTAGGGTGGGAGGAATGATCCAGGTGGATATTGGTGGCCACCTCCCAAGTCAACTTGGACACACAAAATTGTTTGTTTCAGATTTTCAGTTTCATTAATTGTAGCACAATTTACTATTTTTAGCAATTTTTGGGGTCCTAAAATTCCGGAGTAGTTTTGAGGCCCTAGACGACATTGTTTTGGGAAAACTGGGAGCAATATGGGCCCATGGACGGATGTTAGTCTTCCCAAAGTTGTAGTTCTCGAATCGATCTTTCTAACGAGATATTGTACGTGTCAAATGAAGATCGTATGCCAAACTTATGACCCCCGGAAGTTGATGTACCAATTTACCCAAACGGGGCCCACAGTTTGGCATTTCATCTTCTAGGGTTAGGTTTTTTGATGTTGAGGGTTTTCTATTGTTTCTCAAAAATAAATAGGCCATTCAACCTCATTTTAAAATAGTTCAGAGGCATGTAATCACCACATCTCTTCTCAAAGATAAGCTACCATCGCCCTAGTTGGTCGATTTCCATTGCTATTTGTAAGTGTATTTCAGTATTTCACATTAATGAAATGAAGTATTGTTTCCACTACATATCTATGTTTATGGTTATATTTGTAATTTGTTGTGTTCCTGTTTGAATCCGGATCACTTTGTTCGATAGGGACCATGGCTCACATGTGAGCACTTCATAGTTTTAATCATTTTCTTTTGTTCCAAAAAGGGAAGGGTATAAGTAAAAAAGTCATGGGAAAATTTGTTAGGGACGCCTATATTATGTGGACTTATCTATTTTATTAATGATCTGAAAAGACGTTTGTATAAACAATTTAGGATGTTGAGGGTGGTATATGTGGAAAGATGCCACGAGACGCCATGTGCACTTCTCCTTTATGTGTTCTCTTTATACGTGGGAGCTTCAAATCCCGTATGGATTTATAGATTACCCATTGATGGTTACACCTAGAATTGTATACCATGATGACGGAACAGGACACTTACATAGTTTAGGGTGACATGAGAACTTATGTAAGATAGCCTAAAGTAGCATATGGTCATAATGGAACATGACCCATAAATAGTTTAGGTTCACATGAAAAGGTGATTGAGCATTATTATATGATTCCAGGTTTCAATATTTCCAGAGGAAGCTTCAAACTAGATGGTTGGGCCCTTATGAGGTCAGTGAAATACATGGTAATGGGACAGTGCATTCGTTTCACTACCATCGACAACATACTAATGTCTTTTTTCTTGTCAATCGTCATAAATTGTGTTTATACCATCAATGAGTCACAATGAATTGTTTTCTTTATAAAGTCACAAATGATGTAGATTTGAACATCGTAAGTCCCCACACCTACAACAACCAGGTAACATTCTTTCTTTTTTTCTTATTAAATTTAATATATATATATATATATATATATATATATATATAGAGAGAGAGAGAGAGAGAGAGAGAGAGAGAGAGAGTAAACATTAGAGATCTATGGCTTAATTTTATTTTTCGTTTTTTTATTTTATTTTATTTTTCCTTTTTTTTAATTGTTTTAATACATATTTGTTCTTTCTATATAGAATTACAATTGTTGTACCCTGAGTTACAATTGTTTTAGCTTAAGTCACGATTCTTGTTATCCGAGTCACAACTACTGTATCTTTATCCACAACTGTTGTTTCTTTACTTAAATTGAAACAAGAATGTTGCTATTGTGTATTAGAAATATTTTTTCGATATAATTATCTATTGACCCTTATTTTTTAGCAACAAACTCAAAAAATAGAAAAAGAGATAAATGAATGAATTCAAAATTAGCCTCTTTGAGGGGGAAACCTCCTTCACATTACAGAAATGAATAATTCCTGGATGATTCAAGTGACAAAATCTCTTATATATATATATATATATATATATATATATATATATATGAGACTAAGGAGTCACAATATAATCACATTTGACATAACAATAATAATGTAAGGGCGCAACGATAACAATATAGGGCTTCTAGGGGGCACAATAATAACAATATGGGGACTACATGGGTACAACAATAACAACAAGGGGGATACACTAGCAATAAAAATGAGGGAATACACTAGTATTATAGGGATATAACATGCCTCTCTTCTTCAAAAAGGTGGTGTCTTCAATGATTGAGTAGTTCTGGATGCTTCTGTATAAAATTATCATCCTCCCATGTGGAATATTCATGGGTAAGTTCTTCCAATTGATGAGATACTCTGAAATTGATCGATTTTGTAGTTTCCTAGTTCTTGTTTCTGTGACCACTTCGGATTCCAATATGATTTTTTCTTCCTCATCAAGTTCTGGAAATATTATTTGAACTGGGAGCTTGTCACCTATAACCTTCTTTATCCTTGAAATATGGAAAATTGGGTGCACTCGAGAAGATGTAGGAAGCTCCAATTTGCATGCCACAGTACCAATCTTCTTCCCAAACTTGTAGGGACTATAATAATTTGGTAATAATTTTTTATCCTTCTTAGCTTGCTTGAGGGACATTGGTTTCTATGGTTGTAGTCGTAAAAACACTGAGTCACCTACATCAAAACTTCTTTCGCTGCGATGTTGATATGTCTGTTGTTTCATTCTATTCCGCACCAAAGTGAGGTTATCCTTTAAGAGTTGGAGAACTTATTATTGATGTTCGATGTGATCTTTCACTACTTGACACCAATTTTCTATGGCTTTTTGGAGATCTAGAGAAATATATGATTTCGATGTTTGAACCTCTAGTGAACATAATTATGGAATTAAGCCCTGTTGTTCTTTATTTAGAAGCTTTGTCATGCCATTAGAGTTGATTATCCTTTCTGGTTTCCCTTTGATACCCCTTAATTCAACTTCCTTTCCTTCCCAAAAAAAATTCAAGAAAAGTTCTTGAAAATTAAAAGTTATAGTACCCAAAGCTTGTAACCATTGGACTCCTAGTACAACATCAACACCACCCATTGGAATGGAAAGCATTGAACTATTCAACAAATATTCTCCCATGGATAACTTGACATTATGGCACTTTCCAGAGAAATTTATGGTCACTCCGTTTGCAACCATCACTTGACACTTTGGTGTTGGATATAGGAAGAAATTCAATTCCTTGCCTATCTTACAATGAATAAAATTATGGGTACTACCTGAATCAATCAAAACTATTGCCTTTTTCTTCTTGATATGTCCTTCTATCTTGAGAGTTTGAGGAGTGGTAACTCCTACCAATGCATTACAAGATATGATTCATGTATTCTTTCTTTGGGGTTGGTTCCTGGTTTATATTCTCTTCTTTTGACATTTCTTGTTCATTTTCTTCCTCCTCTTCAAAATCTTTGTAAATTAATTTCTTCTCAACACACTTATGACCTTTAGTGTATTTTCTATCAGAACTGTAACAAATCCATTTTTTTTCTTTTTTCTTCCAATTGTTGTGGTGTCAGCCTTGTAGGTTGGGGAAGGCTAGGATCAACAACACTTCTATATTTATAGATGTGAGTGGTAGGATTCCTTGTTTCCATAGTTTTTCTTACAATTTCACTTTCCAACCTGAATACTTTCTCCAATGAATCAGGTTCTCAAAGGTGAACATCAGTTGGATGTTATCATTTCAAGTCCATATGAATACATCAATCCTATGCTCCTCTATAATATCATTTACCTTTATATTCAATTTTTGGAAGTCCTCAATGTGCTCTTGCATTGGACCCTTTTGTTTGAGATTTATCAATTGGCCAAAGAAGGTGTTTCTCTTTGCATAATGTGATATCATTTCCTTCGTAAGAACTGACCAAGTGACAAGTGGTTTACGAGAACAAAGCTATTGATACGATACAAATTGATTGGGTTTTAAATATAAAGTTGCAATGTGTACCTTTTATGTGTGTTGCACATTATGAAGATCAAAATATTGCTCTATTTGTAGTATCCATGTTACTAGATCCTTGCAATCAAGCTTCCTCATATTGCTATTTGGAATACAGTGGGTTTTCAATCCAATGTTAGAGTATATGAAATCATGATTAACATTTATTTTTTTCTCATCACGAGTTACATCTAATACCTTTCTTCCATTAGGAAGCATTTCTTATAGCAATTTTTTCAAACCTTCCTTCAGACCTTCCATGTATGCTTTTAAACCATTCTTCAAATATTCCATGTTGCTTTTCATGCCATCCTTCAAAATTTCCATGTATGATTTTAAACTATTCTTCAAGCCATCCATGTTAGCTTCCATTTCATTTATTTTTATTCTTTGCAAGAGAAAAATTTGTTTCACTTGGTCTCATAATTTTGATATATCATGTTGCATTTATTCCTATTCCTCATGCATCAAAGTAGAGCTTTCTGATTTCTTAATAGGTGTTTCTATTTTTTTTCTTCGAGGAATTTTGAAATCAAACAATGACATCTATGTTTCACTATGCCCTTTGAATCACTTCAAACGGATTTTTCAAACAAAATCTATGCAAATTTAAAAAACAGACACACATTTTTCTTGATTTTAGGAGCTAGATCTTGAAATGATTGTAACTTTGTAATTTCAGATATTCAAGTTATAAAAATTCTTCCTTTGGTATCTCTCTGAGTCCTCTTTCCAACCCCATAAGTCTGATCGATATTAGATTCTTCAATAAAGAGTTGTGCCAAATATCCCACGATGACCTGATTATGGACTTGTTCAGTAGAGCAAAGTTGTATAGGATGCCAAGTGTCACTGTTTCAACCTTCAACCCTGAAATTTCTATATAAGAAACCGCAGTCGATGCAATTTCAACCACCTTTTACATAATTGAAATCTAATGCATGAAATGAAAGTTATGACGATTTTCCCTAGGTCACCTGTTTGAGATAGAATTATGGAGCCCGCAGAAACCCTAACTTCTTTAGAACATGTCTCCAAAAATATAGCAAACCAAGATATAAAAAAAAATTACATGAAGTTATTTGCAATTTTTTCTCCTCGTGTTAAATATTTCAGCTTCTGAATCCTTGTAAAATATAAATTATGAGTATTTTCCCTAGGTCACATGTTTGTGACAAAATTCAGGTGTCCGCAAAAACCGTAACTTCCTTAGTGCATATCTCCAAAAATATAGCAAACCAAGATCTGAATTTTTTACACGAAGTTTTCGGAGATTTTGGCTCCACGGGTAAAAGTTTAATCTTTTGAAGCCTCTTAGAAAAATGTTATAGTGAAAATTCCAAGATGACCTATTTGAAAAAGAGAAACCCTACAATCCAAATATGTGATACCAAATGTTATGCAACCAACTTACAAAATAAAGAAAGAGATAGATCAACGACTTCAAAATTATCCTGTTCGAGAGCGAAACCTCTTTTACAATACATAAATAAACAATTCTTGGATGATACAAATGAGAAAACATCCTTTATATATATAGGAGTCTAATGGGTCACAATATAATCAGAGCCAACATAACAATAATAATGTAAGGGCACAACAATAACAATTGTAGGCTTCTATGGGGCACAATAATAACAATATGGGGACTACATCAGCACAACAATATTAATAAGGGGCCTACATTGAAAATAAAATTGAGGGAATACACTAATATTATAGGGACATAACACTTATTTTAAAAAATGATTATAATTTATTGAAGAGCCTACACTTTCCCTCTCATCATTCCTTTTAAAATCAATATAGGGAAGAAGACTCAGTTACTAATTCTTTTAATGATTTAAAATATTAATACTCTCTTCATGTTAGTTACCCTTTTTCAAGTATCTTTTTAAGTAATTTCTACCAATCCTTATTACATGACCATTAGTTCCATAAGTTTCCATGGAGGCATTAATGACTATGTGGAAGCTTTTTGTTATTCCCTAAAATGCTCCATCCTATCTCATGTTAAAATAGCTATGAAAAAGGTACTATGGTGAAAGATGTGCTCAAAAACCCAACCCAAGAAGAAAAATAATGTACTTAAGTAAATAAACTCTTATACCATCCATCTTCCACACACATACACACACACACATATTAGTCTCTAATAGGAAGCTGTAAATACAAGTAAAACCATTGGGGTATTGAACAGGCTTGCTGGAAGTGGGTCTATGCTAATATCGTACTAAGGAAAACTTGCTAGGGTACTAAAAAATCCTCATGGAAGCAGGGCTATGTCGGGTAAAAAGGAAATATATAATAGTTAGCACACAATTTCTGACATTGGAGGAGTTTTGGTGACATTCAATCATCATTACTCCTATACGTCAAAGCTAAAGAAAATGAACTCCATACTTTGGCTTTCAAGTAATAGCGTGAAATTTGTTATAAGACTAATGCTTTGATGTTTCAAATATATTGGAAAATCATGGAATGTGGGACCCTTAAAAGTTGTTACTATATAATTAGAATTTATTATAATTTTTCTGTAATAAAAAGGAAATTTTTATTATACTTTTGATGGTGTTCGACCCACCAACATGTCAAGGGATCTCCGAAACAAGAAGTCATAACTACGCCTCAGACCATTTGGTGTAGGAGTCACAACAGTGGTTTGTACGGTATCACCTTGACTACGGTTGCATGCAGAGGTAAGTAAGATTTCCTTATTGGTAGCAAGTGTGTGACATGTGCAACAAGCCAAGGAAGGTGCGTGAATGGTTCTAACACATAGAAAGTGGAATGAGTGTGCCACTTGGAAACCTGTGTAAACACGCAGCTTGGAAGGGAACACATGAGAAAATATGCATCAAAAACTGGAAGGCGGGTGAACCAACAATCCAAAGTGATGGTTAAACCAACAACACATCTCAGTAAGATTCATACATACATATACACAAAGAGTGTATACATACATGCATAGGAAAACAAATACATATATCATTAGAGTAACCAAGTTAGCTAAAATACAATAGCAACATATGCATGAAATGTGCTGGCTCTATTATATTAAGAAGTGAAAGTTCCAATGATACAATACAACCATGACCAACCACTAGTCCCGATAATGGAACATTACAGTCACTACCACCTGATCCTCCAAAGAGATGTATTGTCTTTGCATTGTGGAGAAGCAAAGGCGCATTACGATACTCTCCAATATTTCTCTAAGAAACTCCTATCAGAAGCTTGGTTGCCCAAAAGCCTCTACGATAAGTTATGAGGTATGATAAATAGCAAAGGGTGGGGTGACCCTTGAAATTCTCCTTTGTGACTGTTCACCTACCCTCATGACTCTTCAACTACTCTATGATTGTTACATTCAACTATCGACACTTAGACTTCCACTTTACAAGATATTACGTATGATCTACACATGTACCCATGTGAGACAAAATTGGCTTGAGCAAGCCATGAAAGACATCACTAATACTCAGACATCTATGGGAAGACCAACTCTTTGACATCCTCATGATGGTCGATGGTGGAAAATAGATGCCAAACTTGGTAGTTCGTGATGGTGTCCGTGTACTCTGTGGTGACATCTTTCTCGAAACAAACTATTTCCTTTGTTGCATCCAGGTACACTGATTTGAACCCTCTGTCCAACTCATCTGATAGCATGCACACCATCATCTTGAGTGCTGTCAAAAAAGTGACATACTGATGCATAGTGTTTGCATTGATTACCAAGTTTGCACTAGTGGCTATGCGCATCAACTTGTCAAAGTATGTGCTCATCTCCAGTTGAACTTGATTCTTTTTCTTTGCCTCGGTGAGTGTCCTAATAGATGGGATCGAATGTGCATGCAAAAAAACATCCATGCTTCTGAACACCCATGCATGGGAATCCTACAAACTGGTGATGAGCTCCGGGAGTTCCTCATAGTTCTAGATCTGACTCTGGATGCGTGCCTTCAACTTTGCCGCCTTGGGCTTCATCAACTTGGGAAAGTGTAATGGGGCTGACTTTTATCTCATGGTCCATGTTTGCATGCAGTCGACAGCAATATGCAGACTTAACAAGATACATGCTCTCGTAGCAGAACGCTGCTGAAACCGTTAAGATGGACAACATCCTTGTGCACAGTACCAAATCTTGAATACAACATCTGTATGACTGTCTTAAGGGATGATACTTCATCAAGTATAGCATCCTTCAACTTTGCTCTAGTGGATGCTGTAACATGTTCTCCTCATTGCTTGGTCATTTGTAACTCCTTAGCCATTCGTTCGTTCTCTGCTATCAAGAAGTGAACACTCAAGCTAGTGGCTTCGGAATATGCTCTGGTAGCATCAGTCAATGTTGTTGGATGCTTACGCACATCAAATACGATCACTCATTCATAAAATCGCACAAGAGATGTGTGGATATTTGGAGTAGACACTCTGTGCGATTGTATAACTCTATGTTGTGACTCGTCAAATGATATGTTGTGCATCTCCATTTCTGGATTGTCTCCAGGGATCTTAGTATCTCCTTGTTCCCTCAGGACATACTAGGCTTCCGGATCTGGTGAAGCTAGTGGGTTGACCTCTTTCTTGTAAGGCATGAGGTCGATGTCTTGTTCTAACTCTAGTTGCTCCATCTTCGTATCCATCTGCTAAAGTATCTGTTCAATCTCTTAAGTGAAGTCCTACTCCTGCGACTGCTCACCCTTTTTGCTTTGTGCCAGCTGCTTGGATGGGTCTACCACCTATATGGGCATAGTTTCATCAATTTGTGCATGATCCACCTCCTCCTTTGTCTGTCCCTTTTGCGGCTCCTTCTCCCATCTGTAAAACTCTTGTTCTTCCTAGAGTTTTTTCTTCAACTCTTGCAACTCCTTCACTGTTTCCACCATCCTTTGTTTATCTCTTTGCCTTAGATCATTCCTCTCGTCGTGTTGTCACCTCTTTGCCTCTATCGCCAAAGCTTCTTTCTGTACAAATGGGTCTACTTTGAACTTGCATCTTTGTTCTACATTTGCACTGTCAACAATCTTTCTCTTACCTTTGTCACGCGCAAGTATGTTACCCTCTATTTTTGCTTATGTTGGTGCTCTCCTAGATACTACTTCACTAACCATTCCACAACGATGTTTACTGGTTCATTGTGCCTAGAGAAGCTGTGACAATATCTCCATGGGTCTTCTTGAGCCCAATGACACACCCCGTGGATACAAGTAAATTTCACTCTCGCACAGTGATCCTTTACAAAGCAATGTGGGTCATACGGATTGAAGCTTTTAGTGCTGAAAATAAATCTTTTGAACTCTTTTGTCTTGGCATCAGCATGCTTGAGATTCTGTATCTCATACAACCCAATCCGCAATGAAAGAGTGGTGTAGGGTGCCTTCTTCTTCCGATATAGTCTAGCTGACAGTCCTGCCGAGATATGGTACGACACTTCTTGTATGACGACCTTGTCCATGGAAAAAATTGGTAAGATATGTTGAGGCTTCTTCATGCTATACATTCGTATGATGGTACCAAAAGGTGAGGCATAACAATCCACTATGTAAATCAATGCCTCTATTGTCACCTTCGACATGCAAGGTGGATCCTGCTCAAATATCATTTTGTACACCATGGTGAGAAAATGGTCTGACAATTGTGTGATGAGTCCACGAAAGCTGCATTCAGAAAATAGTTTGCAATAAGTATGTATAGTGGTTTCTACTAATGTCCATGTCCACTTCAAGCCTGAGAACTTCAGACAATCCCAGATTGCATCCAAGATGATGCAGGCATGTAGATTTCTGCTTGTTGACCTTTGGGCGGCTGTCTTGCTCTTGTCACCTGTTCCTTCAACTTGTGAGCCAACATGCCGGACCAATTGCACACTTTTCCTTCACTAGCCAGTTGGTCCAATGCGATCATCCAACTCTGTGGGAAGGTCTCCATGGTCTCTAAGTCGTACAAGTGGCATGCAAGGATGGCCAAGTACTGATATGCCTTCCACAGTATCTTCATCTTGTAAACCTAGTTGGGTGTCATCCTAAACTTGGTTGGCTCCTTCACCCATCTCTTCAAGATATCCCTGTTGTGTGAACTGCTGCTGGGTATGCTAAATGGTGTTTCCATTATGATCATCAGCTTCGGCAAGTGGTAAATCTATTGATAATCCTGTGCCCTGAAGGTAGCAATCTTTGTCCCGTAGACACTGCTTAAGACCATTGTCTTGGGATCAGTGTGCGAGACGATCCAATGTATTATGTTCACGAATGGAAATGTGAGATACCTACATTCAATCTGGTACAGGATGGACTTGTGAATGTTCACATAGACCCTGCAGTCTTCAAGATCTTCCTCAAATGTGTCCAAGACGTATCAAAGATATCTTTCCATTTCATCTTGACTTCTTCATCTATGAGTGACTTGGTGTCTTCGTAAATCAACAAACTCATACAAACTTGCTCAACTTCATCTCCAGTTGCGCTTTTGTTGGTGTCCTTTGACCCTGCTCTCTTGGAGGCCATTGAGCTTGAACTGCTAAGAGACAGACGAACACCTGCTATACTTGGAGACATGGAAACATTCATGGAAATAAATCTGTCAGTTGAAAACAAAACAAACATGAAAATTGACATGCAAGATACCTGGGAGACTGATGGCAACGATTGCACAATTTTCACCGGGAGTTTGAGAGACTGACTACTGGAACTATGCAAAAGGTAGTATGGACTGTCGAGAGGCTAGTTGACTTCTAGAATTTCACAATGCGCAATCAAGGCTAAGCTGATAGGTGTTCAGATTGCGCAATGCACAATTTCAGTCAATAAGGGATGCAAGCCTAGGGATTGCATTGCGTAATTTTCTGGGCCATCAAAGCATTGCCTCTTAGAATTGCACAAAGTAAGCCTGGAGGACAATGCCTAGCTAGATTTGCACATTTTCTGGGAGGAAGGTAGAGCCTTCCCTCTAAAAAATGTGTAATGTTGTCCGGGCAAGGCAAGGCTCGAGCCAAGGTTTCCAAGACCTGCTGATGGGTGACTGAAAACATATGAAGATTTGAATGCATGGTGAAAGTGAGTGTAGGCAAGAATGAATGATCATGCATGAAAACAACGAATTCATGATTCAGAAAATGAGAAAACATGCATTGTGTGAAATAGGACACTGAATCGACGACCATTAGTGGAAAATAGTGTCATGCATGCGACGGCAGTGAGATGAAAATGAAAATTGAAATGGTGCTTGTACATGCTAACATGCATGCAAATGGCAAACGTTCATAAAAACCAATCATACAATAGTCATAAAAAACAAAACACAAAAAACCACAGAAATGTTGCAAAAGACAAGTAAAGAAGACTTACCTGGAAATAGCTGAGCTAGATGTGTCGAAGCCTTCTAGATGTGTTGTGGGATGTCAGAGCTCCAAGATTGATGTGAAGAATGAGCTCTGAAGCATCAGATAAACAATTTTGAGGCTCATGAAGTGCATGCCACAAAGATAGGAAAAAACAACACTTGGAGGGAAGCTTCTAAAACGATCTTTGCATGTAACCTCTAGCTGCTAGAATAAATCCCTAAAATATAGGGATTCTTTTTGCATGTTTCTTTTTTCTATTTCAGGAAAAGTAGTCGATGCATGCAAATCAAGTTTGTTGGGTCCTAGGTGGAATTGGTCAACCTGAAGGCACATGCAATAAGTTGCCAAACTAGGGGAGGGATTTGTGTAGTTTCTGGGTTGAGTTGGGCTAGCTGTCCTTGAGGGATTGCGTAATTTCTGGGGTCAGCAGGTGACTGCTTCCCAAAATTGTAAAATTTTTGGGCTGAGAAGCCTATGTGACTGTTCTACGCAATTTTGGAGCTCAGTAGGCTACCCAGCTGATTTGCGCAATTTATGGAGGGAAGGATGGTTCCCCTCCAAGATAGTGCAATTTTTTGAGGTAGCTACTTAGCCAAAAACTACCTTATGTCCGGAATGGTAGCTGGTAAAGGGAGTGAAGCAAACGGACATGCATAGGCTAGAAAGACATTGAAAAACAAATGAGGCATATGTACTTAACAGTGGAAGACATGCTACTAAGTATGGTTGGTAGGGAGGCTCCAAAACGAAGCTAAGGAAAAATTTTGGAGGGTGGTTGTAGCCGCTACAACACTTGGCGACACACTGGTAGAACTCTAGCTCTCTGAATGGACCTTGTTAATTGAAAGTAAGTCTAACACCTCCGGAAGTATTGTTCAGTTCTTTGTTCATCTTGGTTTCGACACTTGCTTGATTGTAAGATGTAACATATGCCAAGTTCTTGGTCGGTCGACAGACATTCCAAGCTAAGCCAACACAATTGTTTCGATTGGGATGAGGGGTATATTGGTGCACAATCCATATGATCATAATAGTTTTATTTCATATCTGGTGTTGCTCCACTGCCAGCAGCCCTGTACATTACCCTGACGAGTCACGCAGGACCACAAGCATTGCTCCACTTCTAGCAAGCCTGGTTAGTGCCCCAACAGAGTTACATGCATAACCTCTCTGCACAGGAAGCCTTTCTCTTGATTTTTCTTATTCATTTTTCATCTTTTTGAAAATGTTCACATTTTCATTTTTTTCATTTTTTATTTTTCATAATTGTGCATATCACTTATTTGTTTCAGAGGCAGAAGAAGGAACCCGACTTATTGAGAGTATAAGAGGTTTTTCTTTAGAGAAGTAGTTTATATATATAACTCTTATGTGCTTGTTAAGGTTTTCCCCCTCACTTTACTCTACTTGACTGAGCTGATAAGGATTAACCCCAAAACAACTGACTAGAGTAGGTGATACTAGTTAGTGCACAAGCATTGTGTTTTCACCAAGCTTCACTTCGAAGAGCACGTATTTTCCATTGATCTATCATAGACTAAAGACAACAATTTCTTCATACAGAGGTAGGACGACAGATAACCAAGTATTGATAACTTCACAAGTCCTCTTGTACTTTACTGAGCTTGTTTCAAGAGTCACAGACGGTTTCATGTGAAACTATCATACGAACATAAACAACAAAATTCAGCAAAAGCATAAGCCAATGCATAAGAAAAGTGAGTAAGAAAACAAGCATGCAAGCAAGTAAAGGAACAAAGTACGAAACAAACATGCATGCAAGAAAACAAACCAATATCAAATGCTACTCCTACTCCTAAGCTAATGGTACATGGGTCTGCTCACGTAAAGTCATACTTCCAATGTAGCCACCGATGCATTGGTCGACCCATGTTGGTGAAGGCATGGTTCGTGACCAACATGGCTATGTGAACCACCAAACATGAAATATATAACAATGAAGACAAACACACTTCAAGCTTAAAAGGGTGCACAAAACATAGGTGATTGCAAGTGCATGACATGTAATCCGTGGACTTATCGTAATGTTGTGTGGCACTGTGTGTAGTTGTTAAGCATACACATACTCTCGACTATGACTTGTAAGCAAACAAAAAAAATAGAAACAAATTGCATCGTGCACATGTGCTTTCTATGTAAGATTTCTCAAATGCATTAGCGATGGGATCGTGTAGTTTGAGTGGAGGAAGCATAATCTATGTGTGAGATTGATCTTAAATGCATAGAGATGAGTGATGAGGAGCCTCAGGTGTTTCAACAATTTCCTAATTAGAAGTGAAACCAACCTCAGGATAGAGAGGACTTGACATAACCATCAGCTCTGGCTGAAGTGCCTCGATAGTCTACGGGGTTTTGACTTCGTTGACAAGACCCTTTAAAAATCAATTGCGATAGAATCATCATCGTGATTATAGAGGGGTAAATAGATAATGATAGCTACGATCAGAAAAATCAATGATTAATTTTATCAACATCCTCATGGTCTGATGAATCAAACAGAGGGGTAGATGAGAAGTGGAAAAATTCACCCTTTGCATTTCCAAAAAAGGTATATGAAAAATCAAGTGGAGTTTCAAAGAATGATTTGTCCTCTCCATTGTCAGAAGATGGAATGACATTCAATGTGTTCTATGAATGATCAACAAAGGTGTCAGGGAAAAACGGAGGAGGCAGAGGCAGAAGGGAATCATTCTTCATTGTTGGTTGATGCTCAGGCTCCCAGTCATACTCTTCATGAATGAAAACTCAGGTTGTTTGTGCAACACGGACTCTGTCGATAGCTTGATCCTTATTCACAATAGGTGTAGAGTCTAGAATGGAAGACCACAGGATAGTGCAATCCGGTGGATCAGTAGAACACAAAGATGGACGTTGAGGTAATACATGCATGTGACAACCCATGGGCTTCACAACCAAGTTTGTGCAAAAATTGAGAAAAGTGATGTTGGGAGGATGTGACAATTGAACGAATGTGTGTTCATGTTCTCCCACATCACTCTGCAGTGGTGGAGCTATTTGATGAGGGGACGGTGGACAGTCACTTGTGACAACAACCATGTCCATCTGTGATTGCGTAGCTCCATCGCCGAAGTATGCTAAGCGGGGCTTTAGTTTGAACTTCTTATTTGTATTGACAGAATTGGTAAGAAAATATTCAAATTTTGAGTGGGCCTTTAGTTTGAACTTCTTCTTTGGATTGACGGATTTGGTAAAACAATATTCAAATTTTTCCATGACATACTGGAGTTTCATCTGATTTTTCAAAGCTTGAAACTAAAACACACAGAAGCGGTCCCAAAAATTCATAGGCGATTCTTGTGGGGTCTTCCACTGTGTTAACAATTTTTTATCAAGAGGTTCTGGATCAAAATGGTGGAAAGTAGATTCAATGAGATAATAGAACTACTCAAGTGAGTGCACCCTACCGGGTGGCAGACTCCAACACCACCACTATGGGGATTTACGAAGTGTGTATACAAGCAGTAGGCTTGCCTCCTCATCAGAGAAGTGATTTGCATCATCAACAAATGCATAGATGTCTTGCAACTACATAGGCCAGGCCACTTCGCTTTCACCATCATATGCGAATTTTGACAAGAGAGCAAAAAAATCCCTTGTGATGTCGAGAGGTTCGGAATGAGAAAAACATCGCGGAGGGATGAGTTTGAAAGTATCCATGATAGATTCACGAATATTCAAAACAAGATGAGAGGACACATCTTGTCATCTGGCCCTCCTTCTAGTGCCAGAAATGTGGACAATACTAGACCGCCAAAATGTTAGGGGATATCCCTGGTAAGAAGTCCTAACTAGACCTCAGACCATTTGGCATAGGAGTTTTAGCGGTGGGTTGCATGGTATCGCCTTAACCGGAGTTGCGCACAGAGGTAAGCAAGATGTCCTTGTTGGTAGCAAAGGTGTGACATGTGCATTAAGCCAAGGAAGGTGCATGAATGGTTCTAACACACAAAAAGTGGAATGAGTGCACCCCTTGGAAACCTGTGTAAACACGTAGGTTGGAAGGGAACACACGAGAAAAGATGCATCAAAAACAAGAAGGTAGGCGAACCAACAATCCAAAGTGATGGTTAAACCAACAACACATCTCAGTAAGATTCATGCATACATAGAGAGAAAGAGTCTATACATGTATGCGTAAGCAAACAAATACGTATATCATTAGAGTAACCAAGTTAACTGAAATACAATAACAACATATGCATGAAACATGTTGGCTCTATTATATTAAGAAGTGAAAGTTCCAATCATACAGTACAACCATGACCAACCACTAGTCCCGATAATGGAACGTTATGGTCACTGACCTGCTCCTCCAAAGAGATGTACTAGCTCTACATTAAGGAGAAGCTAAGACCCGTTACAATACTCTCCAAGCTTTCTCTAAGAAAATCCTGTCACAAGCTTGGCTGCCCAAAAGCCTCTACAATGAGTTATGAGGTACTATAAATAGCAAAGGGTGGAGTGACCCTTGACATTCCCCTTTGTCATTGTTCACCTACCATCATGACTCTTCAACTACTCTATGACTGTTACATTCAACTATCACCACTAGGACTTCCACTTTACAATATATTACATACAATATGGAAATGTACCCGTGTGAGATGAAATAGGCTTCAGCAAGCCATGCAAGACATCACTAAGACTTGACCAACTGTGTGAATACCAACTCTTCGACATCCTCGTGATGGCCGATGGTGGTGAACTGATGTAAATATTGGTAGTTTGCGATGGTGTCCGTGTACTCTATGGTGACATATTTCTGGAAACAAATTCTTGCCTCAGTTTCATCTCGGTACACTCATTTGGCTCCTTTGTCCAACACATATGATATCATCTGCATCATCGTCTTGAGTGTTGCCAGACCAACGACATACTGATGCATAGTGTTTGTGTTGATCACCAAGTCTACGTTGGTGGCTATACACATTAACTCGTCAAAGTACATGTCCATCTCCAGTCATACTTGATTCTTTGTCTTTGCCTCGATGAGTGTCCCAATAGATGGGATCACATGTGCGCACACAACAACATCCATTCTTTTGAACGCCTGTGCATGGGAAGCCTGCAAACTAGTGATGGGCTACAAGAGTTCCTCATAGTTCTGGATCTGACTCTAGATGTGTGTCTTCAACTCTACCGACTTGGGCTTCATCAACTTAGGAAAGTGTAATGGGTCTCCCTTGTATCTCATTGTCCATGCTTACATGCGGTCGACAACAGTATGCAAATTTTACAAGATACATGCTCTTCTATCACAACGCTACTGCCAACCATTGAGATGGAAAACTGCCTTGTTCACGGTACCAAATATTGAATACAACACCCGCATGACTATCTGAAGGGACGATACTTGATCTAGTATCACATTCTTCAACTCTTGTCTAGTAGATGTTGTAACCTATTCTCCTCATTTCTTGCCCGTCTGTAACTCCTTAGTCATTTACTTGTTCTATGCTATCAAGAAGCAAACGCTTGAGATGGTGGCTTCGACATATGCTCTTGTAGCATTGGCCAATGCTGCTAGATGGTTGTGCACATTAGATATGACCACTCATTCCTTAAACTGTGCAGGAGATTTGTGGACATACAAAGTAGACACTCTGCGTGACTGCAAAACGCTATGTTGTGACTTGTCGAATGATACGTTGTGCATCTCTACTTCCAGATTGTCTCCAAGGATCTTGTTATATCCTTGGTCGATTAGGACTTGCTCGACTTCCAGATCTGGTGAAGTCAGTGGGTTGACCTCTTAGTTGTAAGGCATGAGGTCAATGTCTTGTTCTAACTCTGTCTGCTCCATCTTCATGTTAATTTCCTCAAGTATCTATTCAATCTCTTGAGTGAAGTCCTACTCCTATGACTGCTTTGTGCCAGCTGCTCGGATGAATCTACGACCTATATGGGTGCAGTTCCATCAATATGCATATCATGCGCCTCCTATTTTTTATGTCCCTGTTGCACTTCCTTCTCCCATCTATGCAACTCTTGTTCTTCCCGGAGTTGTTGCTTCAACTCTTGCAACTCATTCACTATTTCCTCCATCCTTTGTTTATGTCTCTACCTTTACGCATTCCTCTTGTCGTGCTTTCACCTCTTTGTCTCTATTTCCAAAGCTGCTTTCTCTACTAGTGGGTCTTCTTTGAACTTTCTTTTTTGTTCTACCTTTGTGGTGTCAACAATATTTCTCTTGCCTTTGTCACATGCAAGTATGTTACCTTCTGCTTGTGCTAATGTTGGTGCTCTCCTAGATGTTTCTTCGCGCTACTTCTCTAACCGTTCCACAATGATATAAATCAGTTCATTGGGCCTGTAGAAGCTGTGAGAATATCTCCATGGGTCTTCCTCAACCCAATGACACACCCCATTCATCCAAGGAAATTGCACTGTTGCACAATGATCCTTTATAGAGAAATGTGGGTTATACGATTGAAGTTTCTAGTGCAGAAAATAAAAATTTTGAACTCTTGTGTCTCGGTCTCAGCATGCTTGAGATGTTGTATCTCGTACAACCTAATTTACAATGGAAAAGTGGGCCAGGGTGCCTTCTTCTTCTCATGTAGTCTAGATGATAGTCTTGCGAAGATGTGGTACGACACTTCTTGCATGACGAGCTTGTCCATGGAAAAATTCGGTAAAACATGCAGAGCCTTCTTCGCATTGTACATCCGTATGAAGGTGCCAAAAGGTGAGGCATACCAATTCGCTATGTCAATCATTTCCTCCATTGTTGCCTTCGACATGCAAGGTGGATCTTTCTCAAATATCATCTTTTACACTGGGGTGACAAAATGGTTTGACAATTGTGTGATGACTCAGCGAAAGCTGCATTAGGAAGAAAGTTTACAATAAGTATGTACAGAGGTTTCTGCTGATGTCTATCCCCACTTCAAGCTTGGGAACTTCTGATCAGCACAGTTTACATATAGGATGTATACGGACATGTATATTTCTTCTTCCTAACGTTTAGGAGACTATCAGGCTCTTGCCACTTGTTCCTTCAGCTTATGAGCCAAAATGTCAGACTAGTTACACGCTTTGCCTTCACTGGCCATCTGGTCCAACGTGATCACCCAACTCTGCGGGAAGGTCTCCATGCTCTCTTGGTCATACAAGCAGCATGCAAAATATGACCAAGTATTGATATTCCTTCTACAATATCTACGTGTTGTAAACCTAGTTGGGTGTCATCCTGAACTTGGCTGGTTCCTTCACCCAACTCTTGAATATATCCTTGGAGTTTTCACTACTGTTGCGTATGCTGAAGGGTGTTTCCATTATGATCGTCGGCTTCAGAAAGTGGTACATTTTTTGATACTCCTACACCATGAAGGCAACAATCTGTGTCCCAATTACACTGCTTAACATCATCGTCTCAATATTAGTGTGCGAGATGATCTAATGTATCATGCCCGCGGATGGAAATTCGGGATACCTACATGCAATCTGGTACAAATCAGACTTGTGAATGTTCACATAGACCCTGCGGTCTTCAAGATCTTTCTCAAAAGTGCTTGAGAAAGTATCATTGATATCCTGCCAATTTTTCTTGATGTCTTTGTCTATGATCAACTTGGTGTCTTCGTAAATCAACAAACTCGTAGACACTTTCTCAACTACATCTCCGGTTGCGCTTCTGTCACTGTCCTTTGACTCCGCTCTCTTGGAGGCCATTGAACCGGAACTGCTAAGAGACAGACGAACACATTCTATACCTGAAGACATGGTGACATGCATGGCAAGCAATCTATCAATTGAAAACAAAACAAACTTCAGGACTGACATGCACCATACCCAGGAGACTAATGGAAAGGATTGCACAACTTTCAATGGGAGGTGAAACGACTCACTTCCATAACTGCACAAAAGGAAGTTGAGACTGTTTGGAGGCTGCTTAACTCATGGAATTGCGCAATGTGCAATCCAGGTTGACCTGCTAGGTGCTGATATTGTGCAATGTGCAATTTGAGTCAACAAGGCATGTAGGCCCAGGGACTGCATTGCATAATTTTCTGGGCCAATAGAGTACTATCTCTCAAAATTGCGAAAATCAAGCATAGAGGACAGTGTCTGGCCAAATTTGTGCATTTTTTTGGAGGAAGGCAGAGCTTTCCCTATCAGAAATGTGCAATGTTGTCCGGGAAAGGCAAGGCCCAGGCCAAGGTTGCCCATAACCGCCAAGAGGCGACAGAAACATATGAATGTTAATGCATGTTGAAAATCAGTGTAGGCATGTGTGAATGATCATGCATGCAAACAATGAATGCAATATTCAAAAAATATGAAAACATGCATGTGTGCGAAACGGGTCTTTGGATCGCTGACCATCAGTGAAAAACAGTGTCATGCATGCGACAATAAAGAGATGGAAAAGAAAACTGAAATGGTGCTTGTACAAGCTAACATGCATTCAAAATACAACAAGTGTTTACAAAAATCATGCAGACAACACTCACACAAGCCAAAACACAAAAAGTGACAAAAATGTTGCAAAAGACAAGTAAACCAGACTTACCCAGAAATAGCTAAGATGGATGTGCTGAAGACTCCTAGATGTGTTGTGGGATGTTATAGCTCCAAGATCAACGTGAAAAATGATCTCTAAAGCATTGAATAAATAATTTTGAGGTTCATGATGTGCATGCCACAATATAGAAAAAAGCTACACTTGGAGGGAAGTTTCTAAAACACTCTTTGGGTGTAACCTCCAGTTGCTAAAAATAAATCCCTAAAATCTAGGGATTCTTTTTGCATGTTTCTTTTTGATTTTTTGGGAAAAGAAACCCATGCATGCAAATCAAGTTTGTTGGGTCTCGGGTGGAACCAGTCAACCTAAGGGCACATGCAACAGCCTGCAAGATTGGAAGAGGGATTTGCGTAGTTTCTGGGCTGAGCTCGTTTGGCTATCCCTGAGGGATTGCACAATTTTTGGGGTCTGCAGGTGACTGCTTCCTAGAATTGCGTAATTTCTCGGCTAAGCTGTAGTGCTGGGCCAAATTTTGTAGTTTTCTTAAGGAAGCTTGTCTAATTGTTCTACGCAATTTTGGAGTTCAACAGGTTACCGAACATATTTGTGCAATTTTTTGGAGGGAAGGCTGGTTCCCCTCCATAGTTGTGCAATTTTATGAGGGATTTGTTCAGCCAACGACTAGCTTAAGTCCGGAATGGCAGCCTGTGAAGAGAGTGAAGCAAACTGACTTGCACAGGCTAGCAAGCCACTAAAAAACAAATGAAGTCTATGTACTTGACAATGAAAGACATGTTGTTAAGGATGGTTGGTAGGGAGGCTCCAGAATGAAGCTAAGGAAAAATTTTGGAGGGTGGTTATAACTGCTACAACATTTACTAACATTGGTGGGGTATAAAATTCGAATTTCATTCCTATGTTTTTAACATTGATTTATATACTTTTTCTCTTCATTCATTACCATGTCATTATTTACATACATGGGTGTCAAAGTGGATTAATAATTAAATCAAATATTGCATATTTTCAAAAAGAAATCTCTTGTTTCAACATTGATTTTCGACAATGACTTCATTACTGCCTCATGTGGAAAATCATACAGTGGTACAACTATTATCCTTGCATTATTATTTTAAATGAATAATTTATTGATGTCTTCCTTTCCATTAGACTCACGCGATAAACAGTTGTTGATGATCGCTATATTGATTGGAGGGGTGGGGTTATAAAATGTAAGTATATTTTTGTCACATTTCCCATATTTTGTGCCATTATTCATGAGTTGTTACCGCAACTCCAATTATGAATGTGAGAAACTAGCAAAGCCAATTTTAGTATTGTGCAAAATTGTGGCCATTTTTTAACAGCTAGTGTAAGTTGCAACAATAGGAATGGGGGGGTGGGGGAATTTATTAGATATGAGATAAGCCACTTGGGAGCCACAGATGAGGCACAAAACATTTTGAATCACATAATATGGATCCACTATTTCAGAAGAATTCAGGGGTTTGGCAGAGAAATCATGTTGTAGTTCATGCAGAAATTGGATAGGAATCACGATGGTAAATTTTTTATAGGTTCAAGTGAATGAGGACGCTATAATTGAGGTCATAGGGTTGGAGATGGAAGGATAGAAGTGGTATGAACCACACACTTCACTAAAATATACAACTTTGTTACTTTTAGATGACAGAGCAAAACAAGTGAGGAAGAGGAAGGGATACAATCCCAATTCATCCTTAGAACCATGGAAGGAGCTGGTAGAAATAATTCAAATATATATTATTTGTGATGGAATATTCAACATGGTTTGAGGTCGCCATCTTAATTTGATGACACATTTGAGACATGAGGTATCTCTAAGCATTCCCTTCTTCTTGAAATATATTTTGCATGAGACGTCTCTTAGAGTTGGAAAATCTAAAGAATCTTTTGTAGTTGTAAGAAATCATGGATTAATTAAGTTGCTAAGTTATAAGGATTTTACAGCAAACCCAACAGACTTGGGATAATTTCATCAGGGTGAATGGAGAACCTAGGGATGAAAAAACAAATAATGAGGAAACTCTTCCAAAAGATGCCCCATAGAACCCAAATCTTTGTTTTGATTACCATGTCTTCACAAATCTTTCTTTTGATTACCATAGTGTTTCATCTCAATCACTATCAGAACTAATTTCACTAATTTATTTAGACATTTCCCTACCCCCTTTTAGGTATAGGATCTCATTCTTCTTATAAGATTTATTATTTTCATGCTTCTCCAATTTTTGTTGATGATGTTTATGTCATTTCATTAGATTATGGTCTTCTTCATCATCACTAATTTCATCCTTTAGATATGGAGAGTTAGGCAACAAATTACATACTTTTCCATAGGTAAATCATTTGAAGGGATGCTTACCTTTGTATTTTCCATATGCATTTTTTGTTTTTCTCACAAAACATACTTCCTTTATATATTATTCATGGCTAGACATATCATTTGACTCATGATATCTACTCCTTTTCTTGTTTAAAGCTATGAATGCTACTTCCTATTTTGATGGTATCTCTTTCCTGGTCCTCATTTCACATGCCATGAGAATCCCATGCAATTCCTCTATTTTCAACTCATCAAGTTCCTTCATTTATTTAATATAGATTACTTTGACATCCATTATCAATGGAAGTGAAACTAAAACCTTTTATACAATCACTAAATATTTAACATGTTCACCAATTCTTGTTCCTTTGATGGTGTTGACAATTTCATCCATATAAAGGAGATGCTACAAAATTCTATTTGTCTTTCATTTTTACACTCTTGAATTTTCTTACATGAGTTTGGAGGTTTTCCTTCTTAATCATGTCATCAAATTCATAGACATTTTAAATTTGTCCCAAAAATATTTTGTCGATTCAAAATGCATCACTTTCAAAAACACATATTTTTATAGATCACATAGGATATCATTCATGGATTTTGCATTATATTCATTATCCTTCCTTCCATATCTATCCATTGGTGGAGTTTTTGGATGTTTATAACTAATCATACTTTATTTCCAAATATCACACTCTGGAGCTATTAGGTATGTGCACAACCTTATGCTTCATAATGAACATTCTTGATTGGTCGGGTGGGCTTCTTAGCTATGCCTTCTAATGGTTAGACTGCTTCTGAAGGAACATGCTCCCATACCAATTTTTTAAGCACACACTTATACTAAGAGGGGGGGTGAATTAGCATAAAACAAGTTTTAATTATCTAAAAATTCATGAAAAATAAGAGGAAAATCACATATGAGATGTATCATCTGCATATCATGCAACAAATACTACCTAGAAACCGTTTTTGAGAGAAAACTCTAAAAAAAAATATTATAATTCTTTGTAGGCACCAGCCTCGTGTAGAAACTAATACCTATAGGTACAATCCCTAGTAAGAACCAATCTAATCCAATGAAGATTTATAGACACCATTCTACTACAGAAAATAATCCTCACTACTAAAAATACTTTTAAGCAAAAATCTACTAGAGATACCAATTAACACTATTACAAATATTTGTAGGGACCAACCTATTGGAGACACCAATCCCCACCACTTCAAATATTAGTATGCACGAATCCCCAATGTTAGGCATCAACTTAACAAGAGACACGAATCCCCTTGTTTGAGAAAAAACCCTCATTACAAGTCTTCTTTAGTGCATATAACTTCTTCAAAATATGATAACATTTAAATCACCTTCATCGAGCCTTCTTGCTACTTCTACTTTCACTAGGACTACTTGCTACTTCTTTCTTCATTGGGTATGCTCACTACTTCTACCTTCATTGGGTCTAACTAAAATTTGAGCTTCCAAATGTAATTTTTAGTAACTTCATGTGAGATTGTTGTTTTTTCCCTCTTTTGAAGAATGAACATATACAACATGCCACATATCAAACTTTTAAATGACCTTGAACTTTTTACTTGAGGAACTTTTGTATGTCTCTCTAGATTTCTAAAATCTTCATAGTCTGAAATGTCTTGAAAAACTAGTTATATAATGAATGACCTGTTGATATGTTTGAAACTAATTTTACAACCACTCAAAAATCATCAGTTCCATAGGGCATATCTCCAAAATTATAGTGGTCCAAAGTATTAAGTTAGCCTTTTTGAAACAAATTTCAAGATCGCTCAAAATCCCTCACTTCCATGGGGGATGTATATGAAAGTATAGTGAACCAATGTATACACTTTTTTTTTTATCTTAGTTACTTCTATATGTCTCCACAAATATCCGAAACTAATCATGGTGATCTATTTGAAACTAATTTTAGGAGTATTAAAAAACCTTAATTTCTATAGAGCATATACCCAAAACTATAATGAAGCAATGCCTAAATTTTTTATGAAAAGTATTCAGAGATCTGACCTTCGTCTTGTCAAAACTACATAGTACAAAATGTCCTAAAAAATTATAGCAAAAACTCCAAAATGACTTGTTTGAAGCAAATTTTAGGACCAATCGCAAATGTTCGTTTCCATAGAATATATATTTGAAAGTATAGTGAACTAATATTTGAAACTTTTGCTTGAAGCTCTCCTCAATATCCCCTCAATATGCTCAAAATTTTTCCAATTGAATCAATCCACCAAAATATCTATAAGAAAAATTTCAACATGGCTTGTTCACTCTAAAAATTACTTTTTTGCTCCCACACACTTTCCTTCCAATGCTTTCTTCTTTTATATGTTATCATAACCATTCATGAAAAGCCACGCTATCCTAACAAATTTTCAACATCTGTCCCCTAAGGATGTCTTAGCATAGTATTCTAACTATACAGATTCTTCTAATTTAAAATACTACAATTTAACGAGTCTAATAATGGGAATCAACTCCCTTGGTAAAATTAGAAGACCCTTTTTGGGGTTTGTTTCAATATGAGTGATCTTTGAGAGAAGATCCTCAACATCAAATATGTTCCTATTATTTAGGAGTATGATCTCCTTTGGTTGAGAGATATTCTCTAATAAACTAGATTCCTATATTTATATGAGGTTTATAATTTTTCTTAACTAATTGTTTGTATGATCAAAGTAGATTCTCTAATTAATTGAGAGAGTGCTTATATCTAAATCATTTATGTATTTATATCTATACCAATTATCAGATTAAATAAATAATTGAAAGAGTGTTTATTGATTTCCAATTAAATTGAAGTCACCGTGCTTATTGGCGGTTGAAAATTTGCAGATACATTCAGATAACATTCACTGAGCAGAGAACATGGTCCTCAGATTCTTGCTCCACTATTTATGGAAGGAAATAATATATGTTAGAATCGTGGAGAAAACAATTTATTATTGCGAAGAACAGGTATGAAGCAATAGAATTGTTTTGATGTGGAACGTTTGTTAATGCCATACTTGATAATTCACCCAAAGAGATAAAATATAATTATGCTTGTTCCTTTCGGATAGTAGCCATTGTTGATAAATGTTTTTAACAGTGAAAAAACATTAAATCTTTAAAGCCATTGTTGATAAATGTTTTTAACAGTGAAAAAACATTAAATCTTTAAAGGTTAGATAAACCGTACTTGGTGGTTTAAACAAAGATACATAGATATCCATATCATCTCATGCGTAAATTATAATATTGATCCAACTAAATAATAGCTATATTTATTATGTTACGTTGGAAGATTTAGTAGCTAACACATGTTGAGCACTGAAAATGACAGGAAAAACAAGCATTTTCCAAACATGCCGGCCAGATGAGTAAAGCTCCTGTGATTAATTTGATGATGACCCACGTATCATATATTCTTGGTTCAGTTGAATGGATATGTTTTCTATGTGACATGGAATACTGGTTTACGCATTCTCACCTTTGCACTTAGCGTTTGTGGCCAATTTTATGATAATTCATTTTCAATGTCTGTGAAGTTCAATTCAATGGATTAATTGAAAGAGCATTGCCTATTATGAATATGAGATTGAATATCTTATCCAGTTATTGGAAATGGCAAAATTCATGGATCTTTGAACTGCGGGAAATTCATGGATCTTTGAACTGCCGAGAGGAAACAAATTAATTACGTTACAACTGCAATTAAAATTAATGGAAAAGAAATTCACAACAACGATTTTGGATTATTTATTAAAAACAAAGTGGACTTAAAAACGTATGTCAGTACGTTATGTTTCGTGGCACGGAATAACCACGAACCTATACATATTTACAATAATATACGACCATATCCAAAGATATTTTCTCAGTTCAAATTTGGATAATTCCTAAGTTCAATAATAAGAGGATTAAAGCTTATTTCCCCTTTTTTTCTTATTGATTATTAAAATTTAAAAGAAAATCGGAAATTCCGATTTGAAATTCAATGTTGATTAAATATATGCGATCCAAATCCTTTGAAATAATAATTAACATATAAGTTTTAGATCATGTCAAGAAAATTATATTAGAATATGTGATGAAAATGTACGATGAATGTATACTTATATGTTCTTTGAAATAATAATTAATATATAAGTTTTACATCATATTAAGAAAATTATGTTAGAATATGTGATGAAAATGTACGATGAAGGTATAATAATATGTTTTTTTAAAATAATAATTAATATATAAGTTTTAGATCATGTTTGGAAAATTATGTTAGAATATGTGATTAAAATGTATAATGAATGTATGCTAATATGTTTTTATTAGTTACATTTATTAATGTGATTGTGTTAGATGGTGGTAAAGGGATTATGATTGATTATAGCTATTTATATTCAAGTTATGGTTAAGGATTATTATAGTTAATATATAGATTATTATGGATGGCCATGGCTTTCCCCAACTAACTATAGCTGATTATAACATTTTATGATTGATTATGGTTAACTATTTTGACTACGAATGAATATTCTTTGACCAATTTGATAATGGTTATAAATAATTTTCTATAAAAGATTATGGTTGTCCATGTTGGCAATAGATGCCTATGGTTGTCCATGTTCAACCACGACAACTTTGGTTGAGCATGTTTGACAATTCTAATCATGGTTGATCATGGTTTACCATGTTGAGCATGGTTGAGAATGGATTGACCATGGATTTCTAGGGTTGACTATGGTTGATCAAAGATGACCATGGTCATTCTTTACCATCTATGACTATGAAGAACTAAAATTGACTATAGATGACCATGGTTGACTATGGTAAACTATGGTTGATGATGCTAACCATAAGCAATCATAGTAAAATACGGTAACCATATACTATGGTTGATCACATTATCCAAGCTTAATAAATGATGAATATAGTGACTATGGTTGATCCAAGATGACCATGCTTGCTCATACTTGATTGAGGTTGGCAATATTTACTGTGGTTGACTATATGATGATTATGGTTGATAATAGATGACCATGCTTATTCATGGTCAACTAAGGTTGATGATGGTTTATAGTGATTTCCCATGTTTGATTGGTGAATAAGATTCATATGGATGACTATGGCTAATTATGATTAACCTTAGTCATCCATGATCCAACATGGTTTGATTTTTGTTTGTTAACTTTCTTTTGTCCCATCGTTTTTTGTTTATCACATGAAGATATAAAACTTTCTTTATTACATATGAAATCTTTTTTTGTTTATCACATGAAGATATAAGACTTTCCGTTTTTTGTTTATCACATGAAGATATAAAATTTTCCTTATAGCATATGAAATCATTTTTTTATCATATTGCCATGTTAAATTTTTTCATCAAATCGCAACATTGATATTTTATTGCCATGTTAATTTTTGTTCATCAAATCGCAACATTGATATTGATATTTTATTTGATACATTGTAATACTAATAATTATTATGTTGGTCATATTTACAGTTTTTTTTTTAAATAGTGATATGCAATCACGTCTTATTGCTTATGCATGAACATTATTGACTATCCCTGTGAACTTTTAACTATAAATGAGTATAATAAATTATATTTATTATGGTGACCATATTAATACTTATCAAGATTACCCATAAATGAATATGAAAGTGGTAAAGCGTTCGTGACACTGGCTTCTCATCCCATTTTAATTAAAAGGGGTGCTTCGAACAATAGAACACAAGCTTGCAATGGCCTAATGGAAAAAGGTACTGGCTAACATAGCTAATGTTTCTTCATTTCACGTAAAATGAAAATGAATACAGCAAACCGTAAAAATGTAAAACCGTACACTCATTGAGAAGTTGGGTACAGCAAACCGTAAAAATGTCTTTGCTCAAAGTTCCTGTAAGGTATCATTGGAGGGCCTGCAACGAGTGAAGGCTTTTCCAGCTGAGTGCCCTTTTATAAATCATCTATAGAGTAGAATGCATATATCAGGAGCTGTAGAAAATGAATTAGCTATAGCCAAACAACTGAACACCCTGGGTGCCTTTGCTGAAGTTTTCTGCAAGCTATCATTGCAGCGCCTGCAACAACAACAGGTCTTTCCAGCTGATTGGCCGTCCTTCCTCCTCCATATAATTCCTTATACAGGAGACTACATATATCAACAGCGGTATAAGAACCAATTAATTATGGCTCAACAGTGTCCATTGCCGAGCTCTCAATGTTCTACACCCGGGAGCTGTATTAGACAATGGATTTCCGTGCGAAAGGAGGAAGAAGACGTCTCGATTCATTGCCGAACGATATTCCATTCACCTCAGACGAGCAATTCCATTCGTTACAGAAATTGCTTTTAACCGCCTCCAAGTCGAGATGGCTCACGGCGGCGAGGCCGTTTCGGTTGAAGAGTCGTAGAATGTGCTCGAACAGGAACTCGTCGCAGGGAATCGCAAGTCCGCCGCGGGCTGCGTAGCCGAATTCCTCCTCGGCCTGCTTTAGCAGTGCCCTAAACACCGGATGGTTCAAGTAGGCCGCCGGGATTACAAATCGCATATTGCAATGCTGTCCAACGTACACCGCCAGGTGTCCCAACGGCACGTCTGGCGGGATGGCCGACAACGACCGACGATGCCCGTTGCTCGACTCGTTCAACCCGACGACATCGACCTGTGTGTTACCGGACACAAAAGTAATCCGGCACGACCGCCAGAAAAGCAGCTTCCTGCCCAGAGCCTGAGCCGCCTTGCGGACGCTGGCCAGCTTCTTCCATTTTCTCGCGAACTGCTTCAGTGCCACAACATGGGGGATATCGATGTATTTGCTTTGCACGCTCATGTCGAAAACCTATTATGAAACAAAGTCGAACTCACGAAAACTAAATCAATATCTCCTGTTTACTTTCGGCAGGCACAAGAACCAAAAGGGATTCTCCTCAACGCGGGCTATGTTGTCGAAAAGGAACTTGTAGTGAGGGCTATTTATAATGGAGAGAAGGCCGGAGACTGGATAATTGATGAACCTCATTACTTAGCGACTTTCCCTAAAATCTATTCGCGGATTACATTCATGTAAAATTCATGTAAATCTCTTGGCATGTGAAATTCATGTAAAGGGAGTTGAATGGTAATGTAAACGCAAATGGTCTTGACTTTTACCGTAGGGTTTGTTCGATAGGGACCATGGCTCACACCTGAACAATTTTACAGTCTAAATCCGTTTTCGGTTGTGCCGTAAAGGGGAGGGTGTAAGTAACGAAGTAAAAGTGCACGTGAGTGCATGATGGGTTGGCTGGGGGGTTGCTTTCGCACCCCAGCCACGTTCGATTCCTCCGGAGGGCTGCGATGCTGCAGCACTTTTGATTTGATGTTGACGTACGCTACGGCGATATTTGCATCAGCGATGACATAATTCATATGTAAATCATTAGCGATGACATAATTCATATTTGTATCAGCGATGACATAAATCATATGTAAATCTGCGAAATCATATGTAAATCGGCGATATTTGTATCAGCGTAAATCGCTAAGGCGATATTTGTATCAGCGATGATTTATACGCTACGGGCGAGCGATACGATGACATAAATCATATGTAAATCTGCTCGTTTGGGCGATATATATGTTGTATCATGATTCTTCAGCCGGATGTCCTCCCCCACTGAAAAAAAAGTAACGAAGTAAAAGTAGGAAAGAATCACATTCTGCTCGCTTAAGCGATGACATAAATCATATGTAAATCTGCTCGCTTGGGCGATATATATGTTGTATCATGATTCTTCAGCGGGGATGTCCTCCCCCACTGAAAAAAAAGTAACGAAGTAAAAGTAGGGAAGAGTCACAGTCTGCTCGCTTAAGCGATGACATAAGGGAAAAGTCACAGTCTGCTCGATTAAGCGATGACATAAATCATATGTAAATTTGCTAGCTTGGGTGATATATATGTTGTATCATGATTCTTCAGCTGAAAAGTAACGAAGTAAAAGTAGGGAAGAGTCAGTGTCTGCTCGCTTGGATGATATATATGTTGTATCATGATTCTTCAGCGGAAATGTCCTCCCCCGCTGGAAAAAAAGTAAAGTAACGAAGTAAAAGTAGGGAGGAGTCACGGGAAAAGCTGTTGGGACGCCCGTATTCTGTGGGCGTATTCTATTTTATTAGTGATCTGAAAAGACGTCCATATAAACAATCTAGGATGTTGAGGGTGGAAGTTACGGAGAGATGCCACGAGACACCATGTGCAATTCTCCTTTATGTGTTCTCTTTATACGTGGGAGCTTCGCATCCGATATGGCTTTATAGATGACCCGTGGATGGTTACACCTAGGCTTGCATATCGTGAATGACCGAACATGGGGCTTACGTAGTTTTGGTGACATGCGAACTTATGTAAGATATCGAATACTAGCATAGGGTGATAATCGAACATGGACCATATATAGGTTAGGTTCACAAGAAAACTTACGTAAATATCTTGGGAAATCTATGACCTAGAAACGTTCATAATGTTATGATTCTAGAATACATATAATGTTATGATTCTAGAAAGAGCCAATCTATGATTCAGTAATGTTCTTAATGTTATGATTTTAATATACACAATAATTGAGCGTCGGATATTTGGTAAATATTTGGTATTCAATAATGGGAGAAGTGTCCTCAGACACGTAATTTTATTAATCAGAAAAAAATAATTACATAATTGATTTTGCAAGAGTTTACACCCGAATAACCAAACACTCTTGCAATGAGCTATTTATAAGCTCCATGTCCTAAGTGTCCATTTACAATAAATGCTATTCAAACCAACTAGCTAACTAATCTCCTATAATAGAGCCTAAGATACGACACATTTGGAGAGTCATATCTAGTTAGAACAATATGCTAATTCTAAAAATCCCCATTAAATAATTAAACATTCTAGAATAATAATTATTAATTTAATATCTTAAATTAATAATTATTTTATTCTAATTTTATAACCTATGATAAAAATTGTATTTTTGGATCATCTAACATTCCCCCCTATGATCCAAAGATACATTACAACAAATACCAACTTAGTAAATTTTATTCTGCCAAGCGGTTTGGTGAAAATGTCGGAGATCTGATCTTCGGAAGGACAATAAATTGGTTTGAGGACATCTTTGGCAATGAGCGACCTGATATGATGATACTTGGTGTCCACATGCTTTGTCTTTGAATGAAAAACTGGGTTCTTGGCAAGCTTGATGGCTGACTGGCTGTCAATGAACAATGATGTAGCTTCTCCCTGAGAAATGCCCAAGTCCTGCAAAATTCGGCGGAACCAAACAATTTCACATGCTGCTTCCCATGCTGAAATGTACTCTGCTTCTGCTGAAGAAGTGGCCACTGTAGCTTGTTTTTTACAACTCCAAGATACTGCTGTTGACCCCATATTCATTAAATAACCTGATGTTGATGCTCGATCATCAATACTCCCAGCAAAGTCGGCATCAGAATATCCACCAAGTACAAAATTTTTAGTCTTTGTGTAAAGAAGACCAAAATCTTTTGTTCCTTGGATATATCGAAGAACTCTTTTGGCTGCATTCCAGTGGCTGTCTCGTGGTTCCTGCATAAAACGTGAAAGAATATTGGCTGCATAAGATAGATCAGGACGAGTATTGTCAAATAAATCAAGCTGCTAATCAACTGTCTGTAAGTTGTACTGTCCACCTTTTCCCCCCTTCAAATTTTGAAAGTTTCAAGTTTTGCTCCATGGGGGTGAGAACGGGCTTGCAATCTTGCATGCCAAACCGCTGAAGAACCTCTGCGGCATACTTACTCTGAGAAATGAAAATATGATGTGGACGTTGGAAGACTTCAACTCCAAGATAGTAGTGAAGTAATCCCAAATCTGTCATCTTAAAACCTGCATGTAACTCCTTTTTTACCTGCGCAATATGATCATCATGATTGCCAGTGATGATCAAATCATCTACATACATAACAAGAATTACCAAATATTTTCCCTGTTGTCGCACATACAAAGTATCATCAGATTCACTGCGATGAAAACCAACTTTCTTAAGGTAATCATCCATCTTTGCATACCAGGCTCGGGGAGCTTGTTTTAACCCATATAAAGCCTTGATCAATTTGCAGACTTTATGTTCTTGTCCTTCCACTTCAAAACCTGGTGGTTGGGTCATATATACGTCCTCCTGTAAATCCCCGTTGAGAAAAGCACTTTTTACATCCATTTGATGAACTTTCCATCCTTTTTGAGCGGCCAATGCAAGTGTTACTCGGATGGTGTTCCATTTAGCTGTTGGAGCAAAGGTTTCTTCATAATTAATGCCTTCTTGCTGCGCAAAACCTTTTGCGACAAGTCATGCTTTATACTTGTCAAGTTCACCCTTCTTATTATACTTAATTCTGTAAACCCATTTGCATCCTATGGGTTTAACATTTGCTGGACATTCAACAAGTTTCCAAGTGTTGTTATCAATTACTGCTTTATATGTTGGCATTATGATTCAAGTGTTGTCCTTGATGGCAACTCACTCAGTGGATGGTACAGGTGCTCAGAGGTTGGTACAGGTGATGGCAACTTAATCAGAAGACAGATCTCAGTACAGCATGCCAAGGAAGCTCATACACGCCGTTTCGTTAAGCCCAAGTCGCGTGTACACGCTAGTTCGATTCAGAAAAAGCACGTGTATGTGGAAAGGTTCCTTTGGTTCATGGTGGTTAGTCCTTGGAAGTTGTGCCTATGATTTCGGACCATTATGTCTCGACGGGCGTGTCGATCCCTAGTTTTAAAGTTGATGGTATTGTGTTACTATGGTTTTGGCTCTTGGTATTGAGAAAGGCCTAAGGCTATATAAGGAGAAGAAGATCATTAGGCAAAAATCATCTTTCGACAAGGCTTGAATATCTAAGAGAGAAAGAGATCTGATATGCAGGTTCTGAGTTGCTTGATCTAAGCCAAGGAGAGATCACATCGGTTGATGGAAGACTAGATCTAAGGATAGATCGGGATCTAATGGTTTGAAATGCACTATCATGATATGGTTGATTATGCGTATTTCTAGATCTGCATATTGTCGCAATGTTACGTTCTGGGTCTAACTAATATCTGGTACAGCTGCAAATTGAGAAAGTTTATTTTTAGATCTGTACGCAGGTTGGCTTCGGTAAAAGAGCGTGTACACGCGGGTTCTGCTCATTAAAGTAGCGTATATCTTTTGAAGCTTGATTTTGGGTTTACAGTGGGGTCTGACTGTTATTGCAGAGTTCTGTAGTCTGCTCTGTGTTCTGGTAACTGGTGATTGACAGGGTTCAGTGGTTCAGTGATTCAAAGTTTGGTTGTCTTATGCTTCAATGATCTGTTGTGGAAATTGAATGAATTGTGGTCTTCAGATTGTAATGTTGTGCTTCAGGAATATCCAAGTCTGAAAATGTATGAAAAGTGATACCTGGAAGAAGGAAGATTGTAGGTCAGCACCTACGTACTAGTATCTTGGCTAGTACAAGAGCAAAGGGGGTTGGAGCTCCCTTCCAAGGAAGTTTGGAGAACGAGAGAAGGTTGAAGCCTTCTGCAGGTTGTAGCCTGCGTACTGGTATAAGGCTGCACCAGTACAAAAGATTGTAAACTGAAGTTTCATATTAAAGAAAGATAGAGACAACTTGCAGCAGGTGGTTTTCACCCACATTGGGTTTCCACCTTATATCTTGGTGTTCATGTGTGTGGCTTTTTATCTGTTCTGTTATACTGCACATGTTTACTGTTAATATGATGAATAATGTCCTGATGCACTTAATTGAAGAATAAGCTAACTAAATTGTGAGTTTTCTGCTTATACGCTGTTTTACTTCGTCACAGTAGCGTGTACACGCTGGTTCACTTAACTGAAGTAGCGTATATGTTTCTGGGCATAGAAAAAGTTTGATTACTCTGATAATACTGATTCACCCCCCCTCTCAGTATTATTTCCAACAATTGGTATCAGAGCAGGTCCTTCAGAGAAGCTTGATCGCTTGAAGGAAGATCATTCATCATGAGCAACTACGAGAAAGAAGCATCAATGAGGCCACCGGTTTTTGATGGAACAAATTTCAATTATTGGAAGGTAAGAGTTACTGCATATCTTCAATCTCTTGGTACAGAAGTTTGGGACATTGTAGAAACAGGCTATGCTTTTCCTTCAGCTACTCCTACAGATCCAGCTGAGAAAAAGGCATATGAAACAAATGCAAAAGCAGTCAGTACTCTATTAGGAAGTATATCTCAAACAGAATTCATGAAGGTCATGCACTTCAAATCAGCAAAAGAAATATGGGACAAAATGATCACTAGCTATGAAGGAGATGAACAGGTAAAGCAAGCTAAACTTCAAACACTCAGGATTCAATATGAGACTCTCAAGATGTATAATGATGAAAGTGTGGCTAATTATTTTCTTCGGGTAGATGAGATTGTTAATTGTATGAAAAATTTGGGTGAAGAAATAAGAGAAACTATAGTAGTTCAAAAGATTCTAAGATCTTTATCCCCCAAGTTTGAATCTAAAGTATCTGCAATAGAAGAAAAAGAAAATCTCCGTGTTCTCACTATGTCTCAGCTACATGGAATTCTAACCGCTTATGAAATGAGAAAGGGAGGTCCATCTGACAGAAGGGAAGCTGCTTTTAAGGCATCAGGAAAAGAAGATTACTATGAAGCAAGCCATGTTCCAGAAGAAGAGGAAGAAGAATCAAATTTTGTCAGAAATCTTCAAAGGGGTTCTGGAAGGTTCAGAGGTAAGCTACCTTTCAAATGCTTTGCTTGTGGGAAAGTAGGTCATTATGCTGCAAAATGTCCTTATAAGGATAAAGGAAAAGAACCTGCTAGATGGAACAAGAAACAAAGTGCAAATAAGAAAAGCTACTACACCCATGAAGATAGTGATGGCTTATCAAACAGTGATGAAGATGAACAAGGTAATAAATATAAGCTGTTAATGGCATTTGAAGATGATGATTATGAGGATGCTATAGATGTGGATAATCTCTATAATGAAATCACTAGACTCAAGAGAGGCATAGAAGAAAAGAATGTGATCATTGATACTTTGCAATTTCAGATTGATGAAAAGGAAAAACATCTTGAAAAACTAGAAGGTGAAATTGTTGGTCTCAGAAAAGAAATTGAGAAAACAAAAGCTATTAATCTTAAATTTGTCAAAGGATCTGAAACTTTGGATGAGATTATCAGTGTGCAGCGGTCTCCTCTAAACAAGACAGGTTTGGGCTATAATGGAGAAACCTCTCAAGCATCCACCTCAAAAAGTTATCTTGATGCAGCAAGAGGAAATGAGCGGAAGAACAATGAAGATAATCAGGTAAAGCAGGGACGAGTTACAAACAGAAACTATCAGGGACAATCCTCCTTAAGGATGAACAAAAGCTACAACCAACCACAGGTAAAATCTTCTCAGTTTGGCTCAAGAATAGATGAAAATAGAAATTACAATCAGTTGGCTGGTAGATTCAATAACCGCAGAAGCTTCTTCAATGGACAATGCTTTTCTTGCCACAACTTTGGTCACAGAGCAGCTCAATGTGTTGCATATAAAACAATCATGACTAGGGAAGCTCAAAAACAAAGAAGTATGACAGGGATTACAAAAAGGACCTATAACAACTTTTCGGTGCTTGAAAATGAAGTTGAATGTTCTATTTGCAATAATTTTGGTCATAAAGACTCTGAATGCAGGAGCAGGTTTCAGGAGAAAAAGGAACAAGCCACAAGCACCAAAACATGGAGAATAAAGGAACCTCAAACAGAAAGATGTGGGATAGCATTTTATGCAGAAGGACAGGAAAATCTATGGTACATTGACAGTGGATGTTCGAAACATATGACAGGTGATAAAGAAAAACTTGAATCTTATTCTACTTTAGAAAAGGGAAAGAAAGTTTCTTTTGGAAATGATACTCCTGCAACTATAAAAGGAAAAGGTATTGCTCCTTTGAAAGAAAAGGTCAAGGCTGGAAATGTTTTGTATGTTGATGGATTGAAGCATAATCTTCTAAGTGTCAGCCAGATGTGTGATCAAAAAACAGAGGTTATTTTCAGATCGAATGGATGTCTTGTTCGTGATCTTGATACAGGTAAAACAGTTCTCAAAGGCAAAAGAACTCCAAATAATCTGTACATATTTGAAGAAGGACAACAACAATGCTATCTTAGCAAGGATGAAGAGCACTGGTTATGGCATCGAAGGTTGGGACATCTAAGCTTCTCACAAATAAGGAAAGCATGCAAATATCAGGCAGTTCGCGATCTTCCAGATATCAAAATTCCAGACAACACCATATGCAAATCTTGTCAGTTTGGAAAGCAAACCAGAACTAACTTTCCAGAGAAGGAAGGATCAGCTAGCTTGCCTCTTGAGCTAGTCCATACAGATGTATGTGGTCCATTTAGGAAAAGGACACCTCGAGGAGAAGAATATCTGATATTATTCATTGATGATTTCTCAAGGTTTGTTTGGTTAGGGCTTATGAAGCACAAAGATGAAGCATTCGAAAAATTCAAATCCTTCAAAGCATTGGCTGAAAATGAATCAGGACACAAAATCAAGTGCCTCAGATCTGACAGAGGTGGGGAGTTCACATCAAATGAATTTTTTGATTTCTGCGATGAACATGGGATAAGAAGAGAATTCTCTACAGCTAGAACTCCTCAGCAAAATGGGGTTGTGGAAAGAATGAACAGAACTATCCAACAAATGGCTCGTGCTATGCTCGATGAATCAGGTACTCCTGCAACCTTCTGGGGTGAAGCTGCACATGCTGCTGTTATCATTCTTAACAAAACAAATGTCCGAGTAAACAGCACTCAAACACCTCATGAGCTTTGGAGTGGTAAAACTCCTTCCGTGAAGCATTTCAAAATCTTTGGGAGCAAATGTTATATTAAGAATACTGATGAGCAACTTGGCAAACTTGAACCTAGAGCAGATGAGGGCATTCTTCTTGGTTATTCTCCACATAGCAAAGCATACAAGTGCTACAATAAAAGACTTGGCAGAATTGTTGACAGTATTGATATAGTGGTTGATGAGAAGGGATATATTCCTAGGCAAGTTCATCATGAAGAAGATGAAGGTTACTCTCAAAGGCGAAATGATGAAGAAGAAGAACCTCAAGAAGAAGAAGAATCTCAAGAAGAACCAGAGGAGCAGACAAGAATAGAAGAGAAGACTCCATCCAGATATGTCCAAAAGAATCATCCAGAAACTCAGATTGTGGGGCAGAAAGAAGCAGGAGTACAAACAAGAAGGACACTTGCAGAAGCTTCAAGCTACTTGGCTCTACTCTCCTCCATTGAACCACAAAATGTGAAAGAAGCATGCAAAGATGAATGTTGGGTCAAAGCAATGGATGAAGAACTTGAGCAAATCGAAAGGAACAACACTTGGGAATTAGTTCCTAGACCAAAAGATAAGAATGTAATAGGAACAAAATGGGTCTTCAAGAATAAGTTAAATGAAAATGGAGAAGTAATTAGAAACAAGGCCAGACTTGTTTGTAAAGGGTATGCACAGCAAGAAGGAATAGATTTTGAAGAGACCTTTGCTCCTGTGGCAAGACTAGAGGCCATCCGAATGTTCCTTGCTCTCTCAAGCTTTCAAAACTTCAAGGTATTTCAAATGGACGTGAAATCAGCCTTCCTGAATGGAGACTTAGAAGAAGAAGTATATATTGAGCAGCCAGATGGGTTCATTCTTGGGAATGATCCAAACCTTGTATGCAGATTGAAAAAGGCTCTCTATGGGCTCAAACAAGCTCCAAGGGCTTGGTACTATCGGTTGGACAAATATCTTCACCAACAAGGCTTTTCAAAAGGATCAGCAGATAGCAATCTCTATATAAAAGTTGAAAATAACAAATTGCTAATTCTTGTTGTTTATGTAGATGATATTATTTTTGGCAGCAATGAAGAGACTATGAGTCAAAACTTTGCCTTGGTTATGCAGAAAGAATTCGAAATGTCACTTCTTGGAGAATTGACATATTTTCTTGGATTGCAAATCCAACAAAATGAAGGAGGTATCTTCTTGTCTCAAACCAAATACCTCAAGCAGATCTTGAAGAAGTATGGCATGGAAGAGTCAAAACCAGTATGTACACCCATGGTTACAGGATGCAGCCTCAGTGCAAATGATGAATCAGCAGCAGTTCACCAACCCACTTATAGATCCATGATTGGGAGTTTGCTTTATTTGACAGGTACTCGACCAGATATTACACATGCAGTAGGAATGGTTGGAAGATTTCAAGCCAACCCAAAGGAAACTCATCTTCAGGCAGTCAAAAGAATCTTCAAATATCTTCAAGGGACCCAAAACTATGGCTTATGGTATCCTAGAAATACAGATCTCACTCTTCATGCTTACACAGATGCAGATTGGGCTGGAAGTGTGGATGATAGGAAAAGCACAAGTGGAGGTGCTTTCTTCATGGGTTCCAGATTAGTATCTTGGTTCAGCAAGAAACAAAGTTCGATTGCCTTATCTACAGCTGAAGCAGAATATGTGGCTGCAGCATCTTGTTGCACACAACTTCTTTGGATGATGCAGACCTTGCAGGACTTTCAAATCACTTGCACTCCACCTGTCTCTATCTTATGTGATAATACAAGTGCAATCAGCATTTCAAAGAATCCAGTCATGCACTCAAAGACCAAGCACATACCAATCAAGTACCATTTTCTTCGGGAACAAGTGCTTGAGCAGAAGGTCAAGTTGGAGTATGTTCCTTCTAAGGAGCAAGTTGCTGATATTCTCACAAAACCACTGCCCAGGGAAACTTTTGAATATCTCAGACAAAAGCTGGGAGTAGTTGATGCTTCATCCTGTTGTTGAAATTTGTTTGTTCTACAGAAAAGTTGGTATACGCAGGTTACGGAAGGGATATGAGCGTATACACGCGGTTTCATGCTGGGTAAGTCGCGTGTATTCTGGACGCTTGTTGCAGAAAGAATATCCGCGTACATACGCTGTTTTATACAGGATAAAACGCGTATATGAAGTTCTGAACAGCAAGGGAAAACTCTGAAGTTCTGAACAGCAATGGGAATGTCAGAATTATTCAGGCACAGTTTCAGGGAGTGCAACAGGCACAGGTTCAGGGGGAGCAGCTCAAAAGTCTCATAAAGCATTGTTGGCATTCAGATGTTTTGGTTGTTGGTTTCAGGAGAAGGAGCTCAGAAAGAAATTCTAGTTGCTGATCTAACAAGATGTTTATCAGATGCTGCTGGTGTCTTTCCTAAGTCTTGGTCTAGATCTGTTGTCTCTATGTCATGTATCTCTCTTGTCTCTTTTATGGTGTCAAGGTCATGTAACGGCCTTTGTTGGTTTCCCCACTATGCCTGGGATGAATGCTGTAATATAAAGTGGTTGTTTCTGATATGTTATGGTTGTATGTATTGAGTCCTTGATGATAGAAAGGTCCTTTATGGTGTATAAGTCTTGGTTCTTGTTGAAGAACATCTTTTGCAGATCTGGCCTACTGTCAGGGGGAGCACGAGTCAGCACAGCCAAGCAGAGGTATCAGCATGTCCTCAGGGGGAGCATAGCCCTTTGCCCTTGATGTCAAAGGGGGAGAGTGACTTGGTGTGGTGGTTGCCATCAAGTCCAAAGGGGGAGATTGTTGGCATTATGATTCAAGTGTTGTCCTTGATGGCAACTCACTCAGTGGATGGTACAGGTGCTCAGAGGTTGGTACAGGTGATGGCAACTTAATCAGAAGACAGATCTCAGTACAGCATGCCAAGGAAGCTCATACACGCCGTTTCGTTAAGCCCAAGTCGCGTGTACACGCTAGTTCGATTCAGAAAAAGCGCGTGTATGTGGAAAGGTTCCTTTGGTTCATGGTGGTTAGTCCTTGGAAGTTGTGCCTATGATTTCGGACCATTATGTCTCGACGGGCGTGTCGATCCCTAGTTTTAAAGTTGATGGTATTGTGTTACTATGGTTTTGGCTCTTGGTATTGAGAAAGGCCTAAGGCTATATAAGGAGAAGAAGATCATTAGGCAAAAATCATCTTTCGACAAGGCTTGAATATCTAAGAGAGAAAGAGATCTGATATGCAGGTTCTGAGTTGCTTGATCTAAGCCAAGGAGAGATCACATCGGTTGATGGAAGACTAGATCTAAGGATAGATCGGGATCTAATGGTTTGAAATGCACTATCATGATATGGTTGATTATGCGTATTTCTAGATCTGCATATTGTCGCAATGTTACGTTCTGGGTCTAACTAATATCTGGTACAGCTGCAAATTGAGAAAGTTTATTTTTAGATCTGTACGCAGGTTGGCTTCGGTAAAAGAGCGTGTACACGCGGGTTCTGCTCATTAAAGTAGCGTATATCTTTTGAAGCTTGATTTTGGGTTTACAGTGGGGTCTGACTGTTATTGCAGAGTTCTGTAGTCTGCTCTGTGTTCTGGTAACTGGTGATTGACAGGGTTCAGTGGTTCAGTGATTCAAAGTTTGGTTGTCTTATGCTTCAATGATCTGTTGTGGAAATTGAATGAATTGTGGTCTTCAGATTGTAATGTTGTGCTTCAGGAATATCCAAGTCTGAAAATGTATGAAAAGTGATACCTGGAAGAAGGAAGATTGTAGGTCAGCACCTACGTACTAGTATCTTGGCTAGTACAAGAGCAAAGGGGGTTGGAGCTCCCTTCCAAGGAAGTTTGGAGAATGAGAGAAGGTTGAAGCCTTCTGCAGGTTGTAGCCTACGTACTGGTATAAGGCTACACCAGTACAAAAGATTGTAAACTGAAGTTTCATATTAAAGAAAGATAGAGACAACTTGCAGCAGGTGGTTTTCACCCACATTGGGTTTCCACCTTATATCTTGGTGTTCATGTGTGTGGCTTTTTATCTGTTCTGTTATACTGCACATGTTTACTGTTAATATGATGAATAATGTCCTGATGCACTTAATTGAAGAATAAGCTAACTAAATTGTGAGTTTTCTGCTTATACGCTGTTTTACTTCGTCACAGTAGCGTGTACACGCTGGTTCACTTAACTGAAGTAGCGTATATGTTTCTGGGCATAGAAAAAGTTTGATTACTCTGATAATACTGATTCACCCCCCCTCTCAGTATTATTTCCAACATTATATTCTTCAACCATAGCCTGTTGCCATTCTTTATGTTTTACTGCCTCTTTGTATGTGGAAGGTTCAGTAAAATCATTTGCTATCAAGGTAAAATTACCTTCACTTCTATGTGCCCTTCTGGTGCCAGTTTTATTCTGTTCATCAGGCTTTACATCTTTCAAAAGTTTAAACTGCCCATTTCAGAAGTTGGTGCTCACTTGTTTGTGCTTCTGTAAAGTCCCCATCATTATAAAGAGGATTAATATAAACTGATGTACGTCGTTCAGGTGAAGAATGTGGAGACTCACTGTCTGAAGAACTGCTGCTGCTTGGAGATGCGGATGAACTGCTAGAAGACCCGGATGATGTTGTTGATGTAGATGGACTGGATGACTCATCTTCAGAGGAAGGAAAATCAAGTTCATACCAATTTTGTGAAGTTGGTTGACTTTGCCTTTTTCCATTTCTTTTACTTCCCTTAGTTTCTAATTTGTGAAGAAGATTTTCAATTTCTTCAGCACTCTTACTCTCTGTTTCATCAAAAATGACATCCCTGCTCACAATGAATTTTCCATTGGTCAAAAGACGATACCCTTTCTTCTCATCAGAATAGCCAATCATTGTCCATTTTAAACTTCTTGAGTCAAGCTTAGTTCGTTTTTCTTTCGGAACTAAGGCATAACACACTGACCCAAAAACTCTAAGATGTTTAACTCTAGGTTTGAAACCAAACCAAGCTTCATAAGGTGTGATTCCGTCTAAAGAAGCAGTTGGAGATCTGTTTCTTAAGTAGACAGTTGTATGTATTGCTTCCGCCCAATATGTTGGACTTAACCTCTTGAAGGTTAACATGGATCTCGCCATTCCTAACAAAGTGCGTTTCATTCTTTCGACTACTCCATTTTGCTGTGGAGTGTAAACATTAGTGAGATGTCGTCTTATGCCATTTTCACTGCAATAAGTTTTGAATTCATTTGAAGTGAATTCTCCCCCATTATCCGTCCTAAGAGTACCTATCTTTTCTTTGACTTCATTTTCAACAAGTTGGCGAAAAAGTTTAAACTTATCAAATGCTTCTGACTTGTTCTTCAAGAAGTAAACCCAAGTCATTCTGCTGAAATCATCAACGAATAGTAAGAAATACTTGCAACCACCAAATGAGGTTTGTAGTGGACCACAAACATCACTGTGAATTAGTTGAAGTCGCCTGTTTGCTCGCCATGAACTTGTTGGAAACTTTGTCGATTTTGTTTCCCATAAATGCAAGCTTCACATTTTTCATTTTCCCTTTTGAATGTGGGAAGTCCTTTAACCATTCCTTGTTTCTGCAATTGAGAAAGACTCTCAAAATTCAAATGTCCATATCGGACATGCCATAGTCTGATAGGTGAAATACCTGTAGTCACTGCCCCTGCAAAATCAGAATGCCTTGGAATAACTGTCCCTTTCATCCGTAACAGTTTTCCATATTCATAACCTGTCATGACTGTTTTCAAGTTCTGTTTCACTGAATTAATCTTCACTAAACCATCTTCCATAATTACCTGATGTCTTGCTTGTCGAATCGTGACTAAAGAGAGCAAATTTTTCTTGAAACTAGGTACATACCATACATTGGAAATCAATTTTTCTCCAATGTCAGGGAGAAAAACTTTTACTACTCCTTTTCCATAAGGAGTATGTTTTGTATCATCAGCAAGAAAAATTGAATTAAGTTGGCATTCTTGAAAATTACAGAAAAAATCACGTCGACAAGTCATGTGCTGAGTTGCCCCGGAATCCAAGATCCATGCATCTTCATAGTCACTTCTAAGATGAGATGAAATTTGTGATGCTGGTGAGGAAGTAAAAACATATTCTGAGCTGTCGTCATCTTGATCATTTGCAAATTGTGCTGAATGCTGCTGAAACTTGGGAATTTTATTAAGTGAAGTTCGACAATCTTCAGCATAATGGCCAACTTTGTTACATCTTCGACACACAATTTGACTTAAGTCTCTTCCTCGTCCTGAAGATTGTCCTCGGCCTCTGCGTTGACCTCTATTTGGAGATTGTCCTCTACCTTGACTATTATATCCTTGTGCTTGAAAATTGCCTCTTCCTTGGTTGTTTCCTCTACCTTGAAAATTATTTCTTCCTCCTCTGTTAAAATTGTTGCCTCTACTTTGGCTTCGACCTCGATTATGTGTTGCTTGATTTTGATTCCATCGGCCTCTTCCTCGAGAACTATCTGCTGAAGACTTACTTGTGCTGGCTTCTGTGAGAAAAACATCTTCACCAGCTTTCTTCTTCTTCCCAAAAGTTTTATCATGCTGACTTAACATTTCACAAAGTTCATCAAACTTCAGTTTTTCTAATTTCCCAGTTACTTGTAAAGTTTCTAAAAAATGCGTATAGGAAGAAGGAAGCCCAGCAATTACAATTGTGACCATAAAGCTATCATCAATTGCGGGAAAACCAGCATTAATAATTTCCTGCTTAATATTCTTAAGTCTGGAGAGATATTCAAGAATATCACCATCTTCAGTTAATTTTTGTTGCAACAATTTTAACTGTAGATCAACCTTCTTTGATTCTGGTTGAGTATCAAAGAGGTCTTTAAAAGTTCTCAAGGCAGTCCATGCATCTATGGCATTCTCTATATGTACATACATTTCATCATTCACAGACGATTTAATAAGAGCTAAGGCTTTAGCATTCTTGATTTCCCATTTTGCTAGTGGATCTGCATCTGTGGGTTTATTCGACTTTACATCTCCATCACATATTCCTTGCCATAATTCATTGTAAATGAGTGTGGTTTCAATAAGACGATGCCACGTTTTATAAGATTTGGTGCCTTCAAGTTTGTCGGAATCAGAAAATAAGTTAATCAACTTAGACATTTTAGCGATGAAGAGACACACCAAGAAGAAGAACAGAAAGGACAAGATAGTCAACACAACACACCACGCAAAAAACACGATCTTTCGGGGCTTGGCCTTGACCCTCGAATAGTCGTCAAAACAGGAGAATATTCACTGAGCTTTGCACTTGGCTCTAGTCAATTTCTCAAATATTTACAAGGCAACTTTCAAAATTTGATTTTTTACAATGGTGCTTTTGCACAATCTGGTAAAAATTTACCCCCCCTCAAAGTAAAATTAGTTTGAGTTACAAAGATGATGATCCCAATTAAAAATAGCTTCAAATTATCAAACACACCTTATCTCTCCAAGTTACAAATAAAACTCCTTATTACTCCAAAAATCATAAATTTCAAAACACCATCCTTATTACTCCATGACATGACTTTAAAAAAAAAATACTTTTAAAAACCTCACTTATCACTCTATTACAAAGCTTTTAAAAAACACTTTTATAAAGCTCCCCTTATTTTTCCACACCTTACATACTCCCCAATTTCTTCCCACCTTATCGCTCCATTAAAAAACCTTTATAATCACTTTTACATACTCCCCATGAAAACAAAATATATATTTTTTATTAAATTACTTTATAAAAGTAATTTAACCAGCGTTAACAATTTTTAAAACTTGTATTTATGTAAAAGTGACACTTTTATGTTCTCATGGTAGTGCCTGCGACCAGTTTGAAAAATGCGGCCACTACACTCGCATTTTCATTACCTGCAACTATGATCAATAACGGTAGAAGTGAGTAACGTTCTTGAATTTTAAGTCAAATTCTCAGGCACGCAACAGCAGCAACTACTGCAGCCTCCAGGCAATTTAAGCAACGTCTTCCTGCGATCCGGCGATCGGCCTCCAGTTAAGAAATCAAGCGTCTCTGATCTGGAAACAAACATCAGCACTTCATTTCTTTATTTACTATCTATTTCACTTGCAAAAAGAATCTACTGTCAGAAATCCTTTGATCATTTCGCTTCGAATTGAATTGATACTCAGAACTTTGGTAATCTGGATCGGATTGGCAATTCAGGGGTGGAGTCAATGGAGATCCAGTGGCCACAGGCGCAAAGTCTGGAGAATTCTACTTACTACATTTCTCTGTATTTTAACGACATCGACCATGCCGTGCCAACACGACCTCGAATTTTCAACATCTCTTTCAATGGCATCACATTCTATTCAGACTTGAACATTTCTGATTACGCCCCATGGGCGGTGTTTGCCACCGACTGGACTATGCAGGGTCTCACAAAATTATTGTTGGATCTTGTTTCTGGGTCTAGTGTTGGGCCATTAATTAATGCGGGAGAAATGCTTCAACAAAATTCATAAGTGAATACCAATAAAAACGCAGGAATAAAATGCCGAGTCTTATCGCTGGAGGACGCTGGTTCAAATGCCAGACCACAACGCTGAATTGATGCCGGAATGCTCAACGCAGGGTATTTGAGCATAAATAGATGTCAACCATTCTCATAAAAAATGCAGAATCGATTTGCAGAATCGATTGAATGTTTGGAAAAGATTTTAAAAACAATTCAAATATACAGCGCTGTCCTTTTTTTATATATTTTTATTCACTCAACCAATTTGAAAAAGTCACATAGATTTGCATTTGCTGCTTTTAAAAAAAATGATTTTAGAATTTGCAGATCTAAAATCAATAAAAAAATTTTGCAAATTTCATACCAATCTTTTGCTGAGCACTTCAATAGAGTTGAGTTTCCCACTATCTGATAGAGCTGGAATCTCCTCCTCAAATCAACTGCAGCATTACTGGAGCTCTGATACCACAATAATGGCAGAAGTGTCCTCAGACACGTAATTTTATTAATCAGAAAAAAACAATTACATAATTGATTTTGCAAGAGTTTACACCCGAACAACCAAACACTCTTGCAATGAGCTATTTATAAGCTCCATGTCCTAACTACCTCTAATTATGGATCACTTATTAAATAACAAGTGTCCATTTACAATAAATGCTATTCAAACCAACTAGCTAACTAATCTCCTATAATAGAGCCTAAGATACGACACATTTGGAAAGTCATATCTAGTTACAACAATATGCTAATTCTAAAAATCTCCATTAAATAATTAAACATTCTAGAATAATAATTATTAATTTAATATCTTAAATTAATAATTATTTTATTCTAATTTTATAACCTATGATAAAAATTGTATTTTTGGATCATCTAACAATTCAAATGGTGTAATTTTTTATTTATTTTTTAATTTTAGTTGGAATTATATTGAAATTTTCAGTTATATAGGGGGTCGGGGTGAGGTGTTTGTTCATTCAATTTGCCTTAGGGTTTTTAGAAAATTTTAAAATAATCTAAATTATCAATTTTATGTTCATTCAATTTGCTTTGGCGTTTTTAAAATTTTTTAAAATAATCTAAATCATCAATTTTATGAAAAATAAATAAACTATATAAAATTAAGTTTAGCAAGAAAAGAAATTTCATAAAAATGATAAAATATATTTCATATCTAACACTTAAGAAACAAAAAAGGCATCATAATTTTCTTTTCCTTTTATTTAGAAATATAAATTATATTGAATATGATTTTATAAAATTAAAATAACATATGCAGCGAAAAGTGGTGAAGCCTCCAAATGCACTTGTTGTTGCGAATAGAAAGTACAAGAAAGGCAAGGTTAAAGCTAAAAAAATTATCTAGACTCCATTCAAAAGCATTTGGTTGCCTATATTTATGGTTTGGGAACATCTAAGGAAATGTATGATAAGTTGGTTGGGATATTCAAAGTAAACAATGAAAATCAAATCCTCTTTCTTAAAAACAGTTTGAAGGATATTGAAATGAATAAAGGGGAGTCTATCCAATCCTACTTCATGAGAATAACTCAATTCAAGAATGACTTCATATCTATTGGAGAACTTAATTCTGATAGAGAGCTCACTCTTGTTTCTCTTGGATGCATTGCAAGACCATGGGATGTATTTTTCACCACTATTCTCAACAATGACAAGATACCTCGTTTCGAGGAGTTATTGGCTAGAAACACTCAAGAGGAGACTAGGATGATGGAGATAGATAATCTCTCTAATAGAAATGAACCTGCTACTTTCTCTGCTCATGTAAAGAAGATAAATAATGCTGGTCCAAGGAGACAGGGTTAGGAGTTCAAGAAGGGATTCAAAGAAGGAAGGAAAGGAAGGTGCTACAATTGTAACGGGTTTGGCCACTATGCTAGAGAGTGTCCTCACAAGAAGGATACTACAAGGGATGGCTACAACAATAAAAACAATTACAAATGCAATGGAAATCAAAGAAACAACAGGTTCAATAATAAAGGAAAGAGGAATGCTCACACTGCTCGATATGGAAATGGTCAACCTCCCAAAAGGACTAGAAATTCCAGGTATGAGGAAAGTAATGTTGTAGAGAAACAAAAATAATTTTATCTTATTTTTGCTCTATCTACTACCTCTCGTTTGGATATGTTGGATCATTGGTTGATTTATAGTGGAAACTCAAGGTACTTCATTGGGTACAAGGAGACCCTCCAAAATTTGGTTGAAAAGAAGACTAATTTTGAGATAAAACTTGTTGGACACCTAATCCTAAAGGGTTAGTGTGGAAGCCGAAAAGACTAAGCAGTCCAAGAGACCTTGGGATCTGAAACCCAAGAGTCATATGTTGTACTATAAATGTATATCTGATGTTAATAAAAAAATGAACTCACATGATTTATCTTTCTCATTGTTTGTTGTCCATGTGTGTTTAACATGGTATCAGAGCAGGCGTATTCCTGCCCTGCAAAATTAATGTGAGCCATTTGTCTTATGGCCTGTCTGTGCAGTGATTTCTACCATCAATTCTGCATCCCAGGAATATTTTCTTACGAATATTTCTTCAGCTAAATGTTAGCTGCTCCTGGCGCTGCCGAGCACTGTCCTTGTACCTGCTCTTCTGTTGTGCTGTCATCCTGGCATTGAAATGCCTGAGCATTGTCATCCCCTCTCTGTGCTGCCTTTGACCTGACAACGCATCTGCCATTTTCTGTCCTGCCATTCTGAGTCTGCTCAGTCATTATTCCTCTGTAGTAATCTGCTCCATATTCCAACGCATCTGCGCATTTTTTGCCTGAATTCGCTGCTCCATATTCCAACGCATCTGCGCATTTTTTGCCTGAATTCGCTGCTCCATATTCCAATGCATCTGCGCATTCTTGAGTTTCTGCATCTGAGAGACTAAGCTTTTGTTTCGACTAAGCCACCACAATATTGAGAAATGGCGTTTGACTGGCTGCCTTGTCAGGGCCATTCTCTATTGCATTTCTTTTAAGGCCATTCTCTATTGCATTTCTACTGTTTCGGTAATGCGAGGGATTAAAACCGTAATAGATATTTATAATGTTGTGGCTGGTTGAAGATTTGCAAACCGTAGAGAGAATTTTAAGAGCCCAGTTGAGGATAGGTTTTGATTGAAGCTTTTGATTGAGACGCCATACAGAGAGATTGGTATTTGATGCAGTTGACAAATCTGGAATCGATTAATCACTCTGAGAGGCCTCTAGTGTGATTATTTGTGCAGAAGCTAAGATGGGATCGATCGGAGAACTCGTTAACCACTGACCCTCCGGCTGCTGTAGCTGTTGAAGTTCGATATTTATTTTTATGAAGGCTCCATCATGCGAGTTGAATTCGAAACCTGTGGTGCGGTGGTTGTATTGACTACATGAAGCAACTCTGAAGCAAACACTGGACAGGCCGCTGCCAAGGCTAATGCGCGTCTCCAGAACTTGGGGATATTCGAGTCAGCCACCATTACTTTGGACGCTGGCCCTCCGGAGCTACCAGACACTGCCAATGTAATCGTGGAGGTCCAAGAATTTGACAAACCGTTTTCTGGTGACATCGGCATTTTCTCAAAACTTGAGGCACATGCTTGGACTGTTGAGGGAAAGGAACAGCATTGGCGACATCGTTGCAGAGGAAATTTATCCCACTGATTCGATTTTGTATTAAAAGGCGGCCCCAAAGCTGGCTTTCACAGAGCTGGAGTAATTCTCATTTCTCATCCACCTACAGCTTCAATGCCCATTCCATTTCGTGTTTGTACATTTTTAAGCTATGTGTTTTTTTCTATCGAATTCCATGGCTCCGCTATTATGAATGTTATCCGAGTTCTGCTATTTATTTGGATTTGGAATCCCATCCATCGCTGATATTTAGTTTAGAGGTTTGTACATGTTTGGAAAATTATATTTGTCTCCGAGGCCAGGGCCAGAGGAAAGCGCTTGCAATGCATGTGACTTTTGCAGGTTTTAAAGATAATTTGGAAAGAATAAAAAAAAAAAGTGACAAGGTTGTGCCAAGCTTTTGATTGGTTTAGTGTGTCGATCATATTGATTTTCTTGGAGCAATTGGTTCTTTCTCTAGCAAGGCACGTCAGCTCAGCAATCTTTTTGAGAACAGCAACATTTATACACCAATATTGCTCGTAATATGTTCACTGTATGTACTAAACTTAAATTGTAATAAGTTGAGCATCAACCCTGGTATTTGATGGCGAACACAAGTTCAACATTATGCATGTTGCGTTGCCTTTAAACGAGTTGAAGCGGATCCCTGTTCCTGAATTGAAGTTTACCAGTTGTTTTCTTGCGCTCAGTAATTTCTGTGTTAACCTGGCCTGCAATGTTAATAACTATCCATGTATTGGAGTGATGAGCAGAGAACAATGGAGTTAAATCATTGGAATATCCAACAATATTGTAAAAGGGTCTACCCATATATTGTTGCATGCGTACTGTGAAGGGTTAGTGACAGAAAGTACTTTTTGGTGATAATTATTAGTAGACCATCTTTCTTGAAGCATTTGGCTGCCAATTCCATTCCTGTACACTATTTGAAGGGGTTTCAAATTCAAGTCTAGCTGCATAGACCTCTGCTAATGGTTGGGTTGTCATATACTTATTTGGATTTCTGAAGAGATATGTTGTATCCATCTCACCGTGTAACCAAGTTCTCTGCTTCCTAGCTACTTCTTCATTACAGTTTGTTGGCTAAGATGTTTTTTTCTGTGTAATTTTGCGCACAATATGTTCATGGAAAAAATATGGCATATGGTATGAAATTGTATGGTATATGGAAGTATATTGAAAAGCTACATACTTGAAGATTTTTTTGGAAGACAAAGTGGTACACCAATCATTTTTTTGCAGTCAAAATGGATAGAATGGGTGTTGTATTAGAATTGCTGAACACTCTAATACATTCTACCACGAACAATACAATTATGATTGATAAAGCCATTGTCACAAACATTCAAATCTGTTTGAAAAATGTACAAGAAAATATTGAGTTTTTGCAGCTGGAAACAAAGCTACAGCAGGAAGAATTACAGCAGTGGAGTCATCATTCTGAACCTGTTTCTGTTCAGAACATTGAGACTGCAACCCATCAACAGCAAGTCAGTAATGTTACTGTTCATTCAAATAAAGTAGCAGTTGTACATGCAGATGGAGAAACTAAGTCTGCACTTCCCAAGCCCATCATCAGACCTTGGGAACAGTTTGTCCACAACAAGCACAGAACTGGTCTTGGATATGACAAGGAATTGTCCTTTCATATTCCAGACTATGCCAAGCCCATTCAGTTTCAGAGTGCTGGATTCATTTATGACAGTTCACCTCCTCCTCATGACAGTTCACCTCCAGCTGTTCCAGACTCTGCCCCTCTTCCACAGCAACAACAACAACAACAACAACAAAAACAACAACAACAACAACAACAGATCATGAAATGCCAACACTGTGATCGAGTTGGCCATCTGAAAGATCACTGTTTTGATCTTCATCCATGTAAGCACTGTCATAAAACCAGCCATTCTTCACACAGATGCTTCAGAAATAAACTTCCTGCAAGAACAAAGATTCATCTTGGATGGATCGCTTCTTGGCAATGGGCATCAACAGCCAAGAAGATATTCCAAACACATATCAGAACTTGTTCCAGAATATTGAACATTCTTGCAGTTGAGTTTTCTCCATCATCTCACCTTGTATCTGACAGGGGGGGAAATGATGGTCATCTACAAGCTTCAAAGTCACATCAAGCGAGCCTGAGCCACAACCTGCCACACCAGTTTCAGAGTTGTAGCCAGAGACAAAGATGCCTGAACATGCCTTCAGTTGGCAATCTGGGACACTTCCTCTAGCAGAAGACTTCAGCTTCTTGCCAGTTTTGGAAGAGTTCCAGGAATCGCAGAGTTGTTGGTCATCCTTAAACCATCACAGATTAAGAACACTTCCTCTAGCAGAAGACTCCAGCTTCTTGCCAGTTTTGGAAGAGTTCCAGGAATTGCATTAAGCATTCCAGAGTTGTTGGTCATCCTTAAACCATCACAGATTGAGAACACTTCCTCTAGCAGAAAACTTCAGTTTCTTGCCAGTTTTGGAAGAGTTCCGGGAACTGCACTAAGCGTTCCAGTGTTGGTGGTCATCCTTAAACCACCGCCCTTTATACCAACATTTCATAGAGCACATTCAACCTAGTGCTGCCATGCATTTTTGCACTTTTTGTATTACAGCTCTCTTCTTGGACTCATACATAACCCTTCGGATTAAGGGGGGGAATGTTGGACACCTAATCCTAAAGGGTTAGTGTGGAAGCCAAAAAGACTAAGCAGTCCAAGAGACCTTGGGATCTGAAACCCAAGAGTCATATGTTGTACTATAAATGTATATCTGATGTTAATAAAAAAATGAAATCACATGATTTATCTTTCTCATTGTTTGCTGTCCATGTGTGTTTAACAAAACTTGGAGATAATTCCACATATCCCGTGAAAGGGATAGGTATTGTCACTCTTCCCTTAAATCAAGGTCAAACCATTCATCTACAAGAAGTATTGTAAGTACCCAATTTGAAGAAGAAGTTGGTGTCTATTTCTGCAATGGAAGATAAAGGCTTCAAGGTAGCATTCCTTGATGGGACGGTATGTATTTGGCAAAGAAACCCTAAATATGCATTTAAAATTGGATTTAGGGTTGAAGTCATCTATCAAGTTGGAGGAAGTACTTTGGGAGCCTTGACTTGCGATAATTCTCTTCAAAATCTAAATTATGGCATCAGAGATTTTCCCATCTTCATTACAAAGTCTTACCTAGGGTAAGAAAGATGGCCACATGTATGCCTGAGTTTAACATGAATCATGAAGGAGTTTGCCAGTGTTGTGCAGTTGGGAAAATTACAAGGGGACCATTCCCTTGAAGTGAAAGCCAACCTACTGATATTCTTCAATTGGTCCATTCTTACCTATCTAGTATGTTGCCCATAACATCATCTGGAGGATACTTATACTATGAAATTTTTGTGGATGACTTCACCCCCAAATCATGGATCTATTTCTTGAAAAATAAGGATGAATTGTTCAAATGGTTCATTCTTTCAAAGCCTTTGTGGAAAACCAAATAGGGAAGAAGATCAAAATATTGAGGACCGACAACACAATCGAATATAAATCAAATGAATTCAATTAATTTTGCAGAGAGGTTGGAATTAAGAGGGACACAACCATTCCATACACTCCTGAGAAAAATGGAGTTGCTAAAAGGAAGAATCAAACAATCATGGAAGACACCCATGCCATGCTCCATGATCAAGGTCTACCGAAGTTCTTATGGGGAGAAGCTTCCAACACTGTCGTGTATGTTCAAAATAGGAGCCTGCATCAAGCACTGGATTTCAAGACACCCGAAGAATTTTTCACTTGTAAGAAACCTGATGTTTCTCATTTTAGAATATTTGGTTGTCCATGTATCTGTATATGCCTAAAGAGAAAAGAAACAATCTATAAGCATCTAGGAATAAAGGTATATTTATGGGCTTGAGTGAAAATTCAAAGGCATATAGAATTTCTCTTCCTAGTAAAATAAAAGTGGAAGTAATCCATGATGTTACCTTCGATGAAGAGACTGCTCTTGGGAAAGCCATAAATATCCCCATTCCAAGAAGGATAATGATGATGCAGAAAAGCAGGATGAACCTATAACATATGCGCCTATGCCCGATGTTGAAGGGCTGATGGATCCCATTGATCCACCTCATGGTGATCCCTTTACCTCAAGGAAATTACCTTTGTGGCTTAAAGGTACTCTCGAAGGGGGACATTTCGTGAAAGTAAGAAGCCGAAAAGGTACCAAGGATATTTGGCTGCTATGAGTACTGTTATTGAAGATGAACCATGACGAATTATGGCTAGGACACAATTCCAAAACCCAAGGAAAAGTTTGTCATCACATAAAAATGGCTTCACAAAATCAAAGATGAAGACGATGGGACTTTTGAAAAATATAAGGTTATGTTCGTTACTTGAGGCTTCTCCCAAAAGGAAAAAGTGGACTATGATGAGATATTTACCTCAGTTTCTCGAAATAGCCTATCCAATCTATTATTTCTATTGTTGCCTCTCAAGGATGGAGCCTACATCAAATGGGCGTTAAGACTGCTTTCTTTGATGGCTCACTTAAGGAGGAAGTTTGCTTGGAACAACCTCAGGGGTTCGAAGTACAAGATCTAAGGACACACATATATAGGTTGGAGAAAGCCCTATATGGGTTGAAGCAAGCCAATAGGGCTTAGTATGAGAGGATTTATAGCTATATTATGAAGCTGGGATTTACGAGGAGTGATGTTGATTTTAACCTATACTTCAAGGTTGAAATAGACATGCCTCTCATTTTGTCCCTTTATGTAGATGATCTCTTTCTGATAGGTGTAAACCCTCTCATTTATCAATGCAAGGGGGAGTTGTCTTCCGAGTTCGAGATGAAGGACCTAGGTCTGATACACTACTTCCTAACCCTGAAGGTTTGGCAAAATCCAAGTGATATTTTCCTTTCTTAAGGAAAATACATTGTGAAGCTACTCAAGAGATGCAGGATGGTAGATTGCAAGTTTTTGTATACTTTGATGGAACTCAACTTTAAGAAGTTATGTAGAAGTTTTGCCAGGGTCGAATTAGCAAACCCTTTTGAAAATAGATAACTTGTGGGGGCCTTGATGTCCTTGGCAAACTCTCGTATGGACATATGATTTGTTGTAAATATGTTTGTGGTCGAGCCTAATCACATACACTAGATTGCTGCTAAGAATCTCTTGAGATATCTCTGTGGCACAATCAATTATGGAGTGAGATACATTGCCAGGAATTTGAGGCTACATGGATATACGAATGTTGATTGGGCTTCTAGTGTGGTGGATTTTAGAATCACATCTGGATGTTTCTTCTCATTAGGGTCTGCTTCAATTTCTTTGATGAGAAAGAAGCATAAATCAATTTCTCTAAGCGTCGCTGAGGCCTAATACATTGTAGCTAATATGGCCTATTTTGAGGATGTTTGGTTGTGGAAGATCTTTGGTGAGCTATTTGAGCACGTGCTAGATACCGATGTGATATTCTACGACAACCAGAGTGAGATTAACCTTTCATAGAATCTCGTGTTCCATGACTGCTCCAAGAACATTGATATAATGTACCACTTTATCCAGGATATGGTACAATAAGGAGAAATAAGGCTCCAACACATCATGAATGATGAGGAGGTCATAGATATCCTCACGAAGCCATTAAGGAAGGTTAAATTCTTAGCCTTTTGAGAGAGACTTTGATTAATGGAAATACCCTCCCATGAGAGTATCGCTTGAGTTAGACATTAACCTCTGGGAGCTCCTCGGGGCTTGGGGTACTTATTGGAGCTATGAGCGACCATAGGGTGAGTGTTTCACCTCACCCTATTGGTGCATTGTGTAAAGAGTGAGTGGTTCACCTTCCCCTATGATACTCCATGATGGTTGACATGTGTGTAGGGTGAGTGGTTAACCTTCCCCTATGATTGATGACACATGTGCGTAGGGTGAGTGGTTCACCTTCCCCTATGATTGACGACATATGCATAGGGTGAGTGGTTCACCTTCTCCTATGGCATATGAGCAGGATGAGTGGTTCACCTTCTCCTGTTAATGCGCCAACATACATCCTAGCCATGTAATCCGAGGGTCATGGGAAGTACCTCTCATATATCCAATGAGTTGGGAAAAGTGAACAGGGACCATAGTACTACTGAAGAATGCATCATGTATTTTCATACTCACTATGTCTAAGATGCATGCTTTTCAATAACTTGAACTGGGATCAAGTATGATTGAGGTTCTACCTGTGGACTGACTTTTGTCAGTGGAGAGTGGTTACGTCTTGTCACTCACTCCTGATCAATTCTTCTTCATTATTCACATCAGTGTTCAACAGAGAAGAGTTTAGATGAGATGCAAAGATGGTACATGACAATAGGATGGCATGATGATCGATGATGATGGATCGATTCATATGTGGAATTATCCCTAGTTTAGAGGGAGTGTTAAAATTGGAAACGAGAGCCAACTTCCACTTTATACAACTCATTTGATGCAGATTATGATTGCATTAAATTCCTCTATTTGAGAGGACCAAAATTGATAGAAAGATAATGTAATTTGGACAATCAGAAGTGTGCTTTTGAATTTATGTCCACACATGTGCAAATTGTTTAGGTCGGCTACATCATCATGTAGGCCCATGAAGCCCAATGGATGTGTCATTTCACCCTCAACGACTTGTATAAATACAAGTGAAATCTCACCTCATTTTGCGTCATCATCACTCACACATTCTTCTCTCTCCTTCTCTCATTGGTTCATACAACTATTGGAAATTCTCTCTCTCTCACAGGTGTGGCAAAGGAGGACGAATTTTAGACAAATCACCGGGTCAAAATTTCATAACTTTTGCGGGGTTTGACCAACGTTGACTGAGCACTTTAACTCATCCCTTGGCTATGATTTTTGTGGGAATTTTGTTTTTTGGCAGGTTGTATTGTTTGGCATAGGAACCGATAATATCTGGGCACTTTGACCACAAGGATGACTACAAACCTAACTACAGAGGTCATCGTAGAGTTAACCAAGTTTGACTACAGCTTTCAGGATTGTTTTGGGTTAATTTTGACCATCTTATTAGGTTGAGTTTGACTGGGCTTGGGAAAACTCGAAAGAGGAAGATTTTCTATTTCGTTGACCATCTTTTACTTTCTGTTTAGGGTCGAATTTGAGTGCAAATTTGATAGGGTTGTTTTGACTGTGATTTGGAAAGTCAACTTTGAATTTTTGTACTCTCTCTCTCTACCGAACATTTGATATAATATTAAGTAGAATTGATCAAAGAAATTTCCCCAAATTGGAGTTTTCCCCTAGCATCGGCCAAATATAATGTCCTCTTCTCTTGGCTTGTCTTTTGCATTTTGTTTCATGTTATGTCTACTTTTATTTTCAATGTGATTAATGGTTAATGTGAGTTCTATTCGAAAAATAAATTGGAAATTGTCACTGGGTTGCTAAAGGAACATTAAAGTAATTGTGCTAAGCATAGAGCATACCATTGTTAGCAAAAATTAATTATATATATATATATATATATATATATATATATATATATATATATATATATATATATATATATATATATATCTGAAAATGTTTTTTTTTTCCCTGAGTTTTCTTTAAAAATTGTGTTGATTATATTAATTTTGACATCTATTTTAGCATATAACTAAATTATGAATTTTGACATGCTAAGCTTATGTTATATTTTAAATTTTAATTCTAAAATTTATAGAATATAAAAAATTTATAGGAGAAACTTTTAAGAATGAAAATCACATTATTTTCTAATTTTTTTTTAAATATTTAAAAATTGAAATAAATATCCTAATAAGGAGAAAAGAAATATTCTAAATTTCTATCCTACAACAACACATTGACTTTGTTTGTAAGAATGAAAATATTGTGTATGATGATTTCATTGAATATGGCAAATATTGTAGGATTTTGACAAAAGCCATTAAGAACCTTGTGATGAATCCTTCCAAGTTGACAAGATAAAATGTTACAAAGCTCTAATCAAAATAAAAAATAGGTATGATATACATAGAAATAAATACTTGTAAGTAGGAAAATCACATGGCTAACCATTGATTATGACAATGATTCTAACAATGTTATAAAATACATGGACAATCTTGTGATGGCTCCCTGAAAGTTAGCAAGATAAAATACTACAAAACATTAATGAAAAGAAAAAATAAATACGATATAAATAGAAAACAAGAGATACTTCTATTCCTTTCTACATTCTATCCTAAAAGATTATGGAGGCAAATTATAACATGAAAAACTAAAAGATATCATAAGGAGTCATTGGGATTTGTATATTAATAATATTTATCAATAACCTATTCTTATGAAAAAATCAAATTAATTTGTTTTAGAGGGAAAAAGTCGTAATTTCTATTCAAACATTTAATGGAAATTACATTTTTCACATGCTCATTGAACTTACAAATTAAATGTTCCATATGTAAAGGAAACTTCATTATTTTCCCACAAAAAAGTGATCCTTAACCCTCCCTTTTGTTCCTTCTTCTTTTTAACCTATCCCATCCTCCTCCTATAGAGGAATCAATTAATTTTAATCTCGAATTCATATTTCTTAGATGTATATTTCTTGTGAAGTGAGTCCATTCCTCCTTGTTGTCTTCATCTGCCATACTCTAAATGAGGGAGGCTTTGAAGTATTTCTTTGTTCTCTATCCTTTGAGGGAATGTTTGAATCTTCAACTTGCACTTCTAGATTTCTATTATTATACTTTTCTAAACATGTCCTTGGTAGCTAAATTTTTGTAGTTTAATAATCCTCACTATGTGCGTACAATTACTCAGGTAATTGTAACTTCATTGGCCAAGGTATTTACCCTTTATTCATTTTTAAGTGAAACTCATTCTTGGAGACAAGAGTCCACAAGTTGAATGGTTCATTATTAGATGTAATAGATAAAAATTCAATTTTATAATTTATAGCCCTAATTCATTTATATTTTTCCTTTTGTATTATTAACTTGTTTTGTAGACCCTCAATGATATTGATCTTAACACGTATTAAACTATATGTGAGTAAGTCTGAATTAACCCACTCAATATCTATTTTATGTATTCACCATGGTATTCCTAATATCATCAAAAAAGATAAATGCCTGAAATGCAATGATAGATTTTGGAGTGTAATTTTCGTAATAGACATAGTAGTAGGCTCAAGACTTTGGAAGCGTGGGATATTTAAGAGACATTCTCTTTCCTAAAAGAAAGAAAGTCCTCAAAATATTCAAATGATAAATAAAATTTGAAAACTAGAAAATAAATATATATTTCAAGCGGCACGGAGATATCTCACAATGCTTTATTTAAAGCAAATAGATATCGTCGTACAGGTTTGATACAGGAGGATAGAAACCATTGAGATAAAATTTTATTCCAAATGATTGATAAAAGTAATGGGTTCTTTTCATGTCCAACTCACAACCCTAAAATGTTTCGCACCTCTTCATATTTCTCGATGATATATGCCTCAAAAGGAGGGTTTAGAGAAATCAGAGTAGAATTATTATTTCCGACCACATAATTTAATAGCAAAACCTTTAAGACGATGAAGGAAGTTCCTTACAAACTACCCTTCTAGGTAGGAACTAAACCAAAATGAACATTGTATCTTTGGAGATTTTCTAAAAATTTAATAGATTATGGTTTCTAGTTGTTTACTTTCAATAAAGTGTCTTTGTCCTTGCATAGGGATCATTACAGGAGCTTTAATATTTTCTTTAAATTTACCATGTGATCAATAATTCTTACTCACAAAATTAATGTTCTTCCTATGGAAAGCATGACTGCGATTTATAAATTTTCTTTTCATGTCATAACCCTCTCATAGTAAAACGATTAAGTGATTTCTAAACTATTTTGGATATTCCATTAGACAATCTTTTACAATGGATCTACTAAAATATATTAGAAAATCTAAAATCTACAATTTGAGGGTTTATTTCTCCTTAGAGTTGTGGATTTCTTAATTATTGTTTACTGTTGGGCCTCACAATTGTTAGAATTATTGTGATCAATTTCTTAGTTTTTATATATCAATATTTTATCCTTCTTGATTCATAGTCATATTCTTTTGCTAAATATGGTTTAGACCTTCCTACAATCTATTTATTTATACAACTATCTTTAACAATATGGACAAGGTCGTTTTATTTATAAATTGAGCTAAGATATGTTGAATAAGATTTTGTTACAAATAGGGACTATGAATATGAGTATAATGTGAATGCATCCAGGAAGGTTATTGGTTAATTCGAGAGGATTTGTTTCCAGATATGGAGTTAGTTCCAGTAGCAAAACTTTTGTTTTCTTTTCGAAGCCAGAAGATTCATCTTAACTTAGGAAGAATGTCTTAAGAATATTTGATGCTTAGGACATTCCTTATCTAGTATACCTTCTATTGTAACTTCCTTTTTGTATTATAAAAATAAAAGAAGTCGCCTCTGGTAGGGGGTGAAAAGTTATAAGTTTGAGATAAAATAGTGAACTAAGTCCTAATTATACTTACTGTTTGAAGATCGTAATGAAAATAATTGTGAATTAGTTTTAGCTTTTATCGATTATATCTTGTTCTAAGTTCCTTTAAGAAGGCAGACTGGCACCTGGTGGTTTGGGCCTACTTCATGGATGAAGTGTTGTATTACATGCTTAAAATAAATTAATTTAATTTTGCATTGTTTACCTTTTGAATCTTTATTGGAAATATTATGTATATTTTCGACAATAGTAGGATTTAATGGATCATTTTTAATTGGTGTTTCCCGAATAGGTAGTTGTTGTTCCTTTGGTTTCTTCTTGTTGTTTCTTTAGATGCTAATATTACTTAATAGATGTTGGTTCATTTGGAGAACAATTTAATAGTTGAATGTTTTGAATTAAAATATTCTTCAGTTGTTACTTGATTTAAGCTTCATTTAGAGTAATACAAGCAACTAGTTTTGCACTTGAATTCCAGTTTCGCAAGCAATATCTGATTTGATTTAGATATAGAGTTTGTTTTATGATCGATTGTTGTGATTTCTTGATAGGTAGGGTCAATTTAAGTTTTACGGGAAAGATCGTGATTTTAAATCAATTCATATCGCACCAACATTGGTTTCTGGTAGTTCTTTGCATAGATTTTATCGATTGCCTTGAAATAAAAAGATGAATCCCTGGGTTGATAAGTTAATGTTAGATGAATAGTTGTTTATTTTAAAGAACTAGTAGTCTGAACATTTTGGCATCATTTCCAGGGCAGTTTTCAAAAAATAATGCTACCGTACAAATGAGTCGTTGTATATGCATACTTGATTCCTTGAGGGTCAGATATTAAAGATGGCAGGTAAGAACCTACACACGCATAGTGGATAAACTTGTGGTGGAGTCTCTCCTCAACTAATAGGTTTAGGTCATATAATGTGCATGACTATAAAGGGAAACATAGGTAGAAATAAAAAATAAAGAAATCCAAAAACTACTCCAATAAGTAACAAAACCCAGGGCCAAGTCAACCTTGGGAGATCAACCTCTATAGATGACATCAGAGGGAAAGAAAAATCTCAAGCTTCAGTAGGACCCCAACCATTATCCATAAAGGATCTACTTCTATTATCCCTCATGTGGTAGGCTCCTCTGTCGTAGCGGAAGCTAATATTCACAATAGAACTTCAAGTTTTGTAGTAAAAGAAGAGGAGAATTTCCAATAATCATCACTTGGGTATCTTGATATTCATAATAAGAGTGAGGGACATTGTTAGAATTTAAAGGAAGGAAGAGGTGAAACAAGTAACCAAAATTTCCAAACTGCTAAAAAACAACCACCTATAACAACAATATCAAGGGAAGGAATTGTGATTCTTGACTTAAGTGGTGTTTTTAGGCCTAGACAAGATCCAAAACCTTAGTATCGCACTAGTCCCTTCCAATTAGTGCCTCCTAAATTTGTAATTCCAGAGGGCTATTGGAAACTATTTGACCAAATGGCAGGACAAGTAAGAAAATCAACCAAATCGACCTCAGGAATAGAATTCCCTATCAATATCCCACAGGAAAATAAACCCATGAAATCCATACCACCTAAAGGTCTTCCAAACTCTCATAGATTTTCCTTAGAAGACCCAGATGCTTTTCTATTCGAATTTGATGTTCTATAGTGAGGATATGACTATACCACTGATCCCCAAAAATTGAATTTGTTCCCTTCTACTTTGAAGGGAGAAAAACCACGATGGTTTATGGGATTAGGAATTGGTACCATTAATTCTTGGGATGAAATGAAGGAAGCCCTTCTTACAAAATATTATGATTATTATCGGTATAGGTATTTAAAAGAAGAAATATTTAAATTCCTTACAAAGAGGATGATACTTTAGAAGAATACATATAAAAGATTCAGTATAATTACATAGGTCACCATACACCACTCTTCCTAAAGAAGTATTCAAAATTGCCCTTATCATAGGAATGAAGATGAATGGTCAGAAACAATTAGTTTAATGGAACAAGGAGAATTTTTTAAGGAAGAATATGATGATATTGTTAAATTGTGTATCAAGTGCTCTCGAGGAAGTGTAAGGAGTAGGCATGGAACACAAGATCCTTTGAGTAAAACCAGTAGGGTTAGTAGTGGAGGAGTCACTTGTTCAAAAATAGGTAATTTGTTAGAAAATTTTAAAACTGATATTCTTAGTATCTTTACCACACAATTTGATGTTTTGCGGGTGAAACAAAAATAGGTAGAGGTGAAGCAAGCCTTAGATCTTTTTTGTCCTCATTGTCGTCGAAAACATGGATGCAAACAATGTCTAGTAGATGTGATTGAAGTCTATGTTATTTGTGAAAAATAACATTCAAATGATTTTTTTCCATCCCTGCCAAGATTAAAAGAACTTTACAAGGAGGCTGGGGAGGAACTTGAACCAACATATGTTGTGGCCTAGAAATGATAATGGAAATATCATCCACTAGGTATGGACCAATATCCTTGTATGTTTTTTCTTGGTCATAATCAACAACAATATCCTGGACTAACCCGAAAGTGTCAACAATATCCTAGACTAACCTTGAAGAGTCAACAATATCCTGGATCACCCTGGTAGAGTCAACAATATTCTGCAACGTCCTGGCCAAATCATCCATACCATGGATCTTCATGGTAAAATAGAAAATACTTCGGGCCATCCCAATGAAGTCCACAAAACATGCATTACCCTTACTAATGGATAAATTAGGTTGCTTAGGGGCGAGTATGGCCTGAAAATTGGTAATTCCCTTTTGGTCTTATTAATCAACCTTTAGAGGCATTATTACAGTCACATCATCATCATAGTTATATCCATCAAAACCAAATCTTCAATTACCCCCAAACACTTCACCACTGCTACACCCTCAACTTCCCACACAACCCAACCCCAACCCAAAATAATAGAATCATTCAACTATTAGAAATATTAGATACTTATGAGTATTTATTGCCCCCTCTAGAATGTAATTAGATTCAATTAAGATCGAGGCAAAAAAATTTTACAAAAATTTCTCAAATAAATTTTTTGCAATCAGAAAATGAAAAATATAAGAAAGAGAAAAATCAAATTCAATTTGAAAAATATTCAATAACTACAACCTATGGCGGGTCAGAATAATTTATACCATCAACATCATATTCGCTTCCTAAACCTAGCAAAACTAAAAATGCAACTAAGGTTATAGGTGTTCCTCCCCCGTTCTTAGAAATATTGATTGTAATTAAACAATCAGTATACCCCGAATTCAATTTAATAGGGGAATTACAAAACCTTTCTGTCAATATTCCTCTCTTATAGGCTATTAAATATGTGCCTATATATGAAAATACTATGAAGGATTTGTGAATTAAGAGGCCTAGTAAGAAACCTAAAGATATTCCCACTATCCATGTGATTGGGAAACTGTTCGATCGAATCTTGCGGAAACAAATTCCTATGAAATACAAAGACCCTAGAAATCCTGTAGTTAGTATAAAAGTGCAAGGCACTAGTTTTCCAAATACTTTGGTAGAACTAGGAGTTGTTATCAATATTATGACATTAAAATCCTATTTTTTTCATGGATTACATGAGATGAGACCAACTCCTACTATTTTGGAACTAGCTGATAGATCTGTGATTAATCCAGAAGGAATAATTTAGGACATAATTGTTTCAGTCAACTCTTGCACACATTGCAAGAAGGAAGGCCATGATGATGAACATTGTTGGAAGTTGCGTCCAGAGTTGAAGCCAAAGAGATTTAGTGGAAATGGAAAGCAAAAGATGCTAGCAACCGCGCAACAAGACCTTGGATGATGATACATTGATCACAAAGTGGGAAAACAAGGTACTCTTTCTCTGCATGCTAATGAAAATTATAAATCACATGCAAGTACAAGTTCTTCAAATGAACCTCTTGTAAATTAATGGACAAAAGAGAATTGAATTGTTACACATTACAGTTGTAATGAAACATACTAAAGTGGAAACGTTGTTTGATCCGGGCTCACAAGGAAACTTGATTTCATAATCCTTGGTTAAAAAGTTAGGATTAGAGACCAAGTCTCATCTGAAACCATACCCACTTGGTTGGGTGGGTGATAAAGAAAAATTACATGTAACCAAGTAGTGTAGAGTTAGGTTTGTGATTGCATCCAAACTACTAGATGAGGTTGACCTTGATGTTATACCCTTGGATATCTGTGGTATTGTACTAAGGAGTCTGTATTTATATGATAGGAAAGTAGTTTTCCTTTACCATGAAAACAAGTATCATATCTCAAAAGATGAGGTATAATACATTGTTAGAGTTCATCGAGCCAAAATTTATGCCAATATTGTAAATGCAAATCAAATGAATATATTGATTAATTCCACCAAAGGGTGCATGCTGATGGTTGTGAGAGAAAAATATGTTGAGACATATGAAGCTTTCCAAGGTTGTGATCCCACTCATAAAAAGGAATTGTATGAAATTGTTTCTAACTATGATGACCTTTTTCAGATACCAAGTGGGTGTCCTCTAAAGTGTGAGATCCAACATGAGATTCACTTGCAGTAGGATGCTCCTTTACCCAACATTGGTATGTATAGGTTGTTAGCCATTGAGGCAGAGGAGATAAAGAAGCAGGTACATGAATTGATGAACCAAGGGGTCATAAGGCCAAGTTATTCTCCATGCGATTCACTTATTATGTTGGTGCTGAAAAAGTATGGCACATGGAGGATGTGCATGGGCTACTCGGAACTCAACAAAATAGCGGTGAAGAATCGATACCCTCTCCCTCAGATTGATGAGTTGTTAGATCAATTGAAAAATTATGTCCATTTCACAAAACTAGACTTGCAAAATGGTTATCATCAAGTCGGGATTGTAGAACAGGATGTATGGAAGATTACATTCAAGACAAACCAAGGGTTTCTTGAATGGCTGGTGAAGCCATTTGGACAATGCAATGCTCCTAGCACATTCAGGAGGGTGATGAATGATATTTCTAGACATTTTATTGATGATTTGGTACTTGTGTATCTTGATTACATTCTTTTTTACAGTAGTACATGGGATGATCATGTGAGTCATGTTAAAAAAGTGCTTGATGTTTTACAAAAAGAAAAATTGTATGTTAAAATGTCGAAGTGTGAGTTTGGTAAGACCTCTTTGGTTTGCTTAGGTCACACTCTCAGTGGTGGACAATTGAAAATAGATCCTTCTAGAATTGATGTGATTTTAAAGTGGCCTAAACCCACCAATGTTTCATGGCTTCATAGATTTTGGATGTATTACAATACTCGAGAAGGTTCATTTCCAACTTCTCCATAATTACATCCCCCTTACATGCATTGAAGAGTGCGAAGAAAACCTTTTAGTGGGTAGGAAAGCAAGAAAAATACTTTGATGCACTGAAAGAGAAGATCAACACTGCACCAGTTTTTGCCTTACCTGACGTCCAACAACCTTTCGAGATCAAGATTGATGCCAGTGGATACACCATGGGATTAGTATTGATGCAATAGAGAAAAATTGTATGTTACCATTTGAATACATTCTCCCAATTCATCATGAACTATCCCACATAAAATAAGGAGTTGTCTGCCTTGGTTCAAAACGTGAAGAAGTGGAAGCACTATTTGATTAGCAAGGAGACCATCATTCACACAGATCATCAACACTCGTTGTAACTCTAGTTGCATACCAAGCTTCAACAAGAAGATCATTCCAGATGGATTGGATTCCTTCAGCTATTTCACTTGGTAATAAAATACAATAAGGGAACCAACAATAAAGTGGTAGATATGCTTTCTCACCCTCCTATTTCTCCATCTATAGTTTTGCAAAATTCCTCTTTATATTTTGAAAGTTATGATGAACAACATGATGATGATTTTAAGGAGATTTACGCAAAGAGGACTCATGGATCATAGGTGGATAATTACCATTTGCAGGGAAACTTGTTATATCACCTTGGAAAACTTTGTATTCCCACCAATGAACAAATACATGTAATTAGAGAGGCACCTACCTCTCTTGTGTTAAGTCATATTGGTGTAGGGAAAGCTTTCTTTCATTTGCAGAGGTTGTGTTATTCGCCTCACATGAAAAATGTTGTGACTCGATATGTAAAGGGACATGTGTTGTGATCAGTTAGAAATCCCACTAATAAAAAAAATTGGGCTCTACACACCACTCCTTGTTCTGAGTATCCATGGGAAAGTGTGTCAATTGATTTTGTGGGTAGTTTTCCTTTTTCTAGGATAGGGCATTACTATTTATATGTCGTTATGGATTGATTTAGAAAAATGTGTGTATTAATGCCTTGTAAAAAGAAAGTCACTGCAAAGCAGACTACTCATCTCTTCTCCCAATTTGTATCGGTCCACTTTGGGTTGCCCACATCCATTGTGCTTGATCGAAACTCTCATTTTCTTTGAGATTTTTGGACGAGTTTGTGGAGAATGATTTTTATAGGTCTATTTGGGTACATCACTCCTCACATTCATATTGGTACAATTAGGGCTCATCAAACCCTAATTTAGTTGCTACATGCCCTAGAAAAGTCATCAAATTGAATGCTTTCATCCATGGAAGTTTCCTAGCCCGAAACACTGTTGAAATGCCTCTTTGGGACACCAACGTAGCCTTGGTCACAGGTAACTGCACTGCAGACCAGGTAGGCCCATTCAAGCATACACTATAGTGCACTCATGCGCACTTTGATATGTGCTGGGCGAGAATGAGTGAAATTGGCATTGGATTCTGGGAATATTCCTTCATTATAGAGCATTCTAGAAGGATGCCCAGCTCTCATCTCATCCTATGAGGTCGACTTTGGATAGGCTATGGATCAATTACCCCTCTATCCTCTCATCCATTTCTCAATGGAAACTAACTCCAATTTTGGAAAACTATTCAATGCCCAATTTATGACATAACCACCTGCATTTCCCTATAAATTAACCACTCATCATAGTGATCAGGAGGCTAGAATTTGAAGATTGTAGAGAAATACTATTGGTTTGATATTTGAGTTCATGTCAAGTAATGTTATACTGCAGGATTTATGTGCTTTTGGTGTGACAATGGTTTGGATTGAAGCTGGATGAGTGACACAGGATTGAACCACATTGGGTGTAACTCTTCCTTCTACATAAATAAAGTTGTTTGTTCCTTTTCCCATATTCTTTTTCATATCTATGATGCATATATGTTTAAATGTTGTCAATTCCATTTGTTTATAATAGATAGATCGTATTCTTTGATCATTGTCGTCTTCTATTTCTGTTGACAGGTACCAATTAAGCGAATTCAGTTCAAGCGGGAGCAACAGGAGAAATTCAAAGGAGATCAAAGGAAGCGAAAGATCACAAGTAAGTTCCTTCATCTCATCTATCTATTGAAGGAAAAGGTTAAATAACTTTCTTTCTGTTGGGAAAATGTACTTATCCGTAGGTATAAATTCCATATAACAAATTGGTGTCTCCACGGGGGATCGATCATCTCTCTTGGTAGTTTATCCTATATTTCATCCTAGTAGACTTTACTTGACTTCAATGATTTCTTTTCATTCATTTTGAAGCTTTTTTGGTCGAAATTTGTACTAGAATGCCTATTCTAGTTATGTGCTAGTGCGAGTGCACCCTTGGTCAGGGGTCCGTGCACTGGAGTGCACCCTTGGCTTAGAGACAGTGCTCTAGAGTGCACTATCTCCCACTTAGACCTGCATTGGTTGCTCTCAATCTAAAAAACTCATCTCTTTCTTGATTTTTCAAAAGTTTCTTCTAATGTTGTTTGCCGAAAGATCAATGTTTTTTATGCCTCTGAAATCAATTTGCATTTCCTCTCCTACCCTACTTTGACCTTGATTGTTTAATATTTCTTAAGAAATTTCTTTATCATTATCAATTCATTGTCAAAGTTATCTTACATTGATTAGTCTTTACTTTTCTGAAAAGGAATTGGCATAAAGTCTTCATTTCTTTGAAAAAGAAACTGTTGTCAAGTCTTTGTTTCTCGTGAAAAGCATTGATTGAGTGTGTGTGCATCTAGTTCCCTTTTGTTCATCTAAACACTAAAGGGACTAAAAAGAAAAACTTGCATTGTGCATATTGTAGTTTGTGAATGCTTGATAGGAATAGCTAGGGAAATTGCATTAGGTGTGCTCTTTGCTCTTTGTCAAAGATCTGATTGCTCTATCCCTTACTAGCTACAATTTTCATTGTTAATTGAATGAAATAATGTTTCTCATGTTAGTTGCATTCTAGGAATTGCAAACATACATCATGTGGTGAACCTTGAAAGGCAAATTCTTAAGAAGATCAACTTAAAAGTCATCTCAATTAACCTAATGGAGCATTGTAACTTAACGCATAACATTTAGAGGTCTAGTCTAGAGACGTGCTCCGACGTCGTTAAACAGAGCAACTGTCACTAATTGTCTGCAATACATTCCGAGTGTGATACCTCATTCCATGTACGTAACTATATCATAGCTCGTCCATGTACTTTTAGGTATATAGGAAGGTGTTATAGTATGAAAAGTATAAAGGAATGCTCTCACTCTACAGTTTCGCATTAGACATCGCTAACACGGATTGGGCCTCCACGTACTTTCGGGTATATTTGGGAGGACTACATTAGGTTGCTATCCATCCATAGGTAACCGAGTCGGCTACCTTGTATACTGTGATACACAAAAAACAGAATTTGGGGAGATTACCTGCACGTATGTTAAGTCCTTGGCTTACTAAGGCAGTATATTGCAGTTCACAGTTACTTGGTAATCCTTTTGCCTAGATTATCCCTCTTTTTTTTTTGTTATTTTATTTTGATTAGAAAAAAATTAATTGACTGCGGACCTTCTTCTTCTTATAAGAGTTATTATTTTCACGGTTCTCCATTTTTTTTTGATGATGTTTATGTCCTTTGATTACAGTATGGTCTTCTTCATCATCACTAATTTCATCCTTCAGATATGGATGCTTACCTTTGTATTTTCCATATGCGTTTTTTATTTTCTCACAAAACATACTTCCTTTATATCTTATTCATGGTTAAAGATGTCACTTGATTCATGATCTCTGCTCTTTTTCTTGTTTAAAGCTTTCAGTGATACTTCTTATTTTAATGTTATCTCTTTCCTGGTCTTCATTTCACATGCCATGACAATCCCATGCAATTCATCTATTTTCAACTCATCAAGTTCCTTCATTTATTTAATATAAAATATCCTCACATAAATTCTTATTGGATTTGAAGTTAAACCCATGTATATAATCACTAAATATTTAACTTGTTCACCAATTCCTATTCCTTCGATGGTGTTGACAATTTCACCCATATAAAGGAGATATGCCAAAAAAATTTATTTGGCTTTAATTTTTATACTTGCAAATTTTCTTACAACAGTTTGGGGCTTTTCCTTCTTAACCATGCCATTAAATTCATAGATATTTTGAGTTTTGTCCCAAAAATATTTTATCGATCCAAAATCCATCACTTTGACAAACACATATTCTTATAGATCACATAGGACATCATTCATCGATTTTACATTATCTTCATTATCCCTCCTTCCATCTCTATCCATTGGTGGAGTTGTTGGAGATTTATAGCTAATTATATTTCATTTTTGAATATCAAACTCAAGAGCTATTATGTATGTTCACATCCTTATGCTCCAAAATGAACATTCTTGATTGGCCATGTGGGATTCTCAGCTATACCTTCTAATGTTTAGAATATGTCTGAAGGAACATGCTCCCATACCAATTGTTGAGCTCACACTTATGCTAAGAGGCAGGGTGAATTAGTATAAAATAAGTTCTAGTTATCTAAAGCTTCATGAACAATAAGGGAAAAATCACATATGAGATCTATCAACTGGATAACATGGAACAAATATTACGTGGAATCCTTTTTTGAGAGAAAGCTCTAAAAAATATTTTTATAATTCTTTGTACGCACCAACCTCATGTAGAAATGAATCCCTATAGGCACCAACCTAATCCTACAAATATTTATAAACACCATTCTACTATAGACAATAATCCTCAATACTAAAAATATTTGTAGGCATCAATATTCTAGAGGTACCAATTCACACTATTACAAATATTTGTAGGGACCAACCTATTGGAGACACCAATCCCTGCCACTTCAAATATTAGTATGCACCAATTCCCAATACTAGATATCAACTTAACAAGAGACACCAACCCCCATGTTTCAGAAAAAAACCTCATTAGAAGTCTTCCTCAGTGCATATAACTTCTTCAAAATATGATAGCATTCACATCACCTTCACTGAGCCTTACTTCTACTTCTACATTCACTAGGACTACTTGTTACTTATTCCTTCATTGGGTCTACTCACTACTACCTTCATTTGTCTATCTAAAATTTGAGCTTCCAAATGTAAATTTTAGTAACTTCCTGTAAGATTGTTGTTTTTTCCCTCTTTTGAAGAATAAACTTATATGACATGCTACACATCAAATTTTGAAATATGACCTTCAAATTTTTACATGAGGAAATTTTTTATGTCTCCGTACATTTCTAAAATCTTCATAGTCTGAAATGTCTTGAAAAACTAGTTATATAATAAATGACATGCTGATCTATTTGAAATAGATTTTAAGACCATTCAAAAATGATCAGTTCCATAGAGAATATATCCAAAATTATAGTGCGTCAAAGTAATAAATTTCCTTTATGTACTTCTATATGTCTCCTAAGACCTATGAAAAATTCATGGTTTGAAAAGTATGATAAAGCAAGTTACATAAAAATTCTAATTTAACCGATTTGAAACAAATTTCAAGATCACTCAAAATCCCTCACTTCCACAGGGGATGTCTCTGAAAGTATAGTGAACCAAAGTATAAAATTTTTATCTGAGGTATTTCTATGTGTCTCCAGAAATCTTTGAAACTAATCATGCTTACCTATTTGAAACTAATTTTAGGACTATTAAAAACCTTGATTTCTATAGAGCATATACCCAAAAGTATAGTGAAGCAATGCCTAAAATTTTGATGAAAAGTATCTAGAGATCTCACCTTCATCTCGTCAAAATTGCACAATACATAATGTCCTAAAAAATTATAGCAAAAATTCCAAGATGAATTGTTTGAAGAAAATTTTAAGACCAATCGCAAATGTTTACTTCCATAGAATATGTATTTGAAAATACAATGAAGTAAGATCTGAAACTTTTACTCGAAGCTCTCCTTAATCTCCCCTCAATATAATCAAAATTTCGCGGTTTGAATCAACCCACCAAAATATAAAATAAAAATTTCAACATGGCTTATTCACTCAACAAATTGCTTTGTTTGTCTCACCCACTTTCCTTCAAATACTTTCTCATTTTATATATTATCATAACCGTTCATGAAATGCCACTCTATCCTAACCAATTTTGAACATTCATCCCTTAAGGATGTCTTAGCATAACATCCTAACTATACAAATTATTATAATTTAAAGAGTGAGATAATGGGAATGAACTCCCTTGGTAAAATTCAGAAGACCTATTTTTGGGTTTGTTTCAACAAAGGTGATCGTTCAGAGAAAATCCTCCCGCATCAAGTATGTTCTTATTATTTAAGAGTTAGATTTACTTTAGTGGAGGGATATTCTCTAATAAACTAGATTCCTAAATTGCCATAATGTTTATAATTTTGCTTAACTAATTGATTATATGATCAAAGTAGATTCTCTAATTAATTGAGAGAATGCTTATATCTAAATCATTTATGTACTTATATTTATAAGTAGATTATCAGATTAAATAAATATTTGAAAGAGTGTTTATTAATTTCCAATTAAACTTAAGTCGTAGTGCAAGGTCTAATATTATTGGCCATTGAAAATTTGCAGGTACATTCAGATACCATTCACTCAGCGGAGAACATTGTCAGATTTTTGCTCCACTATTTATTGAAGGAAATAATATGCATTAGAATGGTAGAGAAAACAATTTATTATTGTGTATGAACCAATAGAAATTTTTTGATGTGGATAGTAGACATTCACCGAAAGGGATAAAATATAACTATGCTCGTTCCTTTTGGATAGTAGACATTGTTGATAAATGCTTTTGACGGTGAAAAAGCATCAAATGTTTAGATGTTAGATAAACCGTACGTTGTAGTTTAAACTAAGGTACATCGATATCCATATCATCTCATGTGTACATTATAATATTGATCTAACTAAATAACAGTATATTTATTATGTTACGTTGGAAGATTTAGTAGCTAATACATTATGTTCCGTAGCACAGCATAACCACGAACCTATATATATTTACATGAATATACGCCCATAGCCAAAGATATATTCTCAGTTCAAATTTGGATATTTTCTCTCGAAGAATAAGAGGATTAAAGCTTATTTTCCCCTTTTTTTCTTATTATTTATCAAAATTATAAAATGAAAAAGATTCCATGGTTAGATTTAATGTTGATTAAATACATGTGATCCGAATCCTTTTATATAATGATTAATAATTAATATATAAGTTTTTTAATTAGCAAAACTAGATAGACTATGCCATTGAAATAAATGACAACACTATTATATATAAAGGGGTTTTAAGACAATATTTAAGATAATTTTTTGAGACAAAAATGAAATTGAAAATTGTCTTAATTATTGGCTTTAAGCGGGTGTCTCAAATTATTGTCTTAAAAGATTGTCTCTATAAAGACAATATCGAACACAAGTATTATTGTCTTTTGAGAGACAATTCATTTTTGTCTTTCGAGAGACAATAATACTTGTGTTCTATATTGTTTTTATAGAGACAATTATTTAAGACAATAATTTGAGACACCCTATTAAAGACAATATTTAATACAATTTCCAATTTCTTTTTTGACACAAGTTAAGGCAATTTACTTTCAAGAGACAATAGCTATGATTAAAGATATATTGTCTCGATAGAGACAATATGTCTTAAATCCCAATTATTGTCTTTATAGAGACAATATGTCTTTAATCCCCGTTATTGTCTCTTTAGATACAATAAAAAGGTCTATTTAGAAACAAAATATAGAATATGAATCTTTTTGTTTCTTTAGAGATTAATTCATGTTAGGACATGATGGAATCAAACCACCAACCTCCTCTTTGCAAAATATTTTCTCTTCCATTGAGCTAGCACCCTTTAAAAAAATGTGTTGAATGAATTTAACTCAAAGAAAACGATTTGAGTTGAATAAATCTATATTCAAGTGCAAGATTAAAACTACATCCTAAACCTTTTTCAGAATCAAACATTTAAAAATCCGATGGAAGAGTCTGAAATGAAAATACCATCAAAGGTGATTATTCTTCTTCTAAGTGGTCAAGGTCACAACCTTCAAAACTTAATGGTCTATTGTTTCCCACATTTGATAGTCAGATCGATGGTAGATTGATATCAGGTCTCAAATTTAGCTCAAATGAGTGACCTGACTTTTGGAGGTTAGTGTTTCAACGATGTCAAATCTTATCCAAATTGTATGTGCTAACATGGATCTATAATATCTAAGCTTGACCATCCAATTGTCACTATTAGCTTTTGTTCTAAAGTTTTGAAAATGCATATTCCAATACCTATACATATTTTATAGATGTACATGAGGAAGGGGTGAGTGGGTTATCTTAAACCCCAACTGTGAACATAATTATGCTCAAGGGTTAGGCATATCCACAAAAAAACAAAGTTGAAGCATTGGCCCTCTATCAAGTTTTTCTTATCCTTGAAGCAAAAGTTTTCTTATCGCATTTTTTATTTTTTATTTTTTGTCTTGATAAATGATTCAACGATTTCTTTCTTTAGGAATGGCAAGGGGATAAGAAAAAAGTTTCCCTTGTCACTGTTGCTCTTCCTCACTATGGCTAAAGGTTTGAGTAGGCCTTTATTGGAGGCAAAGAGAAAAAAATAATTCAAGGGTGTTAAGATTGGGGGTTCCTTATAATTATAATAAAAATCGAGATTGCCAACTCCCTCTAATTGATCAGTTGTTCGTAGTCTACCATGAATAAAAATTCAAGTGAATGTGTTAGAGCTTGGATCTACCTCAGGCTGAAGGAAGATAGGTTTAGGGTAACATCTAACCATGCTTAACCTGGTAGCTAGGTCGGGAGAGGGCTCTCTCCATGTCAATCTCAATTAGGATATTGGCAATTAGGGCTTGAGATGACTGAATTTAATGTAGATTTTAGGCTAAGTCTAGTAGCTTTAGGGTTTTTGGTTGATTTTAGATGGTTGGTTGCTGGATCAAATGGAGTAGGCAGTTTAGTTCCGGGAAATCAAATCAGGGATGTAGACATGTTCTGTGGGGCATGGTACACAAGGGTTTATGTACTAGAAATGGGATGAGATGGTAGATTTAAAACTGTTGAGGAGTTAAGGAGGGCATGCAGAAACCATGAATCCTCTTCAAACTGATGAAAACATAGAAAACCAAATGCATTCCCAAGACATAACAGTGTAGCTTAGTGTATTTTGCCTATTCACCTTGATTCATTTAGTTTAGAAGAGAAAGAGATATTTGGATACATATAAAACATAAGAAAAACTCATTACAAAGAAGAAACTATACATAAACTCAATGTCATAAGAATCCCACAAAAAAAGCTGCAAAACCTAGTTTTATTGCTTTCCAAACTGTTGATACAAGTATATAATGAGTGCACCACTTCCAAAAGAGTCCAACCTTTTCAAATGACTGAGGAAAGACATCATATAGACCTCAAAACCATCTGAGCTATACATCAGGGATCGAATCCATGAGTCAAGGAACTGTTTCAACAACATCTAAACTAGGAACAAGAAAATAGGCAGTGGAACAACTTGCCTCTAAAACTAAGCAAACTGATACATTTAGTTTAAAATCACCTTTTCTTTGATGTATCTACCCCATCAAGTGTTTTACATCAACATTTACATCATATTACATCATTTACCATGCAAAATTTACCAAGAAAGAAGAAAAAGTCAACTGTTGAAGAGACTAGGCGAAATTTGACTTGTAGACAAAATTGACAAAATTTGCCTGATGCGCAATTCCCTGAGCCTGATGCGCAGTGCCGCTTCAAGGCTACTTTTGGAGGCTTCTCGCTCATCCAAATTAGGCCCAAGATAGCTTGTTGGAAAGCCTTGCCTGTCTAGTTTTTGGAACACTTTGAATTTTTTGATTTTGAGGTCATTTGCCCCTTCAAAAGTGGATTCTCCCAAGGCTGGTTCCTGTGTGTCGAAAAAGTGGCAGAGAGGGAATTTTTTGGGTGTTTATTATCCTTTTGGTGGCCCAGATCTTCTCCAAAATGATGAAACTTTCTAGGTTTTCTTATTTTTTGATGCTAAATCCAAATCTATAAGCCATTTGTCAAGAGGATGCACCAATTCAATGTGTAGTGCCAGTGGCGCTGTGCATCAGCCTGAATTTCCTGTGTTGCCTAATTGAAAAATTGGAAAATGACAAAATTGTTTCAAAATTTGCCCAATTTTGGCTGAAAGCTACATCAAGGGTTAATTTTTTGGGCTAAAGTAACATCAGGCAAAATGTTGAGATTTTCATCCTTCTTTTTGCATTTTAAGGCCCTCCTTAATCTTGCTTTAAGGTGCTTGATCCTCTTGATGCATATTCTATTCCTGGTCAAATAATGGTGGGAAATATGCCTTAGCATATTGTTGTATCTATTTGTTTTCTTTAGAAGCCCCTCATGATGAATGTTAATTCTTTCAAGCCATATTTCTCTATCATGCTCCACTTCTTGTTCAATAGGAGTCAAGGGAACCATATTCTCTTTGTTGCTTTGCCTTTGAAATTTTAGCATCTCTAACTCCATTTGGCTTTGTTTACCCTCTAACTATTTATTCTCATGCTCTAGGTAATTGATAATATATCTAGCTATAGCAAACTTATCATTTGACATACGAATATGAGCCTCTTTCTCTTTCAAAAGCATGCTTTGATCTAATGATATGCTTTCAACATCAATTACCTGAGTGTGCTGAGGTGGCACATCATCATCATCCTCCTCAAGCTAAAACTCCCTCTCAACATCATCATCAAACTTTCCTCCTGGGACCTTTCCTTTCCCTTTATCTACCTGCTGCAAATTCCTTTCCCTAGCGCTGTCACTTAGGGTGTCCTCCTCAAAATCAGGGTCACTCTCTCTTTCCATGCTTGTCTCTATGGGATGATGTGGTGATGATATGGTGAATGGTGGATAATAGATGGGGGAAAAAGATGAGTATGAAGAGATTTGTGAAAGGAACAATAGTGATGAGGTGATGTAGGGGAGTGAGAGGGATGGATAGAGGACCTAGGGTTTTGATGTATGAGCTCAGGGTTTCATAAAGGGATTAGTTTCTTAGGGAAAATAGGGAAATGGAAAATAGCTTAGGGAAAATGGGATCAAGGGGTAGATTTAGGGAAAATGATAATGGGAAAATGAAGACAAGTGACAAGAGCTAGAAATGGTGAAAAATTTGGTAGGAGACAACTAGGGTTTTGAGTTTTAATATGCTAAAACCACAATTATAGCATAAAAACCCTATGTGAGATCAAAAGTGAGGTTACTTACTTGATTGGAAGAGAAATGCAACAATGATGGTGATTAGAGGTGAAGTTTTAGGGTTTTGAAGTGTTACTAGCCAATGTGTAGCGCCTTCTCACCAATGCGAAACACCAGTGTAATTTAACATAGGAGGAAACTGCCTGATGCGCAGTGCCAAGCTCCCAATGCGCAGTGCCATTTTGCAGACAAAATTTTGAGGCCTTCCTGGTGTCCAAATTGGGCGTGAAATAGCTCGTTGGAAATATTGTTGAGTCTAATTTCCAAAACATCTTGAATTTTTCAATTTGGAGCTCATTTGCTCTAACAAAAGTCAAATCTCTCAGGACTAGTCAAAATGTGCAGAATGAGACTGCCTGAATGCAGAGTGATGTTGTAGTCAACTTTTGAAGGTCTTCCTCAACTCCAAATTAAGCTCATGATATCTCACTGGAAATATGTCTCTATCTAGATATCTTTTAAATCATCAAGAAAGTAATTTAAACATCCCAGCTAGGTGAAATCTTGATTTTCCGAATGTCACTCTAGAAGTGCATCAATACTCCTGAGGCCAATGATATTTTCGACATTTCTCCCACGCCATGAAACCTGTGTAAAAAATGAAAAATGTTTTTCTTCTTCAAACAATGATGGACAAAAATCTATCTCACTTTTGTCAAATTCATCTTCTCTTTCTCAGAAACAACATTTGAATAAAACCTATCCCGCTGAGTGGAAGAGGGGATTTGTGGAAATGAAGGGAAACGAAGGGGATAAGGGACTTCTAAATTCTTGAGAAAATTTTAGGAAGTACGGGGGGATGTTAGGAATTAGGGGAAAGTGGAATTTAAAATAATGAGTGAGGGGAAGGGGTCCAAAAGGTCAAAACACAAACCTAGCCTAGAAAATTATCAAATTGTAGCAATAAACTAGGGTTTGTGGGAAAATGATGAATTTGAGGGATATGTGTGATGGGAAGCATTTAAGAAGGTATATTAAGGATAAGGGAAGGTGTCTGAGAATAAGGATACAAGTTTTGTTGATGATTTGACCATCCAAGAAAAATTACCTTCAAAACCTTAGGAGAGGGAAATGAGGCTTACCCAAGTACAACTGAAGCATGAACAAGGTGTAAAATGACCCATTGGAACCTGAATGATGATGACAACTCTTTGAATGATGGTACACTAATCTGAATGGTAACATGGACCAATAATTGGAAGACTTTGGAAGGAGTGAAAACAACCCTAGACCTAATACCTAGTAACCAAATTTTACTTAAAGACTAATTGAAATGACAAAATTTGACTTTGACACCCTGAGACCACTTTGTAAGAGCATATTTGTTCACTAATGGATGGCTTCAAAGGCTGACCCTAACAGAAAGAATCATACAAGCTTTTAAGAATATTAATATCAAAACCTTTATATTGAAATGAAGGAAAACCCCATATTTCCAACTCCTACTTAACCAACTGTCACCAATCTACTATGCCAAAAAGGTCAGGTGAAAAAATCATACAAGCCTTTTAAGGGCAACACTAAATAAGGTAATTGTGGAAATTGAAGTGGCTTGCACAATAATAATCAATGACCAATGCACATTGCATATAAGGTTGTTTGGATGAATATTTAAAATTGTGCACATAAATGGAATTAGATGCCACTATTTCTCATGAGTCCATATTTAATTCAAAAACCATTGTAGCTTTCAATGAAGGTGATTTGATGCTATGGAAAGAATAGGTATCATTCCCACTCTTACCACTTACTCTACACTCATACTTTCGCTCCACGAGGAACATATCTGTGTTGAATGCAATGCTAAATAGGCCTCTGAACTATTTAACAATGCATGGAAACCATGGATGAGTTCCCAGAATTAGTGACACTGGAAACCATGATCTCCCAAAGAATGAAGGTTACCAAGAAAATTCATGTGATGATGACTCTGTCAGAAAGGACAAAATGCATGTATAATTTTCCCAAACATAGGGATGGACAATGGAAGTAAGCCCCTAAGAACGATTAAGATTACCGCAATCAAGTCTAGCACTAAGTAACCTGAGGATGTCATATAATTATCTGAATCTTATTATTATAATGAATCCATTTAAATTATTATTGAAATCTAAGAAGATCACTCATATTGTCATATGTATATGACATGGATGGAATGATGAATTTGTCGAGAGAGAAGAAATCGTGAGAATTGGCTTCAGTTGAAAAATTCGAAAGAGAACCCTGAAGGCCTAAACTCGTTTTGATGGCATCGCATTGGATAGGTTAAATATCCTAAGGGGTTGAGTTTAAAAAGAAAGGAATTGTGCAAGTGTTGTGGATGATTATGAAATTGGGACATGATTGATATAACTAAAAAATCACATTGATGAAAATGTTATTCTAAGGGGACATGAATATAATAGCAAAACCCTAAAGATGATGCATCAATTAATGCTTCAAGTGTACAAGGAGGAACTAGTGCTCATTCACAGTATGGTCAGATTCTAAAGAGGATATGGGGTCTCATTTCGAGCCAACCTACCATGATCATAAGGATGTAATAGGTGACATTCCAATTTGGCTACCAAACCAAGGCAATGACATTCTTGATAATTAAATATGTCAGAAGAACAGGGGGTTTCATCGCGAGATAGCCTGATCACTCTGTTACACCCTGGTGAGTGGCACTATGGTTATCTGGTCACCATGCTAGAATAAGTGGTCTCTTTATGACAAAGAAAAGAAGAACTAACTGTAGGAAGGACTCTGGCTCATTTAGGGGGGTTAAAAAGCAACCTTGTTGAGGCTATGAATGCCTGCTGGCAGAAGTGGCTCTTCTTGTGGTATTGGAGTATCACCTCATATTGCCATATGTCATTGAGCTCTTATCACCTATGGATTTTTTTCTAAAGACAATTTCCATTTGAGTAGCACTTTTACAAGCTAAATAGCATGGTGCCTTTAATCTATATTCACTATATTCCATATGTCCAATCATTTAATGACAACCATTAAACATATACTACCAATTATGTTGATGTGATTAATACCGCTCGCGGTGAAGATCTTTGACATAATGAATTAAAAGTTATTGTTTTTATTTGATTTGGCCACTTCACATCCGACAATGGATATTGCTTAAATGCTTTACTGATTTACGTGTTGTGTTTTTTAGATTGGTTGCTGACATTTATTTCGCATTAGTATATTTGGTTGCTTTTTGAGTGCGGAAAGGACATGGACTCCTTTTTCTCATTAGAGAGGGGATGGCTTGCGTATGCATGACACTTATCACAGTTATGGATAACTGTGTGACAATCATTCGGATTACCCCTGAAGTATGAACTGCATGATGAGCATGAATGTGTAATAATTATTAGGAAATTCCGACTGGAGGAAGAATGGAAACCATTATCGTAGGCATGTGAACTTAACTAAAATGATAATAATTGTCCAAACAACATCAATTCCATATTAATTATTGTAACATACATTGTTGTTGTTTTGAATTACAAAGGTAAAACAAAATTACATATACGTGAACCAGCCTCAGGTGCAGAAGCCATGGGTGGCAATGTTATCCTGAGTGAACCTCTAGTGTTGATGGTGTCAGATCAAGCTTGCGAAATCCTGGAACGCGCTGGCTAGCTACAGTATTTAAACAGATTGCAGGGATTTCATGATGACCTAACACTGGAATTTCTGCAAAATCTACAGAATGGTAGCATGGTGGTAAAAGGTATAAGCATGATGGTTTATGAAGAAGTCCTAGCCGAAGTCATCAGACTTCCGGTAGAGGGGGCGAAATGGAAAGATAAATGCATCCTTTTATACAGTGTAATTGAAGTATTCGAAGACCTGGGCGAGCTGCTAGTACGAATAGGGAAAGGAATTCATCCTTCAGTGTTACAACAACCTTGTCAAAAACTGGCGGTCATCGTCCAAAGATACATTACCTACGACGGCCAACACGATGTCGTAAAGCCTCGACAACTAAAACTTCTAGCAATTTTAAAGCAAATAATTTTAGTTAATTTACCGTTTTATTTGAATTCCCTATTTCGTGATGTCGCTCGACGGGTAAGGACAGCTAAAGACCCACATAGTGTAGTCAGCCATCATGGGTTAATTAAATTAATTATCATAGATAGGCTAGCCCATCAACAATTGACATGGGATAGTAACATAAATCCCACCTTGGCTCCAACACCTAAAAATTTGGAAACAGAGTAGCAAGGGGAAAGAACCCAAGGCCCAAAAAGAATGCTAAAAAGGACGAATTCCTCTGCACCCTTAGAACTAGCAAAGTATAGGTGCTCTGTGCAAGTGAAATCCCAACGGCGCATCCTAATTCAAGCAGAGGAAGCCAGACCATCTCGAACATCTCCTCCTAGTCCACAAGACCCTCCTTTACAAGACTATGAGGAGGAAGTGGCCAGGGTATTGGGAAGCATGGGAATGTTTACCGAAGGTAGAGAACAACCAAGGAGCATTGAAAAATAGAATTGTACCCCTAACCGACCAGTCCCTACTGATAGCCCTGGTCATGAGCAAACCCAGCTATTCACTAATGCCATGGAGGAACAAAGGGATTCAATTCCTTCTATGGAAACACCCCTCAAAGCCGAGGTACATGAAGGAGAAGCCAACAGAAAAGAAACTCAGATAGTAGGCACCAGTCCCTTGGACCCCCCAGCAGAAGGAAACCCTGAAGAGTAAAACTTGAGAGATGCCAATCAACAAATTGATACTCCCTTTTCGATGTCCCCTACGGATGAGGCTTGCCAAGGAGAATACCCGAATAATGATAATTTTTTAGGAGATACCATTGCATCAGGATCTCCTAAAAATGAAATACATAATAACCACGAGTTAAAAGGAGAAATTCCACCAGAAGACACAGTTCGAATTAGGAACATCCCTGATGTTGACATAGTAAAACCTTTACAGGAAATAGAGGATAACAAAACTAACCCACCATTAGGTGAAGGCCCTAGAGTAGAGAAGTCCTATAGAAGATGCTCAGAAAGTACCAAAAACAACAACAAATAATCAAGCAGCTGAAACATTGGTTAAAAGAGGCAACCAGAACCAGGAAATTGAAAGTGGAAATGGAAACTGCAGGAACGCAAAAAGAACAATGTTCTGGGAAGGATGCTAAGTCTGAGATATAGTTTCTTGTGGTTTATTCAAAAGAAACCTAGACTGAGCCAGCTATGATAGAAGACACTACCACGCAAACTGAGAACCCTTGTATCTTTTCAAAAGAAAGTCAAATGGACCACCCCACTATGGATACGGATGTCGAAACAGATGTTGAAGAAGATGTTTGAGTTGAATGTATAATTCAAGAAGTAGTTGAAGCTGCTATGCAGATAGACCCTGTTAACACCCAGGTTGTTCCCTATGACTCCCAAGGGAATACGGCCGGGGTAACCACTAACCAATCTTTGGATCACTGTTTCTAGCCAAACTGTGATCAGAGAGGGCTCTCTCTTTATGATTTGTAACTGTTTATGATAGGGTTTTAGGCTAGCTATTATGCACTGGTTTTGTTTATGTTTTGGTTGATGAAACTCCTTTTAGATTCTAGTGATGTAGTTTTCAGAGAGGTTGAGTACCATTGGGCAATGGAGTCTGTGGCTATATGTGTTTGAAATTTTGAGATGAAAGATGGAACTTACAGGGCCATTTGAGTGCTTAATAGAACAGATTTTTGATTAAATGACTGGAAACAGGTAATACAAACAGTGAAAGCATTTAAGAATTTTCACTTATTGTCTATATAGTCCCAACAGACAGCTTTAAGAGGAAAAGACAGAGGTCTCAGGGGCAAAAATTGAATCCCTGAGAATGCCTGTCACAGTAAAAGACACAGTTTCGAAATGGAGCAACTAAGAATTACAATTCTGTCACTGTATCTGAGGAAAACATATATAATAGCTCAGTTTGAGTCCAGGGTAAACATGGTTAAATCCTGGAACTATCCTTTCACCTTGCTATCAAGTGTAGAACATTTGAACAACAAAAGAGAACAAAAGACTCGAAAACATATAACAAAGAGATTTGAGAATACTTATTGTTTTATGCAACACCCTGGAATCCTGTAACATTCATCTTTCACCACAATACATCAAAGAACAGCAAGCCTTGGAAATTCCATTCTTCCTTTGTATTACTTCTCTGAAAATATTACAACAAGCGAGAGCTCTTCAAAGGAAAATTACAACAACCCCTTCAACTGCTGTGAAGGGTGAATATATACTTGCGGTGATTTACAAAATATCTGAGTTCTGAGTTATCTCAGATTTTACATTCTTACCAACTACTTAAGATATTATGATCAAAATTTAATGCAGCATTGATTACAGAGTACAGGAATTTTAATACTCTGTCAGAAGATATTTTAGCCTTTGGGAACAGCTAAGTCGGTCGAGATATTCTGAATAAATGCTGGAAGATCTGTCTTTAAGGCTTTGTACGCTGTATCCTGGACTTGTCAGCTGTGATTGTGACTGCTGCTTGTGGTGAGTTAATGGTCCTGCTGAGTTGGCTCAGCTTCTGCCTCTTCCCTGTAGATCTCTTTCTTCAAAATTGTGCCTGCGCATGTATGCTTATTTGCCTGTAGAAATGGCGTTACTGATTCTGGCCTGACAAAACTGTCTGTGTCAAATTTCTCCAGGCATCCTGTGTGGGCAGTTGGTGTGCTAAGATTGCCCCTAGAGTTTCATCTGCTTCTGTGAATTTGAAAAAGTTAGGTAGTGTATCAAACAGATGGTCAACTTCATTCATGAGGAAAAACAGGTTCTCCACCCTGTCATACATACTCTGCCCGGTGGCTGGCCCTGGCTCTGCTGAAGTGCTGGGTGGTTGTGCAATCTCTGCTACTGCCTGGGCATCAATTCTCTTATTGTAATTCTCTAGGGTGAGCAGTCTTCCTACACTGCTTAAGATGCTGGGGAGGCCTCTGTTCTGTAGTGCCACGAATTTTTCCAGGAATCTGTTGATTTCAGTCTGCATATCCTGGGTCCTCCTCTCCAGTGTTCCAACCAAGTTCCTCAATGTTATGACTCTCTTGGCTACAGCAATTGTTTCTGTCCTGTTGGTGATTCCCATGACAGCTAATTGAGAGCTAGTCTTATAGTTCAGAGTATTGATTATCCTAGTAGCAGCTTCTGGCATGTGTCCAAGGCTTGCCCTGGCTCTCTGTATTTCTCTGTTTGCTTTAGTGATGAGCACCATTTGCTCATCCATGGTCTCAATATATTGCCACTGGTTGGCAATGGACTGCCCAATGTTGCTCCATAGCACTGCTTTCATTTCAGCTGTCACTTTTTCTAGTGCAAGCTCTTTCTCTAGCTCAGCAATTCTCCTCTTAAGAGCTTTTACCTCTCTCTCCTTGGCTGCCTCATTCTGTTTGCTCTTGTCAAACTTTTCATTTACCTTAGTCAAGGTTTTCTTAAGTTCATCCAGCTCTTTCATTTGAGATTCCATGGCTTGGATCTCAGCTTGCAGCTTTTGCATGTCTAAACTAGTAGCCTGTTCTGATGTTGTAGTTGTTGTTGCTGTGGATGGCGCTGTAGTTGGTGCTGTAGCTTCTGTTTGCTGAGGAGGAGTAGTCTTTGGAGGGGTTTCCTCAAGATTTATTATGACAGGAGGAGGCTGGGAGGGTTGGCCCTCTTCTCTTTGCTTCAGTGTTTCTTGTAGTGCTGCCTTTGCAGCTTCAGTTTGTCCTAGCTGGTCCTGAGTCCTAACCAGCTCTTTGTATAGGGATACTAGCAGATCTGTAGCATCCTTCTCTTGCCTTTGCTGGGCAACTTCATCTGTTTGTGGATGGATGGTGGCCGGGAGTTTGATTTTCTTTCTTAGGGCTGCCATGTCTGCATCCCTTATCTTCAGGAGCTCTTGGATGCCTTTGACATCTTTAGGATCATGCCCTATCTCTATAATTACCTCTTCCAAGGACTTGATCCTATTGTCCTTGGCTTGTGATGATGCTCTTTCTAACTCCAGCTGGAAGCTGTGTTATCCAGGCTGCTCTTAAGTTTATAGTTCTCCAATGTCTCATCTGCCAGGGAGGCATACACCATTTCACCAGTCTGCTTATGTAATTCAATCTTGTCCATGGGGTGTATGTCTTTGGCAAGAACCTCCATGTTGGTTCTTAGATAGTCCGAGGTGGACTGAGGCTGCAAAGTTGTGGGCATGAAGTGGCTCATTATCATTTTGCCTTCACTCATATCGAAAGCAGACATGAGTCTCTGCTGGTTGCTAGGAGCTAGGTTTAATAAGTGATCATAGAGCTGCACTTTTATGGGATCACTCCTCCTTTTGATGTCAATGAATTGCTGTTTTATACTTGACTGCCCTTTTCTAGTTTGACCGGAGGAGCTGACCTCTCCTCCCATAGTCATGTCATGTCCACGCTGAGATGAGCTGGCCGAAAGTTCTCCACTGGGTGGGCCCATGCCCATGGCTTGCCTTACTGCTATGTCCTCCTCTTGGGAGTCATTCAGTCTTTGTCTCTTCTCTCCTCTGATGAAGGATGAGGTGTGGGGGGTCTCTCTCTCCCTTTTCCTGGTCACATCCTCCTTCTGTGGTGTTTGGAGGACTGAGGTGTCTACATTGGTGTCTGTCCTGGGAGGCACCTCTGTTTGGGGCTGCTGCTCAGTGTTACCAGGTTGATCTGTCCCCTTTTCCTGCTGCAAGGGATGCTGTTCACTAGACTGTGCCTTTTCTTGTTGCTGCCCCAGTTCTTGCTGTTCCATTTCTTCTTGCTGCTGTAGCAAGGTGTCAACTTGTTCCTCTGTCAATACAGGTGGCTGTTCCACCTGTTTCCCTTTGTCTTTGCTTGCTGCCTGGGGTGTCTTCTCAGTAGTTTGCTGCTGTGCTGCTGAAGATTTAGCAGCTGTTCCAGTTTGCTTTCTGTAGGAGAGGGGCACCTGTCCACAAGTTTCCAAGTCAGCTTCTTTTTTCACATTCCTAGCTTCTTTCTCAAGTAATTCTTCCTCAGTGACTTGTTCTACTAGTGTACCCTCTTCCCAATCTAGTGCATTGGCATACTGTTCAATTTCAGGTTGTCTTTTATGTGCATAGTTGCCCAATTTGTATCTAATTCTCCTGAGGGAGATAGAATGATTGGGGTCATAGGGAATCCATTCAAAACTGGTCTGCAATCTGAGGCCTTCCAGTATGCTGTGTGCCTCTTTCCACCCTTCCTCTTTCTTGTTATATAGGAAGGAACCTAGCTGACTTCTTACCTTCAATTGTGACTTCTTGTTTCTACTTTGAAAGTGAAGGTAATCTGAGTTCCCAAACTGCCTGAAATACTCTAAGGCAAAAAGCCTCATGGGGACATATCTTGGCAACCTAAATGGGTTCAATTCACAGCCATATATCCTAATGACTGTGTGGTTCTGGTAGAAGTACCAGTTGCCAATATTGTAGGATTTGTTCAGATGTAGAATCCTCTTCATCTCATCGGTTAATCTAGGAGGAGGAGTACCTTGCAGAGCTGTTAGGGCTGGATGAACAAATAAATCAATAAACTCACAGTATGTATAGGGTGATACTGAGGTAGAATGAAAAACAGAGGTCCAGAAAACAACTGATCTTGGGATTCCTTGGGCATTGAGTGGCATCAAAGGAACAGAGAAGGTAGCTGGCTGGTAGAAAAGGAATAAATGATATATATAGGAGCTGTACCTGAACAGTCTCTCCCTTTTCAAATTCATGAACTGCTCATGGATTTTCTCTGCTATGTAAGTTGCATAATCATACTGCACAGCTGGAGGCTTACCAGGGGCAAACATAGACATCATTGCCATTATGCTGTCATCTACATCTTCCAGCCCCCTGAATCCTAGGACATAGCCAATTAGATCCACCAACATTCTGCCCAATTCATTTAGATATTGGTACCCAATAGGAGGGGTTCTGACTGTTTCAGAGCCTGGAGTGACAAACAGTTGGTTGATTTTGACAATCTGGTCACTGGACAGCTTGATCCCTTTGTTAATCAGATTCTGCATGGACAGAGGGGTCAATTTCTTGGCTGTATTGAAGCACAGCATCTGGTTTATGCTCTCTGGGGTGATCTGGAACAGGACTAGGCCTGTGGGGCTCATGACTGCTCTTTGGCTGGGGTCATAGCATTCCTGGCAGCTATAAATAAGCTCTGGCATTGGATTGATTTGGGGAAGGTTGTATATGGGCAAATTTGACTCCCAAATCCCCAAGATATCTGCCCCACTGAGGTGCTGGGCTCTTAATTCATTCAACATTTGAATATTGTACTTGGTTCCCATAGGGAACCAATCCAGCATTTGGTAGTCCATGTCTCCCAGAGCTTTCCATGCTAATTCCTGGTGAGGTGCATTAATGGGCTTAATATTCAGTGCAATAGGGGTCTCCATAGCTCTTCAAGTTGCAAGAATTGTAGGTAGACAGGTGAAATGGTAAAAACACAGGGAAATTGGTAAATATGGGTTATTTTACCAATTTGGCGCTTTTTTCTGATGACGTCATTGGTGGGTCATGGTGAGGTGACGTCAGCTGACGTCATCGGGCGACGTGGCGGTGGGTGACTGGTCAAAGGGGCGGCGAGGTGGCAACCCAGTCAGTAGTGAGGTGGGCGACAGTCAAACCGCAGCGGTCACGGTTAAAGCCTTAACCGCCGCGGTTTCTCGGGGCGGTTTAGGTACGGCGCAGAGGATGTCAGAGCGGGCTCCGAGATGGTTCAACGGTTGACGCGTGGAGGAGGCGTGACAAGGCGCAACGTCACTTTCCCGGAAGTTAACGTGCCGCCACAGGAAGCGCTCCGATATTGCTGTGGGCCGTCGGATCTGATGGGCTTGATCCGACGGCTGGCGGAGGGGAAAGACGCGCGTTTAATATTGCGGGCGGAAAAATTAAAATTTGTGGGTTTTTGTGGGTTTTTTCAAATGTTTTGATTAACCAACCATGCGGTAGGATTGGGAAACGTGCCAGAGGCGGGTATTAACCTTTGCAAAGGTTTTATGGGCAAAAGGGGTTTGGAGAGGGGGTTTTATCAATGCAGAGGTGATTTGAGGGCAAATTGACTTGCAGCAAAGGGGAAATAGGGTGGAATAGGTTCACCAAAGTGGCCAGATGCCATTTGGTCCCTTTTGAACAATACACGGCTATTATGCCTAGGGGAGGGAATATACATAAGATTTGGGGTTTTATACACCTTAGTGTTAATAATATTAGGGGTGGGGGTAAGATAAGGGAGGTTATATAGTAGAATTAGGGGTTAATATGAATGAAGGGGGCAAATGAAAGGGATTTTACTGAGTTTATCTGAAATTGACTTGGTTTTGAGAGTAGATCAAAATGAAAAGATCTTAGACAAGAAATGTGGATTCTGAATGAACTAGAACCACTGTAAAACCATGATCTCTCTCCATAAATCTCAGCTGAAAGAAAGGGAGTGTTAGTAATGGAATAAAGGGGAAGAGGGAAGTTAGTCATGCTCCTGCTGTAGTCTTTTACTTTGCTGTCCATCATCGCCATTTCTGCAATGATAGGACTCACTTTCTGCGACCCCAACTACCTACCCAACTATTTTGCCTAGCATTTTTTGTTTCTTCTTGGAGGGGCACTTGGACTTGCAACCCTCAATTGCCTTTTCTTTTCCTTGGCTTTTTCCTTTTCTCTCTATCTACTTCTACCCTTATGTCTTCCAAGGTCCCAGATTAAACTTTTGGGAACCTTTGCTTCTCTACCTGAACTACTTGTCTGCCAAGATTAAGCTGTTTGGACAGACCTCTTTCTCTATTCTACAACTCAAAATTGAAACATGGCATGATCCAGATTAGACTGTTGAATCATCCACAAAAATTGAAATAAGGTCCTCAATACTTGAAACACTTTACCCAGCTCTTGCTTTCTAGGAAATATGGGATCTTTGGGATACCAGAGCAGAGCATATTTGGCTTTTCTCTTGCCAATCATGAAATATGAAACCTATTACTATAGGTATCCAACAGTGGCTCCACATGGGGATGGTTTTTCTTTTGAAAGACCAAGAACAGCAGGTCAGATTGCCTTGTTCCTTGACTGCCCATCTTTGTCTTTGAAATCTGCTGCATATAATCTGTCAACATAGTGTGCTTCTTTCTTGGAGAACCTCTGATTCTATCTGCCTGTTGCTGCTAGGTGCAGCATTTGGGAAAACTTCTTTATACAATTTAAACCAGAAAAGAATATGTACAACTGCATATATACAATGAACCTCTGAATTTCTATCATAGTGAACAGTCAAAATAGTGCTTCAGCATCCTGCCATTGACAGGACCTTCATCCATTTCAGTTACAGTCAAACTTTTTAGGAAGTAGGTGTTATTACCTTGTACTGCTTGGACAGAAAATGGTCCCTTCCATAAAGAGTCAAACTTCCCATGTTTTCCTTTCTCTTCTCTTCTTGCATCCCACTTTAGAACTTTGTCCCCTACATTGAAATCCTCTGCTTTAGTTCTTCTGTCAAAGGCCTTTTTTAGTTTCTCTTGTAATATCTGCACTCTGCTGAAAACTTGTTCTCTGGTCTGCTGTAAACAGATTATCTGGTTAATCCTTCTTTGCATGTCATTTGGCTCTGCTTGGCTTTCTTGTAGAAGTTTCATAACCGGCACTCCTAGTGATGAAGGAAATCTGGCCTCTAATCCATAGACTAACTCATATGGGCTGGTCCCAATTGATCTTTTAGTGGTTAATCTGTCTGCCCATAAAGCATTTACTAGTTTCTTATGCCAGTTCTTTTTGTTCTCTTCCAGCACTTTCTTTATGATGTTTATCAGGCTTTTGTTTGATGATTCAGCAAGACCATTTCCTTGAGGATAGTAAGCTGTAGAATGGCCCAAAGTAATGTGAAATTTATGGCAAAAGTTCACCATCTTCTTGGATCTGAAGGCAGCAGCATTGTCTGTTATTATCTTGTCTGGGCAGCCAAATCTAGCCCGTATATTGTTCTCCAAAAATTGAATGATTACTGAATCATTTGCTTGTCTGCATGGGACAGCTTCAATCCACTTGGTGAAGTAGTCTGTTGCTGTCAAGATCCATCTGTGTTGTCCCGAAGATGAGGGATGAATTTCTCCAATGAAATCCAAGCCCCATTGTTGAAAAGGTCTCTCTGTTGCAATGGGCCTCAAAGGAAGTGGCAGCAACTGTCTTTTGCCTTCGAACAGTTGGCACTTGTGGCATGATGTTGTGAATTTCTTCACATCCGAGAACATAGTGGGCCAGTAATAACCAGCCCTTAATATCTTGTCCACGGTGGACTTCCAGTACAAATGTCCACCACAGTCTCCAGCATGGAATTCTTGCATGATATTGTCAGTTTCACTCTCAAGAAGACAGTGCAGCAAAATACCTTCATGGTTTTTCCAGAGTAGATTCTCATCTATCACACAAAATTTAGATGTTTTCATTTTTAGGAACCTAGACTTAGTTCTGGACAGTCCTGGGGGAGCACACAGGTTTTGTAACACATAACAGATATCAGAATACCATGGAGATTGTTCAAAGGCTACATTGATCTTTGGAGTCGCCAGCTCTGTTTCACTGTCCAGTTGGTTGATATCTAAGGCTTGGAAATTTGCTTCTGTCATTAACTTGGCCAAACCTTGCCCTTTTATCAGCTTTGTAGGCTTTATTTCAATGTCAAATTCAAGTATGTTTGCAATCCATTTTCCTCTTCTACCCTCTAGGTTTTCTTGGGTGAGAATGTCTTTGACAATAGGACTTGGTACATAAGCCACAACATGGGAGTAAAGGATGTAAATCCTAAAGTCTTTGATAGCTTTGATTAAGGCATAGGCTTGTTTTTCCATTATTTGGTACTTTAGGGGGGCATCTCTAAGAGCTCTGCTGAAAAAAGCAATGGGCTTTTCGTTCCCTTGGTCATCTTTCTGTAATAAAACAGCAGCAATAGTATGTTGGGAGGCGAAGGAGAAAATGATAAAGTCTCTGTCAAACTGAGGATTAGTTAACACTGGGGTTTGAGTCAAGGCCAATTTTATACTCTCAAAAGCTTGTTTTTCTTCAACGGTCCACTTGACCTTTGAATCTTTCTTTAGCATATTGTTTAGTAATCTGATTAACTCTGCTAAATTTGGGATAAACCTTCTCAAAAAGTTGATTTTTCCTAAGAATCCTTGCAGCTCCTTGACATTCCTTGGGTGAGGCATTTGTAGGATAGCTTGTATCCTATCTGGATCAATTCTTATGCCATTTTTCGAAATGATATGCCCTAGAAGTTTCCCTTCTTCCAAACCAAATAATGACTTCTTGGGGTTTAAGGAAATACCATATTTCCTGCATGTTATGAAGATTTGTCTTAAATGTTTCAAGTGTTCTTGGTCAGATTTTGAAAAGGGTGTAAGATCATCTAAGTAAATGACCAAGAAGTCATGAATTTCCTTTGCAAAAGCAATGTCCATTGCTCTCTGAAATGTTGCCCCTGCATTTTTCAATCCAAAGGGCATCTTCACATACTTGAAAGTGCCCCATGGGGTAGTAAATGCAGTTTTGTCTTGATCATCAGGGTGTACCAGGATTTGATTGAAGCCTGAGAAACCATCCAACAATGATATTCTTGAGGCCCCTACTACCCTCTGAAGGATGTGATCCATTTTGGGTAAGGGGTAGTTATCTTTGAGTGACACTAGGTTCAAATTCCTTAAGTCTACACAAAGTCTAATCTCACCAGTTTTCTTTCTTGTAGGGACCAAATTTGAAATCCACTCAGAAAACCTGATTGGTGCTATGATACCAGCTTTGAACATTTTTTGTAATTCCTTTTCAATGGAAGGAAGGAGCACAGGATTGATTCTTCTCAATTTCTGTTTGAATGGTTTTTGATTAGGCTTGAGGGGAATGGTGTGCTGGATAACAGAGGTATCATAAGACTTCAAGTCCTCATAACCCCAGGCAAAGACATCTTGGAACTCTTTAAAGAGATCAATATATTGAGGTTTTTGATCAGGGGGCAAAGCAGCAGATAGCTTTATTATTTTAGGCTTGTCAGTGGTACCAATGTTACATTCTTCAATTGTTGCATCTAATGGCTGCATCTTTGGTTTCCTGGGGATATCATTTGAGTCAAAAATATCCTCTAGTGGGGTAAGGCCTGCTGGAAGAAGATTGTCTTTGAGTTGTATGATTTCATCTTCAGCGTTGCTCAGCTCTTCACAGTCAATTTGGTGAATTTGCTGAATGTTTTCTTTGTTGAAAATGGTTGGACTGAGTAATTGTTTTGCTGTCCTAGGTGACATTGGGTGAGCAGATTGTTGAAACTGTAATTGTGATTGACTTGCTCCATCAACTATTTGAGATTGACTTGCTGTCTCAAGGTCAATATTTAATCCTGTAAACTCTTGTTGCAAGGTTAAAAAGTTGTTTATTTGCCTGTCATTCTCAAATACTTGCCACTCTTTGACATTGTTTGGAATAGAAGGCCTATATTTGACCTCTGCTGTGAAACAATTGTTGGGTTGTAGTGGGAATTTGAAGGTGCTGGCAAATGTTGCCAAGCTGTGAGCATGGAGATTGTGGCCCCTTGGAATCTTTGTGAGAACAAACTCGGAGAAAGTCTCTAGTATTTCAATTACAGCAGACCTATAGGACCTCAGCCTTTTGTCATTAGTGACAAAATTCCCTTTTACTTGTTGAATTACTAGATCAGAGTCCCCCATGACTGAGAGGCTATGTGCTTGTAATGATTTTGCAATCTTGAGGCCTAGTAGCAGAGCTTCATATTCTGCCATGTTGTTAGTGCATTTAAAGTTCAATCTATAAGCCCGGCCTTCTGCACAGCCTTTCTCTTTGTTATGTATCCATACTCCAGCTCCTGCCCCTAACTTGTTAACTGAGCCATCAAACTCTAGGATCCACCAGATGCCTTGCTGGTCAGGAGATTTCAAATTCTGTTCATGGGATGGCAATGTGAGCATGAGTTGAGGTTTCTTTTCCCATTTGCCTCCTAGGATAATTTCATCATTTGTTTGACAATCTTTGACAACTAGAGGAGGGTTAATGGGTATTGTTGGCCTAATTGAAATTTGGCAGGTGCTACTTGTTTGATCACTGTTTTGTTCTTGTATGAGTGTTTCGGTCTTACTGTCATTGTTTGAGAAGCTTGCGCTGTCATTGAAGAGGATGAAGGAGTCTATGTCTGAATGGACAGCATATATTGGGAAATTTTGGGGTTTCTCTTCACTGCTGACCATATATTTCATGAGTGTTTCCCTATAAAGTCTTTTGGTTGCCCAAATACAGAAATGGTTGCATATGACATGTCCAATTGCAGGGAGCCTTGGAGTTTGGCTCCCCATGATCTTGATAAGAGCATCCCATATTTTGGTGGGATATCAGCAACAACAACATCCATTAAAATGGTTTTGTTGGGAAATTGAACCAAGGACACACATAAATCCTTAATTAGGCCCAAGCATTTGACTTGACTAGAATCAAAAGAAAACAGGTCTTTGTATGGTCTTGTGATGTCTAAGTTTAACCTTTCCATGATCACTTTTGGCATAAGGTTGTGAGAGGCACCTGAGTCAAACATTGCATTATGCAGTATTTTATCATGAATATGCAAGCTGACATAAAAAGGTAAAACCCCTGTGACTACTGTTTTTCCATCTACCTCTGGACCAAACAGTAATTCTGGAGTGTCATCTAACACATTTACATCATCTTTGCTATTGGTGAGCCGAAGGGATTTTTTGATCTGTTGTTTGTATATGTCATGCTTGGCTAGCTCTGAAAGGGGAATTGCTACCTTTAACTTGCCAATCTCTGTTCCTAGGTCAAAGGGTTTATCAATTTGGATTTTGGAGTCACGGGTAGCAGTTCTTTCTCTGTTCATTAGATCTTCTTGGTGGATTTCACCCTGATTTTGGAACCTGCCCCTTATATTGATGTCTTGAGGGTTAATGTTTGGGTTAGGGTGGGAGGACGAGGTTGCCGCGGGCTGTTGTGGTGTAGACAGTAATTCAGTGACTTCCTCAACCACTACTTCTTTTGTAGGTAAGTTTGTTTTGTCATTAGTTTCAGTGACTAAGGTTTCTTTAGATTGTTGTTTCTCCTTTATCTTTTCGGGCTGATTCACGTTCACAGTCCTACTCCTTAGTTTGTATTGCTTATGGACTTCATAGACAGCAGTATCATATCCTTGTTTAAAGTCAAAGGATTCTCCTGATTGAGTTTGGAATGTTTTGCTTTCATCCTCCTCATGGTCCTCCTGAGTTAAGAAAACCTGGCTTTTACCATCCAGACCTATTAAGTTGATCTCAGGATCTTCATTGAGCTGATTAGCTGAGGAAGTTTCTGCATAATTTTCTTGAAAAGGGGGTCTGATATCTTGGTCTGCACTTGTTTTTCCTATATTGGGGTTCTGGATTCTCCTAAAATTTGGGTTTCTAGGAGGGTTGTTTTGTGGTGCCTCCCATGATGATTTCCTTTCTACTGATTCCACTCTCTCTCCCAATCTCTTCATGCTATTTAGAATTGCATCTAACTTTTGATCAAAACCCGAGGGTTCTTCTTTGAAACCAGTCTTCTTTTCCAGCTTTGCCCTGTTTCTTTTGGCAATTAGGTTGGCCTCTACAGTGACTGCAACCCTTTGGGCTTCTGCAAGGGTTGGAGGGTCTCTTTCTCTCCACTGATAGGCCATATCAGAATCAAAACCATCAGGGAAGTTATAAAGGGCCAAATCAGGAGGGGGCCTTAAGTTCTGGGGGATAGCATTGTATATGTTGTTAAACCTAGCACAATACTCCAAAACCGTTTCTTGGGGACCTCTTTTAATAGTGTTATATTCACCAAGTATATGGTGCGGATCTCTCTTTTTCTCCCATCTGTTGGTAAATTCCTGGTATAGAACTTCAGGGGTTGCAATGGAATTTGCATTTAAGGATCTAAACCAAGTTCTGACATCCCCAGTTAAGCTTTGAACAAAAATTCTCATCCTAACACTGTCATCATCTATTTCATAGGTCTCAAAGTGGTCTTGCATCTTTTTAGCATGCTGGATGGCTGTCAAAGGGCCATGGGAGTCAAAAAATGAGAGTCTAGTTTGGTAGTCTTGGGGTAGAGCTGGAGCATTGGCTGGTATCTGCAGAGGTGCATATCTGTTAGCCATATTTATGGGGTTTATAGGGTTAATAGGAAGAAATGGGACAACAGGGATTACAGGTGTAACCGGGTTAAGAGGATGGGTAATAAGTGGGGAACTGGTTGAGGGAGTGTGTGCAGATGGTGAAGATGGAAGGAGAGGACTTTGAGGGGTTGATGGTGAACTGGGGGAATTGGGTGTGGAACGGAAAAGAACTTTGCAAGGAGTTGGAATGAGGAATGGTTGGTCTAAACTTATATCTAAATCAGCAGGCTTCTCCTGCTTTTGCTGTCTCCTTATGTTCTTTGGTATGATATTTGGATTATCAACAATGATGGGTTGATCAGGGTCAGGGTTTGCCCTAGTGTGCCTTGGGTTTCTTTTGGGAGCCAGCTTCTAAGTATTCTTTTAGAACTTTATACAGAGGGTTTTTGTATGTACAAGGACTAGGTAAGAATTCTGGAATGACTATATAGGTTTCAAAGCTAAGATGAAGTTTCCCTAGTTAGCTCTTCCCTAAAGCTGTCCCTGTGTTTACAGAAATAGTCCTAAGGCCTCTTGGCTAGTTTCAGGCTTGATGGTAGCTTATGAAAATAGATAGTATTTGAAAAAAACTTAAGTCCCCAGTGGAGTCGCCATTTATGTTAACACCCAGGTTGTTCCCTATGACTCCCAAGGGAATACGGCCGGGGTAACCACTAACCAATCTTTGGATCACTGTTTCTAGCCAAACTGTGATCAGAGAGGGCTCTCTCTTTATGATTTGTAACTGTTTATGATAGGGTTTTAGGCTAGCTATTATGCACTGGTTTTGTTTATGTTTTGGTTGATGAAACTCCTTTTAGATTCTAGTGATGTAGTTTTCAGAGAGGTTGAGTACCATTGGGCAATGGAGTCTGTGGCTATATGTGTTTGAAATTTTGAGATGAAAGATGGAACTTACAGGGCCATTTGAGTGCTTAATAGAACAGATTTTTGATTAAATGACTGGAAACAGGTAATACAAACAGTGAAAGCATTTAAGAATTTTCACTTATTGTCTATATAGTCCCAACAGACAGCTTTAAGAGGAAAAGACAGAGGTCTCAGGGGCAAAAATTGAATCCCTGAGAATGCCTGTCACAGTAAAAGACACAGTTTCGAAATGCAGCAACTAAGAATTACAATTCTGTCACTGTATCTGAGGAAAACATATATAATAGCTCAGTTTGAGTCCAGGGTAAACATGGTTAAATCCTGGAACTATCCTTTCACCTTGCTATCAAGTGTAGAACATTTGAACAACAAAAGAGAACAAAAGACTCGAAAACATATAACAAAGAGATTTGAGAATACTTATTGTTTTATGCAACACCCTGGAATCCTGTAACATTCATCTTTCACCACAATACATCAAAGAACACCAAGCCTTGGAAATTCCATTCTTCCTTTGTATTACTTCTCTGAAAATATTACAACGAGCGAGAGCTCTTCAAAGGAAAATTACAACAACCCCTTCAACTGCTGTGAAGGGTGAATATATACTTGCGGTGATTTACAAAATATCTGAGTTCTGAGTTATCTCAGATTTTACATTCTTACCAACTACTTAAGATATTATGATCAAAATTTAATGCAGCATTGATTACAGAGTACAGGCATTTTAATGCTCTGTCAGAAGATATTTTAGCCTTTGGGAACAGCTAAGTCGGTCGAGATATTCTGAATAAATGCTGGAAGATCTGTCTTTAAGGCTTTGTACGCTGTATCCTGGACTTGTCAGCTGTGATTGTGACTGCTGCTTGTGGTGAGTTAATGGTCCTGCTGAGTTGGCTCAGCTTCTGCCTCTTCCCTGTAGATCTCTTTCTTCAAAATTGTGCCTGCGCATGTATGCTTATTTGCCTGTAGAAATGGCGTTACTGATTCTGGCCTGACAAAACTGTCTGTGTCAAATTTCTCCAGGCATCCTGTGTGGGCAGTTGGTGTGCTAAGATTGCCCCTAGAGTTTCATCTGCTTCTGTGAATTTGAAAAAGTTAGGTGGTGTATCAAACAGATGGTCAACTTCATTCATGAGGAAAAACAGGTTCTCCACCCTGTCATACATACTCTGCCCGGTGGCTGGCCCTGGCTCTGCTGAAGTGCTGGGTGGTTGTGCAATCTCTGCTACTGCCTGGGCATCAATTCTCTTATTGTAATTCTCTAGGGTGAGCAGTCTTCCTACACTGCTTAAGATGCTGGGGAGGCCTCTGTTCTGTAGTGCCACGAATTTTTCCAGGAATCTGTTGATTTCAGTCTGCATATCCTGGGTCCTCCTCTCCAGTGTTCCAACCAAGTTCCTCAATGTTATGACTCTCTTGGCTACAGCAATTGTTTCTGTCCTGTTGGTGATTCCCATGACAGCTAATTGAGAGCTAGTCTTATAGTTCAGAGTATTGATTATCCTAGTAGCAGCTTCTGGCATGTGTCCAAGGCTTGCCCTGGCTCTCTGTATTTCTCTGTTTGCTTTAGTGATGAGCACCATTTGCTCATCCATGGTCTCAATATATTGCCACTGGTTGGCAATGGACCGCCCAATGTTGCTCCATAGCACTGCTTTCATTTCAGCTGTCACTTTTTCTAGTGCAAGCTCTTTCTCTAGCTCAGCAATTCTCCTCTTAAGAGCTTTTACCTCTCTCTCCTTGGCTGCCTCATTCTGTTTGCTCTTGTCAAACTTTTCATTTACCTTAGTCAAGGTTTTCTTAAGTTCATCCAGCTCTTTCATTTGAGATTCCATGGCTTGGATCTCAGCTTGCAGCTTTTGCATGTCTAAACTAGTAGCCTGTTCTGATGTTGTAGTTGTTGTTGCTGTGGATGGCGCTGTAGTTGGTGCTGTAGCTTCTGTTTGCTGAGGAGGAGTAGTCTTTGGAGGGGTTTCCTCAAGATTTATTATGACAGGAGGAGGCTGGGAGGGTTGGCCCTCTTCTCTTTGCTTCAGTGTTTCTTGTAGTGCTGCCTTTGCAGCTTCAGTTTGTCCTAGCTGGTCCTGAGTCCTAACCAGCTCTTTGTATAGGGATACTAGCAGATCTGTAGCATCCTTCTCTTGCCTTTGCTGGGCAACTTCATCTGTTTGTGGATGGATGGTGGCCGGGAGTTTGATTTTCTTTCTTAGGGCTGCCATGTCTGCATCCCTTATCTTCAGGAGCTCTTGGATGCCTTTGACATCTTTAGGATCATGCCCTATCTCTATAATTACCTCTTCCAAGGACTTGATCCTATTGTCCTTGGCTTGTGATGATGCTCTTTCTAACTCCAGCTGGGAAGCTGTGTTATCCAGGCTGCTCTTAAGTTTATAGTTCTCCAATGTCTCATCTGCCAGGGAGGCATACACCATTTCACCAGTCTGCTTATGTAATTCAATCTTGTCCATGGGGTGTATGTCTTTGGCAAGAACCTCCATGTTGGTTCTTAGATAGTCCGAGGTGGACTGAGGCTGCAAAGTTGTGGGCATGAAGTGGCTCATTATCATTTTGCCTTCACTCATATCGAAAGCAGACATGAGTCTCTGCTGGTTGCTAGGAGCTAGGTTTAATAAGTGATCATAGAGCTGCACTTTTATGGGATCACTCCTCCTTTTGATGTCAATGAATTGCTGTTTTATACTTGACTGCCCTTTTCTAGTTTGACCGGAGGAGCTGACCTCTCCTCCCATAGTCATGTCATGTCCACGCTGAGATGAGCTGGCCGAAAGTTCTCCACTGGGTGGGCCCATGCCCATGGCTTGCCTTACTGCTATGTCCTCCTCTTGGGAGTCATTCAGTCTTTGTCTCTTCTCTCCTCTGATGAAGGATGAGGTGTGGGGGGTCTCTCTCTCCCTTTTCCTGGTCACATCCTCCTTCTGTGGTGTTTGGAGGACTGAGGTGTCTACATTGGTGTCTGTCCTGGGAGGCACCTCTGTTTGGGGCTGCTGCTCAGTGTTACCAGGTTGATCTGTCCCCTTTTCCTGCTGCAAGGGATGCTGTTCACTAGACTGTGCCTTTTCTTGTTGCTGCCCCAGTTCTTGCTGTTCCATTTCTTCTTGCTGCTGTAGCAAGGTGTCAACTTGTTCCTCTGTCAATACAGGTGGCTGTTCCACGTGTTTCCCTTTGTCTTTGCTTGCTGCCTGGGGTGTCTTCTCAGTAGTTTGCTGCTGTGCTGCTGAAGATTTAGCAGCTGTTCCAGTTTGCTTTCTGTAGGAGAGGGGCACCTGTCCACAAGTTTCCAAGTCAGCTTCTTTTTGCACATTCCTAGCTTCTTTCTCAAGTAATTCTTCCTCAGTGACTTGTTCTACTAGTGTACCCTCTTCCCAATCTAGTGCATTGGCATACTGTTCAATTTCAGGTTGTCTTTTATGTGCATAGTTGCCCAATTTGTATCTAATTCTCCTGAGGGAGATAGAATGATTGGGGTCATAGGGAATCCATTCAAAACTGGTCTGCAATCTGAGGCCTTCCAGTATGCTGTGTGCCTCTTTCCACCCTTCCTCTTTCTTGTTATATAGGAAGGAACCTGGCTGACTTCTTACCTTCAATTGTGACTTCTTGTTTCTACTTTGAAAGTGAAGGTAATCTGAGTTCCCAAACTGCCTGAAATACTCTAAGGCAAAAAGCCTCATGGGGACATATCTTGGCAACCTAAATGGGTTCAATTCATAGCCATATATCCTAATGACTGTGTGGTTCTGGTAGAAGTACCAGTTGCCAATATTGTAGGATTTGTTCAGATGTAGAATCCTCTTCATCTCATCGGTTAATCTAGGAGGAGGAGTACCTTGCAGAGCTGTTAGGGCTGGATGAACAAATAAATCAATAAACTCACAGTATGTATAGGGTGATACTGAGGTAGAATGAAAAACAGAGGTCCAGAAAACAACTGATCTTGGGATTCCTTGGGCATTGAGTGGCCTCAAAGGAACAGAGAAGGTAGCTGGCTGGTAGAAAAGGAATAAATGATATATATAGGAGCTGTACCTGAACAGTCTCTCCCTTTTCAAATTCATGAACTGCTCATGGATTTTCTCTGCTATGTAAGTTGCATAATCATACTGCACAGCTGGAGGCTTACCAGGGGCAAACATAGACAGCATTGCCATTATGCTGTCATCTACATCTTCCAGCCCTCTGAATCCTAGGACATAGCCAATTAGATCCACCAACATTCTGCCCAATTCATTTAGATATTGGTACCCAATAGGAGGGGTTCTGACTGTTTCAGAGCCTGGAGTGACAAACAGTTGGTTGATTTTGACAATCTGGTCACTGGACAGCTTGATCCCTTTGTTAATCAGATTCTGCATGGACAGAGGGGTCAATTTCTTGGCTGTATTGAAGCACAGCATCTGGTTTATGCTCTCTGGGGTGATCTGGAACAGGACTAGGCCTGTGGGGCTCATGACTGCTCTTTGGCTGGGGTCATAGCATTCCTGGCAGCTATAAATAAGCTCTGGCATTGGATTGACTTGGGGAAGGTTGTATATGGGCAAATTTGACTCCCAAATCCCCAAGATATCTGCCCCACTGAGGTGCTGGGCTCTTAATTCATTCAACATTTGAATATTGTACTTGGTTCCCATAGGGAACCAATCCAGCATTTGGTAGTCCATGTCTCCCAGAGCTTTCCATGCTAATTCCTGGTGAGGTGCATTAATGGGCTTAATATTCAGTGCAATAGGGGTCTCCATAGCTCTTCAAGTTGCAAGAATTGTAGGTAGACAGGTGAAATGGTAAAAACACAGGAAAATTGGTAAATATGGGTTATTTTACCAATTTGGCGCTTTTTTCTGATGACGTCAGCATGACGTCATTGGTGGGTCATGGTGAGGTGACGTCAGCTGACGTCATCGGGCGACGTGGCGGTGGGTGACTGGTCAAAGGGGCGGCGAGGTGGCAACCCAGTCAGCAGTGAGGTGGGCGACAGTCAAACCGCAGCGGTCACGGTTAAAGCCTTAACCGCCGCGGTTTCTCGGGGCGGTTTAGGTACGGCGCAGAGGATGTCAGAGCGGGCTCCGAGATGGTTCAACGGTTGACGCGTGGAGGAGGCGTGACAAGGCGCAACGTCACTTTCCCGGAAGTTAACGTGCCGCCACAGGAAGCGCTCCGATATTGCTGTGGGCCGTCGGATCTGATGGGCTTGATCCGACGGCTGGCGGAGGGGAAAGACGCGCGTTTAATATTGCGGGCGGAAAAATTAAAATTTGTGGGCTTTTTGTGGGTTTTTTCAAATGTTTTGATTAACCAACCATGCGGTAGGATTGGGAAACGTGCTAGAGGCGGGTATTAACCTTTGCAAAGGTTTTATGGGCAAAAGGGGTTTGGAGAGGGGGTTTTATCAATGCAGAGGTGATTTGAGGGCAAATTGACTTGCAGCGAAGGGGAAATAGGGTGGAATAGGTTCACCAAAGTGGCCAGATGCCATTTGGTCCCTTTTGAACAATACACGACTATTATGCCTAGGGGAGGGAATATACATAAGATTTGGGGTTTTATACACCTTAGTGTTAATAATATTATTGGTGGGGGTAAGATAAGGGAGGTTATATAGTAGAATTAGGGGTTAATATGAATGAAGGGGGCAAATGAAAGGGATTTTACTGAGTTTATCTGAAATTGACTTGGTTTTGAGAGTAGATCAAAATGAAAAGATCTTAGACAAGAAATGTGGATTATGAATGAACTAGAACCACCGTAAAACCATGATCTCTCTCCATAAATCTCAGCTGAAAGAAAGGGAGTGTTAGTAATGGAATAAAGGGGAAGAGGGAAGTTAGTCATGCTCCTGCTGTAGTCTTTTACTTTGCTGTCCATCATCACCATTTCTGCAATGATAGGACTCACTTTCTGCGACCCCAACTACCTACCCAACTATTTTGCCTAGCATTTTTTGTTTCTTCTTGGAGGGGCACTTGGACTTGCAACCCTCAATTGCCTTTTCTTTTCCTTGGCTTTTTCCTTTTCTCTCTATCTACTTCTACCCTTATGTCTTCCAAGGTCCCAGATTAAACTTTTGGGAACCTTTGCTTCTCTACCTGAACTACTTGTCTGCCAAGATTAAGCTGTTTGGACAGACCTCTTTCTCTATTCTACAACTCAAAATTGAAACATGGCATGATCCAGATTAGACTGTTGAATCATCCACAAAAATTGAAATAAGGTCCTCAATACTTGAAACACTTTACCCAGCTCTTGCTTTCTAGGAAATATGGGATCTTTGGGATACCAGAGCAGAGCATATTTGGCTTTTCTCTTGCCAATCATGAAATATGAAACCTATTACTATAGGTATCCAACAGACCCTACGGAGACCTAGGGTGGAGAAGCCCAAATAGATGAAACACCCCTTTACACCCCCTTGGTAAGAGAGGCTATCATCAGAAAATTGTAGAATGAACTAATAACAGTTCAACAAGAACTGGCTCAGCACAAGGAAAGGGTGGTCCCTCTGCACAAACTTCAAGAGTTAAGGAAGAATTTTGAAGCGTTTACCGAGGCAGAAGGTGAGACCTTTGCTCAATATAAGGATGAGCAAAATAAGGTTGAAAGATTAAAGGGTCAATTGCAAAAATCTAGAGAGCAAATGGATACCGTCTGCTCTCTTTATTCAAACACCCTATCTTGTCGAGCCCCGCCATAAATTATGCTTTATTTCTCATGGAAAGATACCTCCTGTTAAAGCTTAAGGCCGTTAAGGCTAGAAAACTGGTAGAGATCAAAACCACTACTGACTTTATCAAATGCTTCAGAGAGCACAATGAGAAGGTTCAACGCCTCCTTTGTGAACTCTATGCATAATTTCATTTTAGAAGATGACAGGGACAGCCACCCTGGCCCTTTTATAGGAGACATCCAATTTCAATCATTCCTCTGATTTGCTACCAACCAGCTCAAATGGGCCAAGGCTCACAACACTTTGAGAAGACGTCAGTATGGCATTGACCTATGGGTTAGAGGGGAGCCTATACAGTCATTACTTCTACCTGTAAGGCATAAACAGTTTATGCAGTGAGCCGGTCTTGTAGGAAAATTGGGGCCACTCCATACTGATATTATTCAGGCTGGAAAGGAATATTTCTAGGACATTAAGGAAGAAGCCTTGTCTGCATCAATGCAGAGGTGGGAAGTCTCTAGTAACACTATGAGGGGCCGAGAGCCATTTTGATATCAGAACTTCCAAGCTACCTCTTCTCATTTCTATAAATATGGTAATATGATTTTAGCAATGGAGCCAGATTGGATAGGATGTCATTACATAACCCCAATCATATGGTATCCTCTTGATCAATACTGCAATGAATATAACTTGAAGGATCATGAGGTAACTGAAGCTTTTGTTGTCCTTGAGAAAAAAAATGGTTTTAGGGATTACAAGGAGGAAGTATATCCTTCTTATTCCCTAACTCAGTTTCATATAAATTATTCGCTTGCACAAGGATGTGCAACAAGGTAAGCTGGGGAGTATGTTGGGACACGAAAAAGTTATGATTTGTCATCGTAAAATGGTTCATTTACCATTCATCTTTATACAATTATCTCCATTTATAGATTAAAATGAGGAAAATATCGACTAAACTTGGATGGAAGCATTTGGTGATAGAATAGGAAAATATAGTACAAGAAACTAATTTTTTGCTATCTCTATGTGTAGAGATGCAGACTCGGAAAAATCCGTTTAGTTGATAGAACAGTACGAGGCCATAAAATGGAAAAGATACAACATCTTGGGCAGATAAGGAAGCGGGTGATCAACTCAAACAATGATATTTTATCACATGATCAGATTACGTATAGCGAAATCCTCAGGATCCCCTGATCTTGAGGATTCACTTTTATCCAATTACTCTTCTATGTTATATATAGGGCCGAAAGGCAATTAGATACAGTTCAGACTTTGATAATCTGTAATTATTCTTTTTGAAAACATATACGTTGTTATATCAATGACTTTGTAAGTTGTTACTTGCAATTAATGAAAGAAAGTTGTGTTTGATACATCTTCATATTTTGATTTCTTCTTATGTAGAGGCTTCTAGCGACCCTGGGCCCAGTCACAAGAAGCTCTACTACTCTCTTGTGTTATAGTTTTTATATTTAATCTTTTCTATTGATTTAATGTTCAGCCATTGGTTTGAGATATTGGTTCATATTGTTATTCAATTAGATTCAGTTTAAAGTCGTGTGACGTACTTAAGTAGCGCTTTGATTGAATGAGTGAATTAGTGTTAATAGGATTGTTCATTTTTAATTGATGTTATCATAGATATTGGAGATAAGACTCATTAATTTCTAAAGATTTCAACATAGATCATTTTCCATTTAGAAATACTTTATCACTATTTTTTGTTCAACTGTTGTTTGCTATGCAAGTATCGATTGCCATTCAATTACCAATTGTTGTTCAATTACTGTTGTTGTTCAATTGAGAATTGCAAGTTAACTTGGGTTGTTATAGATTAGCAATGTTGTTCAATAGTTATAGTTTCTTTCCTTGATTGAGTAATTTAGAAATTCTAAGTGTGATTCTTATTTTCATTCAGTTTCAATTCATTTTGGAACAAGTTGCATAGAATTGCATAGTACGTTAAGAGTATTTCTTCCATAGATAGTTCTTTCCATAATTATGTGAATTGAATTGAAGAATTAGTCATTATTGATTGCAATGATTCATCATTATATAACCTCTAGATTCACTGCATATACTGTGCTGACACTCTTGAGATAAAAAGACTTACCTCGGGTTGACAACTAATGTAGGGATTGAGATTCCCTATAAAAAGACATCTTAGCGGGCCAACACCTTTCCAACCATAAATTCTACTTTCATCACTCTAATTCCAAAAGAGGACAAAGCACTCAGTTCCTCCAAATTCGAAGCTATAGGTCTCTGCTATGTTATTGACAAAATGAGACGAGAGGGGTGCACTAACTGTTTTTGTAATACAATAATTGCAGTATGTAGATCTAGTCACCTCTTAAGGTTTCCATCTCACACCACTGCTAGATCTAACACTAGTGGGATTTCACAATCAAGGGCTATATACCTTGGTTGATTGAGGTTTTTTACTTTTCAACTTCCGCTAGATCTACTCCCTTCAACCACAAAAAAATTGTGATGTGAATATTTTTTCACTAGTGTGCTTGATTATAATTAAAATGTAAGATGAAGAATTTTTTCTCCATTTCCACATTGGGGTCATAATAGTGATTTTGTGTAGTATTGTAGGTGTTATGCCCTCAAGAGGGTTTCCTTCCATACATATCAAAGCCCTATCTTGTAAGGTAATTTTTTCCTTGCCTAGGAACTAGATTGAAGTCTACCATCAGAGGCCAAATGTATATGCCATTTATGTATTGGTATCATACTAGTGATTTTGAAAAGTATTGAGGAATTTATGACTATTTTATGTTATGATTTTGTTCAAATTCACTTGCAGTCACAATCCTCATGGAAAAGGGAGATCCATTGGATGTAAAATTCGTTTTTTTTTTTTTACAAATTCTAGATCTACTTATGTTGCTTCATGGCATACTGAAAATCATAGAATTAGACTTTTTGTGCAATATCTAGCATAATATAAAGATGAATTTGCACAATCACCACAATTGGGAAAGCACGATGGTCATGTTCAAGACCATGTCACATGTGCTCCAACCATCATTGATCTCTAATCAAGAGATCTTACTCCTATGAATTTTTTGTAATGACAATGATCCTTATTTTGCTCCAGTATCTTGTATCTCACCTAATTCTCTTCTTTTTGACCCTTGCATGCTGAGTAGAAGCATAAAAATTTGAGTGTTATTATTCATTAAGTTATGTACCTCTTGAATTGGAATTGGGTTAGGTAGCTACATAGAAACTTTGAGTTTTCTTCCAAGTTTGGGTACTTGTCTATGATTTCTAGCACATATGAAAGCCTTGAAAGCATCAGAATGTGAACAAATAAACTCTTGGGATAAATTCCCATATCATTATAAGGGCTTCTCTTATGTTTAGGTCATAATGTCTGCAATGACATTCATAGATAGCTTGACACAAAGACAATGTCAACAAGGACATTTGTTAGCATGCATTTTGATGTATATTTGTGGCTTCTTCAACAAAAGTGTACACCATAGTGATGATTTGGTTTTGTGCTTGTGCTGAGGCGAGACATGGCATTTTATGAATAATGCTGGTCAATTTTCCTAGAATAAAGTTTAGATTGTTATCATTCTTGCTAGCATGTGAAGGTTTGTTAGACCTTGTATATTCTCATGTTGTATATGTATTGATTAAGTTAGTGAAACTAGCACCTCCCCATTGACATATTTCCATCATCAAATTTCCAAATGTAATAAAATGGTTGAGCAAGGTTGCAGTGAGTGAACTCTAGTGTTTTTGATGAGGGAGACACCATGGTTATTTCATGTAAAATGTCTAGTGCTGAAATTATCAGGGTACTTAAGGACTTTAGCTCCCTTTCTTCCTCACTTGACAACGGAAATGATGATTAGGTACTACCTTATAAAGATCATGATGAAAGTGTTATGATGATTAAGAGTCTAAATTTAGTTGTTGAACTTCTATGGCAACAATCGAGTCCCTGCATCAGTAAGGTATAAAAATTGGTCATCTTAATTATCTATTGTACCTATGTCTTCTCATGCTATTGGAGTTTTACTCCCTCTACCATGAGTCACAAAGAATATCTTTCCATATATTAATGTATTTTTTTAATATGTGAACAGTTGCAACCTCATCAAATGACACTTACACAACTAGAATACACTAGTGCTACCACTAGTGAGATAAAATGAACTAGAAGTTCATCTCATTCCTTAGTGCTCAAGATCCCAGCCCATTGATTACACATAATCCAAGTAAAACAACCAGTAAACTCAAGGAATAAATCTCAAGATGAGTTCACATGTGGTACATTATTAGATTGACGTGGTAAACTGATATCCTATTGCCTATTCAGATTGCTAGGTTTTTTCTTTATTATACAAACTTTAAACACATGCTGAACCCATTTACTTATAACCACTACTAAGCATAGGATGATAATATGGGAATTTTCCTGGATCAGATTCTAGCTAGGTATCACCTCTGCTCTTAGGCATATGCAAAGTTTAGTGAATTCTAGTGGAATTCAATTGCTTACTTCTTTGTGTAAAATTATCTACAAATGTCCTTGCTGGCACTGTGACATCAACGTAAGAGAAGTTCTTATAATGAAATGAGTATTTATCCCAAGATTTTAGTTTTGCATATTCTCATGCTTTCAAGGCTTGCATATGTGCCAGAAATCATAGACAAGTACCCAGACTTGGAATAAAACTCAAAGTTTCTATGTAGCTACCTAACCCAATTCCAATTCAAGAGGTACAAAAATTAATGAATAATAACACTCAAAGTGTTATGCGGCTACTGAGCTCCATTCTGTAGAAACAAAGATCTCAATGAGTTAAAACTCAATTCATGGACAATTGAAGAGTTAGATTCAACATTCAGTGTTGCAATGAGAATATATGAAGTACACCAATCTTATCTATGCATTCATAAGTAACATCTGACAAACACCTTTGGCATCTAGCTTTTAGTTTTTACTGGAGATGCATGAACCATTATATAAACAGAATGCAATCTTTTGGGAAGTCCATTCAAATGTGGAACATTACTATGGAAGCCAAGTTAAGCATTAATATAGCATGCATTAAATTTTTTTGCATTGAATTGTTGTTGTTTGCAATTTGCTTGTGTTTTCTCTAGAAGTAAATCCACCATGCACTAGATTTCCTTTACCCTACAATGTTATTTCATGCTTGTGTCCTTCTAGTTGTTGGAAGAATTGTCATTGAGGTCAAAGGGTGAATGAGCCATATGCCTTGAGAGGCTTGATCAACATATCAGTGGGATTCTCAACATATATATGTTATTGGTGTTTTTGTTGGATGTGGACGGTATATTTGACATCACACCAGACCTGTTCAAAACATTGATCATTGATGTGATCCAATTTCTAGCATGATTTTTGTTAATGCAGTTGATGATGACCAACTTGAAATTTAACTTGCCATAAACAAAGAGTATGAGGAAGACTCAGCTAAAGTTGGACTTGCTTCCTAAAGGACTCTCACCAGTAATACATTTTATCAGTCACTCAGTTGTTAGCATGGAAAATTATAAAAATTAAAGCTAATTCTCATGGATTATTTCATAACATTGATGGAACCAGGTTCAGTCCAATTGAAGAAGCAGTGCTTGTTCTTAATACATCAAATGCAACTACACATTCTTCATTTGCAAATGTGATTAACAAGGAAGAAAAATATATGAATAGGTTTGGAAAGATTGATTACTTATTTAATAGCCGACCCATCAGAGACACACTACAATGTGATGTTGAAAATGAAGATGAGGGTCGGGAGGCTATAAATATTTTATGCACAACATGATATATTGTGCTGAAATTGCACACAAAGAGGGAATAAATTATAGAATGAGACAATGCCTAACAAGTTCTCTATGTTTCATAGCCAAGAAGATGAGTAACTTTTGATATCTAAGATAGGTTAGTGCATAGAGAACTTCAAAAGGTCTCATAGAGACTTGTTACCACTCAATCTAGCAGGGGTCCTAGGAGGGGTACCTATGGGACAACTACTAGACCAAATGAAAACAATGGAACAAAGGCCCAATGTCACCACAACCTACGTCCCCTTCTGTTCTCAGATTTTCATTGACCTGATGAGTCCCTATAACCCTCATTTGAGATAGATGTATCTCTAATTATGAAGGAAGGAAATGTTGCTAATTCAATGGAATGTTCAATGAAAGTACAAGCTTTGTTAGAATCTAGGAAGACCTTTTAAGAAAACCCCTTGAAAGAAGATCTAAACGAGAGCTAGGGTTGAGATATTGTATGATACCAGGGTTCATCCAAGATCATGGGTAGATAAGAGGAAAGGCTATGAATGATATACTTAAATAAGTAATAAAGTTCAAGCCTTCAAGGAATCCCCAATTGAAGTATTAGCCTCTAGGGTTCCCTCTTAGAGTGATAGCTAGGGCATCAATTAAATTGAAATTCCACTGTCATAATCTTTCAAGACTAGAGGATGCCAAGTGGAGACAATAAGGAAGAATACTTTCTAAAGAAAATTACAAAATTCCCCCTCCCTAAAAGTTTGCACAAAGCCCTATAAAACCTCCTTATTCTTAAAGGGAAAAATTTTGAAAGAGAAAAGAGGAAACAATTATGGATTAGATCCAAGTTTGACAAACAAGGGACTTGACTAGTGCCTAAACAATTAGGAGTATGGAATCATGGGTGCTTATAGTAGGATAAATTATCGTTCAAGGAGGATAAAAGAGGAAACCATGACCACCCCTTTTAGTAATTACCTTCATTAGCATTACTTAATGGAGTTTCATGGATAAATTATAAAAAATTTCCCACTAGGAACATTCTTTTCATATCATCAATGAGTAACACATGCAAAACTTCCAAAGATCACAATTTCACACCATATCAAGTAGATTAGGGCATAAATCTTCACTATGAGAAGGAATTCCATGCATTAAACATTTACATATGAAGTATAGCCATCCATCAACAATGCATCTAGAAGCTCCAAAAAGATAGCAATAAATCCATACATCAAAGTGCATCCCAAAAACATCCAAATCTTCTCCAAAATTGCAGGTCCAAATCCTCTAATGAGACTACTGAAAATCCCAAGTGTGATGGTTTGTAATGATACTAGGTGTCATGTATTTATACAAACTCTAGCAATTCAAATTTCTAATTATGAAGCCCCTAAAACATAACAAATGATGTGAAGACCGTTGGTTACAATACAACCAAGATAACTTAACAATTAATCAATATTTAATCTCATTTTTAGCTCATGTAGGGATGATGTCATCCATGCGAAGTGCTCTCCAAGGCTAGTGTTGAGGCCTCTTGTGCTCAAAGTGTGGGAGAGGGCCTCCAAATCAATAAAGAAGGGGGACATGGCCTCGAAATGTTGCAAAACATCTCCAAATCCCTATTTAGGCTATGTGGACTCCAAATGGGTCTCATGTGTCTCCAAATGGCTCAATATCAAGTCAATGCTCCATTAATGAGGGCATGAAGATGACACAAGCCCTCCCATGTCTCTCCGGATGAGACAAAACCTCCTTTAGGCCATGGATTAGTTGCCATGTGTTGGGTGTCAATGTGTGGCCAGCTGGGAAACATGGTCCAAGCGCATCATCTCTATGTTGTTGGGGCATGAACAAGCAATGTGTGGTGCTGAAGAAGCCCATAGTGGGACAATCAATGCTTTGCAATGGTGGAGGCCCATGGCTCTCAACGCTCACCCTACAAGTGCCATTATGACCCTCTAGAGGGCTTGGATCTCGTATAGAGAGACTAGCTTAAAGATGGATACCCACCTGAAATCCTATGTAAGATCCAATGTGTCCTCCTAACATTCTAGTACAATAATCCATTAGTGTAATTAAGTAAATAAGCTTACTAACCAGGGGAAAAAGTGGACCCTTCATAGTGGAATTCCCTTCCAAATGGGATTTAAAATGTACAGGTGTTACCAAGCTCAACAAGAGAGGTTCATAAAGGACCCTATTAGGCGGTTTTAACCTATAAGAGGGTGACAGGTCCATGATACATCCATCAAATCACATGTGTGATGTGAAATGATGATGGAACAAAATGGGGGTAAAGGGAATGCTCTGAGCCACATGCCATGGCACTAGGGTAGCTATGATGAAGGAAGCCCACACCAGTATATGGATGTAATATGCAGATTTATACAACCAATTTTAAGTCTATTTTAGACATCTAAACAAAGACATTACTAGACTCTCTAGGACATATTTGAAGTGTGATAGACTGCTGAAATTTTGAGACTCGTAGAGAAAAAAACAAAATAGTTTCCTATTAGAATTTTATGGTGGCTGTAAGGTGGCATCAATGCCTCTAAAAGAAAAGGGGCATTTGGGGTCAGAAAAGACTCTCGAGAGGACAAAGTCAATGAGACAATGATGGTGGTAAAACTCCAACTTGTAGGTTTACTCAAACCTTTTCCTTCTGTCCTATACTTCAGAAATTCATCAAATGAGAGATCACAAGTGAAGACAATCTCCAAGATTATGGGTTTTGTATTGATCATGGGAAATTTACTCATGCATTCAACCAAATGTAAAGAGACATACAATCATGTAAAATAATCAATGGAAAATACCAATAAAGAGAAATTGTGTTAGCTGATTTACCATCCCATAATCACCATCAAAGCCAATGGAAAAACCCAAAGGCAATGACAAATAGATATAAGAAAGTCTACCATTCCTCTACAAGGTATTCAAAGTTATGATGTGAAATGATAAGTAGTTCCTTGAATAGGTTCATCAAACTTTAATGATCTCAAACAAGTATGATGGAAAACAATGAAAACTATAAACATGAACCTCATCATAGATACAAGTGACAAGGTTATGGTAATGGAACATATGTGGTTTTAAGAGATAAAGGAAGTTTGAGACCATGTCCTGACAACAAAAAAAATAGGGGATGCACTCAAGGAGATCTTAATCAGGAAAGCATGAAAATGGTTATGCTAACCTACACGTCAACTTTATTGGTGGTCAGATGAGAAAGTGTCATGATAGGCATGACATTTTCCAATTATATTCCATCTGTTTTCTTTCTATTTTTGGTCCTTAAGATCTTTCCATGAATCTCATAATGTGGGAGGTTTCCCCATTTAGAGAATTCACATTGTTCGCTTTATTTGGAGATTTAATTGGTTGTAAACTGATTGTTGAAAGAAAACATGCATGTGGTTGACATTTCCTTGAAGATTATGGTATGTAAGCAGCTATAGGATAGGCCTTGAAAGCAGCTACAAGAGGAGTGAACAACAAGGAAAATGGACTAAATAACTCCCCAAATCAGCAATGAGTTGACTTATTCTTATCAGTAAGGTTAAAAGGCAGGATTTTGCAACAAGATTCCATCTAAATAGCAGATCATAATACACTTGGAAAGCATGAAGACTTTGTCAAGCTAAGCATGTTTTCTTTCCTCTTCCACAAGCAGCTAAGGTGAATTACTCTTCATGATTTGGGCCTCTGTATAGGCAGAGTTGAGGGGATGTACAAGGGTTGAAGAATATTCTTTAAGCAGTTTTACAGTAGCAGAACTCATCATTCTCTCACCTACCAATTCCAACGATCCACTCCACCAGTGCATGCTACTAGGATTATTGTAGCCTGTCATGTGTTGCCACTATGATGTAATTCAATCCCCTGAGTAACAGATTGATTTGGTTCAACTAGGCCTTGACTTTAGCTCTTCAAATATTTTAGTTGAAGAGTTGTTAGTTGTATTCAAGTGTTTGGTTAGATTTAATGCACTTACAATATATCAATAAGTGATTTTTTTTTGCCATAATAGAAAATATTGTACCCTCTAACCAAATGGCCAACTTCATATTTGACCACCACCATATTCATTATCTGAGTATAAAATTGAGGGTGTAGATATTTTACCATGCATATTTTATACAATACCCATAGGGGCATTGATCCGAAATTAAACAAGAACATAACAAATTACAAGTATAACCATAAATATAGAGATGCAATAGAAATAACAATCCATTACATTAATATAAAATACTGAAATATGCTTAAAAACAGAATGGAAATAAGACTAGCTTGGGCAATGGTAGCTTATCTCTGAGAAGAGATGTGATGGCTACATGCCTCTCAACTGTGTTAAAATGAGGTTCGAAGGCCTATTTATTATCGAGAAATAATGGAAAACCCTAAAAATCCCAAAACCTAACCCTAGGAGATGAAGCACCAAAATTATGGGCCCCGTTTGGGTAAATTGCTACATCAACTTCCTAGGGTCGTAACCTTGGCATATGATTTCTGTTTGACATGCACAATACCTTGTTAGAAATATCTATTCAAGGGATACAACTTCTAAGAATCCAATAGTGGTAATGTATACTTGTTGTGCCATTTTTCCTAAAATACATCGTTTAGGGCCTCAAAACGGCTCCAGAAGTTCAAGACATGAAAAAGTGCCAAAAATAGTAAACTATACTACAATTACGGAAACTGAAAGACTAAAAGAGACAGTGGTGGGGGTCCTAGTGGAATAGGTAGATGGCCATGAACATCCACCTGGATCAATCCTCCCCCTTAGGAAACAATGGTCTCCATCACGTTGAGTGCCTCAATGAGATGATGAAACTTCTACTGAACTTGGTCCCTAGTGAGCCACTTGCCTTGTTGAAGGTGTTGGCTAGCTTTGACAACCCGATGTAGTTGGATATTTTGTTGGTGAGTGTTCTTAATTTCTGTGTCCATAATCTGATCAATTTTGGCCTATTCCATGCAATTTGTGTTTAACTATGTTGGTGTGAGTTGTTCTGTAATGTTTGATGTGTCCAATAATGGTGGGAAGTATGGTCGAAGGAAGTCCACGTTGAACACTGGGTGTAGGCCAAGGAATGGGGGAATACTGAGCTCAAAATAATTTTATAAAAAAACATTGGTAATCGTGTAAGGACCATCTCAGAGTGGTCTGAGCTTTTGATGGGCTCTAGTAAGGCGTTCTTTTGGAAAATGCAACCAAACTTTCTCATCCACCTGAAACTTGTGTGGCACTCAATGTTGATCATGTCACTACTTGTACTTGGAATTTTCCATAATGGAGGGGTGATATATCAGCCTATTGGGTAGAGGTTCTCCGGGAGTCAGATATAATGAATGCTTGACCTAAAAACACAAGGGTACCCTTGTGGGTGAGGAGAATATGTCCCTGTATTCTTCCATGACTGTATCCACCTACTTCTACTGTATGGAGGAAGCATTCCCAGGGGACATGGATGTGGCTACACTCTTCCCCTTGCTTTTCGAGTGAATCAAAAAGAAAATAAATTTCCTATTCTAGGAGATGATCTTACCACATTTCTTAGCAGAGATCAAAGAGATGGCAGTAGGTGGAGCTACCTCCATTATCCTGTCTAATGTATTACCCAAAGAAATAATAATAGAGCGAGGTCTGGACTCATATACAACATGTAACCTCCATAAGTATAGTTTTCCTAATAATACATCACAAATGTCAAGAGGAGCAACATCACACAGTACCTCATCTGTGAATGAATTGATACTATAGGGAACATAGCACTACTGGATAACTCGAAGATCTCGTCCTTGGTGAAGCCACCTGATGATGTACGATTGCGGGTGAGGTGTTCATGGTAGGCTCAGACGCTTCATGACATCTAGTGAAATGAGGTTATTTTGGCTTATAATTTCGACAATGAATTGCAATGGATAGTCATTCACCCACATCTATGATTGGAAGAGATGCTCTCCCTCCTCTCAATCTTTGGGCTCATTTTTCTGGATCTTGGTGCTGGCAATAATGGCACTAGGCTCTGCGTCAATAATTTGCTTCCCTTTGTCATTCCTCTTCTCGGGTTCTAAATAAAAGTCAGAACATGCATATGATTCGGTAGCCTTCAAGTTGGCCACCAACGACTACTTGGACCAACACTCACTTGTGTTGTGAGTGGGGCTCTTATGGAATTCATGCCACTTTCCTGTGTCCTTCTTTGACTTTGTGGTAGTGTTCCTTCCTTGTGGATTCGATGGGTTTTATTGGGTCACCCCGCCTTATCTTTTCCCTCACTTTTTTGGTTTGGGGACGCCTTTCCATTGCTTCATATTCGCAGATCCAAAGTCTCCCTTCTTCTGTTTAAACTTCTGCTCAATCTTGATAGCGTATCGATATGTCGTGCCAAGTGAGGAGATGTCGAGGAACTCCATATCATCCTAGATGCACCTGTGTAGGAATCAATGGTATTTGAGTACCAAATTCTGCTCAGAATCCTTGATACTGAACTTTGTTAGGAGGGTATGAAAAATATTGGTAAACTCCAACATTTCTTGGTCCCTTCCCTGCCACAACGTGGTCCACTTTATGTGTTTATCCTCATAGCTTCAGTAGTACTTCTAATTAATGGCATCCTGGAAAAAATTCCATGTCAATGTGGCTGCAAATAGTGAGGGTGTACTTTCGTATTTCTTCTCACAATAGTTTTCCCACCAGTCCTCCACGTGGGGATCGATTTTGAGAAGTGCAAAAGTAATATTTTCCCAGTTGGAAGAAGAATGAACAGAAAAATATCCTTCTAGCAGATTTAACCATTTATCTATGGCGTCTGCATCTATTTGACCTTCAAATATGGGAATGTCAACATTAGCTTCTACCTTAAAGGGAGTAGTGCTTCTAGAGTGGTTGTTGGAGGTAGATGCATCGCCTTTGGGTAGTTGCTGAAGGATATAGGCAAAGTTTTCCATCATCACATTACTTTACCGCTTGAGGGATTCTTCAATAAATATTTTGAGAGGATATCCTACCCCCTCGTCTTTCTTTTCTTCCACCATCAGAGGTTGTCAGAATTCACGAGGCTAGTATTGCAAAGGTTAGAATAGTTCGATCTCGACGTTGCTGGGGACATGCAAAGGAAAAAAGAGAAAGAAAACCATTATGATACCTCTGATCCGAACTTAAACAAGAATGAAAAAAATTACATATATAACCATAAATACATAGATGTAGGATAAATAATACTTTATTTCATTAATATCAAATATTGAAATACACTTACAAATAGAATGGAAATAAGACTAGCTCGGGAGATGGTAGCTTATCTCTCAGAAGAGATGTGGTGGCTACATGCCTTTCAGTTGTGTTACAATGAGGCTTGGAGACCTATTTATTATTGAGAAACAATGGAAAACCCTAAACATCCATAAATCTAACCCTAGGAGAAGAAGCACAAAAACTATTGGCCCCATTTGGGTAAATTGGTACATCAAATTCCCAGGGTCGTAACTTTGGCATACGATCTCCGTTTGGTGCACACAATACCTCGTTAGAAACATATATAAGAGGAATACATCATCTGAGCAACGAATGCTTGTAAATTTCCCTATATTGGCCCCGATTTTCCCAAAAATGTCGTTTAAGGCCTCAAAATGGCTCTGGAAGTATAGGACACGAAAAGCTGCCGAAAATAGTAAATTACGCTACAATTAACAAAACTGAAAAATTGAAAGAAATAGTGGTGGGGGTCCTAGTGGAATAGGTGGGTGGCCACCAACATCCACCTAGATCAGGCATTTTAACAATTGCGAAATATGACACTTAATAGGATAGGACTTTAGATTTTGCATTGAATTTTCCAAACTAACATTGCCAACAAAATTTAAAATATAGGCAAATAGATTTAGACTCCTCAAAGGATTAAATCATACTCAACTCCTTTTTTCCTCATAGTGTGGCTCTTCCACTGGATTTTCTGTAGTCCTCTAGATGGTGTCTACCATGTTCCCGCCTTCCCCTACTCTTCATACCACTAGACCAAATACCCCCCCTCCTTGTTGTCTATTCTCCCTTGAAAGAAAAATCCAATGCATGCACCTAACTGATGGAGGCCCACTCCATTTGTTCCCACACCCCTCGCCGACCACCAAGAAGGCTTCATCCTCCCATATTCTTTTTCCATCCCTGCATCGTGCTTCCTTGACCATTTTCCCATCAAGAAAAAGGTCTCTCCAGCCTGTGGGAGTATGCCAACTACCCCCTACCTCCCAAATTTTATTATTATATATTTTTTTGATGTGGCCAGGAAACCTGCATGCACTCAGGTACGAGATAGTTCTCTTCTATGTGGCCCAATGCAGTTACAAAGAAGCATGTCCAACTGATATATATATATATATATATATATATATATATATATATATATATATATATATATATATATATGTATATATATATGTATGTATGTATGTATGTATGTGTTTTTTCTTCTTCTTTCAACTTGTCCCTTGTGCACACTTGTCAGTCGCCATGGCTACTACCAAACAAGTCAACATCCCAAGCAATTTTCCCCTTCCTCCGCTTTGGAATATGTGTCCCCAAAATCGATCTTTTTTATTTAGTTAATTTTACAATGTTTATGATAAACAAGTAATGTGACTAGGACTATTATAAATACAAGAGTTATACCTCCTACAATTTAGGAGATCAGTTCGGTGAGAGGAAGTAACCTAGCGACTCAGTGAATAAATAAAGAACCAAGGTAGATTTGAGGTAAGATAGTCTGAGGTCCAAAAAGAAAGGAGAGAGATATCTGAAGAATTCAGAAAAGGAACTCGCTAAGGAAAAAAATATATATGGACTTGTGGAGTGTGTTAGGGTCCTATAATAATAGGATTCATAATTTTGAATTGGCTATGGTTAAGTCTTGTAACATTGTAGATACTTTTTCTTTATGCAAAATGTTTTCCATATTAAAAATTAAAAACTGTAAAGAGGGTATGTCCTAAAAGAAATATCAAAGGACAAAAAGAATAAGAAAAGATAAAAAAAAAATGAAAAAATATGAACCCCAAACAAAAATAGATCATGAAAGTGTGCAAGTCCAAGTGCCACTACTTTTTACTTTACCATGCAAAATAATGGTTGTGTGTAGCTTATCATAAATTCCACATCCCATGATAGTGAAATAGCTTAATCTTGACTAGTTCATGCTTTAAATTTCATGTTTATAGTTAGAGAATAAAGATCTAGCCCAACTGTTTAATCTTCGCAGATCAATATTTAGGTAGAGAAATAAAATGTGCTCAATAGTCTAATATGAGCCATTGGAAGATATAATGTTAGGATTAGATAGCTTGGTTTTCAAAAGAAAAAGGAAATAAAGGGTCTGCTAGCCTAAAAGCACCCAATTATGTTATGAAACCAACTCAAGAAAAGATAGAAAAGATAGATCAACGCCTTAGAATTCAGCCTCTTCGAGGGGGCAACCTCCTTTACATTACATAAATGAACAATTATTGGATGATACAAATGACAAAACCTCCTTTCTATATATAGGAGTCTAAGGAGTCACAATATAATCCAACCGACCTAACAATAATAATATAAAGCCACAAAAACAACAATAGAGGGATTCTATGGGGCACAGAAATAACAATATGGGGGTAATAGGGGCACAACAATATAAATAAGGGGTATAACTACAATAGTAATGGGGTAATCACTAGTATTATAGGGAACCAACATGCCCCTCTCCTTCAAAAAAGTGTTGTCCTCAACGCTTGAGTAGTTCTAGATACTTCTGCATAAAATTCTCATCCTCCCATGTGGAATCTTCAGCGGATAAGTTCTTCCACTTGATAAGATACTCTGAAATTGATCGATTTCGTAGCTGTCGAGTTCTTGTTTCTGTGACTGCTTCCAGTTCCAATATAATTTTTCCTTCCTTGTCAAGTTATGGCAATATTGTTTGAATTGGGAGCTTGTCACCTATAACCTTCTTTAAACATGAAACATGGAAAACTGTGTGCAATAGAGAAGCTGCAAGAAGCTCCAATTTGTATGCAATAGTACCAATCTTTTGCAACACCTTGTATGGACCATAATACTTTGGTGATAATTTATTATCCTTCTTAGCTTGCTTTAGGGACATTTGCTTATATGGTTGTAGCCGTAGGAATACCCAATCACCTACATCAAAACTTATTTCACTGCGATGTTGATCTGCGTGTTGTTTCATTCTATTTTGTGCCAACACGAGGTTATCCTTTAAGAGTTGGAGGACTTGTTGTTGATGTTAGATGTGATGTTCCACTGCGTGAACCTTAGAAGTTTCTCTTAAATATGATGTGACGGATGGTGGTTCATACCCATAAAGTGCCATAAATGGGGTCATTTTTGTTGTTGTATGGAAGGAAGTGTTATACCACCATTCAGCCAGAGGCAACCATTTGACCCATTGTGTTTGTTTATCAGATACAAAGCAACGAAGATATCCTTCCAAACATTTGTTTACTATCTCAGTTTGCCCATCAGATTGAGGATGATAAGATGAGCTATGAGCTAACTGAGTACGAAGACAACAAAATAATTCTGTCCAAAAATTTCCAGTGAAAATGGGATCTCTGTCACTTACAATAATCTTTGGGTTTCCATGTAGCTTTTGAACTGTTTCCATAAATGGAGTAGAAACTGTACTGGCTTTAAATGGATGTGATAATGCACAAAAGTGTGCATACTTGGTAAGTCTGTCAACTACCACCATGATGACACTCTTTCCCTCTGACTTGGGTAAACCTATGATAAAATCCATTGAAACCTCCTCCCAACGTTGGCTTGGAATGGATAAAGGTTGTAATAGACCTGGTGTCTTAATTGTTTCAACTTTATTTTGCTGGCAAACCAAACATTCCGCCACAAACTTTTGAATATCTGATTTAAGGCCATCCCAAAAAAATTCCTTCTTAACCCTGTGGTAAGTTTTTAAAAATCCTGAGTGCCCTCCTAAGGGAGAATTGTGCAATTCCATAAGAATCTTTTGTTTTATCTGGGAATTCTTACAGAGGGATAAGCGATCTTTGTACCATAACGAATCATTTTGCCAGCTAAATGTATCAGAAGTACTGGAATGTTGTTGTAGATTTCGAATAAGTTCCCACACTTCTTCGTCATTCTTCCATTCCTCCCTTGCTTCTTTTATCCAATCTGGTTGGATAATAGAAATGGCACACAACAATGCTTCCACATCCTCATCCTTTCTTGAGAGTGCATCTGCCACCACATTTTGCTTCCCTCTTTTGTAGATGATTTCAAAGTCATAACCCAACATCTTTATGACCCACTTTTGTTGCTCTTCATAGGATAATCTTTGTTCATAATCTTTGTTCTAAAAAGTATTTAAGGCTATCATGATCCGTTTTTACCTTGAAGTGTCTTCCCATTAGGTAGGGTCGCCATTTCTTAAGTGCATGGAGTATTGCCAACATTTCATTCTCATAAATAGCTTTGCTTAAAAACTTTCCCTTGATTGGACGACTTTCAAAAGCAATGGGTCTTTCATCTTGCATTAGAACAACACCAATTCCATTTCCTGAAGCATCACATTCCACAATAAAGGTTTCTGTGAAGTCTGGTGTAGCTAAGACTGGTGCTTGGCACATTGCCTCTTTAAGATGTTCAAAGGCCTTTGTTGCTTCCGGAGTCCATGAAAATGAATCTTTCTTCAATAATGTTGTTATAGGTGTTGCTATTCTCCCATAATTCTTAGCAAACTTGCGATAATACCCTATCAACCCAAGAAATCCTCGCAGATGCTTTATGTATGTGGGGATTTTCCATTCCTTAATGACTTTAATTTTGCTAGGGTCTACCTTAGATCCTTCATGAGATACAATATGACCCAAATATTCCACCTCCTGGACTCCAAAGAAACATTTGGATCTTTTTGCATATAATTGGTTCTCCTCCAATAGTTGTAGCACCCTGTCAACATGTTCAACATGATCCTTCCAATACTTGCTGTAGATTAGTATATCATCAAAAAATACTAACACATTTTCTAAGGAATGGTTTGAAAATTGAGTTCATCAAACCTTGAAATGTTGAAGGTGCATTGGTAAGGCCAAAAGGCATGACCAAAAATTCATAATGACCCTCATGAGTTCTAAATGCCGTTTTCGGAATGTCTTCAATCTTCATTCTTATTTGATGATATCCCGAATGAATATCCAACTTGGTGAAGTAAATTGATCCATGCAATTCATCTAGTAATTCATCAATAACAGGAATGGGGAAATTATCTTTAATAGTGATCTTGTTGAGCTCCCTATAATCTGGACACATGCGCCATGATCCATCCTTCTTGTGCACCAATACTACTGGAGATGAGAAAGAAATTTGACTCAGTTGAATTATACCAACCTCTAGCATTTCTGCAACCATACGTTCAATTTCACTTTTTTGGACATAGGGATATCTGTACGGCCTGATGTTTGGAGGAACACTTCCTGGAATCAGATGAATAGCATGATCATGATCATGCATAGGTGGGAGACCCTTGGGAGTCTCAAATACCTTGGAATGATTGTCCAGGACATTTTGGAGATCTGGAGAAATAGATGATTCCAATGTGGAAACATCTAGCGAGCATAATTGTGCAATTACACCTCTTTGCTCCTTTTTTAGAAGCTTTGTCATACCATGAGAGATGATTATCTTTCCTGGTTGCCCTGCAATACCCACACCATTTATCTTAGATTCCACGCCACTTATCTTAGCTTCTGTTAGCTTTTGTGAGCGTGACATTTGTTGCACTTGTTCTTGTAATTCTGATATATCATGTAGCATTTCTTCCTCTTCTTCATGAGTCATGCTAGAGCTTTCAGGTTCCTTACTAGATGTTTGCATTTTCTTTCCTCGGGGCATCAGTTACCGATAATAATTCTTTACTATGCCCTTTGAATTCTGTTAAACCAAGCTTACACAAAAATTTAAAAAAAACTACACACCATTTTTCACTTTATAGAAGCCTGATATTGAATCTAATGTATCTATGTAATTTTAGATCATCCAGTTTTCAAATTGCTACCTGTAGTAGCCTTCTGCGTCCTCTTTCCAATGCCACAAGTCTGAGCGAAATTGGATTCTCCAAGGACGAGTTATGTGAAATATCCCACAGTGACTTGCTTTTAGACTAGTTCAGTAGAGATAACTTGTACGATGTACCACGAGTTACTGTTGCAACTTTTGAATCTGAAACACACACACAGGAAACTGCAGTCCGTTCTCTTTCTGTACCTTCTTACGAAATTTCAATCCGATCCCCAGAGAGAAAGTTATGACGATTTTCCCCAGGTCACCTGTTTTGAATGTAATTCAGGAGTCTTCAAAAAGACCAACTTCCTCAGATCCTATCTCCGCAAATATCGCGCGCAAAGCTCTGCAATTTGGACCCCAGGTTCAGCGCGATTGCTTCTCAAATGGGTTTTGTTTGCAACTTTCTGAAACTTCATAGAAAAAACGTTATAGCGAAAATTCCACGATGACCTGTTTGGAGCAGCGAAACCCTAGAATCCAAAGCTCTGATACCAAATGTTATGAAACCAGCTCAAGAAAAGATAGAAAAGATAGATCAACGCCTTAGAATTCAGCCTCTTCGAGGGAGCAACCTCCTTTACATTACATAAATGAACAATTCTTGGTTGATACAAATGACAAAACCTCCTTTCTATATATAGGAGTTTAAGGAGTCACAATATAATCCAGCCGACCTAACAATAATAATATAAAGCCACAAAAATAACAATAGAGGGATTCTATGGGGCACAGAAATAGCAATATGGGGGTAATAGGGGCACAACAATATAAATAAGGGGTATAACTACAATAGTAATGGGGTAATCACTAGTATTATAGGGACCCAACAAATTAAGTGAAGAAAAAATGTTAGGATAAGTAAAGGGTAAGTAGAAGAAAGGTTGCAGAAGTACAAAGTTGTTAAAGCATAAGCACATTTATCTTGCTTAATCATATGTTTTAGTGTGCAGGAGTAGTTATGAGAGCAAAAGGATGTTTACAAGTTTATTTAATTAACTTCCCCTCATTTCATTTCACCCTCCATTACATACTTACTAATTTCCCCATTATCCCATCATTTCCTATTAAAATACCCTCTTCCCTTCATTTTCACCATTGTCCTTTGGTTTCACATATTTCCCTAGCAAATTACCCTCGAAAGGTCATTTCCCAACCCAAAACCCCTTTTCCCTAGTGTGAAACCCATTCCCCTTTGAAAAAAACACTTTCCCCTTATTAATTTCCTTATTTTATCTAAAAACCCATAAAACCCCCTCTGTCCTAAGTTTAAATTCCCCCCCACCCCTTCATTATTTAATTAACTCCATCATTTCACATTTTCCCTAACATAAACCCTTTTAATCCACCACCCTTGGTGCGGTTAACAAAACTTCGCTACATACAACACCGATCCCACACCATTAACCCATGAATTATAATTAATCCTCGATATATCATTAATAAATTACAAACTAGTTGTAATTAACCCCTGGCCCCGCAAATATCCACTCGATTTCCCTCTGTGTAGCTTCACCGCGTGACAACCATTAGATCATTCACCCCTAGATCTGACAGTGCACATCCATATCTCGTTGAATCCCTATCCGTTCTTTGCTAGCCTAAGAGCACACGAGATTCACGGTTTTGATCGAGCCCTTTTTGGCTACGTGGTGACACTAAGCCAACTTACGTGCTCTCAAGGAAATACCACCTAATTGCCGAAAGTAGTGCAATGGTCCCCGAAACCACCTGCCTGCCAAAAACGAAACCACTCACTATTCATTTATGAAATTCCACGCCAAATGTGACCGTTACCCGTTAAAAGGCCAAAAAGCCCCAAATTGCTCTTTTCATGTGTTATTCACTGCAAACTGTCGCTTAGCCATTTGCACCACCCAGAGCCTCTACAACCAAATTTGACCACTGATTACCTACCGAACAGTGTCTGGACTCTGTCCATAGACATATCAGTTCAATAAGGCCATTGATGGCCTTCCCTGCAGACATATGCTTTATTAATGACTGTTTTATTTTGTAGGTGATTAGCAGAACAAGAGCTTGGATAAACAGTTTTGATACTAGTTCCAAAACTCGTTTACTCCAAGATTCACAAGGAAATGTATTGAAAAAGCTTTATTCAGAAGTAAAAGACAATTATCACATAGTAGAAGGAAACGATTTACATAGTAAATGTTAAAATAGAGATGAAATCATTTTCACAAGCACGGCAAAATATTCTTACAAACTACTCTCCAAGAAACATTTTGTATTCTACATGTGTCTTTTAGTAAAAATCATTTTTACTAAAAACACAGAAGCATGAAAGAGTGAGAAAGAATTATAGTAAAAGGTAAAATTAAAAGTAGGTGACAGAGCATACAGTTAAAAGACTAAATAGAGAACACAAATAAAGAAATACAATTGAAAGACAAACATATGAAAGTGTATCAGATGAAGGGTCATAAGTAAATATAACATCGAGCGTGAAGACCAAACAACCAAGTAGCTTAAAGGGCAAAAGATCAAAGACTAAAAGACAACAGAACCTAAATAACTGGGACACCAAGTTACATCAGTTCAATAATTGTCTCTATCTTCTTGCATGAAGATATTTCTTTTTCCTAGATTAGTTCTCAATGCAGTTTGAGATATTTTGTAAATTCTTCTTGTATAAATACTTCGTAATTTGAAGTATTGAGTGTTGATTACTATGCATTTGCAGAGTTATTTTGATCTTAAACCTAAGGGTGATTGTACCAATTTTCAAGTCAATAGACTAGAGCAAGTAATAAAAGCATCACACTACAAGATTCATGAGATGGGCTATTTGTAGTGAAGTATCTTCTTTGTCTAATTTTTTTACTTTCTTATGTGTTTCATAAACTTAAATGTTATCTAAATTTGAATGAATTAACTGGAAATTTAACTCAAAATTTCTTTAAGTACACTCTATTTTGCATAGTTAATCATTTATATGTTTTCCTCTGATATCCAGATTTGAGAACCCCTAATCGCTCTCACATCCTAGTTGACCTCTTTCAATCTCTTCATAATTTGTCTTAGGGAACACTTAATTACTTCCTGGATCTAATTGGAACCCATTTCACCATCAAGACTTTGAGATCTGTAGTAACTCATCTATCTTGCCTCATAGACACTGCTTTTAGAACTTAATCCAATCCTATTTGTCTAACATTTGACCGCATAGACCAATGGTAAAAGACAACCCTTTTTCATCTAAGTGATCCCACCACCATCAAAAACCCCAACAAAATCATAACTAGCCTAAAATCAATTAACTAAAAAAAAGTTAAATCATAAAGAGAGAGCCCTCTCTGAGATTAGGAAGGCTAGATCCTAATCTCCAAAGTTGGTTTGTGCTTACCTCTATCATTTCTTTCTTCAACAAATTCTAATGAAATTTTGGAGTGATAACATCACTGGCCATGATACTGGTGACTACAATCCTCAGTCTAATAAAACTTTAAGGAAACCTTAAATTTAATCTTGAGCCCCTCAAGGTCATTTTCTAAAGTTTTTCTTCAAAAGCTTCAGCAAAATAGTTGAAAAAGTTAAAATTCTAGCTCCTAAAAAGACTCACTATACCAAGGAAAATCCAGATCCAAACCTTGCTACTATAGTTGATGACCCAGACAAAATTTTAAGAAAACCAAAAAGCGTAGAAACTCAGGCAAGTAGTAGCTAGTTAGTCAAAGCAAACTCACTCCTTGAGGAGTTGTCAACTTCATAGGAAATCCCTTTTGATTTTTCATTTGACCTCTCATTATTTAGAACTAAATCTGAGAACGCCATTCATGAAACTGTGTTAGACCTTGACTTTATTCAACTGATTGAATCAAAAAGGGTGATTATCCATCCAGATTTAGATAAATTTGTCTCAGACACTTTTGGCAAGTTATAAGCTTTAACCTCTACATTGATAAGAAATATAGATGATGCTTACCTTCAATAATATGTTGAACTAGCTTCCCTTACTGCTACTGCATCTAAAATTTCTACACAATCTTCAATCACTATAAATACGCCTTCATTTACCCCTACCTCACCAATAGTATCCACCATAGTCCATTCCCCAAAACTAGTAATTCATCAACCATAATCACCCTCATCCTCATCTAGTTCATCTCCATCCAGATCAAGCCCTTCCTCAAGCACCACTACTTTACCCCCAAGTCAAACCAAAATCTCAGCCATGGCAAACCGATATGTAACTCTGGTTTTACCTGCACAACTCAATGCCATGCCCCAATATTATCAGAGTAAAATATTTTTGTTTGATGCGACTGGTCAGTACACTTCCCAACAACATGTAAACTAGATGACTGACTATTTTGAGTTTCATGAGATAGATGAATCAGATGTCCAAATGAGGTTGTTTGCCCAATCATTAACTGGGGGTGTTAAGAAATGGTTCAAAGCTTTACCTGCCAATCATATTGTAGAGTTAGCTAATTTTCATAGATTATTCATTGATAGATGGGAGAGAAATAAAACCCTCTACAAATACTTTCTGAAGAAGAAAACATTAGAAGAGCTCCTAATGAGTCAGTTCAGGACTATTGTACTAGGTTTAATAGCATCTACAATGCAATTCCAGCCAATATTAAGCCTCCACATGACCTAGCATTAATTAAATTCCCTGATGGTTTTGGCACTGACATGTCATACCAATTAATGGAGGGAAACCTTGAAACATTGGAACAAATGAAAAGTAATGATGTTAGAGTAGAGGCCAACCTATTAGCCAAGAAATCCAGCATAAGAAATGAAAAAAGAGTTGTAATTAAAGAGGAAACTTCCACTTCTGATGGAAAAGTAGATAGTTTAGCAAAGAGTGTAGAGAGAATAATGGATAGATTAGAAAACTTGGAAATGAAAATTGAATGGGAGAATCAACAACCACCCCCAATAAGAAACCCTAACTTTAGGAAGAACCCTAACACTGGAAAGAATGCTATACCAAATGAGCAGATTTGGCCCCCCTTTTAAGAAAACTATGCTGATGGTTCACAGACCCTTGAAGGAGAGGATGACACCCAGGTAAACTTATTAGGAATAAAAAATGAAGATGTTTTTCTTACTCAAGAAGAATAGGAGTTGTACATGCTGCAACGATTGCAGTTAGAATCTGGTGAGTCCTTTGACTTTAAACAGGGTTATGAGTCAACTATATAAGAGGTACAAAAATAGTATAGCTTAAGAAGTAAAAAGAATAGTCAAGCTCCCACTGAAAGATCAATCCAGACCCAAACTAAAATGATAACAAAAGCTCCTGTCACTAAAATTTTAGAAATCCTCCTTAGGGGAACACCAGAGACTTCTACCCAAAAAGTTGTAGATATAACCTCCGTTAAAACTCAAACTGAAACAATTACTAAAATCAATCTGAACAAGAGAAATCAAAGAAAAATAGCTGAAACACAGACTGAATTGCCTAGTACTGAGAAACAAGAAAAAAACACATAGACTACGTTTGTTAAGGAAGATCTCGTCCAAACAAACAAAGCTCGGCTCCCTTTCATCCTAAAAACTGAAATAGAAAAATTAAAAATATCAATTCCCTTGAACGAAATAGTAAAGACTGAATCCTATAGATCAAAGTTAACTAAAACTTTAAATATAGGAGAGGGAGAAGATGCTGTCAATTTGAATGGTGATCAACTTGAATTATTATTTGGCCCTGAGGTGAATGGTACTCACTAGCAAGGGGGAATCCCTCCTTTCTACATTAGCCTCAACATTCATGACAAAATATTACATAATGCTATGTTAGACTTAGGGGCATCCCATAACTTGATGCCAAAAGAAATCATGGAGAGACTAAACTTAGACATTACCAGACCATATAAAGACTTGTTTTCCTTTGACTCTAGCCAATTTAAATGCCTTTTTTTGATCAAATGTTTATGTGTAACTCTAATCCAATGCCCAAAAAAGGAGTATTGTAATGGACATAGTAGTTGCAAACATCCCTCCCAAATATGGAATTCTGTTATCTCGCTCATGGGGAGCAAAATTGTTGGGATCCCTACAGTTAGATATGTCTTATGCCACCAAATTTGATTTTGTCCAACAAAAGAAACTATATAGAGAGACCTTGATGAAATACATGGTCAATAGTGCAGAAAAACCACAAAACTTTCCCAGATACTCCATGCATTCTGATATGGACTCTTTTACCTTGTACAATTTTGAAAATGACAATAATCAAATCATAGTTGTAGAAGAAAACAACAAACCCCGTTATGGTGAGAACATTTTCCATGAGTCCCTATGGCATCTAGATTTTGATGGATCTGTGAATAGGCTAGGGGCTGGTGCAAGAGTATGGATCCATAATATGGAGAATAATCATTTTGAGGGACATGCATTCAGGTTAAACTTCATGTGTACCAATAACATGGCTAAATATTAAGCCCTAATCTTAGGGTTACAAATGGTTAGAAAACTTGGAGCCAAAAGAGTTTCTATAATTGGAGATTTAGAACTGATTATTAAACAAATTAATGGTGAATACTATGTAAACAATCCCAAACTTAGTCAATATAGGGAGACTGTCCTAGATTTGATTAAAGAACTCCTGGAAACAAACTTTGTTTCCATTCCCAGAAAACAAAATATGCAGGCTCACAGTCTTTCCACTTTTGCTACTACCTGCAAATTTCCCTTTCAACCCAACCATCAATACACTGCAGAAGTGAGACATAGGCCTTTTATTCCAGACAATATGAAGTATTGGCAGATTTTCTCCCAGGATTCACAGATTTATGATTTCGTGAATGCTGAAGGTGAGTTTCAGAATTGTAATATAGATACATACTGTATAGTAGACAATGACATAGATAGTGACATAGATGTAAACATTTTAGAAATAGGTAAACCCACTAATTTCACTAAATTGGAAGTGGATAACTTAGAAAATGTAGAAATAGAGGAGATAATGAATGAAGATCCTGAAATTTTGAACCTTAAAAATAATTTTTTTCCCAAGGGATTAATCCCCTTAGAAGATTTGTTTGTCTCAAACGATGTAGCTAGGAAGTTGAAAATGGAGCCTTTGAGAGCATATATAGAAGAATGTAACATAGGAACTGAATAAAAACCTAAACTCATTAAAATATCAAAACCCTTACCTCCAGAGGAAAAGGTTAAATACATAAATCTATTTAAAGAGTTGCAAGATGTTTTTGCCTGGAGTTATGAAGACTTGAAGTCTTATGACACCAGCATAATTCAACACAAAATACCTCTCAAAGAAGATCATAAACATTTTGAATAGAAACTTAGGAGAATTAATCCAGTTGTTATGACATATATTGAGAAAGAAGTTAAAAGAATGTATGATGCCCAAATCATAGCCCCCATTAGATATTTAGATTGGATTTCGAACTTAGTCACTACTAGGAAAAAGTCTGGAGAAATCAAACTTTGTGTTGATTTCAAAAATTTAAACAAGGTCTCATTAAAAGACAACTATCCTCTACCAAAGATGGACCATATTCTCCAGAGGGTAGTAGGCTCATCCAGACATTCACTGCTTGATGGATTTTCTGGATATAACTAGATATTAGTTCAACCAGAGGACCAAGCCAAAACTACATTTACTACTCCTTGGGGTACCTTCATGTATTTGAAGATGCATTTTGGATTAATGAACGCAGGAGAAACATTTAAAAGAGCCATGCATATATATTTTACCAAGGATATCCATGATTTCTCAGTGGTTTACCAAGATGACTTCATCTTCTTTTCTAAATATAATAATGAACACCTAGATCACTTGAGAAGAGTATTTATCAAATGCAGAAATTTTGGGATTTATTTAAACCCCAAGAAGACACTTTTTGGTTTAGAAGAAGGAAAACTGTTGTGACATATAACATCCAAAGATGGAATTAGAATAGATCCTGCTAGAATAGAGGCCATTTTGACCATTACCCATCCTAGAAACATTAGAGAGTTGTAGTCATTTTTAGGCAAGATAAATTTTCTTAGGAGATTCATTTCAAATTTAGTAGAATTGATTAGAGAACTAAATAACATGTTAAGAAAGGACTGAACACTTAAATGGACAGTGGAGGACAAACGGTCCTTTGAAGCCATCAAGGAAGCCCTAACAAAAAATCCAGTGCTTGTAAGTCCCGATTTTTAGAAAGATTTTATAATTTTTTCTTTTGCTTTAAAACACACCATTGCAGTAGTCTTGTTGCAAGAGAATGACCAAGGATATGAATAAACAATTGCATGTTTTAGTAAATCTTTAAGAGATGCCACACTCAAGTACAAAATTATGGAAAAACAAGGATTAGATTTAGTAAAGGCTATCAAAGATTTCAGAGTTTATATTCTGTATTCTCACATTATTTATTATGTTCCAAATTTAGTGATTAAGAACATTTTGACAAAAAATGGGCCTGAAGGAAAGAGAGGCAAATGGATTACCACTATATTGGAATATGACATAAAAATAAAGCCAAATAAGCTTATCAAAGGCCAAGGTTCATGCAAGCTCATGACTAAATCGAAATGTCAGGCCCTAATTTCATTGGTGCCCTTGATGATCAGGAAGAGATGGTGACTCCACAGATTAGTGAACCTTTTACAGATTCACCTTGGTATGCATATATTATATTTGTGTTAATAAAATGAAAAGATCCTCCTTTTTTAACAAGAACTAAAGCTACGTTTTTGAAAATGAAGTCATTAAAATATTGTATCATAGATAATTCTTTGTTTTGGAAAGACAATGGTGGTATTCTTTTGAATTGTTTACTAAAAGATGAAGTTGATAAAATCATGCAAGAATTTCATGTAAGGGATTGTGGAGGACACTTGTACTAGAAGACTATTGCTGACAAAATCCTGAGGGCTAGTTTCTACTAGCCCACTCTTTTTGCAGATATTAAGAAACATGTGACCTCCTCTCATAAGTGCCAAATATTTAAGGGAAAGAGAAAGCTTTTACCCTTACCTCTCAAACCAATCTCCACAGAAATGCCATTTCAACAATGGGGGTTAGAATTCATTGGAGAAATACACCCAACCTCATCCGCTCAACATAAACAGATTTTGACAACCACTGATTACTTCGCCAAGTGGATAGAAGCCATCACTTCTAGACAAGCCACAGACATTATCATTATCTCATTCCTAGAAAATAATATCCTGTCAAGATTTCGATGCCCCCAAAATTCCATCACTGATAATGTAACTGCTTTTAAATCCAAGAAAATGGTTCACTTTTGTAACAAATATCACATCACCCTTGGCCATTCCATTGCTTATTACCCTCAAAGTAATCAATTAGCAGCATCCTCTAACAAAAGCCTGGTCAATATCATTAAGAAATTACTGGAAGACAACAAAAAGACATGGAACAAGAAGTTGGTCAATGCCCTATGGGCAGATAGACTAACTACTAAAAAGTCAATTGGGACATCTCCTTATCAACTAGTATATCAAATGGATGTTGTTTTTCCATCATCTTTAGGAGTACCAGTGATGGAGATCATCCAAGAATTGCAGGTAGAACCAAATGATATCTAGAGAAGGATAAATCAGACCATACACTTGCAAGAAATGAGAGAAGAAGTATATGAAAAATCACAAGTAATCCAGGACAAAATAAAAAATATATTTGATAAAAAGACCAAAGTTGATGATTTTTACATAGGTGTTAAAGTTCTTAAGTGGGATTCAAGAAGAGAAGAAAAGGGAAAACATGGAAAATTTGATTTTCTTATGGAAATGCCCTTATGTCATTTATGGTTAGAGAGGTAACTATGCCTTTTTCTTAAGAGAGATAGATGAATAGAATCTAGCAGAAGGAACTCTCAATGGTAGAATGGTGAAGCATTATTTTTCAACAGATTAACAATAGTTCAATTTACTTTGATCATTGTATATAACATTGCAGAGTTTAGATTGGATTGGATGGTGTTCTTTTGAAGTTGAAGCCTGGAGAGAAGGCCCTGAGCTTTCAAGGTTTCGCCATCATAAGTATGAATAAGGCAGAAATCACAAAAGAATAGTTTACAGGGTAAATGCAGTCACAATTCAAAGGCAACTGATCTTAAACTTCTTGACATTTCACTAGGAAATGCCATCCCCATATGGAGCCATTTTTAGGTTCCTATAATAATAGGATTCATAATTTTGAATTTGCTATGGTTAAGTCTTGTAATATTGTACACTTTTTCTTTTTGCAAAATTATTTCCATATTAAAAAATAAAAAATCTAAAGAAGGTATGTCCTAAAAGAAATATCAAAGGAGAAAAAGAATAAGAAAAGATAAAAAAAGTGAAAAATATGAACCCCAAACAAAAATAGATTATGAAAGTGTGCAAGTCCAAGTGCCACTACTTTTTACTTTACTATGCAAAATAATGGTTGTGTGCAGCTTGTCATAAATGCCACAACCCATGATAGTCAAATAGCTTAACCTTGTGTCACATGGAATGAGTCGACGGTGCGGACACAACTGACCTCCCTAGAAGCCTAAGACTTTCTAGTGACAAACAAGACAAACGAGAGCAATCCTTCTCTAAATATGCATTATAATATGAGAAATCAAGTGTTTAGATCTTACCTATAACCCAACGTTGTTGTAGTAGTCCAGCTTCGTTGATCTGGATGAGCTCCTCCTTCTCTTCGAAACCTGCATTCACCAACAGTCACACAATTAAATAGCACCTGAATATCACATAAAATAAAACATGTTTAACATACAGACCAATGAGTATATGAAACAACTCATAGATAACAAATTGTTGAGAAGAATGGACTTATTTGTATTAAAGGTAACGAAAGGAACCATTACAACCTGAGCCTTGGTGTTGTGCAAGCTCCTCCCAGGGTCCACAAGACTCCTTCCTTACTCTGATCAGCTCACCCACCTCCCAATGGGAACAGGTAAAGATGGTAATCTCTCCTCACAAACTCTCACAAGGAAGTCCTAATTCCAGCAGCATCTACCCTTAGGAATGTTCAACTTTTTAACCTCTCCTCCCTCTGGCCCAATGCATGTATTTATAGTGCTGTAGAAGAAGTTAATCAGGTCCACCATCAATGGGATAAGCCCCTCTTTTGGGTGGGTTAGCTCCCCTCTTGATGGGATAAGTTCCTCTTCTATAGGGATACATGAACCATCTGGAGGCGCTTCCTACACGTCAAACAAGCTTCTAGAATGCTCTAGAAATGACCACAAGTAATTTTATTAGGATGAAACTTGCGCCTTTTGGCCTTTACAGGAGTACACACCCATCCCTTTACATACAGAGCGTACAAGTACGCAGGTATTGTGAGCTTGGGTTGCGTACCCGCAGGTAAGGCTAAGAGAAACTGCGTACCAGAGAAAAATGACTTTTAAATGACTTTTCTCTCATTTTTGGAGTTTGACATGCAGAGCAGAGGCATAAGACTTGCCAAGGAGGATAGTATGACAGTGGATGTAGCCATACTAACTGCAAATAGTCATGGTGACATTTTTTAGTGTAACAGATTGCCCCCTAAAGTGCGAAGCCTGTAGTAGATAAGGGTTTCATATGATCTAGGAAGGGTGAAGTACTTTATCATTTCAAGGAGTATATTGCGGAGAGCCTGGTCGGAACCTGCATATATTCAACACAAAATACATATATAAGATAATATCATCGCTGAGGTAGGCATTCCCATACTGAGATTGAAAACTTTAACTAACAATCTAACCATTGCTCTGATACAGGAATGATTTTGCAGTACATCACAATTATAGACTTTTGTAGACACAGTATGGACGCATCCGTCTGTTTATGATAAGTCTACTATATAATGAAATACAAAACTCCTCGCAGCTTGGATGGCGGAAACTAGATCCAGGGTCTTCATTTCTACTTCCCGAATTGGTACGATTCTATCCATGCGAATAAATGAGTTGATGTCGAACATGGTAGAAACCACTTGATTACCAGTCAATGATGTAAACTGTTAACAAGTGTGAGAGAAACCACCAGTGATGTCAATGGTTCTCAAAGTACCCAGTACAATCCATGAAATGTGAATGAATGGGTTGATGTCGAACATGTCACGAAATCCTTTGATCGAAAGTCAATGATGTAAACTGTCGTCAAAGGCGAAAATATTGCCATTGATGCATGCAGACTTCAAGGTAATGACGATCTCTAAGTCATCTTTCTAGATAATGTGTTGATGTCGATAGAAAGCGACCCGTTGCAAGCAAGCCCACAACACGAAATCATTGTTCAAGTTGAAGAAATGTTGCTGTAAGGACTGACTCAGGGATGGTCAAAATGGATGACAAGTATTTTGCATATGAATGGTTTATTTGCAGAGACCTCTTGAACACATAACGACACGACAGATGGCTTGGTGACGATTGACCCAAAGTTAATACCCAGAAACGGTTGAAGTCTTTCAAAGTGGTTTGACCAACTTTAAGGCAAGGGATTTCCCAACCCAGGTGAATGAAAAGTGTTGTGTTCAATAGCGGTGATAAGGTTCTTTTGCAGCAAAGGATAACAAATAGGTTCATTCTTCTCTCTTTTCCCCCACCATTTCTGGCAAGTACCTCTTTATTTTTTACAAGCTTGAGGAGGATAACATATGCTTGATTATAAGCTCATCCTTCGGATGAGTCCAACTTAGTTTAGATTCGGACCCTAAAAAGGAGTGTTCCGTTCCTGTTTGTAATCGAACAGGTCCTTTACTGTGAAATTTTAACGAGTCCACTATAGGAGAAACTCGGCGTTTTTCAATTTTAGAGAGTTTGAAAAAACTAAAGAAGACTCCAAGGTGAACTTTTTCGTAAATTTGTGTCTCTCAAGCCCGAAAAAGTATAAAATCATACCTGAGAGAACCGCTTGATCTTGCGACCAAGGAGTACTTTCATGTTTAGTGTCATTGACCTAAAAAGTAAAAAGCGATCAAGGACACGTCGTTTTATTTCCAATATCGAGTTTGAAACGACAAAAACCCGGCAATCTTTTTGCGTTTTTGCGGTCGGAAAAGGGCTATAAGAAGACCGTCTTTTAATTCCATTTTAACGAGTGTAAAAGAAACGCTCGGCAATCTTTTCATGTTTTAGGAGTCAGAAAAGGGCTTAAAAGATGACTCTGACGTGAAAAATGATAATTTACCCCAAAGTCCCTTTGTCCTGCACAAAAACAACACATCACTCATACCTGTTTAAGATGGGCAAAAATACATTGAAAAATATCCTTTCACGGTGAAAAATAAACAAACTTAGCATTCATTTATCCAAAAAACCTATAAAAAGACTTTTTACCATGTCATTTTTACCATTTTACTGTTGAGGTTGAGAAAAGGGCTTTTGGTAAGAAACTTCCCGTGGACATTGCGGAGAATCCGACCATCAGAATCGAGTGCCGTCTCTTTCAGGTATTTCACAACATCCTCCTCTTCATTTCCATCCATTTAGAATTCATTTTTAAGGTTTTTATTTTATATTTTGGAGGTCTTGGGGTTTCAAGATGCGCCCTTTGGGGTACGCAGGTCATGCACTGCTGACCTGCGTACCCCGATATTTTCTCAATGCGAAAAATATTGGGCGTACGCACCCGGCCTTAAGGGCAGCTGCGTCCATATGCTCTGTTCCTAAAAGCCGGGATGCGTACCCCGCAAAACGCGTTTTGAAACCCTTATTTCTCCAAAATGGACCAAAATTTTAAAATTTTATGGACTCTAATAAATGTTTTATGATGTGCAGGGTGCACACCATGCTTGATTGGCGTGAAAGAGAACACGAGGACGTTGATTTGGCCGCAATAGATCGTCAACCCTCTATTGATGCTTTGAAGGCATGCGGACTATACAAATACTGGGCCATACCTGGCATGAGGGCCCAGGTGCCATTCTTAGAGTGGCTAGTTGAAAGGTGGAACGTCCAGGAACAATGCTTTTACATCGGAGGGCACCAGCTCGAGATAGAGCCCTCTGACATATATTTTATCACTGGTTTGCCTAATAGAGGTGAGCAACTGACTCTCTCCGGGACTAGGCCGGGTGGCCAATCCCTTGCTAGCCTCCGGCTAGAGTGGTGCAACAATCAGAACCATGAGAAAGGGATAGAAATCAAGTATATATCCCTGCCTGAACTTATGGTAATTGCCTTTATAGTTACCAGACTCTACGGCGCGGCCGCCTTGCACATTGCCACCGGGTCCCAAATGCGGATAGTGATAGATTGCTACCGAGGCACCATTTTCAACTGGTGCGATGCTGTGTTGGCCAACATGAAGGGCCAACTGACTAGGGTAAAGAACGGGCAACTAAAGACCTTTGGGTATGGGCCTTTAGTTGTGAGCTTTGCCCTAGAGAGAGTTCCTATGCTGATCCCTCAGCAGCTTACTGTTCCAGTTGGGGCTCCTCGGGAGCCTAAGTTGACGAGATGGGTTGCGGTAATGGCCCGACATCCTGATGAGGGCGCGACAGTTGTGCGATTTCCTGACGGTTACTTTCACTGGTTAGAGAGCCAGGTCTTTGCTATTCAGGACTTTCCTTATGCCGGAATGGATTTTCGGAATGATCCGGACATGGTTCTTCCACAGGGAGAACAATGGGATGACAGAGGTACTTCATTTTCACAAGTTTTTAAATTAGCTATTTTTTTTTTTGTTTTTTATATATATCGTCTCAAACTGATAGTAAAAATGTTCAAAAATGCAGATGTAGGCCCACGGCGTCCAGCCAATCTCCGGGCTTTTGAGAGGAGACATCCAGCTGTACTGGCACCGGCCCCACAGGATGTGGCCGCAGAGATGCTAGCTGAGTTGGAGCATGATCTAGAGTGTCTGACGATGGATATACCAGAGACGACTATAGATGATATTCCTATCAGACTGCAGCGCTATGTAGTCGCAGTCCCGGGACCTTTTAGGAGGTTTTTATGTAGAGTGGCCCGTGCAGTGGTGTCTTACAGGGAGCATCACCAGTGACTGGATGGTCACTTTTGTAGACACATGTGACATTTTGACTTTTTGTACTTATCATTTTTGCCGATCATAAGGTGTTTTAAACCTATGATCGAAGACGATGTATATTTTTTGACACACTCCTATCTATATATATATCATTATTACCGGCTTATTTTGTTTAACATGTGTGATGAAATGTTTATAAATTTACATTTATGATTGTTACAAATGTCTACTTAACATTCGAGATGCCATTGCATCTACTAATGTGTTCAAAGACCTTGGAATATGCTGATATTCAATGTAATCAAATTCATGTTCCAAGAGACACACCCTCAAAAACAATCTTAATAACACTGGATTTCTAATGGCATAGACTCTATTAAGCTGTAATACAACGAGTTCAGAATCTAACCTCACTATCAAACTCCGAATCCCAAATGAAATAGATTCAGATAATAACTCAATCACTGCACTGTATTCTGCAATGTTGTTTGTTGTTTGACCGAGGCTCACCCCATGCATAGAAACTAACTCGTCAGAGGGTGAATAGATAACCCAAGCTGCGGAAGAGATATTCCGTTTACTACGACAAGCACCATCGGCAAACCCAACGTACGTTTGGAGAGGCGTCGACATCTGCAATATCAAGAGTAAAACCAAGATAAGGCAGAATAATGACGAAAAACACACTTTCTAAACTAAGCACACTGTCTAAACTAAGCACACATAATGGCTAGAAAGAAAACTAATCCTAACTAAAATCTCCATACCCATCACTTAAGCATAATACCTCTTTAGGTAAAGTCCATTTCTGGGTTTACCCAAAGAGTCCCCGTCAAAGTCTACCAGCTCATAGGCCCCTTTTGCTAGCTTTCGCTTAACAATGTAGGGCCCATGCCACATAGGAACGAATTTTCCAGCGCCTAGCTTATCATTAGCTTGATCATATAACAACACTAGGTCTCCTTCCGAAAAATTTCGAGGGGTCACATTCCGGTCATACTAAGCTTTCATTGGTTTTGCATGAGTCTCGATTGCTAAAGTAGCTTCACGTCGAGTCTCATCTAATTTAGCTAAGTATAACAGACGCTTCTCCTCTTTGGAAGTAGCTGGGAGTAATTCGATGGCCATTTGCAGTGACGGGATTTCGCATTCAATGGGCAGCACGGATTCCAAACCATAAACTAGTTGGAAAGGAGTGAACCCTATTGATGTTTTCACTGAGGTTCGGTATGCCCACACCGCCGAAAATAACATGTTGTGCCAATTCGACTGATGAATACCGATGATTCGTCGGATCATGATGACTAAAACTTTGTTGATAGCGTCAACCAGACCGTTCGCTTGGGGATAATAAGGAGTAGAACTATCATGAGGTAAACCAAGCTGGCCTGTAAGTTCTGTCATCATTATGTTTCGAAAATGGCGCCCATGGTCAGTGATTATCACTTGTGGGACACCAAACCTAGCTATAATGTGATTGAATATGAAAATTGCTGCTGTCTTGCCGTCTGCCTCGAATGTAGGCATCGCCTCGGCCCACTTAGTAAAATAATCAACCGCAAGGATGATATACGCATGCCCCCCGGCCGAGTGAGGGTTACAAGAAATAAAGTTGATACCCCATTTGGCGAAAGGACCAACGGCAATTATAGGGTGGAGAGGAGTTGGTGGCGCGCGCATCTTTCGATCAAACACCTGACAGTTGTGGCATTTTCGGACCGCAATGATACAATCTTTAAACATGGACGGCCAGAAATAGCCAGCACGCAACACCTTCTGAGCTGTGGCATACCCAGACATATGACCGCCACACGCCCCAGAGTGACAGTCATTCAAAACCCTTTCTGCCTCTTCGTGAGTTAAGCAACGTCGGAAAACCAAGTCCGCCCCACGACGATAAAGAGTATCTCCAATTATTTTGTACTGTTGGGACTGGAATCGAATTTTCCGACGTTCCGTTTTAGAAGCTTCAGGCCGAAAGGATTGGGTTTGGAGATAGACAATTATATCTCCATACCACGGATCTAAAGTGCTAATAAGAAACAAAGATTCATCCGCAATGGGCTCCTCTGCCACTGTTTCTGTGTCAGCACGCGGGAAATCACACATTAACTCGGCAAAGACTAAGGATTTCTTAGACTTGGACTTCTCGAATTCCAAATCGAACTCCTACAGGATAACGATCCACTTGGAGTACTTGCCCCCTAGCAATTGTTTTGTCAAAATATAGATCATAGGGTTGCAATCCGAAATCACTGTAGTTTTGCGAAGAAGAATGTAGTGACGAAAACGCTGGACAGCTTGAACGACCGCCAGGGCCAACTTTTCCACATGTGAGTATTTTAACTTGGTTGGATTTAAGCTCCGACTAAGATAATATATCACATGTTCCGTTCCAAATCCATCTTCCTAAACTAAGACCATTCCAATGGTGGAGTGGGAGGCGGCGAGGTACAAAAAGTAATCCTGGTTGTAGTTGGGAGGATGCAGCAACGGTGCATGGGTCAACGCGTGCTTAAGTGCATCAAAAGATTTCTGAGCTATCTCATCCCAAGAGAATTGAGCATTTTGTTTTAACAACTGGGTGAAACCCTTTGTAACCTCGGCGTAGTTAGGAATGAATCGACGTAAAAAGTTTTCTTTCCCCTGCAAACTTTGGAGTTGGCGCAAACTCGAAGGAGGAGGCAACTTGATGATAGCTTCTACCTTCGAGGGATCGATGCGGATACCGGCTTTTGAAACGACAAATCCTAGCAATCGTCCCACTTCTATGCAGAAGACACATTTGTGTGGGTTCAAACGAATTCGATAATGCCGACACCTCATAAAAATAGCTCGTAAGTGAACAAGGTGATCAGCTCGACGTAAAGAGTGAGCAGGAAAATCATCGAGATACGGTTGCACAATGTGCTTGATGTCGTGAAACGCGTAAGACATTGCCCGTTGGAAAGTGGCTCCGGCATTCTTAAGTCCAAAAGGTAATTTGCAATAAGAAAACGTCCCCAAGGACAAATGAAAGCCATTTTTGGTTGATCGGTAGGTAGAATATTGATTTGGTTGTAACCGGAAAAACCGTCCATAAAGGAAAATATTTCACTGCCGGCACAATCATCAATTATTTGATCGATATAGGGCGTGGGATAGTTGTCTTTTGGACAAGCACGATTTATATCCCTATAGTCGATGCATATTCTTATTGTTCCTTGTTTCTTGTTAACCGAAACAATATTCGAAACCCAATCCGTTAATGGGATTGGATAAATGAAACCTGCTTTCAACAGCTTCTCAACTTCCGCTTTAATTGCAGTTGCTTTCCTAGGGTGTATCTGACGCAGACGTTGCCGAACGGGTTTAGCGTCCGGGTAAGTCTTGATCTCATGAACAACAATGGAGGGATCAATTCCTGGCATCTCCTCATAAGACCAGGAAAACACGTCGCAGAACTCTTGGAATAGGGCCTTGTAGGTTTGAATTTCATCATCTCTACACGAGGCGTCTATATGAATGTTCTCAATAGTTCCGGTTTTGACTGAAATGTCAACGGCAATGGTTTGAGAAATGTTTGCCAAATTCAACTCTGAATCAGGATGTTTCATGGAATTCTGAGTGTCCTTGACATATTCAGCGGTAAAAATGGATGAAAAATCGTTTTCAAAGTCATCAGCCTCATGTAAAAACGAAGATCTATGATGGAGATCTTCCCATGGTAGATCGTCTACACTTAGGATTTCGCGAAGTTGTTCGTCAGATGACACAACTTCAGGAAATTCTATCCGTTCCGAGGTTGATGTGAAAAGTGATTCTTCACCGACCACATTCATTTGGTCAATTTGGGTTGAACTCGGGTCGGAAAAAGACTGCACTGCTTCATAAGCAATTTCATATGGACTCAAAGGCATAGCATCACCGAATGAGTCTATCTCAGATTCAGATGGGACAATCCAAGGATCATCGTAAATAATAGTGTCTGAAGTAATCATATGAATAAAAGCAAATGAAGGGTCTGCGTTGAGTGGAGGAAAGGGAAAAGTTCCCAGTAAACCGGAATCTTTAACTAATCCTACACCAACATCCTTGTAAGGGATAGTCGTTTTACCGACATGCTGGATACTCTCTGAAGAGGCTGGGTCGGATGAAAAGTAAGCCAGCTGGTCTATGGTCACGATCTTGCCATTGTGTGGAAACTTTATAACTCTGAAGACCGATGACACGACCGCTGTCATAGCGTAAGACCAACTGCGACCCAAAAGAAGGTTGTAGTCTATAGGGGCATCAACCACTTCCACATCTAGACTAATGGTTTTTCCTTCAACCCCTATAGGAAAATCCTGTAGAATGCCAAACGGATGGAACCCACGGCCGTCAAAGGCCTTAATAATCATCGGGGATTGGTTCAATGCAGGAGAACCAAGCGATATCCAACACTTAATCGACATAATACACGTAGAAGCTCCTTCATCAATTACAGTCCGATGAATAGGCCTGTTTTTGACTATCACTGGGATCTGGAAAGCCATTTGATGAGGGAGACACGGTGTACTATTTTCTAGATCAAAGATTATCAGGTTCGGGTCCTGGATATCAACAGCTCCTATAGTGGACAAAAGTAATTTGCGTTGTGCTAGACATGATTGTAGCACTTCCAAAGCCGACATTGCTAAGGGTGAAACAGCTAAGTCCTCAACAATGTTATAATTCTGAGCTGCTCTCGCATGTGGATTGAAAGCAGATTTTCGAAGTATACCCTTGGCGGGCAGTTTGATTACTAAGTCCGGGTTAGGTTTCTCGATCTGTAGTGGATCGGAACCGGGAGCTGAGGTTGATGGATTAGAATGAGAAGATTCTGCTTCTTTACCATCAACAGGACTCTTACTACCATAATCTTGTGACCGAGTCGCAATCCGTACATGAGACATCATCAATATGGGTTCTTCACTAGCACTCGAGGAAGAACCTATCATTTTACTCTCCTGCTTTGGAAATGGATCTTTCAAAACAGCAGGAGTTGGGGAACCTTTAACGATTTTCACAACCTCCGCCCGATGGGGAAAATCTCTTGTGAAATGATCTTCTTCACAAATTAAACAAGGATATCGAGGTTTGCGCTTCTCGTCGTTAGATTCCGACTTCTCTTTTTTCTCCTTTGGAGCCTTATCTGCTTTCTCTTTCTTCTTACCTTTCTTCTTACCACCGTTTTTGGATTTAGCCGTAGATGACTCTACAGCGTGAACGTCGGCGGTAATTTCAGGAGAAGACTCTCCTATCGGGGAGTCTGGTAAAGTTATTATTGGAGAAGAATTCTTTGAGCACTTCTTCTTACTTTTTGTGTTCACCATACCAATCATGCCATCAGCAGCATGAGACCCTGAAGGAGCAGCAACGATTTGATTTGACTTAGGAAGATCTGGGATCTTCTCGTGCAACGTACCCGACTGAGTGTAAACCAAGTCAAGGTACTGAGCCTGAGCAATGACTTGCTCCTCAGTAACTACTCCGGCCTTAGCTACATCTTTAGTAATCTTTGGTAATAATGATTTGACAAACCATTTAGCTAAGATTTGGTCTGGGATAAAAACTTTCACTAAACGTCTTCGACGTCTCCATTCATTGATATGATCAGAAATATAAGTGGACGTCGATTGTTTTAACGAAGTTAATAACTCAGTGCCATTATCGTATCTGACCGGCAACTGAAAATGAGTTAGGAACGAGGTAGCTAACTGGCTGAAGGTATAAAAAGAGGCCCGTGGTAACTCAATGTACCACTTGGCCGCGAGACCAATGAGCGTACGCTGGAAAAGACGTAAGCGGATCGAATCATCCGAGATAGAATTTGAAGCACACCAGAGGTGGTAAGTCATCACGTGACTTGATGGATCCTCTCCAGACTTACATTCGAACTTGGGTATGTCACTGGGCAGCTTATTTGGCATTGGCGGCCAGAACGGAAGATAATTTATCGGATCATTCATTAGGCGCGTCAAGTCGGGTAAATCCAAAGTTGCGATAAACGGCAATTGCCGGTTAGGATCTCGAAAACTCTAGGTCACAATACCAGTTCCAGGAGGAGGATATCCAGGATAACTAGGAATAGGAATCGCGTTCGGGATATTATATCCTCCTGGAAAACCAGGATTAACCGGACCGTACTAGGGTTGTTGAGGTTGTTGATAAGTGTACCCAGGATATGGTTGATACTGGTATACCGGTTGTTGGACAGCAGGACCGAATTGGTACTGTCCCTGGTACTGTTGATAAGTGAATTGTGGTTGACTTGTTACAACAGTACTTGAACCAGGCTGCCCTACAGGCATCTGGACCGTGGTTTGAATCGTAGATCCAGACAACGGTAAAGATGTCTGAGGGGTGGTTGCAGAGACAGTAGAAACTGGAGCTGTCGATACTCCAGAAGTCGGTGTGGTGGAAGGAACAGAGGTTGCGGTAGTTGCAGCAGTCGTTTGAGATGGAGTACTAGGTGCAATTGGCGACTGAGTAACTACCGAAGTTACAGAAGTTTGAATATTTGACTGGACGGGTTGCGGTTGCTGGGGTGAACCAGAAACTACAGGTTGTCCAGTTTGTGGTAACAACTGTATACTTGGCTGCAACACCTGTTGGCCTTGTGATGGATCCCACACTATCATTCCAGGGTATTGACCCGTAACAAGTTAAGGATACTGAGATCCGTAACCAGGTTGAGGGTAGGATTGATAATTGAAAGGTACATTTCCTGTACCTTGAACGTAAGATTGACCTTGAGGTGGTTGATAACCTTGATTTGAGTACTGACCTTGGGGTAGATACCCTTGGGGTAAGTACTGATACTGGGGTTGACCTTGAGGCATATATTGGTATTGAGGTTGACCCTGGGGTACATATTGAGGCTGGGGTTGACCTTGAGGAATGTATTGTACCACAGGTATATGCTATCCTTGAGGTTGCCCCCCAGACGCAAATTGTGTACCTTGAGGTTGCCCCCCAGACATTAATTGAGGCTGCCCCCCAGGCGGTAATTGACCACTTTGAGGTTGAGAAACGGGAACTGAACCTGACATCATATAAATGTCTCCTACACCCAACGGTTTATTACCATTTTTTCCAGCTAATGACCCATGTCCAATGGGTTGAGGAGATGCTCCTGCAAAAGTACCAGAAAGCGACTGATACCCAGTAGGAACAGAAGGACCACCATACAAGAAAGATTCAGGAGACTGAGTGAACACGGATGACTGACTAGACACATTTACTGGATTATAAATACCTCTGGATGGATAAGGAGTACGAGGTGGAGAAAAACTTATCCCTGAGTTGTCTAAGTAATTAGTTAACGAAAGATACCAAGTAGTACTTCTAGGTGGACTGTAAAATATAGATTCACGCTCTCTTAGATCAAGCATAGGTTGATCTTCAAGAATAAGGCCTACTTCTTCTTCTGGAGCAAGTTCTTCAATAGCAATCAAACCAGAAGGAAGATTTTCAGTTATGACTCTTTCTACCCTAGGTGAATTAGGAACACTAGAAGTCGGAGTAACAGGTTCAGATATTTCAGGTTCTTCGCCTATATCACTAGTAGATGAAAAACTACCAGCAAGCCCAGAAACTGCAACAGCTTCAGGATTATAACCTGTTTCTAGACTTTGGTAATCTTGATGGACTACCAACGAAGACTCCCCTTCCTCAGGTGAACCTACTCTACTGCCACTAGGAGGAGTTACAAGGACTTTCAAACCTTCTTAATGACTTGGGACGTCTTGAGGAGGTTCACCCCGAAGTCTACGGGATCTCCTCAACAATTCGGCCACAGAAACAACTTCAGGATACTGGCTCCGAAGTCTACGGGACTGTCTCGGTAATTCCGCCACAATTAAAACTTTTAACTACCACACACGCAAACAAAGTAAAATCTCAAAGCAAACCACCTAAAGTCTCTAAAGAACCAAACAAATTTGAAGCACATGCCTAAAGAATCTAGGGCATCAAACGAAGCACAAACAGTAGCCTTCCGGACCGAAAACGCTAGTTGGAGATGAAACCCAACGTTGTCGGATTCAGGACAGAAGTGGCGAGTGGAACAGTTACCCCGGCAACCTGCTTAATGAATAGACCGGCACAAGTTCCTCCACTTTAACCGTCTCGAGTGAAGTGAACCCCCCGGAAAATCCAAGTGAGTCTAGCCGACGTCTGCTCCAGGTACAGTGGGATCTTCCCTCCACCGTCACCTCGGTAGAATCCTAAAGATTATAGTCACTAAGGTTACCAACGGCAACAAATACACCTGGGGGAACAGTCTACACTCCGACAGCACGCAAGGGCAGAGTATCAAGCTCAATCCCCTTGCCGGCTCCTTGACAATAATCCAAGGTTTACCGACAAGTGACCCCTAGCTCCTCGACAATAGTTAATCCGAGGTTTACCGTTTGTAATACATGTGTGTCTGGTGTCGTTCCCAACGAGGGAGGATTGATCCTCTCACTGGTTCGGACACAAGCTCGTGCTTCTCCTTTAAGAGGAGCTTTCCCAGAGTATAAATGAAACAGCTAGATTTAATCTATCACAAGATAAGCTACTTGTTTGGTTTTGTTGTCTTGGAGAGTTTATTACTCTCCTACTCCAAGACACTAGCCTGATCTATATTGGTGTTTCAGAGCCCTAGTAAATAAAAATTTCTACGTTGATTTTACTTTAAGCGTTAATTTTATGGCTTCCTTAAGACAAAAGGTAGTGGAGATGAAACTGGTGGTGTGTAGACTCGACTCGCAACCACTACAAAGATGCACCTAAGATGATTTACGCTACTTTCTTTTTTCAATGAATCTTCTAACTAAGAGAGTTGAGAGAATGCAAAGTTTATAGAAAACAACTTTCTTAACAAAGACAATCAAAGAAACAATTCTCTTTATCTTTTCAAAACATGCAACTCATGACCACTAATTATTCACGAAATTTCCTTTCCTTCAAAAGACTACAAATGCTACCAAAGCAAAATTGTTTCCAAAGAATTTATTATATTTTTCCTATATTAATCAAGCATGTAAAACTATTTATCGAAAATCAAATTTAACAAATCTAAGGCAATCAAATCAAAATCACTCAAAAGCAAATTAAAGGGAAATTTACCTAAAAGAAAAAAATAAAGAGGACAAAAGCCTACAAGGATAATTCCCAGATGTTTTACTTAGTTGAAAGGCAACTAAGGATCAGTTCGTGCAGAATCACAAACTAATCGAAAAACAAAATCGAAATCTTTTTGTTCTTTTTCACAAAAATGAAATTCAAAGCTTTAATCAACAAACTTTTCGAGATTTGCAAAGAGAAGATACAAAGGTAGATCTCTCACAAGGGTGATCTCTATGACAGGCCCGACTCCTAAGAGGGATGAACAAAACCAGGGAGATCCAAAGTTTGACAACCTCTAACGCCAAAGTCACTACAGGACCAGTTAAAAATCAAACCCTAAGGCAAAAACTCTATGAATTCCACCAAAAACTCTCGACACTAACGGAACAAGTTCAGGTGAAGATCTTTGACAGTAAACCAATGGATCTGGGCAGGAAAAACAAATTTAAAGCAAAATCTAAAGAGCAAAAAAGCAAAAATTGAAATTTTCTCAAATTTACACAGGGTACGCAGGCAACCTGTTAAGACAGGTGCGGGTACGCTCTGTGCACACAGTAACAGTGCGTACAAGTACGCACTGTGCTGAACTCAGAGCCTGCGTACTTCAAGCAAAACTAAGAAAAATGAAAATCTAAATCAACCCTAAGCTAACCTACCCAAACACACAGTTCAAAAGCCAAAAACCAGAAAACAAGCAATGTTTCTCAGACCAAAATATAAAATCAAAAAGAACTCAAACACATCCATGGTTTCCCCAGCGGAGTCGCCATTTTGTCACACGGAATTAGTCGACGGTGCGGACACAACCGACCTCCCTAGAAGCCTAAGACTTTCTAGTGACAAACAAGACAAACGAGAGCAATCCTTCTCTAAATATGCATTATAATATGAGAAATCAAGTGTTTAGATCTTACCTGTAACCCAACGCTGTTGTAGTAGTCCAGCTTCGTTGATCCGGATGAGCTCCTCCCTCTCTTCGAAACCAGCATTCACCAATAGTCACACAATTAAATAGCACCTGAATATCACATAAAATAAAACATGTTTAACATACAGACCAAGGAGTATATGAAACAACTCATAGATAACAAATTGTTGAGAAGAATGGACTAATTTGTATTAAAGGTAAGAAAAGGAACCATTACAACCTGAGCCTTGGTGTTATGCAAGCTCCTCCCAGGGTCCACAAGAGTCCTCCTTTACTCTGATCAGCTCACCCACCTCCCAATGGGAACAAGTAAAGATGGTAATCTCTCCTCACAAGCTCTCACAAGGAAGTCCTAATTCCAGCAGCATCTACCCTTAGGAATGTTCAGCTTTTTAACCTCTCCTCCCTCTGGCCCAATGCATGTATTTATAGTGTTGTAGAAGAAGTTAATCAGGTCCACCATCAATGGGATAAGCCCCTCTTTTGGGTGGGTTAGCTCCCATCTTGATGGGATAAGTTCCTCTTCTATAGGGATACATGAACCATCTGGAGGCGCTTCATACACATCAAACAAGCTTCTAGAATGCTCTAGAAATGACCACAAGTAACTTTCTTAGGATGAAACTTGCGCCTTTTGACCTTTACAGGAGTACGCACCCATCCCTTTACATACAAAGCGTACAAGTACACAGGTATTGTGAGCTTGGGTTGCGTACCCGCAGGTAAGGCTAAGAGAAACTGCGTACCAGATATAAATGACTTTTAAATGATTTTTCTCTCATTTTTGGAGTTTGACATGCAGAGCAGAGGCATAAGACTTGCCAAGGAGGATAGTATGACAGTGGATGTAGCCATACTAACTGCAAATAGTCATGGTGACATTTTTTAGTGTAACACCTTGACTAGTTCATGCTTTAAATTTCATGTTTATAGTTAGAGAATAAAGATCTAGCCAAATTGTTTAATCTTGGTAGATCAATAGTTAGGTAGAGAAATAAAATATGCTCAACAACCTAATCTGAGCTATTGGAAGATATAAGGTTAAGATTAGATAGCTTTCTTTTCAAAAGAAAAAGGAAAGAAAGGGTTTGCTAGCCTAAAAGCACCCAATTAAGTGAAGAAAAAATGTTAGGATAAGTAAAGGGTAAGTAGAAGAAAGGTTGTAGAAGTACAAATTTGTTAAAGCATAAGCATATTTATCATGCTTAATCATATGTTTCAGTGTGTAGGAGTAGTTATGAGAGTAAAAGGATGTTTACAAGCTTATTTAATCAACTTCCCCTCATTTCATTTGACCCCCCATTACATACTTACTAATTTACCCATTATCCCATCATTTCTTATTAATATACCATTTTCCCTTCATTTTCACCCTTTCCCTTTGGTTTCACACATTTCCCTAGCAAATTACCCTCCAAAGGTCATTTCTGAACCCAAAACCCCTTTTCCCTAGCATGAAACCCATTCCCCTTTGAAAAATCACTTTCCCCTTATTAATTTCCCTATTTTATCTAAAAAACCTAGAAAACCCCTTTTGTCCTAAGCTTAAATTCCCCCCCTCGCCCCGCATTATTTAATTAATTCTGCCAGTTCACATTTTCCCAGACATAAACCCTCTTAACCCACCACCCTTGGTGCGGTTAACAAACCTCCCCTACATACAACCCTGATCCCACTCCATTAACCCACACATTATAATTAATCCATGATATATCATTAATAAATTACAAATCAATTGTAATTAACCCCCAGGGCCTACGAATCTCCACCTGATTTCCCTCCATGCAGCTTCACCGCATGACAACCATTATATCTTTCACCCTCAAATCTGATGGCGCACATCCATATCACGCTGACTCCATTTTCATTCTTTACCAGCCCGAGAGCACGCGATATTCACATTTTTCTTGGGCCCTTTTCAGCTACGTGGCGGCACCAAGAGAACTTGCATGCTCTCAAGGAAATACCACCCGACTACCAAAACTGGTGTGATGGCCCCCAAAATAGCCTCCCCACCAAATCTAAAACCACTCACTGTTCATTTATGAAATTCCATGCCAAATGTTACCATTACCCGTTAAAACACCAAAAATCCCCAAATTGCTCTTTTTGCGTGTTATTCACTGCATGCTGCTGCTTAGCCATTTGTGCCACCCTGAGCCTATACAACCAAATTTGACTACTGATTATCTCTCAAACACAGTTTGGACTCCATCCACATACATCTTAGTTCAATAAATCCATTGATGGCCTTCCCTGCAAACCTATGCTTTATTAATGATTGTTTTATTTTGAAGGTGATTAGCAGAATGACAGCTTGGACAATTAGTTTTTATATTAGTTCCAAAACCTATTTACTCCAAGATTTAAAGGAAATGTATTCAAAATGATTTATTCAAAAGGAAAAGACAATTATCACAGAGCAGAAGGAAACAATTTACACAGTAAATGTTAAAACAAAGATGAAATCATTTTTACCAGCACAGTAAAAGATTCTTACAAACTACTCTCCAAGAAACATTTTGTATTCTACATGTGTCTTTTAGTAAAAATCATTTCTACTAGAAACACATAAGCATGAAAGAGTGAGTAAGATTTACAGTAAGAGGTAAAAGTAAAAGCAGGTGACAGAGCATAAAGTTAAAAGACTAAATAGAGGAGGCAGATAAAGAAATATAGTTGAAATACAAACAGATGTAAGTGTATCATATGAAAGGTCATAAGTAAATATAAAATCCAGTGTGAAGACCATACAACCAAGTAGCTTAAAGGGAAAAAGGTCAAAGACTAAAAGACAATAGAACCTAAATAACAGGGATAGCAAACAATAGTTCAATAGTTGTCTCTATCTTCTTGCATGAAGATATTTCTTTTTCATAGATTAGTTCTTAATGCAGTTTGAGATATTTTGTAAATTCTTTTTGTATAAATAATTCATAATTCGAAAAATTGAGTGTGGATTACTATACATTTGTAGATTTATTTGAATCTTAAACCTAAGGGTGATTGTACCAATTTTCAAGTCAACTCACTAGAGGAAGTAATAAAAGCATTGCACTACAGGATTCATGAGATGCGATATTTGCAATGAAGTATCTTCTTTGTCTAATTTTGTTACTTTTTTATATGTTTCATAAACTTAAATGTTATCCAAATTTGAATGAATTAATTGGAAATTTAACTCAGAATTTGTTTAAGTTCACTCTGTTTTGCACAACTAATCATTTATATGTTTTCCTCTGATATCTGGATTTTAAAGCCCTTAATTTCTCTCCCATCCCTGTTGACCTCTTTTAATCTCTTCATAATCCAGCCTAGGGAACCCTTAATTTCTCCCTAGATCTGATTGGAAACCATTTCACCATCAAGCCTTTGAGATATGTAGTAACTCATCTATCTTTCCCTGTAGACACTGTTTTTAGAACTTAATCTAGTCTTGTTTGTATGAAATTTGACCCCATATCCAATGGTAAAAGACAACCCTTTTTCATCTAAGTAAGTGATCCCACCACCCAAATTCAAATCTTAAACCCCAGCATAATCATAACTAGACTAAAATCAATTAGCTAAAACAAAGCTAAATCATAAAGAGATATCCCTCTCTGAGATTAGGAAAGCTAGATCATGATCTCCAAAGTTGGTTTATGGTTTCCTCTATCATTTCTTTCTTCAAAAACATCTACATTTTTTTTGGAGTGGTAACAGAGTGCGAGGCATATTCCAAGAGGATTAACGAGGTCTGAGATAAGTAAACAAATATGAGTATAAGAGAGAAAGTGAAGACAAGCTAAGGAACCTGGTCAAGGTAGTGTAGACAAAATTCAGAAGGGACTACCACAAAAGTATATATCTGAGTAGATTTATGAAATATATATTTGAGCAAAGTTCTGAAGTGTATATGTGTTAGAGCAAAGGTCTGAAGGAGTGAATATATGAAACATATTTCTGTGATATATTCTCTGTGGAAAGAGGGAGAGGTTCTTAGTAATAGGGTCCATGTTTTCTTGTGGAGAAAGGTTGTGATCAAGCTTGTCAAGTCCGAGTTGACTATAATCCAATTGGAGTTGTTGTGAAGTAAAGATTTTCATCAAATCCAATTTGACCATACTGCTCAAACTAGTTTTTGAAGAGTTTTTTTGTAATAGATTATTTGGAGCACCTTTGAAGAAATCCTTTGAAGCATTCTTGAATAGACTTAAAGTTAGATCTAAAACAGAAGTAAAGTAATCCTTGCAGACCGAAGGACATTCTTTAAAGCACACATGAAGAGCCTAGGAGACACCTTCATCAAATGATAAAATGATAGCATACTTTGAGCATCTTTTGAGTTGAAAGTAGAGTGCATTCATGATGACATTAATTGAACATTCTTCAAGCCTTTGTTGAAACAATAGTCACTCTTGAAGCATAGTTGAAGACCAACACTTGAAGACTTGTTTTGTTGAAGAAATCATCCTTGCAGTATAGTTGAAGACCAACACTTAAAGACTTGTTTTGTTGGAGTAGTCATCCTTGGAGCATAGTTGAAGATCAACACTTGAAGACATGTTTTGTTGGCACAACCATAAAAGTTTCGTTGAAGTAGACCTGAAGTTTTTGTAGAGGTAGATTTGAGAGCACTTTGTAGACCTATCTTGGATACATTTTTTAGAAGTATTTGAAGTTTTTGATGGAGGCTTGAAGCAGTATTGAAGCCACCTTAAGGGATTGAAGCAAACTGAGAGGGTTGGATCCCTAGAGGATTGGAGTCGTCATATAAGGTTGGAGCCTTGTGAGAAACTAGGTTGGAGCCTGGATTAATATGTGAGGATTGGAGTTCTCATACAAGGTTGGACCCTTGTGAGAGACTAGGTTGGAGCTTGGATTTGTAGTTGAATATTAGAGTCCTCGCTTGGAGCCTTGAAGTAGTTAAATATTTTGTTGTACTAGTTTGAGCTTGGGTTTTTAGAGTCCTCATAATTTTCATTAATAGAAATATTTTCTTGTTTCACATCTTATGTTTTGGTTTAACAGGTGATTTTAACTGGCATAATATAAAAATTGTAAAGAAATATTGATTCAACCCCCCTCTCAATATTTCCAACACTAGCACACCTTACATTTTTTTCACCTTGCAATATTTTTATTGACATGCTAGAAGGAACTTTCACAATGCAATGTTATTGTTGGTAATCTGGTTGTTTATGATAGAAGGAAATCTAACATGTGTTAGAGTTCCTTCACCTTGGAATGTTCTTATTAGCAATGTGCTTGTGTTTGTTTGAAAAAAATTATAACACACACCACATTTCGTTTTGCATGTAATGTTGTTGTTTGTAGTATGCTTGTATTTGTGCTACATGTAAAGCTAACATGCGTTAAATTTCTTTCACCTTGCAATGTTGTTATTGGAAATGTGCTTGTGTTTGGGCTAGAAACTATGCTAGATTTCTTTTTCTCTGCAATATTGTTGTTGTCAATTTGGTTGTTTATGATAGAAGGAAATCTAGCACGTGTTAGATTTCCTTCACCTTGGCAATGTTATTGGAAATGTGCTTGTGTTTGGGCTAGAAGTTGTGCTATATTTCTTTTTCTTTGCAATATTGTTGTTTTCAATTTGGTTGTTTATTATAGAAGGAAATCTAACACATGTTAGATTTCCTTCACCTTGGCAATGTGCTTGTGTTTGTGTTAGAAGGAAATATAGCATGCACTAGATTTCTTTTGGCATGAAATGTTGTTGTTGGTAGTATGCTTGTATTTGTGCTACATGTAAAGCTAACATGCATTAAATTTCTTTTACCTTGTGATGTTTTTATTGGAAATGTGCTTGTGTTTGGGATAGAAGTTGTTCTAGATTTATTTTTCCATGCAATGTTGTTGTTGGCAATATGCTTTTGTTTATGTTGGAAGAAAATCTAACACGTTAGATTTATTTCACCCTACAATGTTGTTGTGTGCTTGTGTTTGTATTATGCATAAATCTAGCAAGTGTTAGATTTTCTTCACCTTGCAATGTTGTTATTGGAAACATGCTTTTGTTTTGGCTTGAAATAATTCTAGCATGCACTAGATGTTTTTTCACTACAATGTGGTTGTTGGGAATATGCTTTTATTTGTGCTAGAAGTAAATCTACTATGTGATAGATTTCCTTTATCTAGAAATCTTTAATGTGTTTGTATTTTTTCTACAAGGAAATGTAGAATAGATTAGATTTATTTCATCCTTTTATGAGTTTATTGACAATGAAGTTGTATATGTATTATAAGGAAATCTAGTGTGCACTAGTTTCTTTCGCATTGCAATGTCGTTGTTGGCAATTCAATTGTTTGTGCTAGAAGGAAATCTAGTATGTATAATATTTCCTTCACCTTACAATGATGTTATTGGCAATCTGCTTTTGATTGTGCTAAAAGGAAATCTAACATGTACTAGATTTATTTTTCTCTCGAATGTTGTTGGTAATATGTTTGTGTTCATGCTATGAAAAAATATAGCATTCGCTAGATTCTGTAACCCTATAATGTTATGTGTTTGTGTTGGTGCTAGAAGGGAATATACCACACACTCGATTTATTTTGTCTTGCAATGTTGTTTTTCGCAATATTCTTGTTTTCACTAAAAGTCAATCTATTATGCAATATCTTTCTTTCAACCTACAATATTGTTCGGTACTTGTGTTTGTGAAAGAAGGAAATCTATAAGGAAATCTAGCATGTGTTAGATTTCATTCACCTTGTAATGTTTTTATTGATGACATGTTTATGTTTGAGATATAATTACAATTAGAATGTTATGTTCGGTACTTGTGTTTGTGAAAGAAGGAAATCTATAAGGAAATCTAGCATGTGTTAGATTTCATTCACCTTGTAATGTTTTTATTGATGACATGTTTATGTTTGAGATATAATTACAATTAGAATGTTATATCTAATTCACCTTACAATATTGTTATTGGAAATATGCTTATGTTTGCGATAGAAGAAAATATAACATGAGATAGATTTCTTTTACCCTATGATATTGATGTTGGAAATATGATTGTGTATGGTGGAAGGAATTCAAGCATTCACAAAATTTATTTTGCAATGCAATATTGGTGTTAGCAACGTGATTGTGTTTGTAATAGAATAAAATCTAGTATGCAATAGATTTCTTATGCAATGAAATATTGTTGTTGGCAATGTGCTTGTATTTGTGCTAGAATGAAATATAACCTTAATTGGATTTTTTTTGCAATGCAATATTGTTGCAAATGTACTTGTGTTTGTGCTAGAAGGAAATTTATCATTTATCGGATTTAGTTTGACCTATAATGTTATTGTTGGCAATGTGCTTGTGTTTGTGCTAGAAGTAAATGAAGCGTAGGCTATATATCTTCCACTCTGCAATGTTTTTCTTGCCATTGTGATTATGTTTGTGCTAGAAGAAACTCTAGAATGTGTAATATTTCTTTTACTTTGCAATGTTTTTGTGAGTAATATGATTCTATTTACGCTAGAAGGAAATTTAGGATGTGGTGTATTTCGTTCACTTTAGAATATTTTTGTTGGCGATGTGTTTGTGTTTGTGCTAGAAGGAAATCTAGAATGTGCTAGATTTATTTTACCATGTAATGCTGCTTCTAGCAATATGTTTATGTTTATAATAGAAGGAATGATATTGATTGTTAGATTTCATTTGAGATGCAATGTTGTTATTAGAAATATGTTTGTCGTTATGCTAGAAGGAAGGTTAGAATGTGTTAAATTTCCTTCATCTTGCAATGTTATTGTTGAAAATGTGTTTGTGTTTGTGATAGAAGTAAAACTTGCACACGTTAGATTTTTTTGCAATGCAACATTATTGTTGGAAATGTGCTTGTATTTGTGTTAGAAGGAATTATAGAATGCACTAGATTTATTTTTTCTTGTTCCAAAAGGAAAACTATCAAGATTTCACCCTCACCAAGGTTAGTGCTCTGATATTGTTGTTGGCAGTGCATTTGTGATTATGCAAGAAGGATACCTAGTGATTACTAGCTTTCTTCTAGACACCATTACACTTATGCAACCAATACTCTAGGGGTGACATTGTCTCAATAATCACAATGGTTAGAGTTATAGCTTTTGATGTGCTCTTTTATTGAATTTGGAACAATTTATGAAGATCAATGATAGTGAAAAAGAAGTGTATATAAATATATGTTGTTGTTGGCACTACATTTGTGCTTGAGTTGGAAGGAAAGATAATGGTATAGCTTTCCTTTTGGCACAAACACAATAATCCAATCATAATTATTTGATCCATGGAGAATAATGTGATCTCTGTATAATTTTGAAGTTTATAAATAAATGTATTATAGAGGTATACTATACTTTTCTTCCAATGCACATGTATGCAACTTTAAAGTATCAAGCACAATTTTTTAACATGTATTGTTTTTCTCTCCATTTTGTTGTATAGTTATGAACTTCCAAAAACAATTTCACTAATGTCTGGATGCATAAGATAAGACTCTTCCTCATCAACATAACAATCTAGGAAAACTCAAATCTACACTTTTCGAGGACCTAAAGTTAACATCCCTTTGTATCCATCCTAAATAGTATGTCCTTAGATGTGTATAGGTAGGGAGTGCTAACATTGGAACTAAAGATTTGTAAAATGAAATTTCTTTTCTTTTAGAATAAAAATGAGAATTATCTAGTATTTACAATACCAAAACTTTTATTTGGAAGAAAACCTCTAGTTTGGCTTTTGATTATCAAGTTCAAACATCAAACATCCTCCATAAGTGAAATATTAATATAATTTCTCCTTCTCATGGGGATTTTAGACATGTTATGTAGCATCAATAATGGAATTTCTTATATTTTCCAAAGGATGATATTTTGGTTCTTCAACTTCTACAAATTTCTTATGATCATTATTTATACACATGCATCAAGACTACAAGTGTCATTTCTTAAGTTAAATAGGAACTTGGTGGTTTGATATGAGTTGATATTTGTCATTCTATGATACTATCTACATCTCTAATTTCCTGGTCTTCAGATATACTTTTTGTGTAATTTGTATGTAAAGTACTTTTTGGTAGTAGGCACTAGATGGTGGGGAACAATGTTTCATTACATATAATATGACTACCATACTATTTAAATTATTGCATCTATGTTCTTTTTTGAAAGTTGTGTGTTTTTGCGAAAATATAAAATCACACTTTACATGGTTCAACCTTTTAATTACAAATTACGATTTAATTGTTGTTACAAAATTGGTACAAGCTACAATGGAAAATATAATTTTGGCAAAAGGGGACTCTGTTGATTTCCTTATTAATGGTCAATTCATTGGGCTGGGAAGGGATGAATCTACAAAGTTCAAAACTTATTATGTTAGAGAAAGGGTTAATGTAGGTTAGGCTACAATTTTAATAATTGATGTCACTCAACCACATTTCATTGAGGAGGATGTTAGTGAAGGGGAAATACATCCATGGAATATCATGGCTTTGAGGCACAACATAGCTAAATAAAAACATTGAAGCATGCGTTAAATATTCTTGATAGTATAATAAATGTTTTTTCTGAGTAGATACTAAACTTATTTACATTCATTTATAGGTGAAAATGTTTCGTGTACATTTTTTGTTGGAGATAAGGTAGATATTCTCCGACATGGAGTGAAGTGGGTGAGGGATATATATTCAATACAAAGCTTGGGCATAAAGTGCATGGAAAAATAGTAAAATAAAGATGCATAGTGGTTAAAATTGAGGTGTTAAAACATGATGCTTCTCTAATACATCCAACAAGATTTGAGCATACACTAGGGGGTGCATTAGAATAAATGAGATTTGGCCAGAATCAAATTTGGAACCTCATTGTCACGATCATGCCCTAAATATTCCGCAAGATAGGGTTAGATTCATATGTATGAAGGTTTCTCTTACACATGAATGCATGAGAACAAGCATGTGTAGTGCCAAAGGAATACTAGTTAATGTTCGCAAGGATGACATGATTAACAGTGAAACACTAGGTGAAATGGAATTTAGTGGTTTTTGGAAGAGATAGATGGAAATTGTGAAACATGCAGAATTGGGAATAAGTCTATACATCATTTGGTTATATGGCCAATAAATAAGTTGGTGGACAACAATGGTGTGATATTAAGGGTCAAGGAAAATTTCAAGGAGCCACCCAAGGAAATGGTGATATGGGATGTTAGAGAGGACACACATCCCTTAAAAAAATGAGATGGGTATATTTGTAATGAAAAAGATAGAAAATAAATTGACATGCATGTAACAAGGCCATATAATAGGATTAAATGAGTAATGACAACAACAAAAAATTGCAAAATGTCAAACAAAAATAGATGAAGAGAAGGAAATTTGACTTTTGGAAACAGATGTATGTTGTAGAAAAGTGTTGGTGAGAAGAATTGTCCTAGTTTTAACCTCCATCCTATATTAAGCACACTACCTAAGCCTTTTATTTTAACCTTGGAAGCCTGTTTATTCCTACACTTCTCTTAAACTTGTACTCATTGTTGCAATGCTTTCATGGTTTTCGTAGTAAGGGTTATATATGAAATTAATTGTTAATTAAATAGATTTAATATCTTATTTTCCTTTGCAACTTATATGTTATATTACCAAAGGTTATTCACCAAGGTGAAAGTATTAATCAATGTGGAAGATGGGTTGGTGCAGGAATCATTCTTGTACCATCCGCCATTCTTGCACTTCTGAGGTAGTTTTCAACTTCAACTTGGTTCACCGGTTACGGTTGACAAAACTTGATAAACTATGCAAATTATTTGCCAAAATATCAATCATCGTTTTTGGGCTCAGATCATAGAGGTATACGTGGGATTTGAAGACCAGGGTTTTGACCAAGAGCCCTTGTTTAGTCTTTTGTTAATGGCCGAGAGGCCCAAGTTAAACTCTTGTTTTACTTTCTATTACGGCCTTGGGCCGAGATAGTATATTTAATAAGGTTTCTAGTGGAAGTTAGGTAGCGATACACCGAGGAATTTTTGATAGACATTGTAATCTTTTTATGTCGCCATATTGTCTGGGCTAGATTTGGAATCCATAATGCATAGTTGCAAATCTTGAAGTTTAATACAAAGGATTGCACCAATTATGTATTTTTATGTTCTAATGTATTTTGTAATGTGTTATTTGAGTACCTAAAGTCCCAGATCTTGTAGCGGGGAAACAAGATGGTTGGCTAGGGCCCAACCAACCCAGCCCATTCTCATTTTTTCGTAAGGTGTGTTAAATTTACTTTTATGAAATATTTGAGAAGATCGTATTTCGTTATTTCATAGTTAACACGCTTTGACTTCTATGTAAGTTGTGTGATTCAGATCCAAAGTGTGCAGGCTTGGGTATGTTTATTTCCCACTTTTTGGGTTAAACCTTCTTTCCTCTTATGCATGTTTAATTTACTTTGTGCAAAATGAGTACATTTTGGTTGCTTGCACCAATGCGTTTTCATTTCTGCAAGTGAAGGTTGCGTAGTTTACTTCTTCAAGTTCTTTTATTTCCCGCAAGATTCATTTTCTTTCTTTTTCAAATTGTGTTTTATTTCTCAATGAGTTTCTAAGCGTTCTCAACATAAAAGTTTAGTTTAGAATGAATTTATCTTTATGAGCTCTAATGAAACACTTCTTGCAATATATAGATCTGTACTTGCACTTGTTTCCCTTGTGAAAGTAACTCAGTTTAACATTGAAATTATCAAAGGGACCTTTAAGTTAAAACTTTTACATAAAATAAGTGTAGATATAAATACATAATAGCAGTCATCTTAGGAAGACACCTGTTGGTATTTCAATCAGATAGTTATTTTTTAGATGAAAGAAGTTCCCTATTCTAGCAAGGATTTTCTCTTTAACTTTCGAAATACCTTTCATTTTAGAATGCATGATTAGTTAAAGAGTCTTTTTCTTATGAGTGTTTACTATCTTAGCTCTGTTTTTCCTTGCAATTTATTCTTCATTAAAACCCTTTTCATTTTCTGCAAGTGGTTTGGAAACCCAGTACAAGAACGTTGATTTCTTCGTATAGGAACCTGTGTTTAAGTATAGGAATCGATATCCTAGTACAGGAATAGAGTGCTCTAGTACATGAATCCAGAGCTCTTATATAAAGGTAGAAATCTTCATTGTAGGCACAATACATACTTCCAGTGCAAGAACATCGCTATAATACAGGAACATCATACCATTGCAGGGATGATGTCGCGGTGTAGGAACGATGGTTCAGTGCAGGAAGGAAAATATTTAACGAAGACAAATATCCTTAGCAGTTTAACTATTTCTTTGTCCTACGACTGCATTGAACTTAATCTCAGATATTCATTTTTCATTGATCAATATTGATTTGAAGTTCCTTTTATTGAGTTTCTACAAGATACTTTCTTTTTCATTCCAGCACCAAAATCCTCTTGGTATTATTTGTTGTGTGATTTTTTTGATTATGCAAAATATAATTAAGAAAGAAAGGAACAAATTTAGTATGAAAGAAAGGAACAAATTTAGTGAAGGTTCATATCATTTCTTGGCATTTCCTGTGCTACACGTCTAAGCTTATGTAGCCCCAAGATAAAAAATTAAGTGTTGAAGGAGTTTGCTAAACTGTAATTCCTGCACCCAACATTTTGGCGTTGTTGCCGGGGAGGTGTTTAATATTGGTAAGAAATTTTATTTTTTTGTAGTAGGGGTAATTCTGCTATTATTTTTTCTGTAGCGTGCTTCTATTTCTTGAAGGATTTTTTAGTGTTGATATTTTATTTCACAACATTTGATTTGAAATTTTTTTCCCTTTTTTTTGTAATTTTAAAATTTTTGTCATTCTTTTGGTTAATCATTTTAAGATGAATGCCTAAAAAGGGTAGGGGTCTGAAGCCTAATAAGGGCCAAAGAAGAAATGATAAATCCAAATATTTTTCTCATTTTTGGCCTTCTTTTGTAGGTAGAAAGTCCAAATAGACACATACCCACAACATAGGAACATCCACTTGGATTCTGGAAATAACAGTTCAGGTGTGATGCAACTCAAAAAGGGAAAGAACAAAACTAGTGGTGATCGAATGACTAATTTAAACCATAGTCGTCATTATGATTATGTTAGGATTGGTCTAATTAAAGGTACAAAAATGGAAAAACATGAGGACCATGCTGAAGGAATTAACAAGAATCAGGTAAATGAAGAACAGTCCACCTTTGGGTTTGCAATCGTGAATTGGGGAACAACTGTAAAAATGAAGAATATTTCACCATCATCTCTTCCTCATTTCCATGGTAAGGTACATGAGGATCCATATTATTTTCTGTTTGAATTTGATATATTATGTAGAAGCTATGATTACTCTACAGATACCCATAAATTAAAGTTATTACATGCAACTCTCAAGGATTCAGCTTTACGCTGGTTCATGTGATTAGGAGGAGATACTATAGATTGTTGGTACTAAATAAAGAGTGTATTTTTGACCAAATATCAGGAATATTGTAAAACTAGATAAATGTAGGACGAGATCTTCACTATTGTGCAAGGTGATGATGAGACCTTGGAAGATTATTTAGAGAGGTTTATATACATCCTCCAAAGGTCAAAACATAAATTTGACATAAGTACTATTAGAACCTTGTTCTTATGTGGGCTTACTGAAGATTCTAGACATGATTTGAATTGATTAGAAGAAGGGGATATTTCTCAAGCATTCTACACTTTTTCTTCTTTTTCTTGTTATGTGGTTAACCCATAACAAGAAAAAATTATGCTTGAGATTGGTTTACATGCCCCCACCACGATTCTAGCTTCATTTCATTCACCCAAGTAGACTACTCGTGGCTAAGAGAAGGATGGAATGAAGGTTCATTTATGGGACCAAGTGAAAGACTCGACTCAGATTTTACGAGATCTAATCAAAGACTCGAATTGGAACTTTGCTCCAGGGGACCTTGTTTCATTTTTTAAATGAGCTTGACACAAGGAACTCTAATCAAATTCCTTGTTTCATTTTTTAACAATATTGACACAAGACAAGGAACTATGCTTATAACCTTTGCTTCAATTTTTAATCAGGTTGACACAAGACTAGGAATTATCCTCATATTCCTTGTTTCATTTCTTAATGAGCTTGACACAAGACAAGGAACTGTGCTCATATTCCTTGTTTCATTTTTTAACGATATTGACACAAGACAATGAACTATGCTCATAGTCCTTGTTTCTTTTTTTAACATGGTTGACACAAGACTAGGAACTATCCTCATGGACCTGTTTCATTTTTTCAAAGAGATTGACACAGTAAAAGAACTATCCTCATGTTCCTGGTTTCATTTTTTAATGAGGTTGACACAAGAAAAGAAACTATCCTCATATTCCTTTGTTCATGACCCGTAATAGGTCATGACTTCCAAGACGTTCTCATCAGATGGGAGAACAATGTTCTGGAAGGGATGCGTAGCAAGGAATCGATTAGAGAGATCTAGTTCCAATGCCTCTAGTACATAATGTATAACATCACGGAATTGATCATCAGTTGATGTAGGCATGGAACGGGTTGCCACATAATTGACCCCTAGCAGGGAAGATACTATTGGGACCTTTTAGGGAAGATGGTTGACTGGAAGACATATTTGGACCAGGAAATGAAATCTGGTCAACAGTGACAATTCTGCCATCATGCGGGAAACAA